>CM062806.1:294316232-295560007 GCA_031772625.1 Pinus tabuliformis
AAATTATTTTTGCAGAAATGAACTTTTAATAGCAGAATATCATAAACAAGAAATGGAAGGAAGAAGAAAGAAGTAATCACATATTACTCATACAACTCCCCGGTAATGATGCCAAAAATTAATGAGCACCAGTATTATAGCGAGAATTCTACAACTCTTGGGGCTACAACTTTACTTGATCAGCGCAGGGTTTGTACAAACTTGGAGGTGATAGTGCTATATACACAAGTAAAAGTGATGGTTCTTCCTTTTCTCACTGTTTTCTAGCGAGAGAGACCACTAGGGTTTTCAAGCCAGACTTCTATGGATTTAGAAGAAACTTGATTACTAATGAAAGAAAGAAAAATCTACTCTAGGAGAAAGCTTGTCTACTGCAATAATGAAAAACACTAAAATCCAATGCTAAAAGACACCACTTCCTAACTAACTACTAAGAAACTATTCTTTAAAATAATTCCAAGTTAACATATATGAAATTCTATTGCCCTAAGCATAGAAATTCAAAACATCAAACATCAACACTATGCATTTAAGGGACTGAAATAAATCTGTGTTTTTCTTTTTATCCTTTTTATGGAAAAACAAGTGTGAAAGCTAATCTAATTTGGTGATGTGGCAGGTGGCTTAGGGATGTTTATGGATGGTTGGAAGGTTTGGGATACCCTTAGGTGACCTTGTGTTTCTTCCTAGAGGTTTTTCCTCAATTCGGCCTCAAAATAGGAAACTACAAGAAAACCTATAGGATGTCCTAAAAACCTATAGGATTCCCTGTATTTCTATAGAATATAGCTGAGATAAAAACGATGGGTGCTAAAGGTGATGGAAGGCTTATGGAAGGTGTTCAGTGGGTGGAATGGAGTGAGAAAATGCCTAAGGTCACTTAGAATTCAAAACCAAGGTTGGGAGATGGTTGGATTTTCTCAACATGCTTGAAGAAATTTCCATGTAAAAGGATGAAATTGGTGAATGTCTTAGTGAAAGAAAGGAATGATTATGGGTGGATGAAGTTGGAAGGTGTTTTCTTGCTATGAGATATTTCTCTACTTCTAAAACACCTGCTCTACATCAAACATTGATATTTTCAAAAAAATCATGTAAACAAGAAGAATTTCACTAAGCTAGAAAAACAGAGTTTAATGAGCTAGTTGTCTACTTCATGCATGAGGGAAATTGAAGAATAGAATGGAATAATTGATGAGATCTACTATAAGACTGAAAAAGGAGGAAATGGAAATTAAATCCTACACTTACAAAATGATCAAATGCTGGTTCAAGTACAACAAACTCTAAATTCTATGAGAAAGTAGAAATTTGCCTTTTTGGGGTTCCATAGGGGTTCTTTCCTCAAATCATTATCCCTGAAGGAAGAAGTGATACCAAGACACCTATTGAAATATTTTTGGTGTTCCTTTTATCCCTTCTAACCTATTGCTAAAGTAAAGCACAAATGGAAGCAAACTAATAAACAAACTAATCAAATCTACACTACTTTTAATGAAATACTTCTAAGGACAATTTAACCATGAATCTATGAAACTAATCTAAGCATACAGATACAAGAAGAGGAGACTTTGCTGCTAGGATTTGGCCCTAACCCAAGAGCTTCAGCCCTTTGAGTTAACTTAGTGCTAGATCAAGAAAAAGCTCATTCTCATTACCAAAACAGAAAATTACATAGAAATGTCTTCCACAAGTCTGGAGCTCGAAAATATATAGTGTTTTTACAACAAAAATCTAAATCCTAAGGAGGCTCTAGGCCTCTTTATTTATACAATTGAAGACCCTAATGACTTCTGTAAATCTAGGGAGGCTTGACTCCCAAACTTGAGATGAACTAACTCTTTGACTATCACTTGCTCGACTACCTTTTGAACTTCATGACTTGGCTGCTTGTACTCCGAGCTGGTGTGATTGATGGAGGAATATTCGAATTAGGGAGGAGTAAATGAGGAGGATTTACCTCCTACAATCTCTCTTCCTTGTCCCATTCGATTTTCAAACCTTAATCTTGCCAAAATTCCTTGATTTTCTCTCACAAAGATGCATTCAATGCACATTAGTCCACTACGCATAATATCTCCCTTTAACTCATCCCATTAAACAAAATATAATAAAAAAATGTAATAAATTGTGAGAAGATTTGATTTGACTAAGCTAGGAGGTGAATTAAGGTCCATATAGTTACCCAATGATGAGGCTCATCAATATTTCTTCAGGAGTCTTGTTTTCCAATGCTTGATGAGGCACCCTATTTTGAACATATACTGCAGTGGATGTAGCTTTGACCTAAAGGAAATTTGGCATATTTTGATCATGGATCGTAGCACGAGCACCTTATAATATAGATCTGTTCTTTCTTTCAGCGAGACCATTTCGTTCAGGAGTATATGGCACAATCATTTCCTTTTTGATTCCGTCTTTCTTGCAAAATGCTATGAATTATTTTGACATGTATTCTCCTCCATTGTCGAACCTCAAGATTTTGATTCCCTTATCTGATTGATTTTCAATCAATGCTTTGCATTCCTTGAATGTTTTGAAGCCTTCATCCTTTTTCTTAAGATAGTATATCCATGTATTTCTTAAGAAGTTGTCAATAAAGGTGATGTAGTAGAGATGACCACCAACATAATGCATAGGCATCAGATCACATATATAAGAATGAATGAGATGAACACTGTCATAAGTTTTGTTCTTACTATAGGGAAATGGACTCCTTGTTTTCTTTCCACTTGCACAACCTGGGCAGACTCCATCATGTTGAGCCTGAACATCGGGAATACGAGAGACAAATTTCTTCAATTTCAAAAGTGCATCATAGTGAAGATGAGCCAGTCTATAGTTTCATAATTCACTCAAGTGATTTGTATTAGCCAATGCAAGGAAAGGTCTTCTTGTGACCTTCTATAGTCCTTCAAGTATCGATCCTAGTGTAAAGGCATCTTGCATAGATGATTTAGTAGGCCAAGATATAAATTTCCCTTTGATGAAGGAAACCCTCATCCTTTGTCTCCCAATATAGATACAAATACCAGATTCTTCATTAATCCTGGTACATACATGACATCATGCAACATAATTGATTCCCCAAAATTTAGTTGAAACTTGAAAGGCCCAAAACCTTTCACGGGATGAGTAGAATTGTCTCCAAGAATTATCTTTAGATTAGTCTCCCTCTCTACTAGATCATAGAGGACTTCTTTATAACCAGAGAAATGATGAGTGGACCCACTATCAACTAGCCAACTATCCCATGAATTCAGTAGAGAAGAACTAGTAAGAGAAGAAATGAGAATGTATTCAAATTTATTTACAGTTTTACTTTCATACTTGGGCACCCTTTGCTTCTTTTGAGAGGGATAATGTTCTTCATGGTCACTTGACGAGTCTCTTCTTCTTCTATCATTTCTTCTATCACAGTTTGTTCTTTGATTTTATATTCTTCCATTTTTATTATAGTTGAAGTGCGATCTCTTTCCTTTCTTGGGACAATCTCATTAATAATAACCTTTCTTATGACAGTTGAAGCATTCAGTATGAGATATCGATCTATCAATATTCCTTTTTGTATTTAGAGAGGAGCGCTTACTTGAAGAAATTCCTCTTCTCTTCTTCCTTTTACCATGAGTGATGTATGTTGTGGGTTATCCTTCTTCATGCTTTTGAATTCTTCCTCTTTTTATCAATCTATATTATTCTTCACTGAGTCTTACCACAATCTCATCATATGCCAGAAGGAAATTGTTGTTGCTGATGGTAGTAATGAAGGTTTCCCAAATAGAGGGGAGACCTCTAAGAGTCACTATTACTAGTTCCATGTCAGGTATATTTTCTCCAACCCTCTGCGATTGATCTCTAAGACGAGAGATCCTCATAATGTAAGATTGGACAATTTCTCCTTTGTTCACCTTGACTTCCTTGAGTTTATCTTTCAAGGTGATGATCTCATTTAGGTTATTAACTTCATACATGCTAGTTATCTTATCATACATATATTTAGACTTTATTAAATTCCCAACATAAGCAAGTAAATGATATTGTAAACCATCAGCTATAACTTACTTTGCTTTAGACTCACCTTTCTTGTACCCGTTCTTGAGTGTAGCAGAAGCATCTTCTAGAGGCTCGAGTATCCTTCCTTGAATGTATTCCAGCACATCATTGTTATCGGCTATGATCTCCAATTTGAATTTCTATGAAACAAAATTTGATTTATCACCTAACTTTTCAGGCTCCTTGAAGGTATAGGACGACATCTTAACTTTGAATCAGGTGATATTATTTCTGAAAGAGAGGGCTTCAATATTTGTCTTCTCTTAGGCTTCACTTTCACCTGAGCTCTGATACCATGTTAAATTTTCTGATTGTTCAATGATGTATTAGTTACTTTATCCCAACTTATCCTTTTCATTAACAATGCATCCAATTATTAACAGTATGATCAATCATAATTTAATGAAAGCATCATCTTGCTCAGCTAAGATGTCCAATGTGGAATTTTACCCTAGTTGTAAAATTAACACCTGAGGGATGTCATTGGGACATGAATGGATCCCTATTCCCTCACTGGTCTATAATTATCTTTCCCCATCCATTGTTTGGTGCCCTGAACTGGGATAAATATAAAAAAATGAGCTAATATGTCGAGTAGAAGTTGATCTCTAGAGTGGATGCAGCTGAAGGATGGAAGCACAAAAGTGAAGAATCTTCTTCATATATGGTGGGCTCCAGTATTTCAACAATAATGCTACAACTCCTGGGACTCCCGTCTTTACTTTTATCAACCCGGTAGTTCGTAAAAAACTTGGAAGCGATGGTGCTGTATGCACAAGTACTAGCTCTTGCCACAGCTGTCACTTGATCAGCTAGCACAAGTCCGCTAGGAGCTTAAGCCAACTTCTATGAGATCTTAGAAGAAGCTTTTTAATTGATGGATGAAATCTAACTCGAAGGAAGCTAATCTAATTGCGAAAAGAGATTGAAAAACTGAAGGAAAACACAAACCCTAGCAAACCCTAATTCTACCAGCTAGTTCTACTGATGCAAAGGAGAGAATGAAAACTACTGAAAGAGATGCAATTACTTCTATGAAGGTAAAATACATGTGTCTAGACTACCTCTACCTGAAGAAAACATCTTTTTGTATTTTTGATTAAGTCGTCAGTTTCATCATGCATATGCTTTCACTGTTCTTTGACTGTGCATGGGTGGATAAAGGAGGAGAAATGATTGGAAGAGACCGAGAAGGTTTAGAGAGGGTCTAACGAGTCCCTAACACCCTTCCAGAGAGTTTCACAAAGTTTGGCTATCAAGAAACCTCATTTGTGAGCTTCTACAGGAAGTCTGCAGGGGTTCTACAGGATGTTAAGGAATTTCTACAGGATGTTCAGAAATTTCTACCGGATGTTTTAAAAATTGGATTTTGGAGGATGGGTGAGTGAGGGAAGATGCATGAATGGATATGGAGGTAGGATAGGGGTCTGAAGTGGCCCAGGGACTGGTGGATGGAGTGGTGAGAAGGTGTAGATGGCTAAATTGGCTCAAAGAAGGCTGAAACAATGATTTCACAAAAAGGTAGGGTTACGTGGGCAAGAGGACAGATGTGAGACGAGGAACCTAGCTAGGAGATGGAGCAGATGGCTTTGAAGAAGCTTAGGTGGATGAAAGAGTGGTAGAGATGCTCTGCACCGTATACATTCAACTGAATCAACAAAGTCTTGCAAGTAATCAAAGGCCTAGCTAATCTAATCTATCTAACAATAAAGTGAATGAACAACAGCTTTATTTGGAAGAGAACCATGTATATCAACTATGCAATGAAACATTTCAAAGATTTGAACACATAAACAACTTCTGCAAATGAAAACAGTACACTAAGGATTGCATGGTAAAGCAAACTAGTGTTTTTGTTTGGGACAACACGGTTACTTCAATTCCAGCCCGATGAAACCAAAAGTTTTTGTTGAACCTTTTTTGGAGTCTTTTTCCTGTTATTGTCCTACCAATCTATTCTAAACATCTGAAGCATTCTATTCATAAACAATGACCTAGTTAACCAACACAACTTAATCTGCCTAACAGAAATACGTTTGCAAATGCACAAAAGGAAAACAACGATGCTCAAAGGAAATATAACAGTACATAAAGGAGGCCCTAGGCTCTCAGGTTGGGCCCAACCCTGAGAGCTACAGCTCCTATAGAAAACTCAGAGTTGATATGAAATAGGACTGCTTATCATTATCAAAAAATAGTCATCAGTCAAGAGTTATGCCAAAATGGCTACAAGAAAACGAGTTAAAGCTGACAGCACTGTAGTGCAGAAATATGAAATGGTTTCCAAAAGTCCTTTTTGAAGGTTGAGGCCTTATCATTTATACACCACGAGGGCCCTAGTAGGCCTCCTAAATCTGGGGGACTTGGCTGTCCAACTGTTAGTAGACAATCCCTTTTCCAAAATCTTCCCTGTTGCCTTCAAGATCCGGTTTTGGTGGCCTGTGGGCTCGGAGTTTGGGAGTGAAGATCCCGAGGAAGGGCTATTTAATGTCATAGACAACCCCCCCTACGAATCCTCTGTTGTAGCTCTGATACCAATTGTTGTAGATCTAGTACCAAAAATATATGAGAATAGAAAATAACCCAAGAATAACAAGGAATCCTCACCTCAAGCTTGTATGTCTTCTAGCCCATGATTGCTTGGTTTTACTCCAACATGTGTCAAAAAAACCTGAAATAAGCACTTGTTAGCCACCTAGGAAGAGTGACCACCCTTATTCGTACAAATGACATAAACATACTAAAAAATAATGCATAAGCTATGAAAAATGGAGGATTGAACAAGGACTAAACAAGGATAATTAGGAAAAATGAGCCCAATAAGTTACCCAATTTGGGGCTCATCAATATATAAGTTGAAGAAAATTTTGTTTGGGTATCTAAAGAATTGAGTCGGTGCTCGTGTCTCACAGAAATGATAATGGAATCACTCTAATATGTAATAATAAACTAGACATCAAAATATGAAGTGCTCCTATGTCACTATCTCTTGGAGATGGTACAACTAGCA
The DNA here is from genome assembly GCA_031772625.1 of Pinus tabuliformis. Taxonomy (NCBI): domain Eukaryota; kingdom Viridiplantae; phylum Streptophyta; class Pinopsida; order Pinales; family Pinaceae; genus Pinus; species Pinus tabuliformis. The sequence goes on from CM062806.1 coordinate 294,323,296, forward strand.
TATCTTGCTAAGTGACTAATCTAGCGGTCACTCTTAATATGTAATCTATGTGACCCAACTCTAAATTTTCCTAGGGGAATCTAAAGAGAATGCATCATTTGGAGAGATGTATAAGGAGGTGAAATAATAATTCCATTTCTCATAACCATGAAGTACCCAACATAGAAGGGCATATTTAGTTGCAACCCCCCAATGGTTGATCCAAGTGACCCTCAGATGCTTCCTATGGATATCCTCTTTGGTGATCATGCTCAAATCTTGTTACATACATAGAAGGTGACCAAGTGAATCTAGGGAATATCTGAAAGGGGGGAAGTGATCAACTATAATTACAACATATGCTAGAAGTTATGAAACACAAGTGTACTAGCATCAAGAATGAACTAGAGAACTAGTGGATGCAATAGAATTCAATGAGAAGTATGTCAAGTATGAATATCAGTCTCATACCTTTGTAGTATCTATTAAGCTCCAAATGTAGTCAAAGAGAGAGACAAGGCCGAATATTATCTCGAGCCAAAAGGAATAAGCCCCAAACTATACAAGAATGATGGGTTGGGGGACTAACTGCTTGCACCTAATGATGTGGCAAAGAAGGGTGATGTGAAATGTCTTCAGTAAAGATCAATTTCACTCTACTATCCTAAGGTCCCACACCTCAAAACCATATAGGATAGTGGGTCGAACTAGAGTATTTAGGAGTGACATTTTGGAAGATATATCCTATAAGTGATTATGGAAAAATTCTCTAAAGAAGAGCAAGGGAGCCATAATTTTTGATAACTCAAGGTTGTAGTGCATGGAGTAGGTTGAAATGAGGGCCTATAAAGAGTATCCCCAAGTAGGTGTATTTACAAGTGATCTCAATCTTTCCCCCTTAAAAGTAGAAGTGGTGATCAAAGTGTGTCTTTATCAATCCATTGAAGGTTGTGACATTTGTTTTACCCAGGTTGAATATTAACTATTTGATGAGAAGTGTATCTTGGGAGGTTATCCCACAACCCCTGGGGTACTGGATTTGTGAGGAGTTGACCAAAAAAAAAGGAATTTTTGTGAGAAATGTACCCAAGTGGTGGGATTTGGGCACATGTTGGTAGGCTAAAGTCCCAAATAAAATAATTGTTTAATCTAATTATTGATGTGGGGGAATCTTAATGACGTAGGATACCCTAAGCTAATGATTAGAGAAGATGTAAATAAGAGAGGCCTAACTAGAGGTCCAACAAATCCAAGAGCATCCTTCTTAAGAAGCATTACAAGTCTAAAAGGGAGACGAATTACATGAAGAGGATTCAAGTTTGAAGAGGAGTGTGTTTTATGTCTTTCTTGTGTTTGTAGAAGGCCGAGTTAGCTTAGCAAGCAAGGTTGAGTATCTATGGAAATTATGTGCCTTGTTTGAGGTTGGTTCAGGTTGTGTTAAGGAGAAAAGAGGCCCAAAATTTATGATCTGAAGGAGGGTTTCTATTCTACATATTAAGGATAGGGTCAAGCCCTAGAAGGAGGCCCTAACAAGCCTCATTTGGACTATTGCATGAGGCCAAAAGGTCTTAAGGACTAGACATGGACTTTTATGGGAGGTTGAGACCTAAATGAGGCCTACTTTGAACTCTGACTTCAGAAAAAGATAATGTCAAGATTTAGGTAGAGGAATAAGGTATAAAATCAATGCATGTAGGATTGAATGATGTGGAGAAGAGTTTTGAGGTGTATTCAAGGAAGTCTATTGAGTAAAGGGTGTATAGATAACATGGTTTAGGGCTGCATTAAACAATAACGTTAGGGTATATTTATTGTCTGTTGTAGACCTAGTTTTTTGCCTATGTTCAATCACTTTAACGATATAAAGGGACTTTTAGAAGATAGAATGTTTAGGGTTGTTTTGGATGTTGAATTCAAGTTGTGTGCACAACTTGTTTTGTGCCCTAATTATAGTGACTTTGGAGCAACTATGTTATTGTGTGAGGGATAATTTTTCGATCCTAAGATTAGTATGTTTAGAGAAGCTTAGATCACTGAAAGTAGGAAAAGTGTTGGAGTTGAAATATGCTATAGAATATGAAGGTGAAAAATTCCTTGTGAGAAGCTATGGTAGAGGTATTGGAGTAGCATATTCTTTTCAAGTATAGGTGGCAAAGGACTTTACAAATGTTCAAGACAAGTGGAATGAAAGGGTTGGTATAAGCACTTCCTCAACAAGTCAAGTTTTTTCTTGTTCTTAGTAAGATTAATAGTCAAGTGTTGTTGACATTAAGCCCTAGTTTTCCTTGTATCGGGGATAATTGTAAGTGCCATGATCCCTAGTAGAGGATCCCTATGTTTATTTTATTAAATTTGTAATAAAAGCTTGAGGTTGCATAAAATCTTGTGTACTTCATTGATTTTCTATTGTCACATTTTTGTTATGAAAAGTTGTGGAAATTTAGTTTGTTTGTGATCATGTTTTAGACATAGACCTGATTTTGAAGTGCCAAGGAAAATCAACATGGTATCGTAGATACTTTTAAGGGACAACTAAATCACATTCTAGACAATGAAAAGCTTAAGAAGGAGTTGGTTTCCTAGTTTTTGAAGGACTAGTAGCGTGGAGAAGTTGGTCACTCATCTAAGGTATAAAGATAGGTTGGATGGTTTGTCCAACTATAGTCCTTGGAAGGAAAGGATGAAGCTGGTCTTGTTGGTGAACGAGATTTGGGAATTCACCGCCAAGGATATTCAAGAACCAATGCAACATAAGGACCTTGAAATTTATCAAGAGTTGTATTCACAGGCTAAGATCATCATCTTGGATGGTGTCAAACATGACTTAATACCTCACCAAAATACGAAGAACATTATAGGAGAGATGTGGAAGGATCTTCAAGATTTGTTTCATGATAAGAACAATAATTGGGTTTGGGTATTGAGAGAGACTCTCAAGAACACCAAGATGTTGGTTGGTGAAGGTGTGGCTCTATATCTGACGAGGATTTCTCTAGTTCATGATGAGATAATTACAACTAGAGATAAAATTCCAAATTCTGAACTAGTGAGGACCACTTTGAAGGGCTTTACCAAGAAATGGAAGCCATTTATAAAAGGGATGGTTTCTCAAGATAAGTGTCCAAATTGGAGTAGGTTATGGGATGACTTCATCCAAAATGAATTTCAAGACTATGGTCTTCACAAGAAGAAGCGGTCTATCGAATATAATGTGGCTCTCCCAGGAAATATGACAAGAAAAGAAAAGAAGGAATTGAGAAATATGCAGAGTTATACATGTGGTGAGTATGGTAATTATGTGAGTAAGTGTCTGCAAAAGAAGAAGGGACATAATGATAAGAGGAAGGCCATAGTGATGGTCGCTACATATTCATGTGATCTAGATAATTTCTCAAGATGGTTGGAGGAGGAATTTTCTCGAGTCTCTCATTTCTCTAAGGGTACCATTGTCGAGTATGCATGGTATATAGAGAGCGGAGCGTCAAAGCATATGTTGTTGATTTTTCCAATACAATAGATACAAGTAATTTTATTTCTCAAGTATGATAATTATTTCCAATGATGTATATTTCATGTATCATAGAAATATGATCATTAAGTAATTATACTTCAAAAATTCAACCACATAGATAATAGAACAACGGAGATCACAATGCACAAAGAGAAAACAAGATTTTACCCTGGGAAAACCCATTAAGGGGGGAAACCCAAACCAAAATTTTCCTTAAGAGAATCAATGCAACAAGAGATACATAAAGTCAAACTAACTAGGAATATGACCATCCACTAAGAGCTAAGTCAACCCTACACAAAATTCAAGACAAGTTTCCTCAATTCTATCCACATTCTCTCCACAACAAGTTTTACTTCAGGTCTTCAAGAGGGCCTAAATTCATCCCACAACTCATCTTTTTACCTTTCATTATGCCACGTAAAGTATACCACATAAATTTTTTCCAGAACTTGACCTCCTTTGATTACTAGAGCGAGAGAAGATGAAGCAAATTTCTTCCTTCCATTTTCGGCCTTATATTGCTTGTCTTCTTTACATAGAACATAGATATATGGTGATCCAAAGTGCTCTCTTGGAGGATATAAAATGTGATAATTATAAAATTTAGATGATGAGAATGGGTGTCACCTTGGGTAGACGACATGATAGCTTGGAGGGAAGACTTGGTCAAATTTGGAGGCAAAAATATAAATTCAAAAATTCAAATTTTTCTTTTTCAAATGTCATGAAGAACATGCCTTTCATAATTTTTCTTTTGAATATAAAATCAAATGATTTTTTTTTTATTGCAAGCATGAAGAACATGATTCAAATTCTTTTTTATTTTACAAATATAATTTATATTTTCATCATTACAAGTAAAAATAAATAGTATGAAGATCTACCATAGTAAAATTCAACGCTCCCTCTTAGCTAGGGAGGTATTAATAATGACTATCCAAATGTTCTTTGTATACATGATATCTCTAAGGAAAGGTGGAACTCATTAATAACATCAAAATCTTAGTTAAAACTCTTGAACTACACAAATATAATCATCAATAGATACCACAACCAATTTATTTTTAGAGTTTCTACTGATAATTATTTTTGATAATTTTAATAGTTTTGCATTCTTATTATTTATTCCATCATTCAATAATTACATCAAATACATAAACCATAAATAATTTAAGATAGAAGGATCCTAAATAGGTAGCCACATAAAGAGCACAAGAAATTCACATAGGGAAAACTGTCCTGGGGAAAAACCCAACAACCCTTTCAATAGAAAATTCTTCAGTCCAAAAAAGATACATCTAAGTCAACAATTAGGTCAAACCTGGTCCATCCTCCTAGCCAATTCAACTAGCCCATGCTCTGGTCTATCCATCTTCTTCATTCAAAAATTCATCCTCTGTTTTTTCCCCAAATATGCAAGTCTTTGTGCCACAGACTTTGATCCTATTTTATGCCTCAAACATACCTTATCATTTTCCTTAGGGATATGAGTTTCTTTTCTACTTGGAGGAGGACAAAATGTCATATAAATAGTATTTTCTTGGGTCAAATAGGTGTGAATTTTAGCTGAGCTGACTTGAACATTTGAGAAGGAAGAATTGACTAGGAGGAGGCCAACTTCATTTATTTTGAGCCTAAAAATTAAATTTTACAAATTTGAATTTATTTCTTTTTTAACCGACTCAAATACATAAATGAATCAAATACATAAATGACTCAAATATACATTATGAAGATTGACCACATATACAAAAAACCAACACAACCTAGGTTAGCATTCCTAACCAATGGTACTGAAATAATCATTATGATTCATTCAACTCACCTCATGGTAATTTGACCAGTGCAGGGTTGGCATCACCCATCGTCAAACCCTAGGGACACCCAAATCCCAACTCTAAAGGCGTCGATCTAGGCCATGATGCTGAAAATGCACCCACTCCAATGAGTGTCTAGTCCTTAGGGACCATTCTCTTTATAATATTCATCCCTTATGTTATATTACCAACAGTCGAGACCATTCTCTTGTTGTTATGAGCAGTCTGAGAAATGCCCCAATTCTCTACCCATCAACAGTCTAGGCCATGCTCCTGTTGTCACCAACAGTTTGAGCCATGCTCCTTTTGATGTCACGTGAATTCTCCCTCTCACTAATAGAGGGGTTCTCCAAAAGTCCAAGCTTGTCCCTAAAGTATACAAACCTCACTTAGGAAAGTGGATTTGTGAAAATATCAGTTGTATGTTCATTAGTGAGAATATACTAGAGCCTCATTGTGTGCTTATGTACCATATCATGAATGTAGTGGTACTTGATCTCAATATTATTCGTCTTATTATGAAACACTAGATTGTCTATAAGCTTCATATAGATTTGATTGTCACAAAACAACATAGTCATTTCCAGCATCTGATTGAACAATCCAAAGAGTATATTATAAATCCATACTCCCTCATAACATGCTAAACAAGCTAGAATATACTCTTCCTTTGCAGTACTAAGAGTGACATATGTTTTCTTCCTACTCCTCTACGATATCATAGAAGAGCCCAAACTAAAGCATACAACAAATTTACTCTTCATGTAATTCACACTTCTTACCGAGATAGAATCTGTGTATCATTGTAGTTGTATCTCATCACATGAGGCATATCTCAAACAATAGTCAAAATTATCACACAAATACGTCAATATAGGTCTTGCTATAATCCAATGCTCATGTCTCAGTTCCATCCAGAATTGGCTCAAGGTGTTCACTACAAAGAAAATATCTAGTATGGTATTAACCAAATACATCAAATATCCAATCAACTTTTGGTACATGGAAAAATCTACCATGTCAGACACAAAATCCCTCAACTTCCTCAGATTCATCACCATGGGAGTTTCCATAGAGTTACATTCCATCATCCCAAATTTTTGAAGGATCTTGATGACATAATCTCTTGTTGAAGAAGGATTTCACAAGGTTTTCAAACTTCAAGTCTCAAATAGTATTGCATTAATCCAAGATTCTTCATGTCAAATTTAGATGCCAACTCCCTCTTACACTGAACAATAAGATTCTCTAATCTATCAGGAACAAATCATCAACATATAAAAGTAGCATCACCAACTCACCTTACATAACCTCGATATAAAAGATTTGATCAACAACAATCTTAGAGAAACCAAGTCTCTTCATACATCCATCAATTCTATAATACGAAGCTCTCAGTGCTTGCTTGAGTCCATAGAGGGCCTTATTTAATCTCTACAAATGAGATTCCCTATAATGAACCTCAAAACATTGAGGTTGCTCTATGTACATCTCTTCCTTAATCACACCATTGAGGAAGGAAGTATTCACATCCATATGATGTAGCTTCCATCCCATAAGCGAAGTAAGGGAAATAAGAGATCTAATTATGGTGTACATGGAAACCGATGCAAAGGTCTCATCATAATATTCTCCCTCTTTCAGGGAAAAAACTCTAGCCATGAATCTCACCTTGTATTTATTAATGATCCCATGTGATGCACGCTTGATCTTATATATCCACTTTGAATTTACAACATATTTTCCTTTAGGTCTTGAAACAATCTCCCAAATATCATTCTTCATGATATATTGGTATTATTTCATCATTCAATCTTTCCATACATTTTGAGTAGTTTTTGTTGGCTTGAGGGGGCCTGAACCAGGTTCAGCGTTAATTAGCCAAAAAAATCCCTACACTACTGGCCCCTTCGGCATTAGCCCACGGAGCGCGGACCGAAGTCTCACCCGTAGCAGTATGGGGGGATGCTGGAACCAAGTTTTCGCACCCTGAGATGGTTGTGATGTCGTTTGATTCCTTCTATCCCTTCCTTCGTGCAAGTCACTTCGCTCTAGGGCTTGCAAGACTAGCCCTCTATTTTGCCCTTCCGTACCACCATGAAAGGGTATGATTGATCTTCGTGTAGCCCTAACCAGCTGCTCAGGTACTTTCACGCTGCTATGGCAACGTGTTGTGTAGATTGCCCAATTAGTCTAAGTAATTTTCTTATCTCATCAAATACTTAAAGTTAACATCGCATAAGAAAATAGTTGTAATTGTGTTCAATTATTCAATGTAATTTCATTCATTCGTACATCATATAAGCATAGTAAAGGAAATTCATACGTAAAATTTCCAAACACATTAACAGAAGAAAGACATAGAAATTGCAAAATATCTCCTTTTATTAATATCTTCCAAGTGTTACAACTTCTATCCACTTAGCTGCAGAGCCTCCACCTATGCTACGAACCAAGACTTAGAATTCTTCTTTAGAGTTATCACTCTATTACATGATCTGCTATTCTCTCTATCTATGTGTCTAACTACTTAGAGCTTAGCTCTTTTTATACAATCCCATGGTCCGCAGACCATGGGAAGGTCTCTTATAGCTGACTTTACTTTACAAAACTAAGTGATGAGCCTCATAAATGGGTAATTATATGGGCTCATTTTACCTCCTAAACTAGTCAAATCAACCATTCTCTTATCTTATTGTATGATTTTCTAATTATATTTATGCTTATAGGGTGAGTTGAGTTAGTTATTATGCCATGTGGTCTAACATGTATTTAATGCAGATTATTGATGGATTTCAAGGTCAAAGTCAAGGATTTATTGGCCAAACTACAACAATAAATTAGAGTGGACAGAGGAGAGGACTTATAGGTGGGAATCTCCCTCATTTATTTCTCCTGACATCAAATTCCCCTTCATTCAGCTTGGAGTACAAGCAGCCAAATCATGCACTAGAAGGCAGCTGAGCAAGTGGAAGATGATTGAGAGTTATCTCGAGTTTTGGGAGCCAAGCCTCCCTGATTTTAAGGAAGTTGTTGGTAGCTTCAGATGTATAAGTAGAGAGGCCTAGGGCCTCACTAGGGTCAAGTTTTTGCTTATGTAAACTCTGCTCAAATTTCGAGCTCACTATTTTATGACAGTCTTCTGTAATCTTGCTATTTTTTGATAATGAAGATGGAATCTTTTTTGAGCTAGAATTGAGTTACCTCAAAGGGATGAAGCTCTTGGGTTAGGGCCCAATCCAAGAAGCCCAGCTCCTCTTTACTTATATTTGTATGCTTTGCTTCAGTTGTAGATTAGTTTGCTGTTAGATGTATTTCTTTTATGGTTAAGATTAGGTTGCTTTTGATGACTTAGTAGTTTGCTTCCATTTGTTCTTTCTGTAGCAGGTTAATCAGTGATCAGAGAAGATCCAAAAGGCTAGCTATAGTTCCTTGGCCTCTCTTCCTCCCTCTGGGACCATGATTTGAGGCAAAGATTCTCTTGCTGCCCCAAAAACACAGATTTTCCTCATTCTCAGGACTTCTAGTGTTTGCAACTCTCTAGTAGGTTGATAGTCCAGTGTTTCTTTGCTTTAGATCTTCTTCATCAGTTTAAATTCCTAATTTAAAATAGTCCTTTTGCATGCTTCCCTTTCTTGAAGCATTTCCCAACATTTCTTTCTATGGATCATAGTTTAGGCCATTTTAATGCAAATCTCTATTTTTCCTAGAATGCATTCATTTCAATGGTTGTTTGATGTTATTGGTTTCTATGTAGTAGATCTCTTCTAGTAGTAGGATAGCTTACCAATAATCACACCCTCCATCTGATTCATGCCCTATAGGTCTCCCCAACCTCACCTTAATGCTGCCCTAGTTTCCTTCATTTTTCATAGAGCTTCTTCCTTTCTCCTTGAGAAAACCCAATCATCTTTCTCTCTCCTGGTGATTCATGGTAGACCTTAGGTGTCCTAAAACCTCATTCCAACCTTCATCCACCTTTTCCACCCACTCTCAAACCCTCAAAACAATAGAAATTTCTCTCGTCCTCCTCCTGTAGGTCTCCTATAGTTACCCTGTTTTCCTCCTGTAGTTTTCTTGTGTCCTCCTGTAGTTTTTCCTGTAGGATTTCCTTTGAATGCCAAGTGTGGGAAAAGCCTCTATAAGGCCACCTAAGACCTCCTAGAACCCATCCACACCATCCTACATCATCCCAAGCTCCAAAACCACCCTCTAATGCCACCTGTTCGTGACACACAATAAATTAGATGTATGTTAAATTCACATAAAAACACATAAAAATCCAAAAATATGTTATTTTCTTATTTACTTCCAGAAATAGCATGGTTAGATTTTGTTTACTTCCTTGAGTAGGTAATGGCATTTATTTCATGGTTTTCATAGTGTTTTTGGAAAAATTAGAATTAGCTTGTTAATTAGGGTTTAGTAGGTTTTGCTTTACCTTCCAGTCTTTCTCCCTTTTGCAATTAGAATAACATCTGTAGAGTAATCTTTCTTTTCTTTCATCATACATAGAGCTTCTTCTAAAATCTATAGAAGTTGACTTGAGCTCCTAGTGATCTTGCATCGGCTGACCAAGTGACAACTTGCAGTGAGAACTAGTACTTGTTCATATAGCATTGACACTTCCAAGTTTGTTACGAACTACTGGGTTGATAAAAGTAAAGTTGGTAGCCCAAGAGTTTCAGAATTCTTGCTGCAATACTGGCACTCACCACTTTTTGGCATCATTTCCAGGGAAGCATTAGAGTATTCTATGATTACTGCTTTCTTCTATTTCCTATTGCAACATTATGCTAATAGTTTATTTCAGCAAAAGTAGACTAGTCATTTCTTTTCTTTCAAGTTCTGCATCTCCTTGCTTTCCTTTTCAATTATGCAAATTTCCATTTACCAAGTTTATTTCAGCTAGTTGCAGTTTGTTTTGTTCAATCACAATTTCAATTTTTGCAAGTACTTTCAGTGTGGGGAAAAAGAAACAAAAACCAACCGAAAAGATTTCCTTTCATGCCTTGTAGGAATAGAGATAACTCAGGAAAATTTTTTCCTAACACCCCCATTGCTTCACACAACCAACCTTCTCTCTTCTTCAGTGGCTGCACTCAAGGAGAACCCTTAGGTGAACAACCAAAAATATTTGAAGAACCTATAGGGGAAGAAGAAGAAGAAAACATTCCTCCTGAGCCAATGGCTGAAAACAAAAATGCTAGGGGAAATGGAGAGAGAATAGAGGGAACCTTCCCCATTCGAGAGACCAATGGGGACACCAAAACTAATAATAGAATTCCTTCAGCCCTACCTCACTTCCATGGTCTGACTACAGAAGATCCTGACACCTTCTTGTTTGAGTTTGTTGTCATCTGTCAAACTTATGACTATGCAGAAGATGAGCAAAAGTTGAAACTGTTCCCTTCTACTCTCAAGGATGCAACACTATGCTGGTTCATGGGATTACCTGGCAATATCATGACAACTTGGGCTCAGATGCAGCAGGCCTTTAATGACAAGTATCGAGACTATTTCAGGTCAAAAGATACCAAAGAAGAAATCTTTTGAATGACCATGGGAAGTGATGAGTCCCTGGAAGACTATGAAGAGAGGTTTCAGCTCAGTTACAAAAGGGCTATGTGTACACTTGCCCCTAAGTCTCTAAAGTTGGTCCTGCTCAGGGGCATTCGAGAAGAACTTTTAGACACCCTCCATATACTAGTCGGGGGAGACATCTACCAACTATCCTATGAGGACATAAAGACTATTTTTAGAAACCATTCTAGAGCAGCCAGAAAGAAAGGTAGGGGGATTCAACCCATAGCCAATACGTCTTCTTCCAATTCATCCATTAAAGGTGAAATTGGAAACATGCTAGAATACTTCAAGAGTGAGATGAAGTAGACTCTTGCCATGCAAATGGATACCTTACATATCAAAAGAAAACAAGAGGAAACAGAGAGGGCTTTGGCCACTTTTTGCCTTAGATGCCCCAGGAGGCATCCCAGGAATGAATGCCCATTGAAATCTATATAGGTTTGTTTAGTCTGTGAAGAAGATCATTCTACAGAGAAGTGCCCTTCCTTGCCTGGACTCAAAGTTGTATACCAAGGGTCCAAAGGAGTCACTGAATAGATCTATTACATAAAGCGAAGGAGACCACATGGACCTAGACTATACCAGCAGGGGATGCAAGGGACATCTCAGGCATACTATAACCCCAACCAAGTCACCTCCATACCTTCTTGGAGCCCCCATACTTATCCTTTCTAGTCCATGCCACCTCCTCAAAAGGTGAGATATGTCAGAAGCTTCCTAGGCTTAGCTGGAGGCTCTGTGTTTTCTATAGGAGGCTCTTGTAGGAATTACAAAGAGCCAAAAATGTCTACAAAAGCCAGTTTAAGGGACAAGAAAGTTTCATGAGGAATGATCCAGATTTAAACAAGAACGCAACAAATTACAGAGATAACCATACACACAAAGATGCAGCGGAAATAATACTTCATTTCATTAATGGAAAATACTGAAATATGCTTACAATCAGAAATGGAAATAAACTAGCTAGGGCGATGGTAGCTTATCTCTGAGAAGAGATGTGATGGCTACATGCCTCTGAACTGTGTTACAATGAGGCTCGAAGGCCTATTTATTGTTGAGAAACAATGGAAAACCCTTAACATTCCAAAACCTAGCCGTAGGAGATGAAACGCCAAACTATGGGCCCCGTTTGGGGGTAAGTTGGTACATCAACTTCCCGGGGTCGTAACTTTGGCACATGATCTCCGTTTGATGCGTACACTAGCTCATTAGAAAGATCTATCCGAGCACTATCATTCTTGGAACTGGCAACATGGTCCATTCCATGGGCCCATGTTGCCCCCGGATTCCCCAAAAAACGTCGTTTAGGGCCTCAAAACGGCTCCGGAAGTTCAGGACCCGAAAAACTGCTAAAATAGTAAGTTGTGCTACAATTAAGGAAACTGAAAATGCTGAGAAAGACAATGGTGGGGGTCCAGGTGGACTTGGCAGGTGGCCAACAATATCCACCTGGATCATTCCTCCCCCCTTAGGAAGCAATGGTCCCCATTGCGTTGAGTTCCTCCATGAGATGAGGAAACTTCTGCTGAACTTGTTCCCTGGTGAGCCACTTGCCCTGCTGAAGGAGTTGGCCTGTTTTGACAACTCGATACAGTTGGATATTCTGTTGGCGTGTGTTCTTGATCTGTGTGTCCATGATCCGATCAGTTGCAGCTTGTTCCATGCAATCTGGATTTAATTCTGTGGGTTTGAGCTGTTCTGCAATGTTGGATGTGTCTAGCAATGGTGGAAAGTATGGCCGAAGGCAGTCCACATTGAACACTGGGTGCAGGCCAAGGAATGGGGGAATGCTGAGCTCAAAGGCATTGTCTCCCATAGCCTTAGTAATGGTGTAAGGACCATATCGGAGTGGTCTCAATTTCCGATAGGCTCCAGTAAGGCGTTCCTTTTGCAAGTGCAACCAGGCTTTGTCGCCCACCTGAAACTTGTGTGGCACCCGCTGTTGATCATGTCGCTGCTTGTACTTGGCATTTGATTTCTCAAGAATGTCATGGACCTGCTGGCGAATATGTTGGATGCGCTCAATGAAGCTGGTGGCCTTATCTATTTCGGACTGGACATGAGCTAAATTCATGTGAGTAGTTGCAAGTGGCATGGCCACATCAATGGGGCATAGTGGCTGGAATCCCAAACCCACCTGAAAAGGGTTATGGCCAGTGGAGCTGTGAAGAGCTCGGTTGTAGCTGTGCTGAACATAGGGGAGGCTCTCGTCCCATGTGCGTGGATGCTTTGAGTTATACATGCGCAGAATGTGCACAATCATCCTATTGACAACCTCTGTCTGGCCATCAGTTTGAGGATGGAAGGCTGTGGACTTCGTGAGTTTGGTGTCCAGCATCGACCAGAGACTGGACCAAAATGTGTTGAGAAACCGACTATCCCGATCTGAGATGATAGACTGTGGGATCCCAAAGTGCACCCACACTCGTTCAAAGAAGAGTTTAGCAGTGGCTTCTGCTGTGATATTCTTCTTGCAGGCCACCATAATGGCCATCTTCGAGAACCTGTCGATGACCACAAAAACACAGTCATTTCCATGCTTAGTGGAAGGAAGGCCTAACATGTAATCCATGGAGATGGATTCCCAAGGTCGACTAGGGGTAGGCAACGGGGTATAGAGGTCGTGCATCTTAATGGCCGGTTTGGCAATGGCACAGGCAGTACATGATCAGATGTACTTCCCAACATCCTGTCGAAGATTCGGCCAATAGAAATAATTTTGCAGTACTGCCACTGTTTTCTCGACCCCGAAATGCCCAGCAGCCCGACTGTAGTGTGCTTCCCAAATCATCTTGGCACGCTCACTTGAAGGAACACAAAGGTGACCGAGGTGGCATAATAGGGCATCCTGGAGGTGAAAATCTGCAACCTGCCAACCCTCCAAGAGTGTCTGGTATGTGTGGCCGAATTCTGGGTCGCTTTTGTAGAGAAGTGGCCAATCAGAAGTCTCGTGCCCACAAGAGTTGAGCACGATGGTTAGCGCCATGATCGGTGGTCGACTGAGGCAATCTGCAACATTATTGGTGCTGCCCTTTTTATACTTGATATTCAAGTGAAACTGTTGCAGGTATGTAGACCACTTCTGATGGCGATCATTCTGCAATTTCCCTTGGGTCTGTATGAACTTTAGAGGTCGGTGGTCTGTGTGGATGACTGTTTCCTTCCCCAATATGTAATGCTTCCATTGTCGGCAGGCCTGTACAATGGAATACATTTCTTTATCATAAGTGGGGTACTTCCGGACTGTGTCTGAAAGTATTTCACTGTGATATGCCACTGGATGTCCATGTTGAGTAAGGACTGCCCCAATAGCATAGTCAGAGGCATCTGTCTCGACCTCAAATGGTTGTTGTAAATCTGGTAACGCGAGCACTGGTGCCGTGCAGAGGCCATCCTTCAACTCCCTGAATGCCTTCTGTACCAATACGATCGGGCTCCCACAGGGTGACGAGCTCGAACGGATGTGACCTTTCTGCAGGAGCTCCTGAATCTGCCTCTTGATTTCATCGTTCTCCAGAATGGAGCGCCGATAAATTGGTCCATTGGGTAGCGGCGCACCTGGGGTCAGATCGATGGAGTTCTTGACTTGACAGTGCAGAGGAACCCCTGTCGGGGAGGTGAAGATGTCCTTGTACTCCTCCACAATCTTGTCCATCTGTAGTTGTCATGCAGAGGGGCCCCGTTTGGAGGCCGCGGCCACTGTCTTCTTCTTTCCTTGAGGGCGTATCATCAGGAAAACAAATTTCCTGGTTTTGGAAATGATCTTACTGCATTGTTTTGCAGTAATCAAAGAGAGGGCGGTAGGTGGTGCTACCTCTGGTATCCTAAACAACTTATTTCCCAATGTAATAATAACAGCACGGGGCCTTGATTCATACACAGTATGTCGCTTCCACAAGTATGGTTGTCCTAGTAATACATCACAAACTTCAAGGGGAGCAATGTCACACAATACCTCATCCGTGAAGGGCTTGATGTTGTATGGAAGGCGACACTGCTGGCTCACGCGAAGATCTCATCCTTGGTGAAGCCACCCAATGGTGTATGGTTGTGGATGTGCTATGGTCGATAAGCCCAACCGCTTCACGACCTCTGCTAAAATGAGGTTCTTTTGACTCTCGCTATCAACAATGAACTGTATCGGGGAGCCCTTTACCCACATCTGGGAGTGGAAGAGACGCTCCTCCTCCTCTGGATCTTCAGGATCATTTTTCTGGATCTTTGTGGTAGCAACAGTGGCGCTAGGGTCCGCATCAATGATCTGCTTCCCTTTTTCATACCCCTTATTGGGTTCTGACTTAGAGTCGGAACATGCATATGATTCTGAAACCTTTAGCTCAGCCACCAGTGACTGCTTGGCCCGACACTCACTTGTGTTGTGAGTGGAGCTCTTATGGAACTCGCACCATTTTCCAGTGTCCTTTCTCGGCTTCACGGCGCTGTTCTTTGCTTGCAGCTTCGGCTGGTTGTCTTGGGCTGTCCCACCTTGGCTTTGTCCTTTGTTCTGTGGTTTAGGGGCACCTTTCCCCTGCTTTGGATTCGCAGATCCAAAATCCCGCTTCTTTTGTTTAAACTTCTGCTCGACCTTGACGGCATACCGGTATGCTGCGCCGAGCGAGGGGATGTTTAGGAATTGTATTTCTTCCTGGATGTACTTGTTCAGGCAGCCACGGTATTTGAGTATCAAATGTTGCTCCGAATCCTTGATACCCAACTTTGTGCGAAGGGTATGGAAAAGATTGGTGAACTCCGGCACGTCTTGGTCCCTTCCCTGCCGCAGCGTGGTCCACTTTATGTATTCATCCTCATAGCTCCCCACAGGGTAGTACTGCTCCTTGATGGCATCCCGAAACAAATCTCAGGTGGGTGCGGCTGAAAATAGTGAGCCAGTACTTTCATCCTTCTGCTCGCAGTAGGTTTCCCACCAGTCCTTGATGTGGGGGGCTACTTTGAGGAGAGCAAAAACAATCTTTTCCCGACTCAAAAATTCATGAACAGAAAAATAACCCTCTAGCAGATTTAACCATTTATCTACGGCATCTGCATCTATCTGACCCTCGAATATGGGGATTTCAAAATTAACTTGTACCTTAAAGGGTGTGGCGTTTCCAAAGTAGCTGCTGGAAGCCGATGCGTTGCTTCTGGGTAGCCGCTGAAGGATCTGAGCAAAGCTGTCCATCATCGCGTTCCGTTGTCGCTCGAGGGCTTCTTCGAGCAAGATTTTGATGGGATCTCCTGACCCCTCGTCTTTCTTCTCGTCCGCCATGGGAGGCCGTCGGGATTTTCGAGGCTGGTCTTGCAAAGGTTCAACCAGTTCAAGCCCTAACTCTTTATATCCCGACCTTGTTGGGAACATGCAAAGAAAAACAGAGAAAAAGCAGACTGCTTTGATAACACTGATCCGGATTTAAACAGGAACGCAACAAATTACAGGGATAACCATACACACAAAGATGCAATGGAAATAATACTTCATTTCATTAATGGAAAATACTGAAATATGCTTACAATCAGAAATGGAAATAAACCAGCTAGGGCGATGGTAGCTTATCTCTGAGAAGAGATGTGATGGCTACATGCCTCTGAACTGTGTTACAATGAGGCTCGAAGGCCTATTTATTGTTGAGAAACAATGGAAAACCCTTAACATTCCAAAACCTAGCCGTAGGAGATGAAACGCCAAACTATGGGCCCCGTTTGGGGGTAAGTTGGTACATCAACTTCACGGGGTCGTAAATTTGGCACATGATCTCCGTTTGACGCATACAATAGCTCATTAGAAAGATCTATCCGAGCACTATCATTGTTGGAACGGGCAACATTGGTCCATTCCATGGGCCGATGTTACCCCCGGATTCCCCAAAAAACGTCGTTTAGGGCCTCAAAACGGCTCCGGAAGTTCAGGACCCGAAAAACTGCTAAAAATAGTAAGTTGTGCTACAATTAAGGAAACTCATAATGCTGAGAAAGACAATGGTGGGGGTCCAGGTGGACTTGGCAGGTGGCCACCAATATCCACCTGGATCAAGGAACCTATAATCCCTCTTACCATATTCAAACCTACTTTCCATCATTTCCAAGTCTACATCACACTCCAAGCATCATTATTTTTTTCCCTTTCCAAGAAAAAAAAAGAGAAAAACAGTTTTTCAGTTTTGAAAAAACAACAAAAAAATAAAAGGAGGAAAAAGTACCATCAACTTCACCTGAAACTTACCTACTATCCCCTCATCATGCCTCTCCACCTCTGGCATCATTCTCAAGCTCCAATCACAGGGAAATAGATGAAGTTTCAAGGGGAGAAGCAGCTACAGAAGCTCCTGTAGGAATTCCTGTAGCAGCTAATACCATTGAAGTCCAGCACCAACAACAAAAGAGTACACATCTGTAGGTTGAAAGGGCACATGCAGCTCAGCTCCAGCAAAAGAAGAACCTATAAAATTTCACAACCACACATTAGCTAGCAGAGACAACATGCATGAAGGAAAATGAAGGCATGCAGCAGAGAGAGCCACAACACCTCACAGCCAATACACTCATATCACAGGTAAGTAACTAAATCACTCCTCTATTTGCACTTGCGTAATTACAAGTCGTACGAAGGCAATGAGATGGTTGAGATTGAATGAGGTAAAGGTGGTAAGTTAACTTGGCCACCTTTATTTAGTTGACTCCACTTATCCAAGATGTCACCCACACGTGTGCACAGTCAACTCAAGCATAAGATGCCAAGGACAGGTAGTGGGAGGAAGAGTTAACTCTGATGCAATGATGAGGGATGATTACGAGGAGGGGCCATGATGACCAAGCAGGTGGGGACCAATGGCTTGAATATGGGCAACGTACACCTTGCCAGCTCAACACTCATAACCGAAAATATCTATATTGGGTAATGAGCACTCCTCTCCGAGCATTCTCACCACCTTTTCTTTAGCTTCTCTTCCTAACTCGGCCACACAATAGTCTCCTTGCGCCCTTACAGCCTCATAACCACCATACTCCATTGATTTCCTCCATATTTTCTCTCTCGACATCTTCTACAGGAGACCTACAAGTTTTCTACAGGAGCACCTACAGGAAATCTACAGGAGGTACAACAGGTTTCTATAGGAGGGGCAATGAGCCATTTTGAAGGGAGAAAACATGATTTTTGGCACAAATTTTAGTCTAAAGAGGTAGGGTTCATGAATTCCCTCTGATTATATATCAAAATGTGAAAGACTGGTCTCAATTTGAGGAGGAAATAAGTCTTTAAGAGGGTAGAAATACATAAAAAGAATTTTTGTTTAAAAAAAAAAAAAACATAGTCTCCTCTGTTTTTCTATTTCATTCGATTTTTTTTTCTCCACCTCCATATTTGGTTTTCAAAAGAAGTACAAGTAGTATGATAGGGGGGTTTATGAGAAAGGAGCTCACTAACTCCACTAGGCTCCATGCACATCCTCAAGTGGTCGACATATTCACAAGGGAAAACTGGATGAATTTTTTTGAGAAATTTGGAGGGTTTGATGATGAAACTGCCCAAGAATTTTCTCTCTCTGTGGTCCCTCACACAAGAACTCATGCTAATGTAACCATTAGAGGCCTCTCCATTGAAATAACCCCTGAATTCATCAGTAGGGTCTCTACCCTTCCTCTTGGATTGCCTTGGAGTAAAGATGAGAAGCCAATTGGGCAGGCTGCCAGGAAGAAATTTTTCCAAAATAATGAAACCCTTGTTGAAGACAAAAATGGAATCAGGAGGGCTAGTATACCATATCCTTGGGATGAGGTTAGCTACAAAATAATCAAATACATTTAGTGTGAGGGGAGGTACATCATTATTTATGGATACCATTTCAGAATCCTCCAAGATTTGAGATATGGCATGGATACCCCAGCACATCAGGAGCTCAGTATCCCTTACTTTCTCCTTCAGTCCCTCATTGACTCTAGAAACAAGGTGCAAGAAGGAAATTCACATCAGTTAGCTCACCATGGCTTAATAAAAATCCTAGTAGAGAAAGCCTTCCATACCTTTACACTCCCTATAGCTTGGGAAGTTTTATAAAATATGATAGTTGAGGATGACATAAAAGCATTAACCTATGATGTCAGTCCTGTTGTCAGTGAGGAGGAAGAACAACAAGGAAGAGAAGATGAAGCTAGTGGTGACGTAATAGAAAAAGAGACAGAAGAGGTAGAAAATGAGCCAGAGCAGGAGGAGGAAAAAGAGACAGAAGAGGAAGAAAAGGAGGTAGAGAAGGCAGAGCAAGGAGAAGAGTCCCCTAAGACTTTGGAGAGAGAAGTAACAACTGCCCTCACTGCCCTCAGTACACCAGTCAAGTCGAAGCAGAAGAGGAAAAGAAAAACCTCCATGTATTTCTGGGCAAGGAAGAGTACAAGAATTAAAACAGGAAATCCTCAACCCTCCTCAAAGACTCATATTACCATTGAATATTCACCATCTACCAAGGTGGAAGAATCTCCTTCCAAGACACCCATAACTTATGAAAGGGGGACTCCAAGATATTCTAAAATGAGGGGAAAGTCAATTCTAAAAGTCCCCAAACCAGACCTACAGGAGGCTGAAACAGGCCTACAGGAGACACTGTCCAAACTACAGGAGACTCAAAACCTGGAGGAAAGGATAGGGGGGACAGACAAAGGTGAAAGAAGAAGCACAAGAGCAACAAGAACTTGAACCCCGACCCATTCTTGACTCCTATCACAGAATACTTGAGGGAGGCAAGATAATCCCGCAAAAGATTTACAATTCCACTGTTTTTCGAATTGCAAAAAGAAAGAGTGAGAACACATAGGTGGATGCAGATAGCCAAATCCAAAGGAGTTGAGGATATTGGCCACATGGAAAAAAAAACATGGAGAAATGGGTAGGGAATTGAGTGCTCTCAGAGACAGAGAAGCCATCATAAGAAGCCACCTTGAGAAGGAGAATGAAATACTAAGGAGGCAACTACAGGAGAAAGAGACTCATTTAGCATACATGGCTAGCTTATCCATGGAGGCATTACAATGCAAAACACCAGCCAAATCTTATGGCCTCTATCCGAAGGGTCAATGGCTTCAATTCCAAATAAAAGCTTTGGCACAAAGAGGAACAATGCCTTTCCAATACTACAGGCAGTTCATGGATCCATGTGACCAAAGAACCTCAAAGGATAAAGCAAAGATGGCAGAATTCTACCTACACAACATGGCCCTCACAGACATGAATGTGTGGGACCCCAATGCCAAGCTATGGGATCTGCAATTAATGGCCATGGCCTCATGGATGAACCATGAAGAATTGAGGGAAAAAGAAATGAAAATATTGATGATAAAAGAGTAGAATGAACCATTAATGATAACAGCTGAGCCATCAGATCCTATGGCATTCATAAGCACACACAACCTGCTTTCCAATGACCCTCAAATTGCCCCTAAATATCTAGCCAATCAGGCACAAGCCATTGCACACTTTGAAGATATGCAAATGCTACTTGGGGATGACTGTGTGCATGCATGCATGAGAAGATGGAACACCCTACCCCACAACATGAAGATCAAAGAATACCATTCCCCAATGTGGCTGAGGGAGTCATTGAAAAGAGTGCCAATGTACAAGCACTCCATGCGAAGGCTGAAGGTCAACTGGGTTGGCCTAAAACTGAGTCCTCCACTCCTATTAGGCATGCTAGAAGGTAGAAGAGAAGAAGAAGAGAAGGAGAAGTGGAAGGACATAGACAGAATAGCAGGGTTTTATGGAGAACATGAGCAGACCACATCAGAAGCCTGGAATGCTAGGGAGGCCACCAAGGCCATAAAATATGAAGAGATTGAATAGGTTGCTCAGAGGATGAGTAATACCTTCAGTAGGGGGGTGATGATGAGCCTCATAAATGTGTAATTATATGGGCTCATTTTACCTCCTAAACTAGTCAAATCAACCATTCTCTTAGCTTATTGTATGATTTTCTAATTATATTTATTCTTATAGAGTGAGTTGAGTTAGTTATTATGCCATGTGGTCTAACATGTATTTAATGCATATTATTGATGGATTTCAAGGTCAAAGTCAAGGATTTAATGGCCAAACTATAGCAATAACTCAAAGTGGACAAAGGAGAGGACTTATAGGAGGGAATCTCCCTCATTTATTTCTCCTCACTTCGAATTCCCATTCATTCAGCGCAGAGTACAAGTAGCCAAATCATGCACTAGAAGGCAGCTGAGCAAGTGGAAGATGATTGATAGTTATCTCGAGTTTTGGAAGCCAAGCCTCCCTAATTTTAAGGAACCTGTTGGTAGATTCAGATATATAAGTAGAGAGGCCTAGGGCCTCACTAGGGTCAACTTTTTTCTTATGTAAACTCTGCTCAAATTTTCATCTCACTATTTTATGAAAATTTTATGTAATCTTGCTATTTTTTGATAATGAAGATGGAATCCTTTTTGAGCTAGCACTGAGTTACCTTAGAGGGTTGAAGCTCTTGGGTTAGGGCCCAATCCAAGTAGCCGAGCTCCTCTTTAATTGTATTTGTATGCCTTGCTTCAGTTGTAGATTTCTTTTATGGTTAAGAATAGGTTGCTTTTGATGACTTAGTAGTTTGCTTCCATTTGTGCTTTCTGTAGCAGGTTAAGCAGTGATTAGAGAAGATACAAAAGGCTAGCAGTAGTGCCTTGGCCTCTCTTCCTCCCTCTAGGACCATGATTTGAAGCAAAGACTCTCATGCTGCCCCAAAAACACAGATTTTCCTCATTCCTAGGACTTCTAGTGTTTGCAGCTCTCTAGTAGGTTGATAGTCTAGTTTTTCTTTGCTTTAGATCTTCTTCATCAAGTTCACTTCTTGATTTAAAATAGTCCTTTTTCATGCTTTCCTTTCTTGTAGCATTTCCCAGCATTTCCTTCTATGCATCATATTTTAGGCCATTTTAATGCAAAACTCTGCTTTTCCTAGAATGCATTCATTTCAATGGTTGTTTGATTTTCTTGGTTTCTATGCAGTAGATCTCTTCCAGTAGTAGGCTATCTTACCATAAATCACACCCTCCATCTGATTCATGCCCTATAGGTCTCCCAAACCTCACCTTAATTCTGCCCTAGTTTCCTTCATTTTTCATAGAACTTCTTCCTCTCTCCTTGAGAAAACCCAATCATCTTTCTCTCTCCTGGTGATTCATGGTAGACCTTAGGAACCCTAACACCTCATTCCAACCTTCATCCACCTTTTCCACCCACTCTCACACCCTCAAAACAACAGAAATTTCTCTCAGACTCCTCCTGTAGGCCTCCTGTAGTTACCTTGTTTTCCTCCTGTAGTTTTCCTGTGTCCTCCTGTAGTTTTTCTTGTAGGCTTTCTTTTGAAAGTTGAGTGTGGGAAAAGCATACAGAAGGCCACCTAAGACCTCCTAGGATCCATCCACACCATCCTACATCATCCCAAGCTCCAAAAATACCTTGTAATTCCACTTGTTCACCACACACAATAAATTAGATGTATGTTAAATTCACATAAAAACACATAAAAATAAAAAATTATGTTTTTTTCTTATTTACTTCCATAAATAGCATGGTTAGATGTTGTTTACTTCCTTGAGTAGGTAATGGCATTTCTTTCATGGTTTTCATAGTGTTTTTGGCAAAATTAGAATTATCTTGTTAATTAGGGTTTACTAGGTTTTGCTTTACCTTCCAGTCTTTCTCCTTTTTGCAATTAGAATAGCATCTATAGAGTAATCTTTATTTTCTTTCATCATATTTAGAGCTTCTTCTGAAATCTATAGAAGTTGGCTTGAGCTCCTAGTGATCTTGCGCCAACTGACCAAATGACAACCTGCAGTGAGAACTAGTACTTGTGCATAGAAAACCGACACTTCCAAGTTTGTTACGAACTACTGGGTTGATAAAAGTAAAGTTGGCAGCCCAGGATTTGCAACATTCTTTCTGCAATACTGGCGCTCACCACTAAGGGTGAAGTACCCTTTTTGACACCTAATACCTTCGCGCTCTATGACCACAAAATGTGGAGTCTTTATAATTATATTACAAAAATTGACTTAAACATGGGCTTTTAGCCCCAAAATTTCCCTTGGGGGATCCCGCTCCCAACAGGCCCCCAACACAAACATTGTGACTCACCTTGAAGTCACTTGGTAGGCATGGAGATCTTTTCGTGAAGACCATCTAGCTCAACCCCGATGACCACAAGTTCGACCATGCATTGAGCTGTTGCCTGCTTCGCATCTTCAACTGTCTTCTCGGTTACTGCTCCTGTGCTATCAGCCTGAAGCTTTTGTTGCATCGCTTACAAAGTCACAAGCTTTCCTTCGATGTTTCCTACAACAACATAAGCTTCCTCTAGCCAGGGCTTTAGCCGTTCCTTCAACACTACTTCCTTGTGCAGCATTGCGTCCACCTGCTCCTTCAGCTACTTGGCTTCTCATAGCTTGGCTAACCTTTGTGTTAGCGCGATAGTTCATGTTGTGCCCTTAACTTCGTCATAGCACTGTTGTTGTTCATGCGCTTTCGTCTCTAGCCCCTAGATGTTTGGGTCCTCCTGTAAGCTAGTCAGAACCTCAAATGATTTCTCGAACAATTGTGTGCAGTCTGCTACTACACTCTCTACCGCTGCGACTGCTTCTGTGACAACGACAGTCCGCTTTTCGTTTACCTCTAGCAGTGTTGAAGGCTAGGTCCTCAACTAGAGCTCTGTAATCTATAGGTTTAGCTCCAACTAAACCCATGCCATCTCTGTTCGAGTGTCGCGTATCCCTGTGGGCAATTTTCAGATTCGAACCTCGACTGGCTCCTCCTCCGGAATGACCAACTCTGGGACCATTATGCATGCCTCCTCCACGACCTGCATGATCTCTTGCTCTGTTTTTTCACTTCGGCCTCAACGGTGATGGCATCATTTATCTGTAGGGCCATTTTTTTGTTGTTTATCCTTTGTTCACTGATCACCTAGAGGGTGTGGTACTCATGGGCCCTCAACCCTGCAATTACTCCATCTTGCAAGAGGTGGGCTGCTTCATGCAAAAGCACTACAAGTTCAATCTAACTCCCTTCAAGGTGCTAACAGTGAGCCTGTCAGCCTCATTTTCTATGGTCAGTGCTCCATCTGGCAACACTATCGCACTGGAAGACTTCGTGTGCAGCATATCAGTAGCCTCTGAGGTACCAATAGCCAAGCTGGTAGACACTGTACCAGATTGCAATGTGCAGGTCTACAAATCTTGAACCCAGTCTTGATAACCCTTAGTATGATCTGCTGCTACTTTTCAAATTGTTGTAGGGCCTCCACGGTGTCATCTCGGACTGTGTCACCGATGTCATATAAGTCACCCTCAATCAATGCGATAGGGTCCACCAAGGTCTTGGTCGCTTTGGATTTCTTTATAGATCCTCCCTTCTCTAGCTCTCTCGGGTGCTTAATACATGCAGACGTCTCCTAAGGGTCCCCATGGTGCAGCTATGTGTCGTCCTCTTCAGTCTTAGATGATGGCGACTACACACCTTTGTCAAAGCCCAACTCTATGCCACATGTCTGTTTTCCTACTTCCTTTCCTATCTGTTCTGCTTGGGCCTTCTTAGTAGCCTCCTTTTTACTCTTTTCGACTAGCTGCACCATCTTTAGCTTGGCCTCCTCCTTCTCCTTCTATGATGCGGACTTGCCTCCACCCACTGCTAAGTTTGCAGTAGTGCGCCACTCTGCTAACCATTTATCAAGCACTGCATCGATGGCATCATCTATGGCCAGGTACGACAAGTCATACCATTTCTAAGCAAGATCCTTCCATGCCCTGATAGATACGCGATGGAACTCAACTTTAAACTTGGCATAGCTCCGCAAGTTAACATATATCGTGGGCAACAATCATGGCTTGTGATTGATGGCCATTTTGATATTCATTTCCATTAAGATCTAGAAGATCTTGCTGTCCCGAACTCACTCCACGTCCCTAGTCACCCACAACAAAGCGTACTTCACTGCTTCAGGAAGGTCTGGCGCGATCAAAGGGAACTAGATCTCGTCTGGTAGCTCCCACACTACCATCACAACCGACAATAAGAGTCAAACGTAGTGGATGGTCTTTCTTTTCTCTTGCGCTTCACAGCAGTTTGCTAGGAACTCTCTATGAAGGTAGTTTGACTAGTTAAACTGGAATCCTTCCACGCACTACTGTGCAAGCGCAATGACAGATGCCGACACTGCATCAACAAAACACTTCCGCATCACCTTCCCTACAAGGATCTGCGTTGCTATCTTCATAGTGGGGTTGCAGACGCTGGAGATAGCGTACCCACATGACTTCGTTACTAGCTTGAATTCTTCCTTCATTGATTTTGCGAGCGCCTACTTGCCACCCTTACTGCCAAAGATCATAGCTGGATTTATGCCTGTATATGATAGGTGCGTTATTCAGTAGATCACCATATGTATGATGGGTATTAGCTCCTCCAGCCACTGACACCCATCATGCACCAAGCACAACAGCTGCTTGATGACCAAATTTGTCACCGGGGTGCGGTTATAATGTAGCACCCAGAGCAGGTTCAACAATCCTGCCTTCTCTACCCGCTTGAGCCACCTCCATGACTCCAATGTGGTCATTCTCGTATTTGTGTCTATGATGTAGCACATCAGCTACTCGGTTTCTAGGTGCGGGAACTTCTCGTGGTCCACCAAGTCCCAGTACTTAAGCTTCAGTATAGGCACTCGGCCAAGCGTGGACCATCGAACCTAATTTCATCTGGTAGCAGAATGGTTTGCAGGGGAGTCTTACTCTCATCAATGTCCTTTGGGGCATTGGACTTAGGCTTGCGCGTAGGGACACACTCCGAAAATCGTGTAATAGGGTCCACCCCCTAGGTTTTAGCCTCCTCTACTTCCACTCGCACATCCTCATCATCCATCAAGATGTCTTCGATATCCTCCTCCTCTGCTTCAAGGTTTATAGCCTTGCCTTTCTCCTGGGCAGTGGGATTTGGTGGGTTTCTCCTTGGCGGTGCACGCACCAGTATGGCAAGATGCTTTCCCTTCTTGTCCTTCATGGTCTCCTTGGTTGGGGTTGGCTTCAGTCTTGATGTTCTTGGTGATTTAGGGACCTCCACCAATACTTCAGCCACTTCCGGAGCAACTACTTCTGCCTCTCTCTCCATTTCCTGTGCCGGTTCCTTTACTAATTGTTGTGTATTAATAACTTCTGGGAGCACTGACATTATCTTCCACAAGAATTCCTGTGTGTCCACCGACAAAGTTACAAATACCCCAAAAACTATCAGGGGCTCATATTGCTCATTATTCATAGGCGCTTGAGATCTCAATAGATGAATACTCAAAATTCCAAGTTTTTTTCGCTGGATATCCACTTGTAATTTATAGGGAATTTCAAATTCAAATCCGACCATTCCCCCCAAAATCAGTTCATTAATGCTGGATTGGTGGCAGATTTTCAAGGATCTAATCCATAAATTTCTTCTTAAATGCCGGCTGCCCACTCCATTTGGCCTCACTTCTGCCATCTTGTCATGAACAGTGACTTTAACGGTCACTTTCTGGCAGACCTACGTTATTTCTCCCCAGATAGCGCGGCTCCCTCCTCGTTGCGGCGGACCCAGTGACACTTCCTCGCTTCACGCCATCTTCCAATCATGCAGCTCCCTAACCTAGGCATAGTAGTTCATAGTCCCGTGCCTCGTTTCAGTCGCCTAGAGCGCTAAGAATGTGCTACCTTCATTTAGTCACATGGCTGGACTGTTGGTGTATGCTTTCAAGTGACTACCATTCACCTTTCCTGGGAAGGGTTCGCCATTCAATTTTACCAGCTGTACCACTGTGCCAACGATAATCTCCTTAATAACATAAGGCCCTAACCAGTGCATCCTGAACTTCCTTGGAAATTTATCAAACTTAATATCGTATAGAAAAACTAGATCATTTACCTTAAATGTGTGAAACTTGATGTGTCGATCATGCCATGCCTTTTCACACTGCTTTTGGACCTGTTGGTGAAATCTAGCTAAAAACATTTCTTCCTCCAGCTCATCCATCTGTGTGAGATTCTCCTCCAGTGCTCCACGATCTGTCATCCATTTGAGTGCTTCTATGCATAGACTAGGCACAATTTATTCCATAGGCATTACCGCTTCCACACCATAGACAAGCCTAAAAGTGGTTTGTCTAGTTAACTTCTTGCATGTCGTTCGATAAGCCCACACTACTGCAGGTATGTGTAGGTCCCAATCACTTCACTGAGCATTACAAACCTTGGTCAGTGCATTTTCGAGCACTTTTTTGAATGATTCCACAATCCCTTTAGCCTGCGGGTGATAAGGCATACTCTTCTGGTGGTATACCTGAAATTACTCCGTCAGCATGCTGATCGTCTCATTCAAGAAGTGCGTACTGTGATCTCTCATCAAGATCTTTGGATAGCCAAATCGTGTTAGTACATGCCCAGAGATGAACTTTGTAGCAGTTGTGCCTGTGCAAACCTTCACAGGCTATGCCTCTGCCCAACGAGTCAAATAATTCGTCACGGTGATAATATACCTTGCTCCCATCTTTCCTTCTGGCTAAATAGGTCCTACAAAATCTATCTCCCACTTCTCAAAGGGTTGCAAAATCATTTATGGATTCAAAGGCATCTCACCCATCCGCGATGGCCTGCTAGTCCTTTGAGACACATCGCACACCTTGCAATATGCTTTTGAGTCCTAATGAAGGGTTGGCCACCACAACCCTGTGCTTAGAGTCTTCTGCACAGTTGCTCTCCCTGCATAATGGCCTCCCGCATCACCCCCATGAGCGTCCGCGAGGATGATTCTTCTTTCAAACTCAGGTACATAATGTCACAATATCTCATTAGTCCCCATCTTGTACAGATTCCCAATAATGACAGAGAAATCTTCCGCACACAACACTAATGACTTCTTTTGTTGGACAGTGTATCCTTTCGAAGTAGCTCATGTTGTTAGGAAGCTTATTATATCCTCAGAATGACCATCCATGACATGCACTGTAAATAGCTACGCGTCAGGTAGTCCTTCTTCCAAGTTAGTAGTTTCCTCCACTGTTTCGATGCGCGATAGATGGTCTGGTCCCGCGTTCAATCATGTAGGCTTCACAACCACCTCAAAATCATACTTATAGAACAATAAGAGCCATCTGCAGATTATTGCCCCCAACATAGGCTTATTGACCAGGTACTTTAGCATAGAGTGATCCGTATACATTTGAAATGGCCTCCCAACAAGTAGTGCCTATACTTCTGGAGCGCATACACAATAGCTAGTCCCTCGTGCTCAATAGTGGAATAATTATTCTCCGCTTTAGTCAAATGCGCATGTGGATCATCCTATCCATCATACTTGTATGTCATTCACATCTTAGGCTTCCAAAATCATGTTCTCATCATCCTCCTACATTTGCACAAATCATCAAAGCTTCCTTTATGCGTACCCCACCATCATGCAGGCATAGCGTGCAGTGCCCAGTCCAATGCCTGGAAGCGCTACCTTTCTAGTACCTCCCTTTCAAATGCATCCAAAAAGATATCTACCTCATTCAGAACATCACAAGTAGGCAGATTCCTTACCTCTGACGACACACAGCATAGCGATTGGGTCATCATGTTGCAATTCAACGTAGTTACTTCATGTAACCAATTCTTCCAGCGTTCTATTTCTTCATCAGAGTCTGAAATGCAGGAACTCTCGCAATCCCATGCAAGCCATCCATTGGCGGTGGGATTCACCCAATATTGGTCTCATGCTATTATCTTATAGATATAGTCCAGGTCATCATCACTCTCATAATCACGTACTCGTTCAGTATAGCCCAATCCTTCAGCAAGATCGAGGGGTATTATTACACACAACGATTTCTTCTCAAAGATCATTTTCCGCTTCTTCAGATTGGTTACCCTATTCTTATCAGTAGCCCGGTCAATTCCCAGGAGTGCAGGATAGGGATTGCTATCATCCACTATCTCTATTACTTCAAAACTAGCCGGTGCGCCCACTCCCTCAATATCCACGGTCACCCCCTGCAGCCGCCCCATGGGGATGATCTTCTATTGATTCACCATCCTTAGCTAAATCAGATACCATTGCAGTGTAGGTCTCCCCATTCGTTCCAAAGTCTACTTCAGTAGGATATTCACGTCGGACCGCAGGTCCAAAATAACCTCATCCATTTCATACTCTCCTATCTGCGTAGTTAGTCTCATCTCTCGTCTGGTCCTTGTTTTATGCTTGCCAATCTTTCGTACTATGCACGGCTCACCTGACATGGTTCCAACGCATCTATTGATGAGCTCTTATAACCCTTTCACAACCTTACTATCACACAGTAACTTCATACAGTTCTCTAGGAAAGCTGTGAGCCTAGGGGTCCATCTCCCGCTCAGGCTTATCCTTGCTTCTTGAGGTGGATGCCTCAACGAAGCTCTTCTTAGATTCCATGAAGGTTTCAACGCTCCAAATTGAACTCAGCCTCCTTTGCCAGAGCTTTGTGAACCCATGTACTATCTTCTGGCTGTTTCCCCTTGTCATCTCCTATCACAATTCCACTTCTGAGAACTATATTTACATTTGGATCTTCCTCGCGCAACTCAGACCTCATCATTCACAGGTTCTGAGTTGACGGAGGTGGTAGTGCCCCTTTGTCACATATCCTAGCTATCAGCGTAGGAAATTCTTCTATTTCATAATCAAACAATGTGTAATACTTGCACGATGGACGTGTTGGATTAGTGAAATCGCGGGCATAGTGTCCTAGTCCTCCCCAATTGTAGCAAATCAACTGTCCTCGACCTTGTCTAGGTCCTCCTCCACCTCGGCCTCGTCTGCGCCCTTGAAGTCTTGTCCATGCCATCCCTGTGCTCTAGTCAAGGGGCCATGTTTTGGCCTGAACCCTATAAGCGGGAGTCCTATCCATCATCAATTCATAGCTCCTACAAGTACGCTCATCATATCCTACCGACCTACAAAAGTTGTAGAGTAGCTATTATGGTGTGTCACACGGAAAGAGTCGTTCTTGCGGACAAGATCGACCTCCCTAGTATCTAAAGATAACTAGCGACAAACACACCAACCAGACCCTATCTTTCACTAAATATGCAATTTATAAATAGAGGCAAACAAGTGTTTTAGGCCTACCTTGGGTCCAGTGCAAGTTTGTAGAAGCCTCGTTCCTTTGATCCAAATGAGCTCCTTGATGTAGAATCTGCAGACACAAACAGTCACACACATTAAATAGCACCTGAAAAGCTAATATAATAAAGCATATCCATCATAATGATCAAGGAATTTATGAAACAAATCACATAAGACAATTTGTTGAGAAAAATGAGTTTGATTTTATTAACTTAAATCAAAGAAGAACTTTACAACCTGTGCCTTGATGCTGTACAAGTTCCTCCCAGGGTCCAACAAGAAGTTTCCTCTACTTTGACAAGTTCACTCACTTCCCAATGAAGCCAAAAGGTATGTAATCTCTCCTCTCAAGCTTAACTAGGGAGTCTCAATTTCACCAGCATTTACCCTTAGAAATGTTCAGCTTCTAACCTCCCTAGCAACCAGCCCAATGCCTTAATTTATAGTGCAATGGAGGGAAGTTACTAGGTCCACCTTCAAATGGATAAGCTCCTCCTTCAAAGGGATAACTCCTCTCATCAAGGGATTAGCTCCTTTAATATTGGGATGCATGAACCACCTAGGAGCGAACCATCCACGTCAAGAAACCTTCTAAAATCATCCAGAATCAACCACAAGTAAGTTTTTTGAAGATAAACTTGCGCCTTTTTGACTTTTACAGGGGTCCGCACCCACCCCTTTAGATACAGAGCAGGCAGGTCCACAGGTAACACGAACATGGGGTGCGAGACCACAGGCAATAGTAGGAGAAAGTGCGGAACCAGAGATTTATTGTTTTTAAAGGACTTTCTCTCTTTTTTAAAGCTTGACATGAGGAGCTGAGGTATGAGACTTTCCAAGGAGGACAGTATGGATGATGATGGGCCCATACTAACTGCAAATAGTCATGGTGACAATATTTTGTGTAACAAATTGCCCTGTAAAGTGTGAAGTCTATAGTAGATAAGGGTTTCATATATCATCTAAGAAGAGTGAAGTACTTTATCATTTCGAGGATTATCTTGTGGAGAGCCCGGTTGGAACCTGTAAACATTCAATACAAAATATATATATGAGATCATATCATCGCTGAGGTAGGCATTCCCATACTCAGATCAAAACTAACTAGCAAACTAACTACTGCTCTGATACAGGAACGATCTTGCAATACATCATAAGCATAGACACATGTAGACACAGTATGGGCGCAGCCATCTGTTTATGAATAGTCTACAGTATAATGAATACAAAATTCCTCACAACCTGGATGGTGGAAACTAGATCCAGGGTCTTGATTTCTACTTCCCGAAATAGTACGATTCTATCCATGTGAATGAATGTGTTGAAGTCGAACATGGTAGAAACCACTTGATTACCAGTCAATGATGTAAACTGTTAACAAGTGTGAGAGAAACCACCATTAATGTCAATGGCTCTCAAAGTACTCAACACAATCCATGAGATGTGAATATATGTGTTGATGTCGAACATGTCACGGAGTCCTTCGATCGAAGATCAACGATGCAACCTGTCGTCGAAGGCGAGAAACCTGCCATTGAGGCATGCAGATCCCAAGGTACTGACGATTTCTAGATCATCTTTCTAGATAATGAGCTGAAGTCGATAGAAAGCGATCCATCGTAGGCAAGCCCACAACACGAAATCATAGATCAAGGTTGAAGAAATATTGTTGCAAGGACTGACTCAGGCATGGTCAAGATGGATGACATATATTTTTCATATGAATGGCTTATTTGCACGAACCTCTAGAACACATAACGACATAGCAGATGGTTTGGTGACAATTGACCCAAAGTTAATACCCAGAAACTGGTTGAAGACTTTCAAATGGTTTGATCAATTGTTAGGAAAAGGATTTCCCAACCCAGGTGAATGAAAAGTGTCGTGTTCAAGAGTGGTTACAAGGTTTTTCTGAGACAAAGTATGACAAACAGGCTTATTTTCCTATCTTTTCCCCCACCATTTCTGGCAAGTACCTCTTTATTTTTGACAAGCTTGAGGAGGATAACATTTGCTTGATTATAATCTCATCCTTCGGATGAGTCCAGCTTAGTTTAAATTCGAACCCTAAGAAGGAGTGGTCTATTCCTATTTGTAAATGAACAAGTCCTTTACTGTTAAATTTTAACGAGTCCAGTATAGGAGAAACTCGGCGTTTTTCAATTTTAGGGAGTCTGAAAAAACTTAAGAAATCTCCATGATTGTCCTTTTTCGTAAATTTGTGTCTCGCAAACCCGAAAAAGTATAAAATAACACTTGAGAGAACCGCTTGATCATTACGACCAAGGAGTACTTTTCATAATTAGTGCCTCTGATCTGAAAAAGTAAAAAAGCGATCAAGGACACGTCGTTTTATTACCAATATTGGATTTGAAACGACAAAAATCCGACAATCTTTTCGTGTTTTTATGGTCAGAAAAGGGCTGTAAGAGGACCGTCTTTTTAGTTCCATTTTAACGAGTTTAAAAAGAAAAACTCGGCGATCTTTTCATGTTTTAGGAGTCAGAAAAGAGCTTAAAGGTGACTCTAATGTTTTTTCCGTAAAAAATGATCAACTTTACCTGAAAAATCCATTATCCTGCACAAAAGCCGAAATATTACTCATACCTGTTTAAAATAGATAAAAATGCTTCGAAAATACCTTTCCACAGTGAAAAATAAACAAATTGACAATTCATTTATCCAAAAAACTTATAAAAAGGACTTTTACCAATTCATTTTTACCGTTTGACTGTTGAGGTGAGAAAAAGGGCTTTTGGTCAGAAACTTCCCGTGAAGACTGCGGAAAATCTGACTGTTGAAATCGAACGCCGTCTCCTCCAGGTAATCCACATCATCCTACTCTTCATTTTCATCCGTTTCAAATTGATTTTTGGGTCTTTAGATTTATTTTTTTGGAGTTATTAGGTTTAAAAACCCGCCCACGGGGGTCCGCAGGTGTAACACTAGGGACCCGCGGACCCCGACTTTTTCGCATATGGAAAAAATTCAGGGGTCCGCACCTGCCCTTAAGGAAAGGTGTGGATGCACACACTGTCTCTAACGGAGAGGGTGCGGACCCCGCCCAAAGGTTTTTAAACCCTAAGAAACTCAAAATTCACCCAAAAATTTTAATTCTATATATTCTAATTTGCCTTTTTATTGCATGTAGATCACTCATCATGCTTGATTGGCGAGAACGAGAGCATGAGGACATGGATTTGGCTGCCATTAATCATCAACCTTCGATCGATGCATTGAAGGCATGCGACTTGTACAAATTCTGGGCCATACCTGGCATGAGGGCCCAGGTGGACTTCTTGCAGTGGCTGGTAGATAGATGGAACGTCCAGGATTAGTTTTTCTTCATAGGTGGTCACCAGCTCGAAATGGAGCCGGAAGACATTTATTTTTCTGACTGGTTTGCCTAGGAGAGGTGAACATTTGACTCTATTCAGGACTAGGCCAGGTGGCTAGTCTGTCGATAGCCTCTGGCTAGAGTGGTGCAATGTCCAGACCAGAGACAAAGGGATAGATATCAAAACCATATCCCGTCCTGAACTTATGGTTATTGCTTTTACAGTTACCAGGCTCTGCGGGAGCGTAGCACTACATGTGGCCACTGGATCCCAGATGCGGATGGCAGTGGATTGCTTTCGAGGCACCGTCTTCAACTGGTGCGAGGCTGTGTTGGCTAATGTAAAAGGCCAACTGACCAGAGCCAAAAACGGACAACTGAAGACTTTTGGATATGGCGCTTTAGTTGTGAGTTTTGGCTTGGAGAGGGTTCCAATGTTGATCCCGCAACATCTTACCATTGAGGTTGGGCTTCCTCGAGAGCCCAAACTGATGCGATGGGTCGCAGTTATGGCCCGTCATCCTGAGGAGGGGGCGGAAGTTGTTCGATTTACTCCTGAGTACTTTCATTGGTTAGAGAACCAAGTATTTGCTATTCAGGACTTTCCTTATGCTGGGGTTGATTTCCGTGGTGACCCAGACATGGCTCTTCCACCAGGAGAGCAATGGTATGATTCAGGTAACATCATTTTTGACATTTTCTAATTTAATAAAAAAATTTGTTTTTATTTCGTCCCAAAATTGATAGTAAAAAGTTTCAAATGCAGATGTAGGTCCACGACGACCAGCCACTCTCCAGCCTTACGAGAGAAGACAACCAGTTGCAGCGGCACCGACCCCACAGGATGAAGCCACAGAGACTTTGGCTGAGTTGGAGAGCCATCTAGAGCGACTGACAGCGGACATTCCAGAGACCACTATAGATGACATTCCTCTCCAGCTGCAGCGCTATGTGATCGGCGTCCCAGGACCTTTTAGGAGGTTCCTTTGTAGGGTGGCCCATACAGTGGTTTCGTATCCTGATCATCACCAGTGATAGGATGATCGCTTATGTAGACACATATGACATTTTTTGCTTTTTGTACTATCATTTTTGCCAATCATAAGGTGTTTTTCAACCTATGATTGAAGACGATGTATATTTGACATACTACTATGGTATACTATGTCATTATTACCGGCTCACCTTTCAAAACATGTTATGAAATGTTTTTAAATTTACTTGCATGATTTATTGCAAATGTTTATTTAACATTCGAGAAGTAATTGCATCTGCTAATGTGTTTAAATATCTTGGAATATGCTGATATTCAATGTAATCAAACTCACGTTCCAAGAGACGAACTCTCAAAAATAATCTCAATAAAACTGGATTTCTAATGGCATATATTCTATTAAGCTGTAATATAACGAGTTCATAATCTAACCTCACTATAAAACTCCGAATCCCAAATGAGATGGATTTGGATAATAACTCAATCACTGCACTATACTCTGCAATGTTGTTCGTTGTTTGACTGAGGCTTACCCCATGCATAGATACCAACTCATCAGAGGGCGAATAGATAACCCAAGCTACGGAAGAAATGTTTCGTGTATTACGACAAGCACCATCAACGAAACCAATATATGTTTGGAGAGACGTCGACATCTGCAATATCAAGATTAAAATCAAGACAAGCATGAATAATGATAAGAACACTCTCTAAAACCAAGCACACTTTTAAATCTAAAACACACCAGCTATAAAGAAAATTAACCTGACTAAG
Organism: Pinus tabuliformis; assembly: GCA_031772625.1. Taxonomy (NCBI): domain Eukaryota; kingdom Viridiplantae; phylum Streptophyta; class Pinopsida; order Pinales; family Pinaceae; genus Pinus; species Pinus tabuliformis. The sequence goes on from CM062806.1 coordinate 294,358,441, forward strand.
ATCTCCACACCCAAATTTACGCATAATATCTTTTCAGGTAAAGACCATTTTTGGGTTTACCTAAAGAGACCCCATCAAAGTCTACCAGTTCATAGGCCCCTTTTGCCAGCTTTCGCTTGACAACATAAGGACCATGCCACATGGGCACGAATTTTCTAGCGCCTAATTTATCATTTGCTTGATCGTACAATAAAACTAGGTCTCCCTCCGAAAAATTTCGAGGGGTGACATTTCGATCATACTGAGCTTTAATACGTTTGGCATGAGCTTCGATTGCTAGTGCAGCATCTCGTCGACTCTCATCTAGCTGAGCTAAGTATAACAAACTTCTCTCCTCTTCGGAGGTGGCTGGAAGTAATTCGATGGCCATTTGCAATGACGGGATTTCGCATTCAATGGGTAGCACAGCTTCCAAACCATAAACTAGTTGGAAAGGAGTGAAACTAGTTGACGTTTTTACTGTGGTTCGATATGCCCAAAGTGCTGAGAATAGCATGTTATGCCAATTCGACCGATGAATCCCAATGATTCGTCAGATCATGATAACTAGAACTTTGTTGATGGCTTCAACCAGACCGTTAGCTTGTGGATAATAAGGCGTTGAACTATCGTGACGCAAGCCAAGTTGGTCTGTAAGTTCCGTCATCATAATATTTCGAAAATGACACCCATGATCAGTGATAATCGCTTGTGGAACACCAAACCTAGCAATTATATGATTGAACATGAAAATCGCAGCAGTTTTACGGTCTGCCTCAAATGTAGGCATCGCCTTGGCCCACTTGGTAAAATAATCTACCGCAAGGATAATGTACGCATGCCCCCCAGCCGAGTGAGGGTTACATGTAATAAAATCGATTCCCCATTTCGCAAAAGGACCGATGGAAATTATAGGGTGGAGAGGAGCAGGTGGAGCGCGCATCTTTCGATCAAAAATTTGGCAGTTGTGGCATTTTCGGACCGCGTTAATACAGTCTTTAAACAAGGATGACCAGAAATAGCCAGCGCGCAATATCTTTTGGGCCATGGCAAACCCAGACATATGACTGCCACATGCTCCAGAGTGACAGTCATTAAGAACCCTTTCCGCTTCCTCATGAGTTAAGCAGTGCCGGAAAACGGAATCCGCCCCACGACGATAAACTGTATCTCCAATAATTTTGAATTGTTGGGACTGGAATCGTATTTTTCGACGCTCTGATCTTGAAATTTCAGGCCGAAAGGATTGGGTTTGGAGATAAACTATGATATCTCCATACCAGGGATCTAAAGTGCTGATTAGAAATAAAGATTCATCCGCAATGGGTTCCTCTGCCACTATTTCCGTGTCAGCACGCGAGAAGTCACACATTAACTCTGCAAAAACTAAAGATTTCTTCGACTTAGACTTTTCAAATTCTAGGTCGAACTCCTATAGGATGACAATCCATTTGGAGTACTTGCCCCCTAGCAATTGTTTAGTTAAAATATAGATCATAGGGTTGCAATCGGAAATTACTGTAGTTTTGCGTAGTAAAATGTAATGATGAAATCGCTAGACAACTTGAATAGCTGCCAGGGCCAATTTCTCCACATGTGAGTATTTTAGCTCAGTGGTATTTAAGGTCCAACTAAGGTAATATATCACATGTTCACTACCGGATTCATCTTCTTGAGCTAGGACCATCCCAATGGTGGAATGCGAAGCGGCGAGATATAAGAAGTAGTCCTGGTTGTAGTTGGGCAGATGCAACAACGATGCATGGGTTAACGCGTGTTTTAAAGCATAAAAATATTTGTCAGCTATCTCGTCCCAAAAGAATGGTGTATTCTGCTTCAACAACCGGGTAAAACCCTTAGTAATTTCGGTGTAGTTAGGAATGAATCGACGTAAAAAGTTTGCTTTCCCTTGCAAACTTTGGAGTTGGCGAAGACTCGAAGGAGGAGGAAATTTGATGATAGCTTCAACCTTCGAGGGATTGACGCGAATGCTGGCTTTCGAAACAACAAACCCAAGTAACCGACCTGTTTCTATACAGAAAACACACTTATGTGGATTCAACCTAATCCGATAATGCCTACACCTCATAAAAATTGCTCGTAAATGGATGAGATGATCAGCTCGATGTAATGAATGAGCAGGTAAATCATCGAGATAGGGTTGCACAATGTGCTTGATGTCATGAAACGCGTAAGACATGGCCCGTTGAAAAGTTTCCCTAGCGTTCTTGAGCCCAAAAGGTAATTTGCAATAAGCAAACGTCCCCCATGGACAGATGAAAGCCGTTTTTGGTTGATCAGCAGGTAGAATATTTATTTGATTGTAACCGGAAAAACCATCCATAAAGGAAAATAGTTCACTGCCAGCACAATCATCGATGATTTGATCGATATAGGGTGTTGGGTAATTGTCTTTTGGACAGGCTCGATTAATATCCCTATAATCGATACATATTCTTATTGTTCCTTGTTTTTTATTAACAGGAACAATGTTCGATACCCAGTCCGTTAACGGAATTGGATAAATGAACCCTGCTTTGAGTAATTTTTCAACTTCTGCTTTAATGGCAGCAACTTTTCGCGGGTGAATCTGACGCAAACGTTGCCGGACGGGTTTAGCATCCGGGTAAGTTTTGATCTCATGAACAACAATGGCGGGGTCGATTCCTGGCATTTCCTCATATGACCAGGCAAACACGTCGCGAAATTCTTGAAATAGGGCCTTATATGTTTGAATTTCATCTTCCGTACAAGAGGCACCTATATGAACGTTTTCAACAATTCCGGGCTTAACCGAAATGTCAATAGGATTAGTTCGAGAAATGTTTCCCAAATTTAGCTCAGAATCAAGATTTTTCATTGGACTCTGAGGTTCCTTGACATAATCGATTGAGAAAATAGATGAAAAATCATTTTCAAATCGATCGATCTTAGGTAAAAATGAAGATCTGTGATGAAGATCTTCCCATGGTAAGTCATCCACACATAGGATTTCACAAATTTTCTCATCAGTGTGAACAGGTTCGGAAAACGTTATTGAATCTGAGTTCGATGTTGAAAGTGATTCGTCATGGACCACGTTCATTAAGTCAATTTTGGTCGAAGACGGGTCGGAAAATGACTGTACAGCCTGATACGCAATTTCATATGGACTCAAAGGCATAGCATCACCGAATGAATCTATCTCAGATTCAGAGGGTACGATCCAAGGATCATTATAAACAAGAGTGTCTGATGAAATCATATGAATAGTTGCTATAGAAGACGATACACTTGGAGGAGGAAAAGAAAAAGTTCCCAGTAAACCGGAATCTTTAACGAGTCCTACTCCAACATCCTTATAAGGGATGGTTGTTTTAACGACATGTTGAATACTTTTAGAAGAGGCTGGGTCAGATGAAAAGTAAGTCAGCTGATCTATAGTTACGATCTTTCCATTATGAGGGAACTTTACAAGCCGGAAGACCGATGAAACAACAACTATCATAGCGTAAGACCAACTACGACCCAAGAGAAGGTTGTAATCCAGAGGGGCATTGACCACTTCCACATCTAGATTAACAGTTTTATCTTCAACCCCTATAGGCAAATCTTGTAGAATGCCAAAAGGATGAAACCCATGGCCATCAAAGGCCTTCAGAATTGTCAGGGATTGATTAAGTGTAGGAGAACCAAGCGTTCTCCAACACTGGATCGACATAATACACATCGAAGCTCCCTCATCAATCACAGTCCTATAGCAGGGCCTGTTTTTGACTAACACTGGAATTTGGAAAGCCATTTGATGAGGCAAGCGAGGTGTACTATTTTCTAGATCGAAAATTATTAGGTTCGAGTCCTGAACGTCAATAGCTCCTATAGCCGACAATAGTAATTTATGCTATGCTGGGCATGACTGCAGCACTTCCAAAGTTGACATTGCCGAAGGTGAAACAACTAAATCTTCAACAATGTTATAGTTCTGAGCCGCTCTCGCATGAGGATTGAAAGCTGACTTTCGAAGTATACCCTTGGTGGGCGGTTTGATTACTAAGTCTGGGTTAGGTTTCTCGATATGTAGCGGATCAGAACCGGGAGCTGAAGTTGATGGGTTAGAGTTAGAATATTCTGCTTCCTTACCACCAATAGGACTTTTACTTCCATAATCTTGCGATCGAGTCGCAATCTTAACATGACATCATCATTATGGGTTCTTCAGAGGCATTTGAGGAAGAACATATCATCTTACTGTCTTGACAAGGAAAAGGATCTTTCAAAACAGTAGGCGTTTGGGAACCTTTGACAATTTTTGCAACCTCTGCACGATGAGGGCAGTCTCTTGTAAAATGCTCTTCTTCACAAATGAGACAAGGATAACGAATTTTGCATTTCTCATCAGTAGGTTCCATTTTTTCTGGTTTCTCTTTTGAAGTTTTATCTGCTTTATTTTTCTTCTTCCCTTTCTTCTTACTGCCGGATTTTGATTTAGTTGAAGATGACTCTACAATGTGAATATCGGCGGAAATTTAAACGGAAGAATCTGTTGTCAGGGAATCTGGTAAGGTTATGATAGGAGAAGAATTCTTGGAAGATTTCTTCTTACTTTTAGTATTAATCATACCAATCATGCCATCAGCAGCATGAGACCCTGACGGAGCTGCAGCTATTTGATTATGTTTGGGAAGATCAGGGATTTTCTCGTGTAACGTACCTGACTGCGTGTAAACTAGGTCAAGGTACTGTGCTTGAGCAATTACTTTCTCTTCAGTAACTACTCCGACTTTAGCTACATCCTCAGTAATTTTTGGTAATAATGATTTGACAAACCATTCAGCTAAGATTTGATCCGGGATAAAAACTTTCACTAAACGCCGTCGACGTCTCCATTCATGAATGTGATCTGAAATGTAAGTGGACGTTGACTGTTTTAATGAGGTTAATAACTCCGTGCCATTGTCATACCTGACTGGCAACTGAAAATGAGTTAAAAACGAAGTAGCTAACTGACTAAAATTATAAAAAGTGGCTCGCGGTAACTCAATGTACCACTTGGCCGCAAGACCAATTAGAGTGCATTGAAAAAGCCTTAAATGGATTGAATCATCTGAAATGGAATTAGAGGCACACCAGAGGTGATAGGTCATCACATGATTTGACGGGTCCTCTCCTGGTTTGCCTTCAAACTTGGGAATATCACTAGGAAACTTATTTGGCATTGGCGACCAAAACGGAAGATAGTTAATTGGATCGTTTGTAAGGCGCGACAAGTCAGGCAAATCCAAAGTTGCGATAAATGGTAACTGATGATTAGGGCCTTGAAACCCTGGGTCATTAGACCAGCCCCAGGAGGAGGATATCCAGGATAACTAGGAATGGGAATTTCATTTGGGATATTATATCCTCTCGGAAAACTAGGATTAACCGGACTGTACTGGGGTTGTTGAGGTTGTTGATATGTATATCCAGGGTACGGTTGATACTGATAGACTGGTTGTTGCACAATAGGACCGTATTGGTACTGTCCCTGGTATGGTTGATAAGTAAATTGAGGTTGACTTGTGACAACCGTACTTGGACCAGGTTGTCCTACAGGCATTTGAACCGAAGTCTGAATTGTGGATCCAGACTGAGGTAAAGATACTTGAGGAATTGATACAGGAACAGTAGAAACCGGGGCTGTAGATACTCCAGAAGTAGGTGGGGTAGATGGAACAGATGTTGCAGTAGCAGTTTGAGGCGGAGTTCGAGGTGAACTAGGCCTAGGTTGAGAAACTACAGAAGGTGCAGAAGTTTGAATAGTAGACTGGACAGGTTGCTGAACTGAACCAGATACTAAGGGTTGTCCAGTTTGAGATGACAACTGCACATTCGGTTGCAATACCTGTTGGGATTGTGATGGATCCCACACTAAGTTCATTCCAGGGTATGGACCCATAGCAGTTTGAGGATATTGAGGACCATAACCAGGTTGAGGGTAGGGTTGATAATTCAAAGGTACATTTCCAGTTCCTTGAACAAATGACTGACCGGAAGGTGGTTGGAAACCTTGGGTTGGGTACTGACCTTGGGGTTGATAACCCTGAGGCACATACTGATACTGAGGTTGACCTTGAGGTACATATTGGTACTGGGGTTGACCTTGAGGTACATACTAAGTCTGGGGTTGACCTTGAGGTACATACTGAGGTTGGGATTGACCTTGAGGAATGTATTGTCTCGTAGGTATGTACTATCCTTGAGGTTGCCCCCCAGGCGATAATTGAGGACCTTGAGGCTGCCCCCCAGGCGGTAACTAGCCACCTTGAGGTTGCGGATTAGGAATAGTACCTGACATAATAACCCTTGTTCACTAGGTCGAGGAGATGCTCCCGAAAAAGTACCAGCAAGTGACTGATACCCAGAGGGAACAGAAGGATCGCCGTATAAGAAGGTTTTTGGAGATTGAGAAAACATGGACAACTGTCTCAACATATTTAATGGAGGATAATAACCCCTAGGAGTTGGGTGAAAAGGAATATGAGGTGGTGAAAAACATAGTCCTGGGTTTTCCAAAAAATTAGTCAATGAAAGATACCAAGCGTCACTCCTAGGTGGACTGTAAAAGATGGATTCACCTTTAGAGTCCCCAGTGGAGTTGCCATTTTGTCACACGGAAAGAGTCGTTCTTGCGGACAAGATCAACCTCCCTAGTATCTAAAGATAACTAGCGAAAAACACACCAACCAAACCCTATCTTTCACTAAATATGCAATTTATAAATAGAGGTAAACAAGTGTTTTAGGCGTACCTTGGGTCCAGTGCAAGTTTGTAGAAGCCTCACTCCTTTGATCCAAATGAGCTCCTTGATGTAGAATTTGCAGACACAAACAAGCACACACATTAAATAGCACCTGAAAAGCCAATATAATAAAGCATATCCATCATAATGATCAAGGAATTTATGAAACAAATCACATAAGACAATTTGTTGAGAAAAATGAGTTTGATTGTATTAACTTAAATCAAAGAAGAACTTTACAACCTGTGCCTTGATGCTGTACAAGTTCCTCCCAGGGTCCAACAAGAAGTTTCCTCTACTTTGACAAGTTCACTCACTTCCCAATGAAGCCAAAAGGTATGTAATCTCTCCTCTCAAGCTTAATTAGGGAGTCTCAATTTCACTAGCATTTACCCTTAGAAATGTTCAGCTTCTAACCTCCCCAGCAACCAGCCCAATGCCTTAATTTATAGTACAATGGAGGGAAGTTACTAGGTCCACCTTCAAAGGGATAAGCTCCTCCTTCAAAGGGAAAACTCCTCTCATCAAGGGATTAGCTCTTTTAATATTGGGATGCATGAACCACCTATGAGCGAACCATCCACGTCAAGAAACCTTCTAGAATCATCCAGAATCAATCACAAGTAAGTTTTTTGAAGATAAACTTGTGCCTTTTTTACTTTTACAGGGGTCCGCACCCACCCCTTTAGATACCGAGCGGGTAGGTCCGCAGGTAACATGAACATGGGGTGCAGGACCGCAGACAATAGTAGGAGAAAGTGCGGAACCAAAGATTTATTGTTTTTAAAGGACTTTCTCTCTTTTTTAAAGCTTGACATGAGGAGCTGAGGTATGAGACTTTCCAAGGAGGATAGTATGGATGATGATGGGCCCATACTGACTGCAAATAGTCATGGTGACAATATTTTATGTAACAGGTGCTTGTAAGAACTTTTGTAGCAAGTGGTAGTAATCTGTGGCATGTTTTCGGGCCACCTGATAGATAGGGCACCATAATGTAGGCCCCACGCTAGGTCTTGCTTAAGCTCTTGAACTTAAAGGCATTAGTCCTCCTCTTACAACGTAGTTTTCAAAGACCAGTAAATTGTCTTTTTCATGACCCTGACTCTTGCATTTCAAGCACCATACCTCCTTGCGCACCTTTGGTCGAACCCTCCCGTCCTACATGAGACTTTGCATCTCAAGGCATAGGTTCTTTAGCTTCGCATGGATCTGCTGAAATCCTAGATTTGGATCTCGCTTTGGGGTTTCATGTAGCCTCATGGCAATCTCCAAGGCCTCTGCCCAAGTTTTTATCATCTGTTGCGACAACGCACTCCTTAAGTGTGGTAGTACTGAAGCTACAAACCACTCATGATGTTGTCCATCTGTCAAATTCATGTTTCCTTAGTAGATTGTACACTTCAACCTCTGATCTAGTTCCCAAGGCATCTCACCTGGTTGCATCGTGATTTCTTTGAATCCCACAATTGACTGTGCCTCCGATTTAGGCCAACTAAATTCTCCATTCAGTGTTGCCCAGATGTCTGCCACTCCAACATTCGGGTTATCATTAGAGTACTTAATATACCAGGTTAGCGCGTGATCTTGCAGAGAACTAACCAGTGTCGCCTTCTTTATATGATCATTTGTAACACCTTGAGCTTCCCATACAACCCTTACAACGAACCAAAAATCATCTAGATCCTCATTTCCCAAGCCTTTGAATAAAGGCAGCTTCACTGTATTTTCCATACTGAACTGCGGTGGAGGTGGAGGTGGTACGAGTGAAGTTGGAGGTGATGGTGGTGAAGTTGGAGGTGGTGTGGGAGGAGGTGGTATTCGTCGAATTCCTTGTTTTATTAACTAAATAGCACTTCGCAGAGAAACCTTAACTATCCATTCTTTGTCACCTCGTGGAGTTGAAATCAAGGGACTATAGTCTGGGCCCTTTTTTCCTTCGTTCCTGTAAGTTTTTCCACTTCACGTAGTCCTGAACATCAAGGCAGCTGCATAATCTGCTTTTCACACAATAGCATTTTAATCCAGGTATTCAAAGATTTTTACATACTTACCTCGTGGTCCTTTGAAAAAGCGTCGCTCTGCCCCATTGTAGCTAACTAAGGTGTCGACCACGAATTCAGTCACAAATCCTCATATGATGCGATTGCACCAATGATCGACATAGCGAGAGATCTTACCTTCTGATGCTTCGAACCTTCGCACTAGCTTCGGGGTCCACACAATAGGAATGTCAAGTTTCCACCTTCCTTGGCTATCTACTAGCTTCACGATCCACTTGTATAGCTCGATAGGGAAAGAGTAGAAAAAGATCTCGGGGATCTCTGTATACAGAAATCTGTTCAATGAATATTCCTTTGTCAGTCATGGGTTCCTGTTCTCTTGTGCTGCGAATTCATGGATCTTCCTATCCAACCAGTCTCCAATATCCTTCTTAGTTGGATTCCAGTGATAATATTAGCACCTAGATTAAACCTCAAGCTGAAGGAACGCAATGCCAGGGTAACCACAAACCACGCTTAGCCAAGTAGCTAGCTCCAATAGGCTAGGAGAGGGCTCTCTCCATAAGGATCTTAGCCAAGATGACTAGATCAGGAAAAGGATATTAGGCTAGGTATAGTAGCACAAGGTTTGATTTGATTTTGAAGGGGTTTTGCTAGATCAGGAGGAGCCAGAGAGTTAGGGCTAGGGAATTAGGTCAAAGTTACAAGGTGTTCAATGGGGCAAGGTAGGCATAAGGTTTATCACTCTAGGGATTGATGGGTGAGGTGTTTTAAGACTAGTGAGAAGCTAGAAAGAGCATGTGATTACCATGGATCCTTCCTAAACTGTAGAAAACATATAATGGTGAATATTTCCCCAAAGAAGAGCAGTGATGTTATGGATTCTGCCTATCAAATTGTAAACATTCATTTAGAAGCAATGAAATGATTAATGAAGTACACAAATTTTTTTAACATATGATCACAAGAGAAGAAACTAAACTAAACTTCATACCACATGGATCCCAAAGAAATAGCTACAATCTTTATCAATCTCCTTCTAAACTGCTACAAAATGATGTACAATCAAGGCATAAGCATCCAGCGGAGTCCAACCATTTACAATGAGAAAGAAGAAGAAGATATAGACATTGTTTCAACCTCCTACCATCCTCAGGGGTCAAATCCCTAAGATGAGGAGCTAATCTAATCAACACTGAACAAGAAACTAGAATATAGGCATCCTAACAACATGCCTCTAAAAGTGAGAAAACTGATTCATTTGTGCTCAAATTGACTTTTAATCTAATGTTGGCTTATTGGGGCTGATGAGCCCCAAAAATGGGTAACTTTATGGGCTCATTTTGCCTATATTTCTCATTTAATCCACCATTCTCTATAGTTTTATGCATGCTTTTGAATATATTTATGTTAATTGAGTGAATGGGAATAGTCACTTGACCACAAAGTCTAATAAATGCTTATTGCAGATTTTTGGACAATTTTGGACCTAGATCAGGCATTTATGAGCAAATTGGCAGCCAAATATGAAGAAACAAGGCTGAGCATTTATAGGAGGGGTGTCTCCTGCACTAAATGACTCCTTCCTTGAGTTCTCCACCATCAACTAGGAGTTCAACAGCCCACCAAAGATGATTTCAACGGGCAGCCGAGCTGGTCTAGTGAAGTGGCTGATTAACTGCAGTTTTGGGCAGCCAAGCTCCTAAAGTTAAGGAGGTCTGTTGGGAGTCCTCATTTGCATAAGTAGGAAGGCTTCAAGCCTTGGTAGTTTAGCTCTTTAACAATTTATTTTCACACTTTAGTGCAGCTCTGCATTCAGCTCATTTTCAAGCTCTTGCTGTAAACAGTTTTGTGACATGACTATTATTTTTGATTAATAAAGGTGAATCTCACTTTGCAATAGCTCTAAGAATTCTTAGGAGGCTGTAGCTCTTGGGGTTGGACCCAACCCAAGTGCCAGTACCTCATTTGTGTACTTTTATGTGTCTTTGCTGCATTCATAAAATAATTTCTGTTATTTAGGTTAAAATCTTGCTTTGTTACTTAGGTTGTTTTTTATGATTAAGATAGTTGTTCATGCTTCAAGTTGATTTGATAGTTTGGTAACAGAAAAGATCCACAAAAAGGCTATCAAGCAGTCCTTTATCTCATTTCTCCCTCCTTGGGACCATGAATTGAGGCCAAGGCACACTTGCTGCCACAAAAACATTGTTTTTGCCTTCCAATGTAATTGCTAGTGTTAGATTTTAAGTTGGAAAAGTTGATATCAATTGTGTTTTCATGTTTAGATTTGTTCTTGCTCAGTTTCCATAGCTCTCTTGCATGATTTTCTATCTATAAACTTATGTTCATCATATTTTTGGTTTTTAAGGGCAGGGTAGGTCAAAATAGATAGATCTCTATTTTTTTCAGTCTTTGTTCGATTAGTTATGGAAAATAGTGTGCAGAGCACTTGTAATACATTCTTACCTACCCTTCCTCCATCATACAACCTGTTCCAACCCCTAATTCAAGATTTCTTCCCTTCATTTTCCACACTTTCCCAACTTGCCCGAATTTCTACATTTTTGTGCAACATTGCCCTCTCCATCATTGAACAAATCCAACCATCTTCATCACTCCTTAGCTTCATTTACTAGGTCCTAGACCCCTTAACATCCGTATCCATCCTTCATTTCCACTTTCCCACCATTTTTCCACCATCAACCCTCTAAAATCCACTTTCGGCCTGTTCCTATAGAACTTCCTGTAGATCCCCTGCAGACTTCATGTAGAAGTTCACGCAAGCAGTTTTTCGAGGTCTGATCACTGTGGAATTATCCAGAAGGGTGCTAGGGACCCCTGAGGTCCTCTTCTCACCTTCCCAACCTCCTACAAATTCCCACTCCACTTTCCTCCACTAATAAATCTTTGCACAGTCAAAAATAGTTAAACCACATGCATAATAATTCTGCATAAAATTACTCAAAAATACAAAAAGATGCTTTTTCCATATTTTCCTTCAGAAGTAGCTTAGACACATGCATTTTTCCTTTCCAAGAGTCAATGGCATCCATTTCAATAGCTTTCATCTCTTTTCTTGCACCAGTAGGGTTAGTCGGTAAAACTAGGGTTTGCTAGGGAGAGCTAGTACTTGTACATATAGCACCGTCGCTTCCAAGTTTGTTACGAACTACCGGGTTGATAAAAGTAAAGAAGGGAGTTCCAGGAGTTGCAGCATCATTGTTGCAATACTGGAGCCCACAATCTTTTTGGCGCCGTTTCTGGGGAAGCATCAGAGTATTTGTGATCACTGCTTTTCTTCTATTTTCTATTGCAACATTCTGCTAAGTAGTTTATTTCTACAAGCATAGATTAGATATCTCCCACTTTCATAGATTAGCATTTCAATTCCGCAATTTCAATTTTGCAAGCGTAGATTAGCTTTTCAATTCTGCAATTTCAACTCTACAAGCGTAGATTAGCATTTCAATTCTGCAAACGTAGATTAGCATTTCAATTCTGCAACTTCATTTCAGCAACATAGATTAGTCATTTCCTGCTTTCATTTCAATTTTAAAATTTTCATTACAGCAAGGTTTATTTTAGTTAGTTGCAATTTGTTGTTCAATCAATTTTAGTTTTGCAGATACAAGCAGAAAAAAAAAAAACAAAAATCAACCAAAAATATTTCATTTCATGCCTCGTAGGAACAGAGACAATTCAAGAAAATTCCTACCCAACACCCCTACCGCATCACTGAGTAACCCTTCTCTCTTCTTCGATGGCAGTGATCCATAAGAACCTATAGGTGAACCTCTAGAGATATACGAAGATCTTATAATAGAAGAAGAGAAAGAAAGCATTCCTCCTGAGACCATGGCTAAACACAGAAACGGTATAGGAAATGAGGAGAGAATAGAAGGCGCCTTTCGCATCTGAGAGACCAATGGGGACAAAAAAATGAAAAACATAAGTCCCTCGGCCTTGTTAACACCCAGGTTGTTCCCTATGACTCCCAAGGGAATACGGCCGGGGTAACCACTAACCAATCTTTGGACTACAGTTCCTACCCAAACTGTAATCAGAGAGGGCTCTCTCGTTATGATTTGTCTCTGTTATGATAGTGTTTTAGGCTAGCTATTATGCTCAGGTTTTTATTTATGTTTTGGTTGAAGGATGTTTTACAATACCTACGATGTAATGTTTAGACAGTTGTATTTCATTGGGCAATGGAGTCTAGAGTTGTGAAATGCTTCAGTGGGAATGTTCAGACTGCAGGGCCTATTGGGTATCTCAACAAACAAAACTTAAGGCTTAAGTGATGATGTATGAAGATGCATGTTTAGCCAATGGAAAGCAATTAAGAATTCTCCATTAATCTAATGCTGTGAAAGTGAAATATATGGCTCAGGAGCAAACTTGAATTCCTGAAACAAAGGTCACTGTGAAAGATATATTCTAAAAGTGTAGCAATTAAGAATTACACTTATCAAGATTATAACTGAGGAAAACATTCATTAACAACATAGATTGAGCCCAGGGTATTCCATGAATAAATCCTGAAGGCTATTCTTTTTCTTTGCTGCTAAATATTTAGAACTTAGAAATATTTATGGATTGCAAACGACTGAAACACAAAACGAAGAGAGTTACAGAAAACTTATTGTATATGAGATGCACAGGGATCCTCCCAACTTCAAAAAACACCGTGAACGCATTCAAACAACTCAGAATTTCAGAAATTCCATCACCTTTGTTATTAAACTCTGCTAAGATTACAACATAGGAAATTTCTTCAAAAGAAATCAACAACAACCCCTGCAAGCTTATGCGAGGGGAAAATATATACAATCGGTAATACAAAATATCTAAGGCGTTGAGTCATCTGAGAAATAAATGTTTCACCAACTTTGTATAGAACAGCAGATAAGAAGTTATTGCTGCCTTTAATACAACATAAATGCTCATTTCTATCAGTCAGAAGATATTTTGGCCTTTAGAGGCGGCTGAGTCGGTTGGAATGATCTGCTTTAAATGCTGGAAAATGCGCTTTTGTGGATGCTCTGCTGTAACTTTTCGGCCCTGTCACCTATAGCTGTCCATATTGACCTGCTGGCCGAAAGTCCTGCTGAGTTGGCTCAGCTTTTATCTTTTCATGCATGCTGATTTTACTAAGTTGTCCTGTGCACGCCAATTTGTATTTTTTGATGAAAAACTTGAAGAATGCCTTCCTGGTCTATAGGATCATCTGTATTGCCTTTGTCCACCATTCCTGTGTGGGCAGTTGATGCCTAAGAATTGCATCCATAGTCTCATCTGCCTCTGTGTATTTATAGAAGTTAGGAGGCACTTCAAACAGGTGTGTTATTTCATTCATTATAAAGAATAGATTCTCCACTCTGTTGTAGAGACTTTGCCCTGTGGCTGGCCCTGTTTCTTCTGAGGTGCTGGGCCTTTCAGTGATCTGACTTGTGGCAAATGTATTGACCCTCTTGGCATACTGCTCATGGGTGAGCAGTCTCCCTGCACTGTTCAATAAGCCAGGGAGACCTCTGTTCTGTAATACCACAAATTTATCCATAAATCTGTTCACCTCAGTCTGCATGTCTTGGGTCCTTCTCTCCAATGTCTGCACTAAGTTTCTCAGTGTAAGGACCCTCTTTATCAACAAAATAGTCTCAGTCCTGTTAGGAATTCCCATAGTTGCTAACTGAGCACTTGTTCTATTGTTGAGCACATTGATCATCCTGGTGGCAATTTCAGGCATATTTCCTAGAGCTACCCTTGATCTCTGAATTTCCTTTTGTGCTTTTGTAAAGAGCTCCAACTGCTCATGGATTGTCTCAATATACTGCCATTGGTCAGTAATAGATTGGCCAATATTGGCCCATAGCACTGTCTTAATCTCAGCCACTATCTTATCCAGTTGGAGCTCCTTCTCTAGCTCCTTTATCCTGTTTTTGAGGGCTTTTATTTCCCTGCCCTTTTCTGCCACAGTCTGCTTGGACTTGTCATATCTTTCATTGACCTTGGCTAATTTCTCCCTGGCCTCATTTAGTTCTGTCATTTGTGCTTCCAAGGCCTGAATCTCATTTCTCAGTTTTTGCATGTCCAGGCTTGGGGCCTGCTCTGTTGTTGGTGGTGGAGGTGCTGAGGTGGATGGTGCTGCATGTCCTGTTTGTTGAGGAGGAGGAACAGTAGTTGGAGCAGCTTCCTCAAGGTTTATTATTTCAGGAGGAGGCTGGGAGGTCTGACCTTCTTCTTTTTGCTTCAAAGCTGCCTGTAATGCTGCCTGTGCAGCCTCTGATTCTCCCAGCTTTTCTTGAGTCTGGATTAGCTGCTTATATAGAGACACCAGCAAAGTTGTGGCATCTTGATCATGCCTCTGCTAGACAATTTCATCTGTTTGAGGGTGAATTGTGGCTGGAATTTTGATCTTTCTCCTCAAAGCTGCCATGTCTGCGTCCCTCAGCTTCAATATCTCTTGTATACCCTTGATATCCTTGGGATCATGCCCAATTTCTATGATTATATCTTCTAAGGACCTAATTCTGTTGTCCTTAGCTTGAGAGGATGCCCTTTCCAACTCAAGTTGGGCAGCTGTATTATGAAGGCTATTCTCTAGCCTATAATTATCCAATGTTTTGTCTGCCAAGGAGGCATACACCATCTCACCCGTTTGCTTTTGTAATTCAATTTTGTCCATAGGGTGGATGTCCTTGGCAAGGACCTCAAGATTGGTCCTTATATAATCTGCAGGAGACTAGGGCTGTTCTACAGCTGGCAAAAAATGACTCATGATCATTTTGCCTTCACTAACATCATACGCAGACATCAGTCTTTGCTGGTTAGTGGGAGCCATTTTCAGCAAATGATTGTATAGTTGTATCTTTATTGGCTCATTCCTCCTCTTTATGTCTATGAACTGCTGTTTGATTCCTCCTTCAACTTCTCTTTGGTGGCTTGAGGAGCTGACTTCTCCTCCCACTGTTCTGTCCTGTTCCTGTTGGCGGGAACTTGCGGATGCTTCCCTACTAGGTGGGCCCATGCCCAAAGACTGTCCCATTGGCATTTCCTCCTCTGCGAAAGGATTTATTCTCTGTCTTTTTTCCCCATAAGATGTCGATGTTGTAAGGGGAGTCTCTCTGTCCCTTTTCCTGCTAGTATCCTCCTTTTGTGGAGTTTGGAGGATTGATGCTTCAGTTGATGTTTCTTGCCTTGGAGGCACAGTTTGTTGTGGTTGTTGCTCAGTGGATTTTGGGGCTTCCACTGTTTGCTCTTGTTGCACACTCTGCTCCTGTCTTTGTTATTCTTGTTGTTGCTGATGTACTTTCTGCAGCTGCACTCCTTCTTGCTGTTCCACCTCTTTTCTGGTTTGCTCTTCAGTCATGGGAGGTGGTTGCTCTTGTTCCACCTGCTTTTCTTTGCCTTTGCTGGATGTCTGTTGAGTGTCCATGACAGCTTGCTGATGTGTAGTTGAAGAAGAGGCAGTTGCTCCAAGTTGCCTTTGATAAGAGAAGGAAACCTGTCCACAAGTTTCCAAGTTAGCCTCTTTTTGCATATTCCTAGCCTCTCTTTCTAGCATCTGCTCTCTAGTAATTGGCTCTTCTAGAGTGCCCTCTTTCCAGCTCAAAGAATTTACATACTTTTCAACATGAGGCAGCCTAACATGTGAATAGTTACCCAATTTGTATTTTATCCTTCTGAGGGAGATAAAATGATTAGGGTCATAAGGTATCCATTTGAAACTGGTTTGCAATTTGAAGTGCTCTAGGATCATATCTGCCTCCTTCCATCCCTCCTCTCTTTTGTTGTATAAAAAAGGGCCTAGCTGGTTCCTTACCTTCAGCTGCACCTTCTTATTCCTACTTTGGAAATGGAAGCAGTCTGCATTTCCAAACTGCCTGAAGTATTCTAGGGCAAAAAGTCTCATAGGGACATACCTTGGCAGCCTATAAGGGTCCAACTCACAGCCATATACTCTGATTACTGTGTGGTGTTGGTAAAAATACCAATCACCAATGCTGTAGGATTTGGAGAGATGGGGAACTCTCTGCATGTCATCGGTCAACCTGGGAGGAGGGACACCATACAGCAATGTCATAGCTGGGTGAATGAACAGGTCTATAATTTCACAGTATGTGTATGGTGATTGAGAAATATTATGGAAAACTGAAGTCCAAAACACAACTGACCTTGGATTCCCCTGGGCATTAAGTTTCTTGAGGGGAATGGAGAAACTGTCTGGTTGATAAAACAAGAACAAGTGGTAGATGTATGAGGTGTATCTGAACACCCTTTCCCTTTGTAGATTCATTAGTTGTTCATGGATCTTTTCTGCAATATATGTGGCATAGTCATAATGCATAGCAGGAGGCTTTCCAGGAGAAAATATGGACAGCATTGCCATTATAGTGTCATCAACATGCTCAATTCCCCTGTACCCCAGAACGTAGCTGATCAAATCCACTAGCATTCTGCCCAAGTCATTCAGGTAGTGATATCCAATAGGAGGAGTCCTCATAGTTTCAGAGCTTGGCTGTATGAATAATTGATTAATTTTTATGATCTGGGCACTTGAAAAATTACTCCCCTTCTTTACTAAGTCCAGCATGGAGAGAGGGGTCAATGGCCTTGCAGAGTGGAAATGCAGCATCTCGTTTATGGTTTCTGGGGTGATATGGAACAAGATTGATCCTGTAGGACTGAGAACAGCTCTTTGGCATGGATCATAGCATTCCTGGCACTTGTGGATCAAGTCTGGAAGGGCATTGACTTGAGGGAGGTTGTAAATGGGCAAATTTGAGTCCCAAATCCCTAAAATATCAGCTCCACCAAGGTGTTGGGCTTTCAATTCATTTAGCATGTGAATGTTAAACTTAGAACCCATTGGGAACCAGTCTATCATCTGATAATCTACATCTCCCAGGGCTTTCCATTCTAACTCCCTTTGAGGGGCATTCAGAGGCTGGATATTCAAGGCTATTGGTGTTTCCATGGCTAGTAAGGCTTCTGAATTGTATGTAAACTGTTTTGAGTGAGCAGAAGAACGCAGAGGAGTTTCTTTACAATGTAACTGTGAATTGTAGGGAACAGAGGGAGAATTGAACAAACAGCAATTGAAATACCATTTATAGGACTGATAAAAACAGTAGTAGTAGTGACTAGAGTGTTTATATGGTGAAATTATGTAATGGAGGTTTCTAGTTCACGACTGCGCGAACTACCTGTGAATTCAGGTCAATTTGGTCAAATGCAGGCTTGGCAGAAGGTTTGTTGCCTTGCTAGTCGGAAATGAGTGCAGGTCACTGGATGCTTAATGGTGATTTCGGTGCTTTATACTCTCTTAAACAGTTTTCTTGCAGAAATATGGATAAAACCAGGTGCAGGGAACAATTATGAGAAATACCTTGCGAATTGTCGATAACAGTTGCAAATGCAGGTACGACGGAGGCGCCCACGGTTTCAGAGTCGAGTTGTGCAGGTTGGCGCTAAATTGGTCGTAAAATGCATGCAGGAAGATCAATAGTTGCTTTGGCAAAAGTGGGAAAAAAACACACATTTTTGGCTAAAATATGGATTTTTGGCATATTGGCGCATTTTTGGGATGACGTCAGCATGACGTCATCAGGTGGGGTCAAGGTCGGATGACGTCAGCATGACGTCACCGGGTGATGTGGCAAGCCGTGATTGGTCCATGGGGATAATGAGGTGGCAGACATATCAGCGCAGGGGCAGACAAGAGTGCTGACGCGACGGCGGGTTGGCACTGACGTGGGTCCGACGTGGTGATGACGCAGGCATAACAGAACCGGCGGTAAATGATAAGCGGTAATGGTTTTTCTCGAACCGCCTTAGATACAGTCAGGGTTTTGTCAGAGGGCGACCCGAGAAATTGTGAGGGCGACGTGTGGCAAAGGCCTGACGTCACCCTCTGACAGTTTCTCGAGCGCTAATCTTCGGACGTCGGGCCCAACCCGATATGCATAATGGTCGTCCGATCAAAGGCACCCGATCGAACGGTTGATGGGTCGCCGAACAGTGCGGACGATACGACAGCGGGGAGGTAATAAAATAGTATTTTCTTTTGAACAGCGTGCCCAGCGGGACTTTGGGTTTCAGCGGGTTTATATGGTTTTTCAATGTAAAACATAAATAAAAATATTACCGCGCCGATACTTTGGATAAAATGGCAAAGTGGGTTTTTTATGTGCTTTTTTCAGATGAAGCGGGTTAGGGGTGAAAGAGGTTTTTCATATGTTTTTCTTAGCAAATGAAGGTGTAATGGGTCAAAATGGATTCAGAAGGGGGAAGGGGGTTAGGCTTGGGTTTCTCAAACTGACCAGATGTCCATTTGATCCCTGACAGAGAACATATGGCTATAATGCCAAGGGGAGGGATATTTATAGAATGCTTGGGGGTTTATACACCATGGTGTTATAATAATAGGGAAAGGGTAAAATAGGGGAATTATATAATAAATGTTAGGGGTTAATGTGGATGAAAGAGTGGATGAGGGGTGGTATTACTAAGTTTATTTGAAAATAACTTAGCTTAGGGAGTAGATCAAAATGAAAATAATTTAGAGAAGAAATGTGGCTTTTAAAGGACTGAGAACCACCATAGAACCACCAATTCTTGTATGAATCTCAACTGATGAGGGGATGTAAGTAATGAATGGAAAAGGGGAAAATTGGGAAGTTAGACATGCTTCTTTGCTTTGCTGCAACCTGATAGAGAAGAAGGACTTCTCAATCCATTGATTCTGCTTTGTGAAATAGGTTAGCACACCTTCAATTTTGAGGAATGACACTTCTGCAACCCCATCTGCCTACCCATCTATTTGCCTAGCATTTTTTGTTTTTTCTTGGAGGGTGCACTTAGACTTGCAGACCCTTATTTTCCTTTTCTTTTCTCTGGCATTTTCCTTTTGATTTTCTATCTAATGCTACCCTTATTGCTTCCAAGGTCCCAGATTAAGCAGTTGGGAGCCTTACTTCTCTACCTAAGCTACTTGTATGCCAAGATTAAACAGTTTGGACAGACTTCTTTCTCTATTCTACAGCTGGAAATTTAAAACATTGCATGGTCCAGATTAGGCTGTTGGACCATCCATCAAAATTGAGTCTATATCAAGCTATATGCACACCTTGTCTTCTCTTGGAAATATCGGATCTTTGCATCATCAAAGCAGAGCATATTTGGACCTTTCTTTGCCAATCATGAAATATGAAGCCTATTGGTATAGGTATCTAACAGGCCTTACCTCACTTCCATGGATTGACCACTGAAGACCCTGATACCTTCTTGTTTGAGTTTCTTGTCCTTTGTCGAACTTATGACTATGCAGAAGATGAGCAAAAGCTGAAACTCTTTCCCTCTACCCTCAAGGATGCAACACTCCACTAGTTCATGGGGTTACCTGGAAATAGTATCACAACTTGGGTTCATATGCAACAAGCCTTTAACAACAAATACCGGGATTACTGTAGGTCAAAGGAAACAAAGGGAGAAATATTTTGGATGACCATGGGAAGTGATGAATCCTTAGAAGACTATGAAGAAAGGTTCCAACTCAGTTATAAAAAGGCCAGGTGCACACTTGACCCCGAATATCTGAAGCTATTTCTACTCTGAGGAGTCCTTGAAGACCTTCTAGATACCCTCCATTTGCTGGCTGGGGGAGACATCTACTAGCTACCTTATGATGACATAAAGACTGTGCTTAGAAACCATTCTAGGGAAGCCCAGAAAAGAGGTAGGGGGAGTCAACTTTTAGCCAGTGCCACCTTATCCAAACATGAGTTTGCAAATCAGATGGAAGACCTCAAAAGTGAGGTGAGACAGACCATTGCCATGCAAATGGATACCTTCCAAATCCAACAGAAGCAAGAGGAAGCTGAGAGGGCTTTGACTATATTTTTTCCCAGATGCACAAGGAAGCATCCTAGGAGCTAGTGTACATTGCACTCCGTAGAGATATGTTTCATTTGTGAGGCAGACAACCCTACAAACCAGTGCCCAACCTTACTCAGATTTAAAGCTATGTACCAAGGGGCTGAAGGAGCCACTGAACCACTCTACTTCATGAACCAAAGGAGGCCACATGGACCTAGACCTTACTAGTAGGGGATGAAAGGGACATCTGAGACTTATTACAACCCCAATCAAGCCACTTCCATACCTTCTTGCGGTCCCCCTGCTCATCCTTCCTGGTCCACACCCCCTTCTTGGTCGTATCCATCTCGATACCATGCTCAACCTGCTGCTCATTTGTTTCATTCTCATGTTCAGCCACAACCTCAGTGGAATGCACCTCATTAGGGGTGGAGGCCCTAGTACAACTCTCCTCCTACTATTTTGCATCCACCACCTACTCAACCACAACCATTACCTCCTACTCCTCCAAGACAACCCCAGATACCTGCTCAACCAAACTTGAACCCCAATAACAAACATGCCCAACAGGTATATACTAGAGAGGCAACATGCCCTACCTATGCTATGGAGATTCAAGATATCAACCTACCATCTAGGAAGGTCTTCCCAAATAACTAACCTCCTCTTAAGGAGGATGAAGAAGAGAAACAAGAAAGTGAACCAAAAGCCATTCTACCCTTTCTTAAGAGACTAACTAGAACCGCACAACCAAACCCTGAAGCGACTGAACTTCCAGGAGAACTTAAACAGTTATGTGTAAAAATACCACTTCTCCAAGCCATAAAAGATGTCCAATTTACAACAAACTGATCAAAGAGAAGTGTTTCAAGCACCCAGGCAGGTGCAAGAGAGATGCCCCAACTATCAATGTCATAGGACAACTATCTAACCTGATGTTGGGACAAGTAATCTGTGCAAAATATCTCGACCTTGGGAGTCTTGTAGTTGATGTCCACATCAATGGCACCATAATGCCCCACACCCTGATTGATCTAGGGGCTGCCATTAATGTGGTGACCAGGGACACTATGTGTTGGAGAGGTAAATCCCCTCTGCGGATAGAGGCAATCCCACTAGCCCAAAATGGGTCTAGCAACAATCAAACAGCGCTATCACGCAAGTTCCTAATTGCAAATTAAAGGTGGATTACGAGAACCTACTTGGATTCCAACGATTAGTGTTGTAGAAGAGTTGACACTCCCGTTCCTTTGCTCCGGCTGGTCACGATCCTCACGATCTCCGTGAACGGACACCTGCACATGCAAAGAACGATACGAATACAAGCATAAAATATAATAGATGCAATTATATATCGGTTAGAAAACATATAATCCAAACATCATCATAATGAATAGCAAGAATGGAACCATAATGATAGTCATCTATTATTGATAATCAACAAAGGAGTATACAACCAAAGTTCTGACGTCAAATCCTCCTTTGGCTGGGTGATCAGCTACACATGTCTTGCAAAGCTTGTTGGGATCGGGAACAAGCCTCTCTCTCTCTTTGATTATGAATACAAAAAGACTCAACAATCTCTCATATTTCTGACAGTATAATTCTCCCTATGCTAAAAAACTAGCTTGTCAAATGCACCAGAACAAGCTTTTATAGATGGAGGAGGAGGAAGAGATACAATGAATCCAGACATCCATGGGATAAGCATTATCCTCGAAAAGCTATTATGGATAGAGATACGATGAATCTCGACATCCATGAGATTGGCATTATCCTTGAAAAGCCACATGAGTCGAAAGGAAAAACCTCTCGGGCGTGCGTTTGTTAACAAACTTTTCCAAACTTGGTTGGCGCGGGTAAGACTCTGAGACAGAGCGCCAACGGGTGCGCCCTCTTTGGAGAATTTCCCCCATTGGCTCGGGTGATACACTGTGGACCTGCACTAATGGAAAAAGGGGACTTTTTAAGGATATTCTACAGGAGATGTCTTCAAGGCATATGAAGTCCATACTTAGGGGAACATAATGCAAGTATTTTCAAGTTATGTCACTTCTCACAGGTCCCGGAATGAGTCCTCCAAAGTGCGGGAAAGGGGTAACATGGACGGTGACAAATGGTGACAAATTACTGTGTAACACTATGCTTAAGCTCAACCTTCAGGGCTCCCTAAGAAAGACCTCGAAAGTACTGCAGTTAGCAGACCGCTCCACCGTGACCCCTGAGTGGATTGTGGAAGATGTCATGGTCTCCATTAATTCATGGGAGTACCTTGTGGACTTCTTGGTCCTTCAGCCAAAGGCAAAACTCACTGGATACCCCCTCATTTTGGGAAGGCCTTGGTTAGCTACTATAGATGCTTATATCAGTTGTTGAGCTAGGAGCATGACCATTAAGAATAGGCCCATATCCAAACAACTAGTCCTATATCCTCCTGTAAAACCTCTACTAGAACATGACTTACCTCTCTCGTAGGAGGAGGAAGATGAGGATGAAGTCTACTCTACACCATTGTGTACAGTGGAAGCCACCAGGGGAGGTCCTCAAACCGAGGATGACCTTATTGAGAATTTGATTCAAAATCCACCTCCCAGTGTGCTGCCATTAGAAGAGTTGGTAGAAGACATCGAAGCCAGTGCTTTGGTGGATCTCTATGTGGCTGATCTGACCTCTCTCCAGGTTAAGAATGTGGAATTTGGCCCTGAAAGAACCTTGAAGATCAACTCATCCCTATCCCCCTCTCAGGAGAAAGCGCTGTATAGCTTATTGAACAGCCATTTGGATGCTTTTGCTTGGAGCTATAAGGAGATGAAAGGAGTCCACCCTTCAGTCTGTACCCATCACATTTACATTAAATAGGATTGTAAACCAGTCAGGTAGCCTCAGAGGAAAATGAATCCAGCCCTTAAGGACATTGTCAAAGAAGAACTACAAAAGTTGCAGGATGCAGGATTCATCTACTACATCTCTGATAGTGAGTGGGTTTCTCCTTTGGTGCTTGTGCCCAAGAAAAGCGAGAAGTGGAGAATCTGTGTAGATTATCGAGAACTTAACAAAGCTACCAAGAAGGACCATTTCCCTTTGCCTTTCATAGATCAAGTGTTAGATGGCCTGACAGGGAAGAAGTTCTTTTCCTTCCTAGATGGGTTTAGCGGGTATAATCAGATCCAAATCAGCCTAGAAGACTAAGATAAGATCACTTTCAGTTGTCCATGGGGTACCTTTGCGTACTGGATCCTTCCCTTTGAGTTATGCAATGCTCCTGCCACTTTCTAGAGAGTGGTATTGAGTATATTCACTGAGTTGGTTCATGATTCGGTGGAAATCTATATGGATGACTTTACTCCCTATGGGTCCAACTTCCAAGAAGCATTAACTAACTTGGGAAAAGTTTTAGCCAAGTGTATTGAAATGAACCTGTCCCTCAGTCCTGCAAAATGTGAATTCCTAATGACTGAAGGGACCATGCTAGGTCATACAATTTCTTAGCAAGGATTATAGATGGATCCGAATAAGATTTCTATCATCCAAAGGGTCCCACCTCCTCAAAAGCTAAGAGATATTCGGAGTTTTCTAGGCTTAGCAGGATATTATAGAAGATTCATTAAAGATTTCAGTAAGCTAGCCTCTCCATTGTTTGGTCTTTTTGGGAAAGATGTTGAGTTTATATGGATTGACATCTGTCAAGAGGCTTTGGATGCGTTGAAAGGTAAGTTGGTAATTGCCCCAATCTTGAGAGGTCCAAACTGGGCCCTACCTTTCCACATTCACACAAATGCCTCGAACAAAGCCATAGGAGCAACCTTAGGACAAGTTGAAGAGAAGCTACCATATGCCATATATTTTGTCAGTAAAAACCTGTCCAAGGCAGAGTTAACATATACTATAACTGAGAAAGAGCTCCTAGCTATAGTCCATTCCCTAAACAAGTTCAAGCACTACATCACTGGTTATCAAACATTCATACACACTGATCACGCTACAATTAGATATTTGATGAAAAAACATGATGTAAATGCTTGTATCATTAGATGGTTACTTTTATTACAGCAATTTGATTTTACCATTGTTGATAAGCTAGATAAGGAAAATGTTGTTGTTGATTTTTTGTCTAGACTAGATTTGCCGGCAGGTGAAGAAGGGACGGTGGGTGATCAAATGCTAGATGAACACCTGTTTTTTATTTCAGTACACTCTCCATGGTTTGCTGATATGGCAAATTATTTGGTTTCAGCTCAGTTCCCACCATACCTGTCCTCAAAAGAGAAGAGCAAGATCGTGAGGAAAAGTGCCCCATTCACTTGGATTGGGGGAAATATTTTTAAACTTGGCCAAGATCAGATTTTGAGGCAGTGTGTCAGGGAGGAGGAAGTTTTTGACACCCTCCTAACCTATGACGATGGGCCCTGTGGGGGCCACTTGCAGCAAAGAGGACTGCTTTTAAGATTTTGCAGGCAAGTTACTATTGGCCCACTCTTCATCAAGATGTTAGAAAATACATCAGCCAATGTGACCGATGTCAAAGGATGGGGAAACCAACTCCAAGGGATGAGATGCCCCTACAACCTCAAGTGACTTTTGAGCCATTTGAGAAGTGGGGCATGGACTTTGTGGGTCCTATCAACCCTCCTTCAAAACAGAAGTCTTACATCATTGTGTGCATAGACTACCTGATGAAGTGGGTAGAAACAAAGGCAATCAAGGCAGCAACAGAAGAAAAAGTAGCTGAGTTTTTGAGGGAAAATATCTTCTACAAGTTTGGCTACCCAAGAGAATTAGTCACAGATCAAGGAAGTTAGTTTACCTCTAACCTGATTGAAGACCTGCTCACTCATCATAAGATTAAGCATAGAACTTCCACCCCTTATCACCCACAAGCAAATGGACAGGTGGAAGTCACTAATAGAGCTTTGGAAGAGATTTTGACTAAAGTGGTGAGCAATGGTAGAAAAGATTGGGCAGATCACTTGGTTTAGTCCACCTAGGCCTATAACACTACTTGGAAAACTACAATAGGTTTCACACCCTATTAGCTGGTCTACGGGAAGAAGGCTTTGCTATCCATAGAATTTAAATATAACACATTGATGCTAGCAGCTCAGGTGGACCTAGATTTCAGCCATGCACAACAGGAAAAATTACTGCAGCTGAATGGATTGGATGAACAGAGAATGCAGGCCCTTCTCCATTCAAAGGTAGTCCAAATTCAAAGAAAGATATTGCATGACCGACACCTCAAAGAAAAGAAATTTTAGCCAAGAGATTGGGCACTGTTATATGATTCAAGATACAAGGATTTCAAGGGAAAGCTGAGGACAAGATGGCTGGGACCATATACAGTGGAGAAATGCAATGACAATGGTTCAGTTCTTATCAGGACCATTGATGAAGAAGCCATCCCCATGCTCGTCAATGGGCATTGATTGAAAATCTACAGGAAGACCCTTTCTAAGCAGGAGTTCATTGAAACTTTGGGTAAATCAGTGCTAGTAGTGGAGCAGGTCCCTGTCTCCACTTAACCCACACCTTGAAAAAAAAAAAAAACAGAAAAAAAAAGGAATAAAATATCTTGGGTGAAAACCTCTTGGAGGCACCCAGGGAAGACAGTGAGGGTGAAAACCTCCTAGAGGTGCCCCAGCTGTCTCAGACTAAAAAAAAAAAAAAAAAGGAAGAAAAAAGAAAAATAAACCTAATTTCTGTTGAATAAATTGCAGGTTGCAGGAAGGTCATTACAGGTTTTAGGTGGATCGCACGAGACAATGACAGGGAACATAACCAGGCTGCATGCATCCCTCACAATCCATTCCTCCATGACCATTACCCTTTCCTAAGATTTGGTCTCATTCGGGCTAAGATTTCACCTTCTACAGGAAATTCTGTATCTTCTACAGGAGGATCCTGTAGAATCTACAGAAAAGCCAAAATCGATCTCAGAAGAGGACCCGAAGGTTGGGAATCTATCTATGAGGCCTGTAAACCTCCCTGCTTCCATCCATCACCATATGTCGCCCTTTTTCCATCTCTGTACACCTCCATTGCACTCATTTTTATGTCCCTGCACAGTCACACATAGAAATCCTGTTTCCTTCATGTTGCCTGCAAATTTTTTTAATGAAAAATCAAAGCAACAATTTTTCACTCACCATACTTGATACCCTCCATATAGACTCCTTATCAGCCAAGACCCTTGTCATCAGTTGTAGCCCTGCTCATTCTAGCTTGCATTCCAGGAGGAGAAGCAGCTACAGGAAATCCTACAGGATTCCTGTAGCAGTTGATCCCTCTGAAAGACATACTCCAGAGACAGGGACAACAAAGTATGGCATATGAAACATGCATGGAGCTCTACTTGAATGTGTGAACATCAGCAATAGCCTGAGGCCAAGCATGCAGTGTGCAAGCAGCAACAACAATGAAGAAATGGGTTCCAAAATCCGAAATATGCATAACACGGCCGCGACTACACAGGTAAGTGCCTAAACCTATTCTTCAATTGCATAAATCATATTTCAAGGCTGCATGACTATGGGAATGGTTCAGATAGGGTGGAATCAGTGGCTAGTCAATTGGCCACCCTCGGCCAGTTACACATCCTCGTGGAATCCAAACGAGCCTCGTTAAATTCAAAACTGCCGATTAGATACACAGCCAGCACGTGTGGAGTGTCCATTCAGGAAGAAATCTTGAGGACTAGTAGTGGTGGTGGCGGATAATGGGAGAAAATGGAGGTGATGGTGGTTAGACTACATGCAAAAACATTATGGCTATGACGTAGGATCAATGGTCCGGTCCGGCCCCCTCATCCCCTCACCACGAATCACGCTCGTAGTTAAAAGAAAGCTCAGTTGAAACTTCACGACCCTTTGTTCATTTTGCACTCATGACGTTCACGACTGGAGTACACATCTACCACTTCCAGAGCAGCTAACTAGTTGTCCTCCGCCAGTTTCTTGCCTGTTTTTGAAAATCTCCCACCTATCGGGCTCTACCGGAAGTACAATTTCATTCTACAGGAGCTGGGAGATTTCTACAGGAAGGGTTCTACAGGAAAGGCAGAGAACAGCTCTGCAGAAAGAAAACTCAAGATTTTCATTAAAATGCAAGCTCAAAATGAGGTAGGCTCGGGAAAACTTCTCTGTGCATGATTTGTTTGAGTAAGGTGGTAAATTGAACACGACAGTAGATTGAAAAAGAGTGGAAATCTGCCTGTGCATTAAAAATGTGAAATTCTGCTTGCATATTTCCCTGAGTCTACACAATTTCTTTTTCTCTCTGCATCTGAAATCTCCCCATCCTTTTCCAAATTCTTCTGTAAGAAAGATACATGCAGTAGTAAAGGCCAGCCTGTGTGTGCGTGTGTGAAAAAAAACGAATGTGCATATCTATCTACATGCTGAGAAAAGAACCTGTTTCCTTATCCTCAGTTCTGTAGAAAAAATACTTTTTTTTAATAACCAGGAAGTTAAATTTAGGGTGGCAGCAGTTTAAAACAAGAGAATTATTGCACTTTTATATTGCAAAGAAGCACCCAGGAAATTCCTTCTTGGGTTTAGAAGAAACCGAATTCAACTATCCTTTGTTTCAGTGATTGGATTTTTTTCCCACCTGAGCATTTTCTTTTCTGGTTAAAACAAAAAAAGAGCACTCGACACCATGCCAGGAGGATTCATAAGGAAAGAAACCTCAGACTCTAGCAAATTGCATGAGCACCCTGAGGTGGTGGACCTTTTCACCAGGGCAAATTAGATATCCTTCTTTGATAGAATTCAGGGTTATGATGAGGAGATAACTGAAGAGTTTTTGATGTCCCTGAGACCGCATTCGAAGACACATGCCATAGTTAGTTTTATGGGTTTGACCCTAGAACTTACACCTAATCTCATTAGTAGAATTACTGATCTACCATTGGGGCTACCTTGGAGCAAAGAGGAGAGATCATTGGGATAAGTTGCTAAGAAAACATTTTTTCTACTTGAGGAGCATCCTATAGAAGATAAAAATGGGGTTAGAAGGACAAGCTTTCCTCCTCTCTGGAGTGAAGTCAATTATCAAATAATGAAGTATATCACATGTGAAGGGAGGTTTAACACCATTTATGGATATCATTTCAAGTTGTTACATGAATTAAGGTAGGGGATGGACTTTCCTCCAGCCAGAAAACTGAGCATCCCATATTTCCTCCTTCAGTCCTTAATTGAATGTGGTACAAAGCTAAATGAAGGGATCCCAGATCAGTTGGCCCACCATGGGCTCATCAAAATATTGGTGGAAGATGCTTTACACACCTATACTATCCCCATAGCTTGGGAAATATTCAGAAATATGTCCAGGGATGATGACATTAGAACTTTGGCTGAGAACATCACCCCATCCAGCAGTGATGAGGGGGAGAAAACTGAAGAAATTGAGAAGAACAATGATGAGGGAGCACAAGACATTCAAGCAGAGGGAAAAATAGAGGAAGAACAGAAAGAAAAAGAAGAATTTGACAAGACTGCTGAGCCTAAAATAGAGAAAGAGACAACAACAAAAATAGCGAAGGGAAAGAGGACACCGATTGGAAAGAAAAAGGCCAAGGAAGCCCAAAAGAAGGCTGCCACAGCCAAAGCAGGCACCCAGCAAGAGAAGGAAAAGACACACCCTCAGATATCATTTACATAGGCAGGAATAGTGGACATAGATATTTCTACAGGAAGTGAAGTAAAAGAACAGTAGAAAGAGGAATCCCCTAAAATGTTGGCACAGGAAGCAGCAACTGTGCTTGCTGCATTAAGCACACCAACAAAACAAAAAGGAAAAAGAAAGAGGCAAACCTCCATGTACTTTAAAGCCAGAAGAAGCACAAGGATCAAAGTGGGCAAACCCCAGCCACCATCAAAGGAACCAATTGTCATTGAGGACACAACCACTAAAGAAGGAAGAGTCTCCTTCCAAGATATCTATCACATATGAAAGAGGAAGCCCAAAAACCTCCACATGGAAAGAGAGAATTAGGATGATGGACTCAAAGGCAGCTCTACAGGAAGCTGAAACATCTCTATAGGAAACTCTAGCCAAGTTAAAAGAGACTGAGAAATTGGAGGAGAAGGCAGCCAAACAATCACAAGGAGAAGACAAGACCAAGGAGATACTGGAACCAAGCCCTCAACATAGTTTGGGCTCATATTACAACTTGTTAGAAAGTGGGAAGATCATTCCACAGAAGTTTACTGTACCACTTTTCTTTGCATTGGAACAGGAACGGGTTAGGACTCACACTTGGATGAGAATTGCCAAATCCAAGGGAGTTGCAGACATAGGCCACCTGGAAGAATCGAGAAGAGAGTTGGCAATGGTGAGGCACATAGAAAGCAGTAAAAGAGCCTAGGTACAGGAGGAGAATGAGCTGTTGAAAAAGCAGTTGCAGCTACAGGAAGGTCATAAGGAAGATAGGCTATCCATTTTGGGAGGGCAGCAGTAGCAAGAAGGACCTCCAGTAGACAAGGAAACAATCGAGAAACAACAGAGAGAGGAAAAGCTACAAGCTGATGTTGAGATGCTGACAAAACTGCTGCAAGAAAAGGAGTCTCAGGCAGTAGAAGAAATATAGGTTTTAAAACAACAATTGTAAGAAAAAGAAGCCCAAATGGCCTACATGGCCAGCTGGGCAGTAGAAGCCTTACAATGTAGGCAACCTGCTAAGTCCTATGCATTATATCTTAAAGACCAATGGTTGCAATTTCAAATTAACACATTGGCCCAAAGGGGCACCATTCCATTCCAGAATTACAATCAGTTTATGTATTTGTGTGACAATAGCTCAGCTGAAGATAAGGCCAAGTTAGCAGAATTCTATTTACACAACTTGGCACTTCCAAACATGAATCTATGGGACCCCAATGCTGCATTGGGAGATGTACAACTCATGGCTATGGCTTCTTGGTTAAGCCATGAGGAAAAGAGGGCAGTAGAAATTCGGAAGGTTATGGACAGGGAGCTAAGTGAGCCACTCATGATTAGGGCAGAACCAGAAGATCCCTCAGCTTTACTATATGCTCATCAACACCTTTCCAAAAACCCTCAAGTTCTCCCAGATTACGTTGAAAGGCAAGCTCAGGCCATTGCTCACTTTGAAGACATGGAAAGACTATTTGGTGATAATTGCATTCATGCTTGCACAAGGAGATGGAACACATTGTCAAATAGTCTGAAAATAAGAGAGTACCACTCCCCAAATAGAATGAGGGAGGCTTTGGCAAGAGTACCACTTTATAAACAGATAATGCAAAAGCTGAAGGCTAACTGAATTGGCCTAAAGTTCAGTCCTCCATTACTTTTAGGACTACTGGAAGGGGTCAAGGAAGAAGAAGAACACACGCAATGGGATGAAGTAGAGAGAAAGGCAAGGTTTCATGACAGAGAAGAGGACATCACCTCGGAAGCCTGGGATATCAGAGAGGCAGTAAAAGCAATCAAAGATGATGAAGCAGATTAGTTTCTCAGAGGATGAGCAACACATTCAGCAGGGGGGGTGATGATGAGCCCCAAAAATGGGTAACTTTATGGGATCATTTTTCCTATTATTCTCATTTAATCCACCATTCTCTATAGTTTTATGCACGCTTTTGAATATATTTATGTTAATTGAGTAAATGGGAATAGTCACTTGACCACAAAGTCTAATACATGCTTATTGCAGATTTTTGGACAATTTTGGACCTAGATCAGGCATTTATGAGTAGATTGGCAGCCAAATACGAAGAAAAAAGGCTGAGGATTTATAGGAGGGTCTCTCCTACACTAAATGACCCCTTCCTCTAGTTCTCCACCATCAGCTCGGAGTTCAACATCCCACCAAGGATGATTTCAATGGGTAGCCGAGAAAGTCAAGTGAAGTGGCTGATCAACTGCAGTTTTGGGCAACCAAGCTCCTAAAGTTAAGGAGGACTGTTGGGAGTCCTCATTTGCATAAGTAGGAAGGCTTCAAGCCTTGGTAGTTTAGCTCTTGAATAGTTTATTTTCGCACTTTAGTGCAGCTCTGCATTCCGCTCATTTTCGAGCTCTTGCTGTAAACAGTTTTGTGACATGACTATTATTTTTTATTAATAAAGATGAATCTCGCTTTGCACTAGCTCTTAGTGTTCTTAGGAGGCTGTAGCTCTTGGGGTTGGGCCCAACCCAAGTGAAAATACCTCCTTTGTGTACTTTTATGTGTCTTTCCTGCATTCATAGAATGATTTCTATTATTTAGGTTAAAATCTTGCTTTGTTACTTAGTTTGTTTTTTATGATTAAGATAGTTGTTCATGCTTTCATCATATTTCTAGTTTTTAAGGGTAGATTAGGTCAAAATAGATAGATCTCTGTTTTTTTCAGTATTTGTTCGATCCATTTTGGAAAATAGTGTGCAGAGCACCTGTAATACATTCCTACCTACCATTCCTCCATTATACAACCTCTTCTAGCCCCAAATTCAAGATTTCTTCCCTTCATTTGCCACTGTTGGAAATAATACTGAGAGGGGGGGTGAATTAGTATTATCAAGTCAATTATTTCCTTTTTCAAATCCAGATCATATACGCTACTTCAGTTAGTGAAAACTGCATATATACACAACTACGTATAATGAAACCCGCATATACCATGCAAACTTATAATTTACTTTATCTTACATATGTTGATCATTAATCTGAGTATCAGAATCAAATAAACTATAACCAGAAACAGTGAAACAGAGCAGAAGACAATCACAGACAGGAACAAAAGATATAAGGTGGAAACCCAATGTGGTTGAAAACCACCTGCTGCAATTCGTCTCTATCTTCTTTTTAATTAGAAACTTCTTTTTACAATGATTCTGTACTGGTGCAGTCCTTTACCAATAATCAAGCTGCAATCTACAGAGAGCTACAACCCTCTCTCGTTCTCCAGCTTCTCCTGGAAGGGAGCTACAACCCCCTTAGCTCTTGCACTAGCCAAGATACTAGTACGTAGGTGCTGGCCTACAGAAGGCCACAACCTTCTCTTTCTTCCGGGGACCACATTTCATAAATTTTCAGATTGGATCCATGAACATCAATCAATCATCAAGAATTTCTGCATCAAACAATCGCCTTTTCACCAATTAGAACTAAATCAAGTAGACACTTCTCTGACAGTTGTACCCAAAACACAGTAACAGTAACCACACACCAAATTCTAAACCCAAAACACTACAACAATAAATAGAAGCAGGTAGAGCACAACTCAAGATATGTATGCTACTTTGACAATCAGAAACCTGTGTGCATACGCTTCTGTGTTTGAACCAACCTGCGTATATACGCGCCTTCACCTCACTGAACCTGTGTACAGATCTATAAAGGATAATTCACTCTTTCAAATATTCAGACATTAATTAACCTAGATTACCAGATTTATAGTTCAAGCATGTGCCACATATAACAGATCAAAATCATACAAAGATACTATTATTCAAGCCTTAAGATTATGACCCATCAATAGAACTTATCCTTCTCTTTGTGCTCAAGTTCCTCCTTCATTCAAATCCAGATCTGCACCATAACCCAATCACCAATATTCCAGATCTAGCACTTTATCAGATATTCAATAATTCAGATGATTCATTGCCAAATGATCTCCTTCCTCTTTTATAGTCTTAGGCCTTTTGACAATACCACGGTCCAAAACCATAATAAAACAATACCATGGACCTAATACTTGGGATCAACACTTCTTATGAGATACCATGGCCCAAAACCATAGGTTCAATTACCAAGGACTAAATACCATGGACCAAAAGTAAGTTCTCCAACATGTATGCGCTTTTCCTTGCATGAAAGTGCGTGTATACGCATACGCGCTTTTGTAACGTATAACATGCGTGTGTACGCGTCTTCGTCTAGGTGAACCTGCATATATATATTTTCCTTCATTCTGGAAGCCTGAACTGAGATTTTTCACTAGAGTGAGTTTCCATCAAGGACAACACCTCTGCCATAGTTCCAAACCTGTCCCATAATGCCAACAGCCACTCTTTCCCAACTTGCCCGAATTTCTACATTTTTGTGCAACATTTCCCTCTCCATCCTTGAACAAATCCAACCATCTTCATTACTCCTTAGCTTCATTTACCAGGTACTATACCCCTTAACATCTTTATCCATCCTTCATTTCCACTTTCCCACTGTTTTTCCACCATCAACCCTATAAAATCCACTTTTGGCCTGTTCCTGTAGAACTTCCTATAGATCCCCTGCAGACTTCCTGTAGAAGTTCACGCGAGCAGTTTTTAGAGGTCTGATCACTGTGGAATTCTCCAGAAGGGTGTTAGGGACCCCTCAGGTCCTCTTCTCACCTTCCCAACCTCCTGCAAATGCCCGCTCCACTTTCCTTCGCCAATAAACCTATGCACAGTAAAAAATAGTTAAACCACATGCATAATAATTCTGCATAAAATTACTCAAAAATACAAAAAAATGCATTTTACATATTTTCCTTTAGAAGTATCTTAGACATATGCATTTTACCTTTCCAAGAGTCAATGGCAGCCATTTCATCAGCTTTCATCTCTTTTCTTGCACCAGTAGGGTTAGTCGATAAAACTAGGGTTTGCTAGGGTTTACATTTCCTTTCAGCTTTCAGCTTCTTTCTGCAAGTAGACTAGCCTCTTTTGAGTTAGCTTTCATCCATCACAGTTAAAATATTCTTCTAAGAACTCATATAAGTTTGCTTAAGCTCCTAGCAAAATTGTGACATCTAATCAAGTGACAGCCTACAGTGAGAGCTAGTACTTGTGCATATAGCACCGTCACTTCCAAGTTTGTTACGAACTACTGGGTTCATAAAAGTAAAGAAGGGAGTCCCAGGAGTTGCAGCATCATTTCTGCAATACTATAGCCCACCAAGGGCTTGACCCAGGTTCAAAATATTTATTAGCTAAAAAATTCCCGCGCTACTGACTCTTTCAGCAACAGTTTGCAGAGCACGAATTGAAGTCTCACCCGATGTAGCAGGGGAGGGTGCTGGAACTAGGTTTCCGCACCCTTGGGATGTCTTGATGTGGTCTCGATGGGGAACTGATCTAGGCCCTTGCTTACTATGTGTTGTTATCAGGCTTCCATGTAGATCCGTACCAATGCGCTTTTGTTATTATGAGTTTATTATAGATCTACTCTACTTCTTACGGTCTTTAAGCAAACATTTAACCATAATACCCAATGTGTGCAAAAATATGCATAAATTCAGAACATAAACAATAGATAGATCTGCGATAAAACACACAATGATTCAAAAATTCTTATCTTTATTGATCTCTTTCCCAGTACAACTAGATCCGCCCTACACACTCACCTATAGGGGTTTGCACACATAGCTACGAACTCTACCTGGCCTCTACACAAACAGCTGCAGAGCCTCTATCTATCTACTAACACCCTAGACTCGAACTTATAGAAGGAGAGAGAATATTGCCTTCATAAACCCATAAAATTCAAGATCAAACCAAAAACTACCCTCTAACCTTAGAGCCTTGCTCTATTTATACATTCCCATGGTCCGTGGACCATGGGTAGGCCGACTCACTTTCTATTTTCTTACATTATTTGTGGGTAGACAACCCTTTGACTTGACTCATTACAATTCGCGCTCCATGCATCTCGTGGAGCCTTTACCATACTATTACTAAAATTGTGGACTTTGAACCCCAAACCCGTTACGTGGGGCCTCTGCTACCTAATAGGCCCCCAACACAATCATCGTGACTCATCCCGAGTCACTCAGCTGGTGTGGTAATCTTCACGTGGAGGTAATTCAACAACTTATATGCTTCGCTTACACTTGCAACAAAATCTTCTGCCATCTGCTATACCTATTCTACGTGAGCCACCGATGCATCACTATCAGTGTCAGTTGCTTGTCCGAGTTCATATACTGCCTGCATGCACACCATCTTTCACTCGATGGTGGTGGAAGCCATGAATGCCTCATCTAGCCAAGGCTAGATGCATTCTTTAATCACTGCTTCCTTCTATCGAGTGGCGTCAACTTGTGTCTTAAGAGCCTAGGCTTCCCTCATCTTGGTCAAGCGTTGCATAATAGAAACTATCTGCACGGTCCCCCTGACATTATCATAGGCTTGTTGTAGCTCTCTTGCCTTTGTTTCCAACCGCTGTAAGTTTGGGTCTTCCTATAGTGAAGTGAGTGTAATAAGCGACTGATCCAACAAGACAACGCACTCTTTCATGGAACGTGTGATTGTTTCACACCCAGATTGAATGATGTCTCTCTGCTACTTTGTGACCTCTGGTGGTGTAGAGGGTTGCGATTTCAGTTTCAGTTCAACGATCAGTTTCAGTTCCTGTTATTTCCTCATAGGACCAGGCAAACACGTCACGGAATTTGTGGAATAGGGCCTTATATATTTGAATTTCGTCATCTGTACATGAGGCACCTATATGAATGTTCTCAACAATTCCAGGCTTAACCGAAATGTCAATAGGAACAGTTCGGGAGATGTTTCCCAAATTCAACTCTGAATCAGGATGTTTCATTGGATTCTGAGGTTCCTTGACATATTCAGTCGTAAATATTGATGAAAAATCATTTTCAAAATGATCATTCTCGGGCAAGAACGAAGATCTATGATGGAGATCTTCCCATGGTAAATCATCTACACATAGGATTTCACGAATTTGCTCATCAGAGTGAACAAGTTCAGGAAACGTAGTCGAGTCCGAGGTTGATGCGAAAAGTGATTCCTCATGGACCACATTCATTAGGTCGATTTTGGTTGAAGATGGGTTGGAAAGCGACTGCACGGCCTCATATGCAATTTCATATGGACTCAAAGGCATAACATCACCAAATGAGTCTATCTCAGATTCAGAAGGGACGATCCAAGGATCATCATAAACAATGGTGTCTGAAGTAATCATATGAATGGAAGCAAATGAAGACGATGCGTTGATAGGAGGAAAAGGAAAAGTTCCTAGTAAATCGGCATCTTTAACTAGTCCTACTCCAACATCCTTATACGGGATAGTCGTTTTACCGACATGCTGAATGCTTTCAGATGAGGATGGGTCGGATGAAAAGTAAGCCAGCTGGTCTATTGTGACGATCTTTCCATTATGTGGAAACTTTATAACCCAAAAGACCGATGAAACGATAGCTGTCATAGCGTAAGACCAACTTCGACCCAAGAGAAGGTTGTAATCTAGAGGGGCATCAACCACCTCCACATCTAGACTAACGGTTTTTCCTTCAACCCCTATAGGCAAATCCTGTAGAATGCCAAAAGGATGAAACCCACGGCCATCAAAGGCCTTAAGAATCGTCAGGGATTGATTTAGTGAAGGAGAACCAAGCGATCTCCAACACTGTATCGACATAATACACGTTGAGGCTCCCTCATCAATTACAGTCTGATGAATAGGCTTGTTTTTTACTATCACTGGGATCTGGAAAGCCATTTGATGAGGCAAATGCGGTGTACTATTTTCTAGATCGAAAATTATTAGGTTCGGGTCCTGAACGTCAACAGCTCCTATAGTCGACAAAAGTAATTTACGTTGTGCTGGGCATGATTGCAGCACCTCCAAAGCCGACATTGCTGAGGGTGAAATAGCTAAATCCTCAACTATGTTATAATTCTGAGCCACTCTCGCATGTGGATTGAAAGCAGACTTTTGAAGTATACCCTTGGCGGGCGGTTTGATTACTAAGTCCGGGTTAGGTTTCTCGATCTGTAGTGGATCGGAACCGGGAGCTGAGGTTGATGGGTTAGAATGAGAAGATTCTACTTCTTTACCATCAACAGGACTTTTACTTCCATAATCTTGCCATCGAGTCGCAATCCTTACATGGGACATCATCAATATGGGTTCCTCATTGGCATTTGAGGAAGAACCTATCATCTTGTTGTCTTGACTTGGAAAAGGATCCTTCAAAACAGCAGGAGTTTGGGAACCGTTGACAATCTTCGTAACCTTTGCACGATGACGGCAGTCTCTTGTAAAATGATCTTCATCACAAATGAGACATGGATAACGAGGTTTGCGTTTTTCGTCTTTGGATTCCGCTTTTTCAGGTTTCTCCTTTGAATATTTGTCTGTTTTATTTTTCTTCTTCCCTTTCTTCTTTCCACCATTTTTGATTTGGCTGTAGATGACTCTACAACATGAATATCGGCGGAAACGTCCATGGAAGATTCTCCTGTCGGGGAATCTGGCAAGGTTATGATAGGAGAATAATTCTTCGAAGACTTCTTCTTACTTTTGGTGTTAACCGTACCAATCATACCGTCAGTGGCATGAGACCCAGAAGGAGCTGCAGCGATTTGATTTGACTTGGGAAGATCGGGGATTTTCTCGTGTAACATACCTGACTGAGTATAAACTAAGTCAAGGTACTGTACTTGAGCAATTGCTTGCTCCTCAGTAACTACTCTAGCTTTAGCTACATCTTCAGTGATCTTTGGCAACAAAGACTTTACAAACCACTCAGCCAAAATCTGATCCGGAATAAATACCTTCACTAAACGCCGTCGACGTTTCCATTCATGAATATGATCGGAAATATAAGTGGACGTCGAATGCTTTAACGGAGTTAGTAATTTCATGCCATTGTCATATCTGATTGGCAACTGAAAATGAGTTAAAAACGAGGTAGCTAGCTGACTAAAATTATAAAAAGTGCCTCGCGGTAACTCAATGTACCACTTGGCCGCGAGACCAATCAGAGTGCGCCGGAAAAGTCTAAGACAGATCGAATCATCTGAAATGGAGTTAGACGCACACCAGAGGTGATAAGTCATCACATGGTTCGACGGGTCCTCTCCTGATTTACCTTCGAATTTAGGAATGTCACTGGGCAACTTATTCGACATTTGTGGCCAAAACGAAAGATAGTTGATTGGGTTGTTCGTTAGGCGCGACAAATCAGGCAAGTCCAAAGTTGTGATAAACGGCAATTGACGATTAGGGTCCCTAAAACTCTGGGTCATTAAACCAGCCCCAGGAGGAGGATATCCAAGATAACTAGGAATCGGAATTGCATTTGGGATATTGTATCCTCCCGGGAAACTAGGATTAACCGGACCGTACTGGGGTTGTTGAGGTTGTTGATATGTGTACCCAGGGTACGGTTGATACTGATAGACTGGCTGCTGTACAGCAGGACCGAATTGGTACTGTCCCTGGTACGGTTGATAAGTGAATTGTGGTTGACTAGTGACAACTGTACTTAAACCAGGTTGTCCTGCAGGTATCTAAACCAAAGTTTGAATTGTGGGTCCAGACTGAGGTAAAGATGCCTGAGGAGTTGATACAGGAACAGTAGAAACCGGAGCTGTCGATACTCCAGAGGTAGGTGGGGTTGATTGAACCGATGTTGCAGCAGTTGCAGCAGCCGTTTGAGGCAGAGTACGAGGCGTACTAGGCCCAGGTTGTGAAACTACAGAAGGTGCAGAAGTTTGAGTGGTAGACTGGATGGGTTGCTGGGGTGAGCCAGAAACTAAAGGCTGTCCAGTTTGAGATGACAACTGCACATTCGGTTGCAACACCTGTTGAACTTGAGATGGATCCCACACTAAGTTCACTCCGGGGTACGGACCCATTACAGGTTGAGGATATGGGGGACCATAACCAGGTTGAGGGTAAGGTTGATAATTCGGAGGCACATTTCCAGTTCCTTGAACATACGATTGACCAGAAGGTGGTTGGAAACCTGGGTTCGAGTACTGACCTTGGGGTTGAAAACCTTGAGGCACGTACTGATACTGGGGTTGACCTTGAGGTACATATTGATACTGGGGTTGACCTTGAGGTACATATTGAGGCTGGGGTTGACCTTGAGGAACGTACTGAACCGTAGGTATGTACTGTCCTTGAGGTTGCCCCCCAGACACAATTTGGGTACCTTGAGGTTGCCCCCCAGGTGATATTTGAGGACCTTGAGGCTGCCCCCCAGGCGGTAACTAGCCACCTTGGGGTTGAGGATTAGGAATTGTACCTGACATCATGAGAATGTCTTCTACACTCAACGGCTTTTTACCATTGTTTCCAGTTAATAACCCTTGTTCAATGGGTTGAGGAGAAGCTCCCGCAAAAGTACCAGAAAGTGACTGATACCCAGAGGGAACAGAAGGACCGCCGTACAAAAAAGATTCAGGCGATTGAGTAAACATGGACGACTGGTTCGACATATTTAATGGAGGAAAATAACCTTCAGGTGTGGGGTGATAAAGAACGCGAGGTGGTGAAAAACTTAGCCCTGGGTTTTCCAAGTAATTAGTCAAAGAAAGATACCAAATAGTACTCCTAGGTGGATTGTAAAAAATTGATTCACGCTCCCTCAGATCAATAACAGGTTTATTTTCAGGGATATAGATGCCTACTTCTTCTGGAGTAGCAAGTTATTCAATAGCTATCAAACCAGAAGGAAGATTTTCAGTGATTACTCTTTCTACCCTATGTGAATCATGACTACTAGAAGTTGGAGAGACAAAACCCGATGTTGGAGTAACAGGTTCAAATATCTCAGGTTCTTCACCTATATCACTAGTAGATGAAAAGCTACCAGCAAGTTTGGAAACTGAAATAGATTCAGGATTATAACCTGTTACTAGAGTTTGGTAATCAGGATGTACAACCAATGAAGACTCTCCTTCTTCAGGTGACCCAACTTTACTGCCACTAGTAGTTACGAGGACTTTCAATCCTTCAAGATGGCTCGGGACTTCTTCAGGAGGTTGGCCCCACCCCGATGTTGGAGTAACAGGTTCAAATATCTCAGGTTCTTCACCTATATCACTAGTAGATGAAAAGCTACCAGCAAGTTCGGAAATTGAAATAGATTCGGGATTATAACATGTTACTAGAGTTTGGTAATCAGGATGTACAACCAATGAAGACTCTCCTTCTTCAGGTGACCCAACTTTACTGTCACTAGGAGTTACGAGGACTTTCAAGCCTTCAAGCCGGCTCGGGACTTCTTCAAGAGGTTGGCCCTGAAGTCTACGGGACTTCCTCAATAAATCAGCCACGTTACAAACTCAGGAGACTGGCCCCGAAGTCTACAGGATTGTCTTGGTAATTCAGCCACAGTTAAAAACTTTAACTACTTCACACGAAAACAAAGTAAAATCTCAATTAAAACCACCTAAAGTCTTTAAAGAACCAAACAAATTTGAATCACATGCCTAAAGAATCTAGAGATCAAACACACAGAAACAATAACTTTCCGGACCGAAAACACTAGTTGGTGATGAAATCCAACGTCGCAGAATTCAGTACAGAAATGGTGGTTTGAATAGTTACCCCGACAACCTGCTTAATGAATAGACTGGCACAAGTTCCTCCACTTAACCGTCTCGAGTGAAGTGAACCCCCCAGAAAATCCAAGTGAGTCTAGCCGACGTCTGCTCTAGGTACAGTGGGATCTTCCCACCACTGTCACCTCAGGAAGAATCGTAAAGAATATGGTCACTAAGGCTACCAACTGAGACAAATACACCTGGGGGAACAGTCTACGATCCGATACGCATGCAAGGGCAGAGTAGCAAGCTCAATCCCCTTGAAGGCTCCTTGACATAATCCAAGGTTTACCAACAAGTTACCCCAGGCTCCTCGACAATGGTTAATCCGAGGTTTACCGTTTTTAATACGTGAATATCTGGCGTCGTTCCCAATGAGGAAGGATTGATTCCCACACTGGTTCAGACACGATCTCGTGCTTCTCCTTTAAGAGGAGCTTTCCCAGAGCATAAATGCAACAATTGGATTTCTTCCTACCACAAGATTTAGCTACTTGTTTGTTTTACTTGTCTTGGAGAGTT
The DNA here is from genome assembly GCA_031772625.1 of Pinus tabuliformis. Classification (NCBI taxonomy): domain Eukaryota; kingdom Viridiplantae; phylum Streptophyta; class Pinopsida; order Pinales; family Pinaceae; genus Pinus; species Pinus tabuliformis. The sequence continues at coordinate 294,399,874 of CM062806.1, forward strand.
AATTACTCTCCTACTCCAAGACACTAGCCTAAGCTAAATTGGTGTATCAGAGCCCTAGAAATAAAAATGTTACTAGATGAATTTTACTTTAAGCGTTAATTTTATTGGTTTTTTTTTAAGTCAAGAGGTGGCGGAGATGAAACTCGTGGTGTAAGGACTCGACTCAAAATCACTAAAAAATGCACTTAAAATGATTAAAACAATCTTTTCTCTTCGATGAACTTTTAGCTAGGAAAGAGTTTGAGAATGCAAAATACTTGTAAACAAAAATATTTCTTAACAAACAAATCAAAAGAAGAGCTTTTCCTTTTCCAAAGCACTCAAAACAAGACAACTAGTTATTTCACACAAAAATTTCCCTTTTCTTTTCAAAGAACTCAATCACTACAAAAACAAACTTTTTCCAAAAGAGAGATTTTTATATTTTTCATAAAATACTCAAAACTATGAAAATGACTAACTTTGAGATCTACAAACTATAAAAACCTAATTGAAGTTAAAGCTTACTAGATGTATTTTTTGAGGATGTTTTACTTAGCAAAATGCAAGCTAAGGACTAATTTATGCAGAATCACAATTAGTCAAAAAACAACCAATCTTTCGTTTTCTTTTTTAAAAATGAAAAACCAAACTTTTAAACACAAGATTTTCGAAGTTTTGAAATGAGAAAACTCAAAGCGGATTCCTCAACAAGGGGAGATTTCATAAATGGTCAGACTCATAAGAAGGCTAGTAGACACCAAGGTGATATGAGGTCCCTACAGCTTCTAAGCTCAGAACCACTACACAACCGAAATGGAAAACAAGCCCAACAAGCAAAACTCCTAGGAATTTCACCTAAAACCCTAACACTAATGAAATTAAACCAAGGAAAGCTTTTGACAGGGAACCAATAGGTCTGGGTAGTAGCTAAAAACTATAAACAAATTCTAAACTGATAAAAAAGAGAAAAATTTAAAATTTCTCAAACTTTTGACAGGGTACGCAGGCAGCCTGTTTACAGAGGTGTGTTCATGCTCTGTGCACAAAGCAAAAGTGCGTACAGGTATGCACTGTGCTTAACTCAGAGGGTGCGTGCCTCTCCCAAAACTATGAAAAATAAAAACTAATTCGAAATCAAGTAAATCTACCCAATCCCACAATCATCAAGTTAAAAACAGAAACGAAAACGCAGTTTCTCAGGTCAAAGTGAAAACAAGGAAAACAATCAAGTCCCCAGTATGGTCGCCATTTTGTCACACGGAATGAGTAGATCTTGCGGACAAGATAGACCTTCCTAGAATCTAAAGAAGACCTAATGACAAGCAAACCAACCAGACACTATCTTTCTCTAAATATGCTTTTATAAACAATAGCAAATCAAGTGTTTTTAGGGCCTACCTTAGGTCCAAAGCAAGTTTGTGGATGCCCTCGCTCCTTCGATCCAAATGAGCTCCTTTACTGTGAATCTGCAAACAAAAACAAGGAAAACAAATTAAATAGCACCTGAAAATCCAATATCTTAAAACATATTTAACATGAAAGTAAAGGAGTCCATGAAACAAATAACATAAAATACTTGTTGAGAAAAATGAGTTTGATTGTATTAATTCAAAAGAAGAAGAACTTTACAACCTGTGCCTTGACGCTGTAAAAGCTCCTCCCAGGGTCCAACAAGAAGTCTCCTCTACTTTGACAAGTTTCACTCACTCCCCAATGAAACCAAAGAGGTATGTGATCTCTCGCCTTAAGCTCAACTAGGAAGTCTTAATTTCACCAGCATTTACCCTCAAAATGTTCAGCTTCTAACCTCCCTAGTCCTCACCCCAATGCCTGTATTTATAGTGCAATGGAGGGAAGTTACTAGTTCCTCCTTCAAAGGGATAGCTCCTTTAGTCAAGGGATTAGCTCCTTCTCTTTTGGGATGCATGAACCACCTCAGAGCGAACAATCCACATCAAAATTCCTTCTAGAATCCTCTAGAATTAACCCAAAGTGAGTTTTTTAAGATAAACTTTGCGCCTTTTGACTTTCACAGGGGTACGCACCCACCCCTTTACAGACAGAGCATGCAGATACGCAGTTGACACGAACAAAGGGTGCGGGCCTGCAGGTGACAGTAGGAGAAAGTGCGGAACCAGAGCTTTTATTGATTTTCAATGTCTTTCTCTTATTTTCAAAGCTTGACTTAAAGAGCTGAGGTCTGAGACTTTCTTAGGAGGATAGTATAAGTGTTGATAGACCCATACTGACTGCATATAGTCATAGTGACGATATTTTTTATAACAGATGCGTTCTTTAATCACTGCTTCCTTCTATCGAGTGGCGTCAGCTTGTGTCTTAAGAGCCTAGGCTTCCCTGATCTTGGCCAAGCATTGCGTAATAGAAACTATCTGCGCTGTCCCCCTGACATTATCATAGGCTTGTTGTAGCTCTCTTGCCTTTGTTTCCAACCGCTGTAAGCTTGGGTCTTCCTATAGTGAAGTGAGTGTAATAAGTGACTGATCCAACAAGCCAGCGCACTCTTTCATGGCACGTGTCATTGTTTCCCACCAGATTGAATTAGGTCTCTCTGCTACTTTGTGACCTCTGGTGGTGTAGAGGGTTGTGATTCCAGTTTCAGTTCAACGATCTACAAGTTGAGGGCCAACTAGATCCTCGTGGCTTCATACTTTGCTTCGCAGAACCCACTGGCCAACTTGTGGATATGTCGACAGGTAAATTTGCCGCACTCTCTAGCTCAAGGGCATGACAACATGCTTCCCCCACAATTTTCTCCAACTGCCGAGTTTGTGTTACCACTTCTTCATGTTGGAGGCTCAATTGTTCTATGTTAATTCGCTACTCACTAAGTACCTGTATCGCACATTTTTCACTAGCGCGGAGCTCCATCATTGAGCCGTCCTGGAGCTGGTATAAGCTCTCGCGTGAGATGGCAGCCATGTTATAGACATTTTTGTGCCTTACAGCATTCAGCATGAAATGTCCATAATCTAAGGGATCCAAAGTCCCTAAACATGTTGTTCCTACCCCTAGAGGAACAAGGCTAACAAACCACAACAATTCGCAGAAGTTCTCCACCAAAACCTCCTCAAAACAAGTCAATTTAGGATCATTTCAGTGGATACACTAGCTGTTTGCACTGAATGTCAAAGCCAACACTGGCTACCTGCATTGAATGTCAATTGGAACAAAGGCTACCTGCGCTGAACGAGAGTGGACAAGTGGCAGGCTCATTTCTCAAGGTGTCAAAACCCAGGAAGCTTCCAAAATGACACTTGCCTCAGGGAATTCGACTGGTGATGAGTAAGAGGTTCCATTTCTCCAAGTGGAAGCAAGAACCTCCAAGTGGACTCAAGAACTGACAGAGGGAGAGGACACTAGTCAGATCTCAAGCTGACTCATCCTCTCTCCAAACATCTATATATGGATCTCTCCTCCATGAGATCTAAAGGCTGGAATTTTGTTATTGCAAAGAATTGCTGTTGGTTTGAGACTGGAATCATTGGGTGCTTAATGCTTTGAAAGGGGTGAAGATAGGAATTCCATTTGCTGGGAAGGAGATGCTAGATTGGAGCCTTCTGGGTTGTATCTCTTGCTGAACCTTGTTATTCATCAATAAAGCTATCTTGGTTTCTCCTATATGCTGATGTATTTTTGATGTGTGAATGTATTAACATGTTTAGTTTATCTCTAATCCTAAACTAGTTGTTTAGTCAATTTAGTGTTCCTAAATTGATGTCATTAATTGTCAACCCGGGGCTCGTAAACTAATGAAGTGAAGGTGTACTATATGTACTTAAGCAACTTTCTTAGAGATTTTGTCGTTTGGGGTGTTGTTTATGGTTAACTTATCTTCCTAAGATGGAGTGATGATTATAGACAGATGAGTGCAAGTGTGTGAAAAGTGAGTTCTAGATGAGTGAAAGTGTGTGATTGGTGATTTCTAATTACTTGCTGAATTTGTAAAGGAAAAGAACTTGAAAGAAATGAATAAATTGAAATGACTTGAAAGTAAATGACCACGTCCTAATGGCATTAGTCTCTATCCATATTGCTGCAAATAAAAGAAACAAGAAAATCACTTCAAGGATTGATGATAGTGGTTATCTCCTCCTAACTCCCTGCTTCTACCACATAGTACTGCGTAAAACACGATTAGGAGGTAGCTGAAGACAAATCCAAGAATTGATAAAAACTCTAATTGACAAATTGTAACACTACTAAGCCTTTTCCATCATACTGCTTCCTACATATGTGATTATGTGTAACAAGTGGAAAAAGTATTAGTGTCACAAGCCAAGACTACTCAAAGACAAGCTGCAATTAATTAGTGTTCTGTTCTCTTGAAAGATAAGCCATTCATGATAAAGAGAGCATAAATTAGTTAGCATCCAACTTGTAAAACTAAGCTAAAATTAATCTAGAAAACAGAGTAAAAAGGGCAGCATTATGAACAAGACAACTGCAACTACCATCAGATATTAAAGCAAATACAACACACTCAATCCCGGGTAAAAACCTGCAAAGAAGCAAATCTGATCAGTGAAAATAAAGGCTGCAGCAATGAAAAGAAATCAAGCTGTACATAACTCAAGAAAAGGAAATGCTGTATGTAAAATAAAGAAATTGCAGAAGTATAAACATAAAAAAAAATACTTTACAAGGCTAATACGAACAGGGGCCCTCCATTCATATTATCCACAGAAAACTCAGATGCTCTTAAAACTTCAAAACAGCACTATTTCCATTACTTCATGTGCAGAAATACATAGTCAAAAGTGCTGAAACAGCTCTATAAAAACAGAGTTCAAAAACGTGCTAAAATTCTCACAAGTTCATAAACTACAGCATCTAAAAAGTTAACATAAGCGTACGCAGACGCAAGTATATATAGGCATCTGCAAGATGGCCTAATGCGTAAGCATAAAACAGAAAATAAAATGACTATCATGCGTATTAAAGGTGCAGTTAACACGTCATAGGCTTCATGGTCGAGCTGGAGGTCCTGGTCGATATGGGCAATGAATCCAGCATTAGATCATGTCCCCCACGGCTTTCAAAACACGGACAAGTCACCTTTTCCACCGACGTGATCAAACAACTTACGTATCAACGTTAAGCTGCCTTTATTTGACCGTAACTTGACCCCCTTTGACTGGAGGTACAGATGACGTGGCCAGCTGAACTGATGGCACAGGAACCTCGAGCACATATATTCCAACATGCCCACGTGGCTCATTCTGCAAAATAGCACGTGGAACCTTGAGATCAACAAAATGGCTGCGGGATCATCAGATGGCTGCGGAATCAGCAGATGGCTGCGGAATCAGCAGATGGCTGCGGAATGCCTGTAAGTATGTCAAAAACTAAACAAAACAATCACCCATTAGCAAAGCTCACTTGATCATGTTTAATGACAACTAATGTAATGATCTGGGTGGAAAATGAGGCAAAAGAGAGAGGAAAGTGATGAAAACAGTAGGCAATTATGGATGATAAGGTGTAAAGTAGAGACTCTACATACCCCCACTACGAGGGAATTGCATGTCCTCATGCAAAAACACTGATTAATCAACCTGCTGTGATGCCTCTGCCAAGACATCCAATCTCCTCTTCTTTCTCTGTGTAGACACATTGACCCTTGGCTTCTTTACTAAGCATCTGAACTTTAGGTTGATCAAGGCTCTGTTTAGCTTTTTGCATTTCTTCCTTAACTTTTTGTTATTTCTTTGCCACAGGCCCAAATGTAACATGGTGTTATCATGAATCATCTTATCCAATTTAGCTTGCTCTTTCAAATTTTCATTTTCTTGCATGATATGTCGATTTAGAACCTCAATCTTAAAAATTTCATGTTTCAAGGAGTGGACTTGTTGTTCTAAAGGTTGAACATTGCTTGGGCCAGCGGCTGCTTGCTCCAATGTTTCCAGATAATTATACACTTTTTGCTGCTCCGGGTCAACCTCAGGTGACTTTTTGGGACTTGGTTCATAATCAAATTCAGATCCATGTTCATGCTTAAGTTCGTGTTCAAACGGACTTTCCTCACGTGGAGGACTAGTCTCAATATGCTCAGCGTGTGAAGGACTTTTCTCCAAGTCAGGACTTGCAACACCTTTTTGGGGTGAGCTTAAGTCAATGAAGAATGACTGTTTACCCTTTGTGGCCCCTACTTTTCTATTTTGTAATCTGCTGCTCCTTCTTACAGAGGTGGTACTTTGTTTTTCTTTTGGTACTTTTTGCTGTTTTTCTTTTGGTACTTTTTGCTTCTGTTTTTCCACCTTTTTAGAGAGGGCAATTTCATGGAGTTTGGCCATTCTTTGAGCTAAGGGCTGAGTGTCTTCCTCACTAGAATTCTCAGGGGTGAGGTAAGTTTCTTGGACTACAGATTTACCTTTATCTTGCTTTCGTTTCTTCCTCCCTTCTTTTCTTTTCTGAGCAATTTCTTGAGCAAGTTCTGAAAGAGTTTCAGTGATAATTCCTTGGGCTGCTTGGTTATCATCTTTAGTAAATCCAGGATCAATTTCCTGTTCAGGATGTTGTATATCAGTTTCCTCATCAAACTGGTCTTGAACAGTTTCCTCTTGGGCAGTTGTTTCAGGCATAGTAGTATCAGGAACAATAGTTTATGTTTGGGCAGTAGTTTCTTGGTTAACCCCTTCTCCTCTTTTTCTTCTACTTCTTTTTGGTACTTGAGGGGATCCTCCAGAAGTTTCTCCTAATTCTTGAAAATGATTTCTTATGAGAAACCTCTCCCATGTGTCTCTTTTTTATTTCAATTGTTCCTCAACCAGCAATTTCACAAGACCGTGATGACATAAATGTGCTTCAATATTTCTGGGGTTCTTTTGGACCATTGCACACATTTTCTTAAGACTTGAAAATAGAAAGTATGGGAGTTTAATATCATCTCCTAGAAAATACATCATAACCTTTGCATGATAAACATATAAGACCCCAAATCTTCCCTCACAAGTGAAAAATTTTTGCACTAACAAGAGTAAAGTGGTCCACTCCTCCTTAACATAAGAAACAGGAATTCCTTTGGTAAAGATACTGGTGTCCATACCTGGCTTTTTTAAGATTCGTTTCCACTGCTGATCTTGAACTGACCGGTTCTTAAACCACCTTTCTCCAGTCTGTGGCAGTGAGGTAGCTTGTGCTATGCTGCTTTCAGTGACTGTGAATTGTAAATCCCCTATCTCCACGTGATTATCTTTTTCTCTGAAGGACCGTGCAAAGGCCTTCGTAACCTCCTTATGGTGGCCTTTGAACTTCTGGATACATTGTAACTAGTTTGCCTTTTGTAATGCCTCTTTAACCTGAGGATAACCCTCCAAAAACTTTAAACCCTTCGGTTCTGCCCTTAAAAGCTTCCCCATTGGCTCTTTATGGCTCTGTTCTATTTAAAACACGGCTTAAAAACAGCTTTACACAGTCAACTCATGGTTTTGGTTTCAGAACACGGCTTCAAAATGGTCTTACATAGTCAATTCACGGCTTTATTTTAGAGCACGGCTTCAAAATCGGTCTTACACAGTCAATTCACGGCTTTAGCTCTAGATACGGCCGTAACAGACCTCCACTGGTGTTTAGAATTAGCGGAGAGGAAAAAAAAAACAGAGTATGGTGAATGGCAGCAGCGTAGTGAGCACAGCATAACAGAGTGTGGTGAATGGTAGCAGCGTAGATGGAATGAAACATGTGAGTGGAAATGGGAGTGAAATGATATGAGCGTAAGAGGGTAGAAGGGTTATGGAATAATGAATGAAAACGACTATGTCCTTAGATCTCGGTTTCGGAATTACACTTGGCTGCGTGAGTTAATGTCGTAGAGACGTAGTACATTAGGTTACGTCACCTAAGTACGAGATCTTAATGGAAGAAGCAGGCGTAAGTGAAATTTAAAATCGTGGTAATCAAGGACTGATAGTCGTGGAAGATATGTGGTTATATGGTCGCATGACTGGTAATCATTACACTTAGTGGCAAGAAACATAACCTAGAAAACTTTGCATAATGAAATAACTGTGAGTTTAGGATTTAAACCATACCTCAGATTCCCGCTTAGATTTTCCTTTGATGACTTGCCACTAACCCTTCACTGATTTTTGCATGACTATTTTCCATTTATTATTGATGACTACTGAGCTGTAAAGAAATTTCAAACAGACTGTGTTTTTTTTTTTTTTTTTATGCAGGTACAGAGAGCTGCGGAATCATTAGATGGCTGCAGAATCTTCAGATGGCTGCGGAATCTGCAATAGTACTCTCCGGCTGCACAAAATAACTTTAGTTGTCAAAAAAAAATGACTTTATTGATGAGATGGAATGTAGTGAGTGGATGGATGAATGAAAAAAATGAGGTGGAGTGGAAAATGAATGAAATGGTGGATGAAATGGTAGTGATGATGAAATGAAATGAAATAAGGGAAGAAAGAGATTTTTTTTTTTAGAAAACATGAGGTGTCAGGTGACCCTGATTTTCACCTCAGGTTTTCTGTATGAGACTGCCAATCAGAGATTGGTTTTCAGGCTCATACATTTATTCTTTTTTTTTTCTTTTTTTTCCTTTTTTTTTCTCTTTTTTTTTTTTTTTCTTTTTTCCTTTTTTTTTTCTTTTTTTTTTTCAAAAACCAAAGATTTAGGCTGATGGAGGAGAAGAATCCTTCTCCACCAGCCTGATTGTAGAATCTTCTTTGAACAATCTGACAAACTCTTCTTTTGAAAATGGCTTTTGATAGATTTTCAAGCGGTGGCCATTCACAATAAGAGGAGTATGAAATTCATCGATAGTTTTTACTCGAACTGCTCCATTGCTAAAGACTTCATCAATCTCATATGGCCCAAGCCAATGAGTTTGAAACTTTCCTTTGAAGTCTTTGAATTTTGAATCAAACAATAGAGCCCAATCTCCTTTTTGAAACTTTCTTTCCTTGATATGACGATCATGCCATTTAGATCTTTGGTGCTGAACTAGATCGGTCCTTAGAATTGCATCTTGTCTTATTTCATCTAGCTCATTTAGCTGGTCCATTCTGTGTCTTTGAGCTTCTGAGAGGCTCATTCCCAATTGGACTGCCATCTTGAAGGTCTTGATTTGGAACTCAATAGGAAGCAGGACTTCCTTCCCATAAACAAGTTCATAGGGAGAATGTCCTGTTGTGTTCTTCCATGTGGTTCTATAGGCCCATAAGGCTTCAGGGAGCCTTTCTGCCCTATCTCTTCTATGAAGATGAACAGTCTTGGTGATAATGCCTTCAAGAACTTTATTGGTAGATTCTACTTGACCATTGGATTGCGGATGGTAGGGAGTAGATGTTCTGTGCTTGATCTTATATTCCTCCATCAGCTTCTCCATCAAATTAGATGTAAACTGGCTGCCCTGATCTGTCACAATTTCCCTTGGGACACCAAAACGAGTGAAGATATCCTCAAAAAGAAATTGAACAACTGAATTTTCAGTGGCAGAAGGCAATGCTTTTGCTTCTACCCACTTAGTAACATAATCAGTACAAACCAGTATATATTTCTTTTGCTTTGATGGTGGATTAATTGGTCCAACGAAATCTAGAGCCCATTTCTCAAAGGGTTCGATGCATACCTGAGGCTGTAGAGGCATTTCATTTGAAGGAGTTGGTTTCCCACTCTTTGGCAGCTGTCACACCTTTTAACATACTGCTTTGCATCTTTAAAGAGAGAAGGCCAATAATATCCTAGAGAAAGGATTTTATAGGCTGTCCTCTTGTCCGCAAAGTGCCCGCCGCATGGTTCATTATGACATGCCTTAAGGATGTCAGGCATTTCATCTTCCCGAACACACCTTCTGATTATACAATCTGGCCCTGTTTTGAACAATTCATTAGAAATCCAAGAATAATGTGAACTCTCCCGAATGATTTTCCTTTTCTCATAAGGAAATAAGTGTAGAGGAAGTTTCCCTGTAACAAGATAATTAGCCATATCTGCATACCAAGGAGTCTTGGTAGTCACTGCAAACAAGTATTCATCTGGAAACTTATCTTCTACTGGAGAATCCTCATTAGTGTTTTGGATTCTAGACAAGAAATCAGCTACAGTGTTTTGCTTTCCAGGTCTATCTAACATAGTAATGTTAAATTATTGCAAGAGTAAAAGCCATCTTGTAACTCTACCATTAGTGACAGGTTTGTTCATTAAGTATCTTATGGCAGAGTGATCAGTATGGACAAAGGTTTCATAGCCGGTTATGTAATGTCTAAACTTGTTGATTGCATGTACCACAGCTAAGAACTCTTTTTCTGTAACAGTATAATTTAACTCAGTAGGAGTCAAATTCTTACTTGTGTAATAAATGGCATAAGGGATCAAATCCTTTTGTCCCAAAACAGCTCCTAGAGCTGTATCTGAAGCATCAGTAGAGATGTGGAAAGGGAGTTTCCAATTTGGTCCCCTTAAGATGGGTGCTTCAGATATTCTAGACTTTAAAGCTTCAAAGGCAGATTGACACTCAGGATCCCATTTAAACTCACAGTCTTTGGTAAGTAATTTGAAAAGAGGAGATGCTATCCTAGTGAAGTTTTCAATAAATCTTCTGTAATACCCAGTAAACCCAAGAAAACTTCTAACATTCTTTTGGCAATTTGGAACAGGTAACTTAGAGATGACTTCAACTTTGGATTTATCAACCTTGATCCCATCTCCTGAAATATGATGTCCTAAAACAATCCCTTCAGTAAACATCATAAAACACTTTTCATGACTTAAAGAAAGATTTGTTTCCTTACATCTTACCAGTACTTCTTCCAAATTTTCCAAAGCTTCTTCAAATGTATTACCATAAACTGTGAAATCGTCCATGTATACCTCTACACAATCATGAATCAGATCTGAAAAGATTCCTAATACAACCCTTTGAAATGTAGCAGGTGCATTGCACAATCCAAAAGGGAGTACTCGGTAGGCAAAAGTTCCCCAAGGACAAGTAAATGTGGTTTTGTCTTGATCTTCAGGTGCTACCTGAATTTGATTGTACCCACTAAAACCATCCAAGAATGAGAAATACTTTTTACCTGCTAAAGTGTCTAGTACCTGATCAATAAAAGGTAAAGGGAAATTATCCTTTAATGTTGCCTTGTTCAATTCTCGATAATCAATGCAAACTCTCCATTTACCATTCTTTTTGGGCACTATAACCAAGGGAGAAACCCATTGGCTGTCTGAGATGGGGTAAATGAAGTTTACCTTGAGCAATTTCTGGAGTTCTTCTTTCACGATTTCCCTAAGGTTTGGATTCATCCTTCTTTGTGGTTGCCTAATAGGTCTGCTATTCTCTTCAATGTAGATGTGATGAATACAAGTCTTAGGATCGATTCCTTTCATGTCAGTGTATTCCCATGCAAAGGCAGTGGAATGTTTTTGCAACAGTTTAGTTAATTCTTCTTGTTGTGATCTTCCCAAGTTTTTGTTAATGTTTAATGTTTTTCCTGGGAGGATTTCAACTGTAGAACTACCAAACTCTTCCATTGAGAAGAGAGACATTTGTCTAGAGGAGAGATATTCAATGTCTGCATCTATCTGAAAATGTTCAGAGTCATATTCTAAAGATACTTCAAAATTTTCTAATGTATTTAGAATTTGACTATCCTCACTGATCTCAGAGATGGTTAGAACTGGTTGTATAGTATCTTCATCCTCTACCCATTCATCTTCTCCTATTTCTGTTATAGCTTTTGCTGGGGGATACAAGTTGAACTTCTTGGTGGAATTACCATCTGATATATACATGTCTCCAGACCTATAGCTTATGAAAGCATCAGCTGTGGCCAGCCAAGGTCTTCCTAAGATAAGAGGATGTCCTCCTAGATTGTTCTTGGGAGTTAAAATCATAAAATCAACGAGATATTCCCAAGAATCTAGAGAGACTGGAATATCTTCCAATACACCATCAGGTTTAATGATTGATCTATCTGCAAGCTGCAGCAAAGTAGGTGTAAAGAGAAGGTTAGGAAGCTTTAACTGATCCATGGTCTGTCTACTCATGATGTTGATAGTGGCTCCTAAGTCAATTAAAGTATTTGGGATTTCGACCCCATTAATATGAGTTTTGACAATAGGACTACCGGGATCTACATACTTTTGCATGGTAATCTTACCCATCATTATGTCTGCAATTTTTCCAACTAGATGTATCCTTTTAGTATCTCTGGTTCTTTTTACTGTTTTCTTCAAACTCAACTCCTTTATTGTCTTCGCTAGAATGGGAATTTCCTTAATGGCTTGTAACAAGGGGATCTTGATACATACATTCTTCAATTCATCTAGGAAGTTATAGTCAGGCACCCATATCTACTTTTCCACCCCTTTATCAATTTGAAATCTTTCAGGAAAGGGAGGTGTAACTGTAGGTGTAGGTTGCTCAACTAGGGTAGTTGTAGAGATTGATTCTTTTTCTTTTTCTTTTTGGATATTTTGGTTTTGAAGTGATACTTCAGAACCTTTATTGACTTTGAGAGATTCCTCCTCAGAAATGCTTGGTTGTTGAACACTTGTGGAAGGTTGATCTAGGATTCTACCTGATCTAAGTTGTACTTCATTAAGAGGAACAACCATATAGGTAGGGAATGGTTGACCTTCCATCATGTAAGAATTTTGAGGGTTCCTATTATTTGGATTTGGTAATGGCTGAGAAGGAAGTTGATTAGATTTCTGCTGGGATTGAAGTGCTAATTGAGAATTTTGATTTTGTGGAGGAGGTTGTTGTTGTTGAGGGTATGGCAATGATAGTTGTTGGCCTTGGTTTGGAAGTTGTGGAGCTTGCTAATTCTGAAATGATGGAGGATATTGATAGAATTGTGCAAATCTCCCATAAGGATTTTGCATGCTTTGCATCCATGCTTGGAAATCATTTTGAGGTTGAGGCCACGGTTGTTGCCAAGGATTCCAACTTGGTTGGGATTGAGAATTCATAGAGTTGTTAAACCCTTGATTCTGTTGTCCTTGCCAAGGTCTCCTTGCAATAAAACAGAGAGATTCAAGTGTATCTGGATCCTCTTGAAAGACTTCTTTGAGGTCAGGGATTGAAGGACAATCCTTGGTCTCATGAGTTTCTGAGCAAATTACACATGTTTCTACAACGTGTGCATCTAAGGGGCATTCCCTTAAAGCATGTTTCTTTCTACATTTCGGGCAAAAGATAGCCAAAGCCTCAGCTTCTGCTTTTTGTTTATTGTGAATCTTAAGGGTATCAAGTTGTTCACTAAGACTCCCTAAGATGTCAGTTTTAAATTCATCAAGCATACTGCTGATTTCAGCCCTACTCACTGATCCTGTTGCAAATTTATTTGCCCTAAGGAGAGAAGGATCTCTAGGCCCTTTTTGAGTTTTTGATTTGCCCCTTGAGAGATGGATACAAAGTTCTGCTATGTCATTGAGAGAAAGTTGAGAAATATCCCCTTTCCCCATCATGTTTAATATGTCTATCCATTCATCCCTGATGGCCTTTAATAAGAGGGCTTTTAAGGTCTCTTCATCCAAGGTATTCATTTTTGCTCTTTTCAAGTTATATTGAAATCTTTCAAGTAAATCTTCTAGACTCTCATCTTCTTTTTGTACCATTTTAAAAACCTCGTCCTTGTGATTAGTAGGCATGCAATAGTCTAAATACCTATCCAAAAATGTCTGTTTCATCTCATCCCAAGTCCTAATGGATTGAGTGAGTAACCCCATGAACCATTTCAAGGCTTGATCCTTCAGTGTTGAAGGGAACAACTTGAGTTTCTGAGAGTCATCCAGGTAGTCGTAAGTTCGACACACCACTTGAAACTCAAATAAGAATGTTTCAGGGTCCTCAGTCCTTAACCCATGGAAGTTAGGGAGGACAGATGGTGATATGTTTTTCATAGTGGCTCGGGAATCCTCATCAACAATGGGAAACCCAAATGAATTATCACCATTTCTATTTCCTCCTCCAATGGGACCTCTACCTCCATTATTGTTATTGTTATTTCCTCCTCCTCTACCTCTACCTCTACCTCTACCTCCTCCTTCTTCCTCTACCATGATGATTCTCCTAGGGATTTCAAAATCTTCTGGTTCCTCTACAAAAGGTGAATGAGAAGAGATTTCTCCTTCTTCTTCAGCTGATTCCAATTCCTCAATTACAATTGGTCTTCCTGTAGGAGAAAGAGAAGAGTCTCTTCCTGGTTCAAACTCAATAGAAGGTGTAGGAGAGTCAACTCTTGGCTCTTGAATTCCAGGAATTCTAGGACTAGGAGTTTCAGTTGGAGATAAGGGGGGTGTCTCTTGTCTATCCCTTGAAGCAGATGGACTTGTAAAAATTGAACTTCGAGCTCTAGCTAAAAACCGTCCTCTAGAATCTCTAGCTCTATGCATGTCATTTTTTTATTTTTTCTTCAAGTCAAGTTAATAGTTCTTTTTCTGATCTTCCAGGTCACTCTAGGTGCAAGAAGAGAGCATACTCAAGAAACTACTAAATCAATAACTTTCTCCTTTCTGATCCTCCAGATCACTTTAAAGTGCAAGAGGAGAGCATACTTGGATAGGTTATTAAGTTCTTTCCTTGAAAAAAAATTTATGTTTTTTTTTCTAAGTATGGCTACTTAATTTCACTTCCCCGGCAACGACGCCAAAATGTTTAGTCAATTTAGTGTTCCTAAATTGATGTCATTAATTGTCAACCCGGGGCTCGTAAACTGATGAAGTGAAGGTGTACTATATGTACTTAAGCAACTTTCTTAGAGCTTTTGTCGTTTGGGGTGTTGTTTATGGTTAACTTATCTTCCTAAGATGGAGTGATGATTATAGACAGATGAGTGCAAGTGTGTGAAAAGTGAGTTCTAGATGAGTGAAAGTGTGTGATTGGTGATTTCTAATTACTTGCTGAATTTGTAAAGGAAAAGAACTTGAAAGAAATGAATAAATTGAAATGACTTGAAAGTAAATGACCACGTTCTAATGGCATTAGTCTCTATCCATATTGCTGCAAATAAAAGAAACAAGAAAATCACTTCAAGGATTGATGATAATGGTTATCTCCTCCTAACTCCCTGCTTCTACCACATAGTACTGCGTAAAACACGATTAGGAGGTAGCTGAAGACAAATCCAAGAATTGATAAAAACTCTAATTGACAAATTGTAACACTACTAAGCCTTTTCCATCATACTGCTTCCTACATATGTGATTATGTGTAACAAGTGGAAAAAGTATTAGTGTCACAAGCCAAGACTACTCAAAGACACGCTGTAATTAATTAGTGTTCTGTTCTCTTGAAAGATAAGCCATTCATGATAAAGAGAGCATAAATTAGTTAGCATCCAACTTGTAAAACTAAGCTAAAACTAATCTAGAAAACAGAGTAAAAAGGGCAGCATTATGAACAAGACAACTGCAACTACCATCAGATATTAAAGCAAATACAACACACTCAATCCCGGGTAAAAACCTGCAAAGAAGCAAATCTGATCAATGAAAATAAAGGCTGCAGCAATGAAAAGAAATCAAGCTGTACATAACTCAAGAAAAGGAAATGCTGTATGTGAAATAAAGAAATTGCAGAAGTATAAACATAAAAAAAAATACTTTACAAGGCTAATACGAACAGGGGCCCTCCATTCATATTATCCACAGAAAACTCAGATGCTCTTAAAACTTCAAAACAACACTATTTCCATTACTTCATGTGCAGAAATACATAGTCAAAAGTGCTGAAACAACTCTATAAAAACAGAGTTCAAAAACGTGCTAAAATTCTCACAAGTTCATAAACTACAGCATCTAAAAAGTTAACATAAGCGTACGGAGACGCAAGTATATATAGGCATCTGCAAGATGGCCTAATGCGTAAGCATAAAACAGAAAATAAACTGACTGTCATGCGTATTAAAGGTGCAGTTAACACGTCATAGGCTTCATGGTCGAGCTGGAGGTCCTGGTCGATATGGGCAATGAATCCAGCATTAGATCATGTCCCCCACAGCTTTCAAAACACAGACAAGTCACCTTTTCCACCGACATGATCAAACAGCTTACGTATCAACGTTAAGCTGCCTTTATTTGACCGTAACTTGACCCCCTTTGACCGGAGGTACAGATGACGTGGCCGGCTGAACTGATGGCACAGGAACCTCGAGCACATATATTCCAACATGCCCACGTGGCTCGTTCTACAAAATAGCACGTGGAACCTTGAGATCAACAAAATGGCCGCGGGATCATCAGATGGCTGCGGAATCAGCAAATCGCTGCAAAATCAGCAGATGGCTGCGGAATGCCTGTAAGTATGTCAAAAACTAAACAAAACAATCACCCATTAGCAAATCTCACTTGATCATGTTTAATGACAACTAATGTAATGATCTGGGTGGAAAATGAGGCAAAAGAGAGAGGAAAGTGATGAAAACAGTAGGCAATTATGGATGATAATGTGTAAAGTAGAGACTCTACACTAGTTATGAATGTGAACATCTGTCTTTGAGTAGAGTTCTTCTCTTGTCGCAAGTAGTTGTTCTCTTGTGATCTTGCAGGAAGTTGAAGCTAGATAAGCAAGAAGGCAAGTAGTTGTGAACTCCCAAAGGGAAGAGAGACCGGATCGAGGGACAAACAGAAGACATCGGTAAGTCTATTGATCTCCCTTCTTTCACATTTCATAAAGGAAGAAACCAGAATAGTTGTACTCGTTTGTTGCTAAGGCACTGTCACACCTTAGGTGGATAGGATCGTCTTGCATAGGCATTTTTCCCCAAAACAAATTGGCGACTCCACTGGGGACATTTTTTTAATCATTTTATTTGTGTTTCTATCATTGCTTATTTCATAAGACTTGACAACAACAATCGAACTGCATCTTTCCCCGATGCAAAGTAGAAAGTTGTTGCTTTGATCTGATTGCTGGACTTGTCTATGATCTGAACAATGGATTCAAAAATGATTTGATGATCCTTGTGATAGATCTTAGTAGCCTCTCAAAGCATCCCTTTGATTACACCTTGCTTGTTGCTTTTATTTAGCCTAAAACAGTGAATTAAAGAGCAATCTATGACCCAGAACCTGAGGGAAACGAGAGTTTCTCCTTCAGCGCAGAGCCAGTGAAGGGATTCTGCATTTCAACGCAGGTCCCATGAAGGCTACCTGCGCTGAATGTCAAAACCCCTGTGTTGAGGTTGTGCTGAACCAGTTTGTCCTTGTGCAACTGGGGTTCTTTGCTCTGTTTTGCCTTGTTTTGATCTCTTTTTTTTGCAGCCTGTAACCAGCATAGGTACCAGTCTGAAAACTCCTTTTCTCTGCTTACATTCCGCCTCCTTTTGTACAAAAAGACTGTGAGTGTTTTTATGTGTTTGTGGCATCATTTACAGTTTTCCTTTGCATGAGTGAAATAGTCATCCTGTAGCCCTTGATTCAGATCTGTTGATTGTGATCTTAGAAGAGAGTTCATTGGCTGTTTGCAGGTTGATTATACATTTACTTTTGCTTACTGGTTTGAATTTGTCTCTTTTAAGTGTCGAAACAAGTCTTTATTTCAAAAATCGTTAAGTGTTGTAATCTCTTCTATCTTCTCTGATTTCGAAAAAGTAAACTTGTTTGTATTGATCATTTAAAAGCAAATTCAAAGTTGTACAAAAAGCTTTCTTTGTAGGCATCAATACTAAGAAAGCGGAAAACAAACACCTGCATTGTGCATTTGCATTTGATAGTTTTCATGTTGGATTTAGGAAAAGTGCATTAGAGTGTACTGATTGCTCTTTGAGAAAAGATGGTATCTTTCTTTTCCCTTAGTAGCTAGGATTTTCAAAGTTGAAAAGATATAAAGCTTGCTTATCATCTTTAGACTGCATTTAGGAATTTGTATGATACATCTCGTGGTGAACCTTGAAAGGCAAACTTTAAAAAGATTAACCTAAAATAAACTGAATGAACTTAACAACGCTTTGCAACATAACGCATAACATAGAGGTCTAGGCTAGAGACGTGTTCCGGCGTCATTAAGCCTGGTGACTGTCGATCTCGTGGATGGTGGGTGATTCCTCCTGAGGGACGATAGCGCCAGTACGGATTGTGCTCCCATGTACCGTCGCGTATATATTGGGAGACCCCTATAGGCATAAAACCTTTATCCTTAAGAAGCCGTGTCGGCAGCCCTACTGATCGCAATGCACTGAACATAGCATTCAGGAAGATCGACCGCCCGTACCCTAAAAAGTATTCTGCGATTTTGTGAAAAGTTTGGCACACCCTCTGCCTAGAACTCCATAGTAGTTCCTTTTGGCCTTTTTCAGACTCTATAACAGAAAAAGTCCATCCGAGCATTTGTCACTTCGGGCTCGTTAAAACATCGAAGGAAACTAGAGTCATCTTTAGCTTTTTCTCGACTCTTTAAAACTAAAAAAGCAAGTTGTGTCTAAAAAGCGTCTAAAAAATTCATTTAATTCGGAAACACATTTTCCCCTTTGTATTTTGGTTGATCGAGTAATCCGCAATCATGGAAGAAAGTCAATTGAAACCCTGTCGTTCACGGAGGCTTACGAGTCAGCCGTCTTTGTCTCCGGAATCGAAAACAGTACGGACAAAGCGAACTCGTTTAACCGGTTCAAAATCTCCTTTCAAAGTTAGAACAAGTGTTCCAACCACATCTGAGATCCCGGTTACTCCAAACATTTCTGGAAACCCTGCCTCTATAGAAGAAGTTCAACAGCCACAGAAGGATAGTAACACGGATCCTAGTCTGGGAGCAAATACTTGCATTACTGAACCAGTTCCATCTGTAACCATTTTAGAGAGTCTTGCTCCTCAAACAACTGTCGCTGTCGATTCAACCCCTTCTTCGGCACCAGAGATATTTTTCGGACTTGACGGTCTTCCTCTTCCACCAGGTTTGATTGCGATAGAGGAAATTGTAGAGGATCCGCAAGCAAGTACTCCAACCCATTTTGGAGTCGGGGTCACTCTATTTCCTTCATGAGAAGTTAATCCACCACAAGTGGAAGTTCCTATAGAATCGCTAGGCAATCTATTGGATAGACTCAAAACGTCTGAACAATCGTCAACATCTAGGACTGTGTCGAACGACACAACGATAGCAGAAGCCCCTGCTGTCACTCGGACAATGTTTGCTGGCATACCATCTGTCCTGACTAGCTCACAACCGCTAGACGGAGTCCACCAAGGGACTATTTCGACAGTGTGGTCTGTTCCAGTTTGTTCATCCGGAATAATATCCGGCAACTCTTATGTTGAGACTCGCCAAATTGATCCATTTGGAGGTCAATTTGGGCAATCCAGTCCCCAAGGACAAGCAATCCCCTTGAGTTCCGGATTGCTACCGTATGGGGGGCAGTATGCCCTTTCATTACACCCTCCGAGAGGGTATCCGTACAGGAGTTCACAACAGTATTCAGGTTATACTGGAATTACATCAAGTGGTTGGGTACCTATGCTACCTCAACAACCAAGGGTTGTATATTCTATGCAACAGTGTGTACCTATGTCGAACATCCCGACCACACCGGCTATTGTAACAGTGTCACAAGTTCAAACAATGCCTGTTGTATGTCAACCTCAGATTTCTCAGGTTATAATGCAACAGCCCCTTGACCCTGGGACACAACCACAATCGCCAACTGGTGGGGCGACAAAGGTCCAAACGGGTACAATTACCCCACACCTTGGTCCAACAGTTAGTATAGCACAATAGAACATGGCTTCACAACCATGGCTGGTGCAATACCAACAACCACAATTCCAGCAAGTGTACCAAAGTTCTGAGTAGCAGATCTTCGCGAACAGTGGACAACCGTATATTCAAAACGGTCAAAACCAACCGCTTTACAGTGGTCAAGTCCACCAACCGTATCAGTCATACCAACATCAATTACATTATTCTGGTATGCAAAGGCCCACTGCTCAAGCGATCCCATCGTACCCTGGGTATGCGTCACCCAACCTGAATCAACAGTTACCATTTGTGGCAACTTTGGAGTTACCCGATTTACACCGGTTAACCAACGATCTGATTGCGTACACCCCTTGGTGGCCAGTGATTCCTCACAAACTTCCATCTGACATTCCTAAATTCAATGGAAATCCAGGTGAAAACCCATCGAATCACGTGATGACTTTTCATCTGTGGTGTTCATCAAACACCCTGAATGATGATCTGATAAGGCTTCGCCTTTTCCAGAGGACGTTAACAGGTCCAGCGGAAAAATGGTATATTGAATTACCTAGAGCTTCGTTCGACAATTTTAGCTCCCTAGCCACGACTTTCTTAACCCATTTTCAATTACCGATAAGGTATGAAACGGGAACAGAAATATTAACCAACTTCAAGCAGACAACTGCCACTCATATATCCGATCATATACATGAGTGGCGTCGTCGTCGTAGGATGGTGAAAACATACGTTCCCGATCAGCTGTTAGCTGAATGGTTTATAAAGTCCTTACTCCCTGCTATAACGGAAGATGTGGCAAAGGGGGGAGTCGTAACAGAGGAGCAAGTTATTGCTCGTGCACAATATCTAGACTTAGTTTATACTCAGTCTGGCACGCTCTACGACAAAATACCTAACGCCCCTAGACCGGAATTTTCAATTCCTCCTCCTCCTAAATCAAATAGTGACTCTCATGCCGGTGATGGCGTGATTGGCACGGAAAACACGAAATCGACAAAGGCTTCGTCTAAGAAAGCCCGTAAGAATTCGGATCAAAATGCAAAAGATGAAATTCTTGCTTCGGAAGTAAATGCTGTATCAGCAGATAAAGGCAAAGAAACCAATCAACCAGGAAGCAATAAGAAACAAAACAAAGGGAAGAAGAAGAACTAGGGTGAGTCATCCCCTGGAAAAACTTCCTCAAACCCTCCTAGGAAAGGGAAACCAAAAAGTCCATGTCAAATATGTGATGAGGATCATTGGACAAGCGATTGTCCATACAAAGTTGAGCTTAAAAGGTTCTTCAAAAGTTCGCAAACCTCAGCTGTGTTAACTGATCCGTTTCCCAATCCAGGTCAAAATCTGGTTGGTAGTGGAAATGCTTCCCCGTCACAAGTGCTTATGTTGTCGGTCTCAAAACAACAGAATGATGCTTTGATTTCGACAAGGAACAAAGATTACGGGAATCCGTAGCTGTCGAACGACAAAGGTAAAGATCAACCAAGTAGTTCAACAACAACTTCGACAGAAGTTGTACCGCCCATCATTCCTGAATTAACAATAAAACTGCCAAAGGAAGTAGTACACAAGTCGACATTTAATCCTCGCGCCAGAGCGGCATAGCATTATAACATAGTGGAAGATTTGGCACAATCGCCATCCGCTATGTCGACTCTTGAAGTACTACAAAATTGCCCATCCCAAAGGCAGGCTTTGTTATCGGCTATTGGTGGGGTTGATCCTAAGCATTCAAATCTTGTATCCTTTGATCACAAAGGATACGATCCTCAGTTACCAGCTCAACTAGCTTTCCTTATTCAAGTGAAAACCCTCAACAAAACTGTTCACCGAACAATTATTGATGAGGGGGCATCTACATGTATTATGTCGATGAGTTTCTGGAAAACTTTAGGATCTCCAACCTTGTCGCGATCTTCGACGACATTAAAAGCATTCGACGGAAGGACATATACCCCGTGCGGTATCCTTAATAACTTAAAAGTTGAACTGGGAGGAAAAATAGTAGAAATAGATGTTGAAGTTATCGATGGGAATCTAGACTACAACATCCTACTGGGAAGACCGTGGATATATGCCATGGCAGCTATTGTGTCGACTTATTTTAGGAAGATCACATTCCCTTTTCAAGGAGGGATTACGATCATTGACCAACAAGAATTCCTCCCTAATGGTTCACAAGTTACAAGAAGCATTCCCATGATTCATGGAAGCAACCACTCGCTTCAAGACATCGGAGTAGGCCTACTGAAAGACCCCACATTAATGGGAACTTTCGCACTTCCACCTCCAATCTATATAGGAGAAGTAGCATTGGTAAGAGCCTGTAACATGATATCTTCCACGAAGATCTCAGAAGACGATGTCGCCATGGATCATGCAATGGTTTTGCCCCCAATCCCAATAGAAATATTGTAGCAATCAATGTTTCGAGCATGGGAGGCGAACCCAAATCAACGCTTATCAAGCGTTTGGGTAGATAGGTCTAGAGAATATGGTACCCCGTTAGATCCTTGGTCGAAAGTACATGGGACTAACGAAGGAATCCTACAATCAATGTTGATTGAGGGGGCACCATGGAATGATTGCCACCATCGTTCCCTTCTTCCGGAATATGAAGAAGATACTCAACGTGACCTTTACCACCCTTCAGTTTTTGAATTCCTATCAAATACTGTAAATACGGTGGATTCCGAGTGAAACTTATCCAATATTGAAGAGACTATAGCCATAAATATCTCGACTAAAACAAATGTTGTAGAGAATATTTATGTTGGTAAAGGATGTTCTTCTTCAGAACTGGAAATATATAACGCTCTTTTTCGCGAATTCAGAGATGTATTTGCTTGGTCATATGATGAAATGCCAGGCATTGACTCGAGTATTGTTGAACATGAAATCAAAATGTATCCTGATGTAAAACCAGTAAGACAACGGCTTCGGTAGGTGCACCCCAAGAAAGCCGCTGCCATTAAGGCAGAAGTTGAAAAACTTCTCCATGCTGGATTCATCTACCCCATTCCTCTAACCGATTGGGTATCGAATATTGTCCCTGTTATGAAGAAACAAGGGACAATTAGAGTGTGCATCGATTATAGGGATGTAAACGAAGCTTGTCCGAAAGACAACTACCCTACACCCTTCATCGACCAGATAATTGATGAATGCGCCGAATGTGAAATCTTTTCATTTATGGATCGATTTTCCGGGTATAATCAAATAAATATCCGCCCACAGGACCAGTCAAAGACTGCATTCATCTGTCCGTGGGGCACATTCGCTTATCGAAAATTACCCTTTGGTTTAAAGAACGCAGGGGCGACGTTTTAGAGGGCAATGAATTATGCCTTCCATGGCATCAAGAACATCATTCAACCTTATCTCGACGACCTTCCGGCTCATTCGTGAAAGCGGACTGATCATCCACAGCATTTAAGAGCGATATTTCTACGTTGCCAACACTACAAGATAAGACTCAATCCACACAAATGTGTGTTTTGCGTCAGTTCTGGTCGTTTACTTGGCTTTGTAGTCTCTAAGGATGGGATTCGTCTCGACCCTTGCAAGGTTCAGGTAATAATTAATTTGCCTCCACCTTCAAATTTGCTTCAGATTCAGAAACTCCAAGGGAAAGCAAACTTTCTGAGGAGGTTCATTCCAAATTACGCAGAACTTGCTAAAGTTTATACTCGTCTTTTGAAAAAGGATGTACCTTTTGTCTGGGATCAGGTGGCGCAAGCTTCCTTTGATGCTCTGAAAGATTCTCTAGTAAAGGCATCATTAATGTATGCCCCGGACTATCAAAGAGATTTTAACCTGTATCTGGCTGCAGCGGATACGACCATTACGATGGTTTTAGTTCAAGAAGACGATGGAATTGAACATCCTATATATTATTTAAGTAAAAACTTGAATGATACAGAAAGCAAATATTCTTATGTTGAAAAGCTAGCACTCGTTGCTGTTCAAGCAATACAAAGATTTCGACATTATGTCCTCTTTCAGAAACCTACCATTCTATCAGATTGCAACCCCATGACTTATATATTGTCACGACAGTTGCTAGGGGGCAAATATTCAAAATGGATAGCAATCCTTCAAGAGTTTGATCTGGAATTTGTAAAATCCAAATCAAAGAAAGCTTTCGTTTTCGCAGAATTATTGTGCGATCTCCCATCGTCGTCCAACGATGAAACATCAGAAGAGTCAATCGTGGACGAAAGTTTGTTTCTGATATCTGCAAGCAATGAGTGGTATGGAGATATCATAATTTATCTCCAAACCCAAAAGTTCAGGCCTGACACCTCTCACTCAGAACAAAAACGTATACGATACCAAGCGAAAGACTACATGATCGTCGGTGATACGCTTTACCGTCGTGGTATCGATACAATTCTGAGGAGGTGTCTCACCCATGAAGAGGCCGAAAAAGTGCGTGTGGGGGGCATCAATCTGGATATGCTACAGCACAGAAAATCTTACGAGCAGGATACTTCTGGCCAACCATGTTCAAATATTGCATAACCGCAGTCAGAAGTTGCCATGCTTGTCAAATTTTCGATAGCAAAACCAGAAGACCACCCGCACCTTTACAACCAATAGTTGTTGTTGGGCCTTTCGCCAAATGGGGCATCGATTTCATGCAATGTAACCCCACCTCGACCGGGGGGCATGGGTATATTATATTCGCTGTTGACTATTTTACCAAATGGGCCGAGGCGATGCCTACATTAGATAACACTGGTGAAACAGCTGCCCTTTTCTTTTTCAATCATGTAGTCGCCAGGTTCGGCGTACCACAGGCCATAGTGACAGATCATGGGTCGCATTTTCGCAATCACATGATGGTTGAATTAGCTGCCAAGCTAGGGCTATCTCACGACAGCTCTACCCCGTATTATCCGCAAGCCAACAAACAAGTTGAAGCAATCAACAAGGTCCTGAAGCATATGTTGCAAAGGATGATCGGGGTTCACAAAAGAAGGTGGCACCTAATCCTGTACTCAGCTTTGTGGGCTTACCGAACATCGGTAAAGAATGCGACCGGGTTCACACCTTTCCAACTGGTGTATGGCCTGGAAGCAGTCTTGCCAATCCAGTGTGAAATTTCGTCTCTTAAACTCGCAATTGATGTCCTCCCCGGAACTTCGGAAGAAGAGACCCGTTTCTTGGAATTAATCCAATTGGATGAAACCCGTCGTGATGCCACTTTGGCTAACGAAGCCCATAAGAAACGAGTCAAGGCGCAGTTCGACAAAAATGTCAAACCCCGTGTCTTCTCAGAAGGTGACTTGGTCTTGCTTTATGACCAAGAATCCGATAAATTGGGAGCAGGTAAATTTAATTCTTTATGGATGGGCCCTTATATTGTTAAATGAGTGTTAGCAAAAGGAGCCTACGAGTTAATGGATTATGACGGAATTCCACTGGCGCAACCCCGTAATGGGTTGTACCTCAAGCGTTACTATGCTTAAATAGTAACCTGTATGCTTTTGTTGTATTTTGTTTTCGCTAAAGTATTTGTTTTGGTCGAGTAATGCACCTTTTTACATTTATTGCAGATGTCAAACCTTCTGGAGACATGTGTTGGATATGCAGACGGAGCGAGTCATAGTTCGCGAAACTTTTCCTCCGCAGCCTGGGCCATTTTTTATCCAAGCGGCGAGTTAGTAAGTTTCAGAGGTGTATGTATTGGGCAATCAACGAATAACATCGCTGAGTATAGCGCGTTGATAGAACTACTCTCTGATGCCATCACCCATGGTATACGCCGACTAATTGTCAGGCTAGACTCACAACTCATAATACTGCAACTCAATGGTATATATTTCGTTCGCAATCCAGCTATTTATCGCATGTTCCTAAGGGTTAAGATTTTGGAAAGATAGTTTGATTCAATTCAATACCAGCATATTTCCAGAAACTTAAACACATTAACCGACTCATTAGCAAACTATGTGTTAGATAGACATTTGCAACATTTATAAAAAGAGACACATCATCAATGTTGTACATATGGATCATGTAACTCAACCAGAATAAAACTCGAAAATAAAAATATATATGTAAGTTGTTTATCGTTCATACATAATGTTCTGTAACCAAGACAAAAATCGATCATATGACCCAAAAACTCAAAAATGCTAGGGGGCACCCTAGCCTAGTGATGCTCATGATAGCACGTCACGGCCTGTGCAATCATGCGCAAGAGACGAGTCCATCGTCTAGGCACGCCAGTAGTATGTCGCTGCAACTGTAAAGGTAACTCATCAATCCTCACATCGGGAATGCCGAGAGTAAGGCTCTCAACCTGCTCCTGCACAACCGTAAGGGTCTCGGCCACGTCAAGGTCATGGAGAATAACTCTCCCAGCAGTCTCCCCTGCTTGGGCAGCAACTGGCGCTCTCGGGCGAACTGCTGGACGAACAGGACCAACATCTGCATGCACACATGAGTTTGATTAAAGTCTTGATAGAATAAAGCACAAGGACATTATAAATAAGAACAGTAAACAGTAATATGGTCGAAGATTTTACCAATAGCGCCCCACTGTTCGCCATCTGGCAGTACCAAGCCCGGATCACCTCAGAAATCCATACCAACATATGGATACTCGGAATAGACCATCTCCTGACGCTCGAACCACCTGAAGAAGGTAACAGTGAAAGAAATCTGAGATTGACCAGCATGCCTAGACATGTGATCAACCCATCTCTGCATGCGTGGCTCGGTAGGAGAAGGCAAGTTGAGTGCGATATACTGAGGCTGCATCAGTGGTATTTTCTCCAAGGCAAAGGCAGTCAGAATAGAACCAAATCCAAAGTTCTTCAGCTTCCCGTCCTTTACCTTGTTCAACTGACTTTTCATCTGAAGAAGTACTGCATCACACCAGTTGAATACTTTCAGTTGGAGACACTCCAAGGCGTGCTGCACATAAGATCTGTTGGCAACATGTAGAGATGTGCTACCGGCCATCCTACCAATGGTATACAGAATGGACCTGAGAGACCTGTCAGTAATCTCATGGATAACAACCTTGCCGTCTCTGCTCGGCTGGGATCCCTCCCTGCAATACTGGCGGACATAATCTCTCACGGAATCATTCCCTCGGGTCGAACCAGACAAAGAAATGGGGGCACCCCGCCTCGACAAACCAGTCAAGAAGTAAATGTCTACCACGGTCAAAGGGATGGATTTGCTCCTGATCTGAAATACTTGGTTAATGGGATCCCAAGCATCAAGCATATACTGCAGTAAAGATATCTGTGCTCTCATACTAGAGATACGGAAGAACTTCAGCAGGCCACAGTTCCGCAGCGTGTTCACCGTGACAGGGTCATGGAGGGCAATCATGTCCTCCTCTTCATGTTCTCGTTCTCGCCATGTGAGGGTCATGTTGCTCAAAAGTCCCTGCAAAACAAACAAGAGAAAGAGTAAGATCCTAGATTTGATGAAAAACTGGCAAAATTTCATCAAAAACTGTGCAAAAAAACTGCTTTTCTATGATCAACGCAATTGGCTAGTGTCCTACTTGCGTTGAAGGTCAAACTGCCTTCAGGCAGCTTGACATTCAACGCAGGTTTCGAATGGACTGCCTGCGCTGATGCAGAGCGCCCTAGCAAAACCCCAGGGGCTCATGATAACAGGAAAATAGGCACAGAATGGAAAAAGGAAACCATGAAAAGAAAGAGCTAGATTTTAGCTCCTACCTGGTCCAAACGGCGCCGAAAATCGTCCGCAGAATCTCCCGGAATCAGCTGGTGAAAATCAAGGGGAAGAGGCACCTCCAAAGCTCCAACAAACCAAGTTCAAATGAAATGGTAAAATGAGAAGTAAAAACACCTTTTAATTGCTTTTTACGTAGTTCAAAGCGAAATATTAGGGTTCTATTCTCATTTCCATGCAAATGTTATTCATTTCTAACTAGTTTGATGCAGCAATTGAGGATACAGTGCTATCTTTGAAAAGGGCAAAGCTAGTCATGGTAAAAATAAAAAATTTGACCATATAAAATCGAGCCGTTTTAGCACAAAGTTCATGCTCGTTAAAAAATAAACGCAAGATCCGAGCAGTTTTAGCACATAGTTCATGCTCGTTAAAAAATAAACATAAGTTCGAGCAAATGTTTCCACCCGCGTTTAAGCTCGTTAAAAAATGAACTATCCCGGTAAATAACCACTGTGAATGTAATATCATCAGCCATTAAAGCCTTGGTTGTGTTTGCACCATCACCTCCACTTTTCCATTGGCCGATCGTTCACCTCCATATGTTTGTTTATCCATTTTGAGGAACAGCTGCGAAGAGTGATTTCACCTAGCCATCCTTGTGACACTGCCGTGATTGGAAAATTCCAACTTGTACCTGGAATCAGCTGCTATCCCTGTTTATCACTCGTTCCTCAAAAGACGAGTCTTCTTTAAGCTCTTTTCATCTGACTCGTAAAATATGAAAATATTGCCGAGTTTTGGCCTTTCAGCTCATTAAAGCGACCGGAAAAGCTATCCCTCCTGTAGATTTTAATCTTTTTGGACCTGAGGGATTATTGCACAGAAAGATCGAGCGCTTGTTTTGTTCGGCTCGTTAAAACTATCAAAAACTCATCCCTTCTATATTGTTTTATACTTTTTTGGACTTAAGGGATTAGATGACGAAAAAGGAATTTTGGTGTTAACTTTATGTACCTTTTCAGACTCTCTAAAAATGAAAAGGACTGAGTTATCCTTGTCGTTAGACTCGTTAAAATCATTAAATAGTGACAAACTTGTCTTTAGACGAGAACGAGTTTCACTATCGCTAGGTTCGTTAAAACATAGCGATGGGCTTGCCCGAAGGGCAGGTTATAGAACAAGCATATGTTATCCTCCTCAAGCTTGACAAAGATAAAGAGGTACTGGTCAGCAATGACTGGGGAAAATTGGGAGAAACTAAAGAAAACTTTGATGGTAGAAAGTCGCTCTTGAACATGACACTTTTCCTCCGTACTACAATCGGGTTGGGTTGTTTCATTCACCGGTCACATCCATGGTCTCGCCATACCATCCATATTTGGGGTAATGCTACCGATCCATCGTATCAGTGTCGCCATATGTTCAAGAGAAGTCGTTCAAAAAAGTCAACCATGTCCCATCCACTACCATACATTACCCTTCATCCTTTCATGACCGCCACCCTGAATCATATATCACAGATCGTTTTCACCTCCATTAAAATCATTAGCTCCGTTCCGTGTCACTGATGTGGGATTCATTAAGGCCCCCCTTTGACGGATCTCTTCTTGTCGACATCAGCTCATTATCCAAGAAGTTGATCTAGGAACAACCCCTTCAGTACTTTGAAGCTTGCATGCCACAATGGCAAGTTTCTCACTTCCGGCGACAGGTATACATCAATGACCTTCGACCGAAAGATTTTGCGTGGTGTTCGACGCCAAGTCCTTTATTCACACCACGTGAATTGTACTGCAGTACCTTGAGGGTCATTATCATTATCGGTGATTCCTTTCGCGCTTGTTAACGATTTTCATCATTGACCAGTAATCAAGCGATGTCTTTCCATGTTCGACTTCAGAACATTCCTCACATGAATCGACTTGTACTTAAAGTGAAGATCGAACGAGTTTGAAGACCCCGGATCTAGTTCCATCCATCTGGGCTGCGATATATATTCAGGAAAGATAAAGACATTGACATGTACATCATTCCAGCAGATAATCATCCTACTCAAAGGATGATAATTTCATCAAAATTATCAGTCTACCATCAGACGATTGTCTGTTCTATGTACCGAAAAATGAATTTATAAAGCTGAGCATGGGAATGCCCGCCTCAGCTAGATCATGAAAGCAGTATGAAAAATAATGTATTGTATTGTATCTTATTATAGGTCTCCTCCCAGCATTGGATGAACTTCGGATCCCCCTGATAAAGCATTTCGCCCGATAAACAGCCTCATACTTTAGGGGGCAACTGTTATAGACATTTTTGTGCCTTACATCATTGAGCATGAAATGTCCATAATCTAAGGGATCTAAAGTCCCTAAACATGTTTTTCCTACCCCTAGAGGAACAAGGCTAACAAACCACAGCAATTCACAGAAGTTCTCCACCAAAAACTGCTCAAAACAAGTCAATTCAGGATCATTTCAGTGGCTACACTAGCTGTTTGCGCTAAATGTCAAAGCCAACACTGGCTACCTGCGTTGAATGTCAACTGGAACAAAGGCTACCTGCGCTGAACGAGAGTGGACAAGTGGCAGGCTCATTTCTCAAGGTGTCAAAACCCAGGAATCTTCCAAAATGACACTTGCCTCAGGGAATTCGACTGGTGATGAGTAAGAGGTTCCATTTCTCCAAGTGGAAGCAAGAACCTCCAAGTGGACTCAAGAACTGACAGAGGGA
This sequence comes from Pinus tabuliformis, assembly GCA_031772625.1. Lineage (NCBI taxonomy): Eukaryota > Viridiplantae > Streptophyta > Pinopsida > Pinales > Pinaceae > Pinus > Pinus tabuliformis. Next base: position 294,429,920 of record CM062806.1, read on the forward strand.
GAGGACACTAGTCAGATCTCAAGCTGACTCATCCTCTCTCCAAACATCTATATATGGATCTCTCCTCCATGAGATCTAAAGGATGGAATTTTGTTATTGCAAAGAATTACTGTTGGTTTGAGACTAGAATAATTGGGTGCTTAATGCTTTGAAAGGGGTGAAGATAGGAATTCCATTTGCTGGGAAGGAGATGCTGGATTGGAGCCTTCTGGGTTGTATCTCTTCCTGAACCTTGTTATTCATCAATAAAGCTATCTTGGTTTCTCCTATATGCTGATGTATTTTTGATGTATGAATGTATTAGCATGTTTAGTTTATTTCTAATCCTAAACTAGTTATGAATGTGAACATCTGTCTTTGAGTAGAGTTCTTCTCTTGTCGCAAGTAGCTGTTCTCTTGTGATCTTGTAGGAAGTTGAAGCTGGATAAGCAAGAAGGCAAGTAGCTGTGAACTCCCAAAGAGAAGAGAGACCGGATCGAGGGACAAACAGAAGACACCGGTAAGTCTATTGATCTCCCTTCTTTCACATTTCATAAAGGAAGAAACCAGAATAGCTGTACTCGTTTGTTGCTAAGGCACTGTCACACCATAGGTGGATAGGATCGTCCTGCATAGGCATTTTTCCCCACAACAAGCCAAATTTAACCCAAGCCCCATAAGCTGACCTACCACAGTTTTGTTCACCTCATTCTCTAGTACCATTTCTCCTGCCAGGAGTGTGATAGCATCAGCCAGTTTGGCCTGTAGCAGCTGCTCAGTTGCTAACGTACCCGTAGCTCCATGGGTAGCAATGATTCCCAGCTGTGGGGCCTGTACTCCTAATTCCTATAACTGCGTGCGGAGTGCCCCCAACACAATTTGCTGCTCCGTCATGGCCTCATTGAGCGCCTCCCTAGTGATGTCTCAAACTATATCACCTATGTCACCCAGGTCACCTTCAGTCAGTGTGACAAGTTCTCCGTCCAACTTAGATGCCTTGGTCTTCTTCCATGGCTTTGACCGTTCTGTCAGTCGTGGTCATTTTAAGGGTGAATCGGTGGTGGTTGGTGCCGTACCTTCCATCCTTGTATTCGTGGCCGGCTTTGTGGTCACCTTCGGGCCACTTTTGTCCTTTGTCGTAGCAGCCCCTCATGCTGCTGCCTTACCTGTAGAAGTCTGCGCTGCCTCGCGGGCTGCCCGTACTTCCACACCATGTTGTTCGTTCCTCTTCTGTTGTGCTAAGTGCTTGGCCTCAGCCTTCTGTTTTTGGATGGTGGTCTCATCACGCCCTACCACATTGGGGCCATGCCACTCTGGTGGCCAGATATCCAATATCACAAAAATAGCCTCGTCAATGGCAATGAAGGGAAGTGTGGTCCACGTCTGTGTTGGATCATCGTGTGCCCAGATGTATACATGGTGCATATCCACCTTAAAACCAGCTACTTTATTCCCACTGTCATATACCTTGGTAGATAGATGGGGTTGTCGGTTGATCCACTGTGGGATGTTCGCGTCCATCAGTATCCAGAAAATCTTGACTTCCCGGATTCTTATAGCATCCTTTGTTGCCCAGAGTGACGTATTTTGCGGCCTCTGGCCAATCCTAGTCTAGGGACAGAAACTGACTATCATCGGGTAATTTGTAACCAAAATGATGGACAATAGCAACCGCACATAGTGGAAGGTCTTACCCTCCTGTTGGGCCTCCCTGTAGTTGGTCATGAATTCATCACAGAGGAACTGCACCCAATTGAACCGTTCCCCTGCTGCACATTGCTGAGCTAGCGCGACAACTATTTTTGGGACCTCATTGCCTCAACATTTCTGCATCACTTTTCCTGCCAGTAACTGGGTAGCAAGGCGAACCCCCTTGTCCAGAATACTGTCAATCGTATACCCTCTCTACTTTTTCTCCAATTTATATTTATTTTTTAGGGCTTCCATCATTGTCAGATCGCCACTCATATCAAGGATTTCTGCAAGGTCCCTGCCTTCACATGGGAGCCGAGAGATCCCATGAATGAGGTCCACTGTAATGGGGATGGGTTTGTCTATACATAATTACCCATCATGTACGAGGCAGAGCAGTTGCCTGATGACCAATATTGTAATGTGGGGTCGATGAAAATGTGGAATGGACAGGAAGCAGAGTAACCCAGCCTCTTCTACCTTTTGTAGCCATTCTTGTGACGGTAGTGTCATGACAGCCCCCTCTGCACTTTGCTCCATTAGTTCGCTAGTTGCCAAATGGGGAAACTTCTTAGTATCCGCAAGCTCCCAGTCTTCAAATTTCATATGAGGGATGAGGCTGGTCGCTGAGCCTTTGAGTGGAACCTCTTTAGGGAGCGATGGGGTGATGAGTATGCTATCAACAAAATCCAAATCTGTAGGGACCTTGGCCTTCCCTTTCTTTGGACGAACATACTTGGGTAACTTTACTAGCTGGAGCTCTTCTTCCGTTTCTTCTTCTGATTCTATTTCCTTGACATAGGTCAGAGGATCCTCTTCCTCTTCGTCACTCTCAAACGTAATGGTTTCACCATTTTCCTTCATCAACAAATTGTCGAATCGCAGATTTCGCGGAGACATCTAGACCAGCCTTGTTTCCTGTGGGTTCTTCTTGGTCCACAACGCCCTGGGTGATTTAGGGATTTCGGCTGTGACGTCCTTGGTTGTGTATATCGATCTGAGAAGGGACTCCTATATTACCTTTGGTAGGTCTTTAAACCATTGGCTGCTTTTTATGACTGACTCGTTCATCTTGTGTCATTCGAGTTGAACCCTGAACAACTGACTGTGCGAGGGGCCAAAGGATGTGTGGTAACAATCCACTTGTGCTTTATATACCCTTTCAACTTCAAATTCATTCGTGATCCTCGTTCATGGCTCATTAATGCAATTTTGGCATAAAATCCTTTCCACCCTGTGTCTTAATGGCCCGCCGCCCACTCCTTGGTGTCTTAATTGGAACATGTTGTCATGAACAATATCTGCAACGATCACCTTCTAGCCTTTCCACATGACAGCGCAGTCCCTGGTTTGCAGATGCATTCTATGCTTCCTCTTGGCCGTGCATGCCACATCTGAATTGTGCAACCTTCCTGTAGCCTCCTGTATAGACTCGCACCCTCTTTCAACTATGTGAAGCACTAAGACTATGCCTCCTATGGATAGTCAGTTGGTCGCACCCCTTGTGCGAGACTTCCTCTTCCCTCCTAGCCCAAGTTGTGGGCACCCTTCGTGTACCTTTAAATCAAGTAGTGCATCGCGTTCTGTACTTGCTCGTTTGGCAGGGTGTGGGCACAACCATGATAACAGGGTCACGACTCGTCCTAGTATCGTAGGAGGGCCATCGAGGTCTGGCACCCTTATTGTCAAACGCACACAACCCCTTTGTGTGACTCCCATGTTTATTTTGCCAATTTCTTCATCCAGCCTTGTGCTTTTCCTCCTTACCCTTTCCCCCTCTTCCTCAAGCTCGCACAGTCGCAAGCTGCCACGCCAGATGGCTTCCTGCAACTGTCAAGTCTAGTTGTCTAGGTCCTCTCATTCAGGTTGAACTGCAGGGGTAGTGGTCAGGGAAATTCCCTTCACTTTCCTAGTTACGTCGCATCTAATCGTGGAGAGATTTCTCTTCTCATACCCTACTTTGTTTACAGTCTTATTGGCCCAGCAGACCATTGTCACGTGCAGATTCAGTCAGGCCGATGGTTTTATAGCATACAGTGTACCGTTCGTCGCAGAAGTCCTTCACCCTGTACACACAACTGCCTTCTGCCTACATGCTCATTCCACCTCCTCTTCCTATGTGGACGCCATCCCGGTGTGATTATCGCACGCAGCGCTCCTTTCGGCACACCTTGCCATTTTCACTCTATACTTGGAGTCTCATAATGGTTGACGAATTCCTCCCCATTTCCTGCGCCATTGTCTGCTGGTCAATTCCTTACCTTGGTCGTCACGTGTCGTAGTGATCTAATCATCATGTTGCAGTTGAGCATTGTGACTTCATGCAATTGGTTCTGCCATTGTTCTATCTCCTCATTTGAATCCAATGTGCAGGAACTATCGTGCTCCCATGAGACTCTGCCGACTGCTATGGGATTCACTAGATCCTGGTCTTGCGTTGTTATCTGGTAAATGCAGTCTATTTCGTCGTCACTATCCTCGTTGCACACTGGTTCGGTGTAGCGTGCTCCTTCAACCAGGTCTAGTGGAACTATAACACGTAGTGACTTTTTTTTGAATGTCATCTTCTATATTTTTAAATTGATGACCTCGTTCATGTCCGTGGCCTAATCTATTTCTAGCGGCACTGGGTATGGATTACTGTCATCAACAATTTATATCACCTCAAAGTTCGTCTGTGTACTTATGCCTTCAATGTCCACTGTCACCCCTTGCAATCTTTCCATCGGTAAGATCTTTTGTTGGTTGGCCATCCATAGTTGAATAGGAGACCACTGTAATGTAGGCCTACCCATGTGTTAGCATGTTTTCTTAGGCAATACATTCGCATCCGACCCCAGATCTAGGATGACCTGGTCCATCTCATATTCACCAATTTGCGCCGTCATTCGCATTTCCTGCCTAATGCGGAGAGCATGTTTTCCTAGTTTCCAGACTACGCATGGTGGCCCGGATCCCACACACCTTGTGATCAGCTCTTGTATTCCTTTAACTGCATTATTATCGCGTAGTAGCTTCATACATGTCTCTAAAAAGGTAGTAAGCATCGAGGGATCCATTCCTGTCTCGATTGGATCCCTACTACCTGGAGTAGAGACTTCCGTGAAGCTCTTCTTAGCTTCCTTGGACGTCCCCTTCCCCTATCCCACCTCAAAGTCAGGTTCCTTCACATCTTCTCCAGACTGTTTCCTCGCATCGTCCCCTATAGTTGCACTGCTCCTTAATACCGGGTTTACATTGGGATCTTCCTCGCATGGCTCAGACCTCATCATTTGGATATTTGAGTTGGACTAGGCTGTAGTACCCCTTTTTTGTGCATTTCGGCAATTAGCGTCGGGAAATATACCATTTCATGGTCAAACTGCTCACAGTACGGGCAAGATATTCTCGTCGGGTTAGTGTAATCGTGAGTGTAGTGCCTCGAACCTTTGCAATTATAACAGATCAGTTGTCCACGGACTCATCCCGATGCCATTCCTCCTCTCCCTAATCCAAGTCCTTGGAATCCACCGCACGGCCCTGTGGCTGGGTTGAAACTCTACGTCTCAATATGCATTCGATAAGTTGGGGTCATTTCCATCATTAGCTCATAGCTTTGACATGTTCGCTCGTCATGCCCTACTGATCTACAGAAGTTGCAATACAGCTGCTACGGATTCTGGGTATACTTATGCAACAGGTGACAGTTGTTTGTTGCGTGCTTTCCTCCTACTTGACAAATCACGCACCAGAGTGCGGGCATCGTAGTTGGCCCTGCTTGTAGCTCCAGCCTTAATGGCATCAGGCCCCCTCCCGCCAGATAGTTCACGAATACGGGGCAATGATCCTTGTCATGCCCTTGACATTTGCATTTGATACACCCCACTTCTATACGCGCCTCTGGTCGGGGTGCCCTTTCTTGCTTCAAACTTTGCATTTCTAAGCATAGGTTTTGTAGTTGCACATGGATTTGCTAAACTCCCAACCTCGGATCCTGTATTGGGGTTTCACGCAACCTCATCATTGTCTCTAATGCTTCAGCTTGGGTTGAGATCTTTTGCTGTGACAGCGCCATCCTCAAATGTGGTGTCAGAGACACCACAAACCACGTTCAGTGCTATGCATCTGTCAGCGTCATGTTAGCCTCGCAGATTTTACTCTTCAATCTTTGATCCAAATCCCATGGGGTTTCACCAAGTAACATCATGATCTCCTTGAATATGATGATCGACTATGTCTCTAATTTTGGCCAGCTAAATTCTTTGTTTAATGCATCCTAGATCGCCGCTATTCCTGCATTCAGATGATCACTCGAGTACTTTATATACCCCGTCAACATGCTGTCCTGCAGCGCGCTAACCAAAGTAGCCTTTTTGATGTTATCATTCATTATGCCTTGGGCTTCCCATTTAGCCTTTACCATGAACCAGAACTGACCTGGTTCCTCATTTCCTATGCCTATAAATACTGGAAAATTGATCGCACTCGCCATTCCAACCCTTGGGGGTGGTGGAGGTGGGGTAGGGGAAGATGGGTTTGATGTAGGTGAAGTAGGTGATGGCATGGATGGTAGTGGTATTAGTGGAATGCATTGATTTATCAGTTGGACTGCGCTCCTTGAAGAGAACCCTGCAAGCTCCTCGATTTCTCACGAAAGTGAAAACAGAGGATTGTTTCCTAATCCTTGGATCCCTCAATAGCCTCTTCCACTCCTTGTTACCCCAGACATTAATGGATGTGCATAACCCGTTTTTCACATAACATCATTTTAATCCAAGCACTCAACGATTTGATGTACTTACCCTGCAGTCCTTGGAGAAATCTCCTTTCTGCTTCACTGTAACTCATAGTTGTGTCTATCACTAACTCAGTGATAAACCCTCCTATTACCCAATCCAACCAGTGATCTACTGCGCATGCGATTTTATCTTCAGATGCTTCTAGCCTACGCACTAATTCTAGAGTCCACACAATGGGCTGATCTAGTCTCCACCTTCCCTAACTATCAACTAGCCTTGCGATCCACTCATACAGCTCTAACGAGAAGGTCACAAAGAATATCTCATGGATTTCTGTGTATATGTAGCGATCCAACCACCTTTCCTCAGATATCCGTGGATTTCTATTCTCCTGTACTACGAACTCATGTAGTTTTTGATCCAACCAATATTCAATCTCTTTCTTCGTAGGTTTCTAGTGTTCTGACATCAAACATCCCTTAGGCAGATCCTGGTCCTGGCAACGGATCCATTTGTTGGATTATTGGGGCCTGACCCAGGTTCAGAAGAGTTATTAGCCAAACAAATCCTGAGCTACTAGCCCTTTAAGAAATAGTCCGCGAAGTGCAGACTAAAGTCTCACCCGAGGTAGCATGGGAGGGTGTTGGAACCAGGTTTCCACACCGTTGGGATGTCTTGATGTGGTCTATATGGCGTCGTGAACTAATCTAGGCCCTCGCACTACTCTGTACTCTTATCAGGCTTCTGCGTGGATCCATATCAATGCGCTTTTGTTATTATGAGTTTATTATGGATCTACTCTACTTCTTACAGTATTTAAGAAAACATTTAACCATAATACCCAGTGCGCAAAAAAATATGCATAAATTCATAACGTAAACAACAAATAGATCCGCGATAAAACACACAATGATTCAGAAATTGTTATCTTTATTGATCTCTTTCCCAGTACAACCAGATATGCCTTGCACACTTAGCTGCAGGGGTCTGTGCACATAGCTGCGGACTCTACCAGGTCTCTGCACACATAGCTATAGAGCATCTATCTATCTACCAACACCCTTGACTCAGGATTATAGACGCAGAGAGAATATTGCCTTCATAAACCCATAACATTCAAGATCAAACCAAAAATTGCCCTCTAACCTTACAGCCTTGCTCTATTTATACATTCCCATGGTTTGCGGACCATGGGCAGGCAAACTCACTTTTTATTTTCTTAAATTTTCTACAGGCAGAAAACCCTTTGACTTGACTCATTAAAATTTGCGCTCCATGCATCTCGTGGAGCCTTTACCATACTATTACCAAAATTGTGGACTTTGAGCCTCAAACCCATTACGCGGGGCCTCCGCTACTCAACATCTAATGAATCTACCTTCTATTACTATTATCCATCATATTTACAATTCAAATCATCGTTAACATTAGTAAAACATCCTCCATGATAGAAAATCCATGAACACAGTCAAAACATAGAAAAATAGTCATCCTGTGCAAAATTTGTCCTACGCATAGCGCCACTAGTCCAACACGCAATACCACTTTCCAGTCCCTTCTGGAGGCCTTCCCAGCATCCAAATTGAGCTCATGATAGCTCATTGGAAATATATTCAAGTCTACTTTCTGAAGCACCTATAATTTCTTCATTTGAATCTTATTTGACCCCTGAAACGTTTATTCTCCCAAGACTGCTTCTGTGTGTCCAAAAAGTGGCAGAAAGGTCATTTTTAGGGTTTTTTTTTTTTTTCCTTTTTGGTGGACCAGTTTTGCCACAAAAACTTAGAAAATGCATAGGGTGCATGTACGCATCACTCTGAATCCAAAAAATCAAGCCATTTTTCCATTATATGTCCTTAGGAAAAGTGCAACGCCAATGGCGCAGGCGTTGAGCCAGATTTTCTGTGTGTGCAATTTCCAAAATTTGGAAAAAAGCAAAATCTCCTCCAAACCTAACCAAAATTGGTGAGCAGCACCATCATCAAGCATCTTGATGAGCCAAGGAAGCTTCAACAAGAAACCTAAGCCTATCCTCCTGGTTTTTCCCTTTAGAGCCTGCCTTAGCCTAGCTTTCATCTATTTGACCCTCATGTTGCAAATTTTGTTCCGGGTCCAGTAGTGGTAGCCCGTGTGCCTGATCATCTGGTTGTCCCTATTGGCCTTCTGCAATAGATTCTCTAGGTGTATATTGACTCTTTCAAGACAAATCTCTCTATCATCCTCAATTTCCTTCTCAATGGGAGTCAAAGCAACCGGTGCCTCTTCCTTTTTCATAGCTGACTCACCCTTGTCACCTTGTCGTTTTATCTTGAGAAATTCCAGCTCCATGAGGACCTTCTTGTCACTCAACTACTTGTTATCTTGTTCCAGATATGTGATGGCATACTTGGCTCTCTCCAAATTTTCCATCAATGCTTGGACTTGAGCCTCATTTCCCTGTATGATGATGTCCTTTATTGTTTCTTCATCCTGAGCCTCTAAGTCGATTGTTTCCATGCCATGACGAGTATAATGTTTCTCTGGCTCATCATGCTCCATCAAATCAAAGTCTCTTTCCTCCTCATCATATCTTCCACCTGCATCTTTTCTTTCCCTTTGTGCAACTACTGCACCTATACCTCTTATGTTGATGAAGAAGGCAACGCCCCTTCCACATCCTGTGGAGCAAGAATTTGCCTATGAGTTGATGAAGAAGGCAAGGTCCCTTCCACATCCTGTCGAGCAAACAATTTCCTATCAGCTGCAAACAATCTTCTTATGCCCCTCTGATATGTCATGTAGGTCCTAGGCACATCAGTAGCTCTAGTTTCTTTGGCCTTCTCATCTGTCTTCACCTAAGCACTGCTAGAAGGTCCTAATTCTTGAGACACTGGTGGAGGAATTTGAGGACCCCTGAATATTTCATGAGCAATAAATGTCTCCAAATAGATGTTGAGGAGGCTACGATGATGAAGCACAATCATCTTGATCAGGGAATAATGGTAAAGACTACTCATCTAGTGAGGGTATGACTTTTTTTTCACAAAGTGGGCCATCTTCTCAATATTCATTAACAAGAAATAAGGGAGGTTTAACATCCTCACCTTGGTAAAATGCATGAGAAGCCTGATGTGATAGGTGTACAATTTTGAAAATCTGCCCTAAAAAATGAAATAATTCATGATGATTTTCATCATGGGGGGCATATTTGTCTTCAAGGAATCTGAAAGGAAAAAGCCTTTTTGCCTCATTTCTATACCTGGGTTTGATATAAGGCTCATAATAGTGTTCATCTAGGTCTTGTGCCTTGTACCACTTCTCCCTTACATTTGGAATCCTTGTTACATCTGCAATAATGGAAGGTGAATCTGTAAATGTCACCCCAGCAAGAGTCACCTTGTTATCCCAAAGATTGGCTACAAAAGGCCTTGTGAGCTCAGGGTGGTGCTGAACTCTCTCTAGCTACTCACAGATTTCATAGCACTCTAGATGTTTGAAACAAGTGACAACCAACTGAGAGGCCTGCAATTCTCTGAGGTTTGATGGCTCTTCCCGAATAATTTTGCCTCCCTTATGTGGTTTTCTCTAATGCTAAGGTTTATCTATCGAACTGTCACTGCCAGTGTTTTCCTCCTTCTCATAGTCTCTGTCTTCTCTATCCATGTTTGTAAATTTTGAGGTTGTGCACTCCTAAAAAAGGGGTGAAGGGAGTGAGCAAGATTGATTTACGAGTAAGGGAATTGGAGATAACCTTGTGAGGTATTTGGTGGGCTAGAAGATGAAGGGGAGGGTATGAATCATGAAAATGAGGGAGAGGGGCCTAGGTCCTTTTTTGAAGTATAGCTTGTGGGATGAAGGATGATGGGGTATAGAATGTTATGGAGTGATATAGGGGAAAGTTTCAGGGCTTTAGTAATAGATGGTGGGAGTAATAATAGGGGTTAAGGTTTTAGGCATAACTAGGGGAAAATCTAGGGTTTCACATTTGCCAATGTAAATTACCTTCAAACACTTCAATTGCAAATGAATGATGAGGTATAGTGAGGGCACTTACTTGTTTGAGGGATGAGAGGGTGATTTTGAAATTTTTATGAAGCTGGAGGCTTTTTTGGTTCTTACTGCTCAACGCACAACACCTGCTATAGGCGCAGAGCACCCTCCTGAACGCGTAACACAATTATTTTGCACTTCTAAAAATGCCCTATGCACAGCGCTCAGATTGTATGCACAATGCCACCCCTTTAACGCACAGTGCCACTTCTCCTTGGCCCAAAACTCACTCAAATTCTCCTCTTTTTTTCAATTTTTGACTCCTTCTTTGCCAAATGACAATGATGAGCTTGAAAATGAAATTTTACACCTTATATAGGAGTAGATTTTGATTTTTCACTAGAAAAACCCACTTTCTAATGTTTCTTGACCTTTTTCAAATCTTTGTTTTTGATGCCTTTCCTTCTTTGTTCCTTTTTAGGTGGATGATGCTCAATTTGAACTAATTTTTGTAGTGTTTCTTTGTCTTGTAGCAAGGAGAGATGCATTGGTGTAGTCGGGATCATTTATTACATAAAGTGACTTAAAATTACATAAGAAATACAAATTAACTCAAAATACTCTATTTTCACCTCAAAAACATGTTTTTTGAGGTGAAAATTACATTAGTTAAAATATAATTATATAGTGACTATGACTTACTATCCATCACTCTTGATTTATTTATCATCCTCATCCCCTTGTTGCCTTTTATTTACACCTTTAAATCATGCCCTTGACCTTGGAAATGAAGCCCTAAGACCTAATGAAAACATGATTTCATTTTGACCATGAAACCATGACAGAAGACAACCTGAAGATGGGTCAACAAGTATACTTTATGAGGGAGAAATTAGATTTTCCAAAGAGAAGACAACCATCAGTGGATTAGTTTGACATGACCTATTGAAATGATGTAAAGTTTTAGTATGGGACCCCTAAAATGAAAATGCAAAGAGCAAATTTGATCCCTGATGGAAGTATGAAAATACTGACACTAACAGATACGACATGACACATATCTTATGTAGATTCTTGTCCCAAAAACGGAACCATTTGTTGGCTTGAGGGGACCTAACCTAGGTTCAACATTAATTACCCAAACAAATCCCTACTCTACTGGCCCTTTCAGCATCATCCCGCAGAGTGCTTATCGAAGTCTCACCCGAAGCAGTATGGGACGATGTTGGGACTAAGTTTCCACACCCTAAGGTGATTGTTCTGTTGTTTGATTCCTTCTATCCCTTCCTTTGCTTCGATATAGGGCTTGCAAGACTAACCCTCTATTTTTCCTTTCCATACCACCGTGAAAGGGTACGATCGACCTTCGCACAGGTCGCTTCGATCTAGGACTTGCAAGACTAACCCTCTATTCTGCCCTTCCATACCACTGCAAAAGGGTACGATCGACCTTCGCGCAGCCCTAACCCACTGCTCAGGTACTTTAACGCTGCTATGGTAGTGTGGTGTGCAGATTCCCTAATTATTCTAAATAATTATCTTATCTCATCAAATACTTAAAGTTAACACCGTGTAAGCAGATTGTCGTAATTGTGTTCAATTATTCAATTTAATTTCATTCATTCGCACATCATATAAGCATAATAAAGGAAATTCATACGTAAAATATCCAAACAAATTAGTAGAAAAAGGACAAAGAAATTGTAGAATATCTCCTTTTATTAATATCTTCCAAGTGTTACAACTTCTGTCCACCCTACACACATAGCTACAGGGGTCCACGCACGTAGCTGCAGACTTCTACCCTAAGCCTCTGCGCACTCTTCTGTAGAGCCTCTACCTATGCTGCAACCCAACACTTAGACTTCTTCTTTAGAGCTATCACTCTATTACATGATCTGCCATTCTCTCTATCGATGTGTCAAACTACTTATGGATTAGCTCTTTTTATACAATCCCATGGGCCACTGACATATCTTCATGCTCCACGACCATGGATGGGATCTTTTTATACAATCCCATTTTTTGGTCGTGGAGTCTTTACAATTATATTACAACAATTGACTTAAACATGGGCTTTTAGCCCAAAAGCTGCCCTTGGGGGATCCTGCTCCCAACAAGTTGCTTCCTCGAAATTGGAATGTTTGGATTTGATCAACTTAGTCTTAAGTGTTTCATAAATAGAATACTTTTAGGTCTCTTAGATTCCCTGAAGGTGCCTCATGGGGCCACATTTCCTTCTGCATCCTGTAACATGGATTTGAGCCAAGCTAGTCTTTTTCTATTTTCTAGAACAACCATAAGATCCACTAGTTGACAAGGTCCTTCTATAATTTCTTCATGATCTTTAGGATGGATTGAGGATGTGGGAGGAAATCACAGTTCTTCTTTGGGACCCACATGTTTATTTTCTTCATTTTCAAAATCTAAGTGTCTTCTTTGGATTTCCAATAAGTAGCATCTTCATCAAAAGTCACGTCCCTGCTTACTTCATCCCGTCATTTTCCTAGAATATAAATCTTATAGGATTTTGATTACTCACTGTACCCAATAAATATGCCCTTCCTTCCGGATGTCTCTAACTTATTTTTCTTATCCATAGGTACATATATGAACACTAGACAACCAAAGATTCTCATATGATCAACCTTTGGTTTCTAACTAGTGAATGTTTCTTCAAGAGTCTTATCTTCCAGAAGTCTATGGAGACTTATATTTAGAATGTAAATGATTTCCTTAGCTACTTCTTCCCACAATAACATTGGTACATATTAATCATGTGTCATTTCCTTCCTAGACTCTTCAATAGATATATTCTTTCTTTCAACCACCATTTTATTGTGGATTATAGGGAACTATTGGCTCCCTCTTAATCCTATATTCCTTATAGAAGAAAATGAGTTCCTTGAAGGTTTAATCTCCTCCATTATATGATCTCAAATTCTTTATTCTCTTCGTTGTCAGGTTCTGCACATAAAATTTGAATTTTTGAAACTTTCTAATAACTTCCTATTTTGACTTCATAAGATAGATCCAAGTCTTATGAGAAAAGTAATTGATAAAGGATAAATAGTAAAGAGCACCTCCAATATAATTCATTGACATAGGACAACACACATTGGAGTGTACTAGATACAAAATTTCTTTGGACCTATGTTCACTACTTGGAAAGGTTTCCTTAACATTCTTTCCAAGAGCACATCCCTTTCATAAAACTTAATGATCCATTTGCAAATATAGTACACCTGAAAAAGCCTGCTTCAAAGCTAGCAAAGTTCTATAATGAAGGTGTGCATATCATATATGCCATAACTCACAATGGTTAATATCGTTATGCACTAAATATTGAGAAGGTTTCCTCAAGAGTTTATACAACCTTCCTTCACAAATCGCAATAACCCTAGTAGAGCTTATACTAGATCCATTATCTCACACAAGGACATTCCCATCAATGAAGGCTACTCTATCTCCTCTATATTTTAAACATGAAATTGAAACCAAATTATTTTTCAAACCAAGAACAAAGTATGTTGCTGAAGTGAATGTTTTCACATGTTTCCATCTCAATGGATGTTGTCCAAACTCCTTTGACTGCATATTTGTTGTTATCTACAAGCTCCACCTTTTGAGTCAATCTCCTTTCCATAAAACATTTAAGATGATCATGATATCACATCATATTTATTGAAGCTCAACTTTCGATTAGCCATATGTTATCATCATCTACAAAAGATCTTGCAAGTCCAGAGTAGTAGAAGTGGTTTTCATCACCTTCAAATTTGGATCTCTTGGAATGTTGATCAAATTCTACCATGGTAGTATGTTGATTTCCACTTTTCTTCCTGTCATTTAATATTTTAGGACATTGAGATTTGAACTAACCAAATTTATTGAAATGGAAACACTGGATATGTGACATATATTTCTTCCTTTGAGAATTAGGTCTTATATCAAAATCCCTATTCTTCTTTTGAAAACCAAACTTATTTCTTCCTCCAACTTTCTAGGAACGAGTTAAATAAGATTAAGAATCTTCTTATTCCTTTGAATTTCTTCTTTACACATACATCTTGATTCTTCTTTAGGACATACTATCCATAATTATTCCAAACTTGGGTCCTCCTTTTATATTCTTATACTTATTGCAAACGAATCCCATGATAGTGGTAGTCCATTGAGTGTTGAGGTCACAATTTCTTTGCCAAGAGACAATTTCACCAATAACTTGTAGTTAATATCTCAATTGAGAAATACTCACAAGCTATGAAACCATTGTATGGTTCATTGTCATTCTGATATCAAAAATCTTGTTTCTCAAACTCATGACTTGGTCAATATTTTTGTTAGTATACAAATCATTTAGGACATCCTATATCTTATTTGAAGTATCAAGATTTGATATGTATGGAATTATATTATCTATGATGGTTTCCACAATGATGCTCATGGTAGTGATATCATCTTTCTTGTACCTCGTCTTTCCTACTTCATCTATAGGTCTAATCACCTTGCCTTTCACAAATTTTGAAAGATATTCCTTTGCAAGAATTAGGTCGATTCGTGTCTTTCAAGATCTAAAGTTAGTAGCCCATTTTAACTTGTTATTTGGTTTCATGGATGCAACTTGATTGTATATCTAGGATTTCTTCAAGGTTATTTCAAGATGAGTCTCTTCCAAGAGTGACGTATGTGTTCTTTACTTCACTAAAGCTCTAACACCATGTTGATTTTTCAAGTACAATATATGCAAGTACTTTTATTTATGAACTATGATAATTAATTCCAATGATGTATAGGTTTTTTAGAGCCTCAATATGACCAATAAGTAATTATTGTTCAGAAATTCAGCCACATAGATAATAGAACAATAGAGATCACAATGGATAAAGAGATAACAATATTTTACCTTTGGAAAACTCACTAAGGGGTGAAAAACCAACCAAAATTTTCCTTAGAGAATAAATGCAATAAGAGATACATCAAAGTAAAAATAACAAACAATATTACCATCCACTAAGAGTCAAGCCAACCCTCCACAAAATTGAAGACAAGGTTCCTCAATTTTGTCCATGATCCAGATTTAAACAGGAACAAATTACAGAGATAACCATAAACACAAAGATGCAGTGGAAATAATACTTCATTTCATTAATGTAAAATACTGAAATATGCTTACAAACAACAATGGAAATAGACTAGCTAGGACAATGGTAGCTTATCTTTGAGAAGATATGTGGTGGCTACATGCCTCTGAAATGTGTTACAATGAGGCTTGAAGGCCTATTTATTGTTGAGAAACTATGGAAAACCCTCAACATCCAAAAATCTAACCCTAGAAGATGAAACACCAAACTATGGGCCACGTTTGGGTAAATTGGTACATCGACTTCCCGGGGTCATAACTTTTGCATACGATCTCTGTTTGACGCGTACAATATCTCGTTAGAAAGATCTATCCGAGAACTACAACTTTGGGAAGAGAAACATTGGTCCATGGATCCTTGTTGCTCCCAGTCTAAAAAAAAAGAAAACATCGTTTAGGGCCTCAAAACGGCTCCGAAAGTTCAGGACCTGAAAAACTGCTAAAATTAGTAAACTGTGCTACAATTAAAGAAATTGAAAATATGAAAGAAACAATGGTGGGGGTACAAGTGAACTTGGTAGGTGCCCACCAATATCCACCTAGATCATTCCTCCCCCCTTAGGAAGCAATGGTCCCCATTGCGTTGAGTTCCTCCATGAGATGAGGAAATTTCCGCTGAACTTGGTCCCTGGTGAGCCACTTGCACTGGTGAAGGAGTTGGCATGCTTTGACAACTCGATACAGTTGGATATTCTGCTAGCAAGTGTGCTTGATCTGTGTCTCCATGATCCAATCAGTTTCATCTTGTTTTATGAATCTGGATTTAACTCTGTGGGTGTGAGCTATTCTGCAATGTCGGATGTGTCTAGTAATGGTGGAAAGTATGGCCGAAGCCAGTCCACATTGAACACTGGGTGCAGACCAAGGAATGGGGGAATGCTGAGCCCAAATTCATTGTCTCCCACAACCTTGGTAATGGTGTAAGGACCATATCGGAGTGGTTTTAGTTTCTGATAGGCTCCGGTAAGGTGTTCCTTTTGCAAATGCAACTAGACTTTGTCGCCCACATGAAATTTGTGTGGCACCCGATGTTGATCATGTCGCTGCTTTTACTTGGCATTTGATTTCTCTAGAATTTCTTTGACATGCTGGTGAATATGTCGGATGTGCTCAATGAAGCTAGTTTCCTTATCTATTTCAGACTGAACATGAGTCAAATCTGTGCGAGTAGCTGCAAATGGCATGGCCACATCAATGGCACATAATGGATGGAATCCAAAGTGCACCTGAAAATGGATGTGGCCAGTTGAGCTATGGAGAGCCCAGTTGTAGCTATGTTGAACATAGGGGAGTCTCTTGTCCCATGTGCGTGAATGCTTCGAGTTGTACATGTGCAGAATGTGTACGATCATCCTATTGACAACCTTTGTCTGGCCATCAGTTTGAGGATGGAAGGCTGTGGACTTAGTGAGTTTGGTGTCCAGCATCGACCAGAGACTGGACCAAAATGTACTAAGGAACCTGTTGTCCCGATCTGAGATGATAGAATGTGGGATCTCAAAGTGTACCCAAACTCATTCAAAGAAGAGTTTAGTAGTGGCTTCTGCTATGATATTCTTCTTGCAGGCCGCCATAATGGCCATCTTCGAGACCCTGTCGACGACCACAAAAGCATAGTCATTTCCATGCTTAGTGGAAGGAAGACCTGACATGTAATCCATGGAGATCGATTCCCAAGGTCGACTAGGGGTAGGCAGCGGGGTATAGAGGCCTTGTTTCTTGATGGTCAGTTTGGAAATGGCGTAGGCAGTGCATGATCTAATCTACTTCCTGAAATCTTGTCGAATATTCGGCCAATAGAAATACTTCTGCAGTACTGCCACTGTTTTCTCGACCCAGAAAAGCCCAGCAGCCCAAATGTAGTGTGCTTCCCAAATCATCTTGGCATGCTCACTTGAAGGAACACAAAGGTGACCTAGGTGGCATAACAGAGCATCCTGGAGGTGAAAATCTGGAAAATGCTGACCCTCCAAGAGTGTCTGGTATGTGTGGCTTAATTCTGGGTCACTTTTGTAGAGAAGTGGCCAATTAGAAGTCTCGTGCCCACAAGAGTTGAGCACGGTGGTTAATGCCATGATTGGTGGTTGACTGAGCCAATATGAAACATTATAGGTGCTGCCCTTCTTATACTTGATATTCAAATGGAACTATTGCAGGTATGTGGACCACTTCTGATGGTGATCATTCTGCAATTTCCCTTGGGTTTGTATGAACTGCAGGGGTCGGTGGTCTGTGTGGATGACTGTTTCCTTCCCCAAAATGTAATGCTTCCATTTTCGGCAAGCATGCACAATGGAATACATCTCTTTATCATAAGTGGGATACTTTCGGACTGTGTCTGAAAGTGTCTCACTATGATATTCCATTGGATGTCTGTGTTGAGTAAGGATTGCCCCAATAGCATAGTCAGAGGAATCTGTCTCGACCTCAAATCATTGTTGCATGTCAGGTAATGCAAGCACTGGTACCACGCAAAGGTGATATTTCAACTTTGGGAATGCCTTCTATTGAGATTCAGAGAAAAACAATTTTTCTTTTGCTCCTCCCTTGGTGACTTGACTCAAGGGCCAAGTGATATGAGAAAATCCCAACACGAACCTACGGTAGAAGTTGGAAAGACCTAGAAAGTTGTGAAGCTCTATTAGATTCATTGGAGATGGCCAATCCCGAATGACTTGGATCTTGGCTAGATCCACATCCACCCCCTGTTCATCAATAATGTATCCCAGATACTGAACTTGGGTCATGCCAAAAGTGCATTTCTCCAAATTGGCACATAACTTGTGTTTTCGCAGTGTTTGGAGAACCTGTCGGATGTGGTGGAGGTGCTCTTCCCAACTCTGGCTGAAGATTACGATGTCATCCAAGTATACCACTACAAATGAGTTGGTGAGTGGCTGAAATATGTCATCCATTAGCCTCTTGAAGGTTGCAAGAGCATTTGTCAATCTCAAAGTCATAACCAACCATTCAAAAAGGCCCTCCTTGGCTTTGAAGGGAGTCTTCGACACATCGGAGGGTTCGATTGGTACCTGGTGATATCCTGACTTCAAATTGATCTTGCTGAAATATTTCCCCCCTTTAGTTGGTCCAGGAGGTCATCAATCCATGTGATCAGGTACCTATTATGGACAATGATCTTGTTCAGTGCCTGATAGTCAATACAGAGTCTCCAAGTCCCATCCTTCTTCCGTACCAACACAATCGGGCTCCCACGGGGTGATGAACTCGGACGAATGTGACCTTTCTACAACAAATCCTAAATATGCCTCTTGATTTCATCGTTCTACAGAATGGAGTGCCGATAGATTGGTACATTGGGCAGCAACGCACCTAGGGTTAGATCGATGGAGTGCTTGACCTGAAAATGCAGAGGAACCCCTACAGGGGAGGTGAAGATGTTCTTGTACTCCTCCACGACCTTTTCCATCGGTAGTTGTCATGTGGAGGGGCCGTGTCTGGAGGTCATGGCCACCGTATTCTTCTTTCCTTGAGATCGTATCATCAGGAAAACAAATTTCCTGGTTTTCGAAATGAGCTTACTGCATTGTTTTGCAATAACCAAAGAGATGGCGGTAGGTGGTGCTACCTTCGGTATCCTGTACAACTTATTTCCCAAAGTTACAATAACAGCATGGGGCCTTGATTCATATAGAGTATGTTGCTTCCACAAGTATGGTTGTCCTAATAATACATCACAAAATTAAAAGGGAGAAATGTCACACAATACCTCATCTGTGAAGGGCTTGAAGTTGTATGCAAGGTGACACTGTTGGCTCACGCGAAGATCTTGTCCTTGGTGAAGCCACTCGATGGCATATGGTTGTGGATGTGTTGTGGTCGGTAAGCCCAGCCGCTTCATGACCTTTGCCGAAATGAGGTTCTTTTGGCTCCTGCTGTCAACAATGAACTGTAGCGGGGAGCCCTTTACCCAAATGTGGGGGTGGAAGATATACTCCTCCTCCTCTGAATCTTTGAGTTCCTCCTTCTGGATCTTCATAGTGGCAATGGTGGCATTGGGTTCTGCATCGATAATATACTTTCCTTTGTCATTCCCCTTGTCGGGTTCTGACTCAGAGTCGGAACATGCATCTCATTCTGAAACCTTTAGCTCGGCCACCAGTGACGGCTTGGCTCGACACTCACTTGTGTTGTGAGTGGAGCTCTTACGGAACTCACACCACTTTCCCGTGTCCTTTTTTGGCTTCATGACGTTGTTCTTTGCTTGCAGCTTTGGCAGGCTATCTTGGGCTGCCCCACCTTGGCTTGTCCTTTGTTCTATTGTTTGGGGGCACCTTTCCCTTGCTGCAGATTCGTAGAGCCAAAGTATCACTTCTTCTGTTTAAACTTTTGCTCGACCTTGACGACATATCGGTATGCTGTGCCGAGCGAGGGGATGTTCAGGAATTCTATTTCCTCTTGGATGTACTTGTGCATGCATCCATAGTATTTGAGTACCAATTGCTGCTTCAAATCCTTGATACCCAACTTTGTGCGAAGGGTATGGAAAATATTGGTAAACTATGGCACGTCTTGGTCCCTCCCCTGTCGTAGTGTGGTCCACTTTATGTATTGATCCTCATAGCTTTCGACAGGGTAGTACTGCTCCTTGATGGCATCCCAGAATGAATCCCAAGTGGGTGCGGCTAAAAATAGTGAGCCTGTACTTTCATCCTTCTACTCGCAATAGGTTTCCCACTAGTCCTTGACGTGGGGGGCTACTTTGAGAAGAGCGAAAATAATCTTTTCCCGACTGGAAAAATCATGAACAGAAAAATAATCCTCTAGCAGATTTAACCATTTATCGATGGCATCTGCATCTATCTGACCCTCGAATATGGGGATTTCAAAATTAACTTGTACCTTAAACAGGGTGGTGTTTCCAGAGTAGCTGTTGGAAGCCGATGCGTCACCCCTGGGTAGGCGCTCAAGGATCTGGTCAAAGTTGTCCATCATCACGTTCCTTTGTTGCTGGAGGGCTTCTTTGAGCAAGATTTTGATAGGATCTCCTATCCCCTCATCTTTCTTTTCATCTACCATGGGAGGTCGTTAAGACTTGCGAGGCTGGTCTTGTAAAGGTTTGACAAGTTCAAGCCCTAACTCCTTATATCCCGACCTCGTTGGGGACATGCAAAGAAAAACAAAGAAAAAACAGACCGCTCTGATACCACTGATCCAGATTTAAACAAGAACGCAACAAATTACAAAGATAACCATAAACACAAAGATGCAGCGAAAATAATACTTCATTTCATTAATGTAAAAGACTGAAATATGCTTACAAACAACAATGGAAATAGACCAGCTAGGGCGATGGTAGCTTATCTCTGAGAAGAGATGTGGAAGCTACATGCCTCTGAGTTGTGTTACAATGAGGCTCGAAGGCCTATTTATTGTTGAGAAACAATGTAAAACCCTCAACATCTAAAAACCTAACCCTAGAAGATGAAACACCAAATTGTGGGCCCCGTTTGGGTAAATTGGTACATCAACATCCCAAGGTCATAACTTTGGCATATGATCTCTGTTTAACGTATACAATATCTCATTAGAAATATATTTCTGAGAACTACAACTTTGGGAAGAGCAACATCATTCCATGGACCCATGTTGCTCCCAGGTTTCCCAAAAAATGCCGTTTAGGACCTCAAAATGGCTCCAGAAGTTTAGGACCCGAAAAAACTACTAAAAATAGTAAACTATGCTACAATTAACGAAAGTGAAAAGCTGAAAGAAAAAATGGTGGGGCTCCAAGTGGGTTTGGTAGGTGGCAACCAATATCCACCTGGATCAGTCCACAAAATCTATACAACAAGGTCTCCTTTAGATTTATAAAAGGGCGAAAATTCATCCTGCAACTTGGCCTTAGAATTTACACTATGCCCCAAAAAGTACACCACAGAAAACTTGTCTAGAACTCAACCTCCTTTGATTACTAGAGTGAAGGCAGATAGAGTGAATTTATTCCTTTTATTTTTGGCCTTATACTCCTTGTCTTCTTTGTGTAGAATAAATATGTATGATGATTCGAAGTGATCTCTTGGAGGAGACAAAATGGGAAATTAATAGACTTTATATGATGTAAATGGGTGTCTCCTTGGGCAGGCTAGCATGATGTCTTGGATGGCTAACTTGGTCACTTGTGGAGGAAAAAATAAAAATTGAAAAATTCAATTTTTTTTTGTGAAAAAATCATGAAGAACATGCCTTTCATGTTTTTTCTTTTGAATATAAAATCAGATTAATACTTTCATTTTTTTATTTCAATCATGAATAACATGATTGAAATACATTTTATTTTATAAATGTAATTTATTATATTTCATCCTTACAAGTACAAATAAAT
The DNA here is from genome assembly GCA_031772625.1 of Pinus tabuliformis. NCBI lineage: Eukaryota > Viridiplantae > Streptophyta > Pinopsida > Pinales > Pinaceae > Pinus > Pinus tabuliformis. Next base: position 294,451,767 of record CM062806.1, read on the forward strand.
ATTATGAGGATTGACCATAGCTACAAAATTCAACATATTGCAGGTCCGCGTGAAGTTTTTTGAGGCTCTAACTAAATGGGACTTGAAGTTTCACATGGAGGTTGGTGACAAGAGTCATAAAGTTGTCAGAGGTTTAAGTGTTGTGCCATTTAGGATGGAGTTGAGTGGGATGCTATGATTTCAAGATGTATTGTGGGTACAAGAGCTCAAGCAAAACATGTTTTCTGTCTCAGTGATTGAGGCAAACGGGTTTGAGGCGATATTCTGAGATGGGAATGTGATGCTTAGGCCCAAAGGCTCTAACTCTACTAGAGATATCATTGAAGTTGGGGATAATGGTCTATATTGGCTGATGGGAAAGCCTATAAATCAGGGGAAGAAGCAGGTTCTTAAGACTTAGAGGGATTCAAGTTTGAGTGGGAGTTTGTAGGTTTAGAGGGAGAATCTGCAAACGAAGAAGAGTGCATGGTAAGTTGGGAGTATAAGACTTATACAACTAGAAATAAGGAACCATGGAATGGGTTTAATTCCTATCATGAGAAGAAGAAGCAATTCTCCTGGAGGTAGGGATGTTGTTGAGGATAATGTGGTTCATTCTACATGGTATGTTGTAGTGGTGATGCTAGAGATTAGGCTAGTGTTATGAACAAGTTACTTTTGAGTAGTTGAAGTACCTCCCTCACTAAGAGGGAGTGTTCAAAATTGTAGCTTTGGAGGTACTCCCACAACCCCTATGATACTGGGTTTGTGAAGATTTTACCCACGAAAGAGATATTTTGTGGGAAATATACCCAAGTGATGGGATTTAAGCACATTTTGGTGGGCTAAAGGCCCAAATAAGATAATTGTTTAATCTAATTATTAATGTAGAGGCCTCTTAATGATGTAGGATCCCCTAAGACAATGATTAGAGATGATATAAATAAGAGAGGCCTAAGTGGAGTTCTAACACATACAAGAGCATCTATCTCAAGAAGCGTTACAAGCCTAAAAGGGAGTTGAACTACCTCAGGAGGAGCCCAGATTGAAGAGAAACAATTTTTAAATATTTCTTATGTTTGGAGAAGGTCAAGTTGGTGAAGCAACCAAGGCCTAGTATAGGTGGCTATTCTATGTCTTGTTGAAGGTTGGTTCATGTTATGTTAAGGAGAAAATAGGGATGAAAGTTTTGATTTGAAGGAGGGTTTCTTTTCTATGTATTAAGGAGAAGGATGAACCCTAGAAGGAGGCCCTAAGAAACCTCAGTTGAACTGATAAGTGAGGTTGCAAGGACTCAAGGAATAAGAAGGGACTTCTATGGGATGTCAAGACTTAAAAGACACCTACTTTGACCTCTTATTTGGGATAGAGATAATGTCAAGCCTAAGTATAAGAATAAGGTTTAAAATCATCATGTGTAGGCTTGCATGACATAGAGATGGGTGCTATGTGTTTGGATCATAGAGAACTAAGAGAGATGGTGGTGTCTAAAGACCGTCATTTTTTCTCATTGGCCACTAAGAAAATTTACCTTTGATATTTCCAACCTTTAAATAATTAGAGATGAATACCATGGGAAGAAACCATGGATGTCCATATACCTAGAGCCATAACACCACCAATATATTGACTGAGTCAAGTTTACTAGAACAACCCTAATAATTCCCCACTTAAAATTCGCTCTGGGAGATTGACTTGGTCACATTCATTTTTATTGCAGTCCATATAATTTTTTTTCCATCTACCAAATTACGTGCATAAATAGTCACTGTATCTGCCATTTATATAGGATACCTTTTTGCATATATGGTTCAACATCATCTCACCTGAGATCTTGGATTCCCCACTCAAGCTAGGATACTAGTTCAATTGCCACCTTGGTATCTCTAAGTGGTCCATTCCACAACTTGATAACTCCATGCACCACTTGTACTACATGTATGCCTGAGCATTCTCTTAAGGAGTTACAACTATGCATTCTCCCATGAAACATGTCTGCTTGGACATAGGTCATACACATTTCTAAGGAAATTCCTTCCTAACATAGAATTTCACAAATTGGGCTAAAAATATTAGGGTGTTTTTCACGGTGCTAGACCTGCCAATATGTCAGGGGATCTCCTCGATAAGAAGTCCCAACTAGACCTCAAACCATTTGGTGTAGGAGTCCTAGCAATGGGTCAGACAGTATCACCTTGACCATGATTGTACGCAGAGGCAAGTAAGATATCCTTGTTGGTAGAAAGGGTGTGACATATGTAGCAAGTCAAGGAAGGTGCATGAATGGTTCTAACACACGGAGGGTGATGTGAGTGTGCCCCTTGGAAACCTCTAAAATCCCGTGGCTAAGAAGGGAACACATGAGGAAAGATACATCACAAACTAGAAGGAAAGTGTGCTAGCAATCCAGAGTGATGGTTAATCCAACAACACATTTCAGTAAGATTCATACATACTTATATAGAAAAGTCCATACATGCATGCATAAGAAAAAATATACATATATCATTAGAGTAAACAAGTTAGCTGAATACAATAACAACATATGCATGAAACATGTTGGATTTGTTATATTAGGAAGTGAAAGTTCCAATCATACAGTACAACCATGATCAACCACTAGTCCCGATAGTGGAATGTTACAGTCACTTCCACCTTCTCCTCCAAAGAGATGTACTACCTCTGCACATTATAGAAGCCAAGGCTCGTTACAATACTCTCCAAGATTTCTATAAGATACTCCTATCAAAAGCTTGGGTGACCGAAAGCCTCTACAATGATTTACGAGGGACAATATATATCAATGGGGGGGGGTGACCCTTGACATCCCCTTTGTGACTGTTCATCTACCCTCATGACTCTTCAACTACTCTATGACTATTACATTCAAATATTAACACTTGAACTTCCACTAGACAAGACGTTACATACAATCTACACATGTACCCATGTAAGACAAAATAGCTTTGAGAAAGCCATGCAATACATCAGTATGACTTAGACAATTGTGGGAAGACTAGTTCTTCGACATCCTCATGATGGTTGATGGTGGTGAATTGATGCCAAGCTTGCTAGTCCACGATGGTTTCCATGTACTCTATGATAACATCTTTCTCAAAACAAACTCTTGCCTCCGTTGCATTCGGGTACACTTCTCTTGCTCCTTTGTCCAAATTGTCTAATAACATGTCCATCATTTTCTTAAGTGTGGCTAGACTAGCGACATACTGATGCATGGTGTCTGCACTGATCACTAAGCCTTCACTTGGTGGCTATGCGCATCAACTCGTCAAAGTACAAGTGAAGCTCTAGTCAGACTTGTTCCTTTTTCTTTGCTTTGGTGAGTGTCAAAATAGATGGGATTGCATGTGCATGCACAACAACATCCATGCTTCTAAATATTCATGCATGGGAAACTTGAAAACTAGTGATGAGCTGTGAGAGTTCTTCATAGTTCTGGATCTGACTCTGGATGTGTGCCTTCAACTCGACTGCTCTAGGCCTCATCATCTTGGTAAAGTGTAATGGGGCTCCCTTATATCTCATTTTCCATGTTTGCGTGTAGTCAACAGTAGTATGCAAGTTTGACAATATGCATACTATCATAGCACATCGCTGCTTCCAACTGTTGAGATAGAAAACTACCTTATGCATGGTACCAAACTTGGAATAGAACGCACGCATGACTGTCTCAGGGCATGATACTTCATCCAGTATCGCCTTCTTCAACTCTGCTCGAGCGGATGCTATAACTAGTTCTCCTCCTTGCTTGGTTGTCTGTAACTCCTTAGCCATTCGCTTATTCTTAGCTATCAAGAAGCGAACACTCGAACGTGTGGATTTGACATATGCTCTGGTAGCATCAACCAATGCTTCTAGATGCTTGCACATGTCAAACATGATTACTCATTCTTCAAGTTGTGCACGAGATGTTCTATCATCTGGAGTAGACACTCTTCGTGATTGCACAAATCTATGCTACGACTTGTCGAATGATATGTTGTGCATCTCTCCTTCCAGATTGTCACCAAGGATCTCATTATCTCCTTGGTCATTTGGGACTTTCTCTACTTTCAGATCTAATGAAGTTTGTTGGTCAACCTCTTGATGGTAAGTAATGAGGTTGATGTCTTTCTCTAACTCTTGTTGCTCCATATTCGTGTCCATCTACTCAATTTCTTGTTCAATCTCTTGAGCGAAGTCCTGCTCTTGCGACTACTCACCCTATCTACTTTGTGCCAATTGTTCAGGTGAGTCTACTACCTATAAGGGTGCAATTTCATCTATTTGTACATGTTGCGCCCCCTGCTATACCTATTCTTGTTGCACTTTATTCTCCTATTTGCACATCTTTTGTTCCTTCTGGAGTTTCTCCTTCAACTCATGTAACTCGTTCACTATTTCCTACATCATCTATTTTTCTCTCTGCCTTTGCACGGTCCTCCTATCATTTCGTTGCCTCTTTGCCCCAATCACCAAAGCTAATTTCTGCAAAAGTGGGTCTGCTCTAAACTTGCACCTTTGTTCTGCCTCTGTGCTGTCGACAATCTTTATATTCTCTTTGTCACGCGTCGGTATGTTTACCTCTATTGTTGTTGCTGCTACTCTCCTAGATGCTGCTTCACTAACCATTCCACAACAATGTCAACCAGTTCATTGGGTCTGGAGAAGATATGACCATATATCCATGGGTCTTTCTCTGCTGAATGACATGCCATGTGGATCCACATAAATTGTACTCTCACACAATGATCCTTCATGAAAAATTCAGCTCATATAGATTATAGCTTCGGGTGTCGAAAGGATATTTCTTGATCTCTTCTGTTTCTGCATTTGCATGCTTGAGATTTTGTATATTGTACAACCCGATTCACAATGAAAGAGTGGGAGAAAATGCCTTCTTCTTTCAGTGCAGCCTAGTTGACTGTTGGCATAGAGGGTCTTGACCTAGGTTCAGAGTGAAGTTTTCCAATGAAATTCCTACACTACTGGCCCTTTCAGCATCAACCCATCGAGCGCGGACTAAAGTCTCACCCGAAGCAGTATGGGGGATGTTGGAACCAAGTTTCCGGACCCAAAGATGAGAGTGATGTCGTTTTATGCACTAAACTTGCCTTCATGCAGATTGATAAACCTCTAAGACTTATCGATATAACTTCCTTTAACCAACCTCTAGACCTTCACGAAGGTCTACGACTATCTTTCACAGACCCTAAGTAGGTGAATCAACCACTTACGCACCTCTGTAATTACCCTTAGTTCCGTAATTACCCAGATCAGCTTAAGTGTTTGATAACATTAACATACAAGAAGATATTCTTCGCGTAAATAGTTATTATAACTTGCGTTCATATGACAATGTAATTCATGTAAAATCACACATCAATACAATATTAATTCAAAAACCTATCATTCATCATAACATAATAACGGATTCATTCATAACAGAAATACATAGACAAAACATAGGAATTGCTGGAATAATATCTTTATTAATGCTTCAGTTCTTCTTACAGACTCAAGACTTCCTTGCACACTCAGCTGTAGGGGTCTGCGCACTCAGCTGTGGACTCTACTCTAGGCCTCTACACACACAGCTACAGATCCTCTCTTCTACTCTAAGACTTCTTCACTCTTACTCTTAATGACCCATTACATCTTCATTCTTCGTTGTCTTCTATGCCTTAGACTCTCTAAGTCTCTCCTTTTTATACAATCCCATGGTCTGCAAACCATGGGTAGATCTACTAAATCTGACGCAAATTACATAAAATAAGGGTAAAACCCTTTATGACACTTTACTATCTATGCACTTTGTGACCACATCTTATGGAGACTTTACACTCTTTACAATAAAATTTGGGCCTTTTGCCCCAAAACTTGGGCTTTCGCCCCAAAATTGACCCTAGGGGACCTTGTCCCAATAGGCCCCCAACAAAAATATCATGACTCACCCTCGAGTCACTCTACTGGAATGAAGATCTTACTACGAATACCTCCCATCTTGACTTATGCTATTGCTACTTCATCCACGCTCTGAATAGCTGCGTATTTGATCTGCTGCACCAACTGCTCTGTTGCTGGTAATGCATTGTCTTCCTTTATCTCCTGTTGTATTCTTTGTAGGTTTGTCAACTTCTCCTTAATGGTGGTAGAGATAACATAGGCCTCATCTAGCCAAGGCCCCAATCTGACCATGAGGACTGCCTCTTTCCTTTGCGTTGCCTCCACTTGTTCGAGCAATTGTTTGGCCTCATGTAGCTTGGCCAATCGTTATGATATAGCGATGGTGTGCATCGTCTCTCTTCCTTCATCATACTGCTGTTGTAATTCACAGGATTCCTTCTTCAACCTCTGTAGGTTAGGATCTCCTGGAGTGTCGTGACTACCTCCATGGAATGCTCAAAGAGCACGGTACAATCCGCCACCAAGTTATCTACTGCTACGACTCCATCCTTTACAGCTACCTCGCATTGTACTCTGACCTCTGGTGGACTTGAAGGTTGTGACTTCAACTCGAGCTCTGTGATCTTCAGGTTCAGTTCAAACTCAACCTTGGCCACTTTTGTTTTTTCTTCTCTCACCCCTGTAGCCAAATTCTTGAACTTGGTGTCCACCAGCGCTTCCTATGAGATATGCAGTTTAGGGACTATCCTGCATGCCTCATCTACCACAACTGTAGTTTTCTCATTCTATAGCTACACTTTCTTCCATGATTCTAGTGCTCCTGTCTTCTCAACGAACATTAGTTCATTGTTAACCTTATATTTTCTAATCATGCTCAGTGCGTGCTGCTCTCGGGCCTTAAGCTCAACAATCACACCTGCTTGCAATGTGTGAAGGAACTCACTAGGGAGCATGCCCAAGTTTAGGCTCGCATTCTTCAAAGTGTTGACAATTACCTTTTCAGTTGACACCTCTATGTTCAAATATCCATTAGGCAGTGCGGCTGCCCAAATATCTATTGACCGAACCAACTCTACTGCTTGAGTGGTCCTCGGTGCCAAACTGGTGGATGTCATGCTTCTCTATGCTGCACCTACTTGGAGTCTAGTTGTTTGGATATATAACTCACACAGACCCACCTGTATGGCAACCAATGCTTGCTTCTACTGCTATCCAAACTACTGCGGTAGTTCTTCTTTTGTATCCTACACCTTATCGCAATGTCATCCAAGTCGCCCTTTGTTAGGGTAATTGGATCTAGTGAAGACTTGGTGGCTTTCATCTTTTCCTTATCCTCCTCCCTATACCGCTTTACCTAGAAGGGAGTGCTTTCCTATTGATCTCCACCATCCTGGTCTCACTGCTCTTCTTCCTCCATTTGGGGCGAAGGATATTTCTGACTCCTTTTAGAGCCATACTCTTCCTGCTTTGCCTGTTATTTTGTGGCGCACTCTGCAACTACTCAGGCCTTCTCCTCGGCCTCTTTCTTCCAATTTTTAGCCAACAACTGAACCTTCTGTCTAGCCGCTTCCTTTCTCTATTTCTCCATGGACTTTCTAGTCTTGAAAGCCTCATCGAATGCAACATGCCAGTCTGTTGGCCAATGCTTGATGACTTCTGCAATCGCGTCATTTGTGGCTAGGTAGGGTAAGTCAAACCATTTCTTTTCGGGCTCCTCACGTGCCCAGATGTAAATATGGTGCACTGAGCTGCTAAAGAAACTACTGGTGTCAACACCTCATCCACACAACATTTCCTCATCACCTTTCCAGCCAAACATTGTGTGGCAATCTTGACCACGGGGTTGGTAATGCTGGTAATTGAATACCCGCACGGCTTTTTGACAAGTTTGAACTTGTTCTTCATCTTCTCAGCAAGATTGCGCTCGCTCGTATTTCTTCCAAACGTCTTGGCCATATTCAGTCCTGAGTACGGTAATAATGTGATCCTATGGATCAGCATGTTGGTTATGGGGATCGACTCATTTAGCCAAAGGCACCAGTCGTGTACCAGGCACAACAACTTCTTGATGAAAATTAGGTTTATGTTTGATCGATGGTAGTGCAGCACCCATAACAAGTCCAGCAGCCCTGACTTGTTGACTCTGCGAATCCATTCCACTGGCTCTAGCGTGGTGAGACTAGATTCCTTATAGAAAACCCTCTGCATGAAGGTTTTGGTAGCAAGGTGAGGGAACCACTCATGGTCTCCCAAATCCCAGTCTTCAAGCTTTAAATGCAGGACCCATGCCAAGCGCAAACCTTCAAAGGTAATATTCTTCGGTAATAAAGCAGTGTTGGGTGATAATTTTCTGGCATCTGGGTCCTTCCAAACCATCACCTTTCCCTTTCATAGAGGGATATACTCTAGCAGATTTCAAATAGGGTCTACTCCCTCAATATTTATGTCTTCTGCGCCCTCCTCCACTTCTAGATCTACTAGCTTCCCCTTCTCCTTTGTGCTCGGCTTTCTTTCTGTTATGCCTGTGTAGCTGCATGTTTCCTCGGTGACTCACAAACTGACATCAGCTTCTTTTTCTTATCCTTTTTCAGCTTAGGGACCTCTCACGTCAACATAGGCTTCGACCTAGGTGACCTCGGTTCCATAGGCACTATTGCTTGAACCTCCATACTCATAACTTGAGGGGTAGCTCCCTTAGAGGAAATGGTCTCTCCAGTTCTTGCAGTTTCTACGGGACCTGGTCCTAACATGATGTCTCAAATAATATTTATGTCTAACTCGGAATACTAATAGAACATAGAGCTTGCGAGAAAATCCTCAAAGAACTCATAGTTCATGCACAATAGACAACACAACTCAGAAAGTCTCAGGATGCAAAGTCTTTCTCGATGGATGGCCACCCGTAATTTATAGGTGAATTCGAATTCGAATTCGACCATTCCCCCCAAAGCTCGTCCATAAATGAGAGATTGGCAACAAATTTCCAAATATTTCACACTTGATTTCAACCTTAAATGCCTTAAATGTTGGCCACCCACCCCTCTTAATCGTCTTCTGGCAGTCAAATCATGAATAGTGACGGTAACGGTCATTTTCTGGCTACGCTGCATGGTCTCCACCCCTATAGCGTAGGTCCCTTCATGCTCTGACTGTGACACTCTCCTTTTTCGCACAGACCTCTGATTGCACAACTCTACAACCTGGGTAGTGTAGTTTATAGTCCTGTGCCTCCTTGAATCTTCTTGGAGTGCTAAGACTATGATACCATCATGTAGTCATCGAGCCAGGTCCTCGGTCTATGGCTTCAATCGGCTGCCATTTACCTTTATCGAAAATCGATCTCCATTTAATTTAACAACTTGAACTACTCCACCATCGATAATCTCTTTGATCACATATGGCCCCAGCCAATGCATCCGAAATTTTCCTGGAAATTTATCAAACTTGCTGTCATATAATAAAACTAAATCATTTACCTTGAAGGTGCGCAGTTTGATGTGCCAATCGTGCCATGCCTTTTCGTGTTCCTTCTGAAACTACTGATGGAATCCATTTAGAAACTTGTCTTCCTAGATATTTGTTAATTGCGCGAGCCTCTCTTCTAAGGCTTCGTAGTCTGCCATGTCTGTAAATGCCGCTATGCATAGAATACGCACTATATACTCCATAGGCATCACAGCCTCTATGCCATAGACCAACCTAAATGGCGTCTGACTAGTAAGCTTCTTACAAGTAGTTCTATAGGCCCATAACACAGCTGGTATGCGCACGTCCCAATCATTCCTCGACGTATTGCAAACCTTTGTCAATGCGTTTGCCAATATATTATCAAACACTTCAACCGTCCCATTGGCCTGAGGGTGATATGGTGTAGTCTTCTCATGATAAAGTTGGAATTCTTTTGTCAGCGTGCTGTTCATTTCATCAAGGAAGTGCGTATCACGATCGCTCATTAAAATATTTAGGCACCCAAACCTGGTCAACACATACTCAAACAGAAATTTTTTTGGCGTTGCCATTGTACAGTCCTTTACAGGTTGAGCCTCCGTCCACCTAGTTGAATTCTTAGTCACGATGTTGATATACCATGCACCCGTCTTCTTTCTTGGAGGATGAATTGGTCCTACAAAATCAATTGCCCACTTCTCAAATGACTGCAATGATACCTGCGGATTCAAAGGTAGCTCATCCCTCCATGATGACCTGCCGGTTCTCTGACATGCGTCGCATGCCCTACAATATGCTTTGGAATCCTTATGCAATGTTGGCCACCACAACTTAGTGCGTAAAATCTTTTGTGATGTTCCTTTTCCTGCATAATGGCCTCTCGTAGCACCTACATGAGCTTGAGATAGGATACTGATTCATTCCAAATTAGCCACATAACATCCCAGTATCTTGTCTGATCCCATCTTATACAAGTGACATGAAATAATAGAAAAATTTGTCGCACGCACCACCAATTCCCTCTTTTGTTGACTAGTGTATCCGTTTGGAGTCATTCCTGTCGTCAAGAAGTGGGTAATATCTACAAAATTATTGTCTACTACACACATCGCAAAGAGCTGTGTGTCAGGAAGCCCTTCCTCTAAATTGGTAGGATCCTTTCCTGTTTCAATGCACAATAGATGATCTAGCCCTGCATTTAATCGCCCTGGATTCACAATTACTTTGAAATCGTAGTCCTGAAACAACAACAGCCATCTGCGGATTCCCCCCCCTACATAGGCTTGTTGACTAGGTACTTTAATCAAGAATGGTTTGGATACATCTTAAAGTATTTGCTTAGAAAGTAATGCCTGAACTTCTGGAGAACGTACACCATAGCCAATTCTTCGTGCTCTGTCATTGAATAATTATTTTCAGCCTTCGACAACTTCCAAGTCGCAAATGCTATCAAGTGATCCAATTCTCCTTCACTGGCCTACGTTAGCACTGCTCCCAACGCAATACATGACACATCCACAAGGACATGAAATTGCTTCTTCCAATCCGGGAAGACTAGGATCAATACGGTGACCATTTTCTCCTTCAATACATCTAGACTCCACTGACATTCCTCATTCTAATAGAATGTAGCGCCCTTCTTCAATAGCTTTTCCATCGACGCAATAATCTGGGAATAGCTCTTGATTAACTTTCTATAGTATCCAGTATGACCCAGTGTTGCACGCAACTGTTTAACACTCCTTGGAACCTCCAAATTAATTATCACCATGATGTTAGCAGGGTCCACCATTAATCCTTGTCTGCACACTACATGACCTAGCATGATTCCAAAAGGGGATCAAAATAAACACTTATTTAGGTTTATCGTAATCCGATACCTCCGACATGTATCTAGAATCAAGCGCAAACTAGCTACATGGCACTTTACTAGTCCAAACATTGTCCAATCATCAATGTATACCTCTAAAAACTTCTGAATGAACTCTTTGAACATTGCAATGACTATGCATGAAAATATTTCTGGCACATTCTTAAGTCCAAAAGGAATTACTGTATACTAAAAGCATCCCCACTCAGTCATGAAGGTAGTCTTAATCCTATCTTCTGGCATGATCTTTATCTGATGGTAACCAGAGAACCCATTAGTGAACAAATATGCTTCATGTCTGCCAACATTATCCAATACCTCATCTGTGAATGAAGTTGGAAAAGGATCAAGAAAGCAAGAATCATTAAACTTCTTGAGATATACGCAAATCCTTATCTCATCCTTTTGCTTCTTTTCCTGAACTACCATCGGACTCACCCAATCGGATTCCTGCACTAGTTCAATAATTCCTGCTGCCAACATTTTGTCTAACGCTAAGCAGACCTTTTCCTTGTACTTAGGATTAAGGAGATATGGCCTTTGCTTAACAGGCTTTGTGTCTAGTTTCAACATTATTTTCATCACTCCCAAATCACCTATGATGCCTTTTAAGTCAAAAAACTTTGTAGGGAACAAATCCTAATATTCGCGGAGCAACTCAATGACCTTATCCACTGTAGCATAATCCTAGTAGTCCTCTATCTTTGCAAAATTCTTCTCCGCCTTTGTTCCAATGTTCACTTGTCTAGTTTTTAGCGGTGCGTGATATCAGGATTCTCTATCTGTGGTCCCTCAACTTCACAGTGACCTTATGCCTTTGTGTTATAGGACCATTTACCATCCTTGGTATTTGTGATGCTTGGTTTATGGCCTAGGTCAACCCTTCCTTCCAGACTTGGTCCAAATATTTTAAAAAGAGTGTTTTATTCCCTATACGCTACTTTGCCATGAGATAAAAGCATGTACACGTGGGTTACTCAATACCCAACCAGCATATATGTGTTAAAACACTTAAAAAAATTAAATTTCCTTAATTATGGGTAGATTTCATGGTTTTTACCTGTTGATTACCTCCTATTGCCCGCGGCCCAACTGTTTCCCAACTAAAAAACTAATTGGGAGAAGTATAAATAGACTTCTATGAGAAGGCCTTAAGGAGGAGAAGAGATAGAGTTATTATACTGAGATTATCCCTAACTGAGTCTGAAGTATCCCTGTGCTTCAACCACTTCCCCAAGTTTCAGGAAACCCTTGTTTCCTTGATTGTTGGTATTCTCCCTCTTGCTTGAGATATCATGGTATTGGTTATGGAAGGAGGCTGTTGAAGACTGGGATTGGACGGATCTGGAGGACAGTTCCGCTTGGAGCCAGAAGAAGAAGACTCAGGTGAATTCTCTCCATGTTAGTTATATCTTTCTACAATAAAAAGGAGTGATTTCTTGTTGCTGAGATTAACTGTGTTTATGCATCAGATACTGTTGTAATTCATATATGAATGTTATTTTGATGTATAACTAATCATTTTCTTATATGATATAAAGTTAGTTTCCTTAAAATTCTTTATCTATATACTGTTATGTATGTTCGAATTGAATACTTTTCAGGTTTGGATAACATCAGGAGTTGCAGAGGGTCTGAACCCTGCAGGATCTACCTGAACGAAGTACATCCGGGTATGGTCGCTTTCACATAGTTTGGTTATTTAAAAATTTTGCCTGAGTTGTATGAGTGTTTCTTACTGTAGTTTTCTCTTGCCCTATTGGGGTTCAAAACCAAATCCCTAGGGTACTTATTCCCGTAGAAAAATTGGCGACTCCACTAGGGATAGTAATCTTATTATTCCTAGTTTGGGTTGTTCAGTGTCAATCGGGTCTTAGTTCTCAGTTTGCTTGCTGTGATAGTATTATTTGGTCCAACAGAATCTCAGACCTTAAGTCTGATCTTTTTTATCTGGTTTTTTTTATTTATTTTTCTTGCAAAGCTTTGTATACGCACTTTAGTCTGTTTATAGTAGTGTACACACGCTAGTTTCTATGAAGTGAACCTGCGTATACGTGAGTTTCCTTTATCAGAAACACGTGTACATACCTCCGTGCTTGAACATAGTAGTGTATACCATTTTTTTCATTGTTTTTTCAAATTTCTCTGCCCAGAAAGATTTGTTTCTTGGTCTGTTTAGTCTCTGAATGGTCAATTTTTGTCTATACAATTTTTTATTCTATGAGCTTACTATTTTGAAGTCTCTTCTGCTTTGAAAATATTTGGCTTAGGTTTGATTTTGAGTGAGTTTTATGATTTGTGTTTTGGCAAACAAGACTTCATATAGAGGTTCTTGACTGTTCTGGTCCTCTAGAACAGTAGATTGTTTTCAATCTTAGTGTCAAGCTTGGTTATTGGTCTACTTGCTTTGCTGCCCATCAGTTTGTGGCCTTATACCTTTTCTTGCTTTTTGAAAGTCTTTCTTTTTGACGAATTTGAAAGTATTTCTTTCTTGACTTCTTGGTCAGTTTGTCAAGCTTTTTGCTGCTATTTGGGTCATTTAGTACAAGTTGAAGCCTTTTTGTTCAAGTTTTCATTCATTGTTGAATTTGTAACTTACAAAGATTCCCTGTGCTCTTCTTTCAGTCTTTGAGTCTTAGTGGCATTTAGAGTGCTTTCAAAAGGTTGTTTTGATAGTTTCTTGAAAAATAAAGATCTTAAAAAACATTGTTTTTGTTTTCTTTTACCAAGTTTGATTTTGGTTTCTTTTGGTTTTTCTAAAAGTGAATTGTGATCTTTTGGGATTTGTCCATCTTGTTTGGAGAGGATTTTGTATTCAAAATTTGTATTCTTTTCAAACACTTAAGTTGGCTTATTAGTAGCAATAAACAATTTCTTTCATTCTTTTTAGAGTAATTTAGGATCTTGCATCTTCATTACACCTTGCATTAGGGTAGTTTTGCATTATTCAAGCATCAATAGGCTTTTTTAGTTTCTGTATGTGTGAAGTGTGTTTTAAGAAAAGAAAAGAAAAACTTTTTTCTTTATAGAAGTTTCGTAGAACCCACGTAGAGATCTCTTTTCATCGAAGAACAAACGATTGCATTCATATAGTTAGTTTTTCATTGATTTCTTTTGCGTCATACAAACACCATCGGTTTCATTTCCATTTATACCCTTGACTTAAAAGAACAGCCATTAAAAATCAAGCGCTTAATAAAATAAACTAGAACTTTTGTATTGTCATCAGAATACACCAACAAATTTAGGTTTATTAGGGCCTTAGATTAGGTGAGAGGAGAGTTAACTCTCCAAGGTTACTCTAAATTGTAAAACATAGAAGTTTGATTAAAGAGCGAAAACCAATAGCATTAGGGAGACCATGAAAGCTCCATGACCGGGAGTAAAGCACGACGGTTACTGAAGATAAGGACGAGAGATACCCCCTTTCTTACTTGTCAGATCCTACCTCACGACTGTTCCACCCAGCTTCTGATATGAGTTGGTGACCATAGTTGCCTATCCTAGTATCCACACAGGTGGTTGCAGAAGGCAATCCCGAGGCACCTGAGGTTGATGTTGTATCACATTTAGCAGTACTTCTAGAGGGCACCCTTGCGAAGCTTTGGGGCTTGCACCGATAAAGGCTGTTGTCTGGAGGTCAGCGTAACTACCTCTAATACCTTTTCTAGTAGGCTTGGGGCATAATTACCCCAGTCTATTTTCGAAAGGCCCTTATTATTAACTTTCTTGTATTTTGGTGTCCGGTCCTAATCACCCAAAGCGGAAATACTTGGAGGTAGTTTGGTTGCTGATATCTGTAGGGACATTTTAGTGAGTGTTCTGTGCTCCTATTCGGCCTAGCTTTATAATTTTTTTGAGTCTTTAAGTATATTTTTTAAATAATTCAAAGTGGTTGACTGACCATCTCGACAGTCTCAGAAACTTCGTGGGATTTCACCTACGAGTCCAGATCCTTCTCCTAGAAGGCGTAGGAGTGATTCTGCTAGTGGTTTCCAACCAGTGGTAGCAAGCACATCAAAGATTGATCCTTCGCTAGAGGGCATTAGTTCACAAGATAAACCTGGTACTAGCATAGAGTTAGAGAGGAACACACTAGTTCTTTCTTGAGTACTCTTCCAGTCGAAAGATAGTATTGAAGTAGAAGAGCTTTCAGAGTCGGTTGTGGCTCCAAATTCTCCTCTCCCTCCTGATCATCAGAACATTCTGTTATACGTTGGAACTCTGATTCATAGGCCTTCAAGCCCAGGTCCACATACATCTATCCCTTCGATCATCACTACTAGAAGCATGGCATGCACGAAGAGTGTTACGAGCATGCAGACTCCCATATCTGTACAGGGGAGAGTAACTATTTCCATCCCTTCTAACACTCCCATAAAATCTATATCTGGGTCTACTTCCATTCCATCGACGAGTGGAAGTTCTCAAGCTAATGCATCCAATTTTGGAGTTTTTCATTTTCGAATGCCCTCTCAAGGTATTCCTTTGGTTCCTTTGAATATGCCATCAACCACCTCTACATCCATGATGAGTGGATTAGCTTCTTTTCAGGGTTTCCCATTTGGAAGTGGTCATATACCACATTCCAATCCGACATTAGGTTCAATGCCTTTTCCTTTTACAAGTCAAGGTAGTAACCCCTTTCAGAGTTGGAGAAACCTTGTAGTTAGTGGGATAGTAGCTGGGAAGCAATTTTTTGGCCGGCAAGGGAATGTGTCGTATTCTTCAGTTAATTCATTTCAAGGTTTTTCACCCTTTGCTAATGCATGAAAACCTTATCAGGAGTTGTCAACTCATTTCAATACTTTGTTAGGGGGTAACTTCACTGGTTATGGAGGATTTTCAATAGGAGTTGGTCAAACTCTAAATTTTGTTGGACCATAAGGATCACCCTTTGGTTCAGTAGGCTCTACGAGTTACTTTAGGTAACCTGGTGCCTTTCAAAATCTAGGTCATTCTTTTTATACCTTTGGGAACCCCATCCATTCCGGATGGAATTCCCAATGTCCTCCATGACTTCCTTTTCTAGCCACGCTTAATTTTCCAGATTTAACTAAATTGACAAATGATCCAATTAGGTACAATCTGGCTTGGCCTCCGGTCCTAACTAAACTTCCATTAGATATTCCAAAGTTCGAAGGGAAGAGTGGTGAAGACTTGGGAGACCATGTAATCACATTTCACTTATGGTGCTCATCCAACTCCCTGATAGATGATTCGATCAGGTTGAGGTTATTTCAGCGCACCCTAATAGGGAATGCAACTAAATGGTATATAGAATTGCCAGGGGGAACCTATACCTCTTTCACTGATTTGGCTAATATTTTCTTGAACCATTTTCAGTTGCCTGTCTGCTATGAAGCCAGAACTGAGCTTCTGGCCAACTTTCATCAAGACATGGAAACTCACATTTCAGATCATATCCAGAAATGGAAATGGAGAAAAAGGCTTATCAAAACCAAAATTCCACCAGAGTTTTGTCTCAAATGGTTTCTCAAATCATTACAAACTAATATCTCAAAGGATGTTTCTCTTTCTGGTGTTTATTCGGAAGAGAAGGCTATTTTTTGAACCGAGCAATTAGAACTGATATATTCTGAGTCTGGGACTCTTCAAAAAATCCTAACTGATGCTCCTAGATCTAAGGCTGATTTTTCCAAACCGAAGCCAAGCCCTCACGCTGATGGTATATTTGGATCAATTGACGCAAATACAGTGAACCTTTTGAACCAATTGCAGCCGTTGTCTCTACAAATTGTTTCTTCTAACTAGTCAGTACTATCTACAGCTTTGCCTTCCCAACCTACCTCCATAAACATCATCCAGGCCTCTAACCCCAAAGGAAATCAACAATCCAATGGGAAGAAGAAGGGACAAGGTAAGAAGAAGAACCAAGAAGGGAATCGTAATGCGAACAAGCCCGGCAATGGTGCCAGTGAGGATAGAAAAGAGTCCAAGAAAAAGGTTAAATTTCTATGCAAGTTATGCAATGGAGATCATTTGACTCACCTCTACCCTAAGATTCAAGATGCTCAGCACTTGTTAGTGCAGCAAGGGTCCTCTAGCTCCCAAGATGTCCTGACTAACCCTTTTCCACAAGGGCAGCAACTACTTGATGGTGTGAACTCGAACACTGGTACCTCCACAGGGGGCAACCAAGAAGGGGAAAATTCCTCAAATGCTTATATGATGAACTCTCATGTCGACATCGCCACACAAGCACGTGATTATGGTGAAACAGAAACATCTAAGGATAAATATGTTCTCAAAACCATAGACCCACTTCATATTGAGAGACCCTCTACTGAGTCTATACCTCAGATACCGAAAGGTTTCACAAAGTGCTTGACTATTAACCTTAATGCTAGGGCAGCCCAGAACTACTCAATTGTAGAAGATTTGGCTCAAATTCCTTGTGCTATGTTTGCATTGGAAGTACTCTAGTCATGTCATGCTTAGAGAAGTGCTTTGCTTTTGGCAATCAGGGCAATGGATCCAAAGAATTATTTAGTGCTCACTTTTGATATGCTAAATGTCAAAAAGAGACTTCCTCACCATATGGCTTTCCAAATAATATCCACTTACCAAAAAACCAATATTTTTCGGACAGTTATAGATGAGGGATATTCCACATGTGTAATGTCTATGTCATGTTGGAAGGCCATTGGATCACCTTCATTTGTTCCTTCACTGACTCTCTTAACAACATTTGATGGTCATTTTGATAGGCCACATGGAATTATCCTGGCCTTTCCTATATGTGTTGGAGGAAAGGTTGTTAATATTGAGGTAGAAATTGTTGATGCCAACCTAGATTACAACCTCCTATTAGGAAGGAATTGGATTTACGAGATGGATGCCATAGTTTCATCTTTATTCTGCATCCTCTATTTTCTTCATTTGGGGGGAATTGTTAAAATTGATCAGTTAGATTATTCTCCAGGTGACTCCCGTGCAACTTCAGATTCTATCGTTCCATTGGTGGATAATCCCTGTCAACGTATTGAGAATTTAGGAGTTGGGATGTACTCTTCCTTGATGGGTATATTTGACCATCCCCCTCCTACATCTAGAATCAATGCAATTTCATCCTCGAAGAGGCCTTCACAGAAAGAGTTCTTTCGAACTCATTATTTTTCAGACCCTTGGACCTTACCTTCATCTACAAACACATTATATGGAGGGCAGGTTGCTGGAATGGCATTTCCCATGTTTGCAACAGAACTTAGCTATCAATCTATCAATAACTCTACAGACAACCATCCCACTCCTTTTTCAGAGGAGGAGTTAGATGGTGATGTGGCTCCAGCTTGGACTCGTGACTCCACTTTTGCTCTGGACTGCTTAGATATAGTTTTACCATCTGAGTAAGCAAT
Organism: Pinus tabuliformis; assembly: GCA_031772625.1. Taxonomy (NCBI): domain Eukaryota; kingdom Viridiplantae; phylum Streptophyta; class Pinopsida; order Pinales; family Pinaceae; genus Pinus; species Pinus tabuliformis. The sequence goes on from CM062806.1 coordinate 294,470,349, forward strand.
TTTAGAAGCAATGATGGGTGTAGATTGACCTTGGGAATATTTACGTCATCATTCATATTTTCTTTCTCCATTGGATGAAGTCGAATCTATGTTCTCCAATCTGCTTACTAGCGATGTTTGTATAGTTTCAAACCCTTTAGCTCCAGCACAATCATTTGTCGAAGGTAATATGTCGATTATCTAAAAAATTATACCTATAAACATCTCTAGAAATCCTAACGTTATAGAAAATGTCTTCATTGGAGCTGATTGTTCCCCTGAAGAGATTCAAATTTACACCGACCTCTTTAAAGAGTTTCGAGATGTGTTCACTTGGTCTTATGAGGAAATTCCTGGTATTGATCCATCTATAGTCCAGCATGAGATCAAGACGTACAAAAATGCCATGCCTATTCGTTAAAAGCTTCGACCAGTCAATCCCCAGAAAGCAGTAGCTATTAAAGATGAAGTTGAAAAGTTGCTTAAGGCGGGTTTCATATACCCCATTCCTCTAATGGAGTGGGTTTCCAATCCAGTCCCGATAGATAAAAAGAAAGGAACAATCCGAGTATGCACAGAATTTAGAGATTTGAATAAAGCTTGTCCAAAAGAAAATTGCCCCACACCTTTTATTGATCAAAATAGTTGATGAATGTGCGGGTAATGAAATTTTTTTGTTCATGGATGGATTCTCTGGTTATAATCAAATTTCTATCCATGTAGAGGACCAACATAAGACAACTTTTATTTGTCCCTGGGTCATATTTGCATACAAAAAGATTCCTTTTGGTCTTAAAAATGTTGGAGATACGTTTAAGTGGGCCATGTCATCGAAGCATACTTGGATGATTTAGCTGCTCGTTCTCGAAAGAGAATCGATCATCCCAGCCACCTTCGGTTAGCTTTTGAGAGATGTTGATTTTATAAAGTCCAGTTGAATCCGAATAAGTGTTTTTTGTGGCCACATCTGGTTGGTTGTCAGGATTCATCGTATTGACTAAAGGGATTCAAGTAGATCCTTTCAAGGTTGAGGCAATAATTCAGCTACCTCCCCCATCTTCCATCCGTCAACTTCTTAGTCTCCAAGGAAAGGAAAATTTCTTGAGAAGATTTATAGAAAATTATGCTACGATTATCAAAGGATTTATGCATTTGCTTAGGAAAGGAGTTCCATTTTTATTGGACGAATTTACGCAACGATCTTTTGATGCCTTGAAGCAGGCATTAATATCTACCCCATTGTTGAGTCTACTAGATTATGGCAGAGATTTCCTTTTTTATCTCGCAGCAGCAGAATCAACCATAGGTATGGTTCTAGTTCAGGAGGATGATGCTCTCACTGAGCATGTGATTTACTAATTGAGTCGAGGCTTAGTAGGTCCTGAACTATGCTACTCTCCTATCGAGAAATTGGCCTTGTTAGCTTTCCATGTTGTCCAGCGGCTTTGTCATTATATTCTGCAATGCAAAATGTTTATCTTAGCGCCTATCAATCCTTTTCAGTTTCTCCTCAGTAGGAGAGTGATTGGGGGCAAATACAATTGATGGATTATTATTTTTCAAGAATTTGATCTCAAGTTCTTGTCCACCAAGTCTAAGAAGTCATTGGTTTTTGTGGAATCAGTTTCTGAGCTGCCTTGTGAAGAAGACATTATTTATGAGGAAAAATTCCTTGAAGAACATTTATTCCTCATTTCTTCACAACATCCCTGGTATGGAGATATCATCATATATCTCCAGACTTCGAAGTTCCCGCCTACTTCCTCCAAGGATGAGTGTCAAAAGTTACGTCACCTTGCCAAAAAATCTGTTACCATTAGTGATACACTATATCACAAAGGGGTTGATTCAATCCTTAGGAATTGCTTAAATTTGGAGGAAGCAGAATTTGTACTCAATGATTGCCATAGTGGAGCTTGTGGTGGTCATCTATCAGGGCTTGCAACAACCCAGAAAATTTTGCGTGTTAGCTACTTTTGGCCTTCAAATTTAAAATATTGTATTGAAGCAGTCAAACGTTGCCACCCTTGTCAAATCTATACTTGGAAAATGCGCGCGCATCCAGCTCCACTTTTTCTTGTTATCACTATCAATCCATTTACGAAGTGGGGCATTGACTTTACTACTTGTAATCTGCCTTCAGCGATGAATCACAAGTACATCATTGTGGCCATAGACTACTTTACGAAGTGGGATGAGGCCATGCCTACTTACAAAAATGATAGTGAAACAACAACCTTGTTTCTCTTCAATCAGGTTATTTCACATTTTGGTATCCCGAGAGAGATTTTCACTGACCATGGTAGTCACTTCCAGAATCAAGTAATGATTGAATTGGCTCTTAAGTTGGGCTTACGATAGGAGCATTCATCTCCATATTATCCTTAGGCCAATTTGCAAGTCGAAGTCATGAATAAGTCCCTCAAGACTATCCTGCAAAGGACAATTGACAAAAACCACTCCAATTGGCACATCATGTTGTACCTGGCTCTCTGCACATACCAAACCTTGGTGAAGACTGCCACCGGTTTTACTCCTTTTCAATTAGTTTATAGGCTAGAATCTATTTTTCCTATTGAATGCAAAATTCCGTCCCTTAAGCTAGTTGTAGAACTTCTTCGAGAGACGTCTATTCTTGAAGAACACCTCGTTCATTTGGAACATCTCGATGAGCAACATCAAGATGCCACCATAATAAACAAGGCCCACAAGAAAAGTGTTAAAACTGAGTATGATAAAGTTGTTCATCCTTGAGTCTTTTATGAAGGCGACCTTGTCTTAGTCTATGACCAAGACAAAGACGCTTTGGGGGCAGGCAAATTCAAGTCTATGTGGTATGGTCCCTTTATAGTAAAATGAGTTTTGGGAAAAGGGGCTTATGAATTAGTTGATTTTGAAGGGAACAAGTTGGCGGAGCCCTGAAACAGGCTCTACCTCAAGAAGTATTTTGCTTAGGTCCTGGCTGAGCAATTGCTTGTTTGTATATATTGTATTTTTGTACATATTTGTCGAGAAGTTTGTGATATCGACATTTTTTTTATCTACTTTGGCAGGTGTTGATGGATGATTTGATATATTTCGGATTCACCGATGGTGCTAGTCGGCACACTCAGAATCTTGCTTCCACAGCTTGGGTGATTTATTATCCATCTAGCCAGTTGATGGTGTTGAGGGGAGTATGTATTGGTCCTGCTTCAAATAACATTGCCGAATATACTGCCATTATTAATTTACTATCCGAAGCAATTTCTTATGGGATTGATTCGTTGGTAGTTTATCTTGACTCACAGCTAGTAGTGTCACAATTAAATAACATTTATCGGGTTCATGATCCTTATTTATATCGCCAATTTTTGAGAGTGAGGGTGTTTCAACAATCATTTGTTTGTATTACATATGTACACATTCCATGATCTGAGAATTCATTAGCAGACTCTATTGCTAATCAAGCATTAGATTGGCATATCAATCATTCATCAAATTAAACAAACATAAAAAATTTGGATCTGTATATATATCATAAAATTGCCTATGTATAGATAAAGTGTTCAAAAAATAATATACAAAATTGGGACGAAATTGGGACGAAATGCCCATAATCATGTCCAATCTTTCTATCGACCCAGCTCAGGATGAGTGGCTAAAAAGTTAACTACTGCATTGGCTACATGTCGAAGTATGCAGACCCAGTCCTGTGGTACCCCTACCACGCAGCGCTGCATCTCCTCAGGTAGATCCTCTATGGCTTTCATCGGTACCTAGTGAGTCAATCTCACCAAGTTTCTCTGAACTGCATATAGAACTCTCTGTCTCAGCTGCTGCCTCTTCAACACCTCTTTCGTGACACCTCTGCCTTGAAAATCCATCTGGTCATTTTGTTAGTACTTTGTCCCGTCAAAATATTTCTAAATTCATTTCATATTTAAAAAATAAAAAAAAACTTAAAAATTGTTACCTATGTCCCCCCATGTTGTGTTTGGTGGCAGCACCAAGTTTGGATCTCCTCGGAAATTCATACCAGCATATGGGTAGTCGTCGACTGCAATGATCTGTTGGTCCCACCAGGTGAAAAAATCATCATCGAAAGTCGTCCTAGGCATGTCCCCACCTCCAAGGCATTTCATCAAGTCAGCCCATCTACCCATCCGAGGATCTCATGGGCTATTGATGGAGAAAAATACTTTGGGATGTAGCCCATGTACCTTCTTGAAGAAGAAGGAGCATAAGATAGTCCCATATCCAAAGTTCTTTGTCTGACCCATTTGAATAGAGGTCAGCTAGCTCTTCATGTTAGTCAAAAGAGGTGTGCACCAGTCGAAAATCATGGTAAGGTATTCCACTACTAGGCTCATGGACACTCGTGAGGCCTGATGCAGTGAAGTTGATCCATTTCCCTCGCAATGGTAAACAATAGAATCCTCAGAGATAAAATATCCACGTGTTTGATTGGAATCTGACTTCCAATCTTTTCCAGATGCCCAGGATAATATATATGTACATAGTTTTTTACTGAAAGAATACTTCTTGTCTTTCCAATTGAATGCATAACCTCCCCTCTTCAGGAGAGACCTGTAATACAGTAGATGTCTTCAACCTCAATCCATAGAGGCATTTTATTTATCATGAAGGCATCATCCTCTACACTCTAGTAGTGGATTAGCAATTCGAGTAGGCATGTGTTGGCTTTCATGTTCAACATTTTGAAGAATTTCAATAAGCCACACCATCTCAATGCATCTAGTGCATTTTGGTCATTCATTACCTCATTGTCAATTATGGTATGCTCTCTCTCTCTCTCCATGTGATGGTCATCCTGCAAAAATTTGAGTTTCAACCATTAGATTTTGTGTTTAAACTTCAAGTCGTGTATACGAAGGTTCCCTTTACACAAAGTTGTGTGTAGGGCCATCGTATATGTGGGTTGATCGCATGTATGCAGAGTTGGTTTTTTGGCATGAATTCCCACGATCAAATCTTAATGAAAACTTCTAAAAACTATCACAAAACATTGCAAGCATGATTTGAGGGTTACCTGATAACTTTGGTGCGATTTGAATGATCCAATTGTTCAGAGGAAAATTTTCTCCTTTTTGATCCACAACTCTTTGCTCTAAACAAAAATAAAAAAATTGTGAGTCCAAAAGTCATTATATAGCTTTGAAATTGCAAAATATGTTTTCAAAACTTGATTTTTCATCTCATGAATTTTTTTACTTGTGAGCTTGGATTGTCAAGAATGGGTTATTTTTTAGGATATTTTGGAGACTTCTTCAAGATGTTATTTTGGTCCCATGACCGCTGACCCATCATGGCAGGTATCGTTCACTCACTAGCATATAGGTTAGGGAAAACCATTTTTTCCATTGCATCTTGCATACTAGCCTCTGTTCAACGATACTTTAGCCATAGGGTCAACCCCATCATGTCTTGGTTAGCAAACCATGTTCACTCATTGATTTTTAAAATCATGATGCGATGGTAGAGCCATCCTTTACATGGCCATCTTAGTTAGAACCTTGCTGACATTGGTTGCCCATGCTATTATACTGAGTAGGATCGGGGGTCCTCTTTAGTCCCGCCATCACTTGTGCGTTGAAGATACATTCTCCTTGATTTTATGCTTATTTCTAGCCTTATACCCTAGAGGCTCCTTTGTGTTGAGTTGTATTGCTGCATTGCATTTTGACTATCTACACCTTTTGGCCTTGAGCCAACTTCACTTGGACTCATGTTTAAGCCAGTTATTTGACCATGTCTTCTACAAAATCAACCATGCAGTCACTTAGCTTCTGCAACTTGACACATCCTTTGACCTATGGAAGGAACATCCCTTTGAGTGTCCTTGACCAGTTTCACCTCCCTACATTGAGCATAGGACTTTTCCCATCCTAGGAACTAGATCATATGTTTCTCTGACACTCGTTCTTTCCATTATACTATAGCATTCTTTTATTCTTTCTCAAGCTTAAAGAAAAAGACAAAAAATTATATATTCCAAAAAGAGCGGGAATGGGACAACATTTCTGTATATTTTTGGCAGCTAGAGTCAGTCGTGTTGCCCTTGAACAAAGCACTCAAAAGAAAGTCTCTCCTTCATTTTGGGTGGGATTTAGTTTGACTTAGGTATGCCTTAACCTTGTTATTAAGTCAGTTCTCCTCCGATTGGATACCTCTTCCAATCATATGGAGAGTTCGCTCGTGCCTCCTGCATGACAAACTTATACAAATTTATCATATGCTGCCATATAGTCATCATTGAGTCGTGCTTTTGTTCAAGGGAAGTAAGCCTGAGTCGGCCATCCCTAGTTCCCTAGTTGTTCGTATCATGTTTGTCATCACATTGATTATATTGGTCCTTTGGTCGTGTCGATTTGAGAAGGTCTCCATTGAATTCTTGTTGGCAAGTCTTGTCCTTATCGACGACGGCATATTGCTCTGAGGGCAAGCCTAGAGAAGCACCCTGGCCCTATTTTCATTATTGATAGGTCACCTTGTGCTCAACATTGATCCATATCATGGCTCTTTGACTAAGTGGCTTCCCTTGTGTTTGACATCAGCTTTCATTATCACGCATTGGGATTCATGCATTACCTTGGTTTCCATTTGACCCTATTGGTGGATTCCTCACCTTTGTGTGAGCTTTCATTACTGGTTGGTTCAAAGGGTTTCTATCATGCACTAGCTACATCTTGTGTACGCTAGAAATGTGCTTCGGTTGGGTTACTACTTCTTTTTTCGTCTGATTCCTTCCACATTATTGGCCCACAAGTTACACTCGCACTAGATTGATGAAGGATGCCTTAATTCCTTCCTTCTAGCAGATCTTTTCCTATCGATTACGGCTCACTACTCTCGGACAAAGATCTAGAGTCCATTTGGTAGTACCTTGGGGTTTGCAGTCATCAGTGGAAGATTCCTTCGCTATCGATACTTGGAAGCCATCATTGTTCCCTGATTGATAGATTCTTCCTGGTGTTCAACTTCAACGCATTCATTCACACTTGTTAGATTATACTGGGTACCTTGACTCTCATTATCATTATTGCTGAGTAGTTTCGTGTTTGTTAATGGTATACATCAATGACCGGTAATAAAATAATTTCTCACGTGGTTGACCTCAAATAATTTAATCCCATTGGGTATGAATGTACCATAGCAGTCGGTGAAGACCTCAGGTTGCATCAACATGTTTTGGTTCACTTATTAGTTACTCCTGTTACTGTTAGTTGACACCATCCATCGTATGTGTTGCCATTTTTCATTGTGACATCTTATATGCTGGCATCCGAGTTGCGATGTAGTATCATTTTATTCCATCATGTTCATCTGGTACTATTGGGATCAGTTTTAACATCAGTGACCAGCTTCATTGAACATCTTCTTATATGTGATATTTAGATATGTACTTTTCCAATCACGATCAGATGATCCATTATGTAGTTTCAGTTCTTTATACTTGTATACATCATGGATCCACTTGTACTTGATATGTGGACATGCGTTACTTTATTTGAGCATGGGTATGCCTGCCTCAGACAACAGTTTCTTTCTGATCTCTTTTTGATGGCTTGGCAGTCTAAATTCTAGTGAAGTCCTTCTTAGTCTCGGCAGGATTCTTTCCATATACTTAATACATTTCGGCCATCATGTACCCCTTCTGATTGCATATGTTAGGGGGCATATGTTATAGCACTATTTACCACCCTTGGTATTTGTGATGCTTGATTTATGGCCTAGGGAAACCCCTCCTTCCATACTTGTTATAGACATTTTTGTGCCTTGCATCACTGAGCATGAAATGTCAATAATCAAGGGATCCAAAGTCCCTAAACATGTTGTTCCTACCCCTAGAGGAACAAGGCCAGCAAACCACATCACTTAACAAAAGTTCTCCACATGAAAACACTCAAAAACAAGGAAATTCTGGATCATGTCAACTGCTCCACTGAGCATCTGCGCTGAATGTCAACTGCTCCACTGTCTACCTGCGTTGAATGTCAACTGCAAAGAAGGCTACCTGCGCTGAGCGAGTTTAGACAAGTGGCAGAGTCATTTCTCAAGGTGTCAATGCCTAGGAAGCTTCCAAAATGACACTTGGATCAAGGAATTCGACTAGTGATGAGTAAGAGGTTCCAAATCTCCAAGTGGAAGAAAGAACCTCCAAGTGTACTCAAGAACTGAAGTGGGAGAGGACACTAGTCAGTCTCAGACCAGTCTCAAGCTGACTCATCCTCTCTCCAATATCCCTATATATAGATATCTTCTACATGAGATCAGGGAGGCTGGAATTTGGTATTTGCAAAGAATTGTTGTTGGTTTGTGGCTAGAAACATTGGGTGTGTTATGCTTTGAAGGGAGCTGAAGAAGGAATTCCATTCTGCTGGGAAGGAGATGCTGGATTGGAGCCCTATGGGTTGTATCTCTTCCTGAACCCTGTTACTTTCAATAAAGCTATCTTGATTCTTTCCTATATGCTGATGTATGTTGTATAATTGCATTAGTATATTTGATTTACTTCTAATCCTGAATCATTTATGAATATATATATTTGCCTTTGTATTGTGTTCTTCTCTTGTTGCAAGTAGTTGTTCTCTTGTCACAGGTAGCTGTTCTCTTGATCAAGCGAGGAAGCAAGTAGCTGTGGACACACAAAGAGAAGAGGATCTAGTTCGAGGGACAACCGAAAGACAACGGTAAGTCTGCCGATCTCCTCTCTTTCATATTTCATAAAGGAAGAAACCATGATAGCTATATTCGTTTGTTGCTAAGGCGCTGTCACACCTTAGGTGGATAGGATCGTCCTGCATAGGCATTTTTCCCCACAACAAATTGGCGACTCCACTGGGGAAGAACTTGTTTATTCATTTCATTTGTGTTTTCGTCATTTGTTTACTTCATAGACTCGACAGCAACTCTTGAACTGCATCTTTCCCGGATGCAAAGTAAAAGTTGCTGCTTTGATCCAGTATGTTGGACTTGTCTATGATTTAAACTAGATCCACAAATGATTTGATTGATCCTTGTGATAGTCTTTAGTACCCTATCAAAGCATCCCTCTGTTTATACCTTGCTTGTGTTTCTGATTTGGCTTGAAACAGTTGATTTTTGAGCATTTTGTGACCCAGAAACCAAGAGAAACGAGAGTTTCTCTCTTCAGCGCAGGCACTGTGAAGGCAGTCTGCATTTCAACGCAGGTCCCAAAGTGGATACCTGCGCTGAATGTCAAACTGACAGTGTTGGACCTGCGCTGAACCAGTGTGGCCTTGTGCAGCTGGGGTTCTTTGTCCTCTTTTGCCCTGTTTTGATCTCTGTTTTTTCAGCCTTTAACCAACATAGGTGCTAGTCTGATAACCCTTTTCTTTTCCTGAATTCCACCCCAATTTTTGTACAAAAAGATTGTGAATGTTTTTATGTGTTCGTGGCGTCATTTACAGTCTTCCTTTGCATGAGTAAAGTAGTCTTTCTGTAGCCTTTGATTCAGATCTGATTGAGAGTGATCTTAGAAGAGAGTTCATTGGCTGTTTGTTCAGATTGATTATAGTTTTACTTTTTCTTATTGGTTTGAATTTGTTCTTTTCAAAGTATCAAAATGAGTCTTTATTTCGAAAATCGCAAAGTGATTGTAATCTCTTCTACCCTTGTTGATTTTGAAGAAAGTGAACTTGTTTATTTTGATCATTGTAAAAGCAAATTCAAAGTTGTGCAAAAAGCTTTTTTTGTAGGCATTTATACTAAGAAAGTGAAAACAAACACTTGCATTGTGCATTTTGCATTTGATAAGTTTTCATGTTGGATTTAGGGAAAGTGCATTAGAGTGTGCTGATTGCTCTTTGAGAAAAGATAGTTGCTCTCTTTTCCCTTAGTAGCTAGGATTTTCAAAGTTGAAAGATAATAAAGCTTGCTTACCATCTTAGACTGCATTTAGGAATTTGTATCATACATCTCGTGGTGAACCTTGAAAGGCAAACTTTAAAAAGATCAACCTAAAATAAACTGAATGAACCTAACAACGCTTTGTAACATAACGCACAACATAGAGGTCTAGGCTAGAGATTTGTTCCGGCGTCGTTAAACATAGTGACTGTCGATCTCGAAGAAGGTGGGTGATTCCTCCCGAGAGTCGGTGGCGCTAATACGGATTGTGCTCCCACGTACCGTCGCGTATATATTGAGAGACCCCTATAGGCATATATCTTTTATCCTTAGGAAGCCGTGTCGGCCGCCCTACTGATCGCAATGCAGTGAACACAGCATTCACGAAGATCGACCACCCGTACTGTAAAAAGTATTCTGTGGTTTTGCGAAAAGTTTGGCACACCCTCTGCCTAGATCTCCAGAGTAGTTTCTTTTGGCGTTTTTCAGACTCTATAACAGAAAACGTCCATCCGAGCATTTGTCACTTCGGGCTCGTTAAAACATCGAAGGAGACTAGAGTCATCTTTAGCTTTTTCTCGACTCTTTAAAAGTGAAAAAGCAAGTTGTGTCTAAAAGCGTCTAATAAAATTCATTCAGTTCGGAAACACAAATTTCCCCTTTAATATTTTGGTTGATCGAGTAATCCGCAATCGTGGAAGAAAGTCAATTGAAACCCCGTCGTTCGCGGAGACTTACGAGTCAACCGTCTTTGTCTCCGAAATCGAAAATAGTACGGACAAAGTGAACTCGTATAACTGGTTCAAAATCTCCTATCAAAGTCAGAACAAGTGTTCCAACTACATCTGAGATACCGGTTACACCAAACATTTCTGGAAACCCTGCCTCTATAGAAGAAGTTCAACAGCCACAGAGGAACAGTAATACTGATCGTGGTCTGGGGGCAAGTACTTGTGTAACTGAAACAGTTCCATCTGTAACCGGTCCAGAGAGTTTTGTTCCTCAAACAACTGTCGCTGTCAAAACAACCCCTTCTTCGGCACCAGAAATATTTTACGGACCTGACAGTCTTCCTCTTCCACCTGGTTTGATTGCGATAGAGGAAATTGCAGAGGATCCGCAAGCAAGTACTCCAACCCATTTTGGAGTCGGGGTCACTCTATTTCCTTCATCAGAAGTTAATCCACCACAAGTGGAGGTTCCTGTAGAATCGCTAGGCAATCTATTGGATAGACTTAAAATGTCTGAACAACCGTCATCATCTAGGACTGTGTCAAATGACACAGCGACAGTAGAAGCCCCTGCCGTCAGTCCAACAATGTTTGCCGGCATACCATCTGTCCCAACTAGCTCACAACCGCTAGAAGGAGTCCACCAAGGGACTATTTCGACAGTGTGGTCTGTTCCAGTTTGTTCATCCGGAGTAATATCCGGCAACTCTTATGTTGAGACTCGCCAAATTGATGCATTTGGAGGTCAATTTGGGGAATCCAGTCCCCAAGGACAATCAGTCCCCTTGAGTTCCGGGTTGCTACCGTATGGGGGGCAGTATGCCCTTTCATTACCCCCTCCTGGAGGGTATCCATACGGGAGTTCACAACAGTATTCAGGATATACTGGAATTACATCAAGTGGTTGGGTACCTATGCTACCTCAACAACCAAGGGTTGTATATTTTATGCAACAGTGTGTACCTCTGACGAACATCCCAACCACACCGGCTATTGTAACAGTGTCACAAGTTCAAGCGATGCCTGTTGCATGTCAACCTCAGATTTCTCAGGTTGTAATGCATTAGCCCCTTGACTAGGGGTCACAACCACAATCGCCAACTAGTCGGACGACACAGGTCCAAAAAGGTACAATTACCAAACACCTTGGTCCAACGGTTAGCATAGCGCAACAGAACATGGATTCACAACCGTGGCTAGTGCAATACCAACAACCACAATTCCAGCAAGTATACCAAGGTTCTGAGCAGCAGATCTTTGCGAACAGTGGACAATCGTATATCCAAAACGGTCAAAACCAACCACTTTACAGTGGTCAAGTCCACCAACTGTATCAGTCATACCAACATCAATTACATTATGCTGGTATGCAAAGACCCACTCCTCAAGCGATTCCATCATACCCTGGTTATTCTTCACCTAACCTGAATCAACAGTTACCATTCGTGGCAACTTTAGATTTACCCGATTTACACCGGCTAACCAACGATCCGATTGCTTATTCCCCTTGGTGGCCAGTGATTCCTCACAAACTTCCATCTGACATTCCTAAATTCAATGGAAATCTAGGTGAAGACCCGTCGAATCACGTGATGACTTTTCATCTGTGGTGTTCATCCAACACCCTGAACGACGATTCGATAAGGCTTCGCCTTTTTCAGAGGACATTGACAGGTCCAGCGGCTAAATGGTATATTGAATTACCTAGAGCCTCGTTTGACAATTTTAGTTCCCTAGCCACGACTTTCTTAACCCATTTTCAATTACCGATAAGGTATGAAACGAGAATAGAAATATTAACCAACTTCAAACAGACAACTGCCACCCATATATCTGATCATATACATGAGTGGCGTCGTCGTCGTAGGATGGTGAAAACATACGTTCCCGATCAGCTGTTAGCTGAATGGTTTATAAAGTCGTTACTTCCTGCTATAACGGAAGATGTGGCGAAAGGGGGAGTCATAACAGAGGAGCAAGTTATTGCTCGTGCACAATATCTAGACTTAGTATATACTCAGTCTGGCACGCTCTACGACAAAATACCTGACGCCCCTAGACCGGAATTTTCAATTCCTCCTCCTCCAAAATCCAATAGTGACTCTCATTCCAGTGATGGCGTGATTGGCACGGCAAACACAAAATCAATAAAGGCTTCATCTAAGAAAGCCCGTAAGAATTCGGATCAAAATGCAAAAGAAGAAATTCTTGCTTCGGAAGTAAATGCTGTATCAGCAGATAAGGGCAAAGAAACCAATCAACCAGGAAGCAAGAAGAAGCAAAACAAAGGGAAGAAGAAGAAACAGGGTGAGTCATCTCCTAGAAAAAATTCTTCAAACCCTCCTGGGAAAGGGAAACCAAATTATACATGTCAAATATGTGATGAAGAGGATCATTACACAAGGAATTGCCCATTCAAAGCTGAATTAAAGAGGTTCTTTAAAAGTTCCCAAACCTCAGCTGTGTTAACTGATCGATTTCCCAACCCAGGTCAAAATCTGGTTGATAGTGGAAATGCTTCCCCGTCACAAGTACTTATGTTGTCGGTTTCAAAACAGCAGAATGATGCTTTGATTTCGACAAGGAACAAAGATTATGGGAATCCTCAGCTGTCGAACGACAAAGGTAAAGATCAACCAAGTAGTTCGACAACAACTTCGACAGAAGTTGTACCGCCCATCATTCCTGAATTAACAATAAAACCGCCAAAGGGAGTAGTACACAAGTCGACATTTAATCCTCGCGCCAGGGTGGTGCAGCATTATAACATAGTGGAAGATTTGGCCCAATCACCATCCGCTATGTCGACTCTTGAAGTATTACAAAATTGCCCATCCCAAAGGTAGGCTTTGTTATCGGCTATTGGTGGGGTTGATCCTAAGGATTCCAATCTTGTATCCTTTGATCACAAAGGATACGATCCTCAGTTACCAGCTCAACTAGCTTTCCTTATTCAAGTGAAAGCCCTCAACAAGACTGTTCACAGAACAATTATTGATGAGGGGGCATCTACATGTATTATGTCGATGAGTTGCTGGAAAACTTTAGGATCTCCGACCTTGTCGCGATCTTCGACGACATTAAAAGCTTTCGACGGAAGGACTTATACCCCGTACGGTATCCTTAACAACTTGAAGGTTGAACTGGGACGAAAAACAGTGGAAATTGATGTTGAGGTCATCGATGGAAATCTTGACTACAACATCCTACTGGGTAGACCATGGATCTATGCCATGGCAACTGTTGTGTCGACTTATTTTAGGAAGATCGCATTCCCGTTTGAAGGAGGGATTATGGTCGTCGACCAACAGAACTTCCTCCCTAATGGTTCACAAGTTACAGGAAGCATTCCCATGATCCATGAGAGCAACCATTCGCTTCAAGATATCGGAGTAGGATTATTGAAAGACCCCACCATGATGGGAACTTTCGCGCTACCGCCTCCTATTTACATAGGAAATATACCGTTTGTAGCAACCTGCAACATGATATCCTCCACGAAGGTCGCAAAAGACAGTGTCGACATGGATCATGCAATTGTTTTTCCCCCAAGCCCTTTAGAAATATTGTAGCAATCAATGTTTCAAGCATGGGAGGAGAACCCAAATCAACGCTCGTCAAGCGTTTGGGTAGATAGGTCTAAAGAATATGGTACCTCATTAGATCCTTGGTCGAAAGTACATGGGACTGACGAATGAATCTTACAATCAATGTTGATTGAGGGGGCACCATGGAATGATCACCACCATCGTTCCCTTCTTCCGGAATATGAAGAAGATACTCAACGTGACCTTTATCACCCTTCAGTTTTTGAATTCCTAACAAATACTGTAAATACGGTGGATTACGAGCGAAACTTATCCAATATTGAAGAGACTATAGCCATAAATATCTCGACTAAAACAAATGTTGTAGAGAATATTTATGTCGGCAAAGGTTGTTCCCCTTCAGAACTGGAAATATATAACGCCCTTTTTCGCGAATTCAGAGATGTCTTTGCTTGGTCATATGATGAGATGCCAGGCATTGACTCGAGTATCGTTGAACATGAAATTAAAATGTATCCTGATGTCAAACCAGTAAGACAACGGCTTTGGCAGGTGCACCCAAAGAAAGCCGCTGCCATTAAGGCAGAAGTTGAAAAACTTCTCCATGCTGGATTCATCTACTCGGTTCCTCTAACCGATTGGGTATCGAATATTGTCCCTGTTATGAAGAAACAAGGGATGATTAGAGTGTGTGTCGATTATAGGGATGTAAACCAAGCTTGTCCAAAGGACAACTACCCTACACCCTTCATCGACCAGATAATTGATGAATGCGCCAGATGTGAAATCTTTTCATTTATGGATGGATTTTCCGGGTATAATCAAATAAATATCCGCCCACAGGGCCAGTCAAAGACTACATTTATTTTTCCGTGGGGCACATTCGCTTATCGAAAATTACCCTTTGGTTTGAAGAATGCAGGGGCGACGTTTCAGAGGGCAATGAATTATGCCTTCCATGACATCAAGAACATCGTTCAACCTTATCTCGACGACCTTCCGGCTCATTCGCAAAAGCGGACTGATCATCCGCAGCATTTAAGAGCGATATTTCTACGTTGCCGACACTACAAGATAAGACTCAATCCACACAAATGTGTGTTTTGCGTCAGTTCTGGTCGTTTACTTGGCTTTGTAGTCTCTAAGGATGGGATTCGTCTCGACCCTTGCAAGGTTCAGGAAATCATTAATTTTCCTCCACCTTAAAATTTGCTTCAGATTCAGAAACTCAAAGGGAAAGCAAACTTTCTGAGGAGGTTCATTCCAAATTACGCAGAACTTGCTAAAGGTTATACTTGTCTTTTGAAAAAGGATGTACCTTTCGTCTGGGACCAGGTGGCGCAAGCTTCCTTTGATGCTCTGAAGGATTGTCTAGTAAAAGCATCATTAATGTACGCCCTGGACTATCAAAGAGATTTTAACCTGTATCTGGTTGCACCAGATACGACCATTGCGATGGTTTTAGTTCAAGAAGTCGGTGGAATCAAACATCCTATCTATTATTTAAGTAAAAACTTAAATGATACAGAAAGTAAATATTCTTATGTTGAAAAACTAGCGCTTGCAGCTGTTCAAGCAATTCAAAGGTTTCGACATTATGTCCTCTTTCGGAAAACTACCATTTTGTCAGATTGCAACCCCATGACTTATATACTATCGCGACAGTTGCTGGGGGGCAAATATTTAAAATGGATAGCGATCCTTCAAGAGTTTGATCTAGAATTTGTAAAATCCAAATCAAAGAAAGCTCTAGTTTTCGCAGAATTATTGTGCGATCTCCCATCGTCGTCCAACGATTAAACATTAGAAGAGTCAATCGTGGACGAAAGTTTGTTTCTGATAACTACAAGCGATGAGTGGTACGGAGATATCATAGTTTATCTCCAAACCCAAAAATTTAGGCCTAACACCTCTCACTCTGAACGGAAACGTATATGATACCAAGCAAAAGACTACATGATCGTCGGTGATACACTTTACCGTCGTGGTATCGATACAGTTCTGAGGAGGTGCCTTACCCATGAGGAGGCCGAAAAAGCTCTGAATGAATGTCATTCAGGCATGTGTGGAGGGCATCAATCTGGATATGCAACAGCACAAAAAATCTTACGAGCAGGATACTTCTGGCCAACAATGTTCAAAGATTGCATAATCGCAATAAGAAGTTGCCATGCTTGTCAAATTTTTAATAGAAAAACCAGAAGACCACCCGCACCTTTACAACCAATAGTTGCTGTTGGGCCTTTCGCCAAATGGGGCATCGATTTCATGCAATGTAACCCCACCTCGACCGGGGGGAATGGGTATATTATAGTCGTTGTTGACTATTTTACCAAATGGGCCGAGGCAATGCCTACATTGGATAACACTGGTGAAACAGCTACCCTTTTCTTTTTCAATCATAAGAAATGAGTCAAAGCGCAGTTCGACAAAAATGTCAAACCCCGTGTCTTCTCAGAAGGTGATTTGGTCTTGCTTTATGACCAAGAATCCGATAAATTGGGAGCAGGTAAATTCAAATCATTATGTATGGGCCCCTATATTGTTAAAAGGGTGTTAGCAAAAGGAGCCTACGAGTTAATGGATTATGACGGAATTCCACTGGCGCAGCCCCGCAACGGGTTGTACCTCAAGCGTTACTATGCTTAAATAGTAACCTGCATGCTTTTGTTGTATTTTGTTTTCGCTAAAGTATTTGTTCTGGTCGAGTGATCCACCTCTTTTCATTTGTGGCAGATGTCGAACCTTCTGGAGACATGTGTTAGATATGCTGACGGAGCGAGTCGTAGTTTGCGGAACCTATTCTCCGCAGCCTGGGCCATTTTTGATCCAAGCGGCGAGTTAGTAAGTTTCAGAGGTGTATGTATTGGGCAATCAACGAATAACATCGCTGAGTATAGCGCATTGATAGAACTACTCTCTGATGCCATCACACGTGGCATACGCCGACTAATTGTCAGGCTAGACTCACAGCTCGTAATACTACAACTCAATGGTATATATTCCGTTCGCAACCCAGCTATTTATCGCATGTTCCTAAGGGTTAAGATTTTGGAAAGACAATTTGATTCAATTCAATACCAGCATATTTCCAGAAACTTAAACACATTAACTGACTCATTAGAAAATTATGTGTTAGATAGACATTTGCAACATTTATAAAAGAGACACATCATCAATGATTGTACATATGGATCATATAACTCAACCAGAATAAAACTCGAAAATCAAAATATATATAAGTTGTTCATCGTTCATACATAATGTTCTGTAACCAAGACAAAATCGGTCGTATGACCCAAAAACTCAAAAATGCTAGGGGGCACCCTAGCCTAGTGGTGCTCATGATAGCACGTCACGGCCTGTGCAATCATGCGCAAGAGACGAGTCCATCGTCTAGGCACACCAGTAGTATGTCGCTGCAGCTGTAAAGGTAACTCATCAATCCTCACATCGGGAATGCCGAGAGTAAGGCTCTCAACCTGCTCCTGCACAGCTGTAAGAGTCTCTGCCACATCAAGATCACAGAGAATAACCCTCCCAGCAGTCTCCCCTGCTGGGGCAGCAACTGGCGCTTTCGGGCGAGCTGCTGGACGAACAGGACCAACATCTGCACGCACACATGAGTTTGATTAAAGTCTTGATAGAATAAAGCACAAGGACATTATAAGTAAGAACAGTAAACAGTGATATGGTCAAAAGTTTTACCAATAGCGCCCCACTGTTCGCCATCCGGTAGCACCAAATCCGGATCACCTCGGAAATCCATGCCAACATATGGGTACTCAGAATAGACCATCTCCTGGCGCTCGAACCACCTGAAAAAGGTATCAGTGAAAGTAACCTGAGATTGACCGGCATGCCTAGACATGTGGTCAACCCATCTCTGCATGCGTGGCTCGGTAGGAGAAGGCAAGTCGAGTGCGATATACTGAGGCTGCATCAGTGGTATTTTCTCCAAGGCAAAGGCAGTCAGAATAGAACCATACCCAAAGTTCTTCAGCTTCCCGTCCTTTACCTTGGTCAATTGACTTTTCATCTGAGCAAGTACTGCATCACACCAGTTGAATACTTTCGGTTGGAGACACTCCAAGGCGTGCTGCACATAAGATCTGTTGGCAACATGTAGAGATGCGCTACCGGCCATCCTACCAATGGTATACAGAATGGACCTGAGAGACCTGTCAGTGATCTCACGGATAACCACCTTGCCGTCTCTGCTCGGCTGGGAACCTTCCCTGCAATACTGGCGGACATAATCTCTCACGGAGTCATTCCCCCGGGCCGAACCTGACAAAGAAATGGGGGCACCCCGCCTTGACAATCCAGTCAAGAAGTAAATGTCCTCTATGGTCAAGGGGATGGATTTTCCCCTAATCTGGAATACTTGGTTAATGGGATCCCAAGCATCAAGCATATACTGTAGTAGAGAGATCTGTGCTCTCATGCTAGAGATACGGAAAAACTTCAGCAGGCCACAGTTCCGCAGCGCGTTCACCGTGACAGGGTCATGGAGGGAAATCATGTCCTCCTCTTCATGTTCTCGTTCTCGCCATGTAAGGGACATTTTGCTCAAAGATCCCTGCAAAACAAACAAGAGAAGGAGTAAGTTCCTGAGTTTGATGAGAAACTGGCAAAATTTCATCAAAAAATGTGCATAGAGCTATTTTTCTGAGATCAGCGCAGTTGGCAAGTGTCCTACCTACGTTGAAGGTCAAACTTCCTTAAGGCAGCTTGACATTCAGCGCAGGTTTCGAATGGACTGCCTGCGCTGATGCCAGAGCGCCCTAATGAAACCCCAGGGGCTCATGGGGGCGGGAAAACAGGCACAAAATGGGAAAAAGAAACAATGAAAAGAAAGAGCTAGAGTTTAGCTCCTACCTGGTCCAGACGGCGCTGAAAATCGTCCATAGAATCTCCCGGAATCAGCTGGTGAAAATCAAGGGGGAAGAGGCACCTCCAGAGCTCCAACAAACCAAATTCAAATGAAATGGTAAAATGAGAGGTAAAAAACACCTTTTAATAGCTTTTTACGTAGTTCAAAGCGAAATATTAGGGTTATGATCTCATTTTCATGCAAATATTATTCATTTCTAACAAAGTTTGTTGCAGCAATTGAGAATGTAGTACTATCCTTGAAAAGAGAAAAGCTATTTATGATAAAAATCAAAATTTTGACTATATGATCGAGCAGTTTTAGCATAAAGTTCATGCTCGTTAAAAAATAAACGCAAGATCCGAGCAGTTTTAACGCGGTCTTCATGCTCGTTAAAAAATAAATATAAGCAGTGAGCAATGTTTCCTCCAGAGTTTAAGCTCATTTTTATCTAAAAAATGAACCTATCCCAGTAAATAACCGTTGTGATCGTAAATTTATCAGCCATAAAAGCCTTGGTAGTGTTTGCACCTGCCACCTCCACTTTCATTTGGCCGATCGTTCACCTCCATATGATTGTTTACCCTTTTTGAGGAACAGCTGCGAAGAGTGATTTCACCTAGCCATCCTTGTGACACTGTCGTGATTGGAAAATTCCAACCTGTACCTGGAATCAGTTGCTATCCCGGTTTATCACTCGTTCCTAAAAAAAAAACGAGTCTTCTTTAAGCTCTTTTCAACTGACTCGTGAAATATGAAAAGATTGCCGAGTTTTGGCCTTCCAGCTCGTTAAAGGACCAGAAGAGCTATCCCTCCTCTAGATTTTAATCTTTTTGGACCTGAGGGATTATTGAACAAAAAGGTCGAGCGCTTGTTTTATTTGGCTCGTTAAAGTTATCGAAAACTCATCCCTTCTGTATTGTTTTATACTTTTTCGGACTTAAGGGATTAGATGACGAAAAAGGAATTTTGGAGTTAACTTTATGTACCTTTTCAGACTCTCTAAAAATGAAAAGGACCGAGTTATCCTTGTCATTAGACTCGTTAAAATTATTAAATAGCGACAAACTTGTCTTTAGACGAGAACGAGTTTCACTATCGCTAAGCTCGTTAAAACATAGCGATAGGCTTGCCCGAAGGGCAGGTTATAGAACAAGCATATGTTATCCTCCTCAAGCTTGACAAAAATAAAGAGGTACTGGTCAGCAATGACTGGGGAAAAATTGGGAAAAATCAAGAAAACTTTGATGGTAGCAGGTCGCTCTTGAACATGACACTTTTCCTCCGTATCACATTCGGGTTGGGTTGTTTCATTCACCGGTCACATCACCATGGTCTTGCCATACCATCCATATTTGGGGTAATGCTACCGATCCATCGCATCAGTGTCGCCATATGTTCAAGAGAAGTCGTTCAGAAAGAGTCAACCGGGTCCCATCCACTGCCATACATTATCCTTCATCCATTCATGACCGCCACCCTGAATCATATGTCACAGATTGTTTTCACCTCCATTAAAATCATTAGCTCTGTTCCGTGTCACTGATGTGGGATTCATTAAGGCCCTCCTTTGATGGATCGCTCCTTGTCGACATCAGCTCATTATCCAAGGAGTTGATCTAGGAACACCCCCTTCAGTACTTTGAAGCTTGCATACCTCAATGGCAAGTTTCTCACTTCCGGCGACAGGTATACGTCAATGACCTTCGACCAGAAGATTTTGCGTGGTGTTCGACGCCAAGTCCTCTATTCACACCACATGAATTGTACTGCAGTACCTTGAGGGTCATTATCATTATCGGTGATTCCTCTCGCGCTTGTTAACGGTTTACATCATTGACCGGTAATCAAGCGATGTCTTTCCATGTTCGACTTCAGTGCAATTCTCACATGGATCGACTTGTACTTAGAGTGAAGATCGAACGAGTTTGAAGACCCCGGATCTAGTTTCATCCATCCGGGCTGCGATATATATTCAGGAAAAATAAAGACATTTGACATGTACATCATTGCAGCAGATGATCATCCTACTCAAAGGATGATAATTTCACTAAAATTATCAGTCTACCATCAGACGATCGTCTGTTCTATGTACAAAAATGAATTTATAAAGCTAAGCATGGGAATGCCCGCCTCAGCTAGATCGTGAAAGCAGTATGAATCATAATGTATTGTATTGTATTTTATTACAGGTCTCCTCCCAGCAGATGGATGAACTTCAGACCCTCCTGGATAAAGCATTTCACCCGATAAACGGCCTCATACTTTAGGGGGCAACTGTTATAGACATTTTTGTGCCTTGCATCACTGAGCATGAAATGTCAATAATCAAGGGATCCAAAGTCCCTAAACATGTTGTTCCTACCCCTAGAGGAACAAGGCCAGCAAACCACAGCACTTAACAAAAGTTCTCCACCTGAAAACACTCAAAAACAAGGCAATTCTGGATCATGTCAACTGCTCCACTGAGCATCTGCGCTGAATGTCAACTGCTCCACTGTCTACCTACGTTGAATGTCAACTTCAAAGAAGGCTACCTGCGCTGAGCGAGTTTAGACAAGTGGCAGAGTCATTTCTCAAGGTGTCAATGCCCAGGAAGCTTCCAAAATGACACTTGGATCAAGGAATTCGACTAGTGATGAGTAAGAGGTTCCAAATCTCCAAGTGGAAGCAAGAACCTCCAAGTGGACTCAAGAACTGAAGTGGGAGAGGACACTAGTCAGTCTCAGACCAGTCTCAAGCTGACTCATCCTCTCTCCAATATCCCTATATATAGATCTCTTCTACATGAGATCAGGGAGGCTGGAATTTGGTATTTTCAAAGAATTGCTGTTGTTTTGTGGCTAGAAACATTGGGTGTGTTATGCTTTGAAGGGAGTTGAAGAAGGAATTTCATTCTGCTGGGAAGGAGATGCTAGATTGGAGCCCTATGGGTTGTATCTCTTCCTGAACCCTGTTACTTTCAATAAAGCTACCTTGATTCTTTCCTATATGCTGGTGTATGTTGTATAATTGCATTAGTATATTTGATTTACTTCTAATCCTGAATCATTTATGAATATGTATATTTTCCTTTGTATTGTGTTCTTCTCTTGTTGCAAGTAGCTGTTCTCTTGTCACAGGTAGCTGTTCTCTTGTGATCTCGTGGGATTCAAGTAGTTGTTCTCTTGATCAAGCGAGGAAGCAAGTAGCTGTGGACACACAAAGAGAAGAGGATCTAGTTCGAGGGACAACCGAAAGACAACGGTAAGTCTGCCGTTCTCCTCTCTTTCATATTTCATAAAGGAAGAAATCATGATATCTATATTCATTTGTTGCTAAGGCGCTGTCACACCTTAGGTGGATAGGATCGTCCTGCATAGGCATTTTTCCCCACAACAATACTGGTTCCAAATATTTTAAAAACAATGTTTTATTCCCTGTACGCTACTTTTCCCTGAGATAAAAGTGTGTACATGCATGTTATTCAATACCCAACTAGCGTATATGTGTTAAAACACTTAAAAAAAGTAAATTTCCTTAATTATGGGCGGATTTCATGGTTTTTACCTGTTGATTACCTCCTATTGCCTGTGGCCCAAGTGTTTCCCAACTAAAAAACTAATTAGGAGAAGTATAAATAGACTTCTATGGGAAGGCCTTAAGGAGGAGAAGAGATAGAGTTATTATACTGAGATTATCCCTGACTAAGTCTGAAGTATCCCTGTGCTTCAAGCACTTCCCCAAGTTTTAGGAAACCCTTGTTTCCTTGATTTTTGATATTCTCCCTCTTGCTTGAGATATCATGGTATTGGTTATGGAAGGAGGCTGTTGAAGACTGGGATTGGATGGATCTGGAGGACGGTTCCGCTTGGAGCCGGAAGAAGAAGACTAAGGTGAATTCTCTCCGTGTTAGTTATAGCTTTCTACAATAAAAAGAAGTGTTGTCTTGTTTCTAAGATTAACTGTGTTTATGCATCAGATACTGTTGTAATTCATATATGAATGTTTTGTTGATGTATAACTAATCATTTGCTTATATGATATAAAGTTAGTTTCATTAAAATGATTTATCTATGTACTACTATGTATGTTCGAATTGAATAATTTTCAAGTTTGGAGAACGTCATGAGTTGGAGAGGTTCTGAATCCTATGGGATCTACCTGAATGAAGAACATCCGGGTATGGTTGCTCTCACATAGTTTGGTTATTTAAGCATTTTTCCTGAGTTGTATGAGTGTTTCTTACTATAGTTTTCTCTTTCTCTGTTGGGGTTCCAACCCAAAGCCCTAGGATACTTATTTCTGTAACACTTTGGGATATTAATGTTCCTTGGATCCTCGTCTTCCTCTTCAATAGTCATATTGTAGCACTACAACGCATGGCACAACTATGTGGTCCAATCTGGTTGAATCAAATCCAAGGGATACTGTGGAATTCTGAAGATCACGGCCTTGACCTCTTGCAACGCTTCATCGATGCACTCAAATCCATCCTAAAAGCTGAATGTCATCAAGAATCCCTATCTCAAAATATCCCATTCGTTTGTTCCGTGGTGGAGCTTTGTTTCCAAGTACCAATTCATTGGTATTACATCCAAAGAATGACAGAACAAATGCACCCACTCCATTTGCAGCTGTTCTCCATAAGCATAAGTCCATTTTGCTAAGTGATCACGCGGATCACTCCTACCATCATATTTTTCTATTAATCGCACTCTTGGGTGACCAAACAGCACCCTCATCATTTTTCTATATTCGCACCATCCATCAAAATTATCTTTATGTGTACCCCACAATCTTGTGGGCGTAGTGCATAGTGCTAAATCTAGTGCTTGGAAGCAATGCTTCTTAGGCACTTCCATTTCAAATGCAACCAAAAATTTATCTACATTAGTTAGACCATCATAATAAGGCAAACTCCTTACCTCTGATGATACACAATGCAATGATTTAGTCATCATGTTACAACGCAACGTAGATACTTCATGCAACCTATTCTGCAAGTTTTCCAACTCCTCATTTGAATCTGATGTACAAGAGCTTTATAGGTCCCATGTAATGCATCCATATGCTGTTGGATTCACCCAATCTTAGCATCGCACTATTATTTTGTAGATCTGGTCCAAACCATCATCACTTTCATAATCGCGAACCAGTTGAGTAAAGTGCGGTCCTTCTGCAGGGTCCAAAGGTACTACTACGCGGAGAAATTTCCTCCTAAAGGACATCATCTGCTTCTTCAAATTGATCACCCCATTCATGTCAATAGCCCATTCGATCCCAAGGAGTGCGGGGTAGAGATTGTTGTCATCAACAATATCTATTAGTTCGAAATCAGCCAACATGCTCATGCCTTAAATATATACTGTCACTCCCTCCAATCTTCCCATTGGGATAATATTTTGCTGATTCACCATCCTCAACTGAATTGGAGACCACTATAGTGCAGGTCTCCCCATTCCCTCCAATGTATTTTTAGGAAAAGCATTCGCATCTAACCCAAGATCTAGAATAACTTGGTCCATTTCATATTTGCCTATTTGCATGTTGATCCTCATCTCACGCCCTATTCTTGCCTTATGCTTACCAAATTTCCTGACCACGCATGGTCCCTCAGGAGCATTTTCTTTACTGGCACATTTATTTATCAACTCCTATAATCCTTTCATGACCTTGCTATCATGTAGCAACTTCATATAGCTCTCCAAAAAGCTAGTAAGCATGGATGGGTCCATTTATTTAGACTACTTATCCTGAATTCCTAAGGTCTAAACCTTAACAAAGATTTTCTTCACTTCCATGAAGGTTTTTTTCATGCACTCTAAATCAAAGCCAACCTCCTTCTCGAGAGCTTTGCGAAACCATTCACATTCTTTCGGCTGCTTTCCCTTATCTTTTCCAGTTTTCATTCCACTTCATAACACAATATTCACATTAGGATCCTCTTCGTGGGGTTTAGCCCTCATCATATGCAGGTTCTAAGTAGGCTGCTAAGGGTATGTCCCCTTTTCCCACATCTTAGCTATTAATACAAGGCAGTCTTCTGTCACGTGGTCAAACTGATTACAATATCGGCACAACAGGCACATTAGGTTTGTACACTCCCATTCATAGTGTCCCAACCCTCCACAATTGTAGCAAATAACTTGTCCCTGACCTCTCACACGTCCTCCTCTGCCTCAGCCTCATCCGTGCCCCTAATACCACCCTCATGCTCCCCTAGCACCTTGATCCAGAGGTCAAGTTTCTGTCTGCATTCGATACATTGGCATTCTCTCCATAATTAACTCATAGCTATGGTAATTGTGCTCGTCGTGACCGATCGCGTTGGACCGTTCTCCTGCAAAATAATTCGCGAAGACAGAGCAATGATATTTATCATGCCCTTGACTCTTATATTTCAAACACCAAACTTCTTCGCACACCTCTAGCCGAGCCGCTCTATCCTTCTTCAGACTTTGAAATTCTAGGCAAAGGTTCTACAACTCCACGTGAATATGTTGAACTCCCAAAGAAGCATCTTGAATCGATGTCTCATGTAGTCCCATCGTAATCTCTAGGGCTTCCACCTGGGTCACAATATTTTCATGTCATAAAGCAACCCTTAAATGAGGCAAGAGTGAAGCCACAAACCATTTGTAGTGCTACCCATCCATAAGATTCATGTTAGCTTCGCGGATCTTGCTTTTCATTCTCTAATCTAGCTCCTAGGGTGTCTCACCCAAATTCATCATTATTTCCTTGAATCCAATGATTGATTGCGTTTCAGACTTGGGCCTATTAAATTCCTTGTTCAACACAGTCTAAATGTCTGCCAACATAGTCATCGGGTTATCAATACAGTACTTAGTGTACCACGTTAGCATTTGATATTGTAAAGAAGTAACCAACATTGCTTTATTCATGTGATCGTCTCTAATATTCTGGGTTGTCCAGATGAACTTCGTAATGAACTAAAACTAGTCTAGGTCCTCATTTCCCAAGCTCTTGAAAATGAGAAACTTCACTGCATTCACCATATTGAACAGTGGCGAAGGTGTATGATGTGGAGGTGGAGATGGAGGTGGTGTGGGCGGATGGGGTATTCGTGAGAACCCTTGCCTTATTAACTGGAAAATGCTCTGCGGTGAACCCTATGCTACTCCTTCATCGTCACTCAGAGGAGGCTCTATCAATGGGCTATATTCAGGGCCTGTTCTCCTTCTATCCCTGAATAAATTTCCACTTCACATAGCTCCAAACATCAAGTTAATTTCATAACCCACTTTTCACACAAATGATTTTAATCCAAGTATTCAAAGATCTTAAATACTTACCTCGTGGTCACTTGAAGAAGTGTCATTCTGCTTCGTTGTAGCTGACTAAAGTATCAACTGTGAACTCTGTCACAAATCCTATGATGACATGATCAAGCCAGTGATCGACAGAGCGTGTGATCTTATCTTTAAAGGCTTCAATCTCCGCACTAACTCCGAGATCCACATTATTGCACCATCAAGCCTCCACCCTCCCTGTTCATCTGCCAATTTAGCGATCCACTGATATAGCTCGATCGGGAAGGAACAAAAGAAACTTTCATGTATCTCTGTGTACAGATACTTGTCCAACCATTGTTCTTTCATCAATCACGAATTTCTATTTTCTTGCACCACAAATTTGTGGATCTTTCTATGCAACCACTCCTCAATTTCTTACTTTGTTGGATTCCAGTGATGCGACATCACACATCTCTTTATGCAGATATCGGTCCCCACAACAGAACCATTTGTTGGCTTAGAGGGTCCTAACCTAGGTTCAAAGTTAATTTTTCCAAACAAATCCCTACACTACTGGCCCTTTTGGTATCAACTTGTGGAGCGTGGACTGGAGTCTTACTCGAAGCAGTATGGGGGGATGTTGGAACCAAGCTTCCACACCTAGAGATGAAAGTGATGTTGTTTTATGCCCTAAACCTACCTTCATGGAAATCGATAAGCCTTTAAGGATTATCGATATAACTTCCTTTAACCAGCCTCTATACCTTTGCAAAGGCCTATGACTATCTTTCGCAGGCCCTAAAAAGGTGAATAAACCAATTACTCACCTCTGTAATTACCCTTAGTTCTGTATTTACGCAGATCGGCTTAGCGTTTGATAACATTAACATGCAACAAGATATTCTTCGTGTAAAATGTTATTATAACTTGCGTTCATATGAAAATTTAATTCATGTAAAATCCCGCATCAATATAGTATTAATTCACAAACACATCATTCATCATAACATAATAGCGCATTCATTCATAACAGAAATACATAGACAAAACACAACAACTGTTGGAATAATATCTTTATTAATGCTTCAATTCTTCTTAAAGACTCAATAATTCCCTGCACACTCAACTACAGGGGTCTGCGCAATCACCTGTGGACTCTACTCTAGGCCTCTATGCACAAAACCAGGGAGCCTCTCTTCTACTCTAAGACTTCTTCACTCTTACTCTTAATGACCCATTTCATCTTCATTCTTCATTGTCTTCTATTCCTTAGACTCTCTAAGAATCTCTTTTTTATAAAATCCCATGGTCCGCAGACCATGGGTAGATCTACTAAAGCTGACACAACTTACATAAAACAAGGGTAAAATCCATTATGACACTTTAATATCTACGCACTCTATGACCACATCTTGTAGAGAATTTACACTCTTTACAATAAATCTTGGGATTTTTGCCCCAAAACTTGGGCTTTTACCCCAAAATTGACCCTAGGGGACCTTGTCCCAACACTGACAGTCCTATCGAGATGTTGTATGGCACTTCTTGATCAATGCCTCCATTGCTGCCTTTGACATGTAAGGTGGATCCTTCTCAAATATCATCTTATACATCACGGTGACAAAATTATTCGATAGTTGATTGATAACCCCTCTGAAGCTACATTTGAAAAATAATTTACAATAAGTATTGATAGAGGTTTTCGTTGATGTCCATGCCCACTTCATACCCGGGAACTCCTAACGGGCACAGATTGCATCCAAGATGTAGGTGGGCATGTAGATTTCTTCTTGCTAGCCTTTGGGTGGATGTCGAGCTCCCATTACCTATTCCTTCAGCCTATGAGCTAACATTGCGGACTAGTTACATGCTTTTCCTTCACTAGCCAATTTGTCCAACACGATCACCCAACTTTGCGAGAAAGTCTCGGTGCTCTCTTGGCCATACAGGTGAAAATAAAAGATGACCAAGTATTGATAGACCTTCTGCAATATCTTTGTCTTGTAAATCTATTTGGGTGTCATCCTAAATTTTTTTGGCTCCTTCATCTAGTTCTTCAAGACATCCCCAGATTTGGCATTGCTGCTAGGTATGCTGAAAGATGTCTCCATAGTGATCACTAGCTTCAGAAAGTGGTAGATCTGTTGATAGTCTTGTGCGCTGGAGGTAGTAATCTCTGTCTCGTTGACACTTCTCAATGTCATCGTCTTGGGATGAGTGTGCGAGACGATCCAATGTATCATATCCGTGCATGGGAACGTGGAATACCTGCATGTAATCCGGTACAAGCCAAACTTGTGAATGTTCACAAAGACTTGGCGGTCTTTGAGATCTTCCCCAAATGTGTTTGAGAATGAATCATTCACCAATTTCCATTTCAACTTTACATATTTTTCTACAATTAGCTTGGTGTCTTCATACATTGACAAACTCATAGGCGCTCACACAACTACTGCTCTAGTTGTAGTTCTGTCAATGTCCTTTGACCCTATTCTCTTAGATGCCATTGATCCAAAACTTCTAAGTGATGGATGAAAAACTACTATATCTAGAGACATGGTAACATGCATGGCAAGAAATCTGTCAGTTAAAAACAAAGAAAACATGATGGATGACATGCAACATACTCGGGGAACGACTAGAAAGGATTGTGCAATTTTCACGAGGAAGCCAGGAGACTAACTGCTGGAGCTGTGAAAAAGGCATTTTGGACTATCGGGAGGCTGGTTGACTACTGGAATTGTGCAATGTGTGATCCAGACTAGCTTTTTGGGTGTTGAGATTGCACAATGCGCAATTTCACCTGGGAAGTGATGGAGGCCTAGGGATTGCATTGTGCAATTTTCTAGGCTAGCAGTCACTACATCTCAGAATTACACAAAGAAAGACTAGAGGGCAGTGGCTAGGCAGAATTATGCATTTTATGGGAGGAAGGAAAAGCCTTCCCTCTCATAATTGTGCAATGTTATCTAGGTGAGGTAGATTCTAGACCAAGGTTGCCCAGACCCACTGATGGGCAACTGAAAGAAAATGGAGATGTGAATGCATGGCGATATTGAGTGTAAGTAGAAGGGAATGATCATGCATGAAAATATTGAATGCAAGATTCAGAAAATGGAACAACATGCATGTGTGTGAAACGAGTCCCCAAATCGACAACCGTTCGTGCAAAATAGTGTCACGCATGCGACAACAGTGAGATGCTAAAGAAAAATGAAACGATGCCTATATAGGCTAACATGCATGAAAATGACAACAAGCATTCACAAAAATCAAGAAGACAATACTCACAGAAGCCAAAACACAAAAAGTGACAAAAATGCTGCGAAAGACAAGTTAAGTGAACTTACCCAGAAATAGTTGAGCTGGATGTGTCGAAGACTCCTAGATGTGTTGTGGGATGTTAGAGATCCAAGATTAATGTGAAGAATCAGCTCTAAAATGTTGAATAAATAAGTTTGAGGCTCATGATGCGCATGCCACAAATCTAGGAAAAAGCGACACGTGGAGGAAATTTTCTGAAACGATCTTTGCATGTAACCTCTAGCTACTAAAAATAGATCCCTAAAATATAGGGATTATTTTTGCATGTTTCCTTTTGCTATTTCAAGAAAAATCATTCCATGCATGCAGGTCAAGTTTTCTCGGTCTTGGGTGGAAGCAGTCAACCCAAAGGCAAATGCAACAACATACTTGACTGAGGGATATTTTTGCCCAATTTCTGGGAGGAAGTTGGGCAGGATGTCCAAAGGTATTGCACAATTTCTAGGAAGAGTAGTTGACTGCTGCCCATAATTGCACAATTTCTGGGCTGAGCTACACTTCTGGGCTAGATTTCGTAATTTTCTAGAGGAAGGATGCTTGACAGGATTGTGTAGTTTCTTAGCCTAAGAGGCTACCAGTTATATTTGCACAATTTTTGGAGGGAAGGCTAGTTCCCCTCCAGAATTGTGAAATTTCTTGAGGGAGCTGCTCAGCTAGCAGTTGGACCAAGTCTAGAGTGGTAGCCTATGAGGGCAGTGAAGCAAGCTATCATGCATAGGTTAGCAAGATGTTGAAAAATCAATGAAGCTCATGTACTTGATAATGCAAGACATGCTGCTGGGATTGTTGGTAGGGAGGCTCGAAAATGAAGCTAAGGAAAAATTTTGGAGGGTGGTTGTAACCGCTACAACAGATGTCCACATATTACACACTAAATCCTTCACTGTATACTATTCCATTTACTCCATATTCATTCTTTTCATTGATTGTTCTAGTCTCTCAACTTCTTTATTTACTTGATCCATACCTTGATCTTTTCCGGGAGCCATTATTCCCTTATGATTTGACAATCATCTTATCAACCCCTTCATTATGGATCTCTTTGATATCTATCCATCTAACCTCGGGTTTATGCTTCTTGGAAGTTGTCATAGTCAACCATCAATGCCCATGGAAACCTTCACAACATCCAAGTGAAATTTTTGTAGCAAGCCAAGGCACCACACACATGCCTGAAACATTCCCACACATGCCACACAGTGTCATTGTCATCCTAGTTCTTGCCTAGATAGTTCGTGCTAATCTCTATGATGCCATTGTGCATTTAGAGCTTCATATTTTCTCTCCTAACACTTATCCACTCATGGATTTGATCTCCAATGATTCTTTTATTTGATTTTTCTTCTATCCACTGTATTTCCCAGGCTCTTCTTTCAACTTAATCCATGGCGCCATACATAATACAACAATAGTGTTATAAACATCATTATATAAATTTTTCTTCTCACAGTGGTGCTCATAAGTGTAGTTGGTTGAATTCATTGGCTTCTTCTGCTCCACATAGGTCCACACACCACAAGTCTTCTCCTTGATTAGGTTGACCATTGTCTATGGCCTTGTCTTAGGCTTCCAGGGATTTTTCCTTGTTGTAGTTGTTGCCTTTAAGATCTTTTTATCTCCTCCTTGGTTCAACACCCAACACATGCATTCAAAATCCCATGTATTGGTAACTCAATCACACTCCTCACACATTCTGCATATCCCTCAAGGCTCATACTATCAGGTTCATAAACTCATATCTCCACCGAACATTGTCATTTTGCACCAAATATTTGCAACATCGTTCACACACAGTTCCACACCGGGGTTGATGTCTCTCCTCCTTCATATTTCTGTTAAGATTAAAATTATGTTAGTGACATGTGCATATCCAAATCCTCTACAATATTTTTGTGTCGTTGCTACAACCTTTAACCTCTTTCTCAACAACTTCTCATGAATCAGTAAAAAAACATGGCTGATCTCACTATTAAATCAGTGCGCGCATTGTTTCTAAATTTCCTATCTTAAACTTTAGTCTCAAAATACATCTTGTCCTCATTGTTTGGCTCAACCTTTATATTTTTTCTACTTAATTACTAGAACTTGAAAAGCCTTCATGTCTCCTATAGCATGGTATAACACTACCTAATCTGAAGCTAGATCCCCTTTGAAGCTACCACCGTGTCTAAGACCATAGACAATGCTAGATCCGTCTTGCACACCACCTGACTTCGACTGCATATGGTGCCTCCACTCATGCTACAAACTTCTTATACATTGGCCAACTCCTTCCATCTCTATCCTTCCTTGGAAAAATCCTTCTCGGCCATGGGCCTGGCCCTTGTTCTCTTCAACAACATAATTCTATGCAATAAGCTTCACCAAAATTTATATGAACTCTTCATTGCAAACTACACCTTCACATAGATTATTGAAACCTCTTCATCCACGTTTGGCTCTAATACCAGATGTTAGGATCATAGAGCACCAAGAGAGATGGTGGTGTCTAAAGACATTGTTGTTTGTTCTTAGTAGCCAACGAGACAATTTTCCTTTGATATTTCCATCCTTTAAATAGGATTCATCATAGATGAATACCATGGGAAAAAACCATGGATTTTCATATACCTAGAGCCATAATATCACCAACACCTTGAAATAGTCAAGTTTACTAGAACAACCCTAACACTAAGGTGTATGCATGGAATTCTATCTAGAAAGGGTGTATAGATATCATGGTTTAGGCCTATGTTGAATAATAAACTCAGGGTATGTTTTTTATGTGTTGCGGACCTGCTTTATTTCTTATGTTTAGTCACTTCAATAATGTAAATGGACTATGAGAATCGAGACTGGTTAGGCCTCTATTGGACATTAAATTCAAGGGTGAATTCAAGTCGTGTGCAGACCTTGTTTTCCCCCTAAGTAAAATTACTTTGGAGAAGCTAAGTTATTGTGTGAGGAAAGACTTTTGGAGCCTAATATCAGTGTCTTTGGAGAAACTTAGATCATTGAAAGAAGAAGATTGTTGGATTTGAAATGTGCATGATAATCTAAAGGTGTAAACTTCCTTATGAGTATCTAGAGCAAAGGTATTGGAGCAACATATTTTGTGCAAGTATAGGTGGAAAAGGACCTACCAAGTGTTCAAGGCAACTATATTGAAAGGTTTGGTATAATTGCTTCCTCAGTAAGTAAGTCAAGTTTGTTCTTGTTCTTTGGAATATTGATAGTCAAATGCTATTGATATCAAGCCCTAGTTTTCCTTATATCAAGGCTAATTATAAGTGTCATTATCCCTAATATGGGATCCCTATGTTTGTTTTATTAAATTTTTAATACAAACAAGTTTTGGGTTGCATAAATCTTGTGTACTTCATTGATTCACTACTGTTACATTTCTATTGTGCAAATTTCTTGAAGTTGTGGCATTTTAGTGTGTTTTTGATCAAGTTTTAGACATAGAATTGACTCTGAAGTGCCAAGGAAAAATCAACACTATTGAAGATCATAAAAGAGGGAAAGGGTATCTAGTTTTCTCTACAACCCCTCATGGGAGGAGGCTAGAAGGACCACATCATTGGAGAAAATAAGGATAGATATCATGACATGTTGGAGGAGGAAACAATGTCCATCTTGGATGTGTTTGTGCAAAAATGACTCTAGATCTTCAATGTTGACCCCAAACAATGTGGGGGATATGGGAAAACCTTATTTAACCTCAATGGTACTATTGATAATATTTAACCTTAATGACACTCTTGATAAAATTTGATATTCCATGAGTTATGTGAAGACAAACCAAAAATGACTTGTAAAGGTGCATGATAGTTGTCAAAAAAGTATCTGACATATCAATATATCTAAATCTCTATAATAAAGCTTCATGGGGGCTAGAGTCAAACGTTTTTTGAAATTCCAAAAAACAGCAATAGATTTTTTAAGAGAAATATAGTGCGACTTGAATAATGGCCTGGACTATATGGATATGGTCAATGGTTTTGTACTTAGATCAAAATCCATTCTGTCCTTTGGCTCTGTGTTGAATCTTCCCACTTTCGTTGAAATCATCATGTGGAGGGATGTAGCATAAATTTTAGCGAAAGTGTGGGATACCATGATTGTCCTATATTTTTTTAGATCCATACTATATCCTTGTTTATAAAATTAGGTGGATATTGGGATGTGACCAATGCTATGGAAAGTATGTGCAAAGAGCATGGTTGAACAAGCCAATGAGGTGGCCATCCATGGCATGAAGACCCTACTTGAAAATATCTTCTTGGAATCCTTCCTCATCAACTGATTTAATTGTATTCTTTATCCAAACAACCTATCCAAGTAGGATAATAAATGGAATGAAGGTGGAGGAGAGTTAACATGGGTGATGGGTTCTCTAGGAACATCATATGGGGAAGTATATGTAAACATGAATAAAGGGTGAAGAAGGATAGGAGAGGAAAGAGGAATTCACTTAACTAATCCAATACAAATTAGAGGATTATAGGGTTATTTATACACATAATTAGGATTAAGGCACTAACCCTAAGATGTTTACTAGGTTGGCCTTTGCTAGAAATAGCCAAACAAATTACAATATATTGAATGAGTTAGTTACCTAAGTGTAGCATTAAAAATCCGTAATACAATAGGTCCACAGATTGCCACAAGTGAATATTAACAACATAATCCTAACACCACAACCTCCAATTGCTACCCAATTTAAATATGATGCCAATAGGAGAACATATTGCAATATACATTGTATACATCCCTAATGGAAGCTCTCATGCATCGATATGAGCTTGTACAATCATAAAGGTGGGATCCAAAAGGAATTTGGTGAATATATATTTAGTCTGATATAACAAAGGAACAAAGAATGATACACATTATTCCTTAGCATGAAGTTGCTGCATGTAAGGCATCAAAATATTAATGTGTTTTTTCCTATGGTGATTCATGCTTAGGAAGAATCATTTGTATCGTAATTTTTAAAATTCCATGTGCCCCATGTCTAGTCTATGCTTTAGCTAGAAAACATAAACACACTTACAATGCCTATCTTAAAACATTTGCAAAATATATATATACCAAAAATTATATCAATATATAGTACATGATATTTATGGCATTTTTTTTCCTTATTAGTCCATTGACAAGAGAAACCTCACAGCTCCCATACTAGGGATAATGGTCCTTTACATCCAAATACAATGCTAAATACAATACAAAATACTTATCCAAAGGTAGCTAGGCTGATGTTAAGTCCTTTAAGTTGTCATCTTCCTTCAAGAACATTGACTAGTGGTTGTACTTTGCCCCCAAACCCTTAAAATAGTTAATGTGGCGCACAGGGCACTTCCCTCCTCAAACTATGTAGTCAACTCTCTTTAGTCCAAAAATCAACTCAACAATATGTTTTCCCTTGTTTTCCTCCATAATTAACTCTTTTAAGCCTCCTAAATCCCTTAACCTCTTGTTCTATCTACAATTTCACTCTTGTAGCCTTTGCAGGATTCCTATTGCATCCAACAACACCTACATTGCTACAACCTATCTCCTTAACTGTCATCCAATTTCTGTGACAAATACTAGACCCTCGACCTACCATTTTTTCTCTTAGTTAGCTACTTGAGATATCTTGACCAACTCCTTTAGCACTACAACCTATTCTTAGGCCTACGACCACAATTATATAGCCCTCAGACTACTCCTAGAAGGTTGAAAGCTATATTTTTTTGGTTGTGGGTTGCCTTAGAAGACTCCTTCAAGTTGTTTCTTTTTTAGCCTCAGCTCCTTCTAGGCATGTAATAAAACACACTCCAACCCTCAAAATAGTGCTTGGCTTTATCTTGTACACCAACATAAACTAAGACACTCACCTATGGATATACATATTCAGGTCACCTGTGGCTAGGTCCTTTTAGCCCTCCTGCTCACCATAAGAAGAATGATCATTGACCTTTTATTTATACATTTCCAAGGAGTGCATTTCTTGGACTTTTTAATAGACATGTCTCAACTTGATACCTTAAGCTGAAAATAATTAAATTTAAATATTAAATTATTTTCCTTGGGTGAAAAAACCCAAAAAATAAGCTAGAATTATCCAAGGGATTTTCCAACCAGAAGTACCTTCCGAACTACTAAATTTCATCACTCCCTCTTAGTGAGGAAGTTATTTCTACCCTCACCTAGAAGTGGCCTTTCCTCTGAATCCGATCCACAAGAAAATCCTTTTAGAAGACCTACACATTTGAAGACACCATTCTCCTGAAAGCCTCTCGCTTCAAAGCATCTTGCATTTCCCTTCAAAACACAATATTCCTTGTTCCTAGAAATCTCTAGCTCCATGAATTTTCCTTGGGTGGCCATGAGTTCCTTGCATATGCCATGATTTTTCCTTACATGGACATGACTTCCTTGCATGTGTCATGAACTTTTTTGCATGATCATGACTTTCATTTCATGATCCATGAATTCCTTGCATGTACCATGACTTTTACTTGCATACACCATGACTTCCTTGCACGATTTATGACTTTCCTTGCATGCACCATGACTTCCTTGCATGCCTAAAAGAATTCACTCTTTCACTTGAACCTAAAGGTTACACTTCCTCTAGGTTGTTGACTCTCCCTTTGAGCCTATTGAATCCCTTTGAATCATACACAACCTTCCCATGGTTCACTCTAATCCTCTCCTATAAATTAACCTCATGAAAGCTTAGGCACAACTGCAGTTGCATTTATGTCCTCTCAAGGTTAGTCTTGAGTTGTGGTTGAACATGTGGGCTAGTCCACTCTAGGCCACTGCAACTCAACTTTGAAAGTATCCTCATCCTCCTAATTCAAACACCTCATATTCATAAGGCTTCACTGTTGGATATGCAATTTTACAACCCAATGATTATACTATTTCACACAACACATCAAAATGAAATCCATATGAAGTTTCTTCATCCATGCTAAATCAATCCTTGCCAAGGAACTTGAGTTTTCACAACTTATATTGACAAGTCAATGGAATTCCATAAATGTTATCAACAACCTACCACTCAACATACTTCTATGCACCAAGTTCTCTTCCAATCCCCTAAAACTCCCATTCTGCCACCCTAATCTAGAATAATCTATATTTCCTTGCCTGAATATTTTTCTCCATGTTTCATAAGGTATATCTCGTAAACTCACTTGGAAACATTGGTGCTTCTGGCAAAAGTCTCATAATGTTGGGTGTGTATTATATTCATT
This sequence comes from Pinus tabuliformis, assembly GCA_031772625.1. Classification (NCBI taxonomy): domain Eukaryota; kingdom Viridiplantae; phylum Streptophyta; class Pinopsida; order Pinales; family Pinaceae; genus Pinus; species Pinus tabuliformis. Next base: position 294,507,156 of record CM062806.1, read on the forward strand.
ACACGATTAGGCTCATGCACGGGGGGGCACATGTGGGGGCGTGAGCCCCCCTTGTCAGAGGGTGGTAGCCCCTTGCACAGGGTCCAGGGTAGCGTACCAAGATTTTTTTTTCCTATATATATGCGGACCAAAGGATGGGGGGTGGACCTAAAGGTAGTGGGCAGACCTACCCATGGTTTTGTGCATGGGTTTTTCACATGGTTTTGGGTACGATGGTTTTCTACCCATGGTAATTTATAGATCTAGTCAAGGGAAGTATGATTATGTTCTAATCCAGGGTTAATGGATTGGGGTGGATGAATGCATTGGCATGTATATATGTATTGTAAACTTGAAACGAATATAATGAAAAAGCAATCTGGCAGTCCTGGTTTTGGGATCCAAGGGAAAATCTTTGTATATATTTTTTCACATTCTTGCCATTGTATGTTTTTTAGTTTAAGAATTCTTTTGTAGGTAATTATGTACAGGGTTAAAACCTTCATTTGGTATGAGAGTTGTTTCAGCTTCAAGGGGACGCCTTTACTACAGAGGGGTTCTCGGGTCTGTGGTAGACCCTGTTCAGTGGGGGAACTACAGGATCGATTATTGAAATGAAAGAAGATGGCAAGGAGTGGAAAGATATAGATCAATAAATTTAATGGTTAGAGTTTTGAGTTTTGGAAGCTCAATATGGAGGATCTACTAGTGGATAAATATCAATGGATCGTAGTAGATCTAGATACTAAACCAACAATAATGTCAGAAGAAGATTATGTGAAGTTGAATCGAAAGGCAAAGAGCACAATATAGTTGTGTATCTCAGATTCAATATTGTTGAATGTATCAGGGGAAACTACGATGAAGGGTTTGTGGGTAAAGTTAGGGGCTTTGTACCAATCTATGTCTCTGGTGAAAAAATTGTTCCTCTAGAAAAAGTTGTATAACCTGAGGATGAATGATGGAGACTCGGTGACAGAGCATATGAATGCCTTTAATACTATGGTAAGCTAATTGTTATCTATTGATATAAAAATTTCAAATGAAGATAAGTGCATCCTTTTGTTGTGCTCTCTATCGGATTCGCTAAATAGTGTGGTTGTTGTTATGGGTAGAAATACAACTACCTTGAAGTTTGATGAAATAGTCTCATCCAACATGGATTTTGATTTCTCTGAACATTGTGTATATGGGAAGCATAATCGGGTGAGTTTCCCCTCCGGTGCTAAGAGGAGAAAGAGATATTAGATCTTGTGCACAGTGATGTGTTTGGACTTGTGTCGGTTCCATCACTGGGTAAGTCTTTGTACTGTGTATCCTTTATAGATGAATTCTCAAGGAATACATGGACATATTTCCTTAGGAATAAATATGAAGTCTTTGAAAGGTTTAAATAATTTAGGGCTCTAGTGGAAAATTAGATAGAGAAGAAGATCAAGGTGTTGAGAAAATATAATGTTGGATACTTCTGCAAGAAGGAATTTGAAGAGTTTTGTAAGAAGTGTGGTATAGAACGAAACTCCATACACACCTCAAAAAAATGGATTTGCAAAAAGAATGAATAGGACATTGATGGAAAAAGGCAAGAAGAATGCTTAGTAGTGTCGGGTTAAGATAATAATTTTGGGTAGAGGTAGTGGAGACTGCATGTTACTTGGTTAACAAATCACCTTCATCAATGTTGGAGGATAAGACTCCACATGAGGTAAGGACTGGTAAGAAACACTCTCTTTCACATCTAAGGATATTTGGTTTTTATGCATATGAACATGTTCCAGAGAAAAGAACCAAGTTGGATAGTAAATCTCAAAGGTGCATCTTTATTGGGTGTAAGGATGGTTTAAAGGGTTATAAGCTTTGGAACCTAGAAATAAGGAAGATTGTGTTGAAAATAGCAACAAGAAATGCTAAATATAGAATTTCTAAAAATAGAACTGCCATAAATAGCATTTTGGGATACCTTCCTATTTTAGTTCATCCCTGAACTAAAATAGAGAAGTAAAATTCGAATTTGATCTTAGCAGTTGTTTGTAAAATAGTTAATTAATTCATCCAGAGGTAATTATTTGTAGAAAATCAAACATGAATTCTATGTGAGGACATGACACAATTATCCCATTAATTGAGGAATTTATCCCTTAGTTGAAGAGATAAGGATGAGTTTCAATTTGAGTTATAATTAGTTAGCTCAGTTAACTGAGTTAAGTCCAATTAGATTAGTTCAAATAGTTTATTGAACTAATTGTGAGTTCAGTTAGTTAATTCATGCATGCATGTAACTGCTACACTTCAGATAACTGAATATTCTCTCATAAATAGCTCATTCATGTCAGTTCAATAGAGACCCAGTTGAGATCAGATGATGGGACATTGTACTATCAGTTGTAGGAATATTCCATGGAGGATATCTCTTGCATGCAGAAGGAATTCATTCCTTGGATATTGCACAGATACTTTTGGGTTTGGTGAGTGTGTGATGAGGCCAATCCACACAGGTGGTAGCATTGGACCCCAAGGGAAATTGCGCAAGGAAATAGAATGCTTGGAGGGGTGAGGGAAGACATATATTGTGTCTATTTAGCCTGTGAGAAGTATTGTTTGATTGCAGAGAGAGAAGGATAGCTTGTGAGCTGATTCTTTATGTAATTTGAACATATTTCCACTTGTATGATAATATAGAGATAGGGGTTTTAGGCTGAGGCTTTCCACGGAGTATTCTTCTGTGTTCATGTGTGATTGCTTTCTCATTCTTAGTTATATGTTTTCTATTTGATCTTGCTCATACTCGATTAAGCTTCCGCAAGTTTATTGTAGAAGTAGATCTTGTATTTTTCTTTAGTATATTGCATAATATGTTGATCTACAGTGGGAATTTCTACATGGTATCAGAGAAAAGGTGATCAAAGGAGAGAACAATATACAAGAAGGGAGAAGTTCAAAGTTTGAGGTTCCTGAATATAGAAATCGAGTTCTTATCACATCTCAATTTCACCAATGGCGTTCAACGGTTTAAGACTCAAGTATGCTCTTGATGGCAGCTTGAATTATATAGCCTAGAAGGATCACATGGAAGCAGTATGAGAGGATAATGGTCTAAAGGACTTCATTGATCAAGAAGTCCCCAAGCCACCAGCGGCTAATGCTACAAAATTGGCGGAATGGAAGAAATGTGTGGCTAGAGAAAGGAGAATCCTTTTGGAGGGAGTTCGAGACCAAATAGTTTTGAGTCTCCATGGGAATGAGACACCATTTTTGATGTGGAAAACATTGAAATATCTATATTAGAAAAGTAGCGATCAGAGGAAGCTGGCGCTAAAAGACAAGCTTCAGAAAATCAAGTGTGAAAATGGCGACATGATCTCTACATATTTGAACAAGCTCACCACCTACAAGGATAAGCTTGGAAGTGTAGGGATCATGACAGTCGATGATGACATGGTGAGTGTTGCGGTCCTCAGTCTTCTTAAGAGCTGGCATAGCTACCAAGACTCGGTAAATGGAAGAGAAAAATTGCCAGATTGGGAAAGACTTTGGTAAGATCTGATGCAGGAGGAGATAAGAAGAAGCACTAGATATGGATCCTCATCAAAGCAAGATGATGAGGAAAATCTAGCCTTAGCAAGTAAGGCGAGGAAGGAGAAAGGGAATGCATCCCATTCCAAATCCAGTTCTTCCCATGGTGGGAAATAGTTGGACAAATTGAAAGTGTGATGCTTTCATTGTCATGAAGTGGGCCATTATGCTACGAATTATCCACAAAAGAAATCCAAGAAGGGATCCCCAAAGGGATCTGATGGTGATGCACTAGCCTCACAGTTTGAGTTAGATTTCTCTCTTATCGCATGCATGGTTTCATCCATGGTGGGATTTGTTTTGTACCTGGATAGTGGAGCTTCATTCCACATGTCAGGTGACAAGAATCTTTTCAGTACGTTGGAGGAGAAGGATCTCTAGATGCGGATCGAGATGGGCGATGATGGAAAGTACCATGTTTTAGGTGAAGGTATGGTTGTGTTTTAGAGGGAGCATGGAGGTCCTCTCACCCTGACTGATGTAAAGTATGTACCAGGCCTAAAGAAGAATCTTGTGTCCATTGCTATGCTAGAAGATAAAGGCTATGATGTAGTCTTTATAAAAGGAAAGGTATTCCTGAGGCATATTGGCACTAGACAGAACAAGCAAATCAGGATTTGAGTTAAGAATCTATACAAGCTAGAGGTAGACAAATGTGCTGCATTGGGTTCCAAAGCTGAGATGTTGGTGAGCTATGGCATAGAAGATTAGGCCACTTGCACCATGTAGCCCTGAAGATCAAGCAACATATTTCTACCAGAATTCCCAAGGGAAAACTAGAGCAGACGAATACATGCAAAGGTTGTACCTTGGGTAAGTATGTGAAATCTTCCTTTTCAGATCGAGACAGTAGAGCTGGAGCAATCCTGGAGTGAATTCTGCTAAACAAAGTACTATGTTATTTTTATTGATGATTTTTCCTGTAGACGCTAGATCTACTTTATGCAAAAAAAAGGATCAGACTTTCTTGAGGTTTTGTGAGTTTAAAGCCTTGGCAGAGAAAGAATCTGAAAATAAAATAAAAGCCTTGCGTAGTGAAAATGGTGGAGAGTATGTCTCCCAACAATTTAAGGACTTTTTTGCTACACAAGGAATTAAACGGGATTTGACGGCACCCCATAACCCATAGCAGAATGGGGTGGTGGAAAGGAAGAAAATCGATAGTGGGAGTAGCTCAAGCGATGTTGCATGACCAAATCCTACAATAATATTTGTGGGCTAAGGCATGCAATACAGCAGTATACCTGCAGAACAGAAGCCCACGCCATATACTGGGAATGAAGACACCTATGGAGGCATTTTTCGGGAAGCGACCAGATGTGAGTTACTTCTGAATCTTTGGATCATCAGTTTACTTCCATGTGACCAAATATGCCTAGAAGAAGCTAGATCCAACAACTAAGTTTGGAATACTTGTGGGGTACACTGATACACCCCACAACTATTAGGGGTATCTGCCTACCAGTCAAAGGATAGTGGTACGCAAAGATTTGAAGTTTGACGAGAAGATATCCATGTGAGTATCACTTGAGAGGGAGCTCAAGTTGCATGCAGAGGAGGAAATTTCAGTTCCTAAGGAGGAGGAGCCTCAAATTGATGCAGAGTAGCCACTTGCAGAGGATCCGAGAGTGGAGACATCCAGTCATGCTGAGTCTTCTAGAGATGGGCAGAAATGCTCAAGGGAAGTTGACAAGTTGATGTTGGATGCACGGGAGAATGTGGGACAACCATATTCTCAACACAGACAGAGGAGGTCACTCAAGCAGTACACTGGGTACATGGCCCTAGTTGGGGAGTGTGTAAAGTCTGAACCTTCTTCATTCGAGGAGGCAGTGCAAAAACCAGTCTGGGTTGATGCAATGGTAGAGGAGTACGACTCTATCATTCGGAACAATGTGTGGGATGTTGTCCCAAGACCTTAGGACAAGTTAGTGGTGAGCTCCAAATGGCTTTACAAGGTAAAGCAGGTAGCTAATGGCAGTGTTGAGAAACATAAGGCAAGGGGATCGACTACGATGCGACCTTTACTCCTGTCGCATTGTACTCATCTATCATATCGATGTTGGCACTATCATCTCAGAAGGGTTGGAAGATCCATCAGATGGGCATGAAGACAACATTCTTCAATGGGAAAATTGAGGAGGAGGTGTACATTGAGTAGCCAGAAGGTTTCGATACCTTCGATCGTGAAACACATGTGTGCCAACTCAAGAGGGCTTTGTATGGGCTGAAGCAAGCACCCAATGCTTGGTACACTAGGATCAACAAATATTTCACCAGGTTGGGCTTCACCAAGAGTGAAGCAGATGAAAACCTTTACCACATCATGGTAGAAGGTAAGCCATTGATCATTGTTCTCTATGTCGATGATCTGATTTTGACAGGTGATGATCAACTGATCAAGTCTTGCAAGGAGGACCTTGCAAGAGAGTTCAAAATGAAAGACATGGCTCTTATGCACTACTTTCTAGGCATGGAGGTGTGGTAGAAATATGGGGAAGTGTTTGTGTCTCGAGGCAAGTATGCCAATGAGATACTCAGACGCTTTCAGATGGAGAAGTGCAAGCCCATGCAGACTCCTCTAGCTGGGAACTGGAGGAAGGAGGATGCTACTTCAGGTGAGCTAGTAGCTGCTACTGTTTATCAGTAGCTTATGGGTTCACTTATGTATCTAGTGAACACACAACCATACTTATGCTTTGCAGTGAACCAACTGAGTCAAGCTATGGTTTATCCTACCAAGATGTTTTGGAAGGCAGTGAATCATGTGTTGAGATACCTTAGAGGCACCTATCAGTATGGATTGTGGTACAGACAGACAGAGGGAGTGAAGCTTCAAGGCTTCATAGATGCAGATTGGGTAGGGATTCCATCGGACCAAAAGATCACTTCTGGAGGAATCGTCAACCTTGGTTTAGTTGTAGTTTCCTAGTATAACAGGAAACAGGGATTAGTCGCACTTAGCTCAGCTGAGGCTGAATAGATGGTTACTAGTCAGGCTGCATGTGAGGCCATTTGGATGCGAAAGTGTCTAGTGGGATTGTTTAATTAGAGGATGGATCCAACTGTGATCTACTGTGATAATTAGAGTTGTATCAAACTCTATGAGAATCTAGTTTTTCATGACAGGTCCAAGCACATTGATATCCAATATCATCATATTCAAGACTGTGTGGTTAAGAGGATCATGTTGTTGCTATATGTTTCAACCGAGGAATAGGATTCAGATATTTTGACAAAGGCATTGTCAAAATGCAAGTTCGAGTTCCACAAAGACAGGATTTGGGTTACTGATAATCCTTTCTTGTTGAGAGGGAGTGTTGAAAATAACAACAAGAAATGCTAAATATAGAAGTGCTAAACATAGCACTTCTATAAATAGCATTTCAAGATACCTTCTTATTTTAGTTAGTCCCTAAACCAAACTAGAGAAGTAAAATTTGAATTTGATCTTAGCAGTTGTTTGTAAAATAATTAATTAATTCATCGTGAGTTAATTAGTTGTAGAAAATAAAACATGAAGTCTATGTGAGGCAATGCAAAAATTATGCCATTAATTGAGGAATTTATCCCTTAGTTAAAGAGATAAGAATGAGTGGCAATTTGAGTTGTAATTAGTTAGCTTAGTTAACTGAGTTAAGTCCAGTTAGATTAGTTCAAATAGTTTGTTGAACTAATTGTGAGTTCAGTTAGTTAATGCATGCATGCATGTAACTGTTGCACTTCAGATAACTGAATACTCTGTCATAAATAACTCATGCATGTTAGTTTAGACAGAGACCTAGTTGAGATCAGATGATGGGACATTGTACTATTAGTTGTAGGAATATTCCATTGAGGATATCTCTTGCATGCAAAATGAATTCATTCCTTGGAGATTTCTCAGTTACTTTTGGGTTTGGTGAGTGTGTGATGAGGCCAATTCACACAGGTGGTAGCATTGGACCCCAAGGAAAACTGTGCAAGGAAATAGGATTCTTGGAGGGCCGAGGGAAGGCATATATTATGTGTATTCAACTTATGAGTGGTATTGTTCGATTGCAGAGAGAGTAGGATAGCTTGTGAGCTGATTCTTTGTGTAATCTCAACATATTTCCACTTGTATGATAATACAGAGATAGGGGTTTTAGGCTGAGGCTTTCCCCAGAGTAGTCTTCTGTGTTCATGTGTGATTTCTTTCTCATTCTCAGTTATATGTGTTCTATTTGATCTTGCTCATATTCAATTAATCTTCCGCAAGTTTTTTGTAGAAGTAGATCTTGTATTTTGCTTTAGTATATTGCAAAATCTATTGATCTACAATGGGAATTTCTACATGTTGTGTACAATAGAGATGTGGTGTTTAGAGAGGTGAAATATTTTATTAAACATGAAGTTATACCAACGGAACCTGAGAAGATAGAGTTTGAGCTAAAGGATAAAGAATCATACTCTACATTAGAACAAGAATCAAAATATGAAGAGCCACAAACTCTAGCTTTGAGAAGATAAGATTGAGAGAGAAGGAAGATAGAAAGGTATATTCCATCTAGTTTCTGTTCAAATGTTTCTTTATCTATTACTAATGATGATCCCAAAACCATCAAAGAGGTAGTGGATTTAGAGGATGGAAAACTCTAGAAAGAGGCTATGGTTGATGAAATGGCATCTTTGGACAAAAATGAGGTTTGGGATCTAGTGGAGTTTCCAGCTAGAAGGAAACCCATTGGCAGAAAATGGGTTTTTAAGAAGAAGACGAATGCAGAAGACAAGGTGGAGGAATAAAAATCTCGTCTGGTAGAAAATTGTTATTCCTAGGTGTTAGGAATTGATTTCGGTGATATTTTTTCTCCTATTGCCAATTAGCTTCAATTAGATTACTTATATCTATTGTTCTTTCTTTTTATTTTGAGGTAGAACAAATAGATGTGAAGACAACATTTATTCATAGGTATCTGGAAGAATAGATCTACATGAAGAAACCTGAGGGCTTTGCGGTGAAGGGTAAGAAATAACTAGTATGCAGGTTAAAAAAGTATATGTATGGGTTAAAGCGGTCACCAAGGACGTGGTATCAGAACTTTGATACATACATATATATATATATATATATATATATATATATATGGGGACTTGGCTTCACCAGAAGAAAAGCATATCAGTGTATGTATTTTAAATTAACTGGTGTCTGTGTTATTTATTTGGTCTTGTATGTGGATGATATGTTGTTGATGGGAAATGACAAAGAAATTATCCAGGATTTGAAGACCCAATTGTCCTCCAAATTAGACATGAAGGATCTAGTGCTGCAAACTATATTTTGGGCATGGAAATTACACAAGGACTTCATTGGTGGAGCAACATTATACCACATGGGTTCATATTGGGGGATATATATTGAGGAAAAAATGACATAATACATTGCAGGATATATAAGGGGTAAAGGTTTTTTATATTAGCAAATATAAAAAACGGAGCTCAAAGTTAATGAAAAAATATAAAGGGGTATAAAAAAAGTTAATGAAAAAATGGATACCTACAATATCTAGTGAAATTAGGGGTTTTTTAAATTGCAAAGTTTTATTGGGTTCATATTGGTAGGGGGTTAAATAATGGAATTTTTAGAGGCATTTTCCAATATGTAGTCAAATTAAGGGTATTGTTTAATGTGCCACGAACACATGTGATATGCCAGAGGTTCACTGAGTGAATCCCTCGTGGGAAATTAAATGATATTGAGTAAAGAGGAAGCTTTGGTTAAACCGAAGGAAGTATGTCGAGATAATACTGCAGAGGTTTAATATGCAAGATAGTAAACCAGTAAAGGTTCATATTCTTGTAGGTGTAAAATTATCTGTTGAACAATGTCCCAAGACATAAGTAGAGGAAGAGGACATGTCCCATGTTCCATATGAAAGTGCAGTTGGTAGCCTAATGTATGCAATGGTCTGTACTTGAATAGACATTGAACATGTAGTGGGAGTATTGAGAGGGTTTATGTCAAAACTAGGGAAGGAGCATTGGATAGAAGTGAAGTGGGTTTTCAGGTATTTACGTGACACTAGTGATTATGGTTTGTGTTACCAAGGAAACCCAGAATTGGATAGAGTTTTGGACATTCATGGCTTTGTTGATGCAGACTGGGCTGGATATTTGGATAAGAGAAGATCTACAAGTGGGTATGTGTTTAACTATTTGGAGGAGTAGTCAGTTGGATGAGAAAGAGATAGTCTGTAGTGGCACTTTCAACTACTGAGGAAGAATACATGGTAGCTAGTCATGTAAGAAAGGAAGCAGTTTGGTTGCAGAGATTGTGTTCCAATATGGGGTTAGTATAGCGAGCTATAAGGATAGGTTGTGACAACAAAAGTGCAATTTTTTTTGCAAAAAACCCTACTTATCATTCAAAGAAAAATAACATTGATGTTTAGTATCACTTTGTGAGGGATGCGGTTGAGGAAAAAAAGGTGTTGTTGGTAAAGGTGGACACTTTAAACAATGTTACAGATGCATTGACAAACTCTATGAGCACTGAGAAGTTTTCTTGGTCTAGAGAAACAATGGGCATTATAGGGCTAGACCAGTGACTAATCTCTCCCGTGATCCCCTCTGTGGAAAAGAAAACAACAAGTGGGGGATTTTTAGGTGTGTGTTATATTCTTTCCATGACTAGTCACACACGTGGGGGGGTCACAGAGGGGTTTAAAGTGTAGTCGTAGCCCCCCTAGATGGGATCCGGGGAAGTGCCCTAGGATTTTTTTTTTCCTATATATATTGGGAACCAAGGATGGGGGGTAGACACAAAGATGGTGGGCGATCCCACCCATGGTTTTGTGCATGGGTTTTGCATATGCCTTTGTGCATGAAGGTTTTCTGCCCATGGTATTTTGTAGATTCAGCCAGGGGAACTGCGGTTATGTTCTAATCCAAGGTTAATGGATTGGGGTTTATGAATGCTTCCACATGTATATATATGTATTGTGACATTGAAAGGAATGTAATTAAAAATCAATTTTTTAGTCTTTGTTTTACAATCCATGGGAAAATCTTTGTGTATATTTGGATTATGTTCTCGCCATCATATATTTTACTCTTTTAAGAATTCATTTGTAGGTAAAATCTACACAGGGTTAAAACATTCACACAACCCCCTACTAGAGTTGAAACCTATGCATATCTCAAATACCACATCTCTTCTTTCCAATTCAATGCTCTAACACCATGTTAGAACTCCATCCACTATGGGTCTGGTCTACGCTTTACCTAGAAAACATAGATACATTGAAAATGACTAATCTTAGATTATTTCATAGTGGAAATATATCAACAATTAGATCAATATATAGTACACAATATTGATGCCAAAACTCTTTTTATTATCAATAAATTAGCAAGAAAAACCTCAGGGATCCTCTACTAGTGATAGTGTCCCTTTACATCCTAATACAATGCCAAATATAATGCAAAATACTTATAATAAGTACCAAGATTGAGGATGAGTCCTTTCATCTCTCGTTTTCCTTCAAACACATCGACTAATGGTTGTTATTTTCCACCAAACCCTTTATCTTCATATTTTATCTCATAGGGCACTCCTTTCCCTCTATAGACACCCTAGCAAACTTTCTTTAGGCTAACAATCAATTTAACAAGTTCTCTACCAACCTGATAACCTTATTGTCCCTTTTTTTCCTTCATGGCTAACCCTTTTAAGGGTGATAGCATGGAGTTGGGTTAAACTTTTTGGCAAGAGAGGGTGTGTTTAGGTGGAAAAAAATATGGATCGATCAAGCAATTTAAGCACTCGATCAAGCTCCTCGAATGCTAAAAATATAGCTCGATCGAGGATTAAAAAAATCCTCGATTGAAATTTAGGGCTCAATCAAGCTCTAACGCTTGATTGATCCATTATTTCCTATTAAATTTCTTGCCTATGTGTTATAGACATATTTGGACACTTCAACCCCAAACTTATATGTCAATAAACTGTGACTCATCAACCCCTAAAAAGTTGTTTCGTACCCTAAAAGAACATGGTCATCTTATTACATCATTCCCCAAAAGTTCCACCTGAGAAATCATCCAAAAATGGCCTAAACTGAACCATACCGACTGCTACACTGGCCAGGTGCGATGCATACTGAGTGGTACACTGCTCAAGTGAGATGCATACTGATTAGACCTTCTGTAGGGTGCAATGGGGAAGGATGGACAAATTTCCGAGACAGTTTTCTAGGTGGTTGCTCATGGAATCTTCTAGAAACTTCTCTTATGACACTTGCCTCTCTGAATTCGCCCAAGGATGAGTAAGAGATCCAAGAAATCTCCAAGTGGAACCAATTGCAACAAGTGGAATGACACTAATCAAAACCCTAGAGATGACTCACACCCTTTCACACATCTATAAATGGATCCCTCATCTAAGAGATCTGGAGGCTGGAATATTGTGAATTTCAAGGAAGTGCTGATAGTTTGTAATAGAGGAAGGAGCATTGTATTGTTGGTGTGATCTTGCTATCTCATGAGGTGAAGAGGGATTGATGTTGGGAGGATGATGCTGGATCAGACAATTGGGTTATACTTCTCCCTTCTATTTAATAAATTTCTTCAAGTTTTCTTCCATATGATTGTGCAATTGTGAATGTTATCATTTGTGAATGCTATTGTATATTCATTATATATCTGATTCTATAATGTTTATGTTATAATAGATCAAGATGCTTTGATGGTTCTTTGTTACTGTGTTTCTACGGGTACTCTCCAAGTGGGCTAAGTACGGGGAGGAGTTGCAAGCTCTATCAAGGGGGAGAGAGATCAAGCAAGGAATTAAGCGGAAGCTCCCGGTTGGTTCCATTATCTTTCTCTTATCTATTATACATAGAAGAAATCGTTGAATTGCTTTAAACTATTGTTTCTAGCGTAGCTATCAAACCTACAGGGCTAGTTGTTTGAAAAGACACTAGTTTTCCCATAAACAAATTGGCAACTCCACTGGGGATGAATAGATGTTTTTTGTTGTTATTGTTTGTTTTATAAACTATAGACAGAGCCTGAAGTCAGCTAGGTAGCCTTCGAATTTCTCTTGCTCTGCAATTTCATAGTAGATGAATGTTGCTTCAGTCAATCTCTGGTTTAGTTTATGAATTAAACATTTGACTTACAAGAATTCTAGATGCCCTTTTGGTAGCTCAGTAACCTCTCAAGACTTGCCTCTATAATTTGCTCTTTACTGTCCATCATAGCTTAGTTTAACCCATTGAAAACAACTGCTCATCTGAGCCAAAACCCATTTCAGTTGCACTCCCTGGCCCATTCCACTATCTGTCATTGTAAACCAATATGCATCACACCTCCCAAGTGTGTAAAGTGTGATGCATCCCTATTTTTGTGAAGCCCAGGTGCGATGACTAACTGAACCTGTTTCCATGCTAGAAATTGGGGGTTTTTGACCTTGTTTTCAGTCTTGTTTAGTTGTCTTGCTGCTCCTGAACAATACTTCCTTACTAAAGCCTACTTGCATCACATATATCAACCTCCATTGGATTAGGATTAGTAAATGTTTTTATGTATTTGTTCATCATTTACAATCCATTGTTGAAAAGTTGCTTAAATCGATTTGTTGCTTTGGTACAAAAAGTGTCGTAACTGTCGTTTTGTGTCAAAAAGAGAAGTGTCGTGGATTCTTCCTTCCCTGGATAGTTGATTGAAATTTTCATCATGTATTTGGTTTGATTTGTTTATATTCGAAGTGTCAAAAGCATTTTTTATTCAAAATTGAAAAGTGTCGTTGAGTCTTCCTTTCTCTTTTGAAAAGGAAATTGTCGAAAATGTCGCTTTGAGTAGAATATTTCAGATCTTTGTTGCATTTAGTTTTCTTTTTTGGAATTTTTTACATTAAGGAGAATGAAAAACAAATACATGAATTTGCATTTGCATTTAGTTTGTGTGTGAAAAATGATTTAGGAAAATGCACTAGTGTGTGCTCTTTGCTCTTTGTTTGAAAGAATTGTAATCTTCTTTCCCTAGTAGCTAGGATTTTCATTGATCAAAACAAACAACGATTGTTTATCATTGTAGATTGCATTTTAGGAATTTCAAAATCAACATCACGCAGTGAACCATTGAAAGGAAAACTCTAAATAAGATCAACTCTAAAATAAATTTCAATGAACCTAACAACGCTTTGGAACTTAACGCAACACATCTAGACGTCTAGGTTAGAGACATGTTCCGGTGTCGTAAAAACTAGTAACTATCATTTTCATCGAAGGTTGGGTGATTCCTCCTCCTTGATATGACAAGTGCTAGCACAGAATTGCGCTCCCCGTACCGTCGCGTATATATTGGGAGACCACAATAGGCTTATATCCTCTATCCATAGGAAGTTGAGTCTATCGCCTTATTGATCGCAATGCACTGAACACAGCATTTGGGAAGATTGACTGTCGTACATCATTCCTTGGTAATTTCTCTTTAATTTATCACCAAGGTGTATATTGCAGTTTTGTGATTGGTTTGGTAATCCATCTGTCTAGATTTTCTAGAGTAGTCACTTTCATTCCTTTTCAACTCTTTAAAAGAAAAGGTCCATCTGAGCACTTGTCACTTCAAGCTCATTAAAAATCGAAGGAGACTAGAGTCATCTTTAGCTTTTTCTCGACTCTTAAAAACTGAAAAAGAAAAGTTGTGTCAAAGTGTCTTTAAAATTAATTGAATTTGGAATAACATCCATGTTCCTTAGTTAATCTTAGGTTGAGATATATGGAGACAAATCTGAAATCCACCAATCAAGGAATCCCTTTCGACGGGAATCCTAGCCCTTTTTCGTCTTGGGGGAATATTGGTGCTCCATATATGGCTACATTGTCCCTTCCGGGAATAACCATTGGCTTGCTGGTATGGCTGTTTTCAACCTCTGTGGTTCAAATTGTTGTGATTCCTCTACAATTGAGTACACCTCCAGTTGATACTAAAGTTGACCCTTCGCCTTCTTCTTCATTTTTTTCTCCCTCCCCTTCTTCCTCTTCGCTTGGTGAAAGTAGTGATGCTAATAACCAGGTGGCTGAGAAGAAGAAGAAAGGGAAGGAGAAGAAGAAGAAGCCAATTTAGCGAGTGGGCAACCAAGCAACCATTGCTTTGACTGCATCATCTGGGGAAAATCCACACATTAAACTTTTCAAAGCCAAATATCCATGCATAATTTGTGTGGGTGACCATTTTTCTCAAGACTATCCTTGCTTTCCTTGGATCTTGAAAGAATGGTCTCCCCATTCACATCATCCTGTGTCATCAACTTTTGAAGATCATGTTGATAACACACCTTCAACTAGTGATAGTAAAGTTTATGGACAGACGAGAAAGGTTAGGTTTCCATGCAAGTTATGTGAAGGGAACCATACCCTTCACCTTTGTCCTTTTTTGGATGAAGCCAAAAGATTATTGGATAACCGTCCTGCTTCATCGCAACAACTTCCATTTGGCTACAGGAAACTCTCCCCAAGTCCTTTACTAGTTGAAAAACTAATTGACTTAAATCAACCGTCGGTTGAAACCACTCTCTCTGAAAGTGAATCATATGAGTCTATACCCAACCAAAGTCAATAGGTCGAGGTGACAGTTGACCCAATTTCACCTTCAGATGATCGTACCCTTCCTGAAGAGAGTGGGAATGATATTGTTCAGATTCTTTTTGTTACTTCAGATTCTGATGAACTTGGGGGCAATCCGCCTGTTCCTTCACGACAGGAGGAAAACCCCCCAGTTCTCGTAACTCAAAGGGTTAATTCACTGGTTTATTCGGTGGCCCCTCCAAGTAGTCTAGTCACTTCCTTTGCTTGGAACCGACTAACAAGATCTCACCTTCCTTCTTATGTACCTTTCTAGATCATGGTATAAGTTTGTAAAATGATCATGTCTGGCACTATCATAGATGAAGGTGCATCAGTGAGTATCCTTTCCTCGACTGCTTGGAAAGTGCTTGGTTCACCATCGCTTATGCCTGTTACATAGAACCTGTTAGGCTTTAACAAAGGAACCAGTCGACCATTAGGGATCCTTCCTAAGTTACCGATCACTTTGGGGGGGAAAGCCGCTCATCTAAATGTGATGGTATTCCTAGGACCGTTACATTACAACTTACTCCTTGGACGTGACTATGTTTATAACATGGAAGCTATTGTTTCAACACTCTTCTGAGTGATGTGTTTCCCACATGAAGGAAAAATTGTCACCATTAAATAGCTTTCATTTCCTAGTTCAAACATAGCTCCAAGTCAATCATCATCCCTAAATGGTCCTTTTACATCAGCAGTGTCTTTTGAACCTTCATTCCATCCACTAGATTTCCATCATTAGTCTAGTGAATGTAACGAAGCTTAGGGGGCATGCACCCTTGTCTATTCTAGATGCCCCTTGTTGTAAAGATAAGTTTCCATGTAGGTTATGTGATTGGTCTGACACACCATTCACCTTTGTCTATTTTGGAAAAATCCAAGGAAGTGTTTTGTCTATTCTGGACGAAACCGTCCTACCTAACCACAGAAATTTCCATATGGTTATAGGAGACTCTCCTTTTCATCATGCTGGGGGCATGCAAACCATTTTCCCATTTTCAATTTTGATTTTTAATTTGTAGTTTTGTCGTTTTTTCAAATTTTTAGTTTTGTAATTTTCAAGCTTATATAAAAATAAAAAACTGCACCCAAGCATAGTTTGTTCATTTTAAGCTTGTGTAAAAATGAAACCAAATCCAAGCATAGCTCCCCCATGGTTCAATCTTGTCAAAAAATGAACCCACCTTCAGTAATTAACCTTTTTGATTGCCATTCTATTAGCCTTTTGAGCCTTGGTTGTGTACCTCTCATCACCTCCATTATTTTGGCCGATCATACGCTTCCACTTGGTTGTTTACCCTTTTTGAGGAAAATTTGCGATGAGTGGTCTTATTAGCCAGCCTCTTCATAGAATTCACCATGTTTTGAGAATTTCCAAGATTACCCGGAACCAGTTGCTACCCTAGACACCACTCGTTCGTCAAAATTGAGTCTCCTTTAAACCTTTTTCAGACTTGTTAAATATGAAAAGATTGTCAAGAAATTGGCCTTTCCAGCTCATTAAACTACTTGGAAATGTCATCCCTCTTGTATATTTTAATCTTTTTTGGACCTGAGGGATTATCTCATGAAAAAGTTCGAGCACTTGTCTTTTTTGGCTCATTAAAGTGATCGGAAAAGTCATCCCTTTTGTATTATTTTATCCTTTTTCAGACCTAAGGGATTATTTTACGAAAAAGAACTTCTGGAGTTTTCTTTTCATCCCTTTTCAAACTCTCTAAACATGAAAAGGACCAAGTTATCCTTGTCATTAAACTTGTTAAAACAATAGCGACAAACTTGTCCATTCTAGACAAGACCGAGTTTCACTGTCGCTAGACTCATTAAAACATAGCAACAGGTTTGCCTGAAGGGAAAATTATAGAACAAGCATATGTTATCCTCCTCAAGCTTGACAAAAATAAAGAGGTACTGGTCAGCAATGACTGGGGAAAAAGGGAAAAAACTTGAAGAACTTATGGTAGCAGGTCACTCTTGAACATGACACTTTCACTCCATCACCATTATTGAGTCGGGTTGGGTTATTCCATTCACCGGTCATCTCACCATTGGTCTTTCACACCATCCATATTTTTGGGTTAACGCTACCAATCCATCTCAGTGTCACTGACATGTTCAAGAGAAGTCATTCAGTTGAGAAACCACAAATCCAGTTAATGCCTCATCCACTACAATACCTCCAACCTTCATTTTTTCATGACCACCATTCCTGAACCTTGTGTCATTAGATCGTTTTCACCTCCGGAAATCATTTGCTTCATTTCATGTCGTAGATGTGGGATACATTAAGGCCCTCCTACGATGAGTCGCGTCTTGTTGACATTAGCTCATTATCCAAGAAGTTGACTTAGAAACACCCCTTTTAGTGCTTTGAAGCTTGCATAAATCAATGGCAAGTTTCTCACATCTGGCGCAAGTTGACATCAATGGCCTTCGACCGAAATATTTTTCATGGTGTTTGACATCGTATCATATATTCACACCACATAAATTGTACTGTAGTACTTTGAGGGTCATTGTCATTATTGGTTATTCCTCTCGCATCTGTTAACAACTTACATCATTGGCTGGTAATCAAGCAATGTCTTTCCATGTTGGACTTCAGAACATCTCTTCACATGGATTGACTTGTACATCAGGTGAAGATTGAATGAGCTTGAAGACCCCGGATCTAGTTTCATCCATCCAGGCTACGATATATTCAGTGACATAAAAACACCAAATGTATAAAGACGCTACACAGATGGTCATCCGAACCAAGGATGATGACTCTACATCTGAAGAATCACTAGTCTGCATCTGCCGACGACTATCTGATCTATGTAGATGAAACGAATTTATAAATCTAAGCATGGGAATTCCTACGTCAGCTAGATCATAAAAATTATATTATGATGATGTATTGTATTGTAACTCATCCAGGTCACCTTCCAGTTTAAAACCTCAGATCCTCAAGATAAAGCATTTCACCTGACATCAAGATTTATGACTTCATGCTTTAGGGGGCAACTGTTATAGACATATTTGGGAACTTCAACTGCAAACTTATATTTCAATAAACTAGGGCTCATCAACCCCTAAAATAGTTGTTTCATACCCTAAAAGAACATGGTCATCTGATTACATCATTCCTAAAAAGTTCCACTTGAGAAACCATCCAAAAATGGCCTAAACTGAACCATACTGACTACTACACTAGCCAGGTGTGATGCATACTAAGTGGTACACTACTCAGGTGCAATGCATACTAATTGGGCCTTCTATAGGGTGTGATGGGCGAGGATGGATAAATGTCTGAGATAGTTTGCTAGGTGGTTGCTCATGGAATCTTCTAGAAACATCTCCTATGACACTTTCCTCTCTAAATTCGCCTAGGGATGAGTAAGAGATCCAAAAAATCTCCAAGTGGAACCAATTCTAACAAGTGGAATGACACTAATTAAAACCCCAGAGATGACTCACACCCTTGCACACATCTATAAATGGATCCCTCATCTAAGAGATCTGGAGG
Source organism: Pinus tabuliformis (assembly GCA_031772625.1). NCBI lineage: Eukaryota > Viridiplantae > Streptophyta > Pinopsida > Pinales > Pinaceae > Pinus > Pinus tabuliformis. The sequence continues at coordinate 294,525,810 of CM062806.1, forward strand.
CTGGAATATTGTGAATTACAAGGAAGTGCTGATAGTTTGTAATAGAGGAAGGAGCATTGTATTGTTCGTGTGATCTTTCTATCTCATGAGGTGAAGAGGGATTGATGCTGGGAGGATGATGCTGGATTAGACAACTGGGTTGTAATTCTCCCTTCTATTTAATAAAGTTCTTCAAGTTTTCTTCCATATCATTCTGCAATTGTGAATGTTATCATTTGTAAATGATATTATATGTTCATTATATATCTGATTCTATATTGTTTATGTTATAATAGATCAAAATACTTTGACAGTTCTTTGTTACTATGTTTCTACAGGTACTCTCCATGCGGGTTAAGTATGGGGAGGAGTTGCAAGATCTATCAAGGGGGAGAGAGATAAGGCAAGGGATTAAGTAGAAGTTCTAGGTTGGTTCCATTATCTTTCTCTTATCTGTTATACATAGAAGAAATCATTGAATTGCTTTAAACTGTTGTTTCTAGGGTAGCTACCAAACCTAGAGGGCTAGTCGTTTGACAAGACACTAGTTTTCCCAGAAACACTATGGTATGCACATACCATTTTCACAGACTATGGGACATTTTAGAGCTTGAACGATTGTTTGAATAACTCAACTGAGAGTATTGAAGATCGAATGAGCAATTGGAGAATGGAGTGTTCAAACCAATCTTGCCAATGACCCAACCAACATCCTAGAAGCTTAAATGAAGGTAGGTATTCTATCTTTTTTGTCTTTTTTATTTATTTTTTTTTGTAAAATTAAACAAGTTAATTTGAAAAAAAAAACTTAAAATATACAAAAACCATGAAAACCACAAAAAAACCCTTCAAAACAACTTAGAAAACCACAAAACCAACCTAGAAACACAAAAACCCATTAAAAAAAACCCTTCAAAACAACTTGGAAAACCAGAAAACCAACCAAGAAATCCACGAAAAACCATTAAAAAAAACCTTCAAAACAACTTAGAAAACAAAAAAAACAACCTAGAATACGCTTTGAAACCACCAAAAAGACTATAATTTAGGTCTTCAATTTTTTTCTCTCTTGCAATGTTTTGTTTATTAAATGCATATTTTCTAGTTTTCAATGGTAAAACATTATTTTATAATTATTTTAGGTTTAAAATTTTTTCTTTAGGAATTTTGTGAAACACATTTTCAAAATTATATATATATAATATATATATATATATATATATATATATATATATATATATATTTTATTAAAAATGCATTTTAAATTTCTAACGATTTTGACCGAAAATATACCCCAAAAAACTCCAAAAAACAATGAAACTATAACCAATAAATAAATGAATTAAGAGCTTGAGATTAACATTATGAATATGGTTTCTTATCATGAACATTTATTTATAAAATACAAAATTTTATTTTATTATTTTATTTTAAATTTTAATTAATTTATATTTCAAATATTTTTTAGTAATAAATATAGTACGATTAGTTTTAAAAATAAAATATTATTTTTAAAATTTAAAAATATAAAAAGAGAAAAATTGATTATTCAATTAATTTAACACAACACACACACACACACACACACACATGTATTTATATTTATGGGCACTGGCACAAACAATTTCTCTGAATTATACAACCTTAAATTACTTATGTTATTTGTTCATGAAAAGGGATGCCAGCAACTACAGGTTGTTGGTGACTAACATGTTGTTATTGATTGGTTCAATCTTCTTTCCACATGTCACGTGCACACAATTAGGTCATTATTGGAGGAAGTTATCATGATTAAAGCACAATTTGATGTTATTACTTGTCAACAAATTTACAGGGAAAGGAACTTTCTTTCCGACAAACTTTCCAAGGAGGGTACACAACAAGCTCACAAGACATGGCTAATATCCAAACATAATGGTGACAAACACTACCAATATTATCCTTGCCCTTTTATAGATATTGATCACTCTAATTCAAAAACATAATGACACTTCTTCATATATTTTTTATATATCTCGATTGCAGCCAATGGCTATAGCTACTGATAGACCTACAATTTTTTGTTTATTTGTATTTATCATGGACAAGTACACCATATCATCATTTTTGGACTTACATTAGACTATGTAGAACAACAATTACATTATATTTTTTTGATAGACTTATGCATGGTTGTATCATTTAGATGTTTGTTAAGTGATGAAACAACCATTATTTTGATATGTCTTACGCATCTAAAACATGTAATTTTCACTATTTTATATAATATAAATTACGATATTTCTTAGGGATATATATATATATGAATGATAACATAGCATAACATGTTACAACATAACCATAAGTTCTATAGTTCATAATATAACTATATAGATATATAATTGTATATATTTAACTATTATAACTTAGTTATAAGAACACATAGCTATATATTATATTTTTATAAATATTGTTTATAACATAACATAGTTCCATAACTATTTAACAAAATATAACTTATAATTTAATTTAATATAAAATTATTTAACTTTACATAGCATAATCCTATGATTATTTAACATAGCATAAAATTATCTCTCTCTCTCTCACACACACGCACATATATATATCATTTAACATAACTATAACTATATTTCATAACTATATAATTATATTTAACTATTACCAGCCTAGATCCATCTTAACACCGGATGTATCAAGCACCGAGAGGGATCAAATCTCTCAAGGTGAAAACCTATTTTTTGAGTGAAAAACTTAAGGAAAGCTTTTCACCTCAAGAGATTTGATCTCTCTCGACACTTGATAGATCCGGTGTTAAGATGGATCAAGGTTGGTTCCATTCGTGTGTGGTCATACACAATTAACAGAACATCTAATTATTTTGATAATTTTAAATATGCTAAATATGTCTAAGATTAATTTGGTCAATTTAATTTAAAATTTTCTTAGTTACCTTAGTTTGTTGAGATGAGAGAGACTGCTAGTAACTTGAATGATTTAAAATTATGAAATACAAATTTTGAGTGCAAAGTATCAATGTAACAATTTTGATAGATGGAAAATTTGAATACTAAGAATATAGTCAATTACAAGAAATCTTCATTGCAATCAATCTGAAATTATTTTTTCCCATTTTCTCATATCGATCATATGAAAGGAGTAGTTGGAATGATAGACCATTCAACTACTTAACTTGAGCTATTGTAGTAAACAACATACCTTGTCTCTGCCTCTAATATTAATAGTAGTTTTTTCCAGAGTCAATCATTGTGACTTATGGAGTGTTAAACCCCAAATAATTTTCAATGGTAGTTATTTTCTATTACCACATTTGAATGCAAAGTAATTAACAATGTTGGGAGAGAGAGTGAAGAAGAAAGAGTCTCATAGAAACAAATACAGACATAGAAGTTAGATCTAGAAAGTCATGAATATTTTAGATTTTCAATGTGGTTGTTGATTTCTAATCCTATTTGATCACATGCACTATATGCATTGATTTCAGTGTAGATGTCGATTTATAATTCTATTTAATACCTTACACTAGATGCATTGATTTTAGTGTCGATGTTGATTTCTACTCCTATTTGATTGCTTGCACAGGATGCATTGGTTTTAGTGTAGATATTGATTTCTAATCCTATTTGACTGCTTGCACTAGATGAATTGATTTCAGTTTAGATTTCAATTTCTAATCATATTTAATACTTTACACTAGATGCATTGATTTCAACATAGATGTTGATTTCTACTCATATTTGATTGCTTGCATTAGATGCATTGCTTTCAGTGTAAATATTGATTTCTAATCCTATTTGATTTCTTGCACTAGATGCATTGATTTCAATATATATGTTTATTTCTAATCCTATTTGATTGTTTGCACTATAACCATTGATTTTAGTGTAGATGTTGATTTCTTATTTTATGCAACAAGATGTATGATTTACATTAATTTCAAAGTAATTAGATTAATAGTGTGCAATGATTTCAATGTAAGCACATCTCTACCTCCTCCATCTATATCTCTATCTCCCATTGTCTCTCCTTCTTTATCTCTCTATCTCAGCCCCTAAACATACACACTCTCTCTCCATATCTATCTATCTCTCTCTACCTCTCTCCCTTCCCCTCCCTCTCTCTCTCTCTTGCCCTTCTCTCTCTATCTCTAACATTTCTCTCTCCATATCTATATCTCTTCCTCCCTCCCTACCTTCACCTCTCTCTTCTTCCCTCGCCCCACCCATCTATATCTCTATCTCCTTCTCACCCCCAAAACATACACACTCTCTCTTAGTGTAAGCACATAAAAATTATTCAACCATAAATACAATACTTGAATTTTCATCCAAAATAAAATGTTTTCTTACCCCAAATGTTTTCTTCTTGAAACTATAAACTATTTATAATTGGGTACATTCTTATTATTCTCATTTTCCATTATTCAGCATTGTTAATTACTTTGCATTCAAACGCGGTAATACAAAATAACTACCATTGAAAATTGTTTGGGGTTTAACACTCCATAAGTCATAATGATTGAATTTCTAGAAAACTACTATTAATATTGCAGAGCAACAAAGACAAGATATGTTGTTTACTATAGTAGCTCGAGTTGAATATTTGAATGGTCTATGATTCCAACTAATCTTTTCATATGATTGATATGAGAAAATGGAAAAATTAATAGGTGTGACAATAGGAATAGTAAAAGAAAATAGTTTTAGATTGACTGCAATGAAGATTATTTGTAATTGACTATATTCTTAGTATTCACATTTTCTATCTATCAAAATTGTTACATTAACACTTTGCACTCAAAATTTGTATTTCATTATTTTTCATGATTTAAGTTACTAACAGTCTCTCTCATCTCAACAAACTGAGGTAACTAAGAAAATTTTAAATTAAATTGACCAAATTAATATTAGACATATTTAGCATATTTAAAATGATCAAAATAATTAGATGTTCAACAAATTTTGTACGACCGCACACGAATGAAACCAACCTAGATCCATCTTAACACCAAATCTATCAAGCGCCGAGAGGGATCAAATCTCTCAAGGTGCAAACCTTTCCTCAAGTTTTTCACTCAAAAAATAGGTTTGCACCTCGAGATATTTTGTTATGTTAAGTGACAACATCTCCCTCCTATACTCATCTCCCTCATATATTGGGTTGTAGATCACCTCTCAGTGCAATAAAGTTATAACATTACATACATACATACACGCATGCATGCATACATACATACATACATACATACATACATACATACATACATACATACATACATACATATATATATATATATATATATATATATATATATATATATATATATATATATATTGTTGTGGGGAAAAATGCCTATGCACGACGATCCTATCCACCTAAGGTGTGATAGTGCCTTAGCAACAAACGAGTAAAGCTATTCTGGTTTCTTCCTTTATGCAATGTGAAAGAAGAGAGATGAATGGACTTACCGGTGTCTTCCATTTGTCCCTCGATCCGGTCTCTCTCCTCTTTGGGTGTTCACAGCTACTTGCCTTCTCACTCGCCCAGCTTCAACGGGTTCTTGCAAGATCACAAGAGAACAGCTACTTGCGACAAGAGAACAGCTACTTGCGACAAGAGAAGAACACTACACAAAGACAAATATTCACATTCATAACTAGTTTAGGATTAGAAATAAACTAAATACACTAATGCATTCATACATCAAAAATACAACAGCATATAGGAGAAACCAAGATAGCTTTATTGATGAATAACAAGGTTCAGGAAGAGATACAACCCAGAGGGCTCCAATCCAGCATCTCCTTCCCAGCAAATGGAATTCCTATCTTCACCCCTTTCAAAGCATTAAGCACCCAATGATTCCAATCTCAAACCAACAACAATTCTTTGCAATACCAAAATTCCAGCCTCCAGATCTCATGGAGGAGAGATCCATATATAGATGTTTGGAGAGAGGATGAGTCAGCTTGAGATCTGACTAGTGTCCTCTCCCTCTGTCAGTTCTTGAGTCCACTTGGAGGTTCTTTCTTCCACTTGGAGAAATGGAACCTCTTACTCATCACCAGTCGAATTCCCTGAGGCAAGTGTCATTTGGGAAGCTTCCTGGGGTTTGACACCTTGAGAAATGAGCCTGCCACTTGTCCACTCTCGTTCAGCGCAGGTAGCCTTTGTTCTAGTTGACATTCAACGCAGGTAGCTAGTGTTGGCTTTGACATTCAGCACAAACAGCTAGTGTAGCCACTGAAATGATCCTGAATTGACTTGTTTTTTAGCAGTTTCAGGTGGAGAACTTCTGTGAATTGCTGTGGTTTGTTAGCCTTGTTCCTCTAGGGGTAGGAACAACATGTTTAGGGACTTTGGATCCCTTAGATTATGGACATTTCATGCTCAATGTTGTAAGGCACAAAAATGTCTATAACAGTTGCCCCCTAAAGTATGAGGCTGTTTACTGGGCGAAATGCTTTATCAGGGGGATCCGAAGTTCATCCAATGCTGGGAGGAGACCTGTAATAAAATACAATACAATACATTATTTTTCATACTGCTTTCATGATCTAGCTGAGGCGGGCATTCCCATGCTCAGCTTTATAAATTCATTTTTCTGTACATAGAACAGACAATCGTCTGATGGTAGACTGATAATTTTGATGAAATTATCATCCTTTGAGTAGGATGATTATCTGCTGCAATGATGTACATGTCAATGTCTTTATCTTTCCTGAATATATATCGCAGCCCGGATGGATGAAACTAGATCGGGGTCTTCAAACTCGTTCGATCTTCACTATAAGTACAAGTCGATCCATGTGAGAAATGTTCTGATGTCGAACATGGAAAGACATCGCTTGATTACCGGTCAATGATGTAAATCGTTAACAAGCGCGAGAGGAATCACCAATAATGATAATGACCCTCAAGGTACTACAATACAATTCACGTGGTGTGAATAAAGGACTTGGCATCGAACACCACGAAAAATCTTTCGGTCGAAGGTCATTGATGTATACCTGTCACATGAAGTGAGAAACTTGTCGTTGTGGCATGCAAGCTTCAAAGTACTGAAGGGGTTGTTCCTAGATCAACTTCTTGGATAATGAGCTGATGTCGACAAGAAGCGATCCGTCAAAGGAGGGCCTTAATGAATCCCACATCAGTGACACGGAACGGAGCTAATGATTTTAATGGAGGTGAAAAAGATCTGTGACATATGATTCAGGGTGGCGGTCATGAAAGGATGAAGGATAATGTATGGCAGTCGATGGGACACGGTTGACTTTTCTGAACGACTTCTCTTGAACATGTGGCGACACTGATACGATGGATCGGTAGCATTACCCCAAATATGGATGGTATGGCGAGACCATGGATGTGACCGGTGAATGAAACAACCCAACCCGATTGTGGTACGGAGGAAAAGTGTCATGTTCAAGAGCGACTTGCTACCATCAAAGTTTTCTTTAGTTTCTCCCAATTTTCCCCAGTCATTGCTGACCAGTACCTCTTTATTTTTGTCAAGCTTGAGGAGGATAACATATGCTTGTTCTATAACCTGCCCTTCGGGCAAGCCCATTGCTATGTTTTAACGAGCCTAGCGATAGTGAAACTCGTTCTCGTCTAAAGACAAGTTTGTCGCTATTTAATGATTTTAACGAGTCTAACGACAAGGATAACTCGGTCCTTTTCATTTTTAGAGAGTCTGAAAAGGTACATAAAGTTAACTCCAAAATTCCTTTTTCGTCATCTAATCCCTTAAGTCCGAAAAAGTATAAAACAATACAGAAGGGATGAGTTTTCGATAGTTTTAACGAGCCGAACAAAACAAGCGCTCGATCTTTTTGTGCAATAATCCCTCAGGTCCAAAAAGATTAAAATCTAGAGGAGGGATAGCTTTTCCGGTCACTTTAACGAGCTGGAAGGCCAAAACTCGGCAATCTTTTCATATTTTACGAGTCAGATGAAAAGAGCTTAAAGAAGACTCGTCTTTTGAGGAACAAGTGATAAACAGGGATAGCAGTTGATTCCAGGTACAAGTTGGAATTTTCCAATCACGGCAGTGTCACAAGGATGGCTAGGTGAAATCACTCTTCGCAGCTGTTCCTCAAAATGGGTAAACAAACATATGGAGGTGAACGATCGGCCAATGGAAAAGTGGAGGTGATGGTGCAAACACAACCAAGGCTTTAATGGCTGATGATATTACATTCACAGTGGTTATTTACCAGGATAGTTCATTTTTTAACGAGCTTAAACGCGGGTGGAAACATTTGCTCGAACTTATGTTTATTTTTTAATGAGCATGAACTATGTGCTAAAATTGCTCGGATCTTGCGTTTATTTTTTAACGAGCATGAACTTTGTGCTAAAACTGCTCGAATACCCAGTCATATGGTAAGAGTGTCTCATCAAGATCCTATTTTTTATGGAGCTTCATCTCACTAAGCTTTGCTCCGCATCCTTTCTTTATGCAAGTTACGAAACGGCTAACCCAAAAAGCAGATAAATAACCGCTCTTTGCTTGCACTCCAAACGGTTTGCATGCCCCCAGGTATAAAGTACGATTTCAAGGTTACCTCTACTTCTCTTCCTTCAAAACAATTGTTTTAAAGAGAGAGACTTCACCTCTTCCAGGTTACCCAAAGATTGTCTCGTTATTCTTTCAAACAAAACACTTCCTCGGCAATGTCTACCGAAATAGACAAAGGTGAGTGACGACTCTTGTCAACTTACATAACTTTGACAAAAGAATCTTATTCTAGAATAACCCCTCTTCCTCTATGGACGGGGTACAGACTAGTCATATTCTCCCGCGGAAATCTACTCTATACCCAAAGTTTCCCTGCCGAAGCAGACCAGGACGCATGCCCCCTGGGTTCCAGTCATATCCTCCCGGATTACTCGCGCTCATCAGGAGGACGGACCATGGGTTGAGACACTTCTTGCGTGAATAGACCATTTATGGATGGTATGTGACTATCTGCGATGCGTGATCCGGGAAATGAAAGTTGGTCCACGAGCTTGACCACTCTTCCTTCATGCGGAAAACACATTACTCTAAAGAGTGAGGAGACTATAGCTCCCATGCAATATATATAGTCTCGTCCAAGGAGTAGGTTATAATCCAAGGGTCCTTGAACGACCATCACGTTCATTTGAACGGTCTTCCCTTTCAATGTTATAGGCACATTGGGGAGGATCCCTAAAGGTTGACTGGTTCCTTTATCAAAGCCCAATAGATTTCTCATTTTAGGCAAAAGCGATGGCGAACCAAGCATTTTCCAAGCAATAGAGGAAAGGATACTCACAGATGCCCCCTCATCAACGATAGTGCCAGCCATTACCATTCTGTATATTTGAACGATAATTCTGAATGGTATGCTTGCTGGCAACCCGGGTCTGCCTAGTTGGTTCCAGTCAAAGGACACAACCAGGTTGCTTGGTGGTGGGACCGAATAAACGGCCGGATATCGCTCTGATGAACTTCCTTCCTGCGATAAAGGAATGGGGGCATTGCCCCCTTGTTCATCAGAGTCAGTGTTGATGAAGAGAATTTGGACGGTGTCGTCTTTATTCTCCTCTGTGATGGTATCATTCGAAGATAGAGCCTCTGAAGGCAAAATCGGGTCAACTGCCGTATCAACCTTTTGACTTTCGTCAGGCATGGATCCAGACGGTTCATCTTCAATGATAGGTGCTTTGGCTGACCACCTGGGTGGGCCAGCCGGGTTCTCAACTAGTGAAGGACTTGGCAGGAGTTTTTGATATCCAGGAGGAAGTTGCGCTCGTAAAATCGGGCGATCTTCCAGAACTCTTTTAGCCTCGTCTAAGAAGGGACAACGGTGGATGGCGTGATTTCCTTCACACAGTTTGCAGGGAAATCTAGCTTTCCCTCTCTGTCCTGTGGCTTCACTTTCACTAGTCGACGGTGAGCAGTCAACATGGCTATCAGAATTTGATGCTACCGAATTGTGCAAACGGGGAGACCAGTCCCTAAGTATTCGAGGGATACAGGGACAATCTCTGTGGAAATGGTCTCCCTTGCATATGACACATGGCGATTTAGGCCTTGTCAGTGCTGTGTGTGGATTTTTGTCAGACGACACTTGTTTGCCCCCAGTTGCCTTTGGCTCCTTCTTCTTCTTCTCTTTCTTCTTCTTTTCCTTCTTCTCCTTAGGAACTCGGTTTTTGGTTTTACTAGTTCTGTCAAGCGAAGAGGAAGGAGGAGAGGAAGATGAAGTAGAAGGCTGGTGGGCAACTCTGGTCTGGTCTAACTGTTGACTCGACTATTCAGGAATGGGGGTGTTCTGAACGACATTGGTTGAAAAGAGCCAAACTGGCAGGCCAATTGTCAGTCCTGGAAGTGACAATGTGGCCATGTGGGGCGCACTAACATCTCCCCAAGAGGAGAAGGGACTAGGATTTCCACCAAGGGGAATTCCTTGGTTGGTGTGCTCCATTTTTTCAACCTAAAGATCAACGCAGGAATAGGGGTGATTGTTCCGTTTAAAATAAATTTTAACAATGCTTTAGACACAACTTGCTTTTTCAGTTTTAAAGAGTCGAGAAAAAGCTAAAGATGACTCTAGTCTCCTTCGATGTTTTAACGAGCCCGAAGTGACAAATGCTCGGATGGAATTTTTTCGTTATAGAGTCTGAAAAAGGCCAAAAGGAACTGCTCTGGAGTTATAGGCAGAGGGTGTGCCAAACTTTTCGCAAAACCGCAGAATACTTTTTAGGGTACGGGCGGTCGATCTTCCTGAATGCTGTGTTCAGTGCATTGCGATCAGTAGGGCGGCCGACACGGCTTCCTAAGGATAAAGGTTTTATGCCTATAGGGGTCTCCCAATATATACGCGACGGTACGTGGGAGCACAATCCGTACTGGCGCTATCGTCCCTCAGGAGGAATCACCCACCATCCATGAGATCGACAGTCACCAGGCTTAACGACGCCGGAACACGTCTCTAGCCTAGACCTCTATGTTGTGCGTTATGTTACAAAGCGTTGTTGAGTTCATTCAATTTATTTTAGGTTGATCTTTTTAAAGTTTGCCTTTCAAGGTTCACCACGAGATGTATGATACAAATTCCTAAATGCAGTCTAAAGATGATAAGCAAGCTTTATATCTTTTCAACTTTGAAAATCCTAGCTACTAAGGGAAAAGAAAGACACTATCTTTTCTCAAAGAGCAATCAGCACACTCTAATGCACTTTTCCTAAATCCAACATGAAAACTATCAAATGCAAATGCACAATGCAGGTGTTTGTTTTCCGCTTTCTTAGTATTGATGCCTACAAAGAAAGCTTTTTGTACAACTTTGAATTTGCTTTTAAATGATCAATACAAACAAGTTTACTTTTTCGAAATCAGAGAAGATAGAAGAGATTACAACACTTAACGATTTTTGAAATAAAGACTTGTTTCGACACTTAAAAGAGACAAATTCAAACCAATAAGCAAAAGTAAATGTATAATCAATCTGCAAACAGCCAATGAACTCTCTTCTAAGATCACAATCAACAGATCTGAATCAAGGGCTACAGGATGACTATTTCACTCATGCAAAGGAAAACTGTAAATGATGCCACAAACACATAAAAACACTCATAGTCTTTTTGTACAAAAGGAGGCAGAATCTAAGCAGAGAAAAGGAGTTTTCAGACTGGTACCTATGCTGGTTATAGGCTGCAAAAATCAGAGATCAAAACAAGGCAAAACAGAGCAGAGAAGCCCAGCTGCACAAGAGCAAACTGGTTCAGCGCAACCTCAACACAAGGGTTTTGACATTCAGCGCAGGTAGCCTTCACGGGACCTGCGTTGAAATGCAGAATCCCTTCACTGGGTCTGCGCTGAAGGAGAAACTCTCGTTTCCCTCAGGTTCTGGGTCACAGATTGCTCTTTAATTCACTATTTTAGGCCAAATAAAAGCAACAAGAAAGGTGTAATCAAAGGGATGCTTTGAGAGGCTACTAAGATCTATCACAAGGATCATCAAATCATTTGTGAATCCATTGTTCAGATCATAGACAAGTCCAGCAATTGGATCAAAGCAGCAACTTTCTACTTTGCATCCGGGAAAGATGCAGTTCGATTGTTGTTGTCAAGTCTATGAAATAAGCAATGATAGAAACACAAATAAAATGATTAAACAAATCTCCCCAGCGGAGTCGCCAATTTGTTGTGGGGAAAAATGCCTATGCAGGATGATCCTATCCACCTAAGGTGTGACAGTGCCTTAGCAACAAACGAGTACAGCTATTTTGGTTTCTTCCTTTATGAAATGTGAAAGAAGAGAGATGAATGGACTTACCGGTGTCTTCCGTTTGTCCCTCGATCCGGTCTCTATCCTCTTTGGGTGTTCACAGTTACTTGCCTTCTCACTCGCCCAGCTTCAATGGGTTCCTGCAAGATCACAAGAGAACAGCTACTTGCGACAAGAGAAGAACACTACACAAAGACAGATACTCACATTCATAACTAGTTTAGGATTAGAAATAAACTAAATACACTAATGCATTCATACATCAAAAATACATCAGCATATAGGAGAAACCAAGATAGCTTTATTGATGAATAACAAGGTTCAGGAAGAGATACAACCCAGAGGGCTCCAATCCAGCATCTCCTTCCCAGCAAATGGAATTCCTATCTTCACCCCTTTCAAAGCATTAAGCACCCAATGATTCCAATCTCAAACCAACAACAATTCTTTGCAATACCAAAATTCCAGCCTCCAGATCTCATGGAGGAGAGATCCATATATAGATGTTTGGAGAGAGGATGAGTCAGCTTGAGATCTGACTAGTGTCCTCTCCCTCTGTCAGTTCTTGAGTCCACTTGGAGGTTCTTGCTTCCACTTGGAGAAATGGAACCTCTTACTCATCACCAGTCGAATTCCCTGAGGCAAGTGTCATTTTGGAAGCTTCCTGGGGTTTGACACCTTGAGAAATGAGCCTGCCACTTGTCCACTCTCATTCAGCGCAGGTAGCCTTTGTTCCAGTTGACATTCAACGCAGGTAGCTAGTGTTGGCTTTGACATTCAGCGCAAACAGCTAGTGTAGCCACTGAAATGGTCCTGAATTGACTTTTTTTTTAGCAGTTTTAGGTGGAGAACTTCTGTGAATTGTTGTGGTTTGTTAGCCTTGTTCCTCTAGGGGTAGGGACAACATGTTTAGGGACTTTGGATCCCTTAGATTATGGACATTTCATGCTCAATGGTGTAAGGCACAAAAATTTCTATAACATATATATCTATATATATATATATATATATATATATATATATATATATATATATATATATATATATATATATATATATATATATATATATATATATATATATGTTCATGTTTCAATAATGCATAATTGATAGATACATTAAATCCATTATGAAAAGTGCATTTGGTCGAGTGAATAAAAGCATTTAGACTCTTTTATAATTTGTACTATATTGTTTCATTATGTAGTGTATTGTACAAGAAACATTGTCTTCATGTGCTTGCACCTAGTACATGTCATTTGTCAAAGTAAAACATTAGGAACTTAAAGTATATTGGAGTATTTGGTTGGCATGAAAGTTTATCAGTTTTGTAAATAAGTTTATTTCAAAACATTAAGTATATATTTACATATTTATGTGCTATGAATAAAACAAATGATTTAGAAACGAGAAAAAATGTAAAGGTACATTTGATCACTTCTTTCAATTGTGTTTACATGAAACTCAATATTTTCGTTAACAAATTATCAAAAAATAGACTCTAAAGTTAGGACTTCAGGCTAGATTATTCTGCGTGAGTTTAGAAATGTTTTTTTTGTCAACATTTTTTCTAAGTCAACATTTTTTTCTTGGAATAGTTTATATGTATTATATGTAATATTTTTGTATTATATGTAATAATTTAGTCAACATTTTTTCTTGGATTAGTTTATATGTATTATATGTATTACATGTTATATTTAGAGGCATCCCATATATGGGTACCAACTATAGGCCATTGGAGTGTGAGGGGATCTGTTATACATGGTTGGGCTCATGATTGATCACATTACCCACACATAGTGCATGATCCACTCATAGATCCTACCTTTGATGCTAGTCAAAGTGCTAGAGGAAATGTTTTTGTCTTTGTTGATGATCATGCTACCTCTAGTGGACCTTCTTCACCTATTTTAAGATATACCTCCTACATTTTTAAATCCTCTTTAAATTTTATGTCTTTATGTATTGAAATTGTCTTTAACTGGTGTGTTTGAATTTAATGTATATGTTATTATGCTTCTATTTTGTTAATTATATATGTTAAATTATGTTTATGATTTGCAAGCCCTCAGTAGGCCAAAACTAAGGATCGGAGTGCAATATCGATCCCTCTGTGGGACGATGCTCCAACTCATATCAGATTGGAGGATGTTATGACCCATCATATGTGGATTAAACAAGAGATACGTAACATCCCTTCCAATTCACTGTTTAGTCATAGTTTGTCTTTGATGCTAGATAGCATCAATAGGTTGATCAAGACATACTGGAAGTCAAGCCCATAAAGCCACCTCCTACAATCCATACAAAAGATTAGGAGGCATGAGGTTAGAGGCCCACATATGTGGGAGGTGGTGAAAGATACCCCCATGAATAGTGATGTTTGTGGGGAGTTGTTCGACACCCCTCCGAATCGCCCTATTAGACATAGAGGTCCGATTCCACTAAAATATTTTAGGAATGTTGATGCAACCTCTTTTGTGTATGATAGATTCATTGAAGCTTAGAGCTAGTTCCCCCACCATGACCAAGTCATCATTTATTTGACTAAGCATTTATATGCAGAGTTCATGTTACAAATGAGGCCCAATTACATTGATACCAGATCTCATTATTATTGACTCAACATGGGACATACATATGATTGTGATGGTGCTCACAAAGACCCTTGGCATGTACCACCATGTACCACCAACTTTGAGATTCTTGCTACTACCATCTCAGAGCTTGGCATTACCAATAGAGCTAGAGGA
The DNA here is from genome assembly GCA_031772625.1 of Pinus tabuliformis. Classification (NCBI taxonomy): domain Eukaryota; kingdom Viridiplantae; phylum Streptophyta; class Pinopsida; order Pinales; family Pinaceae; genus Pinus; species Pinus tabuliformis. The sequence goes on from CM062806.1 coordinate 294,540,829, forward strand.
TTCATTGCACCTCAGTGTTGGGAGTAGAGAGAATGTTACAGATAGCATGCAAACATCATTGGTCAATGCTCAAGTTACATTGGATGTAGAGATTAGGAGACCGCCACCGTTTCCTTATCACCCACTAGTGACTTTATATGATGATTTATTTCTCGTGAGTCGACTCATTGACCAACTTTTGGTATATGCATGTATGTATCATAATGTCTTTCATGACACTTGGATAGTGCACGACCCACATGACACAAACTAGGTGCAAACACAAACACACACACACACACACACATGAAAATTTTGACTCTTATTGTCAAATTATGCATAATTATCTATATTAATTTCTATTTTGTATTAGATTCCATTTATATTAATAAGTTCACGATAACATGTTGACAAAACCCAAATACATGGATAAAATTATGAGGTCATTCAAGGGGGTAGTTGATCAGCTAGACCATCATCGAACAAAGCATGTTTCCATGGATTCTCTTCCACCTCCACCTCCACCTCATAACACTAATGTGGAGGAAAGTCACTATGTACAACCAAATGGACGAACAATTGAGGTAAACATTTTTATTCCTAAGATTTCAACATTTTAATTTTTTTAAGTTACACATATATGCTAATTAAGTTGTAGACTAATTATAATTTTTCATTGCCATTGTGTACACAGGTCCATATGCAGGGTGTTGTTGTTGTCGCTATTATATGGATACATGAGTGGGATTTTGGGTTTAGAGGCACTAATGATGTGGATCCATCGATGCAGACCCCAATCATTGAGCCACATGGAGGGAGCACCATACCCAAATTCATCAAACCCCCATCCTATTAGACTTGCATATGGACTTGGCTGAGGTAGCAGATTCATGTATATGTAATTAAAAATGTGGTTCAAAATAATTTATTTCGATATAGTTTATTTTGTATAAATAATGGTCTAATTAGCTTGAATTTGAATGTGTTATATTGTAGTACCATCTTATGGACACTTACTTTGTGTGACAGAACACACATACAAGTTGTTATTGTGGTACTTAGAGTGGATAACTTGTATATTTTTCAGGCTCATTTCATAGGGAACATTCACATGTGATACATACTTTGTATATTTTCATACATGGATAGTTTATGGACATATATGAACATTATTTTAGTTTATAGATGCTTATTATTTTGGTCTATTGATGTTCATGTGATATTTGTAATTTGTATATATTTTCATATGGATAGTTTATTAATACATTCACTATTTCAGTTTATCAATTTGTATTAATCTTGTTTATGGATGTTCATTAATTTTTAAAGTTTAGGAATTTGTTAAAATTATTTCTCTAATTTAATTTTTTTTCTATATACTATAACTTTTATTAGTAAAATATAACAATTTTGATTTTGAGTTTCGTGGACTAAGAAAATAAGTACAATGGTAAGTTATGATGAAAGTCACTTTGATACTTAAAATGAACTAAAATATATCATGTATCAATTTAATATTGAACATGGAAAGAATTACAATCACGCTTCAAATTGACTTGTAGAAAGTGTCTTTTAGTGCAATCAACATGTACATTATTACAATTCAATTTTAAAAATGATTATTTGTATTATAAAGTCATATATATACATATCTATATATATATATATATATATATATATATATATATATATATATATATATATATATATATATATATATATATATATATATATATATATATATATATATCTATATATATATATATATATATCTATATATATATATATATCTATATATAGATATATATAGATATATATCTATATATATATATATATATATATATATATATATATATATATATATATATCTATATATATATATATATAAATATAGATATATATATATATGAGAGAAATTTTGTGACCCACCCATATACCATTGCATGGACAACTTTTTTAAGTATTTCAATCAATTTCTTATTTCAAGGTTCAATTAAAAAACACAAAAAAGATTGAAATAAGTTTATTCAATTTTAAAAGATGTCATATAAACAAAAAGTAGGTTTATTTAGTATTATTTCTTTTGATATTATCAACAAGAGCATAGTCATAACATGATATAAGTCAATCGTATTGAAATTTAATATTAAGTGAAAACCAATATATGATAACATTTCTATAATGTTATATAATGTTATCAACTTTCCTAAATTTACAAGTAGTTATCCAAGTATTTCAATCAATTATTTATGGTTGAAATAATTTATATTCAATTTTAAAATATATGGAGATGTAAAAGTTACAAATAGAAGTGTTATTCAATTTTATTTTGTTTGAGGTTATATACAAAAGGTTATTCATAATGCACATCATCAATAATTATTTTGTTCTTACACTGAAATCAATGCACAATATTAAACAAATTACCTTGAAATTAATGTACACCATAGATATAGTTACATCAAATCAGAAATCAACATCTTCACTAAAATAATTGCATCTAATGCAAACAATCAAATATGATGAGAAATTAACATCTACATTGAAATCAGTGCATCTAATGCAAACAATAAAATAGGATTAGGAATCAACACCTACAGGAAAATTAATACATCCAATGTTGCAAGCAATCAGATAGGATAAAAAATCTACATCTACACTGAAATCAATGCATCTAGTGCTAGCAATTAGATAGGATTAGGAAGCAAAATCTACACTAAAATCAATGCATCTAATGCAAACTCAATCAAAAAATATTAGAAATTAACATCTTTAATGAAATTAATGCATCTAATGCAAGTAATGAAATAGAATTAGAAATCAACATATACATCGAAATCAATGCATCTAATGCAAGAAATCAAATAGGATTAGAAATCAACATCCATGACACTAAAATCAATGCATCAGGTGTTGGGTTGTGTTATATTCTTTCCACGACTAGCCTTCCTAGTTAACCGAGGGGTTAGAGAGGGTCCCCTTTGTTGCGTTGATTGCGTAGCAAGGGGGTCACAGGGGGGGCGGAAGCCCCCCCTATCCAGGGGGTTTGAGGAGGCGGGTAGCCCCCTCTACAGGGTTCGGGTTAGTGCCCCAGAGAAAAAAAAAATTGGACCCTATGTTAGGTTGGGCGGACCTACCTATGGTTTTGTGCATGGTTTTCACACATGGTTTCGGACGCAATGGTTTTCGGTCCATGCTATTGGATGCTTCAGCATGTATATATATGTATTGTAACATTGAAGGGAATATAATGTAAAATCAAGCTGGTAGTCCCAGTTTTGGGATCCAGGGGAAAATGTCTGTGTTTATTTGTTTTATGTGTTATGCTCTCGCCTTTGTTTCTTTTATGTTTTTAGAATTGTATGCAGGTAATTTATGTACGGGGTTAAAACCTACATTGGGTGCAAGAAATTTTCTTCCTTTTCTCTCCCCCCTCCATCTATATTTATATATCCCTCCATATCTCCTTCTTTGTCTCTCTATCTCACCCCCGATACACACATGTTCTCTCTCTTCATATATATCTATCTCTCCCCCCCTCCCTCTATCTCTCTCTCTTCTTTCCTCGCTCCCCTTTCCATCTATACCTTTATATCCCTATGTCTCTCCTTCATATCTATATATCACCCCACAAACATACACATTGTTTCTCCATATATATCTATATTTCCATCCCTCCCCCTCTCTCTCTCTCTCTCTTCCCCTTCTATCCCTTTACTTCCCCTTCTATCTCTCTTACCTCCTACTCTCCTATCTCCATCTCTCTCTATCTCCCTTGTCACCCCCTCTCTCTCTCGCTCTCCACCTTTCTCTCTATATATTTCTTGAACTTCATATTTCCCTATCTTTTCCTCCAACTCCATCTCTCGATCTCCCTCTCTTTCTCCTCCACTCTCTCCTCCTCTCCCTCTATCAATCTTTGTTTCACCCTCTCTCTATTACCCTTCTCTACCACTCTCTCTCCTCTATATTTCAAAAATTTTAAAATACTTTGACAATTAAAATATTGTGTTTAAATAATTTATTTATTTATTTTGATGTCATACAACAATTTTTTTATTATATATAAAACATATTTAAAATAAAATATTTCAAATGTTTGTTGTAACTTCGTCTAGAGGGAAAATGATACTTTTCCATAGAAATATACTATCTAAAGTTTTCCAAAATATTCATGTTCCTAGATGCCCTCTTATCCTTCCCCTTGCCACCGTGGAGTTAGTTTCCTTTTTAATGTTCATAGAGTAGGCTCTGAGGCTTATGGGTGTCGGTATGAAAGTGACTCGACTCATTCTTATGGCCTTAGCTATGCAAGATAGAGAAGGTCCCTTACTCCCTGGTTCGGGAATTATTTATATTTTTGGATGGAAGTTAGCATCAGAAGGAAGCATTGGGTTATGATCAAGATGAGAATCTCACATATGGTTAATATGGCAGGTACCCTAGTCTAGTGTGACCCATCCTTGGGCTGGCTAATGAGGTACAAGTCTGGTGTGACCTATCCTTCAAACTATGACTCATGTCGCTGCTAGGAAGGGTAAGGCCACCCGTGGCTCCTGCGACTGAGGCAGGAAATATCAAGGTGTGCCTGAATCTCGTCTCCTTAAAAAATCCTAGGGTAAACCTGATGGCCACAAATCTATCTCCCATATCATCAATGAAGTTTCCTCTGCATACCATGAGGGTATCTATGCCTATGTCCGCCAACTAATAAATGCATGGGAAGTTGAGCTAACCAAGAAGATGGACTTATGGATAGCGATATGGAATATTGGAAATGCATGGTGCCTGACCCTGGAAACTCTTGGAAGAAACCTCTCAATATAAGAAAAGCATCCATTTTGTATTGTGTTAGATACCTATACCAATAGGTTTCATATTTCATGATTGGCAAAGAAAGTTCCAAATATGCTCTGCTTTGGTGATGCAAAGATCCCATATTTTCAAGAGAAGGTAATATGTGTACATAGCTTGATGTTGACTCAATTTTGGATGGATGGTCCAACAGCCTAATCTGGATCATGCCATGTTTCAATTTCTTGTTGTAGAATAGAGAAAGAAGCCTGTCCAAACTGTTTAATCTTGGCAGACCAGTAGTTAGGTAGAGAATTAAGGTTCCCAACTGCTTAATCTGGGACCTTGGAAGCAATAAGGGTAGTTCTAGATAGAAAATCAAAAGAAAAAGCCAAAAGAAAAGAAAAGGCACATGAGGGTCTGCAAGTCTAAGTGCACCCTCCATGAAAAAACAAAAAATGCTAGGCAAGTTAATGGGTAGGTAGAGGGGGTTGCAGAAATGTCATTCCTTTCAATTGAATTTTTCTGGTCTAACATAAAGGAAACATCAGTGGATTGAGAAGTTCCTCTTCTCCATCATCTTGCAGCAATACAAAGGAGCATGTCTAACTTCCTGTTTCCCCCCCCTCACATTCATTGTTAACATCCCATTACCAGTTATGTTCATGAAAGAAAGTCAAGGTCTTATGGTGGTTCTTGTTTCTTTAAAAGCCACATTTCTTGTGTAAAATTCTTTTCATTTTGATCTACTTCCTAAACTAAGTTGATTCCATATAAAACTTAGTGTTTCCACTCCTCATCCACCTCTTCCACTCATATTAACCCCTAACTTCTTACTATGTAACTCCCTATACCCCCTATTCCCCTATTACTATGTAAATTATGCAAAAAACCCAAAATATCTAAGTATCCCTTTCCCCGAGCATTATAGCTCTAAGTTTGGCTTTAAAATGGTTTGAGCGCTAAACATTAGAGCGCGACCCAAAGAGCGCCGATAAATTAATCCTGGAATTAATCTAATATCTGCTTGGATTAACCGCCTAAACTCAGTTTTGTAACCAAACCTGTGCATAATCCATTTTACCCGTAATACAGTTGAAAACCCACTTTTCTAATGTTTCGTCGGGCGCGTATTTTACCGAATAATATTATTTTATATGCCCGCCCGCTTCCGTATCGCCCTGACATCTTATTGACCCGTCGACCGTCGGATCTGGGCTTTCCCATCCGACGGCCCATATCCATATCGGGTCGGCCCCGATGATTGCACTTTATCGCCCGAGAAACTGTCAGAGGGTGACGTCAGGCCTCTGCCACGCGTCACCCCCATATTCTCTCGGGCCGCCCTCTGACAAAACCACGACCGTATCCAAAGCGGTCCGAGAAAAACCATTTACCGCTTGTGGTTTACCGCCTGCCCACATCACCGCTACGTCACGCCCACGTCAGTTCAACTCGGCGCCCTGTCAGCACCCCCGCCCGCCAGCGCTCCGACATGTCCGCCACCTATGCAATCCCCGTGGACCACTCACAGGCCGCCACGTCACTCGATGACATCATGCTGACGTCACCCGACCCTGACCCCACCTGATGACGTCATGCTGACGTCATCCAAAAAAAGGCGCCAATGACCCAAAAGTCCATATTTTCGCCGAAAATTGCGTTTTTTCTCACTTTTTGCAAAAACAACTATTGCTCCCCCTGCATGCGAATTACGACCAATCCGTCGCCAACCTGCAGAAATCGCTACAAAGACCGTGGGCGCGTCCAATCCACCTGCATTTGTAACCATTGCTGGCAATTCACAAGGTATTTATCCAAATCATTCCCTCCGCGCCTGGTTTTGTCCATAATTGTCCAAAGCTAGCTTAAAAAGAGTGAGAAAACACTGTATTTACTGTTGACACCTAATCCGAAACGGATGGGTGAAATGGACAGTCATCTAGAAGATGAACTGATCCGTTTTGTTTTTGTATATAAACATGAGTTAGTTAATGAATAAAATCATCAGTGTTTTCACCCGCTCATCCTAGAGTTACCCTGGCCTGACATGGTATCAGAGAACAGGTCCCAGAAATAGCTGTAACTCCTCTGCCAGGTTTCTGCTGCCTCATGAAACCTCTGTCCTGAGAGACTTCGCATCCGTTTTCTCTGAGAGACTGTGCATTGTTTTTTTATAAGCGTTTCCCTGACACTGTCAACGCTGCCCCTCTCTGCGCATACCTGAATGTATCGGTTATGCCTGACATTGTGCAGTGAACGTGGAATATGCTGTTGAATGTGACCTTCGGTTTCCTTGCACTGTTGTGACAAATAATTTTTTTTTCTCCTCTCGCCACTCTGAATGAGGGTTCCTTCCTGGAGAACTGGGTTCACGCCTCTGTGGATAAGGATACGACCCTTATTCCTTCTTTGTTTTCTGATTTCATAATTGTTTGAAGACCCCTTTGCACCATTGATAAGCTCATCTGCAAGGCACTCAGCTATCGTTTTTATATTTCGGAATGCACTGTCTCGCGCACCAGTGGTGAGCAGAAAGATTGCTTGATTTACACGTCTCAAAGGAGATATATCAACTGCTTGACGTCGAACAACACCAGCTGAACCAATTCGAGTAGCATCTTCTTTTGGACCACTGTTTATGATGGCATCTCCGACTTCTCTTGTTATTTAGCTGCCCAACCAAATCTGTGATACGTGGTTTACCATTTTCTTTTCTCAGTTGCTTCTCAAATTCCTTGCCTTTCTGCATTATGTCTTTATATGCTTCTGGCTCACGTGATTTCAAAATATTCCAAAGGATGCCTCCAGGTGTGCGGCGGATGTCATTGAAAGTCGTGGAGGGCAGATGACAATTGACTTAGGGTCAGACCACAATTTTGAACTATAGCTGGACTGTAAGTGGATCTGATACTATACATTTTTTGTATTCGGTGACACTGGCACCTGATGAATGTATTCCATATTCTCCTATGAATATAGGATATTTAGCGGTTGGGGGTTTGACCGAGGTGAGCCTCCGCTATTTGCTTGAAAATTTTGGCATCTATACATTAGCTTGCCACATTGCTCCTTTTTGGGTTCTGTGAAATGCTAGTGGGCTGCGGATTTCTTTAGGTTGGGTGTTCGAATTCCGGCAGTTTGACCGATGGTATCAACGCTCATTCATTCATTCAAGTATTGCAGTGTTTTCATATAACCATATGACTTTAACCTGATTCATCTCAACGTGGAGATGTATTCTTTCTCACTATGAGTCCCGAAAGTTTGAGAATGACAAGAAAGATGAGTTTAATGGCGGTATAATGTGTGCTGTTGATATGTATTTATGATGGCAGTTTTTGTATTGTAAGCAGTTTTCAAAGGGGTTATATAAGCAGTTTTCAAAAGCATTCAAAGTCATATCAGTCAGAACATTTGCACAGTTTGTTTTTTATGCTGTATTGAAGCATAAAGTGTTATAATATTTCAATGAAATTCTGATGCCTTCTGTCACACATTAGAGGGATTTGTAGATTTTTTTTATCAAGCAGAAGTTTTTTACAGAATGCATTCAATCATCTCTATGGTCGGAATAGTTCTCACTGGCAAGGAGAACTATTCTGAATGGTCTCGGATGGTAAAACACACCCTCATCTACAATGAGCTGTGGAAAGGAGTGTGTGTCGGAGAAGAAGACAAAGACCCTGTGCAGCCTACATCAGACAAAGAACTCGCCATTTGGGAAAACAAGAACAACAAAGCCTATGCATTGATCGCAGCATCTGTAAACGAAGAAGTAAGTCGTCATATTTCATCCTATTCCACTACCTTTGAAGCTCTACAAAAGCTGAAAGAACTCTATGATACACATTCTGCACTTGAAGTTGTTCAGCTCATGATTAAACTCTTCACTCTTGAACTGAAAAATAATGATCCTCTTGCTCTTGCATCTGAAATAAAGTCTATAATTCATGATATTAAATCCACTAAGGTTGAGCTGGATATCTCTCTTATTGCCTTTCTCAAAGCACTCTATCCTACCTACTCCAATTATCTTGAGTATTTACAAGCAAATGGAAATCTTAAAGATATAACCTTTGACTCTCTTGTGAAAAAGTTTGCTGAAAGAGAGAAAGCCTTTGGAAAGAAAATAGTCCCTGAATCTTCTGAAGAGACTGTTTGCATTGCTCATAAAGAAAAGCATCCTGCTCAAGATTCTACAAGAGGAAGAGGTGGACGAAGAGGAAGAGGAAGATACTTCAGAGGCAGGGGGGCAGACATTCTCAAGCAGAAAAGGCAGATCTGCATTGCATTCGCTGCAAACGAAATGAATCACATGATGCTTCTACATGCAAGCTACCATGGGACAAAGTTGAGCAGAGAAGAAATCAGCAGAAAGGTAAAACTGATGACACGGACAAAGGTAAAGCACCTGAATCCGCTCACTATATTGAGGCACAATGTAACATTGGAGTAAATGAAGATTTGTTTAATGCTTCACTTGCTTCTTCGAAAAATGACTGGTTGCTTGATTCAGGAGCAACCTGTCATATGACTCATAGGAAAGATTTTTTTGAAGATTTCACTGATAATGTTGATGGAGCAGTATACTTTGTAGATCAGTCAAAAATCAAGCCATCAGGGCTTGGCACAATCAGGCTTAAACTGCCTGGTCTTCCAGACTTTCTTCTGGATCATGTTCTATATCTCCCACAGCTCAAGAGAAACTTGTTGTCCCTGGTCCACATCCGGGAGCAAGGTCACTCCATTCATATGTTTGATGGAAAGCTTGAGGTAAGAAAGGCATCTGACCATTCACTTGTCATGAGGGGTATAGAAGAAGAAAGACTTCTTAAACTGCAAGGAACCTCTGCTCATGCACAACATTTCTCATATATTTCTCATCATGAAGAAGGTGCACTTCCATCAAGTTTATTATGGCATGCTAGATTTGGACATTTAAACTATGATAGTCTCCGCTTGTTGAAGAAAAATGGTGTTGCTGGTTTTCCTACAATTCCTAGAAAACATAAGCAATGTGATGCTTGCATTCTAGGAAAGCATAGCAAACAGTCTTTTCATGATTCACATTCAAGAGCACATAGGAAGCTTGAACTCATTCATTCAGATTTATGTGGTCCAATGCTTGTTTCTTCTGCAAATGGAAATAAATATATCATGACATTTATTGATGATTACACCAGAATGTGTTGGGTTTATTTTTTGAAGAACAAATCTGATGCTTTTCAAACATTCAAGAATTTTCATAAATGGATTGAAAATGATGCACAATCTCATATTGGGTCTATTCACACTGATAATGGAAAAGAATATACATCAAATGAATTTGAACACTATCTTCGCCAACATGGGATTAAACATCAAACAACTGTGCCTTATAATCCTCAACAGAATGGTGTAGCTGAAAGAATGAATAGAACAATTTTGAATATGGTACGATCCATACTTTTCTTCAAAAATGTAAAGACAATGTTTTGGGTTGATGTTGTTCTATGTGCTGCATATATAAAGAATAGATTTCCATCTAGTGCTATAAGAAACAAGACTCCTTATGAATTGTGGTATGGACATGTTCCTTCGGTAAAACATCTCAGGATTTTTGGTTCCACCTATTATGCTTTAATACCAAAGGTACATAGAAACAAACTTGGTGCTAGAAGTCGTAAGTGTATCTTCCTGGGGTATTCAAACACATCTAAAGCATACCGCCTCTATGATGAAGTAAATAAAAAGTTTGTTTTATCTAGAGATGTCATTTTTCTTGAATCATCCAAATCTGACAGTGTTGTTGAGCGGAAACTTGATCGCTTGGATAGACTCACAAAACCGAAATCATTCCAAGAGTTTGATAATCAAATTCCACATCTTGAAGGGGGGATTCCTATACTAGATCAACATGTGGAATCTCCTTCTGAAGAACAATCTCCCCTGCATGACACTCCAACAACGGATGATGCTTTAAGTGATGTAATTGATAGAATTGGGAGACTTAATCTTGATTCAGTCCCAACTCAATCAACAGAACAGCCTGGACCATCTCAGAAAGGTCCCCCAAAGTGGCTGACAAAGACACTTGAAAGTGTTCATCCTGATGAAATTGGAAAAACAGGAACCCGAAATACAAACAGACAAGATGGAGGTGATGTAGATAACTCTAATTCACCTATTGATATGGATGTTACTTATGATTGTGAACTGAACTTGTCTACAGATTTTGAACCAACTTCCTTCAAAGAAGCTACTTCTCATGATGAATGGAAAGAAGTGATGCAGAAGGAGTATGATGCCCTCATAAAGAATGGCACTTGGAAGCTGGTTGATCCTCCATTTGGAACCAAACCAATTGCCTGCAAGTGGGTCTACAAGAACAAGTACAAAGCTGATGGCTCACTTGACAAGCACAAAGCTAGGCTTGTGGCAAAAGGCTTTGCACAGAAGGAAGGGGTCGATTATGAGGAAACTTTTGCTCCCACAGCAAAATGGGCCACCATCCGGACACTCTTTGCACTAGCTGCTCAGAACAGTTGGAAAGTCCATCAAATGGATGTAAAAACTGCATTCTTGAATGGAGACCTAAAAGAGAATGTTTTTATGTCCCAACCTGAAGGATTTGTTGTGAAAGGACATGAACACAAAGTATGCAAACTTGTGAAGTCCTTGTATGGCCTCAAAGAAGCACCACGAGCCTGGTATGAAAAACTAACTGAGCATCTTCCGAAACTCAACTTCAAACATTTTGATCTTGATGATGCAACTTTATTTGTCAAGAAAGTTGGCAAAACAGTTGTATATCTTGTGGTATATGTAGATGATGTTTTAATGACAGGGAACAATGAAAGCTATATTGCATCCATAAAGAAAGAATTAGGAAAAATTTTTGAAATGACTGATTTGGGCTATGTTCATTACTATCTTGGCATTGAAGTAACCCAACATCCAAAGTCCATATTTCTTTCTCAAAAGAAATACATTGAAGATTTGTTAAACAGATTTGGCATGACAGAGTGCAATCCCCTTTGTACTCCAATGGAACAAAACTTGAAGCTCACATCTATTGAAGGAAAGGAATTTGAGGATGCAACAAAGTATAGACAGCTTGTAGGAAGTCTCATCTACCTCACTACTACCAGACCAGACATTTCATTTGCTGTTGGAATCCTCTCCAGGTTCATGCAAAAGCCTTGTGAGGGACATTGGTCTGCTGCAAAAAGAGTTCTAAGGTACTTGAAGGGAACTCAAGACCTTGGAATCAAGTATACACAGGTGGACGACTTCAACTTGATTGGATACTCTGATTCAGACTTCGATGAGGACAAAGAAACTGGGGTATCTACTTCAGGATATTTTATGAGTCTTGGATCAGGAGCTGTCTCCTGGAGATCACGCAAACAATCAGTACTAGCAGATTCCACAACAGAAGTAGAATATGTGGCAGCAGTTGAAGCAACGTAAGAAATTGTGTGGCTCAGGAAAATTCTTGAAGATTTGCAAGTAAAACAAATACAATCAACTCCACTCATGATTGATAACACATCTGCAATAAAGTTGGCCAAGAACCCAAAGTTCCATGATCGTACTAAGCACATCAATACTAAATATCATCTGATCCGACATCATGTTGAGGCCAAAACAATCCATCTCCGTCATTGTTCCACAAACGAGCAAATTGCAGACATCTTCACCAAAGCGCTTGGAAGAGAAAAGCTTGAAAGATTCAGAACGGTGCTTGGACTCACAAACATCCCTTCAGATTAAAGGGGGGAATGTTGACACCTAATCCGAAACGGATGGGTGAACTGGACAGTCATCTAGAAGATGAACTGATCCGTTTTATTTTTGTATATAAACATGAGTTAGTTAATGAATAAAATCATCAGTGTTTTCACCCGCTCATCCTGGAGTTACCTTGGCCTGACATTTACCAGACAGTCCCCGGTACCAGTGTCTATTTTCAATTGTTGGGTCAAAACTCCTCTGCAGAACCTGCATTTAGCCAAATTTACCTAAATTCACAGTTAGTTCACGCATTCGTGAACTTAAAGACCCGAGCTCCACTAATTCACCATGGAGAGAGTTTACCAGTCCTGGAATTTTCTCTATCAATTCTCTGTGCTGTATTTCAATTACTTCACTACCATTTACCCTCTGCTCCTCTGCAATTCGCCTCTCTGTTCCGGAGATACCCCTATGTGTTGCTCTGATCAGTAAACACCAGTTCACATACAAGTCAGAGTCCTAATTAGCCATGGAAACACCAATAGAATTAAATATCCCACCTCTGAATGCCCCACAAAGAGAGTTAGAATGGAAGGCCCTGGGTGATAAAGATTATCAGATGATAGAGTCGTTTCCAATGAATTCCAAATTTAACATCCATATGCTGAATGAGTTAAAAGCCCAACACCTCAGTGGAGCTGATATTTTGGGGATTTGGGACTCCAATTTTCCCATTTTTAACCTTCCTCAAGTCAATTCCCTTCCAGACTTGATCCATAGATGCTGTGAATGTTATGATACATGTCAGAGAGCTGTTCTCAATCCCACAGGCTCAGTCTTGTTCCATATTACTCCTGAGGCCATAAATGAGATGCTGCACTTTCACACTGCAAGACCATTGACTCCTCTCTCCATGTTGGACTTATTAAAGAAGGGGGGCAACCTGTCCAGTGCCCAAATCATCAAAATTAATCAGTTATTTATTCAGCCAAGCTCTGAAACTGTGAGAACGCCTCCTATTGGAAATCCATATCTCAATGACTTGGGCAAAATGCTTGTAGATTTGATTAGCTATGTCTTGGGCTACAAGGGAGTTGAGGATGTTGATAACACCATTATGGCCATGCTGTCCATATTTTCTCCTGGGAAGCCTCCTGCTGTGCACTATGACTATGCTGAATACATTGCAAACAAGATTCATGAGCAACTGATGAATCTAGAAAGGGAAAAGGTGTTTAGATACACCTCATACATATATCATCTGTTCTTATTTTATCAACCTGACAGTTTCCCTATTCCTCTCAAGAAACATGATGCCTGGGGAAATCCAAGGTCGGTTGTGTTTTGGACTTCAGTTTTTCATCATACCTCTTGTTCACCATACACATACTGTGAATTCATAGACCTTTTCATTCATCCAGCTATGACTTTGTTATTTGGTGTTCCTCCTCCGAGATTGACCGATGAAATGCAAAGAATTCTCCATCTCTCTAAGACCTACAGCATTGGTGATTGGTACTTTTACCAACACCATACAGTAATCAGAATATATGGCTGTGAGTTGGACCCTTATAGGCTGCCAAGATATGTCCCTATGAGACTATTTGCCTTGGAGTATTTCAGGCAGTTTGGAAATGCAGACCAAATCCATTTCCATAGTAAAAACAAGAAAGTGCAACTAAAAGTCAGGAACCAGCTAGGCCCTTTTCTTTACAACATAAGGGAGGAGGGATGGAAGGAAGCAGATGGCATGCTACAGGCCCTCCAATTGGAAACCAATTTTCACTGGGTACCTTATGACCCTAATCATTTCATTTCTCTCAGGAGGGTAAAACATAAATTGGGTGGCTATGCTCACATTAGATTGCCTCATATTGAGAAATATGCCAATCTACTAAGTTGGAAAGAGGGCACCCTAGAAGAGGCAATTACTAGAGAGAAAATGATTCAAAGAGAGGCAAAGAATATTGAAAAAGAGGCTGACTTGGAAACTTGTGGACAGGTTTCCTCTTCATATCAAAGGCAACTTGGAGCAGCTGCCTCATCTTCTACAGCACATCAGCAAGCAGCCAAAGCTACTTATCAGGCTTCTAGCAAAGGCAAAGAGAAACAGATGGAGCCAGAACAAACACCTCATGAAGAAGTACAGCAACAAGAAGAACAACAAAAACAGGAGCGGCCAGTGCAGCAAGAACAAACAGCTGAAGCCCCAATATCCACTTGGCAGCAAGCACAAGAAACTGTGCCTCCTAGGCAAGAAACGACAGTGGAGGCCTCGGTCCTCCAAACCCCACAAAATGAAGATAGAAATCGGAAGAGGGATAGAGAGCAGGAGACTCCCCTCACCACATCCACAACTCAAGGGGAGAAAAGACAGAGGCTAAATCCCCTTTCAGAAGAAGAAATTCTTGTGGGGCAATCCTTCGGCATGGGCCCACCAAGCATGGAAGTATCTGCAAGTTCCTTTCAGCAGGAACAGGAAAGGACAGTTGGAGGAGAAGTCATCTCCTCAAGCCACCAAAGGGGAGCTGAAACAGGCATCAAACAACAATTTATTGATATCAAAAAGAGGAATGAGCCACTCAAGATACATCTCTACAATCACTTGTTGAAAATGGCTCCTACAAACCAATAGAGGTTGATGTCTTCATATGATGTACATGACGGCAAAATGATAGTGAGTCATTTCATGCCAACCATGCTGCAGCCACAGTCAGCTGCAGACTACATAAGGACCAACCTTGAGGTCCTTGCAAAAGACATCCACCCTATGGATCAGATTGAATTGCACAAGCAAACGGGTGAGATGGTATATGCCACCCTTGCAGACAAAACATTGGTAAATTATAGGCTGGAAAATAGCCTAAACAACACAGCTGCCCAACTTGAGTTGGAGAAAGCATCCTCCCAGGAAAAAGACAACCGAATCAAAGCGTTGGAGGATATCATCATAGAGCTTGGGCATGATCCCAAGGACACCAAGGCTATACAAGCGCTGTTGAAATTAAGAGATGCAGACATGGCAGCATTAAGAAAAATGATCAAGATCCCAGCAACTCTTCATCCTTAGACAGAAGGGGTTGCCCAGCTAAGGCATGAGCAAGATGCAGTAGCTATGCTGGTATCATTATACAAACAGCTGATCCAGACAGAGGAGAAATTGGGAGAGTCAGAGGCTGCGCTGCAGGCAGCCCTACAACAGAAGGAAGGAGGCCAAACATCATAGCCCCCTCCACAAATAATCAACCTTGAGGAATCTCCTCAAACTACTGCTCCTCCTACAGAGCAGACAGCTCAAACAACACCATCTACATCAGCACCAGCACCAACAACAGAGCAGGCTCCAAGCCTTGATATGCAGAAGCTGAAGAATGAAATTCGGGCTTTAGAAGCCCAAATGACAGAGTTAAATGAAGCTAGGGAGAATTTAGCTAAGCTGAATGAAAAATATGACAAGTCAAAGCAAAGCATAGCTGAAAAGGGAAGAGAAGTGAAGGCTCTCAAAGAGAAGATAAAGGAGCTGGAGAAAGAGCTCACCCTTGACAAAGTGATGGCTGAACTCAAGACAATTTTATGGGCCAACATTGGCCAATCACTCACAGATCAGTGGCAGTATATAGAGACCATTCATGAGAAAATGGAGCTCATAGGCAAAGCACACAGGGAAGTCCAGAGAGCAAGGGCATCTCTAGGCAATATGCCTGAGATAGCCAATAGAATGATTAACGTGCTCAATAACCGTACAGGTCCTCATCTGGCAGCAATAGGAATCCCTTACAGAACTGAAACTATCCTGTTGATAAAGAGGGTCCTTACATTGAGAAGCCTGGTACAAACACTGGAAAGAAGAAGCCAGGACATGCAGACAGTAGTAAACAAATTTATGGAAAAGTTTGCAGCATTACAAAGCAGAGGTCTTCCTGGCTTACTGAACAGCGCAGGGAGACTAGTTTCACATGAGAACTATGCTAAAAGGGTCAATACATTTGCTACAAATCAGATCACTGTAAGACCAAGTAGCTCAGAAGAAACAGGGCCAGCATCTGGGCAAAGTCTTTATAACAGAGTAGAGAACTTATTTTTCATTATGAATGAGATCAAACATTTGTTTGAAGTGCCTCCAAACTTCTACAAATATACAGACACAGATGAGACCTTAGATGCAATTTTTAGACATCAATTGCCCACACAGGAATGGTGGACCAAAATGATACAGTTGATACTGTGAACAAGAGCCTCTCATCAGGTTTTTCATCAAAAAAATAAGTCATCAGGATCAGAAAGTGTGATGCATACACTATGACTAGAGAAGAGTAGACTGAGCCAACTCAGCAGAAAGATTCGGCCACTAAAGCAATACTGATAGCTACAAATGACAGGGCCGAGAAAGCTACAACATGACAAAGCCGTAAAAACACATCATTCAGCATTAATACAGAACGCTCAACCGACTCAGTGGCCTCCAAAGGTAAAAAATGCTTCTGACAGCATTGAAGAGTATTCATTTTGTATTTAGAGCAGTAATGACTTCTTTATCTGCTATTTTGTAAAGTTGGTGAGCGCATTTAATTATCAAGTGACTCAGCGGTTCAGATATTTTTGTATAACCGATTGTATATATTCCCCCTCGCATAAGCTTGCAGGGGTGGTTGATTTTCTCTATCAAGAGATACTATGTTGTAAATGTTCAAAGTTTTAATATACAAAGCTGATGGAATTTCTAAATTTCTGTGTTTGTCTGATGCGTTTTGGGTGCTTGCTGAATGCTACAGTATTCCTGCGTATTCTCATGAAACAATAAGTTTTCTTTAACCTGTTCGTTATATTTGTTATTCTCTTCTTACTCCATTCATGTCTCTGTGTTTCACAAGTTTAATGGCAAAGAAAAATAATAGTATCAGGATTTATTCATAGAATACCCTGAACTCAATCTAAGCTATTAAGTATGTTTTCCTCAGTTATAGTTATAAAAGTGTAATTCTTAATTGCTGCACTTCCAAACTATAACTTTCACAGCGATTATTGTTCAGGAATTCAAACCTGCTCCTGCTCAATATATCTCTCTCTCACACCATCAACTTAGTGGAAATTTCTTAATTGCCTTCCACTGGTTACATGCACTTCATCATTATAGTTTCAAGTTTGTCTCATGAAATATTTAAATGGCCCTGTTGTTTCAATAATCACACTCAACAAATTCAAACAACCTGCAACTGCAGACTCCATTGCCTAATGGTCTAAAACTGCCTGAACATATCACCTTAGGTACTGAAAGACATCATTCAACCAAACTCTTAAAACAAACCCTCACCTCATATCTAGCCTAAGATTCTTAAGAACAAAGTTAAACAGCCAAAGAGAGATCCCTCTCTGATTGCAGGTTGGGCTAGAACCTGTAATCCAAAGCTTGGTTAGTGGTTACCCCGGTCGTATTCCCTCAGGAGTCAAAGGGAACAACCTGGGCGTTAACATATTGGATGATGAAGAATCTCTTTGTGGAAGCTTTGGCACTATCCTTTCTGGTTAGACCTCATCTTCTAAAAGGTTCCTAGCTTATAGTAAGGATCTCCAGCATATCCAATTTCAGCTCCATGGGAAGAATGCCCACCTCAGTCGCATTGAACAACATATCCTGTGTATCCCTTACTCTGAGCTTCAAGGCTCAAGTGCGAAGGATCTTGATCCTTCTGATTCAACTGATGATGAATAGTTGGATGTTTCCTGTTTATTTTTTGTATGCAACGGTCTCAAATTTTACATGCTTATGCATATCGTTATCTAGAATCTAGGAATTTTAAGGACACACATAATTATTTAACTTGGATTGACATACTCATAATATTTTTCTTTTGGAATGCTTATCATGCTATTTGGTGGCCAAAAGATCTGGTTTCCCTTTAATCAATTTCAGGCCACCCAACCACTTAGTTTCTGGATGTATCCTACATGTTTTTGAAAGATAATGAAAAGAAAGGTCCTACAAAGGTTACAAAAAAAACAATAATAATTTTTTAATATTAATATTAAATTTAATAATCTTTCTACATGACATGATAACAAAAATTATAATAAAATTTGTAATTTTAAAATGTGGTAAAAACTTAATATTCATATCTTTATTGATTCTAAAATATAAATGATCGGATTCACATTTTTTTTATAGAGGTTTGATCGAGCCCATGTTAACCACGTAAATAGATCAATCAATAAACCCTTGATCAAGCTATTTGAATTTGAAATTTAAATGCTCAATCGAGCCTCTCAATTCCTAAAATCCACAATTTCAACACCCCTTTTTCAAAATTTCCTGTAACACCATTTTGTACCCTAGCAGACTTAGGGGAAAAATTCTCCTTACGTGGCGGAGTTGATCATATTGGATTCATGAAGGAATACCTATCCAATGGCATATGAGTTTGACATTTTCAAATTCATATGATATTTTTCATCTAATTTTATTTTGAACATAATGCTTGAATTTTTTTTGAACACTTTTAAAGAGGTTGAATAAAAAAACAATATTATAAAAAATACACAACGATTGTTTTTCCAAAAATACCACTATCTTTGTTTATAGGTTCTCTTCAAAAGGGTGCTCTTGGTTTTTGATTTTATTTAAATAGTTGAAAAAAAACCCTACGAGAACACATGTATTTACAAAATCCAATTGAAATATTACTTCGCCAGCTACAAAAAAATAATAAAAAATATAATTTTACATAAAAAAAAAAAAATCATATGAAAAACTTAGCTCTCTCCATGTAGATCATTCTCATATATATCTATATATATATATATATATATATATATATATATATATATATATATATATATATATATATATATATATATATATATATATATATATATATATATTATATATATATATTTTAAAAATTACACATTTTATACTACGTTATGCTACATGAACACACACATACCTCTTGATATGTGTGAAAATTTCCAAGGACAAGTATCTCATTTAATGCAAAATTGACGTATTATACAACACTACATTTTTTTGCAAAAAATATCACTAGGAGAAGAACATAATTCTCCACGATTTGTATTTTTACTCTGAATCAAAATTCACAATGCTTATATGAATTTTGAGGGCTTCAATTCGATAAGAAAGGAAAAACTTGAAATTTCATCTACACATTTGGCCCAAAAGTGTAACCCATCTTCATGCATTCACCCTTCAACTTTATAAATCCCTCAACCTCCTATTCTAATTGTAGATTCCCTCTCATAGCCCTTTTGTCCTTCCAATAACAACCAACACCACCTACAAGTCTGCAACCTATCTCGTTAACCCTCGAGTCTGCTCCCTGAGTTTTCTCAACCTACTCTTTTAGCACTATGACCTATTCCTAGGCTTGTAGTCACATTTCGCTAGCCCCTATACTACTCCAACATGGTTGTGGCTTATGTTTTCTTGGTTGTGGGTTTCCATACCAGGGCTCCTTTAGGTTGCAATCTATTGTATTTAGCCTTAGCTCCTTGTTGACCTAAACCAAAATGCACTCCAACCCTCAAAATAGGGCTTAGCCCTATATTCTACACCAGCAGAACCTCAAACACTTTCATATGGCTAGAATTCCTTTGGAAGATTGTAGCTATGTTCATTTAGACCCCTTGCTCACTATAAGAATAATTATCCTTCACCTTGTATTTATACATTTCCAAGGGGTGTGAAACCTCAAGGGATGTGTCTCTTGGCTTTGCTACTGGACCTAATCTAACTCAATAACTTAAGCCAAAAATAATCAAATTTAAATATTAAATTCTTTTCAGTGGGTGCAAAACCCCAATAAACAAACTAGAAATTCCCAAGGGATTTTCTAACTAGAAATACCTTTCAAACTACCAAATTTCAACACCAAAAATATGCTTCCTAACATGAACTACATTAGTATATTCGAATTCAATGGAGAACAATTATATCCTAGTTTTTCTTGGAACACCTACAAATATGTCCAAACCATTGAAACTCAAACATCCTAAGGTAGAGCTCCACTCATCAAAATCATCAAGCAAGTGGACATCCAAAAAACCAAGGAGATGATTATTAGCGCCAAAAAAGTAGAGAATAAACATGTTAGTGGTTCCTTTAAGGTAACATAAAATATGTTTATTAGTGTAGAGATGAACCTCATGAGGTTCTTGCATGTATCTGGAAGAACACATACTAACTCCAAATAATATTTCTAGGTAAAAATGTATAAGATAAAGTACATTATTAACCAAATATCAACAAAGGGTTAAGGACACTTGGCCTAAAATTTCATCCCTGAACTAATAGGGCTACTCACTAGCTTTCAATTTTCCATCCAACAATGTTGCAAGAGATTTAGAGTGTACTAAATCTAAGGAAGTGAAATCCATACAAAGGCCTGAGATATATATGTTTGAAAACAAAATGGATTAAGGTTAAAGAAATCACGTAAAAATAACTTGAAGTTCCCACTTCATATCATTGATCATGGATGATGAATGACTAGTTAAGATGAGAACATCCACATATACAATGACCAATATTTTTCCATCATGATGTTTGATATAAATATCATGTTCAACCTCACATTCAATGAATCAATATTTGACTGAAATTTTGTGAATATTCTCATACTAGAGGTGTCCACTTAAGGGTGTAAAGAGATTTCTTGAGTTTTTTTGCATACCAAAAGGATATGACCATTATTTACAACCCTAAATGGCTGTTTCATACCAACTAATTCATGTATATGTCGATGGAAAAAATAATTCCTAACATTCATCCAATGAAAATCTCAATATGAAGCAATTTTCTATTTGAATAATTGAGTAATTTCCTAGTTTAGTATTTTCCATCAACAAATCATGTTAATTAAAATCATGGCATGATACAAGATGATTTTGTAAATTGTAACATCTAGATCATTAGTTCCATCAATGATAGTACAATTTCCCTTAGATGTTCCACTTCTCTCAATGTTAAATAGAATGAGTTAATTTCATACAAAATTGAGGGTAATATATCTAGCATCATAATCACCTAGTTTTGGAACTCAATATTTATATGACTTGAGTAAATATTAATATTATTCCATAAAGAGAGCATATAAAAACCACTTTTGCAAATTTTTAGTAGATGGTCTATCAATTCGTGAAACCTCTAAGATAATTGATGCAACCTTGCAAACTAATGCTCAATAGAATCATTGTTTTTCTTATGAATCTCATCTAGGTCACGGTATAATTCATCTAGTTGATAATTATCATGAGAAACTATGAAAACTTCCTTGAATTGTTTCCAACTATGAATGGACGTAGCTAGTAATGCCCAAAGCCAAGCTCAATTTTTTCCTTTGAAAGTGAGGTAAAAGAATATGGATATAACATATTCTCTAAATATATTTTGTACATTTGATAACAAAGTTGACATTGAATGGTTTTCACTTCATTTAAATTTACTTTTGACAAAACATTAACTACCTTTTACAAGATCATTTCATGTGTTAATCCTAGAAGACTAAAATCATGAGCCAATGGAAAAAAGTGGAGAAGAGCCATGAGCAATGCTTTTTTGAAAGAATGGTTCCATGTGGGCCATATGGTATATTCCTAGTGCTAAAATGTTTCCTTAGGAAAGTATTCATTTGTTAACATCACACATTTTCTTAGCAGAAAGGCCTAATTAAACCTTCACTTTTTTGTATAGCTATTGGGACGAGGTCCCCTGGGTCAATTTTATTAAAATATTGTAAGTCTCCACATTTTGAGGAGCAGAGGGCAAGTAGAACAGGACAAATAGGAGTCAAGGGATTTTAGGAAGGTCAAAACCCCTTATATTTTGGTATTTTTTTGAGTTCCACCCATTGTTTGTGGACCATGGTATTGTAATAGAAAATAATATATAAAAGGGTGTCTTAGTGAGTCCAAGGAAATAAATTAGAGAACTACTTAATGGATGAAATAACTTTAAGCCTATAATTGTAGATCTTTATGTGTTATGGGTGAAGGGGAAGGCTCCTGCAGCTGAGTGCACGAAGACTTTGGTAAGTCCACAGATGAGTGCGCTGGTCCTTGTGCTATGTGCATAGGGTCTGGAAAGTTGTATAAGGAAGATATGAAGTAATAAAAAGATATTCGAAGAAATTTTGTGTCTATTTTTATGCACTTGTGTATTTGGTATAGTTACGCGCAAGGGAATGACAATTAGCTGTATTTTATCTTAATTACTCCATGAAGATCCAGATCAAGTGTTATATGTTATTTCATGTATGATTAGATGGTTACACGGAGCTTATAACTCTCTTTATTTGAAAATCAATTGAATAAGGGTTCGTGAAGGTTAGACCATAACTAAAACTGCATGAACGCCTTAAACCAAATCACATAGCCTTGTGGATGTAGAAGCCTAGTTCTAGCATCCCTCAATACTCCCTTGGGTGAGACTATAGCCTGCCCTATGCAGGTTGTTGCTGAAAGGGCCGGTAGTGTAGGGTTTTGTTGGTTATTGCAACTAACTCTGAACTTGGGTCCAAGCACCCCCAAGCCAACAAATGGTTCTATTTTAAGGACAAAGACGACAGTGAATTATATTATCACTACGCCAGAATACTTAACTAGGTGGGCCAAGGCACAACTTATGAAGGATTTTAGTGTGGAAACTGCTACGAAGTTCATATTTGAGTTTATTCTATCAAGGTTTGGATGCCCAAAAATTTTGATGGGTGACAGAGGGTCACACTTCCTGAATGAGACAATCATAACTTTAACAGAAGAGTTCAAAATGTAACATCAAAAGAGTACAACATATCACCCCTAGACAAATGGCACTATTGAAGCTTTCAACAAGATCTTCGAGAATTCCCTCACAAAGGTATGCAATGTTAATGAGAATTATTGGGATGTACCCATACCTATAGTTCTATGGGTCTATAGGACTACCTGTAAAAAATTGACTGGGAAAACACCCTTTTGACTGGTTTACGGACAAGAAGTGGTAACACCAATGGAATACATAGTCCCCAACCTAAGAATCACGACAATAACCGAGCTGGCATCGTGACATCATAGAGAAATGCCTGGAACAGTTGTTGGCATTAGCGGAAGACCACTTTTTCGCTGGCTTTCATCAATAGGTACAAAAACCTAGAGAAAAGGCATGGCACGATCAACACATCAAGCAGTGCATCTTCAAAATTAGTGATTTGGTTCTAATGTATGACATCAAGTTTACCGAGTTTTTGAGGAAGTTTTAGAGGCATTGGCTGGGACCATATGTAATTAAGGAAATTTCGGATGGTGGCATAGTTCAGCTCGCGAAGCTTAATCGGGAAGTATTTCCGGGAAGGATTAATGGGAACAGGCTAAAGGTTTATACGGACAATCCTGCCCCTGCACAATGACTAAATTAACACAGGAAACTTTAAGTGCTTCTGGTAGTTGAAAAAAGCACAAGACTATAAACTACGTTGCCAAGGAAATATTTTATCAAAGGAAGAAGGCTACGCGATATGTTCGAAGAATGCACAGATGGAAGCTACAATGAGGTACTTGCGTCACAAGGAGGGTTGTCACACAACATTCCAAGAAAATGACTGTTGGAGTAGCTACAGTTGATTTGATAGCTATTTTGTCATTAAAAGGAACAGGGAAGTGCATTTAAGGCACA
The DNA here is from genome assembly GCA_031772625.1 of Pinus tabuliformis. Classification (NCBI taxonomy): domain Eukaryota; kingdom Viridiplantae; phylum Streptophyta; class Pinopsida; order Pinales; family Pinaceae; genus Pinus; species Pinus tabuliformis. Next base: position 294,564,983 of record CM062806.1, read on the forward strand.
AATCTGGGAGAATCTGCTACCAATACTGCATGTATGAGAAATATTTATGGGTGAAGGAATAGTTTGAATTCAAATCGAGTTATAAATATCACACCCCGCTCCACACTTGGGCACTTTGCTTCTTGAGGATTTGTTATGTGTTGTTGTGCTTAAAGAGCCAAGTGTATCGTTGTATGTCCAGTTACCTGAGTTGGGTAGAAGTTGAGCAATAATTCTTGAAGAGAGTGGTAGGAAATATCATGACTCCAACACCATCAGTCCCTGCTACAACACCCATGTCACCAAGGCCAAAACCTACTGCCTCTGCAGTAGGAGAGAAAAAGAAGAAAAATCCACAATAGCCCCTGGTTCAGCAATCGCCGCAAAAAATCCCAACTGAGCAGAGACAGAATAGTCGTATGGATAAAAACAAGAAACCTATGGAACCATAGGACCTAGACAAAGAAGCGATGAATATGGAAATTGAGGATATATGTGCAGAAGGTGTGAAGCCAATTTCCCGATTGTCATTGTATATACCCCCATGAAAACCAACTGCTAAAGTAACTAAGGAACCTAAGTCTTTGAAATTCATGGTATTGAAGCCATTGTTGCTGGAGGAAGTATCTATTGAGGGTGACTTTTTGGTATAGATACCATTTTTGAAGATGGAGGATTGAGCTTTGGGCGATCATGAGAAATTTCCATTGTTGAAACCTAGTAAATACTTGAAAATGGTCTACTATGAGGAGATAGACATTACGAGGTTTGAACCGATGAAGTAAGGAGATGGTGTGATCACGCAGGGTTTCTTAATATGCTATATGTCCCACATTTTAGCTGAAATATTATTAATACCATTTGTGTGTGCCAGTTGTTGGCATTGGTTCATGATGGTTTCCTCTGGCTCGGAGGGCCCATCCTAATTCATGATATGTTGATCCGCAGAATCATAGTGCCCCCATATCAGGGAGCGAACCCTAAAAATTATTTAGTGGGGAAGTCCCATGAGAAAAAGCTCATGGACCAAATTAAAAGTGACTTCGGGTTGGTGAAGAAGCCACAGGGATATGCCATTAGTTCTATCTCAGATGAAGTTGTGTGGTTTGCTGTAACGATCTTGGCAAGAAAAATCATAAGAAAGTGTCATGCTGATGAAGTACCAGCACCAATGGTATCGTTGGCTACACAGTACAGTTAGGCGGTCCAATTCAATTAGGCAAAGTACCTCTGCCAAGAATTGTTGGATGATTACCGCGAAGCACAAGAGGAAGGAAAATCATTCCACTATGCGTGGTTTCCATTATTGTTCGTGCTAATAGCTTGGAGGACGCTATAGGATTCCTAGTGCCCAATGACATATCTAGAGTTGTGCAAGGTTGCAAAATTTTCCTCGCTGTGGGCAATGAAGGACCCTTCCCATGTCATTGAAAACAAGATGTTATGGGTACTGTTTGAAATGGAATTACATATGGTGATTAACCAATTACCCTAGTTGTCACCCATTTTTTTCAAAGAATATCAAGGCGTTGCATATTTTAAGGCCAATTTCCATCATGTATACATCCGCGTGAGGTGCGACATGGACGACGTTGCTTTTCTTGGTCACCAGAGACGTTATCACGTAGTTAGTCCTTTATTGGCCGACTAAATGACTCCTTCCAATGGATATTGTCAAAGGTATCACAAGGACTAGTGTAGAAGGCGTAGCAGGCATCAGTAAAGTGGTGTAGAAGGAAAAGAAGAAGGTGACCATTGACCTAGAGAAAAATATCATGCAGGAACTAGAGAACGAGCACGACGAAGAGCAGCATATTGAAGAACAAGATCAGTGTACCAAAGGCCCCTTTGTAGACCCGGAGAATGTTGATTCTCCCTTTATTCTTAAACGATGACAAAATTCAAGTGAAAGAGGCACACACATGAAGCACAAGTATGATAAATGTGTCAGTACGAAGGCTGTGGTCCTCACTGAGGGGGACCTTAATGAAATTGGAGATACTGTTAGGACTGGGACATGCAAAATTTTGGGTCATATTGAAGATTAGTATCAATATGTTTTGACAAAGGTCCACGCAAGCCTCCCCGAGTTGCAGGTTCAGGCGAGCTAGATTCAAGTGAGTTGGTCTCAAGCTAGTGTGAAGCCAACAATATCTGGTAGTGTGCAGTTAGTCCTCATCACAGAGCTCCGTGTTGTAACCCTGCCTGATGGATCTTTACATTTGAACGATGTTGCAGAACAAGAGAGTGCCTAGCTACCCAAACGCATAAGTATTAACCTCGCGACGCTCCCCCTATCCACATTGCATGTTGCACACCAAGGTGTAGCAGATGAGCTTAAGGTACAATAACAACGAGCTCTCAGGGTGGTCAAGGATGTGCAGATCACAAGTCAACAAATGTGAAATGAAAAACAAAAAGCTCTCCAGGATCGTGATGGGCCAGCTGCGAGAAGAGAAACTGGAGCAAACCATTTCCAGAGTATGCAGTCAGCTCCCCAAGCTCCAGATTCAGTCTGAGGCCGTTTCTTAAGAAAAAGTGTAGCAAATGGCAGAGACACTTAGATAATCAATGGCATAGGAGGATAAAGTTTGCTTCGATCTCCAACTCCAAATTACTGAGCTTTAATTGAATTTTCAACCCACCACACAACCGTAGATCATAGAGTAGCGTGAGGTTGCCATCAGAACAGATAGGGCGAAGCTCGATGCTAAGGTAATTAATAGAAAATTATATATAAAAGGGTGTCTTAGTGAGTTTAAGGCAATCAATTAGAGAAGTACTTGATGGATGAAATAACTTTGAGCATGTAATTGTATATCTTTCTGTGTTTTGGGCGAAGGGGAAGGCTCCTGCAGCTGAGTGCGTGGAGACCTTGGTAAGTCTACAGCTGAGTGCACAGGCCCCTGCAACTGTGTGTAGGGTCTCGAAAGTTGTATAAGGAAGATCTGAAGTAATAAAAATATATTTGAAGCAATTTTGTGTCTATTTTTATGCACTTGTGTAGTTTCTGTATTTACACACAATTAAATGATAATTATATGTATTTTATCTTAATTACTCCGCAAAGATCCAAATCAACTATTAGATGTTATTTCATGTACAATTAGATGGTTACGCAAAGCTTATAACACTCTTTATCTGAAAATAACTTGAATAAGGCTTCGCGAAGGTTAGATGAGAACTAAAACTGCAAGAATGCCTTAAACCACATCACATAGCCTTCTAGATACAGAAGTCTAGTTCTAGCATCCCCCAATACTTCCTTGGGTGATACTACAGCCTGCGCTATGTGGGTTGTTGCTGAAAGGGCCAGTAGTGTAGGGTTTTGTTGGTTAGCACAACTAACTCTGAACCTGAATCCAAGTCCCCTCAAGCCAACAATAACAAATCCATAAAAATATGGCCTTGATGACATTTTTGATTTTATGATTTAAAAAGATAAAAAAATGTAGATTCTCTAAAAATACTATAATCTATCAATCCTAAAGAAATATAATAAGAATTGTAAAAAAATGGAATCAATAGCTATAAATGTTAATGACCAACATGAATAAGTTCACGGAATAATCAACTACATGAATTTCTGGACAACTAGAAACATATTGAGGTAAGCCTACAATGAGACTTAAATATACAAATTTGTATAATTTTTTTAGGAAAACATAATTAGGATAATAATAATAGATCCCATCCAAAATAAATTATTCTCATGGTTTTTAAAAACCACCCTGAGCAAAAGGAGTGGTCCACACTACATTCACAGTAGCACTAAGAATGTCCTCGAACATTTGACCAACAATGTCTTTTCAATTGAAAGAAAGAAAGCTTACAATGTGGAGGAAAAGGAAACCTTATTTTGCAATTTGACTTGGATCCTATTTATACTAAAATTTGGATGACAGAGTTAAGAAGTTTGACTTTTCTAACTTACCAACCATTTGCATTCCAGCTCACTCTTTAGAGTTTTACCCCTTTCAAATTAAAATCCTCATAAAGTTTGTTTTTTTCATGAATTGTCATTTTCATCTATGAACCTTATGGAAAAAATTGAAGATAATATATTGATTGTTACAATTGTTTACTCAAAAAGGTGAGTTCTCACTACCCAAAATTGTCCATGTTTAATTTTTTGTTATCACTAACACTACTTTCATATGGAATGTCTTATATTTTTGGACTCTTTGCATACAACACCTTTATTAATATATATGTTACTTGATAAAATAAAATATTTGCAGACTTCGATATTAATTGTACTTGCTGAAAGAGATAATGATGTTCACATATATTGGTAGCTTTGAATCACTTAAGCACATAGCTCGTTTTTTTTCAATTACTCATTATTCCTTGCTCTTTTGTGTATTTTTATAAATAAGACCCAAAAAAAATTGGTACTTTTGTTTCCAATTTACTTTATTCGTTCTAAGTGTTGAAAAGTGTGCAACAAGAAATGCTAAATTTAAAAGTGCTAAAAATAGAACTGCTAAAAATAACACTTCTAAAAATAGCAGTTTGGCCAATGAGCATTTTGGCCACCTCGGGTGAGAGGTGAAACTACTAAAAATAGCATCTTCTAAAAATAGCATTTATGGGTCCCTTCCTATTTATAGCAGTCCCTGGTCTATCTATAAGAAGTAAATTCGAATTTGGTCTTACTAGAAGTTTGGAATATTAATTAATTAATTCAATTTGAGTTAATTAGTTAAGGAAAATCAAACTTGAAGTCTTTGTGAGAACATGCAATAATTTCTCGACTAATTGGGGAATGTGTCCTTGATTTGCTCCATTGATTGAGGAATTAAGAATGAGTTCTATATTGAGAGGATCAGTTGACTTAGTTTAACTTAGTCAAGTTCAGTTAGATTAATTTAACAAGTTGTTAAATTAATGAGATATAGTTTGTTTATGCTTGCATGCATGTGACAACTGTTATTTTCAGATAACTGTGTATTCACTCATGGATAACTGATGCATGTCAATTATGTCAGAGACCCAGTTGAGATCAAAGAAGGGATAATGTACTATCAGTTGGATGATTTTTTTTCCTATAAAGGAAGGTCATCCATGATGAGGATTTATCTCCTTCAGGTTTGTGCAGTTAGATCAGAGGTTAGTGAGTGTGTGAAGAGGCCAATTCACACAGGTGGCAGCATTGGACCCCAAGGAAATTTCACAAGGAAATAGGAGGCTTGGAGGGAAAAGGAGAAGGTTTGTGAGAAGCCTTTGATTTTCTATGAGCAGCAGAGGGATTGTAATGAGAGTTGGATAGCTTCTGAGCTAAGGCTTTGTGTAAGTTGGACTATATTTCAACTTGTATGATAATACAGAGATGGGGTTTTAGGCAGGTGCTTTCCCTGGGTAAATTCTTTTTTGTTATGTGTGATTGATTCCTTCTTATCATTTATAAGTGTTCTTATTGATGTTGCTCATGGTTGATTAAGCTTCTGCTAAATTGTTTGTAGAAGTAGATCAAGTGTTTTTCTTTAGTACATTGCATTACCAGGTGATCTACAGGTGGGAAATTTCTACATGGTATTAGAGCTAGCTGATTTGTAGAAAAAGTTATACATAGTATCAGAGCTAGTTGATTTGTAGAAAAATTCTTCAAAATTCTACACTAAGTTTTTCGATTAATTTTGAATGTTATGCCTTGGAATCCATGAAGCTATGGTATAAATTAGCTCCAAAATCCCTTTAATTTCAATTTGTTTGATCTTCTTTTCAATTAATTATGAATGTTGTCCTTGAGAATCCATAGAGTTATGACATAAATTAGTTTCAAAATCCCTTTTGGTTCTAAATGTCAAAATAAATTAGTTTCGAATGTTTTATCTTCTAAATTCATATTGAAAATTCAAAATAAATGTTGTATTTTCTAAATTCGTATTCAGAGTTAAAAGCTATGATATTAATTAGTTTCTATTGAAAACAAATGTTTTATCTTCTAAATTCATATTGAAAATTGAAAATAAATGTTGTATTTTCTAAATTCGTATTCAGAGTTGAAAGAAGATGACTCGCAATCTTATTAACCTTCAACATTACTGATCCAAACATCATTTACCACTAAATCAAGTTTTAAGCTAAGCTCTAGCTCTATTACCCTACATGTTGGATTAGCATAGGGTTGGAACATTTTATAAATCACAATAATTCAATTTTGATTGCACATGTGGGATAGCAAGCATGTCTAATACTTTTTTTTTTCTAGATACACTTCCACTATTATATTATTTTATGCACTTGATAATCATTCCTAGCTAAACATCCACAATCATACCCCTAACATGGACTATGATTTTTATGTATTTGGTAAATGAAATATTCTTATTGAAAGAAAGATGTGAACCATCAACCATTTTCGAGTCAATGCCCATTTCCAAAGTTTCAATCATTTCTTGCTTATTAATTGAATGATAATGTGCATTGTGATTGGAATAAAAAAAATGTTTTGTAGCATCGATACAACGTGCAACCAAATTTGTTCCTCCATCCTTTAATGCCTCAATTAAGGAAAATAAAATCAAAATGTAGAAGATGGCCAAGACATAAGTTAGCACATGGGAAAAATATTAGCGTGAAATCTACCCTCCTCATTAGCCATCACTTGGTTCTTGAGCCCTTGATAATCCATCTCATTAAAAAGAACCATTGCATGTACCAACCCTGATGGGTGATAAATTACCTCATATTATGAGGTAAATAAAATTGTATATCATAAAGAGAAATATTTTATCCTTGAGCTATGCACCTAAATACAAATAATTATAAAAATAAGCAAAAGGCACACCACATGAGTGGTAAAAGTATGCCGAGTAGGGTAACTCATGCATCCACTATTTCTCCATCCATTATATCTATACACATAGGATGTGGACTCCCATTAGTTGGTCTCCTGACCATGGCACTTTTCCATAAAGTCTTTCCCTCCATTGCCACTCACTTATGCCAACACCTATTGATCAAAGGGTTACCCTTGGAAATGCCACTTCTGCTTGGGGGCTGGAATCACCTAATAGGGTTGACTACTTAACCACCCTTACAAAGGTAGGGAAGACCTTTATGATACTTGGTCTATTTTGATATTTGAACGTCATCCTAGTTTGAAGTATTAATATGCCCTTAAAAATTAAGTGTGGTCCACTTAGATGCATTTATGATCTTAGTCTCTAATGAATGGTTTCTTTCACTTGATTTTAAGTTTGTTTTTCCAGGTGGTCCATAGCAGTAGAGGCCTCAAGGGAACCTCATTCCACCTAATGCCAATACCATATGATACATTACTTTAGAGCATGATGACTTAGTAGATGTAATGTTTCCCACTTTTAGCAGAGCGTTGGGCCTTTTGATGACTTGAGGGGTTTAGGTACATCCTAGAGCACTCACTAGGAATAGAATGTTGGGCTTATCTTGCATATCATGGTTGATTCCTAATATATACATGTGGAACCAAAATGCCCCTAAAATTCCCTTGACACTACTTTATGTGCATGCCATGATCCAAAGCCAAGATGAGCATGATCATCCCTAGGATGATTGGGGAGGGATCACCTAATGGATTGTTAACACTAGAGAGAGGAGGCACCATGTTGTTCATTTGACACCCATGGAGATGACATGTGGCACCCACAGCTGGATTTTAGACCCTTGGAGATGCTTTGATGCATGATTTTGGGATTTTCCTAAAATAGAGAATGATCATGATGCTTGAAGACATTTTCAGCCTTCTATTTACGTTTCGAGCCTAAAAATGGCATGCCGTCATCATTTTTAACCCTAAGACTCACATGTGTGTGCTTATAATGGTAGCTTATGTTGTAAAGCTACTGGGCTGCCTTGTAACCCTAATTTACATTTTTACCAATCAAAAATAGAACTTATGTAGGGGATTTTTGTTATAAATTAATTGAGGTAGACCTCATATAGATGGAGACCACCTCACTCATTTGTTCATCATTACTTATGGAGAACTCAACCTATCTTAGAGATTTTATCCTAGATTGTTGTATCTTGTTACTTTGTAGAGATGTGATCTTTTTTGGATATTTGGCAATAGGAAACTAATGCTTGTTGTGGGGAAATCATTTTGGGATAAATAAGGCTTGATTTTTGGATATTGTGAGCATGTTTTTATTGAAATTATTTTATAATTATTGCACGTAATGTTGTTAGATCTTCCTATATTCCATGTCTAAATGTTGATGTTTATATGAAATACTTAGTGAATTTTTGTACGCTTTAAATTGTATCCTTGAAATTTCCTAAAGAACTTCCCATAGAGCTTTTCTCTAGTAAATTTATCCCCACATAAAACAATAGCTAGGGTTATCAAGCGAAAGGCTAGGGCTTTCCCCCTTACTCCCTTTAATGATTTAATATTTCCATGGTTAGATTCCCTTAAAACTCCATCATCCAAGTAGATAGAAGGCACAACCATCCATATTGATGGTCAAGAATCATAAAAACTCACCCTTTTTTCCTCTCTCCTAGAATTTTAACCCAATAAGGAAAGTTGTTGCGGTTGGGGTCTAAGGCCAAATTTAAATAAGACATGATTGTTGATCTAGTTGGAGGTTGTTCTACCTTTCTAAGCCATAAAACATCAAAATACAGCAATTTTCATTGTTGGAAATTGGAAGTCCCTCCCTAGGGATGACACCATCACCCTATAGGCAATTTTAGGGCTAGGAAAACCCTAATTTTGCATTAATTCTTTAACATAGGGTACCATGAAGGTTTGTGGTTCTTTTTGTTCATTACATCATTCAAACCTTCTCTCTCCCTCTCTCTCTTGTACAATTAGTATACATCAAAATACCTAGGTTACAAGTCCATATTTATAAGTTACTTCATAGGTACGTTACTCCTTATCTAATAGTATTGAGACTTAATATTAGCCTAAGTACCTTAGGTAAGCTTATTGAAGTATCATATTTGAAACATAGACCTGAAATATTCTTTTGGTGACCTAAACTGGGAAGCCTCCCATGTGGTAAAATTTCACTAAAAAGCATAAGATGGATTATTGAGGTGACAATGGCATCCACCTCATTTTTTTATCGTAGTCTGGATTTTTTCTTGTTAGTTATCTCACAAGACCTGCCAATTATTGAGGCACCCATTTCCATTTTCTAGCTGTAGCGATCGTAAGAGTAAACAACAAAAACTTTCACAGCCATATTTTGATGACACTCTCCCATTTCCTTTGTAGCTCGGTCAAATGAGGTAATACTCTTAGCCTCCTATACCAATAGGGTTTCATATTTCATGATTGACAGTGGAAGTGCTAAAAATGTTCATCTTTGGTGATACAAAGGTTCCATTTTTGTGGACAAATTAAAAAGTTAAAAAATGTAAAGAGGGTATGCCTTAAAAGAATAATCAAAAGGCAAGAAAATGAACTGGTCAAAAGAAAAAATAATTGAAATGAACCCCAGAGAAAGACCAGGAAAGTGGCCAATCAAATACCACTGTTATCTTGATGGATGGCTCAACAGTTCAAGCTGGGCCATGCCATGTTTTAAATTTCTTGTTTTAGAATAGGTAATGAGTACCTGTTCAAACAGTTCAAGTTTGACAGATGACTAGCTGGATAGAGAAAGGAAGGAGCCCACTAGCTTAATCTGGGCCCTTGGAAGATATAAGGGTAGATTTAGATAGGAGGGCAGCAAAAAGAAAAGAGCATATGAGGGTTTGCAAGTCTAAGTGCACCCTCCCTGAAGTAACAAAAAAATGCTAGGTACTAGGTTGGGTAGGTAGCCAGAAGTTGCAGAATCCTGATCCTATTCAGTTTTTGCCTTGATCAAGGAGGCACATCTTAGCAATTGCAGAGGTATCTCTGCAGCATTTATAAGGCAAAGTATAGAAGCATGACTAACTCCCCCTGTTCTCCCCAAAGACTCTCTTTCTAACATCCCCTGGAGGACTTTAGGACCTTCCTAAAAAGTCCTCCTTGTATTTCTCCTTGGAAAAATTCATGACAGGTTTTCACTTTCTTCTCCAAAAAGAAGCCACATTTCTTGTGGAAAATCATTCCCCATCTACTTCTAAAAATCTAGGTTTACTCACTAAACTTAGTTTTCTAATCCTCACTTTCAATCTTTCATATCCCCAATTCACATTGACTTCTAACTTTATTATCTAAATCCCTAAGTGCCCCTTTTCCGCTACTACTATAGCACTATTGTCATAAAAGCCCAAAAAATATGTAAATACTCCCCCACTTGGGCATTATAGCCATATTTTCAAAATGTGGGGAATGCTACAGAATCAGAGGTGTCTTGTATTTGGTTCGTTTTAAAGTTGGGGATTGAATTAACACTTGGTTAGTTCAATAACCCGTTCCTACCCTTATCCGCTTTGCAAACCCACAACATTGCATTATCCACGCCCTTGTATAAATTTTGTTAAAAAACCCACTTTTTGCCGCTTTTTCAAAGTCTGTGTTTCAGCGCGCCCCACCAAAAAACAAAAAATATTAAAAAAATCCCCGCCGGGTCCCGCCGTATCACCTTCGCACATCCGCAGCCCGTCGTCTGTCGGATCCGGGCCCTCCCATCCGACGGCCCACATCGATTTCGGACCACCCCTTACATCCGCCCTTTACCGCCCGAAATTTGTCAGAGGGTGACGTAGGGCAGAGGACACGTGCCCGCCTGTTATTGGAGCGAGTGACCTCTGACCATTACCGGGCCCGTACTCTTAGCAGTCCGATAAATGCCACTAACCGCCTTTGATTACAGCTGTCCCGCTCCCGCCCCACATCATTGCCACATCAGCTCTACCTCACCCCACTCCCCGCCATTCCTCAGACCTGTCCGCCACATTGCCCGTCCACGTCACTCCCAATCACCAGGCGCCACGTCACTCCTCCGTACCTTGTCGGACCAATGATGTCATGATGACGTCATCCACTAAAAGGCGCCAAATATCAAATTTTTATATAAAGTGCGCAAAAAATCATTTTTTCCCTTTTTTCGCCGAAATATGCACTGTACTCCTGCATGAGTGTTTACGTTGCTTGTCCGTCAACTCTAAAGATTGCTCCCTCGCTGTTGGCACCGTGAATTCACCTTTCTATCAACACCATCTTCATACTATGCCCATGTATTTATCAATTTTCCTTTACATGCCTTGGTCCTTGCATAATTCACTAAAGCAAAAAAGAAAAGAGGGAAAACACAAGAATTGCTAGGAATCCTCAGTAACTGGAGTTTCATTTCCCCACTATAATCCTAAATTTGCCTACAGAGGTCCCCCATTGGGCACAATTATCACAAATTCACAGCCTATCGCGCATTCGCGAATCTAAACCATTGCCAGACAAATCCACTGAAAAAGTAATTCTCAGTCCCAGCATTTGCTCTTTAAATCTCTCCCAGGAGCATTTCACCTCAGTTTCACCCCAATTTACCTTGTCCGCTCTGCAAATTTCCCTGCTCATTGAAATTCACCGCTCCATATTGCTTTTCCCTAGAAAATCAAGTTCAAATACAATTCCAAGTATCAGTTGACAATGGAGACTCCGGTGGCATTAAACATTTCACCATTGAATGCCCCACATAAGGACCTGGAATGGTTGGCCCTTGCAGACAGAGATTATCAGATGAGAGATACTGTAGAGTTGTGTAACAAATACCACATAGAAACAGTTTGTGAGTTAAGGAAGAAACACAGAGATGGTACAGACCTCCTGGGAATCTGGAAATCCCATTTGCCAATCTACTTTCTCCCTCAGGTCAATGAGTTCCCTGACTTGATTCACCAGTGCTGCACAAACTATGACCCCAATCAAAGGGTTGTTCTGAGTCCTTCAGGTTCTATCTTATTCCATATTACTCCTGAATCCATAAACCAAATGCTACAGTTTCAACCTACAAAGCCAATGGTTCCTCTTACTGTGCAGTTTTTGCTAGAGCAGGGTGCCAAGCTCTCCAACTCACAAATTACCAGAATTGGCCAATTTTTTATGCTTCCAGATTTCCAGCCCCGACAGCCTCCCCCTTATCTGCATGTCTGGTTCAATGACATAGGGAGACTACTAGTAGACATGATATCCTTCATCCTAGGGTTCAAAACCAGTGAGTTTGTGGATGAGACAACATTGGTAGTGCTATCCATTTTTACCTCAGGACAGCCCCCTGCTGTCCAGTATGACTATGCTACATTTATAGCCAAAAAAATTCATGAACAGTTCATGAACTTGGAGAGAGAGATGGTATTCAAATACACCTCCTATATATATCATCTGCTATTATACAATCAGCCTGATAGCTTTCCTCTTTTCCTCAAGAAACTAGATGTAAAGGGAAACAGAAGGTCTGTAATGTTCTGGACATCAGTCTGCCATCATATTCATTACTCACCATACAATTACTATGAGTTTATTGACCTCTTCATTCATCCAGCCTTGTCACTGCTGCAGAGTTCCCCTCCTCCTAGACTCACTAATGATATGCAGAAAATCCTCCAGCTCTCTAAGAACTATAGCATTGGAGATTGGTACTTTTACCAAGACCACATAGTGATCAGAATATATGGTTGTGAGTTAGCACCATACAGGCTACCAAAGTATGTTCCCATGAGACTCTTTGCACTAGAATACTTCAGGCAGTTCGGCAATGCAGATATGATTCACTTCCATAGCAGAAATAAGAAGGCACAGCTGAAAATTAAGCATAAATTGGGTCCATTCATCTTTAATAAGAGGGAAGAAGCTTGGAAAGAGGCATACAAAATGCTAAAAGACCTCCTCCTCAAGACCAGCTTCTATTGGGCACCCTATGACCCTAACCATTTCATAAGCCTCAGAAGAATCAAGTATAGGCTTGCCACCTATGATCATTTTAGCATTCCAGAAATTGAAAAACATGCTAATCAACTAGAGTGGAGGGAAGGCACCTTAGTGGAGGATTATTCTGAAGAAGAATTAGCAGAAAGAGCCATTAAAACTTTAGAAAAGGCAGTTGACTTGGAATATTTTGGACAGGTTTGGTCTTCAGGCCCTCAGCATCTTGGAGAAGCTGCCTCTTCATCCACCGTTCCCCAGCAGCTTGCCAAAACAACTGATCAAGCAGCAAACATGGCCAAAGGCAAAGTAGTACAGCAAGAGGAGTCACTTCCTAATGTGGAGCAGCAAGTAGAGCAGCAGGAAGGTGCAGCCAAGGAACCTGCCTCCATAGAACAGCAAACACAAGAGCAAATCCCTCCCAGACAGGAGGTAACAGTTGAATCCTCAGTTTTACAAACACCTGCTAATGAGGAGAGAACAAGGAAAAGGGATACGCAAGAGGACACTCCTCTTACTACTTCAACGGACCAGCAAGGTGAAAAAAGACAGAGGCTAAATCCCTTTTCAGAGGAGGAATTACCAGAGAGACCAACTGATACTGTGCCCCCTCCTAGCATTGAAACATCGGCCAGCTCCTTACAGCAAGGACAGGACATGCCACCTGGGGCAGAGGTGAGCTCTTCAAGGCAGCGATCTAAGGCGGACTCTAGCATCAAGCAGCAGTTCATAGATATCAAGAAAAGGAATGAGCCCCTCAAATACCAAATTTACAACCAACTCTTGAAAATGGCACCAACTAATCAGCAGAGATTAATGTCTGGTTATGACATTCAAGAACAAAAAATGACTCTGAGTCATTTCAGGCCTACTATGCAGCAACCTCAAACAGCTGCCGATTATATCAGAACTAATTTGGAAATTTTTTCCAAAGACATCCACCCCATGGATCAGATTGAGCTGCACAGGCAGACCGGGGAGATGCTCTATTCCACATTAGCTGATAAGATCTTACTGGCACACCAATTACAAAATTCTTTACACAATACTGCTGCTCAACTCGAATTGGAAAAGGCATCATCTCAAGCCAAGGACAACAGAATCAAGTCCTTGGAAGAGATCATTATAGAGTTGGGTCATGATCGAAAGGACCCTAAGGGTGTGCAGGCATTATTAAAGAAAAGAGATGAAGATATAGCAGCTATGAGAAAGCATATCAAGCTGCCAGCTACCCTTCACCCTCAGACTGGGGAGGTAGCAAAACAAAAGAAGGATTAGGATGTGGTGGCTTTACTCCTGAGTTTATACAAAAGATTGATGGAAACAAAGAGTGCACTGGAGGTAGCATTGAAAACAAGACAAGTTGAATTACTAATGCAGCCAGCACAGACATCTGTAGCAGGCCCTCCCACAGGACAAACATCAGAGGCAGGCCCTTCAACCTCAGCACCAGCTACAGGAGTATCAGCGCTAGCAACAACACCAGAAGAGGGACCCAGCCTAAGCATGCAGAACATGATGAAGGAGCTTGAAGCTTTAGAAGCATAGATGGCTGAACTGCAAGAGACCAAGGATAAATTGGCTGCCATTGAAGAAAAGTATGATAAATCAAAGCAGAGTGTAGCTGAAAAAACAAGAGAGGTAAGGGCTCTTGAGAAGAGAATAAAGGAACTGGAAAGATAGCTCTCTCTTGATAAAGTTGTAGTTGAAATCAAGAAAATCCTGCGGGCCAATATTGGTCAATCTATTACAGACCAGTGGCAATTTATTGAAACTATCCACGAACATATGGATCTCATAGGCAGGGCCCAAAAAGAAAGTCAAAGAGCAAGAGCATCTCTAGGCAATATGCCTGAAATAGCCAACAGGATGATCAATGTCCTTAACAATCGCACTGGCCCCCAGCTGGTAGCAATGGGTATCACTAACAGAACTGATACCATTTTACTCGTATAGAGAGTGCTTACTTTGAGAAATCATGTACAGAAATTGGACAGAAGGTGTCAAGAAATGCAGACAGAGGTGAACAAATTCATTGAGAAAATTACAGCATTACATAACAAAGGTCTTCCCAGCTTGGTAACCAGTGCAGGAAGGTTACTATCTCATGAAAACTATGCCAAAAGAGTCAATACATATGCCACAAACCAGATCACTGCATCAGCAAGTGTCCCAGAGGAAACAGGGCCTCCATCTGGGCAGAGTCTCTATGACAAACTAGAGAATTTGTTTTTTATTATGAAAGAGATTAGACATCTTTTTGAAGTGCCTCCAAACTATTACAAATATACTGAGGCAGATGAGACTTTTGGCATAATCCTGAGGCACCAATTGTGTACACAGGAATGGTGGACGGGCATGATACAAACACTGCTGTGAAGAAACAGGTTTTTCACCAAATTTTTGTATATCGGTCACAAGTCAGCATTTTCAAGAAAATTAATATATTTGCTCTAACTGGGAAAGGAGTGGAAAAGGCCAACTCGGCAATCAAGTTTGACCACCAAAGCAGGACCGAGAGATGCAGATGACGGGGTTGAGATAGCCGCACCACGGCAAAGCAGTAAAGGGCGTATTACTCAGAATCAATACGAAGCACCCGACAGACCCAGTTGCCTCCAAAAGTCAAAGAATTTCTGACAGAACTGAACAGTCATTCATTGCCCATTTAAAGTAGCAATAACTATTGCATCTGCTATTCTTGAAAGTTGGTAAAGACAGTTATTGAGCAAATGACTCATCGTTAAGATATTTTGTAAAACGATTGTATATATATCCCCACGCATAAACTTATTGGGGTTGTTGATTGTTCTTCTGAAGAGCTATGCTGTAATTTCAGACTTTTAATACAAGAAGCTAATGGAATTTCTGAAGTTCTGAGTTGTTTGAAGTGTTGTGGTGGGCTTGCTTGCTGCTACAGGATTCCTGCGCTATTTCATGTCACAATAAGTTTTCTGAACCATGTTATTATGTATTTCGTTCTTTCATAATCCACTTATGTTGTATGTTTCATAGGTTTAGCATTAGAGAAAAAGAATAGTCCAGGATTTGTTCATTGAACACCCTTGACTCAATCTCTGCTGTTATGAATGTCTTCTTCAGAATTAGTTATGAATGTGAAATTCTTAATTGCTCGCATTTACACTGAATCTTTCATAGTAAATACTGTTCAGGAATTCTGATCTGCTCCTGAGTGATATTTCCTTTCTCCATATCACAAGCTTAGTGAAAGATTCTTAGTTTCCTTCTCATTGGCTGGAAATAGTTCATATTCCACAATTTGAAGATTGTTTCATGAGTACCCATATGGCCCTGCAGTTTCATCACTCTCACTCAATACCTCAAACAACACATAATCACAGACTCCATTGCCCAATGGACTGAAACTCCTGAATATTACATTTTAGCTGTTAGAAGACATCATTCAACCAAAACTTTAAACAAAATTCAGTGCATCATAACTAGCCTAAAAAACATTACTAAAACAAAGTTAAATTCTAAAGGGAGAGCCCTCTCTGATTGCAGGTAGGCTAGAACCTATGATCCAAAGATTGGTCTGTGGTTACCTCGGCCATATTCCCTTAGGAGTCAAAGGGAACAACCTGAGTGCTAACAAATACCACCCTTCATAAGAATACATCATGGTCGTGTATGTATGCATCTCACTATTTCAACTAATGTAGAGCTCATCTTGTTATTTATATCTAGATTCTCAAAATCACTACGTCTTTCTAGAAGTTTTTAGCTAGTCATTACAAGATTGTCATTCTTAAATTTCAGAAAAAAATATCTGCTATTTCAATTATGAGAATTATTTCTTCTTCTCTCTCACTCTTATATTTCAATGCCATAGCATCAACCCTCATGCCAATATTTTTCAAAAATCATCCGCATTGTGCTTTTAGCTCCTCAACCTATTTTGTGGTTTTTGGAACATATGAACTAACAACTATGAGGCCACCATTTTTCTTACTGAAAATTCCAATTTCTCCTAGAGTGACTAGATCTATTGGCTTTATCCCAATATGAGTAGAAACAAAACTTGCTGTTGTATAACATAAAAATATCTTTCCTTGCATTTCTGCGTGTAATATGCCTACTACAAATACAACAACACCTTTTTCACTAGTTGTTTTGAATATACACATTGATCCACTCTTAGAATACGTATCAACCATTGCATTATGTCTTTCAAAACCATGAATCATATACATAAACTATGGATACAAATAATTTTGCAGGTGACCGAAAGCATAATAATGATATGGATTAAAATACTCATCCTCGATACATACTTCAGTCGGTGATGCTAAGAAATCAGTTTGTGAGAGTTAATATGCACCTGAAAAGACAAGTGTGGCCAACTAAGAATTGTTATTATCCTTATCCTTAACCTGGAATTTCCATAACCATAAAAAATTCTCGTGCAACTTGTTTTATTGACAAAGATACTACCATATTGAGAGGAAACACATCTCAAGTTTTAATTCACCATATTTTCAAATGAATCATTGTCTTTGTAAGTAAAACTTGTTGACCATCTACATGCTCCATTAATATACTTATTTGTTTACATTGAACAACCACCAAATGTATTCCCATCTATACCATGAGTCAAGTCACACATGTCCATTTGCTTCTTCAATAGGAGTTCCCACAAAATACAATGAAAGGAAGTGGCTTGGGGTTGTTTCCTCTTGCCAGGCCTGCACACCTACCCTCATGACATTAATATCCCCATGTACAAAAATTTTAGGCATTGAGGTGTACTAAAAGACCTATCTAAAGGGTTATGATTTTGTTTACCATGGTCTTCAAAGTCAAGTGAAAGTTTCCCTACAATATACTGATGGGCAAATCAACCAAAGTGTCACAAATTGTGAAGGGTAGGACATGAAAAACAATGATTAGAGGACCTGAACAATTTCCTACTCAGCACACATGTGCCATTGAGGCAATTTAAATATTGATGGAAAACACCTGGGAAGGGCCTGATCAATGGATCATACCCAATTGGATGATGAAGGATCTTTGAAACATGGCGATAGGGCTCTTTTTTCTGAATTTAGTGAAAGACTTGATCAATGGATTGGGCCTGACTTGATGAACATGACATTTTCACATTTGTTGAATGAACTTTGGAATGATGCAACCCAATAGGATGTTCCAATGTTTTCAAACATGATGATTCAATTCTCTTGAGGCAAATTTATATCGTTGCAAAATAGACTCTTTGATCATACCACATGAGCTTTGTGATAGTGCCTTTTTTATTCAATGAGGCTTCCTCTCTCTTTTCAAACAAGCTTTCAAACTTTAAACAAGGACCCCTTTTTAACTTACTATAATAAAGTTTAAGTAGGGCCCAATATAACCATAAGCTCAAATTTTGAATTGAAAAGAAGAAAGAAGCTAGGAAGAACTATCCTAATTTTTAATTAGCAAAAGCATTTAGGTATATTGATAAATTCATCGAGAATTAAAATCATGAAGAAGCATGTTCAAATTTAAACTACTTCTAATGAAAAAAATTACTTACCCTGGGCATAGGCATCATTCCATGAATACTTGACTTCACCAACGAACAACTTTCTCCTAATCCCTTATATTAAAGAAACATCTTTTTCAGAATGTAGATAATAAGTGGGAATTTCCAACCAATGGTCACACAACCTATTTCAAAGCTATTTTCCTAGCTTTAATAACCTATGAAGTTCAAACTACTTGTTGTATTTGTTTCTCGAAGGTAGATCTTAGCTGCAAATATATGTCAAGAAACCACCTCTACCAAAATTTAGGTACAAGTTGGCCTTTGAACCAAAGGGGGCTCCCTCAAGTGTTATGGGGCCTTTTTTAACTATGTTCATTGTCACTGGAAAAAAACCTTTAAAGCATAATGACCATATTTATTATTTGTTGTAGGTGGTTGTTGATGAATAACCAATCTCTGATCAGAATTAAATCCCAATCTTCCAGAAACTTGATCAAATTTCCAACATCTAGCTTTGATAGAATAACATACTTTAGAGAGTTTGGTAGATGAATAAAAGATAAATTAGATAATTACATATCAATGTTGAATACTTAATCAACCAAATATGGTAGATGCGTGTAGAAGAATTCTACAACCAAACAGGTATAAATTCAAGAGATGACAAAAGGCAACAATTAAATGGTGCAGAGGAGCTAATTTGAATAGACTGTTCAATTAGCTAATCTTAGTGTACATGATAAATTTACAGTGGGCTGTCAGGGAGGTTGATACCCAAACCTACCCTTGTTGTAACTCCTATGTTACCTTGAACATATTCAGGAATATATTATGGAATAAAAAGAAAAGACATGCGTGATAAACAATTTTTGTCATGAAACTAAAGCCATAATACTTTAATTAAATTCTTGTAATAAAAGTCTTTAAAAATGGTGGGGTTTTGGCATCAAAGGCCAACCCTTTCTTATTACAAATGAAGCAATATATAGAAAATTGCACCCAAATGACTGTGTCTAGCTTGTTGGATTAAAAATATAAACAATCTACCAAAAATAAAAGAAATCTCTAGATAATTGTATGAAATTTGTATTTTTGGAAAATCTTTTGCTTCCAATTCAAGAAATGGATTCTTTGATTGCTGACTTTTCTGCTTAAAATTTGGAGTTGTTTGAAGCTACTCTTTAAAATATGTTGACATTCCTATTAGCCTTGCTGGAAAAAGGCCCACAAATGGATCCATATAGGCCCTTGAAGTCTCCAAATTCGCTTAGAAACATGCCAATGGATCCATTAGTGCCATCGAAATCTTCAATTTTTTCTCAAACATCATCTAATGATCAAAATCAGTGTAAGAGGAAAGCCCTTGGAAGGGTAGAAATGCACTATCGAGAGGCTAAAACGCTTAAAAAGCCATGAAAAACCCACAAATGCAGGCTTAAACAAGGGAATGAATAGCCGTTGTTAGATTTGTCTGATCAATGGCTCGGATCTAGGCAGCTAATCACAATCAGTCGACTAGAGGGGACAGTTTAAAGGCGAGCACATGACAACGCCGATCAGCGATCACCGATGATTGGATCAGCGGGTCGCATCGGCGAGGAGTATAGTTTATTTTATATAAAGGATCCGAGCATTGAGCCATTAGCAATTGCGATTTATTGCATTACTGATATCGCATCGACGCTATACCAAGGGGTGGGACCTATGAACATACATATGGGCAACCCAATGGGCTGGACCCAATGGAATTATATGCAACAATTCATAAATTTTGAGATCCATGCCCAAGCAATTTTCAACGTTTTTTGTGTATTTTCATTGTTTCAATGAAATACAAAGGGAAACAGGGATAGTGTGATAGCAATGGGAGCTGTACCCGATGGGTTTCCTGAAGCAAAATATATATATTTTCAAGTCCGCGAAAGCCCAAATTTTAATGTATTTCATGTATTTTCGTTGTATAACGAAAATACGAAGGGAGCATTGGCCAACAACGATTGTGATGAGCCCCAGACCCAAAAGGGTTTGGGAAGTGGAATATATGATATCTGAAGTCCTCCAAAGCCATTTTTTCATGCATTTTTTAGTGTTTTTGCATATTTCATTATATAAGGGAAATTCATAGGCCAGGCCAAATGCGATTTGCGATGGTGAGGAGGGTGAACCTGATGGATAATTAAACCATATTTTAGGAGTTTTGAAGTCCAAAATACGCAGAGAAGGCGAGGTTTATCAGTGATGGTTTCACTTTCTATTTAAAATAGAAATATACATTGCTTTCAGCAGAGGTCCACCATAGGGCAGAATTGTTCTGCGATAACCGAAGCATGCATTGTTAAATCATTGAAAGGGCCACATCATGTGCATCTCCTCCCCAAACCGACATAGAGGCTGAGAAGAAGCACATCGCATCAATATCCCAGTGCAGCTCATCAAACAAACATCATGGAGCATCTCTAGCACAGGAGAACTCCCAGATAGTGCAACAAGCTACCAAAAATATCTAAAAGCGATTACTCTACTGTCAGAAGTAGAAAAATCTGATCCCATGCTTTCCTAGAGGGCATCAAACCAGTTAACAATGCATATCAAGTAGATTAAGACTCCATGCCTCTTAAAGCTTAGGAGCATTGTAAACAGGCTATAAATAGCTTAAAGTAAGATGTAATTCAGGTTCAATTTTTGAGATTATTCCTCCTCTTTTCATTCAAGCTTCTCGTCTTCATTCTAGCAATATATGCTTCTTTTGCCATCATATGTTCAATGTCCATTCTCTTTGCTGTTCTATGCTTGCATTTGAACAATTCGGTCATGTTTTCTTTGTGTCTAAGGTAACATAACTGTCATCTTATCTCTGCTTTGATATATTAGATTTGCAAGATTCTTCGCTGCTTGTAGCTAACCATCCATATGTGGTCATATATGCATTTTCCAGTACAGTCAGTATTCTCTTTTTCTGCCTATAGCTAGCCATTGATGTATGTTTATATATGCAATTTGCTGGTATAGTTAGTATTCTCCATCTATCCATTGAATTTATAACTTATTGAGCATTAGTGGTCTAAAGCCTTGTATTGGTGAGAGCGTTCATGCATGCATTGAGTGAAAGTAGAGCTGAAATGGTTATCTAACTTGATCCAAACCATCATTTATTCCAATATTTCAGAGAAAAATATTGAAGATTATATGTTACTAGGCATCTCGGAGCTACAACCTATGAGAGTTTCTTGGAGTGATAACATAATTGGCACCGTTGTTGGGGAAAGGAAATTGAAGCTCAACTTCCCTAGGAAACGACATAGATCTAGCTTTGATGATAGAAAAAGTTTGGGCACATTTTTGGTTGTAATCATCTATCTGGTGACTCTACTGGAGGCCGAACCTCTTTGCGACTCCACTTCATAGTTCTGGCTTAGTTTGTGAGGCATACTCGGAGAAATCCTCAAAAGCTACAAGTTGACACTGTACATGACCCTGAAAAAATCATCAAAGAGAGAAAGGTATTGCAGAAAGGAGCATCAGGTTCAGATAAACCTAAGCAATCTCCTATATCTCTTTAAGAAAGGCTTGTAATAGAACAAATAAATGTTGAGAGTATAACATCTAATACTAGTAGTGAAGAAAAACTCTCAGAGATTCATAAAATTCCTTATTCTTTAGGTTCCACTTTTGCTTTAAGCCCAAAGGAAACCTCACTTCCTACCCATCATACTCCTTTAGTCCTACCAGTCACTCCTCAGCCATCTATCATTTAGACTACCAGTACTCTTCTAGCCACCACAGCTTTGGCAGGTCCACAAGCACCTACCAAAATAGAAAGAATCATAGCTTCTAGGTATGGACCTCTAATACTTCCCACTCCTTTGAATACCATGCCTACTAGAGAATATCATAAATATAGGCCTAAGTTCACTGGGAGTGAAGGTGTTACTACTGAAGAACATCTTGAGTCATTCTATAACTATGCTGATAATCTGGACATTAGTGAAGATGATGTTTGGATGAGAGTCTTTTTCCAAAGCCTAGATGGAGAGGCTAGAAAATGGTTCAGAGAACTAAACCCAAGATCTATAGTAGATATTGAAGCTTTAGATGATGCATTCCTAAAGCATTGGGGGGATAAGAAGGATCTCCTCTACTACCACAATGAGTTTGGAAACTTAAAGAGGGAAAATGTTGAGTTGTTGTTTGATTTTAATAAGAGGTTTAACCATATGTACAACAAGATACCAACTGAAGTAAAACCCACTACTACCTCTGCTAAACTCACTTATGCCAGTGCTTTTGATTTTGACTTCTGCCTACTATTGAGGGAGAGATGATGTGCTACTTTGGCTGACATGTAGGATGCAGCCTTGGAAGTGGAATCAAACATCATGGTTGTAGAGAAGCTCAAGGGAAATGTTGATAGAAGAAGATAGAGGGGCGAGTATTCATCATCCTCTGATCTTAAGATAGATAAAATGACCAAAATGATCGAGTCATTAGCCTATGAAATCTCCAAATTGAAGGTTGAGTAGCACCTAGGGAAAGGAAGAGTGTCTAATACCTTTGCTCCTAGAAATCCAAATCCAAATCCATATAGAAGAACTAATGAGCAGTTGCATATTTTGCAAAGAAACAAAGATGCTAATGAAGACCAAAGGGTGAAGGCTCCTTTTCAAAATGCAGTCATGGATGAAGAGAAGTTTGAAGAATATGATGAGATCCGTTGTCTAGAAGACAAAGGCAATGCTTCCTTTTTGACCTCATCTGCCTATGAAAAGTCATTATGCAATGACTAGATTGGCCAAGAATGGGATGGTAAAGCTATTCTACAAACTATAGATTAGCAAAGATATAATTTGAGGTCAAAGATAAATAATGCCAAGGGAACTCCTATTCAAAGAGTTGATGTCGCTGTAGTACAGCAAGCTAATAAGCTAAAACAACCGGTAGTTGATCTCATCGTCGTTAAAGCTCCAGCTTATGAGGTAAGAGGCCTTGACAAGTCTCCTTCTCCTTTCAGTTTCCAATCAGAAATTCAGAAGCTAAAAATACCCATGCCTCTGATTGAACTAGTGAAGAATGAGTCCTTCAAAATATCTATCCTCGAGGCCCTTGAGCCTAAAGCCATCCAAGCCTCCACTGACTATGCAAATCTGCAAGATGACAAGCCAGTTGTTATTCTCAGCCCAATGATTGAAAATTGTGAAGACAACTCCCCATCATTCTATGTCTCTTTGACTATTCATGAAAAAATCCTTCACAACTGCCTTTTGGACACTGGAGCCAACCATAATTTAATGCCCAAGGTTGTCATGGATGAGTTGGGTCTTGAAATCACCAAGCCCTACCATGACCTATTCTCTTTTGACTCTAGAAAAGTGAAGTGTCTAGGATTAATCAAGGACCTAGCCATCACTTTGTCTCAGCTGCCTATGAAAAGCATGATGATGGATATTATGGTAGCAGATGTACCTCCCAAGTTTGGCATGTTTCTTTCCAGAGGTTGGATCAAAAGACTAGGTGGATCATTACAAAATGATCTATCATATGCTACTTTCCCAGTTTTCAGAGGTGAGAGTAAGAGATTATACAGAGAAACTCAGCTAGCCTATATAATTAGCGATGAAAAGAATCCCACCAATCATCCCATATATGTTGTTGACACTGATTTTGGAGCATGTATTCTTCATATTGAAGAATCCCAGTTGGCCTCCATGCGGCTCAAGAAACCAGTTTGCTAGATCGCAGAGGAAGAAGGCCCACAAATTTGGGGCATGTTCATTGATGGAGCTTGTTGTAAAGAAGCTGCAAGGGCAGGTGTAGTCCTTGTGTCCCCAGCACAGGACTATATTAATTTATCTTTCAAATTAACCTTTCAAATCACAAAAAACATAGCAGAGTACGAAGCCTTGATTCTGGGCTTAAATGTTGCTAAAGAAATGGGTATCAAAGGCCTAAAAGTGTTTGGAGATGTTGACCTCATTATTCAGTGGGTCAATAAAACTTTTCAAGCTAAGCATCCAAGGCTAAAAGCATACAAAGATGAGGTATGGAGGCTCAAAGATTCTTTTAATTATTTCAACATTTCTTATATTCTAATAATGAAGAATCAGCTTGCCGACTCCCTTGTTTTGTCTGCTAGCACATTACTCCTCCCTTGCCTCCTAAATTGAGATATGAAGTTGAGGTAAAATACAGACCATCTCTGCCTAACAATGTCAACTATTGGAGATTTTTTGAAGACGATGAGGAAATTAACAGGTTTTTGCAAGTCGTTGAGGAATTTTTTGAAGCACACATCGATCAGGAAAATGAAGCCATGGGAGAATGTGGTCATCCCAAGTTAAGAAACGAGATCGGCCGAGGAAGCATCATCCGGTTGCCTAGTAACCATATACCAAAGGGATTAGTGCCTATAGAGAAGCTATTCGACCAAAACGATGTGCCATATAAGCCTGTCGAAATAGAAAATGAGTCTGTTGTTCGTAAACACAATATAGGGAGCCCGTCCCATCCGAAATACATAAATTTGTCCACTCAATTGTCCTCTACCCAGAATTACAAGTATTGCACCCTCATGAAGCAATTCACTGATATTTTTTCCTGGGAATACAGTGATCTCAAAACCTATGATGCAAACATCATTCAGCATAAGATCCCACTGGAAAAGAACACCGCCCCTTTTAAGAAGAAATTAAGACCTATCAGCCCTCCCTTATTGCCTTTGATTGAGAATGAAATCAAGAAGCTGTTGGATGCCAAAATCATAGTTCCCCTAAGTTATTCAAAGTGGATAGCTAACATTGTGGTAGTAAGAAAGAAAATTGGAGAATTCAGGCTTTGTGTCTACTTCAAAAATTTGAACAAGTGCTCTAAAAGAGATAACTATCCCCTGCCTAAGATGGAACACTTGCTGCAAATAGTTTTAGGGGCTAGAGTTATGTATTTCTTAGATGGATTTTCAAGTTATAATCAGATTGATGTACATCCTGAAGATCAGTAAAAGATTGCCTTCACTACTCCTTAGGGCACTTTCATGTACTCCAAGATGCCTTTCAGACTGATGAATGTTGAGGCTACCTTTCAGAGAGCCATGGACATAGCCTTCATGGGAGAGAAGGACACATTTTTCCTTATTTATCCTGATGACATAATAGTCTTCTCTAGCAACCACAAAGACCATTTACAACATTTGAGGAAGGTCTTCCTAAAGTGCAGACAGTTTGGAATTTTAGTGAACCCAAAGAAGTCACAGTTTGCTCTAGAAGAAGGTAAAATTTTGGGACATATTGTTTCTACCGAAGGTGTGAAGATTGATCCAGCAAGGGTTCAAGCCATTCAGACATTGTCCATCCCAAGGTCAAAAAAGGACATTCAATCCTTCTTGGGTAATATTAACTTCGTAAGGAGGTTCATCCCAAACTTTGCAGAGCTTGTAAAGCACATCACTTCCATGCTGAAGAAAGGAGCAGAAATAAAATGGACAAATGCTTCAAGAAGCTCTTTTGAAGCCATCAAGCAAGCTATCATGGAAGCTCCCACCCTAATTAGCCCAGATTACACTAGGGAGTTTTGTATCTTGTCTTTTGCCTCTTATGATACACTTGTAGCAGTTCTGTTGCAGAAAAATGATGAAAGCATAGAGCACCCCGTGGCATTGTTTAGCAAAAATTTAAGGGATGCTGAACTAAGGTATGACCTTATTGGAAAACAAGCTTATGCTCTCATAAAGTCTATAAAGGCATTTAGAATTTATATTCTGCATTCCAAAGTAGTTGCATATGTACGTTCAGCCTTAGTAAAGGATGTCTTAACTCAGCCAGATATTGATGGGAAGAGAGCTAAATGGATTGCAAAATTCATAGAATTTAACATAGAGGTGAAGCCCACTAAGCTTGTCAAAGGCCAAGGCTTGGCTAAACTTATGGCTGAAGAAAATTGCAGCTTGTTAGATATAAATTCCATGGGTCTAAATTTAGGTTATGAGCATGCAGAGGGAGCAGTAGAAGAGAAAAAGAAGAATTAGTGTTTGGCTTAAAATCTAGCCACATGTGAATGGTATTACAGCATAGTTGATTTTTTGCAAAAGCTAGAATTCTCTCCATGGTTTAGCTCAAGTCAAGATCGTGCCATTAAACTCAGAGCAGCCAAATTCTACATTAATAAAAATATTCTTTATTGGAAAGACCCATCAGGAATCCTCTTAAGGTGTCTAGATAAAGAACAATCTGTGGAAGTCATTCACCAATTCCATTCTAACATCTGTGGAGGGCATCATTATTGGAAAACCACAGCTCACAAAATCTTGAGGGCTGGATATTATTGGCTACTTTTTTCTCTGATGTGTTCTCTTTTGTAAAAGCATGTGACAAGTGCTAGAGGTTTGCAAGAAGACAACATCTAAAATCTCTGCCCTTGAAGCCAATACATGTCAATAGTCCCTTCCAGCAGTGGGGCTTGGAATTTATAGGTGAGATCAACCCACATTCCAGTGGCCAACATAAATGGATCTTAGTAGCCACTGATTATTTCACCGAGTGGATTAAGGCTATACCCACTAAGAATACCAATCATCAAGTTGTCATAAAGTTCTTGAATAAGAATGTTTTCACTAGATTTGGTTGCCTAACCAAACTAGTCACTGATAATGCAGTAGATTTCAAGGCAAAAGAATTGGTGGACATGACCGAATCCATGGACATTCAAGTGGTACATTCTACCTCATATTATCCTCAAGGCAATGGCCTGGCAGAATCATCTAACAAGAGTCTGGTAAGGGTAATCAAAAAACTGTTAGAAGAAAACAAAAAGAGCTGGGATTCCAAGTTGAAGTTTGCACTATGGGCTGACAAAGTTACCATTAAAAAGTCCATAGGGAATTCTCCATTCAAACTGGTCTATGGCACTGACGTTTTTTCCCCATCCAGCTCATTCTCCCTCTGGCTAAGTTATTGCAAGAAGAACAAGATGAAGAGAATGATATGGTAAGAAGAATGAATAACCTGGTTGAACTACAGCAGATCAAAGAGCAGCTGGTTGAGAAGTCAAAAGCTCATCAAAAGAAAATCTAAGAAACCTTTGAGAGGAAGGCAAAAGTGGACAATTTCCAAGTTGGTGATTGGGTGCTTAAATGGGATGCATTTATGGAAAAGAAAGGTAATCATGGCAAGTTTGACTCCTTATGGACAGGTCCATTTGTCATCGCTCAAGTTCAGCAGAACAATACATTCATTCTGCACAATTTGGAAGGAGAAGATACTTTTGGTAGCCCAATAAATGGGCGGTTCTTGAAACTTTATTTCGTTTAAGGCTTTAAAGCCTGCTCATTGTAAATATGTTTTTCCAGTTTTTATTTTCATTTGCAAAATAGACTTCATGTCCAATGGAACACTAGATGGAAGATTTGAATTTCTTTTTCCATGAAAGGCATTGGTCTGTTATCCTTGAAACCTCAGAGGGAGGATTTCATCCCCAGAAGGAGCCAGTGTTAGCCTTGCTGGCAAAAGGCCCACAAATGGATCCATATAAGCCCTTGAAGTCTCCAAATTTGCTTAGAAACATGCCAATGGATCCATTAATGCCCTCAAAATATTCAACTTTTGCTCAAAGGTCATCTAATGATCAAAATCAACGCAAGAGGAAAGCCCTTGGAAGAGCAGAAATGCACTATCGAGACGCTAAAATGCTTTAAAAAACCATGAAAAACCCACAAACGCAGGCTTAAATGGAGGAATGAACAACCGCCATTAGATCTGGCTGATCAACGGCTCAAATCTAAGTGGCTAATCATAATCAGTCGAGCAGAGGGGACAGTGTAAAGGCAGGCGCATGACACCGCCAATCAACGATCACTGATGATCGGATTGACAGGTTGCATCGGCGGGGAGTGTAGTTTATGTTATATAAAGGACCCGAGCATTGAGCGATTGCGATTTATCGCATCGCTAATATCGCATCGACGCTATACCAAGGGGCGGGACCTATGAACATACATATGGGCAACCCGATGGGCCGAACCCGACAGAATTATATGCGACAATTCATAAATTTTGAGATCCGCACCCAAGCAATTTTCAACATTTTTTGTGTATTTTCATTGTTTCAACAAAATACAAAGGGAAACAGGGACATTGCGATAGCAATGGAACTCGGACCTGATGGGTTTCCTGAAGAAAAATATATATATATTCAAGTCCGCAAAAGCCCAAATTTTAATGCATTTCATGTATTTTCATTGTAACGAAAATACAAAGGGAGCATTGGCTAGCAGTGATTGCGATGAGCCCCAGACCCGAAGTCGAATATATGATATCTAAAGTCCGCCAAAGCCATTTTTTCATGCATATTTTTAGTGTTTTTGCATATTTCATTATATAAGGGAAATTCACAGGCCAGGCCAAATGCGATTTGCAATGGCGACAAGGGCGGACCTGATGGATAATTAAACCATATTTTAGGACTTTTGAAGTCCAAAATACACAAAGAAGGCAGGATTTATCAGTGATGGCTGTGTTTTCTGTTTAAAACAGAAATATACATTGTTTTCAATAGAGGTCCACCATAGGGAAATGATGTTTTGCTATAACCGAAGCATGCATTGTTAAATCATTGAAAGGGCCACAACATGCTCAACTCCTCCCCAAACTGACATAGAGGCTGAGAAGAACCACAATGCATCAATAGCCCAATGCAGCTTATCAAACAAACATCATGGAGCATCTCTGGCACATGAGAACTCCCAGACAATGCAAGAAGCTACCAAAAATATCTGAAAGTGGTTACTCTGCTGTCAGAAAGAGAAAAATCTGATCCCATGCTTGCCTAAAGGGCATCAAATCAGTTAACAATGCATATCATGTAGATTAAGACTCTGCACCTCTTAGAACTCAGGAGCATTGTAAACAAGCTATAAATAACTGAAAGTAAGATGTAATTCAGGCTCAACTTTTGGAGATTATTTCTTCTCTGTTCATTGAAGCTTCTCATCTTCATTCTAGCAATATAAGCTTATTTTGCCATTATATGTTTAATGTCCATTCTCTTTACAGTTCTATGCTTGCACTTGAACAGTTTGTTCATGTTTTCTTTGTGTCTAAGGCCAGATCACTGTCATCTTATCTCTGCTTTGATATATTAGATTTGCAAGCTTCTTCGCTACCTGTAGCTAGCCATCCATATGTGGTCATATATGCATATGCTAGTACAGTTAGTATTCTCTTTTGTTGCCTGTAGCTAGCCATTGATGTATATTTATGTATGCAATCTGCTAGTATAGTCAGTATTCTCTATCCATCCATTGAATTTATAACTTATTGAGCATTAGTGGTCTAAAGACTTGTATTAGTGAAAGTGTTCATACATGCACTAAGTGAAAACAGAGCTGAAATGGTTATCTAACTTGATCAAAACCATCATTTATTCCAATAGTTCAGAGAACAATATTGAAGATTATATGTTACCAAACATCTCGAAGCTACAACCTAGGAGAGTTTCTTGGAGTGATAACAGTTCCATTAAGCTTGGTTAACTCTGTCATCTGATGACTATAATGTTTTCATGAAATTTGGGATCCTTTATCTGTTAGATCTTGATTCTCGTGCTGAGAAATGTGAAGTTGATGAAGGCTCGCCCATTAAAATTGTTGACTTCCCTTTAAACATGATTTATACCACTACCTCTATCCATCAACTTGTCCTTGGTCTAATTTTGGAAAACAATATTTGTCATAGGTTGAATATATAATTTACAAAAATATTTTTCCATCTTCAATATTTAATCTATTGAAAATACTTTTATCAAGAATTACCTGCAACACAACAAAATTGCTTCAGCATTCTTCAAAATGATATTTTTTTCATATTACCTTTATTGTGAAATTTTAAAAACCTTTATTCATTAAACTGAGGTTCGATGTTTGCATAAAACGTCCTTATAGTAGTGTTGAAGTAAATCAAATTGCTTTTAAGACACAGATTCTCCAACCTGAGCCCTTAAAACTGTCAAAGGTCTACCATCTATATCCCTGAATGCTAAAAAAAATTCTGAAGATGTTCCTTGAATTCTCATAAATAATATTCAATCTGCTCATTCTTCTCCTTGAAATGTGAGATATTTTCTCTCGCATCATCTTATAAACTGATTTGATTTGTTCAGTGAACCATCTGGAGCAGCATTGTATTTTTTTGATATTGACTCCTTTTTCTTGACCTGCACATTATCTCGAGTAATAATTTTATGTTCCTTTCATCTTCCTTCAATTTTTCTTTAGCCCAAAAACTATCTATTTAAATTATACCTCAATGACCTAAGAAAGGCCCTCACGAAGACTAGATATTGTTTTCCACGACATAAGCAATGTCTTTTAATAAACCCCTGCAAATAAAATAATGTCAAGGACATTGTATGCATGTCTTCAAAGAGTACTCTTTGAGGTCAATTTCCATGAACACCAATTCAATAGTCCTGAACCATCACTGATCTCTGTAAAAACGGTGAATACAGGTTGACTCTTGAAAACAGTCTCTTGTTTTATTTCAAAACTAGTTTGATATTTCAGAATCTCTAAAGCTTCGGAGATAATTTTCAAGTTTCTCCTTTGTTCTTTCCGATTGGATTACCTCAATGATTCTATTATGATCTTCTCTATTATCATATGGATATTTTTAAATGAAGTTACTTTGTCATGAAAAATCAAAACTTGATTTCTCGGGTCACGATTCTTGCCTTTACAATTCTCTATAGTGAATTCATGTGTTAGCAGTGTAAGAATGAAATATTTTTTTTTACAGGTGTTTTGCAACAAAACCGGCCATGCGAAAATATGAATATATACCCTTCAGATATCTAAAGAAATCTCCCAAACCGCTCAAAATTTGCCATAAATTCCGACGTTACACCTAATTGATTCCATTCTGCACAAAACCCTCATCTCGGATTTTTGAATTTCATCTCCATTTTCCTAGGATTTGACCCCGAAATTCATCGTCTGAAACAACCACGAATTTTGATATTTGACATTCTTGCTTGTGCACCATTTTTTCTGTTTTGTAATCTCCTTGAACTGTGCTTTGTTGTTGAGGATGACTGCATTTATCTATATTGGAATCTACTTTGGAAATAACAAAGATCTCATTGCCAAAACAAAGATCTCATTGCTCTACGCTTTGTGAGTGTTTAGTTGGTATATGCCAATTATGAAGCTTCTCCAGAGGATATACGTATTCATCATAGAATTATCAAGTCTAAAATCGAGTTTTATATATTGTGACGAATGTTCTTATAGAAATATCCAAAAAGCGATCAACTTGAAATCCTAAAAGGAAGAAGCATTCTTATATTATATATTTTTCTTGAATCGTAAAATGTCAATAGGCATGGTACAGTGATGTGTGGTTTGACGGTAAAGTCACATGGGCGATGTCTCGGTAGACCGAGTTCAAATCTCATTGAGTACATTGACCTGCTGTGGTGGCGGCTAGAGAGGCGGATTCCCCTTTCCCGTTGAGTCTGCTCTTGCTAAAATCATAGGAACTTAGTATAATTGATTTGCAGGTGGTTGGTTATACTCTTGGTGTTATAGTAGCAGTGTTAAGGTTTGATCCTGGGTCTCCCCTAAATTAGGCCAAACAATTACCCATTCACCATGTGGCAAAAAAAAAAAAAATGTCAATAGACATGGAAACCTGGCTTTTATCTCTTGAATACTTAACAAAACTTCGCTCTGTAACAGTGGCAGAAAATTTTTAAACACACACAGTAATGCACCCGAACTTACTGCTACCCGCCATCTTGTTTGACACGATTAAACCTGGTGTTGTCATTTTAAACCACGAGTGGATTGCGGGAGAGGTTACTGGCGGAATCTGGTTTTAATGAGAGGGGCCCCATAATTCTTTTGGATCTGCCACGCTGACAAGGTAGTTTTTAAGAAATAAATATTGCGAACTCCACATCCCCTAGCTATTAAAGTTCGGATGACCTGGGGGGTCCTCAATTAAATTTGAACCATTGATCTTCTCCTTCCAATGCAATCTTGACATTTGTCAAAGCATTGTGCACAAATTTTATTCCTCCTGTAAACTCTTGGTCTCAACACTTAGATGAGTTGGTTTGATTTAGAGTTTTTTTCCAGAGAAAAAAAAGCATAATAGTATTATATAAGAAATATAACTATCAATATTACATCATATCTTAGGAATGAACAAGATCATTTTGTGAATAGGCATCAGAAAGATCTGTTCCAAAAGAGACTAATCTGTCAAAATATACAAGAAATAACAAACAGAATTGAACACAGCATGAATGCATATCTACGTCATGAGGATGATAGATTGGATAGTATCGCATCATAAAAATTGTAGATGATCATAGGATCAATTATCCGACTGCAGGACTTCATGATGTAGTAATATTTAAATAAACATAATTTAAAAACAAGAAAAACGTACCTCGGTGCTTTTTGAAAATAAGCTAAGACCCAGGAAGAGAGAATTCCTGAATGTGAAAACTTTCTGCATTCAAAATTACTTCCATATTCCAAATGCCCGGATGAGAAAGTAGACCCTTCTGGCACAATATGTCTGCCTGAACATTCTGAGATCTAAAGATATGACGGATTGAGTAGCCCTCCATGCTCTTCCAAAAAATCATGATTCTATTCATCCAGCTGTCAAGGAACTGATTTTTAGTGTGATGTTTTTCAGTGACATGCTCAATGATGACTTTGGAGTCATCATATATTTCAAGAGATTGGATATTTAGAAAATGACACATAGAAAGTAGACCAGCGAGTGCCATAGCCTCAGCTTTTATATTAGACCCCAATCCACCATTCCAATGAATTTGATATTGCAGATTATTGTCCATAATGATATACACGCCCCATCCACAGATATCATCCTGACATGCCCTGTCAAAAAATGCTCTTGGAATTGGCATTTGTTTTGTTGGAAAATCTGCATGCTTTGATTTATGTTCCAAAGAATTTTTTACCCGAATAGATTCAATGGATGAAACAATATTATCGAAGACAACATTGAAGGGGTCCTTTTTTTCCTGAAATATGAAATGATTCCTCCACTTCCATATATGCCATAGTGCAAAAATAATAATAGGTCGCCATGTCGCCTTTAGAGTTTAGATTTATTTTGGTTTAACCTCTTTTTTGATATTCAATTGTATTTCCCACATTGAGAAAGTGAAGGAATATCCCTATGTTTATAAGTTTGGGCGTATCTTTCCTTTATTGATGTGTAAGGAGCTCTTTTGGATCCTTCCTTGGCGTGGTGCTTGTTGCATTGAACATTGTCGTGTTGTATTGTGAATAAACTTAGAGATTAGGTATTGTTCAATAATTTAAAATTAAAATTATTATTTAAAATAACTCATGAGATTATTAGATTCCATAATAAGCAACTCACCAAATTTGTATATGTTTGAGTAATAGCTAAGAAGGAAATTGACAATTTCAGAAAAAAAACAAATTTGTAGCTTTCTTTAGTGTAGGAAATAGCTACATCGGCTACATCTGGGAACTGCTTCCTCCTGTGGGACGCAAAAAACCTAGTAGACTAGCTACCTTGATTCTGTTGGGCATGGAGTCCCCTGTGACCTCAAATTGTATACTTGTAACTTGGTCTAATTCGAAATAATCTATGCTTGTCAGCAAACAATCAATTATTGCAAGTGAAAACAAGCACAACAATGCCTAATCCATTGGGCTAGTGGAGTCAATAGTCAACAAATGTTCTTCTCATCTCCTGCAACTTATCCCAGTATAAACAAACCAAACTACATACTACCACTGGAATCCAGACTGAAACAACTATTGATCTAAACTGAATCAAGACATAAAATGCTGAAAATAAAATCCATTCATAAATTGCACACCAAAATTGAATGATCTACTACGGAATTCTAAAAATTATTAATTCAATCCGACATAACCTCTATCTAATTGAGCTGGAAATATGCATTGTTAGTTGTATTCATGCTTCCAGTGCAACCATGTGAGGATTGGATTGATTGACAGGCCACCTTGCATGCAGCTAAATATATGAAAAATAGTTGCAATTTGGAACTCAAATTCCATAGGAAACTGATACTTACAGGTGATCTTAGAAAGTTCTCTCCTCTGTAGGGATCTGAGATTTCTGATCACAATTGAAAGGAAGAAAAATATTTTTCTAAATGCAATTGACATTTAAAACCAAAGTAATCAATAACCTAGTGGAATTGCCATATAGACAAAGTGGAGCCGCTAGGTGAAGAAATTGCAAGCAATATCAAATGCCTATTCCTTGTTCACCAACAAAGAGTAGATTCTAATCGTGATCGTGATTCGTGGAGAAATTTCTTCACCACTTCGCTCACCGACAACAATGCCAAATGTTGTATCTATTTGTCGAATGCAGTTCTTGGCTGCAAAATTACACCGAGAAACAAACTCGACAAAACTTTAGGTTCAAGCTTACACTTGAACCAAAGGGGGATCCCTCAAGTGTTAGGAACACTTTTTTAATGTTGTTAATTGTCACTCGACAACATCCTTTGAAGCACAATGACCAACTTTATTAATTGTTTTAGGTGGTTGTTGATGAATATCGAATCTTTGCTAAGAAATAAATCCCTCCCTTGAAGAAACTTGATCAAAGTGCCAACATCTAGCTTTGATAGAATAACATACTTTAGAGAGTTTGGAAGATGAATAAAAGATAAATCAGATAATTATGTATCCATACTGAATACTTAATCAACCAAATATGGTAGATGCATGTAGAAGAATTCTATAACCAAAAGTATATACATTCAAGAGATGACAGAAGGCAACAATTAAATGATGCAGAGGAGCTAATTTGAACATATTGTTTAATTAGCTAATCTCAGTGTAGATGTTAAATTTTCAATGGGCTATCTGGGACGTTGATACTCAAACCTAGCCTTGCCCTAACTCCTATGTTACCTTGAACATTTGCAAAAACAGATTATGGAATGAAAGGAAAAGGCATACATAAAAAAACAATTTATGTCATGAAAGCAAAGCCATAATACTTTAATTAAATTCCTGTAATAAAAGCCTTTACAAAAACGGTGGGGTTCTGACATCAAATTCCAACCCTTTCTTATTACAAATGAAGCACTATATAGGAAATTACACCCAACTATCTCTGTCTAGATTGTTGGAATAAAAATCTAAATAATATACCTCTAGATAATTGCAGGAAATTTGGACTCCTGGAAAATCTTCTGCCTCCAATTTGAGAAATGGATTCTTTGACTGCTGGATTTTCTGCTTGAAATTTGGAGTCGTTTGAAGCTGCTCTTTAAAATCTGTTCACATTCCATTAAGCTTGGTAAACTCTATCATCTGTTGACTATAATTTTTGCTTTAAATTTGGAATGTGATCTTTTATCTGTTAGATGTTGATTCTCCTGCTGAGATATATGAAGTTGTTGAAGGCCCTATCTAGTAAAATTGTTCACTTCCCTTTAAACAAGATTTATACCTCTACCCATATCCATGAACTTGTCCTTAGTCTAATTTTGGAAAAAAAAAATTGTCATATTTTGAATATTTAATCTACAAAAACCTTTTTCCATCTTCAATATTTAATCTATGGAAAATAATTTACCAAGAACTACCTACAACACAACAAAATTGCTTCTGCATTCTTCAAAATGGCATTTGTCTGGTACTACCTTTCTTGTGCAATTTTAGAAAGCCTTTATTGATTAAATTGAGGCTCTATGTTTGTATAAAACCTCCTTATAGTAGTGTTCAAGTAAATCAAAATTCTTTTTAGACAAAGATTCTATAAGCCGAGCCTTTGAAATTGTCAAAGGTCTACCATCTATATCCCGCAATGCTAAAACTGTCTGTTTTTATCCTTGAAATCTGAGATATTTTCTCTATAATCATCTTATAAACTGATTTAATTTGTTCAATGAACCATCTGGAGTAGCATTGGACGTTTTTTATATTGCCTCTTTTGTCTTTGACCTGCACATTATCTCGAGCAAAAATTTTATGTTGCTCTCTTGTTCCTTCAATTTTTCTTTGGTCCAAAAACTATGTTGAATATTTCAACTATAACTCAGTGACCTAAGAAAGGCCCTCATGAAGACTAGATATTGTTTTCCATGACATAAGAAAATTCTTTTAATAAACCCCTGCAAATAAAACAATGTCAACGACATTGCATGCATGTCTTCAAAGAGTACTCTTTGAGGTCAACTTTCATGAACACCAATTCAACAGTCCTCAACCATGACTGATCTCTGTAACAACGGCCAATACGGGTTGACTCTTGAAAATAATATGTTGTTTTATTTCAAAACAGTTTGATATTTCATAATCTCTAAAGCTCTGGAGATAATTTTCAAGTTTCTCCTTTGTTCTTTCCCATTGGATTACCTCAATTATGGTATCATTATCTTCTCTCTTATCCTTTAGGTGATTTTAAATGCAGTTCCTTTGTCATGAAAAATCAAAATTTGATTTCTCATGTCACGATTCTTGCCTTTACAATTCTATCTAGTGCTCTCATGCGTTAGCAGTGTAAGACTCGACTAATTTTTTACAGGCGTTTTGCAACAAAATTGACCATGCCAAAATATAAACATATACCCTTTAGATATACAAGGAAATCTCCCAAACCGCTCATAATTTGCCAAAAATTGTCTTATTGGACCTAACTGATGCTATTCTGCACAAAACCCATGTCTTGAATTTTTTTATTTCTTCTCCATTTTCCCAGGATTTGAGCCCAAAATTCACTGTCTGAAACAACCACGAATTTTGATATCTCGCGTGCGTCATTTTTTGTTTTGTAATCTCCTTGAATTGTGTTTTGTTGTTAAGGATGGCATACTTCGGGATATTGGAATGTACTTTGGAAATAACATAGAAAAAGAATGCCCAAAACAAAGATCTCACTTCCCTGCGCTTTGTGAGCGTTAAGTTGGTATTCTCCAGTCATGAAGCTTTGCCAAAGGACAGACATATTCATCATGAAATTATCAGGTCTAAAATCGAGTTTGATATATTTGTGATGAATGTTCTTATAGAAATATCTAGCAAGCGGTCAGCTTGAAATCCTCATAGGAAGAATAATTCTTGTATTAGCATGGAAACCCTGGCTTTTTCTTCTTAAATACTTAAGAAAACTTGTCGCTCTGTAACAGTGGAAGAAACTTTGCAGACAAATATAGTAATGCACCTAAACTTAGTGCTACTCTCCATCTTGTTTGACATGATTAAACCTTGTGCTGTCATTTTAAACCATGAGTGGATTGGGGGAGGGGTTATTGGTGGAATATGGTTCTAATGAGATGGCCCCCACAATTATTTTGGAGATGCCACATTGACAAGATAGTTTTGAGAAACAACTATTACGAACCCCCCTAGCTATTAAATTTCAGATGACCTTGGGGGTCCTCAACTAAATGTGAAGCATTGATTGTCTCCTAATGTGATCTTGACATTTGTCAAAGAATTGTGCAAAAAATTTATTCCTCATGTAAACTCTTGGTTTGATGCGGTGGTTTGATTTAGAGTTTAAATCTATTTTGGCTTAACCTCTTTTTTTTTATTCAGTTGTATTTCCCACATTGAGAAAGTGAAATAATATCCTTGTTTTTATAAGGCTGGGAGCATCCTATTTTTATTGATGTGTAATGTATTCTTTTGGCTCCTTCCTTTGCATGGTGCATGTTGCATTGAAATTTGTCTTCTAGCTTGGGACGCTTGGTAGACTTGTGTCTATGGTGAATAAACTTAGAGATTGGGCTTTGTTCAATAATTTTACATAAAATTAATATTAAAAATAAATCATTTTATAAAAATATAATATTGTATTTTTTTTTTTAAATTTAATTTATTTAAAAAAACTAAAATTACTAATTAAAAATAACTTAATGATTTAAGCTTTTGATCCATATCAAGTTTATGAGGAGATTTTTTTGCGACAATCACATCAAAATTATTAAGAAGCATCCTTAAGAAGCATGATGTTCCCTCAACCTTTAGACCCCTTAACACCATTCGTAGCTCCCTTAGATTCACAAAAGACCCGGTTGACCCCAAGGACATGAAAGGTGTTTATGTTATTCCATGTTCATGTGAGACCGGCTATGTTGGGAAAACTGGACGCTCTATTAATCAAAGGATTTATGAGCACTCAGTTGACATCAAACATGGAAGGACCCAGTCTTTAGGCCTGGATGAACATGCGGAGAAGACTAAGCACCATATTTATATTGAGGAGGCCTGGGTAATTGCCAAAATTGTGCATTTTCATCACTGGAACATTAGGGAGGCCATAGAAATTGAAATAAAACCTAGTAATATCAATAGGGATAACGGATGGAAGATCAGTTGCTATTGGATCCCTACCCTTTCCTCCTAACTCACCCCCCTGCTTCTCTCTTGTTTTGATTTCTTCGCTGGATTTTTCCCTCGTCTTTTGGTTTGGTGTTTCCCTTTTTCTTTTGTTATTGCACCGAGAGGTGCTCTACAACCTAGTATATGAGGGGGATGTTGTCATGTAACGTAACGTTACATTAAAAAATATTAAAAAAATACGAGGGAAATGTTGGATCATGTAACTTAACGTTACATTAAAAAAATATTTAAAAAATATGAGGGAGGTTGTAATGTAAAGTTACATTAAAAAAAATATATGTATCGGCTAATATATATTGCATATGCGGAATATCTGTATATGCAAAAGATATGTGTAATGTTACTATATATGTTAAGAGGTGCTCTACATCCCAATATATGAGGGAGATGTTGTCACGTAACGTTACATAAAAAAATTTAAAAATATGTAATGCTACATTAAAAGTATGTAATGTTACATTAAAAAATATTAAAAAAAGGAGTTGTCTTTAGCGCGGCTTTTTGAAAGCTTTTCCGGTGGATTTTTCTGGTCTAATTTCTCCAAAATCCGGCAGGAATTCATTGAAATCATAAGATTGATGGGTAAATACTGCACAATAGAAGTGCCCTAGGGGTTTTTCATGGTGTTGAATCCATATATACACTAAAAAAACTACTTTAAATAACACAAATCAAGATTTCACATCAAAATTTTCATCTATTCCAGCACCGGAATCTCCAAAAAGTCGCACTATAGACAACTCCTTAAAAAAATATGTGTCAGCTAATATATATTGTATATGTTGAAGATATGTGTAACGTTACTTTAAAAAATTAATTAAATAAAAAATGTGTCAGCTAATATTAACAAACTCAATTTTGAAAGTGGTATATATACAATTTAAAAAGACTAACAAAGAAAATTAGGTAAAGGAAGCGATGATTCATTTGGGCATATCCTGTAATAATAACCACGTGGCATTTAGGTTTGTAATAATAATAACTAACCTGGTAAATTTATATTTTTTGGCCTTCAAGTTTTGAGTTGTGTGATTTCTGTAATACTGTAATAATAATAATCAGGTAAATTGCAAGTTTTCTATTATAGGAAGGTAAACTCAATATAATGGAAGGTGCTCAATAAAATTAGTAGGAGTGAGGGGAAATATTGAGTAGAATGTAATATTTAGGGTGGGGTGTGACCTGAAATATTAGGTAAAATTTAATAATATTACATTTTAATTAGTATTTCTCCCCACCCCTGACCATTATTTATTTGGTGCGGTGGTTATAAATATTGGGTAGCATATATTTTATGTAATAAATATATTTGTAACAATTAATATAGATGTGTTCCATCTATAAATTTAATTAATAAGCGGATAAAAACTTAATATTTACAATATGACAAGATTTTTAATCATGAATATTTACCATGGATATTATTAACTTCTAAGTAGGTTTTTTTACAATACCATGGGCCAATACCCACAAGAGAAAGATAGAGAGGGAGAGGAGGGAAGAAAATTATAATACCATGGGCCATCTAGACTTTTGATTATTATGTTATGGATCTAGGCTTTTAATTGTTACAATACCATGGGTCAATACCATGTCTTATCAATACCACATGCCCAAAAAAATAACTTATTTAAAAATAAAAATATTTTACAAATATTTTATTTTAATTTAATTTTATAACATTTTTTAATTAAATCTAAGAGAAAAAATGTTATAATTACTTTTGAGGTATATCTAAACCCTCCATAAAGATTCATAGAGATTAAATGGAGGTTTTAATAAATTAAAAAATGAGAATACTTTTATATATACATATGTGAAATTTACATAATATAAATAGTATTATGATGAACTAGGATAGATGCATCTTAACAAGGATCCAAGTGAAGTGAGGAAAAAAATGATTAACAATTATAGAGGAAAGATAATGCATGGTTCTTTTAATTTTTTTATTATTGTATTTGCTTTAACATGATTGATCCAAAATGTAGGTTTAATATTTTACAACCAATTATGTTTTTTATTAATTTAGATACTTTCTTAAATACA
This sequence comes from Pinus tabuliformis, assembly GCA_031772625.1. Classification (NCBI taxonomy): domain Eukaryota; kingdom Viridiplantae; phylum Streptophyta; class Pinopsida; order Pinales; family Pinaceae; genus Pinus; species Pinus tabuliformis. The sequence goes on from CM062806.1 coordinate 294,605,681, forward strand.
ATATAATGGGATCATATTTAAGAAAGAGAGTGAGATGGAAGAGGGAATGGAGTGTGGGAGAGAGACATAGAGGGGAGAGACACAGTGAGAGAGAGAAGGAAAAAATAGAGGAGGGGGAGAGAGGGAGGTAGAGATATGGATTTGGAATTGGAAAGAGAGGGAGTGACAAGGGAGAGATGAGGCAGAGAGGAGATGAGGGAAGAGAGAGAAAATCAGAGGACAAAGATAGGGAAAGATGGGGAATAGAGAGACATGGAGACATAGATATGGATGGGGGAGAGAGGGGGAGAGAGAGAAGGAGGGAGGGAGATTATGATAGAGTTGGAGGGTGGAGAGAGTGTGTGTATGACGGGGGAAGAGACGAAAGGAGGTGGGTGAGAAGGGGAAAGAGAGGAAGGAAAAAGAGAGAGGACTTGAGAGAGAGGAGAGAGACAGGGGGAGAAAGAGATAGAGTTGGAAGGGGAATAAATACATAGAGAGAGAAAGGTGGAGAGGGAGTGGAAAGCAAGAGTTGGAGAGTCAGAGAGAGAGAGAGAGATATGGAGAGAGAGTGTGTATGTTTTGGGGGTGAGAAGGAGAGACAATGGGAGATAGATATGTAGATGGGATGGAGGATGGGGTAGAAGAGAGAGTCAAAGAGAGGGAGGGAGGAAGATGGATAGATCATGGGATATAGAGATATATATGGAGGGGGTAAAGAGAGAGAGAGAGATTGGGAGGGGAGATAGAGAGGGGAAGGAAGAGGGAGAGATAGATGGATAGATAGATAGATATGGGGAGAGAGAGAGTGTGTGACATATGTTTAGGAGGTTGATATAGAGAGACAAATAAGGAGAGATGGAGGGAGGTATAAATATATATGGAAGGGGGAGAAAGGAAAGAAGAGAAATATAGAGAAAGTTAGGGAGAGGCAGATAGAGTGAGATGGGGGAGGGGAAGAGAGAGAAGGAGAGAGGGAGGTAGATAGACACATAATGGAAAGTAGATAGAGAGGGAAGAAGAAAGAGTCTCATAGAGGCAAATACAAACATAGAAGTTAGATTTAGAAAGTCATGAATATTTTAGATTTTCACTAAAATAGATGTATTGATTTCAATGTAGTTGTTGATTTCTAGTCCTATTTGATCACATGCATTATATGCATTGATTTCAATGTAGATGTCGATTTATAATTCTATTTAATACCTTACACTAGACGCATTGATTTCAATGTCGATGTTGATTTCTAGTCCTATTTGATTGCTTGCACAGGATGCATTGGTTTTAGTGTAGATATTGATTTATAATCCTATTTGATTGCTTGCACTAGATGCATTGATTTCAGTGTAGATGTCGATTTCTAATCATATTTAATACCTTATATTATATGCATTGATTTAAGCGTAGATGTTGATTTCTATGCATATTTTATTGCTTTCATTAGATGCATTGGTTTCAATGAAGATATTGATTTCTACTCCTATTTGATTGCTTGCACAGGATGCATTGGTTTTGGTGTAGATATTGATTTCTGACCCTATTTAATCACTTGCACTAGATGCATTGATTTCAATGTGGATGTCGATTTCTAATCGTATTTAATACCTTACACTAGATGCATTGATTTCAATGTAGATGTTGATTTCTACTCATATTTGATTGTTTGAATTAGATACATTGGTTTTAGTGTAGATATTGATTTCTAATCCTATTTGATTTCTTGCACTAGATGCATTGATTTCAGTATACATGTTTATTTCTAATCCTATTTGATTGTTTGCACTAGATGCATTGATTTTAGTGTAGATGTTGATTTTTGATTTGATGCAACAAGATGTATGATGTGAATTAATTTCAAAGTAATTAGATTCATAGTGTGCATTGATTTTAGTGTAAGCACATCTCTACCTCCTCCATCTATATCCCTATCTCCCATTGTCTCTCCTTCTCTATCTCTTTATCTCAACCCCTAAACATACACACTCTCTCTCAATATCTATCTATATCTCTCTCCCTCCCTCCCTTTCCCCTCCCTCTCTCTCTCTTCCCCTTCTCTCTCTCTAACATTTCTCTCTCCATATATATCTCTCTTCCTCCCTTGCTGTCTTTGCCTCTCTCTTCTTCCCTCTCCCCCCCATCTATATCTCTGTCTCCCCTTGTCTCTCCTTCTCACCCCCAAAACACACACTCTCTCTCTCAATGTAAGCACATAAAAATTATTGAACCATAAATATAATACTTGAATTTTCATCCTAAATAAAATGTCTGCTTACCCGAAATGTTTGCTTCTTGAAATTATAAACTATTTATAATTGGGTACATTCTTATTATTCTTATTTTCCATCATTCAACATTATTAATTAATTTGCATTCAAACGCAGTAATAGAAAACAACTACCATTGAAATTATTTGGGTTTTAACACTCCATAAGCCACAATGATTGACTTTGGAGAAAACTACTATTAATATTGGAGAGCAACACAGAAAAGGTATGTTTGTTACTACAGTAGCTCAAGTTAAATATTTGAATGGTCTATGAATAATCTTTTCATATGATCGATATGAGAAAATGGAAAAACTAATAGGTGTGACAATAGGAACAGTAGAGGAAAATAGTTTCAGATTGATTGCAATGAAGATTGTTTGTAATTGACCATATTCTTAGTATTCACATTTTCTACCTATCGAATTTGTTACATTGACACTTTGCACTGAAAATTTGTATTTCATAATTTTTCATCATTCAAGTTACTAGCAGTCTCTCTCATCTCAACAAACTGATGAAACTAAGCAAATTTTAAATTAAATTGACCAAATTATTTTAGACATATTTAGCATATTTAAAATGATCAAAATAATTAGATGTTCAGAAAATTTTGTATGATCGCACATGACTGAAACTATCCTAGATCCATCTTAACGTTGGATCTATCAAGCACCGAGAGGGATCAAATTTCTCGAGGTGCAAACATTTCCTCAAGTTTCACTCAAAAAATAGGTTTGCACCTCGAGAGATTTCATCACTCTTGGCGCTTGATAGATCCGGTGTTAAGATGGATCTAGGCTAGTATATATATATATATATATATATATATATATATATATATATATATTATTCACATTTGGTTATCCTCTATCAATATTATTTTCAAATTAATTGTCTTATATTTTATTGAAAATAAGATGCTTTTGGTATTAGGTTATTATTCTTATATTAAAATTTATTTATTTATTATTATTACTTTTTTTTTTTTTTTTTGCACTTTACTTGATATAAATAAATAATATTTTATACATAAACTTAACTAAAATAAATTATAAATGTATTAGCTTTAATCCCTATTTATCCCATTATTAGATTAAAATATATAATTTTCATAATCGAATTATCTAATTATCGTAAATAGCTACATATAATAGAATCAACATAATTTCATTTATTTTTATTTATCTTTTAGTTAGAAGAAAATTCTCCATATTTAGTTAATTATATAGTTAAATATTAACTTATTAGTCAACTATTTAACTAACTAAGTTATATAATTAATAATCATTTATAATAATTCCTATAGTTTATATAATATAGAGTATATTAATTTTTAGTTTTAGTTTAGGTTAAAAGAAATAAATAGACCTAACAACTAACTAATTTATTAACCATTTAATTTTCCCGTCCCTATCTCTTGGTCAAGTCAATTATGGTTGTTGCATAGTCCATTGTAACGAATTCCTTGGTCAATAGTAGCTGTTTTTTCTAGTCGTTGCTTGATCTACTCTCCCTATTTAACATGTAACCATGATTTGGTTATTCATCTTATCTTGACAATGAACCACACTTGCTAGTTCGAAATGTGTCGACAAATGAATTTCGATGTGATTTTCATTGAAAACTCTCCTCAATAAAAATAACTTGTCATATTCTCAAATTCCATAATAACCAGCTCGCGAAATTTGTACATGTCTAAGTAATAGCTAAAAAGGAAATTGGCAATTTCAAAAAAAAATTGTAACTTTCTTTGGTGTAAGAAATAACTATAAAACTACGTAATCGATGAGAAATCATAAACATGTTTTATCATACATGTAACCTTAGAATCATAATCTATTAGTTACATTGTGTTAACAATCCCCATAAAACTTACAAATAACTGTTAGAAGGGTAAAAATATAATTTCAACTGCTACCTAAAATTGCATGTTTGAGTCCCATTTGGGAGGGTGCTTTATTAGAGTTGAGTTCTGTTTTCTCATCTTGAATATATATTATTGAGTATTTTGACGCATTCATTGAAGTCAATAGCATTCATAGGAACCAAAAATAATTTTATCTTAGAAGCATGATCTACTAATTTCTAGAGTAACTTGACACCTAGCACTTGGTGAAAATGTCATTTTTCCTTGAAACTTAGTTCTAAGTTATTCATGATGCAAAAAAACTTCAATGACGCTAGTCAAAGCTATATAATAATTTCAAGCGAGTCAAAATCATTTAAACCGAAAGGCACAAGAGTAAAGACTAAGATAGATGCAATGAGATGAATACAAGAAGAGAAATATTTCAAAGCAAACCAAATTGACAATGCTATTATTGTAAACTTTCATAATTGTATAAGACAATAGAAAGATCAAGAAAGCATCCAATTAGAATAATTCAAGCCAACAAGATAAAATCATTAATCAAAGAAAAGAAAATTTTAATTGGCAAGTCCTAGTCAACGTTTGAAGTGGGGTTCTCAAGTCAATTTACTTGAGGCTAGTTGAGGCCTCAATACAAGCCTGACATGTGTTAGGCACCTTTGATACAACGTAAAGGGCTCTATACAAGATAAGAAACCCATGTTCTTGTGAATCGAACATTGTTTCAATGAGAAAAATATCTTGCTCGCATGCAAAAGATTCCCTTTATAGGGAATATACGGTGGCCAAGGGTCCACAAATGGGTCATGAGAGTTAGAAAAAACTAATATGGTATAAGGCTATAAATTATAGCATCCAACTACCCCATAGGAACCGGTATATAAATATAATATTCTAAACCATCTAGTTTCCACCATAATTGAATCACAGGCCACAACTTTGCTATGGAAGGCATGTGTGGTGATTCTAGACCTTGCCAATAGGAAATGGGCTCCAAATGAAAATGTTATGAACTAATGCCATGGACGTCATCATATTCTACGGCACGGGCCTCCAAAACTATCCCCAGTGTATTAATCATTGACATGGTGATTTCCCTGAGAGGTGCTCTACAACCCAGTATGGGGTAGATGTATAGGTGTTAGGTGTTAGATGTGTAGGTGTAAGATGTGTAAGCATTAAATGTGAGGCGCGTAGGAATTAAATATGTGAATTTTTAAATTTCGAGCTCACATGTATACATATGTAATGTTATATTATGTTATCTAACATTTTTACTTTATCAAATTACATATAATTTATTTTTAGAAAAATAAAAAATTAATAATAATTAAAATTAAGTTGAGATAAAATAGTAAATTCACTGTAGGTTTTTGGGCTCTAGGTTTTTTCATCCCATGGTTTTTCCATGATATTCTTCTTTAACAGTCAAATTACATAAAAATTTATATAAAATTTTAAATTTTAAAATAAATAAATAAATAATTTAATAATTTTAATAAAAGTGAGATAAAATATTAAATTTATGGATAAAGGTTCTTGGGTTCAAGGTTTTCACAATCCATGGTTTTACTCATGGTATTATTCTCTAATGGTCAAATTACATTAAAATAATTGAAATTTAAATAAAAAATAAATAAATAAAATTAATAGTTAATAATTAAAATACAAATGAGATAAAATAGTAAATTTACCGATGGAGGTTTTTGGGCTTCAGGTTTTTCCAACCCATGTTTTTTCCCATGGTATTCTTCTCTAATGTAGCCTATTTAAAGGTATTCTCCGCTAATGCAAGAAATTCCTTGCAATAAATTTTTTTAGCTAGATCAAAATAAATCCTAATTTCCACAACAAATATCATAACCCTTAACAATTTTCATATCCAATTTAGCAAAGGAAACCACTCAATAAAACCACACTACATGAAGATTTTATAGCTTTGTGGATGCATGTCTTCCAAGTAAAACTTGGGAAAGACAACCTGTTGACGGTGCTGGACCTACCAACATGTCAGGGGATATCCCCAGTAAGAAGTCCAAACTAGACCACAAACCGTTTGGTGTAGGAGTCCCAACAATGGGTCGTACGGTATCACCTTCATTGTAGTTTCGCACAAAGCAAAGTAAGATGTCCTTATTAGTAGCAAGGGTGTGACACATGCATTAAGTCAAGGAAGGTGCATGAGTGGTTCTAATATACGGGGGGTGAGGTGAGTGCGCCCCTTGGAAACCTGTGAAAGAACGGAGTCAAGAAGCAAACACACGAGCTAATATGCATCACAAATTCAAAGGCAAGTGAGCCAGCAATCCAAAGTGATGGTTAAACCAACGACACATTTCAGTAAGATTCATACATACATATATTGAAAATAGCTACACATGCATGCGCAAGAAAACAGATACATATATCATTTAGAGTAAACAATATAGCTGAAATACAGTACGACATATGCATGAAACGTGTTGGCTCTATTATATTAAGAAGTCTAAGTTCCAGTCATACAATACAACCATGAACAACCACTAGTCCCAATAGCGGAACATTACAGTCACTGTTGCCTACTCTTGCAAAGAGATATACTAGCTCTGCATAGTGGAGAAGCCAAGGCTCGTTACAATATTGTCCAAGATCTCTCTAAAATACTCCTGTTGGAAGCTTGGGTAACCTAAAGCCTCTACAATGAGTTATGAGGGAATATATATAGAAAATGGTGGGGTGGGCCTTGACATTCCCCTTTGTGACTGTTCATCTATCCTCATGACTCTTCATCTACTCTATGACTGTTACATCCAACTATCGACACTTAAACTTGAACTTGACAAGACTTTACATACAATCTACACATGTACCCATGTCAGACAAAATATGCTTGAGGAAGGCGTGCAAGACATCACTATGACTCAGATAACTATGGGAAGACCAGCTCTTCGACATCCTCATGATGGTCAACAGTGGCAAACTGATGCCATGCTTGGTAGTCTGCGATGGTGCCCATGTACTCTGTTGTGACATCCTTCTCGAAATGAACTCTTGCCTCCATTGCATCCAGGTACAATGCTCGGGCTCCTATTTCCAACTCGTCTGATAACATGTGCATCATTGTGTTCAGTGCGACAGGACCAGTGACATATTGATGCATTGTGTCTACAATGATCACCAAGTCTACACTGGTGGCTATGCACATCAACTCGTCAAAGTACGAGTCAAGCTCCAGTCAGACTTGTGCCTTTTTCTTTCCCTTAGTGAGTTTCCCAATAGATGGGATCGTGTGTGTGTGCACAACAACATCCGTACTCCTGAATACTCGTGCATGGGAAGCCTGTAGACTAGTGATGAACTGCAGGAGATCTTCATAGTTCTGGATCCGACTCCGAACGCGTGCCTTCATCTTGACCGCTCTGGGCTTCATCATCTTCCACAAGTGTAACGAGGCTCCCTTGTATCTCATTGTCCATGTTTTCATGTAATTAAGAGTAGCATGCGCATTTGACAAGATATGTGCTCTTCGATCACATCGTTGCTACCAACCGTTTAGATGGATAGCTACCTTATGCACGGTACCAAATTTGGAATACAACGTCCGCATGGCTGTCTCAAGGGACAAAACTTCATCCAGTATTGCCTTCTTCAACTTAGCTCAGGCAGATGATGTATCCAATTATTGTCCCTTCTTGGTCGTCTGTAACTCCTTAGCCATTCGCTCATTCTCGACTATCAAGAAGTGAACACTAGAGCTAGTGGCTTCAGTATATTCTCTGGTAGCATCGACCAATGCTACTGGATGCTTGTGAACATCAAACACGATCACTTGTTCCTCAAACTATGCATGAGATGTGTTGTCATCCAAAGTAGACACTCTACGAGATTGCACAACTCTATGATGTGACTTGTCGAACGATATGTTGTGCATCCCTCCTTCTAAATTGTCTCCAAGGATCTCAGTGTCTCCTTGCTCCCTTGGGACATGCTCTGCTTCTGGATCCAGTGAAGCTGGTGGGTCGACCTCTTGGTGGTAAGGCATGAGGTTGATGTATTTCTCTAACTCTTGTTGCTTCATATCCGTATCCATCTGCTTAATTGCTTGTTCAATCTCGTAAGCAAAGTCTTGCTCCTACGACTACTCTCGCTGTCTACCTGATGCCAGTTGTTCGGATGAGTCAACTACCTGTATGGGTGCAGTTTCATCTATCTGCACATGTTGCATCCCCTGATGTACCTATTATTGATATGCTTCCTTCTCCTATCTACGCAGCTCTTGTTCCTTCCAAAGTTGCTCCTTCAACTCATGCAACTCCTTCTATGTTTCCTCCATTCTTTGTTTTTCTCCTTTTCGTGCTTCTCCTGTCGTGTTGTTGCATTTTCGCCTCTATTTCCAAAGCTTATTTCTGCATAAGTGGGTATTCTTTGAACTTGAAGCTTTGCTCTGCCTCTGCCCTATCAAAAATCTTCCTCTTTCCTTTGTCACATGCTTGTATGTTTACCTCTGCTACTGTTGCTACTGCTACTCCACTAGATGTTGCTTCACGCTACTTTGCTAACCATTCCACAACGATGTCGACCGGTTCATTGGGCCTAGAGAATTTGTAACATTATCTCCATTGGTCTTCCTCTGAACAATGACATGCCCCGTGGATCCATTGAAACTATACTCTCACGCAGTGATCTTTTACAAAACAATTCGGGTCATATAGATTGAAGCTTCGGGTGTCAAATGGATATTTCTTGATCTCCTCTGCTTCGACATCCGCGTGCTTGAAATTCCATATATGGTATAAGCCGATCCACAATGGAAGAGCGGGCCAAGGTGCCTTCTTCTTCTGGTGTAGTCTAGCTGATAATCTTGCCCGAGATGTGGGATGATACTTCTTGCATGATGAGCTTGTCCAAGGAAAACTTCGGAAAAACATGTGGAGTACTCTCCCCATTGTACATCCATATAAATGTGTCAGTCAATGAGGCATGCCAATCTGCTATGTCGATCAGTGCCTCCATTGCTGCCTTCGACATGCAAGGTGGATCTTGTTCAAATATCATCTTTTACACTGGGGTGAAAAAATGATCTGACAGTTGTGTGATGATTCCTCTGAAGCTACATTTAGAAAATTTTTTACAATAAGTGTTCATAGAGGTCTTCGTTGATGTCCATGCCCACTTCAAGCCCAAAAACTCCTTATGGGCATAGATTGCATCCAAGATGTAAGCGGACATGTAGATTTTCGCTTGCTGACCTTTGGGTAGCTGTCGAGCTCTTGTTACTTGTTCCTTTAGCCTGTGAGCAAACATGTCGGACCAGTTGCATGCTTTGCCTTCACTGGCCAGTTGGTCCAACACGATCACCCATCTCTGTAGGAAGGTCTCCATGCTCTCTTGGCCATACAAGCAACATGCAAAAATGACCAAGTATTGATATGCCTTCCGCAGTATCTTCATCTTGTAAACTTAGTTGGGTGCCATCTAAATTTTGACAGCTCCTTCACCCAGTTATTCAAAATATCCCTGGAGTTGGCATTGCTGCTAGGTATGCTGAAGGGTGTTTCCATGGTGATCACTGGCTTCGACATATGACACATGTGCTGATAATCATGTTCCTTGAAGGTGGAAATCTACGTCCTGCTGACACTGATCAATGTCATTGTCTTGGGATCAGTGTGCGAGATGATCCAGTGTATCATGTCCGCACATGGGAACACGGGATACCTGCATGCAGTCTGGTACAAGCCGGACTTGTGAATGTTCACATAGAGTTCGCAGTCGTCAAGGTCTTCCCCAAATGTGCATGAAAATGCATCATTGACCTCTTGCCATTTCAACTTGATGTCCTTGTCTACGATCATCTTGGTATCTTCATAGATCAGAAAAATCATAAACACTCACTCAATTGCGCTCTAGTTGCACTTCCGTCAGTGTACTTTGATCCTTCTCTCTTGGAGGCCATTAATCTTGAATTGCTGAGATGTGGAGGAACACCTACTAGATATGGAGACATGACGACATGCATGGCAAGAAATCTATCAGCTAAAACCAAAACAAACTTGAGGAACAACATGCAACATACCTGGGGATTTGCTGGCAAGGATTGCACAATTTTTACTAGGAGGTCGGGAGACTAGCTGTCAAAACTACGCAAAAGGTAGTCCGAATTGTCTGTAGGCTAGCTGGCTACTAGAATTGTGCAATGCGCAATCCAAATTTGCTTGCTTGATCCAAATGGATCCAAGAATGCCCTCTAAGTCTTCATGAATCTATTAAAAATCATGCCAAAGCCAAAAATCCCTTAAAGGATCGAAAACAGCGAAAGAGGGACACCCTTCACAGGGCAGAGAAACACTATCGGGAGGCCCAAAACCCATGAAATCAATAAAAAGATAGGCGGAATAAGTGATGCATAGTAATCGTCCGATCTGGCCAATCAACGGTCCAGATCGGATCGGGAAATCACAATCGGCGGAGACTATCGGTGAGGATCAGTGCTTTATATATATAAATTGCGATGAGAAAATGATGGAGTGAATTTGGACCGTTGATCAAGCACGCAGATTGACAACCCATATTAAATCAGTGGATCGTTGTTGGATTATGCAGAGGAGTGCTTTATAATGGCTCGAGGGTTATTGCGATGAGAGATTGCGATATATCGCATCACTGCATCGCATCAGAACTATGCAATGGAGCAGGGCCGATACCCATAAGGGCAGTGATATTACGGACCCAATAATCTGATAGGCGGAATTGCATATGTATTGAAGTCCGAAAAATTGTGTTTTCCTTTGTAAATCACATTTTCGCGAAAAAATGAAAAACCAAAGGGAAAGGTGCCGATGCGATGTTGCGGACCCGAGAGGGTTCATTAACAATATTAAACAGAATTTCAAGTCCATAATGCAGGGATTTACAATGTTTTAGTGTATTTTCGTATTAAATGAAATACACAGAGATAGAGCCATCCTGATATGTGATATGCGACTGGTGGGCGGACCCAATAAGGAATTGAACCATATTTAAATGAATTTGAAGTCCAACATATCATGTTTTTGCAGATTTTTCCTGTTTTATGCATATTTCTCTATGTTGATGAAAAATGGTCGTGTTTGAGAATCCAATGGAGTTCAAGGGACCCATGCATTCTTACGTTATGGAATCAGTGGCCACCTCCCCTTCAGGCATTATGCCATACCTGGGAAACGCTGGAAGAGATATTCAAATGGACAAAGGCCTGGGAGACTGAAGGACAAGGAGATGAAATGAACAGGTAGCCCAGAATGGCTTTAAAAGCCATAGACAGATCACAAACAGGCAGACAATGTTCAAAAGAAAATGCGAGACAGAGTTTAGAGCAGATTAAGAGCTGTGTGGGAGTCTATGTACTCAGAGGAAGCTTGAGGGATTCAAGTGAAGCTCTTGTTATTGTAATCTATTTGTGTGTGAGGTTCAAATTGAGCTCACTGTTGTAAACAAAACTCTACTTGAAGACATAATAGAGAGGCCACCACTGAAGGTTGGACCAGGAGATGTAGCCCAGAAGTATTGGGTGAACTCCTTATTAAATTTGTTGTGTCATGTGTTATCTATTATGTTTTTTTATTGCTTCATTTTCTATGCATTTCACAATATTATCGATCCATTGCATATAATGACATAGACTAATCCGTGCACATAAGTCTGTAATACCTTATTAATTAACTTAGATCTCATTTTCAGATCAAGTGGTATCAGAGCTTTAGGTTGCTAAGGTTAGACAAGCTTGTGCTGGACTGTTTGTGAATGATAACTCGATCAAAGCTTAAATTAGGAAAAGGAGAATTGGTTGAATCTAACCCAAGAATTGGTAGAGTCTATGATAGGAGGAAAATTTCAGAAGAAATTCCCTTGAAATCAGACTCTCAGTTCGTGGACAGTTTCATGATTATGAGAGCCATGGTAGAGGAAATGTATAGAGAATTTAAGAAAGGTCGAAGTGAAGATTCTTCAACTTCCTAGCATGACAAAGGAGCAGAAGAATCTCTCTTAAATGATCATTCTAAAGGAAAAGGGAAAGAAGAAAAGCTTCCCACACCTCCTGATAGTCCTAAAAATAAAAAGAAGAAAACATCTTTGATTAAATTAGATGTTAAATTTGATTTTCCAATATATGATGGAGAGTTAAATGCAGAGAAGCTGGATAACTAGATTAGACAGATTGATGTGTATTGCAAGGTGCAGGGCATTGACTCAGACAAAAGTAAGATTCAGCTAGCCAGCCTACGCCTTGGAGGAACTGCCTTGGTATGGTGGGAAGGCAGAACACAAGTTGACTTGAAGCATGGTAAAATTCTTTCTGTCTGGAGTGAATTTGTTTCTGCAATTAAAAAACAATTCTATCCACTAGCTTATATGCAGCAAGCTATGATGAGTTGGCAAACTCTTCGCCAATTAAAAGGGAAAAGTGTAGAAAGTTACACCCAAGAGTTTAGAAAAAGAGCTTTGATTCCTGGCATTTCTTTAGACTCACCTGAAACTTTGCTAAAGCATATAGGTGGTCTACATAGTTATTTGAGACATACCATTCTCATGTTTAACCCTACCAGCATAGATGAGGTATGTGTTCAAGCTACCCATCTAGAAGCAAGAGGCAAGAATGTGAACCCAGAGATTGGGGGACCATTCAAACACACTGCAACAAAGAACAAGGAAAAGAGGAAGCAGAAATGGAAAGAGAGGAAGGCCAATGTTGTACAAAAGTCCAAACCTTCATGCACTCACTACAAGAAGGATGGACATGATGATGAACATTGCTTTTCTTTGCATCTGGAGCTAAAACCCAAGAAGTTCAATGGCAGGAAGAAGAAGGTTGCTGCTACTGTTCAGAAGGATTTTAGGTCAGACTCAGGGGATTAAACAACCATCACAGCCATGGGTATACTAGGTAAAAATTCTAAAGCATCGTCTAGTAATTCTGCCCAAACTATTGATAGTGAAGAAAATGAGAGAAGAAGACACGAGCTTTTCCATATTAGAGTTTTTTCTAAGTATCAAAAGATTGATACTTTGTTTGATAGTGGCTCACAGGTAAACTTAATTTCTGAAGCAATTGTAAAGAAACTGGGATTACTAACCACACCTCACAAGAAGCCATATCCATTAGGTTGGTTATGTGATAAAGCAAAGCTACAAGTGACTAGATAATGTAAACTTAGGTTTGCCATTGGTTCATCATTTGTAGATGAGGTTGAGTTAGATGTAATTCCCTTGGATATATGTGGAATTGTTTTAGGAAGTCCTTACTTGTATGATAGAAAAGAAATTTTCTATAGAGTAGAAAATAAGTATCAACTTGTTAAAGATGGAATAGAATACACTGTAAGAGCTCACAAACTCAAAAATAATTATACTCTCATAAACTCAGGGCAGATGAAAAGGATTGTAAATTCATGCAAGCAATTTTTACTAATGGTTGTAAAGGAAAAGAAACCTGAAAAAACCAATGTATTTGAAGGTTGTGATGCTAAACAACAAGCTGATTTAGAAAAGGTTGTTTCAGAATATGATATATTATTTCAAGAACCTAAAGGTCTGCCACCAAAAAGGGAAATTGTACATGATATTAATTTGCAGCAAGATGCTCCATTGCCTAACATCGAAATGTACAGGTTATCCACTTTAGAGAATGCAGAAATCAAGAAGCAAGTACAGGAGCTGCTCGAGAAAGGGTTCATAAGACCAAGCACATCACCATGCGGATCTCCAATCGTGTTGGTGAGAAAGAAGGATGGTTCGTGGAGGATGTTCATCGATTACTGAGCACTGAATAAAATAATGATCAAGAATCGTTATCCCCTTCCTAACATAGATGATCTATTAGATCAGCTAAAAGAAGCTATTTAATTTTCCAAGTTGGACCTATGTAGTGGTTACCATCAGGTCAGAGTAGCAGAGCAAGATGCATGGAAGACTGCTTTCAAAACAAAGAAAGGGTTGTATGAATGGCTAGTTATGCCTTTTGGCTTGACTAATGCTCCTACCACTTTCATGAGAGTAATTAATGATGTACTTATTGATGATTTTGTAATTGTATATTTGGATGACATTCTTGTATTTAGTAAAACATGGGAAGAACATTTGCAGCATGTAAAGCAGACTCTAGATGTTTTGAAAAAGGAAAATCTCTATGTTAAGTTATCAAAATGTGAATTTGGAAAAACATCTTTAAATTATTTGGGTCATATTGTAGTGGGTGGTGAATTGAAGATAGATCCCTCTAAGGTTGCAGTCATTGTAAACTAGCCTAAACCCAGGTCTGCTATAGAAGTTAGGAGCTTCCTAGGAGAAGCACAATATTGGAGAAATTTTATTGCTAACTTTTCCTTAATTGCAGCTCCCTTACATGCTTTGACAAGATTGAGCAAGGTGTTTCAGTGGGGAGGCAAACAATAGAAAGCCTTCAACACCTTGAAAGAAAAAATTAGTACAGCACCAGTACTAGCATTGCCAAATCTTCAACAACCATTTGAGATCAAAACAGATGCCAGTGATTATGCCATGGGAGCAGTGTTGATGCAACATGGTAAACCCATATGCTACCATTTTGAGACTTTTAATTCTGTAGTAGTTAATTATCCTACATATGATAAAGAATTGTATGCATTAGTTCAAAGTGTGAAGAAGTGGAAACATTATTTAATAGGCAAAGAAACAGTAATACATATTGATCATCAGCCACTTCAGTACTTGCACTCACAAACTAAGTTGCAACAATCAAAACACTATAGGTGGATGGGTTTCCTATAGCAGTTTCATTTAGTCATCAAATATAAAAAGGGCATACACAATAAAGTTGTAGATATGTTGTCCAAACCAATCATAAATGCATCTATTATACTTAAGCATAACTCATTAATGCGTGAAATCTACATTGAACAATATGCTCAAGATATAGACTTTAAAGATGTATATGCAGCTTTAACTAATGGAAAAAAGGTAGAAGAATTGGATTACTATGTTAAATACCAACTCTTGTATCATTTGGGAAAGTTATGCATCCAACAAATAGAGAGAATTAATATAATTAGGGAAGCACATACTTCTCTGATATCAGGTCATTTTGGTGTAAGAAAAACAATTGCACAACTACAAAGATACTGCTATTGGCCAAAAATGCATGAAACAGTTTCTAGATATGTAAGAGGGTGTACCATGTGTGCTAAAAGCAAGCCTAGCAATAGAAAATCAGGCTTGTACACTCCAATGTCAGTCCTTTCCCGTCCTTGGGAAAGTGTTTCCATGGACTTTGTTGGGGGATTGCCAAAATCTAGAAAGGGACATGACTATTTATATGTTATTGTGGATAGGTTCAGCAAAATGTGTATTTTAATACCTTGTAATAAGTAGATTACAGTTGAACAAACAAAAAAATTGTTCTTTCAGCATGTCTGGGTGCATTTTGGGTTACCCACTTCCATAGTATCTGATCGAGACTCCCAATTTGTTGGGAAGTTTTGGTCAAGTTTGTGGGAATTAATGGACATCAGACTGAAGAAAAGCATAGCC
The DNA here is from genome assembly GCA_031772625.1 of Pinus tabuliformis. Lineage (NCBI taxonomy): Eukaryota > Viridiplantae > Streptophyta > Pinopsida > Pinales > Pinaceae > Pinus > Pinus tabuliformis. The sequence continues at coordinate 294,621,320 of CM062806.1, forward strand.
TTTCATCCATAGACAGATGGCTAAACAAAGGTAGTCAACTAAACAGTGATCCAGTTGCTCAAGGGTTATTGCAGCAAGCATCCCAAGCTTTGGGGTGAACATTTATGTTATGTGCAACATCCTTACAACCATGCTAAACATTCTTCTACACAAAGATGATCCGAATGGAAAATGGCATCAACCCATGGTATTCATCCACCCATATTATTCATCCACCCATGGTATTGTAAGTGACATCCACCCATGGTATTCATTCACCCATGGTATTTTCCCATGGTATTGTGACATCCACCCATGGTATTCATTTACCCATGGAATTGACCTGTGGTATTGTGACATCCACCAATGGTATTCATTCACCCATGGAATTGACCCATGGTATTGTAACTGAAAAATACTATAAGTAACAAGTCACATTTTGTAAAAGGGCAGTTTGTCTGCCACAATGTAACTCTTACAATTATTCTCCATCTTAATAAAAAAAAAGTTGTGGTTTTTTTTATTGGGCATTCTCCTCTTTTTATTTTGGAGAACCCCCAATAAAAGAGGAGAATGCCCAATAAACAAAACCACAAAGAATTTTTTTATTAAGATGGAGAATAATTGTAAGAGCTACATCGTGGCGAACAAACTGTCCTTTTACAAAATGTGACTTGTTACTTATAGTATTTTTCAGTTACAATACCATGGGTCAATTCCATGGGTGAATGAATACCATGGGTCAATTCCATAGATAAATGAATATCATGGGAGGATGTCACAATACCATGGGAAAATACCATGGGTGAATGAATACCATGGGTGGATAAATACCATGGGTGGATGAATAATATGAGTGGATGAATACCATGGGTTGATGCCATTTCAATTTGGATCAAGAGATCTCCTTTTGAGACCTATTTTGGTTTTATACCAAGGTCTCGTTTGAATTTTGTCTTTGAAAAAGACATAGCAGTTGCTGGACACAGTGATGTGGATAAAGAAACCAGATTCATTGAACAACTCCAAGAAATTCACCAGGCAGTGCAAAAACAACTAGAAAAGAGCCAAGCCAAATACAAGGCAAGGCATGATAAACACCGGGTGGAGCACAACTTCCAAGTTGGCGATCAAGTATGGCTGTATATCAGCAAGGATAGAATGGAAGGTGAAGGAAAGAAGCTGAAGCCAATAAGGTATGGGCCTTTTAAGGTACTTGAGAAAATTGGTGAGAATTCTTTCCGCCTTGATCTTCTAGCATACATGCACATCTATTTAGTAGTAAATGTAGAAAATTTAAGATTGTTTGAACCTTCATTAATTGAAGATCCTGAAGAGCAAAGTCAATTGCCTTCCATTGATGATCTGTTGCTTGTATACCTCAATGAGCTACAGGAAGATATAGTTTTGGAAAGGAAGCTGAGGACAATGGACAGAGGAGATGTTGAGTACCTAAGGATTGGACTCAAAGGTTCAAAACCCAACAATGCAAAATGGATAGAAATTGGACAAGTCAGGCAGTTGTATCCTCACTTGATTGATGCTTAAAAACCAACTTTTGGTGGTCCAAAAGCCTTTTTCAGTGGGAAGGCGTGATCCAAATGGATCCAAGAATGGCCTCTAAGTCTTCATGAATCTATTAAAAATCATGCCAAAGCTAAAAATCCCTTAAAGGATCGAAAACAACGAAAAAGGGACACCCTTAGCAGGGTGAAGAAACACTACCGGGAGGCCCAAAACCCGTGAAATCAATAAAAAGATAGGCGGAATAAGTGATGCACAATAGTCGTCCGATGTGGTCAATTAACGGTCCAGATCGAATTAGGAAATCGCAATTGGTGGAGATTATCGGCGGGGATGGTCTCTTTATATATATAAATTGCGATGAGTGAATGGCGGAGTGAATTTGTACTGTAAATCAAGCATGCAGATCGACGGCCCATATTAAATCAGCGGATTGCTGTCAGAGTATGCAAACGAGCACTTTATAATGGCCCGAGGGTTATTACGATGAGCGATTGCGATATATCGCATCACCGCATCGCATCAAAACCATGCAGTGGAGCAGGGCCGATACCCATAAGGGCAACGATATTACGGACTCGATAATCCGATAGGCAGAATTGCATATATATTGAAGTCTGAAAAACTATGTTTTCCTTTATAAATCTCATTTTCGCGAACAAACGAAAAACCAAAGGGGAAGGCACTGATGTGATGTTGTAGACCCGAGATGGTTTATTAACAATATTAAAAATAATTTCAACTCCGGAATGCAGGGATTTACAGTGTTTTAGTGTATTTTTGTATTAAACGAAATACATAGAGATAGAGCCATCCCGATATGCGATATGCGATTGGTGGGCAGACCCGATAGGGGATTGAACCATATTTAAAGGACTTTGAAGTCTGACATATCATGTTTTGGTGGATTTTTCCTGTTTTATGCATATTTCTCTGTGTTGATGAAAAACGACCGCGGTTGGGATTCCGATGGAGTTTAAGGGACCCAGGCATTCTTATGTTATGGGATCGATGGCCACCTCCCCTTTGGGTGTTATGCCATACCTGGGAAACGCTGGAAGATGGATTCGAATGGATAGAGGCCCGGGAGACTGAAGGACAAGGAGATGAAATGAACAGTAGCCCAGAATGGCTTTAAAAGCCACAAACAGAGCGCAAACAGGCAGGCAGTGTTCAAAAAGAAAATGCGAGATAGAGTTTAGAGCAGATTGAGAACTATGTGGGAGTCTGTGTACTCAGAGGAAGCTTGAGGGATTCAAGTGAAGCTCTTGTTATTGTAATATGTTTGTGTGTGAGGCTCAAATTGAGCTTAGTATTGTAAACAAAACTCTCCTTGAAGACATAATAGAGAGGCCACCACTGAAGGCTGGACCAAGAGATGTAGCTCAAGAGTATTGGGTGAACTCCTTATTAAATTTGTTGTGTCATGTGTTATTTATTATATTTGTTTACTGCTTCATTGTCTATGCATTTCGCAATCTTATCGATCCATTGCATATAATGACATAGACTAATCCATGCACATAAGTCTGTAATACCTTATTAATTATCTTAGATCTCATTTTCAGATCACTGCTAGCTGTTGGGATTGTGCAATGTGCAATTTCAGCTGGCAAGGGTTACAGACCTAGGGACTACATTACGCAATTTCTTGGGCTAGCAGTAATTTCCCATCAGAATTATGTAATACAAGACTGGAGGATAGTCACTGGGAAAAAAGGTGCATTTTTTGGGAGGAAGGTAGAGCCTTCCCTCTTAGGATTGCACAATGTTGTCTTGGTGAGGCAGAGTCTGGGCCAAGGCTGCCTAGACCTACCGATGAGAAACTGAAAGCAGATGTGGATGTGTATTCATGGTGATAATGAGTGTAAGTAAGAGTGAATGATCATGCATGCAAACATTGAATGCAAGATTCAGAAAATTGAACAACGTGCATGTGTGTGAAGCAAGTCATTGAATCAGCGACCGTTCGTGAAAAACAATGTCATGCATGCGATAGGAGTGAGATGCTAACAAAAAATGAAATGGTGCTAGTACAAGCTAATATGCATGCAAATGATAGTAAGCATTCATAGATATCAAACAGATAGCACTCAGACAAGCAAAAACACAAAAAGCGACAGAAATGTTACAAAAGACAAGTTAAGCGGACTTACACAAAAATAGCTGAGTTGGATGTGTTGAAGACTCATGGATGTGTTGTGGGGTGTCAAAGCTCCAATATCGATGTGAAGAAGTGAGCTCTGAAGTGTCGAATAAATAATTTTGAGGCTCATGACGTGAATGTCACAATCTAGGAAAAAGCAACACTTGGAGGAAAGACTCTAAAATGATCTTTGCATGTAACCTCTAGCTGCTAAAAATAACTCCCTAAATTCTATGGATGCTTTTTGCATGTTTCTTTTTTCTATTTCGGGAAAAATTAGCCCATGCATGAAAGTCAATTTTTCTCGATCACGTGTGGAACCAGTTAACTTGATGGCACATGCAACAACCTGCTTGCCTGAGGGAGAAATTTGTGCATTTTTGGGAGGGAGCTGGGTTGGCTGCCCAGAGGGATTGCACAGTTTCTGGGAGGAGCAACTAGTTGCTACCCATAATTGCATAATTTATGGGCTGAGAAGTCCTATTGGGTCAAATTCCGCAGTTTTCGCAGGGAAGGCTAACTGACATGATTGCGCAATTTATGAGCCCAACAGGATGCCTGTCAGATTTGTGCAATTTCTAGAGGGAAGACTGGTTCCCCTCTAGAATTCCTCAATTTCTTGAGGGAGTTGCTCATCCAGTAGCTGAACCAAGTCCAAGGATGCAACATGTGAAGCGAATGCAACAAGATATCATGCACAGGTTTTCATGTTGCTTGCAAACCATTGAGGCTCATGTACTTGATAGTGCAAGACATGCTGCTAAGGATGGTTGGTAGGGAGGCTCCAAAACGAAGCTAAGGAAAATTTTTGGATTGTGGTTGTAGCCGCTACAACACTTGGTGAATAATTGGTAGAACTCTATCTCTCTGAATGGACCTTGTTCGTGAAAAGCAAGTCTAACATCTCTTGAAGTATTGTTTAGTTCTCTGTTCGTCTTGGTTTCCACACTTGCTTGATTGTAAGATGTAGCATCTGCTAAGCTCTTCGTCAATCTGTAGAAATTCCCACTCTAGATCAACAGATTATGCAATATACTAAAACACAATACAAGATCTACTTATACAACACTTTGCGGAAGCTTAATTGAATTAAGCAAGATCAAGAGAACACATATAACTGAGAATGAGAAATCAATCACACATAACACAGAAGAAATATCATGGGGAAAGCCTCAACCTAAAACCCCAACTCTGTATTATCATACAAGTGGAAATCTTGTTCAAGTTACAAAAAGAATCAGCTCTCAAGCTATCCTGCTCTCTCTACAATCAAACAATACAGCTCACAGACTGAATAGACATAGTATATGTCCTCATCAAGCCCTCCAAGTCTCCTATTTCCTTCCACAATTTTTCTTGGGGTCCAATGATGTCACATGTGTGAATTGGCCTCATCACACTCACTAAACCTGAAGAAGTAACTGCGCAATCCTCAAGGAAAGAATTCCTTCTGCATGCAAGAAATATTCATAATGGAATATTCTAGCAACTAATAGTACACTGCCCCTCCATCTGATCTCAACTGGGTCTTTGTCTGAACTAACATGCATGAGTTATTTATGAGAGAATACTCAGTTATCTGAAGTGCAATAGTTACATGCATGCAAGCATTAACTAACTGAACTTACATTAATTCAACAAACTGTTTGAATTAATCTAGCTGGACTTGACTTAGTTAGCTAAGTCAACTAATTACAACTCAATGTTACAACTCATCCTTATCTCTTTAACTGATGGATAAATTCCTCAATTAATGGAGAAATTGTTGCATGTCCCCACATAGACTTCAAGTTTGATTTTCCTTAACTAATTAACTCAAGATGAATTAATTAATTAATTTACAAACTGCTACTAAGATCAAATTCGAATTTTACTTCATTATTTTAATTTAGGGATTGACTAAAATAGGAAGGTATCCTGAAATGCCATTTATAGAATGTTATTTTTAGCACTTCCATTTTTCCATACATTTTTGCTAAGATCAACACTGGCTAAATTGCTGTTTATAGCAATGCTATTTTTAGCAATTCTATTTTTAGCATTTCTTGTTGCTATTTTCAACACTCCCTCTCAACAAGAAAGGGATTATTAGTAACCCCAATCATGTCTCTGTGGAACTCGAACTTGAATTTTTACAATGCCTTAGTCAAAATATCTGCATCCTATTCCTCGGTCGAAGCATACAGCAACAACATGATCCTCTTGACCACACAGTCTCGAAGATGGTGATACTAGATCTCTATGTGCTTAGACCTATCATGAAAAGCTGGATTCTCAGATAGTTTGATACAACTCTGGTTATCGTAGTAGATCACTGTAGGATCCGTCATCTGACCAAACAATCCCACTAGAATCTTCTGCATCCAAATGGCCTCACATGCAGCCTGACTAGCAACCATGTATTCAACCTCTGCTAAGCTAAGTGCAACTGATCTCTGTTCCTTGTTGTGCCAGGAAACTGCAGTTGAACCAAGGTTGAAGATTCCTCCAAAAGTTCTCTTCTAGTCTGATGGACTCCCTTCCCAATCCGCATCTGTGAAACCCTGAATCTTCACTCCCTCTGTCCGTTTGTACCACAATATGAACTGAGATGTGCCTCTGAGGTACTCAGCACATGCTTCGTTGCCTTCCAAAACAGCTTGGTAGGTTGAACAATAACCTGACTCAGTTGGTTCACCGCAAAGCATAAGTCGGGCCATGTGTTCACCAGATACATAAGTGAACCCACCAGCTACTGATAAACAATAGCAGCTACTACCTCACCTGAAGTAGCATCCTCCTTCCTCCAGTTCCCAGCTAGAGGAGTCTGCATGGGCTTGCACTTCTCCATGTGAAAGTGCCTGAGTATCTCATTGGCATACTTGCCTTGAGACACAAATAATTCCCCATCTTTCTGCCACACCTCCATGCCTAGAAAGTAGTGCATAAGGCCCATGTCCTTCATCTTGAACTCTCTTGCAAGGTCCTCCTTGCAAGACTATATCAGTTGATCATCACCTGTCAAAATCAGATCATCGACATAAAGAACAATGATCAATGGTTTACCATCTACCATGATGTGGTAAAGGTTCACATCTGCTTCAGTCTTGGTGTTATAGACATTTTTAGGCACTGCAACCCCAATCCTAAATGTCCATAAGCCAAGGGCTCCTAAGTCCCTAAAAGTGTTGTTCCAACCCCTAAAAGAACAAGGTCAGCTGATCACATCATCTCCCAGAAGTTCTCCATGAAAAACTACTCAGAACTGGTCAAAACTGGGCCATCTCTCCTGCTCCATGGACAAAGTGCGCTGCATCCCACCTAAATACACAGAGAGGGTGCGATGCATGTTGAAAATCCCTTCTATGGGGTGTGATGGGCGAGAATGGACAAATGGCAGAGGCAGTGTGCGAGGTGGAAAATCATGGAATCTTCCAGAATCTTCTCCTATGACACTTGCCTCCCTCAATTCGCCTAGGGATGAGTAAGAGATCATCATTCTCCAAGTGGAATCAAGAACTATCAGAGAGAGGATGCTAATCAAACCCCAGAAGCTGACTCACCCTCCTTTCAAACATCTATATATGGATCCCTCATCCCAGAGATCTGGGGGGGGGCTGGAATTTTGTATCTTGTAAGAAAGTGCAGTTGGTTTCTTGCTGCAACATCATAGTGTTGGGTGATCTAAGCGTTTCATGAGGTGAAGAAGGGCTTCTTGCTGAGAGGATGACGCTGGGTCAGAACAATTAGTTGTAATCCTCCCCTGCTCTTTTCTTGGTATCAATAAAGCTATTCAAGTTTTCCTCCATGTTCTTACATATTTTATGATATATGTTTGTGTGTGGTCAATATACATCTGATCTTATATTGTTTATGCTAGTAGATCTCTGTTCTCGGATAGTATTGTGCTGCTTTGATTCCACAGGTGCTCTTTGAAGCTAGGCTGGCGAGGAAGCAAGCAGCAAGGGTCTATCAAAAGAGAGAGGAATCAAAGTGAGGAACCAACCGCAAGATTTAGGTTGGTCCCTTCATTCCGCTCTTATCTATTGGTCATAAAGGAATAAGAAAGTAGCTTTACTCCGTTTGTTTCTAAGGTTGCTACCACCCTTAGTGGGATTAGCAGTTCTGCATAGACACTATTCCCAGTAACAAAATGGCGACTCCGCCAGGGAGCGACTAGATTGTTTGTTAGCCTATCTTTGTTTATTTTATAAACTTACAGACAGAGCCTGAAGCTAAGCCAGCTAGCCTTCAAACTGCATTTGTTTACGAATGCAAAGTAGATCAATGCTGCTTCAGTCAATCTCTTGGTTTTGTTTATGAATTAAACAATCGATCTACAAACAGACTAATTGCCCTAAGTGGTAGCTCTAGTAACCTCCTTAGATCCACCTCTGTGATTTGCATATACTGAACATTACTTTCTTAGCTTAAATCCCCAAACTGGATTGAAAATTGTGAGTAAAAACTCATTCAAAGTCTCGTACTGGTACCATCACACCCTGCCTTAAAGGTAGTCTGCTAGCATCGCACTTCCCCAGTGCAGTAGGTGCGCTGAAAGAAGAGATCCCTGTGTAATAGGTGCTCTGGTCAGATAAGGTTAACTCTACCTTAAGGCTTTGGTTTTTCACTCACTGTTTTCAGTCCTATTCTGGAGTTTAGCTGTCTATGGTCAGTGTATCTCTGTAAAAACCCCTTCCTTTACATCTTTCCGCCTCCATAGTGCAAAGAACTGTAAGTGTTTTTATGTATTTTGCATCATTTTCGGTTCTCTTTTGCAAAAAAGTAGCATAATCGAGCGGTCGTTCTTTGATCTGAAAGTGTCGTAGCTGTCGTTTTTAGCCATAGAAGACAATCCCCTTGCTCTTGGTAGTTGATTATACAAGTTACTATTGCATATGATTTGAATTAGTAGTTTTAAAGTGTCGAAAAGCAATTTTTCATTTCGAAATCGCAAAGTGTCTCTCTTACTTTCACTTCATTTTGAAAAGAAATTTTTTGAGTATTGTCGCTTTGGAAATAATTCAGATTTGCACTTAGCTTTCTTATTATCACATACACTAAGAAAGCTGAAAAACAATAGATGCATGTGCATTTGCATTTAGACTGCTTATTGTTTTGATTTAGGACAGTGCATATAGTGTGTGCTCTATGCTCTATGCTGAAAGAAAATCATCCCTCTTTCCTTAGTAGCTAGGATTTTCATTGCTGAAAGAAGATTAAACGACTGTTTATCATCTTAGACTGCATTTTAGGAATTGTACATCTACATCACACGGTGAACCTGAAAGGAAAATTTCTTAAGCAAGATCAACTATAAAATAAATTCAATGAAGCTAAAAACGCTTTGGAACCTAACGCACAACATTTAGAATTCTAGGCTAGAGACGTGTTCTGACGTCGTAAAATGTGGTAACTATTGCTTTCATTGTTGGTTGGGTGATTCCTCCACTTTGAGACAATAAGTGCCAATACGGACTTGTGCTCCCACATACCGTTGAGTATATATTGGGAGACCACAATAGGCTTTATCCTTTATCTATAGGAAGCCGTGTCTGCTGCCCTATCGATCGCAATGAACTGAACACATCATTCGGAAAGATTGATTGTCGTACCGTATAAAGTATTCTACAGTTTTGCGATTGGTTTGGTAATCCCCTTGTCTAGATTTCCACAGCTGTCTCTTTCGTTCCTTTTCAGACTCCTTAAAGGAAAAGGTCTATCTGAGCACTTGTCACTTCAGGCTCATTAAAAATCGAAGGCGACTAGAGTCATCTTTTGTTTTTTATCGACTCTTAAAAATTGAAAAAACAAGTTGTGTCAAAGCGTCTAAAATTTATTTTAAACAGAATAAATATCACCTTTCCTACGTTGATCTTGTGTTGAGGAAAATGGATTCCACCAACCAAGGGGTTCCTCTCGGAGGAAATCCTAGTCCTTTCTCCTCTTGGGGAGATGTTGGTGCACCCCATATGGCCACATTGTCACTTCCTGGATTGACGATCGGCTTGCCCGTATGGCTTTTCTCAACTTCTGTCATTCAGAATACCATAACTCCTGAACAGTCAAGTCAGCAACTAAATGATACCAGAGTTACCCCCCAACCTTCAACTTCGTCTAATTCCTCCTCTCCTCCTTCCTCTTCGCTTGATGAAGCTGGTAAAGCCAAAAATTAAGTAACTGAGAAGAAGGAGGAGAAGAAGAAGAAAGAAAAGAAGAAGAAGGAGCCAAAGGCGAAAAGGGGCAACCAGACATCATCTAGTGAAAATCCACACACTGCACCAACCAGGCCTAAATCGCCATGCGTCATTTGCAATGGAGACCACTATCATTGAGATTGTCCTTGCATCCCTCGGATCTTAAGGGACTAGTCTCCTCGTTTGCACAACCCGGTGTCATCAACCTCTGATGATCATGTTGAGAATACACCGTCAACTAGTGAAAGTGAAGTCTCTGGACAAAAAGGGAACCACAGATTTCCTTGTAAACTGTGTGAAGGCGATCACGCCGTCCACCGTTGTCCCTTCCTAGATGAGGCTAAAAGAGTTTTGGACGACCGTCCGATTTCACCGGTACAGCTTCCGCCAGGATATAAGAAACTCTTGCCAAATCCATCACTGGTTGAAAATCCGGCTGACACGCCATTGTGGTCAGCTGAAACATCTATCATCGAAGATGAACCCTCTGAATCCATACCAGATGAAAGTCAAAAGGTCGAGACGGCAGTTGACCCGGTATTGCCTTCAGAAGATCCATCTTTAGATGATACAATCACCGAGGAAAATAAGGACGACACCGTTCAAATTATCTTTGTAAACACAGACTCCGATGAACATAGGGACAGTCTACCCGTTCCTTTACCGAAAGAAGGAAGTTCATCAGAGTCATACCCGACCGTCTATTCAGTCCCACCTCCAAGCAACCTAGTTGTTTCCTTCGACTGGAACCTACTAGGCAGACCCCGTTTACCGGTTAGTGTACCATTTCGAATTATTGTACAAGCTTACAAAATGGTCATGGCCGGTACCATCATAGATGAAGAGGCGTTTGTGAGTATCCTTTCCTCAATAGCTTGGGAAGTGCTTGGTTCGCCACCGCTTTTGCCTGAGATGATAAATCTGATAGGCTTCGACAAACGAACCAGTCGACCATTAGGGATCCTTCCCAATGTACCTATAACGTTGAGAAGGAAAACCGTTCACATAAACATAATGGTAGTCCGAGGACCTTTGGATAATAATGTGTTGGGTCCCTATAATACTAGTGATTACCCCACTACTATTGTAGTTATACCCCTTATTTATATTGTTGTGCCCCTATTACCCCCATATTGTTATTTCTGTGCCCATAGAATCCCTCTATTGTTATTTTTGTGGCTTTATATTATTATTGTTAGGTCGGCTGGATTATATTGTGACTCCTTAGACTCCTATATATAGAAAGGAGGTTTTGTCATTTGTATAATCCAAGAATTGTTCATTTATGTAATGTAAAGGAGGTTGACCCCTCGAAGAGGCTGAATTCTAAGGCGTTGATCTATCTTTTCTATCTTTTCTTGAGCTGGTTTCATAACATTTGGTATCAGAGCTTTGGATTCTAGGGTTTCGCTGCTCCAAACAGGTCATTATGGAAGTTTCACTATAACTTTTTTTCTGTGACGTTTCAGAAGTCGCAAAAAAACCCCATTTGAGAAGAATTGGCGCTGAACCTTGGGTCCGAATTTCAGAGCTTTTCGCATGATATTTTTGGGGATATGATCTGAGGAAGTTGGCCTTTTTGCAGACTCTTGAATTACATTCAAAACAGGTGACCTAGGGAAAATCGTCATAAATTTCTCTCTGAGGATCGGATTGAAATTTTGTAAAAAGGTACATAAAGAGGACGGATTGTAGTTTCTTGTATGTGTGTTTCAGATTCAAAGGTTGAAACAGTGACTCGTGGCACGTCGTACAATTTCGCTCTACTGAACCAGGCTAAAAGCAAGTCACTGTGGGAGATTTCACATAACTCTTACTTGGAGAATCCAATTTGGCTCAGACTTGTGGCATTGGAAAGAGGACGCAGAAGGCTATTACAGGTAGAAATTTCAGAACTGGATGATCTGAAATTACAGAGATACATCAGATTCAATATCAGGCTTCTATAAAGTGAAAAATGGTGTGTAGTTTTTTTTTAATTTTTTATCTAAGCTTGGTTTAACAGAATTCAAAGGGCATAGTAAAGCATTATTATCGGTAACTGATGCCCCAAGGAAAGAAAATGCAAACACCTAGTAAGGAACCTGAAAGCTCTAGCATGACTCATGAAGAAGAGGAAGAAATGCTACATGATATATCAAAATTACAAGAACAAGTGCAACAAATGTCACGCTCACAAAAGCTAACAGAAGCTAAGATAAGTGGCGTGGAATCTAAGATAAATGGCGTGGAATCTAAGATAAAGGGCATGGAAGCTAAGATGGAGGATTCGATGGTAAATTTGAAGATAGATTTGAAGACAGACATGGAAGAATTGAAGAACTTGCTACAAGAAAGGGTCACTAATGGTGAAAAGGTAGTAAAGGAAACTCATGATGAGAACAAAAGAAATGTTAATCATGATTCCATAGACTCTAATGTTGGATCGAAGACTCACCATGTTCCAAAAATCGATATGAGGAAGTTTGATGGCAAGGATCCCGCCACATGGATATTACAGATGGAGCAATTTTTCGATCTCAATAATGTGCAAAACACACAAAAGGTACGTATGGCAACTTTATATTTGGAACCAAATCAGTTTGTATGGTATCAATGGCTTTGTTCTCGTAAACAATTTATCACTTGGGCAATTTTTACGGAAGAATTGATAGCACATTATGAGGATACAAAAAGCAACACTTTTTTTAGCCAATTGATAAGTCTCAAACAAAAGGGTTCAATAATGGAGCACATTGAGGAGTTCCAAAAATTGAACATAAGGGTAAAAGATATTCCAGAGGAGCATAGGATTGATGTGTTCATAGGGTCTTTAAAGGATAATATCCAACATGATGTGCGCCTTTGGGAACCTGATTCATTAGAGAAGGCATTCAGGTTAGCAAGAAAAATGGAAAGCAAAATTATGGCAACTAGGAAGCATACCATTCACAACTATAAAGATGGAAGTGTTGTTGCCCATAGTCTTCCACAACCTACAAGGTTGACACCACAACAATTGGAAGAAAAAAGAGCAAAAGGGCTTTGTTACAATTGTGATAGCAAATACACAAAAGGTCATAAGTGTGCTGAGAAGAAATTATTCTACATAGATTGTGAAGAGGAAGAAGAAAAGGAGCAAGAAAGGTCAAAAGAAGAGGATATATTCCAGGAACAAAGCCTAGATGAAGAAAAAATAAATCCGACCATATCTTGTAATGCATTGGCAGGAATTACCACTCCTCAAACCATCAAGATAGAAGGACAAATCAAGAAGAAAAAGGTAATAGTGTTGATTGATTCAGGAAGCACCCACAATTTTATTCATTGTAGGGTAGCAAAAGAATTGAATTGCTTCCTATATCCAGCACCAGAGTGTCAAGTGATGATTGCAAATGGAGGAACAATAAATTGCTCTGGAAAGTGCCATAATATCAAGCTATCCATGGGAGAATATGTATTGACTAGCCCAATGCTTTCCATTCCAATGGGAGGTGTAGATGTTGTACTAGGAGTCCAATGGCTACAATCCTTGGGTACAATAGCTTTTAATTTTCAAGAACTTTTCATCAAATTTTCTTCGGAAGGAAAGGAAGTTGAATTAAGGGGTATTGCAGGGAAACCAGGAAAGATAATCAGCTCTCATGGTATGACAAAGCTTCTAAAAAAGGAGCAAAGAGGTGTAATTGCACAATTATGCTCGCTAGATGTTTCCACATTGGAATCATCTATTTCTCCAGATCTCCAAAAAGTCTTGGACAATCATTCCAAGGTATTTGAGACTCCCAAGGGTCTCCCACCTATGCGTGATCATGATCATGCTATTCATCTGATTCCAGGAAGTGTTCCTCCAAACATCAGGCCGTACAGATATCCCTATGTCCAAAAAAGTGAAATTGAACGTATGGTTGCAGAAATGCTAGAGGCTGGTATAATTCAACCGAGTCAAAGTTCTTTCTCAGCTCCAGTAGTATTGGTGCACAAGAAGGATGGATCATGGCGCATGTGTCCAGATTATAGGGAGCTCAACAAGCTCACTATTAAAGATAAGTTCCCCATTCCTGTTATTGATGAATTACTGGATGAATTGCATGGATCAATTTACTTCACCAAGTTGGATCTTCGTTCGGGATATCATCAAATCAGAATGAAGATTGAAGACATTCCAAAAACGACATTTAGAACTCATGAGGGTCATTATGAATTTTTGGTCATGCCTTTTGGCCTTACCAATGCACCTTCAACATTTCAAGGTTTGATGAATTCAATTTTCAAACCATTCCTTAGAAAATTTGTGTTAGTATTTTTTGATGATATACTAATCTACAGCAAGTCTTGGAAGGATCATGTTGAACATGTTGACAGGGTGCTACAACTATTGGAGGAGAAACAATTATATGCAAAAAGATCCAAATGTTTCTTTGGAGTCCAGGAGGTGGAATATTTGGGTCATATTGTATCTCATGAAGGAGTTAAGGTAGACCCTAGCAAAATTAAAGCCATTAAGGAATGGAAAATCCCCACATCCATAAAGCATCTGCGAGGATTTCTTGGGTTGACAGGGTATTATCGCAAGTTTGTTAAGAATTATGGGAGAATAGCAGCACCTCTAACAACATTATTGAAGAAAGATTCATTTTCATGGACTTCGGAAGCAACAAAGGCCTTTGAACATCTTAAAGAGGCAATGTGCCAAGCACCGGTCTTAGCTACACCAGACTTCACAAAAACCTTTATTGTGGAATGTGATGCTTCAGGAAATGGAATTGGTGCTGTTCTAATGCAAGATGAAAGACCCATTGCTTTTGAAAGTCGTCCAATCAAGGGAAAGTTTTTAAGAAAAGCTATTTATGAGAAGGAAATGTTGGCAATACTCCATGCACTTAAGAAATGGCGACCCTACCTAATGGGAAGACACTTCAAGGTAAAAACGGATCATGATAGCCTTAAATACTTTTTAGAACAAAGATTATCCTCTGAAGAGCAACAAAAGTGGGTCACAAAGATGTTGGGTTATGACTTTGAAATCATCTACAAAAAAGGGAAGCAAAATGTGGTGGCAGATGCACTCTCAAGAAAGGATGAGGATGTGGAAGCATTGTTGTGTGCCATTTCTATTATCCAACCAGATTGGATAAACGAAGCAAGGGAGGAATGGAAGAATGACGAAGAAGTGTGGGCACTTATTCGAAAGCTACAACAAGATTCCAGTACTTCTGATACATTTAGCTGGCAAAATGATTCGTTATGGTACAAAGATCGCTTATACCTCTGTAAGAATTCCCAGCTAAAACAAAAGATTCTTATGGAATTGCACACTTCTCCCTTAGGAGGGCACTCAGGATTTTTAAAAACTTACCACAGGGTTAAGAAGGAATTTTTTTGGGATGGCCTTAAATCAGATATTCAAAAGTTTGTGGCGGAATGTTTGGTTTGCCAGCAAAATAAAGTTGAAACAATTAAGACACCGGGTCTATTACAACCTTTATCCATTCCAAGCCAACGTTGGGAGGAGGTTTCAATGGATTTTATCACAGGTTTACCCAAGTCTGAGGGAAAGAGTGTCATCATGGTGGTAGTTGACAGACTTACCAAGTATGCACACTTTTGTGCATTATCACATCCATTTAAAGCCAGTACAGTTTCTACTGCATTTATGGAAACAGTTCAAAAGCTACATGGAAACCCAAAGATTATTGTAAGTGACAGAGATCCCATTTTCACTGGAAATTTTTGGACAGAATTATTTTCTTGTCTTGGTACTCAGTTAGCTCATAGCTCATCTTATCATCCTCAATCTGATGGGCAAACTGAGATAGTAAACAAATGTTTGGAAGGATATCTTCGTTGCTTTGTATCTGATAAACAGACACAATGGGTCAAATGGTTGCCTCTGGCTGAATGGTGGTATAACACTTCCTTCCATACAACAACAAAAATGACCCCATTTATGGCACTTTATGGGTATCACCATCCATCACATCATATTTAAGAGAAAATTCTAAGGTTCAGGCAGTGGAACATCACATCGAACATCAACAACAAGTCCTCCAACTCTTAAAGGATAACCTCGTGTTGGCACAAAATAGAATGAAACAACAGGCAGATCAACATCACAGTGAAAGAAGTTTTGATGTAGGTGATTGGGTATTCCTATGGCTACAACCATATAAGCAAATGTCCCTAAAGCAAGCTAAGAAGGATAATAAATTATCACCAAAGTATTATGGTCCGTACAAGGTGTTGCAAAAGATTGGTACTATGGCATACAAATTGGAGCTTCCTGCAGCTTCTCGATTGCACCCAGTCTTCCATGTTTCATGTTTAAAGAAGGTTATAGGTGACAAGCTCCCAATTCAAACAATATTGCCAGAACTTGATGAGGAAGGAAAAATTATATTGGAACCGGAAGCAGTCACAGAAACAAGAACTCGACAGCTACGAAATCGATCAATTTCAGAGTATCTTATCAAGTGGAAGAACTTATCCGCTGAAGATTCCACATGGGAGGATGAGAATTTTATGCAGAAGTATCCAGAACTACTCAAGCGTTGAGGACAACACTTTTTTGAAGGAGAGGGGCATGTTGGGTCCCTATAATACTAGTGATTACCCCACTACTATTGGAGTTATACCCCTTATTTATATTGTTGTGCCCCTATTACCCCCATATTGTTATTTCTGTGCCCATAGAATCCCTCTATTGTTATTTTTGTGGCTTTATATTATTATTGTTAGGTCGGCTGGATTATATTGTGACTCCTTAGAGTCCTATATATAGAAAGGAGGTTTTGTCATTTGTATAATCAAAGAATTGTTAATTTATGTAATGTAAAGGAGGTTGCCCCCTCGAAGAGGCTGAATTCTAAGGCGTTGATCTATTTTTTCTATCTTTTCTTGAGCTGGTTTCATAACATAATCTACTCCTTGGACGTGACTATATTTATAGCATGGGAGCCATCATCTCCTCACTCTTTAGAGTAATGTGTTTTCCGCATGAAGGCAAAGTGGTGAAGCTCGTAGACAAACTGTCGTTTCCCGGTTCACACATAGCTAATAGTCAAGTACCATACCTGAATGGTCTTTTCACGCAAGGAATGTCCCATAAAATCCCAGTCCATCCACCTGCTGAATGAGAGTAATTCGGAGGGTATGACTGAAACCCAGGGGCATGCACCCTAGCTTGTTTCGACAAGAAAACCTTGGGTATAGAGTAAATTTCCGCGGAGGATATATGACTAGTTTGACACACTCGCCCGTCTAGGAAAATGGGATTAGACTGGAATAAGATTCCTTCGTCAAAGTTATGTGGGTGGAGGCATCTGCGCCACTCACCTTTGTTTATTTTGGTAGACATCGCTGAAGAAGTGTTTTATCCGCAACGCGTTTACAATAATCTTTGGTAACCTGGAAAATTTTCGCTATACCTGGGGGCATGCAAACCTTTTGGCATGCAAGCGAAGAGTGAGCATTTATTTTTTAAATTTATAGGTCCTCTAACCCTTTAAACTCGTAGGATTGGGCGTTTCCTAGCTTGCATAAAGAAAGGATGCGGAGCAAAGCTTTGTAAGGTGCAAGCTCCACAAAAATGGCATCTTAGATGAGACATTCTTATTATACGACTAGATCGAGCAGTTTTAACACGGAATTCAAGCTCGTTAAAAAATAAACATAAGAAATGAGCAAACGTTCCCCCAGAGTTTAAGCTCATTAAAAAATGAACCATCTTCCGGTAAATAACCATCGTGAATGCCTTATCATCAGCCTTTGAAGCCTTGGTCGTGTTCTCATCATCACCTCCACTCTATATTGGCCGATCATTCACCCCCACTTGATTGTTTACCCTTTTGAGGAACAACTGCGAAAAGTGATACAGTTAGCCATCCTTGTGACACTGCCGTGATTGGAAAATTCCAAACCTTACCTGGAATCAGCTGCTACCCGAATTTTATCACTCGTTCCTCAAAAAATGAGTCTCCTTTAAGCTCTTTTCAACTGACTCGTAAAATATGAAAAGATTGCCGAGCGATTGGCCTCTCCAGCTCGTTAAAGGGACCGGAAGTGCTATCCCTCCTTTAGATTTTAATCTTTTTGGACCTGAGGGATTATTACACAAAAAGATCGAGCGCTTGTCTTGTTCGGCTCGTTAAAATTACCGAAAATTCATCCCTTTCGCATTGTTTTATAATTTTTCGGACCTAAGGGATTATATGACGAAAAAGGAACTATTGGAGTTTCCTTTACGTCCCTTTCAGACTCTATAAAATTGAAAAGGACCGAGTTGTCTTTGTCGTTAAACTCGTTAAAACCTAATAGCGACAAACTTGTCCTCACAGACAAGACCAAGTTTCACTATCGCTAGGCTCGTTAAAACATAGCGATGGGTTTGCCCGAAGGGAAAATTATAGAACAAGCATATGTTATCCTCCTCAAGCTTGACAAAAATAAAGAGGTACTAGTCAGCAATGACTGGGGAAAATTGGGAAGAAAACTTGAAAAATCTTTGTTGGTAGCAAGTTGCTCTTGAACATGACACTTTCACTCCGCATCCGAGTCGGGTTGGGTTGTTCCATTCACCGGTCACATCACCATGGTTCCATCACACCGTCCATATTTGGGGTTAATGCTACCAATCCATCATGTCAGTGTTGCCGATATGTTCAAGAGAAGTCGCTCAGAGGATTCACCTGTGTTTCATCCGCTGCAATACATTCACTCTCCATATTTTCATGACCACCATCCTAAACCTTGTATCCTCAGATCGTTTTCACCTCCATTAAAATAATTTTCTCCATTCCATGTCATAGATGTGGGATTCATTAAGGCCCTCTTGTGACGGATCACTTCCTGTCGACATCAGATCATTATCCAAGAAGTCGATCTAGGAACAACCCTTCCATTCATTTGAAGCTTGCATGCCTCAATGGCAAGTTTCTCACTTTCGGCGACAGGTTTACATCACTGGCCTTCGACCGAAAGGTTTTTCATGGTGTTTGACGCCAAGTCCCTCTTTCACACCATGTGAATTGTACTGCAGTACCTTGAGGGTCATCATGATTATCGGTGATTCCTCTCGTGCCTGTTAACAGCTTACATCATTGGCTGGTAATCAGGCAATGTCTTTCCATGTTCGACTCCAGAACATCTCTCACATGGATTGACTTGTACTTCGAGTGAATATTGAACAAGATTGAAGACCCCGGATCTAGTTTCATCCATCCGGGCTGTGAGATACATTCAGGGAAATAAATACATCTAGTGTACATCATTGCTGCACAGATAATCATCCAACCTAAGGGATGATGGCTCTACCGGAATCATCAGTCTGCACTCAGACGATTGTCTGTCCTATGTACATGAAAATGAATTTATAAAGCTGAGCATGGGAATGTTCGACTCAGCCAAGAAATGAAAAATATTATGAAGATAATGTGTTGTATTGTATCTTATTACAGGTTGCCTTCCAGCTCGAAAAACTTCGGATCCTCATGATAAAGCATTTCACCTGACATCAAAAATTAATTAACGACCTCATGCTTTAGGGGGAAACTGTTATAGACATTTTTGGGCACTGCAACCCCAATCCTAAATGTCCATAAACCAAGGGCTCCTAAGTCCCTAAAAGTGTTGTTCCAACCCCTAAAAGAACAAGGTCAGTTGATCACATCATCTCCCAGAAGTTCTCCATGAAAAACTACTCAGAACTGGTCAAAACCGGGCCATCTCTCCTGCTCCATGGACAAAGTGCACTGCATCCCACCTAAATACACAAAGAGGGTGCAATGCATGTTGAAAAGCCCTTCTTTGAGGTGTGATGGGCGAGAATGGACAAATGGCAGAGGCAGTGTGCGAGGTGGAAAATCATGGAATCTTCCAGAAACTTCTCCTATGACACTTGCCTCCCTAAATTCGCCCAGGGATGAGTAAGAGATCATCATTCTCCAAGTGGAATCAAGAACTATCAGAGAGAGGACACTAATCAAACCCCAGAAGCTGACTCACCCTCCTTTCAAACATCTATATATGGATCCCTCATCCTAGAGATCCGCGGGGGGGAGGGGGAGGGCTGGAATTTTGTATCTTGTAAGGAAGTGTTGTTGGTTTCTTGCTGCAACATCATAGTGTTGGGTGATCTAAGCTTTTCATGAGGTGAAGAAGGGCTTCTTGCTGAGAGGATGACGCTGGGTCAGAACAATTGGTTGTAATCCTCCCCTGCTCTTTTCTTGATATCAATAAAGCTATTCAAGTTTTCCTCCATGTTCTTGCATATTTTATGATATATGTTTGTGTGTGGTCAATATACATCTGATCTTATATTGTTTATGCTAGTAGATCTCTGTTCTCGGATAGTATTGTGCTGCTTTGATTCCACAGGTGCTCTTTGAAGCTGGGCTGACGAGGAAGCAAGCGGCAAGGGTCTATCAGAAGAGAGAGGAATCAAAGTGAGGAACCAAGCGCAAGATTGAGGTTGGTCCCTTCATTCCTCTCTTATCTATTAGTCATAAAGGAATACGAAAGTAGCTTTACTCTGTTTGTTTCTAAGGTTGCTACCACCCTTAGTGGGATTAGCAGTTCTACATAGACACTATTCTCAGTAACACTTGGTGAAGCCCAAACCGGTGAAATAGCTGTCGATCCTAGTGTACCAAGCATGGGCTACTTGCTTCAGCCCATACGGAGCCCTCTTGAGTCTGCACACATACGACTCACGATCGAAGGTTTCAAAACCCTCTGGCTGCTCAATGTACACCACCTCCTCAATTTTCCCATTGAGGAATGGTGTCTTCACATCCATCTAGTGGATCTTCCACTCCATCTAGGCTGATAGTGCCAACATCAATCTAATCAATGAGTACCTTGCTATGGGATCAAAAGTCTCATCGTAGTCGATCCCCTCGACTTGTGAGAAGCTTCGGGCAACAAATCTTGCCTTATGTTTCTCAACACTGCCATCAACTGCCTGCTTTACCTTGTAAAGCCATCTGGAACTCACCTTGACTTGCCTTGAGGCCTTGGGACAACATACCACACACTATTCTGAATGATAGAGTCGTACTCCTCTACCATTGCATCAACCCAGACTGGTTGCTGCACTACCTCCTCGAATGAAGAAGGTTCGATATCTGCACACTCCCCAACCAGGGACATGTACCCAGTGTATCGATCGGGTGACCTCCTCTATCTGCGCTGAGAAGATGGCTATCTCACATTCTCCCGTGCATGCAACATCAACCTGTCAGCTTCCCTTGAGCATTTCTGCCCATCTCTAGAAGTATCAGCATGAGTGGATGTCTCCACTCCCGGATCCTCTGCATGTGGCTGCTCCACATCAATATGAGGCTCCTCATCCTTAAGAACTGAAAGTTCCTCATTTGCATGCAACTCGAGCTCCCTCTCAAGTGATAAGCGCATGGCTTTCTACTTGTCCAACTTCAAATCCCTGTGTACCACAGTCCTCTGAGTGGAAGGAATGTACACCCGATAGTTGTGGGGTGTATCCATGTACCCCACAAGTATTCCCAACTCAGCTGTTGGGTCTAGCTTCTTCTTGGCATCTTTGGTCACCTAAAAGTAAACTGATGATCTAAAGATTTGGAAGTGACTTACATCAAGTCGCTTCCTGGAATAGGCCTCCATGGGTGTCTTCATCCCCATTATATGGTGCGAGCTTCTATTTTGCAAGTATATTGTTGTATTGCATGCCTCAATCCACAAATGTAGTGGTAGGATTTGGTCATGCAACATCACTTGAGCTGCTCCCACAATCGATCTGTTCTTCCTTTCGGCCACCCCATTTTGTTATGGGTTATGGGGTGTCGTCAATTCATGTTTAATACCTTCTACAACGTAGAACCTTCTACAACATAGAAGTCTTTAAACTGTTGGGAGACATACTCTCCACCATTGTCGCCACGTAAGGCTTTTATTTTCTTTCTTGATTCTTTCTCTGCCAAGGCTTTAAACTCACAAAACCTCAAGAAGGTCTAATCCTTCTTTTGCATAAAGTAGATCCAGCATCTAAAAGAAAAATCATCAATAAAAATAACATAGTACCTTTGTTTAGCGGTGGAGGCTATAGAGAAGGACCCACAAACATCTAAGTGAACTCGGTCTAGGATTGCTCCAGCTCTACTGTCTCGATCCGAAAAGGAAGATTTCGCATACTTACCCAAGGTACAACCTTTGCATGTAGTCGTCTTCTCAAGTTTTCCCTTGGGTAATCCGGTAGAAATTTGCCGCATGATCTTCAAAGCTCCATGGTGCAAGTGGCCCAATATTCTATGCCATAGCTCACCAACATCTTGGCTCTACACCATCTCAGCTTTGGAACTCAAAGTAGAACAGTCGTCTACCTCCAGCTTGTAGAGATTCTTGACTTGAATCCCTATTCGCTTTGTCTTTCCAGTACCGATATGCCTCAGGAATACCTTTCCTTGACTAAAGACTACATCATAGCCTTTATCTTCTAGCATAGCAACAAACACAAGATTCTTCTTCAGACCTGGTACATACTTTACATCAGTCAGGGTGAAGGGAGCTCCATGCTCCCTTTGAAACACAAATGTACCTTCACCTGAAACACGGTACTTTCCATCATCACCCATCTCGATCCGCATCTAGAGATCCTTCTCCTCCAAAGTACGAAAAATATTCTTGTCACCTGACATGTGGAATGAAGCTCCACTATCCAGGTACCACACACATCCCACCATGGATGAAACCATGCATGCAATAAGTGATAAATACAGCTCAAACTGTGAGGCTAGTTCCTCACCATGAGATCCCTTTGAGGAACCCTTCTTGGATTTCTTCTGTGGAAAATTTGTAGCATAATGGCCCACTTCATGACAATGAAAGCATCGCATTTTCGATTTGTCAATCTTCTTCCCACCATGGGAAGAACCGTATTTGGGATGGGACGCTTTCCCTTTCCCTTTCCTCACCTTACTCGCTAAGGCTAGATTTTCCTCATCATATTGCTTCGATAAGGATCCATCTCTGGTGCTTCTTCTTATTTCCTCCTACATCATATCTGACCAAAGTCGTTCCCAATCTGGCAGTTTTTCTCTTCCATTAACCGAGTCTTGGTAGTTATGCCAGCTCTTAGGAAGACCGAGGAGTGCAAGACTCACCATGTCATCATCAACGGTCATGATCCCTACACTTCCAAGCTCATCCCTGTAGGTGGTGAGCTTGTTCAGATATGTAGAGATCGTGTCACCCTTTTTACACTTGATCTTACGAAGCTTGTCTTTTAGTGCCAGCTTCCTCTGATCACTGTTGTTTTGATATAAATCTTTCAATGTTTTCCACATCGAAATTGGTGTCTCCTTCCCATGGAGGCTCGAGACAATGTGGTCTCGAACTCCCCCCAGGAGGATTCTCCTTGCTCTAGCCACACATTTCTTCCATTCCGCTAGTTAAGTAGCATCAGTCGGCTTGGGGACTTCTTGATCAATGAAGTCCTTTAGACCATTATCCTCTAACACTATCTCCATGTGATCCTTCCAGGATATATAATTTGAGCTACCATCAAGGGCATACTCGAGTCTTAAACCACTGAACGCCATAGGTGAAATAGAGATGTGATAAGAACTCAATTTCTATATTCAGGAACCAAACTTAGAACTTCTCCATCTTGTATACAGTTCTTTACCTTGATCACCTCTGCTCTGATACCATGTAGAAATTCCCACTGTAGATTAACAGATTATGCAATTTACTAAAACACAATACAAGATCTACTTCTACAACACTTTGCGGAAGCTTAATCGAATTGAACAAGATCAAGAGAACACATATAACTGAGAATGAGAAATCAATCACACATAACACAGAAGAAATATCATGAGGAAAGCCCCAGCTTAAAACCCAAACTTTGCATTATCATAAAAGTGGAAATCTTGTTCAAGTTACAAAAAGAATCAGCTCTCAAGCTAACCTGCTTTCTCTGCAATCAAACAATACAGCTCACAGACTGAACATACATAGTATATGTCCTCCTCAAACCCTCCAAGCCTCCTATTTCCTTCCACAATTTTTTTGGGGTGCAATGATGTCACATGTGTGAATTGACCTCATCATGCTGACTAAACCTGAAGAAGTAATTGGGCAATCCTCAAAGAAATAATTCCTTCTACATGCAAGGAATATTCACAATGGAATATTCTAGCAACTGATAGTACACAGCCCCTCCATATGATCTCAACTGGGTCTCTGTCTAAACTAACGTGCACGAGTTATTTATGAGAGAATACTCAGTTATCTGAAGTGCAATAGTTACATGCATGCAAGCATTAACTAACTAAACTTACATTAATTCGACAAACTATTTGAATTAATCTAACTAGACTTGACTCAGTTAACTAAGTCAACTAATTACAACTCATCCTTATCTCTTTAACTAATGGATAAATTCCTCAATTAATGGAAAAATTATTGCATGTTCCCACATATACTTCAAGTTTGATTTTCCTTAACTAATTAACTCAAGATAAATTAATTAATTAATTTACAAATTGCTGCTAAGATCAAATTCGAATTTTACTTCACTATTTTAGTTTAGGGAATGACTAAAATAGGAAGGTATCACGGAATGCTATTTATAAAATTTTATTTTTAGCACTTCCATTTTTCCATACATTGTTGCTAAGATAAACACTGGCTGAACTGCTATTTATAGCAGTGCTATTTTTAGCAATTCTATTTTTAGCATTTCTTGTTGCTATTTTCAACACAGTTGACACACATTCTAGGCCAAGCCAACATAGTTGTTTCGATTGTGGATGAGGGGTATATTGATGCACAAGTAGTATAGTCATTAGAGTCTTAGTTTCATCTCTGGTGTTGCTATACTTCCAATAGGTCTGGACAGTACTCAGACGGAGTCACGCAGGAACACATGCATCACTCTGTTGCCAGCGAGCCTGGACAGTACCCCATCGGAGGTACTTGCATCACCTCTTTGGGCATGAAGCCTTTCCCTTCTTTCACCTTATTCATTTTTCATTTATTTTTTTTCGAAATTTTTATTTTTTCTCTACATAACACTTATTCATTTCAAAGGCGGAAGAGGGATCCCGACTTATTGAGAGCAGAAGAGGTTGTTCCTTCAAATAAGTAGTTTATATATACCTCTGATGTCCCTTCTAAGATTTTCCCCCTCGCCTTATTCTACTTGATTGAGCTACCAAGGATTAACCCAAAAAAAACCACTTAGAGTAGGTGACACTAGTTAGCGTGCAAGCATTGTGATTTCACCATGGTTCACTTTGAATAATACATATTTTCCATTGACATATCATGGACTAAAGATAACAAGTTCTTCATACAGAGGCAAGAAGAAAATTAACCAAGTAGTGATAGCTACACAAGGCCTCTTGTACTTTATCCAGCTTGTTTCAAGAATCGTGCACGATCTCATGCGAAACTAACCTGCGAAAAAAAACAAGCAAACAAACAACAAAAAAAAGTGAAAGCAGAAGTAAATGTGAAAGAAAAGAAAGTAAGCAAATAAGCAAGTAGAAAAACAAACATGAAGCAAACACTACTCCTACTCCTAAGCTAACGCTGCATGGGCCTGATCACATGAAGTGATACTTCCAATGCAGCCAACTACGCATTGGTCGACCCATGTTTATGAAGGCATGTTTCGCGAACAACACAACTGTGCAAAACAACAAACATGAAAGATATAACAATGAAGACATACACACTCCAAGTTTAAATGTTTCCACAAAACATAAGTGAGTGCACGTGCATGACATGCAATTCATGGACTTATCATGGTGTTGTGCGACACTACGTGCAATTGTGAATCATACGCATACTCCTGATTATGACATGCAAACAAATGAAATAAACAAAGACAACTTGTGTCGTGCACGTGTGCTTGCTATGTAAGGTTCCTCCAATGCATGATAGATGGGATCGTGTAGTTCGAGAGGAGGAAGCATGATCTGTGTGTGATATTGATCTTCAATGCATACAAATGAGTGATGAGGAGCCTTAGGTGTTTTAAGAATTTACTGATCGGAAGTGAAACCAACTTCAAGACAACGAGGGCCTAACATAACCGTCAGCTTGGGCTGAAGTGCCTCGACAGTCTGGGGGGTTTCGACTTCATCGAAAGATAGATCATCATAAATAGGTGGCTTCAAAAAATCAACTACGATAGAATCATCATCATGATCAAATACGAGAGTAAATAGATCACGACAGCTATGATCAACAAAATCAATGAATTCATCAACATCCTCATGATTTGATGAATCGAACTGAGGGGTAGATGAGAAGCGGACAAATTCACCCTCTGTGTTTCCGGAAAAATCAGATGAAAACTCAAGTAGATTTTCAATGAATAGTTTATCCTCTCCATTGTCAGGTGATGGACTGACATCTCGTGTGTTCTGCAAATGATAAAAAATGGGTGCATCCATAGACGAAGATACACATGCGAAATCATGGATGGAAAGTTCACCAAAGATGTCAGGAAACAATGGAGAGGCTCGGATAGAAGGGAGTCATCCTTCGTCGAGTGCTGATGCTCAAGATCCTAGTCATACCCTTCATGAATGACAGTGCATGTTGGTTGTGCGACAACAACTCCGTCGATGGCTTGATCCTCGTTCACAACAAGTGTAGAGTCCAGAATGGAAGAACACAAGACAGTATCATCCAGAGTATCATCCGTGTATGAAGATAGAGGTTGAGGTAAAAAGTGCATGTGACAACTCAATGGACTCACAACCAAATATGTGCGAAAATTAAGCGAAGTGATGTTGGGAGGATGTGACAGTTGAGTAGATGTGTGTGCATGTGCTCCTGCATCACTCTGTAGTGGTGGAGATGTTTGATGAGGGGCCAGTTGACAATCACTTGTGACAATGACTGTATCTATCTATGATTGCGCATCTCCATCTCTGAAGTATGCTGAGTGGGGCTTGGGCTCAAACTTCTTGTTGGGTTGTGTTATATTCTTTCCATGACTAAGTTAGGGACTAGTTAGGTTTTGTGGGACAAGTTAGGGACTTTGTACCAATCTAAGTCTCTGGTGAATAAACTGTTCTTGCAAAAAAAGCTATATAACCTGAGGATGAAAGATGGAGACTCGGTGATAGAGCATCTTAACGCATTTAATACTATGGTAAGTTAGTTAGCATTTGTTGATATTAAAATTTTAGATGAAGATAAGTGCATCAGTTTGTTGTGTTCTCTACCAGATTCATGGGATAGTTTGGTTATTGCAATAGGTAGCAATGAAATTGCCTTGCATTTTGATGAAATAGTCTCATCCTTGTTGACAGAGGAGATGAGATGGAAAAATATGGACAACCAGAATGGTGATGCCTTGTCAGTACGAGGACGGTCCCAGAACAGAAACAAAAAATAAGTCATCGAGTGGGAGATCTAAATCTACAGGGAGATCTAAATCTCCAGGAAAACCTATAAAGGTGGTGTGCTGGAAATGTGGAAAAGAAGGGCACTTCAAAAGGGACTGTAAATCTAAATCTCATGGTAAAGGAAAGGGATCTGATGATGCGCCTTCTGTAGAGGTGAAAACCACCTCAGATGAATGTGGGGATGTGTACTTGGCTTCTTCAAGTACACATGTAGATCATGAGGCATGGTTGATTGACTCAGGTGCATCCTTTCACTTCACTCCCCATAGAGAGTGGTTCTGCGAGTATGAGAAATACGATGGTGGTGATGTCTTCTTGGGGGATGACAGGAAGGCTAGAATCATTGGTCGTGGAAAAGTAAAGTTGAAGTTGCAAGGTGGAAGGGTTAGAACACTTCCAAGTGTTCTGCATATTCCTGCATTGGCCAGAAATCCGATTTCTGTAAGCAAGTTGGATGATGCAGGTGTAAAAATAGTGTTTTAGAAGGATACCTGCAAGATGGTTCAGGGAGCACTGGTATTGATGTGGGGTGTTCGGACTAGAACTTTGTACAAGTTGCATGGTAGCATTGTTGTTGATGGGTGCAACAGTTCTGTGGTTCCTGAAAGTGGAGTAGAAAATCTCGTGGTCTTTGGAGAGAAGACCATACTGTGGCATCAAAGGCTTGGACATATTGGAGAGAAGGGCCTTTGAATACTTCATGATAAAGGTATGGTAGAAGGTATGAGTAATAGCTCTCTGGACTTTGATTTATGTGAAAATTGTGTATATGGGAAGTAGAATCAAGTGAGTTTCCCCTCTGGTGGTAAGAGGGCGAAATAGATATTAGAGCTTGTGCACAGTCATGTGTTTGGACCTATGAAGGTTCCATCACTGGGTAAGTCTGTTTACTATGTATCATTTATAGATGAATTCTCAAGGAATACATGGATATATTTCCTTAAGGAGAAATCTAAAGTCTTTGACAGGTTTAAGGAATTTAAGGCTCTAGTGGAAAACCAAACAGAGAAGAAGATAAAGATGTTGGAGATAGATAATATTGGAGAGTTTTGCAGTAAGGAATTTGAAGAATTCTGTAAGAAGTGTGGTATAGCACGACAGAAGACTACTCCATATACACCTCAGCAAAATGGAGTTGCAGAAAGAATGAACAAGACGTTCATGGAAAGGGCAAGAAGCATGCTTAGTGGTGCCGGGTTAGGACAGGAATTCTAGGCATAGGCAGTGGAGACAGCATGTTACCTGGTCAATAGATCACCTTCATTAGCGTTGGAGGATAAGACTCCACAAGAGGTATGGATTGGTAAGAAACCCTCTCTTTCACATCTGAGGGTATTTGGATGTGATGCATATGTACATGTTCCAAAGGAGAAATGAACCAAGTTGGATAGTAAATCTGAAAAGTGCATCTTTATTGGGTATAAGGATGGTTTAAAGGGTTATAAGCTTTGGAACCCAATAACAAGGAAAGTTGTGTATAGCCAAGATGTGGTGTTCAGAGAGGTGAAAGATATTATTAAACATGAAGTCCAACCAAAGGAACTTGAGAAGATAGAGTTTGAGCTAAAGGAGGAAGAATCAAACTCTACATCAAAGAAGGAATCAGAAGTTGGAGAGCCACAAACTCCAGGTGTAAGAAGATCAATTCGAGAAAGAAGGTAGCCAGAAAGGTATAGTCCATCTGCTTTCTGTTCAAATTTTGCTTTATCTGTTACTGATGATGATCCCAAAACTGTGAAGGAAGCAATAGATTCAGAGGATGGAAAACTCTGGAAAGAGGCCATGGTTGATGAAATGGCATCTTTTCACAAAAATGAGGCTTGGGATCTAGTGGAATTTTCGGCTGGAAGGAAACCCGTTAGCAGAAAATGGGTGTTCAAGAAGAAGACAAATGTAGAAGGAAAGGTGGAGAAATACAAATCTCGGTTGGTAGCAAAAGGTTATTCCCAGGTTCCGGGAATGGATTTTGGTGATATTTTTTCTCCTGTTGCAAAGGTAACTTCTATTAGATTACTTTTATCTGTTGCTGCTGCTTTTGATTTTGAGGTAGAACATATGGATGTGAAGACAACATTTCTTCATGGGGATATGAAAGAGGAGATCTACATGAAGCAACCTGAAGGCTTTGTGGTGAAGGGTAAGAAAGAACTGGTATGCAAGTTAGACTAGTCTCTGTATGGGTTAAAATAGTCACCAAGGATGTGGTATCAGAAATTTGATACATTTATATGGGGACTTGGCTTCACTAGAAACAAAGCAGATCACTGTGTGTATTTTAAATTAATTGGTGATCGTGTTATTTATCTAATTTTGTATGTGGATGATATGTTGTTGGTTGGAAATGACAAAGAAATTGTCCAGGATTTGAAGGCCCAATTGTCCTCCAAATTCGACATGAAAGATCTTGGTGCTGCAAACTATATCTTGGGCATGGAAATTAAAAGAGATTAGGCAAAGAGGAAGCTCTGGTTAAACTAGAGGAAGTATGTTGAGACAATACTGCAGAGGTTTAATATGCAGGACAATAAACCGGTGAAGGTTCCTATTCCTGTAGGTGTAAAGTTATCTGCTGAACAATGTCCCAAGACACAAGAAGAGGAAGAGGATATGTCCTGTGTTCCATATGCAAGTGCAGTTGGTAGCCTCATGTATGCAATGGTCTGTACTAGACCAGACATTGCACATGTAGTGGGAGTATTGAGCAGGTTTATGTCAAAACTACAGAAGGAGCACTGGGCAGCAATGAAGCGGGTTTTCATGTATTTGTGTGGGACTAGTGATTATGGTTTGTGCTACCAAGGAAGACCAGGATTGGACAAAGTGTTGGATATTTGTGGCTTTGTTGATGAAAACTAGGCTGGAGATCTGGATCAGAGAAGATCTACAAGTGGGTATGTGTTTAACCTATTTGGAGGTGCAGTCAGTTGGATGAGTAAGAAACAATCTGTAGTGGCATCATCAACTACAGAGGCAGAATACATGGCAGCCACTCATGCAAGCAAGGAAGCAGTTTGGTTGTAGAGATTGTGTTCAAGTATGGGGTTAGTATAGGGAGCTATAAGGATAGACTGTGATAGCCAAAGTGAAATTTTCTTGGCAAAGAACCCTGCTTATCATTCAAAGACAAAGCACATTGATGTTCAGTATCACTTTGTGAGGGATATGATAGAAGACAAAAAGGTGTTGCTGGTAAAGGTGGACACTTTGAAGAATACTGTAGATGCATTGACAAAATATGTGAGCTTTGAGAAGTTCTCTTGGTGTAGAGAAACAATGGGTGTTTCAGGGCTGGAAAAATGACTAAGCTTTCGTATGCTCCCCTGTGGAAAGAAAACAACAAGTGGGAGAATGTAGGGTTGTGTTATATTCTTTCCACGACTAACCTACGTAGTGAACAGGGGGGTTAGAGGGGGGGGGGGGGGGGGGGGGGGGGTGGAGCCCCCCTTCGTTGCGCTAATTGCGCAGCGGGGGGGGTCATGGGGGGGGGGCGACAACCCCCCTTGTCTGAGGGGTTTGAGGGGGCCGAGTAGCCCCCCTCTACGGGGTCCATGGCTGCGCCCCAAGAAAAAAGAATTTGGACCCTATATTAGGTTGGGCGAACCTACCTATGGTTTTTTGGTTGATGGTTTTGGACGCAATGGTTTTCAGTCCATGGTATTGGATTCTTCGACATGTATATATATGTATTGTAACATTGAAAGGAACATAATGAAAAATCAAGCTGGTAGTCCTAGTTTTGGAATCTAGGGGAAATCTCTGTGTATATGTGTTTTATGTGTTATTCTCTTGCATTGTTTATTTTCTGTGTTCTAGAATTCGTATGCAAGTAATTTCTGTACGGGGTTAAAACCTACACTTCTTCATGGGATGGACTGATTTTTTAAGACACTACTCGAATCTATCCCAGAGACAAGGAAATTTCATTTGGCTTTTGGGAGATTCGAACTACAACACATTAAAGCGTTGCCAAAAATCCATAGGGGATTCATGCGGGGCCTTTCATTTTTGTAACAATTTTTGGTTAAGAAGTTCTGGATCAATATAATGGAAAGTAGATTCAATGAGATCACACAACTGCTAAAGTGAGTGCACGCTATCAACCGGAAGATTGTAACGCCACTGTCGTGGGGATCAACGAAGTGTGTATGCAAGCAGCAGACTGACCTCTTCTGCATAGAACTTGTCTACATTCTCAAGGAATACAAAAATCTCTCATGATGTTGAGAGGTTCGGCATGTGAAAAACATTGTGGAGGGGTGAGTGTGACAAAATCCATGATAGATGTGCAACGGTTCAAAATAGGATGAGAGGACACAGCTTGTCATTTAGCCCTCCTTCTAGCTCTAGAAATGTTGACGGTGTTGAAACCACCAACATGTCAAGGGATCTCCTCAGTAAGAAGTCCCAACTAGAACTCAAACCGGTTGGTGTAGGAGTCCCCGCAGTGGGTCGTACAGTATCTCCTTGACCGCAATTTCGCACAGAGGCAAGTAAGATGTCCCTTTTGGTAGAAAGGGTGTGACATATGCAGTAAGTCAAGGAAGGTGCATGATCAGTTCTAACACACAGGGGGTGGGCTGAGTGCACCCCTTGAAAACCTATGAAAGCACAGAGTTAAGAAGGGAACACATGAGCTAAGATGCATCAGAAACTAGAAGGCAAGTAAGCTAGCAATCCAAAGTGATGGTTAAACCAATAAAACATTTCGGTAAGATTCATACATACATATACAGAAAATAGCTACACATGCATGCGTAAGAAAACAAATACATATATCATTTAGAGTAAACAAGATAGCTGAAATACAATACGACATACGCATGAAACGTGTTGGCTCTATTATATTAAGAAGTGTAAGTTCCGGTGATATAATACAACCATGACCAACCACTAGTCCCAATAGCAGAACATTACAATCATTGCCGCCTACTCCTCTAATGAGATATGCTAGCTCTACACAGTGGAGAAGCCAAGGCTCGTTACAATACTAGCCAAGCTCTCTCTAAAATACTCCTATCAGAAGCTTGGCTGACCAAAATACTCTACAATGAGTTGTGAGGGACTATATATAGGAAAGGGTGGGATGGCCCTTGACATTCCCCCTTGTCACTGTTCATCTATCCTCGTGACTCTTCATATACTCTATGAATGTTAAATCCAACTATTGGAACTTGAACTTGCACTTGACAAAACGTTACATACAATCTGCACATGTACCAATGTGAGATAAAATAGGCTTGAGAAAGCCATGCAAGACATCACTATGACTCGGAAAACTGTGGGAAGACCAAGTCTTCAACATCCTCATGATGGTCAACAATGATGAAATGATGCCATGCTTTGTAGTCCATGATGGTGTCTGTGTACTCTGTTGTGAAATCTTTCTGGAAACTAAATCTTACCTCCATTGCATCTAGGTACACTGATCAAGCTCCTCTGTCCAACTCGTCGAATAGCATGCGCATCATTGTCTTGACTACGACTGGACTAGTGACATACTAATGCATGGTGTCTACATTGATCACCAGGTCTGTGCTAGTGGCTATGCGAATCAACTCGTCAAAGTATGAGTCAAGATCCAGTCAGACTTGTGCCTTTGTATTTTCCTCAGTGAGTATCCAAATAGATGGGATCATGTGTGCACACACAACAACATCCATACTCCTGAATACCCGTGCATGGGTATCCTGTAGACTAGTGATGAGTTGCAGGAGATCTTCATAGTTCTGGATCTGACTCCGGATTCGTGCCTTCAGCTCGACCACTCTAGGCTTCATCATCTTGGGCAAGTGTAATGGGGATCCCTTGTATCTCATTGTCCATGTTTGCATGTAATCAATAGAAGTATGCACGTTTGACAAGATACGTGCTCTCCTAGCACATCGTTGCTGCCAACCATTGAGATGGAAAACTGCCTTATACATGGTACCAAACTTGGAATACAATACCCACATGACTGTCTCAAGGGACAATACTTCATCCAGTATTGCCTTCTTCAACTCTGCTCAGATGGATGTTGTAAACAATTCTCTTGCCTGCTTGGCCGTCTGTAACTCCTTAGCAATTCACTATTCTCGGCTATCAAGAAGCGAACACTCGAGCTAGTGGCTTCAACATATGCTCTGGTAGCATCGGTCAATGTTGTTGGATTCTTACGCATGTCAGACATGATCACTCGTTCCTCAAACAACGTAGGATATGTGTTGTCATCTGGAGTAGACACTCTGCAAGATTGCACATCTCTATGTTGTGACTCGTCAAATGATATGTTGTGCATCTCTCCTTCCTGATTGTCTCTAAGGATCTCAGTGTCTCCTTGGTCACTTGGGCCTTGCTCTTCTTCTAGATATAGTGAAGTTGGTGGGTCAACCTCTTGGTGGTAAGGCATGAGGTCGATGTATTTCTCTAACTCTTGTTGCTCCATATCCGTATCCATCTGCTCAAGTGCTTGTTCAATCTCTTCAGGAAAGTCCTTCTCCTGCAAATTCTCACCCTGTCTTCTTGGTGCCAGTTGTTTGGATGAGTCGACTACCTGTATTGGCACAGTTTCATCTATCTATACATGTTTTACCCCCTATTGTACCTATTATTATTCCACTTCCCTCTCCTGTCTACGCACCTCCTATTCCTTTCGGAGTTGCTACTTCAACTCATGCAACTGCTTCTCTGTTTCCTTCATTCTCCATTTTTACCTCTGCCTTTGTACATTTATCCTGTCGCGTTGTTTCCTCTTCACCTCTATTGCCAAAGCTTCTTTCTGCATAAGTGTGTCTTATCTAAACTTGTAGCTTTTCTCTTCCTTTACACTATCGACAATCTTCCTCTTGCCTTTTTCACGCTTGGGTATGTTTACCTCTGTTGTTACTACTGTTGGTGCTCTCTTTGATGTTACTTCACACTGCTTTGCTAACCATTCCACAATGATGTTGACCAGTTCGTTGGGCCTGGAGAGGTTGTAACAATATCTCCATTGGTCTTCCTCCTCCTAATGACATGCCCCTTGAGCCACTGAAACTGTACTCTCACGCAATCATCTTTTACAAAAAAAAGTGGGTCATACGAATTGAAGCTTCAGTGATCCAGGTGGATGTTGGTGGCCACCCACTTACCCCATTTGGACCCCCACAACTATCTCTTTCAGCTCTTTCAGTTTCCTAAATTGTAGCACAGTTTACTATTTTTTAGCAGTTTTTGGGTCCTGAACTTCCGGAGCCGTTTTGAGGCCCTAAACGACATTTTTTTGGGAATCTGGGTGTTTGGTCAATTTAGTGATGTCTAAATTGCAACTTTTAAATGTCAACCCGGGGCTCGTAAGCTAATGAAGTGAGGTGTACTATATGTACTTAGATAACCTTTTCTAGATCTTTTGTTGTTTTTATCTTTTTAGTTTGTTTTTGATTGTATTTTCCTAATGAAATGTGATGGAGATGTAATGAAGTGAGTGAATGTGTGTGTGTGTGTGTGTGGCGACTTCTAAATGATTTCTTGAAACTGAAAGAGTATTCTAAAGAAATCTTTGAACAACAACTGAAATGAAATCAACTTTTAAAGAAAAATGAAGGCATCAAATAAAAGACTAATGACCTTGGCCCAGTATCTATGCTGCTACAAGAAAAATGAAGATGAAATCTATGTCAAGTCTAGCTAAAACTAAGCAATATGAAACTGAAGTAAATATACATAAAATAAAGACTAATCACAAATACTTTAACTCCTTCTTAACTTCTTGTGCTTTAACTGAATATATCATGTGAGAAACAGTCAAAAATAAGCCAAGCAATTGTGAGTTCTTGAGCAACTAAACCAAGCTGTGTTAGTGATATTTTGGTCTTCAATAAAGATATTGGATTATAGAGAAGAAACCATCAATAAGTAAACAACTTGATGCCTAAAGTAATAAGCAACTATGCAATTTAAAGAAATGATAACAAAGAAATAAAGGCTGCAAAACAAACAAGGTCAGCAACATAAACAAGATGATCACAAGTGTCACTAGCTGTGAAAGAGAAAGAAAAGAAACTGTCCCGGGCACGCCTAAGCAATCTGCAAAACACACTGATCAGTCATGGAAAAGTGCAGAAATATAAATGAGCAGAATTCAACGTTTATATACAGCTATTGTACATGATCGAAACACAGCAATCAAAAGCATTCTGTATAAATATTATACATGAAATGATAAAAAGAATGCAGGAAACTAAAAGCATTGTACAGGCCTTAAGTAAACAGGGGCCCTCTGCCTACTCCAGCCAGCTCAAAGATCAATTACACGCTCAAATGGAGAACAGTCTTCTCATATATTACGTAGCAAAGTAGAAAGTACAGTGGGGTTCAAAATTACATATCAGTAGCTAACTAATCAGCGTTCAGATACGCTTTATTTATAGCAGAAAAACAAAACTAACTTAATCACAAACTACGCTATTCTAACAGCTGTGTGAAAAACACGTAATCTAGCACAGTCCACGGATTTAGGCAACGGTCGAGGTGGGCATTAAATCTCTTGTTGGATTCGTGTTCCCCATCATCTGCGTGGCTGAGGAAGAGGCCAGCTGTGCTTCACGTGCTCTAAAACCAAACACGCAGAGCCGTGCCACCGCCAATGACCTTTGTTGACCGTAGTTTCCCCCTCGTTGACCATGGGTGTTTATAACTGATTTGGCTGAGCTGGAAGGACACACACCATGTCCTTGGTTCCACGCACTTGCCCATGTGGCTCTTCTGACCGGAGGACACCTGGATCATGCCGTTTAAGAAAACAGCTGCGGAAACTGGGATCAGCTGCGGAAACCTTGTGTGAGCTGCGGAAAGTGCACGTCTTGAACCAAAATTATAATCCAACAACACAGTCATTAGCATAATTAATAAACCATGTGAAAGTCCTAAAATACAATGATTTAAGCAATTTGATGGAGGAAATGAGTGACAAATGAGGGAAATGAATGAAAAAGGAGGCTGAGAGGATGTGAAAAGAAGTGCAGGTCTGAGGCTCAACATACCCCCACTGTGAGGATGTTGCATGTCCTCATGCAACCAAAACTTTGTCAGTATTTTTCAGTCCATGTGCTCAGATGCTTCTGCCAAAACATCCAGCCTTCTTCTCTTTCTCCTTGTTGCCAAAATTGTCCTTGGTTTTTTGACTAAACACTTGAATTTCAAATTGATCAAGGCCCTGCTCAGTTTCTTGCATTTTCTCTTCAATTTTCTGTTCTTCTTCTGCCAGAGTCCTAGGTGAAGCATGGTGTTGTCATGGACAATCTTGTCCACCTTGCCTTGTTATTTCAATGCTTCGTTTTCCTGTGTAATATGCCGGTTCA
This sequence comes from Pinus tabuliformis, assembly GCA_031772625.1. Taxonomy (NCBI): domain Eukaryota; kingdom Viridiplantae; phylum Streptophyta; class Pinopsida; order Pinales; family Pinaceae; genus Pinus; species Pinus tabuliformis. The sequence continues at coordinate 294,657,843 of CM062806.1, forward strand.
GGACTTCTAGCTCAAACACCTCTTGTTTTAGAGATTGGACTTGTTCCTCAAGAGGCAATATAGTGCTTGGACCTGCAACTGATTGCTCCAAGGTCTCCAAATAATTGTATGCCTCCTGCTGGTCAGGGTCAATGTCAGGTGTTTGTCTCGGCCTAAACTCGAATTCTGGAGGACTGTTTTCTCTTTCTTGGAAGGGACTTTCCTCTCGTGGCGGACTTTGCTCAATATCTAGCTGGATTGGAGTCTTTTCAGGTGTGCCCAAATCAATGAAATGTGACTATTTTTCTTTAGTCACAGTCTTCTTTTCTATAAGTCTACTGCTTCTTCTCACTCGTACACTAGTACTCTTTTGCTGACTGCTTTGTTTTTCTTTTTGTTTCTTCTTTGAGAGGGCAGTAGCTTGGAGTTGTACTAGTCTATCAGCCAAGGTTTGATAGTCCTCTTCTATTGAAGGTTCAGGGGATGAATATGATTCTTGGACAACTGTTTTCCCTTTATCCTTTTTCTGTTTCTTGGTTTTATCTCTCTTCACTTCTTCTTCTTGAGTAGTCTCCTGAGTTTCTAAAATGGGAGGATCTTGGGCTGCAATATCCTTTTTCATTCTCCTACTTCTTTTTGGGATTCTAGGAGAGCTGCTAGCGGAAGCTTCAGTTACCTCTTGAAAATGATTCCTGACTAAAAACTTTTCACATGTATCATTGTTGTTTTTCAATTGGTCCTCTATAAGAATTTTAATGAACCCATGATGATACAAGTGAGGTTCAATATTGCCTATATTCTTTTGGACAGTAGAACTCATTTTTGTTAGGCTTCTTAACAGAAAATAGGGTAAATTGATGGCATGGCCCTCCATGAAGTTCATCATAATTCTAGCATGGTACATATACATAGTGCCAAAGCGGCCCTCACATGTGATAAACTTTTGAACTAATAACAACAATGCAGTCCATTCTTCTTTAATAACATGTACAAGAATCCCTTTGGTGAATATTGAAGTGTCCATACCTGGATTCTTAAGCATATTTTTCCATTCCTGATCTTCCACCCCTCTGTTCTTGAACCATCGGTCTCCCACCATAGGTAGATTAGTTGCTGTTGCTATGGAGTTCTCTGTGACTGTGAATTTCAGATCTCCTACTTCCACAGTATGTCCATTGAATGAACGAGCAAACGTTTTCGTTACCTCCTTATCATATCCTTTGAATTTTTGAATGAACTTCAACCATTTTTCCTTCTTTAACGCTTCCTTTTTCTGTGGGTATCCTTCTAGATAGTTTGAGCCTTCAGGTTCAGCTCTAAGCAGTTTCCCCATCTCAACTTCGGCTGAAGCTTTGACTGTGTATGGATACTCAAGGAGGATGCTCACGGAAAAGATGGATGGACTACGACTGTAAATGGAATAGCCGCAGTGTTATGCAAGGTAATACAGATTTGAAACAAAACTGTGGAGCTTGAAACAGAGCTGTGGGGTTTGAAACGAAGCCGTGGAGTTTAAAACAAAATCGTGGAGTTTACAGCAAAAACGAGAGTGGAAATGGTGTAAGTGTGAAGGAGTGGAGGACAAGCATGAGAATGAGTTCAAATGCGTGCAGAAATGGAGTAATAAGGGAATGAAATAACGGCCAAATCCCTTGGAGTCAGACGGCTTACATACACGTTTCGGTTTTGGCTGCGGAGATCGTGGTGGAGAAGAGACGTAGTACGATAGGTCTCTTCTTCCTCGTACGGCTAATTAATGGAAGCGTAGTCTCGATTTGAGTTTAAACTAAGAGTGATTATGAGACCGTTATGTGGGTATGAGGTGGATGAAGGATTATCATGGCGGAGAAATGGGATGATCTTTGCCTAATCATTGCATTTAGTGGCTCTGTCCACGATTAATAATTATGCACAAAATGACGTTTAAATGGTTGTTTGGAAAAAAAATTTGATCATACCTTTATGGGTTTACCATTAAAGTTGTTGATCCATGATTGCCTTTTGATCCTGTAGGTGCCTCCCATCCTTGTTGCGCTCTAACTGTGATTTTTGAAAACAGAGTACTGCTGCTGTAGAGACAGAGTGTGCTGGCTGCGGAATCTGGTGTGAGCTGCGGAAACTGGTGCGAGCTGCAGAAACAGTTCTCAGCTGCGGAAACTGAAACAACACCCTTTTGTCTATACAAAAAGTAGTTAGAGAAGACTTAACTGAATGAAATAGTCCTGAGAAGGACTTTTATTGATGAAATGGAGTGAGATGAATGAAATGAAATGAAAATGAAGTGGAATGAAAATGAAATGGAATGGAGATGAAGTGGAATGAAATGGCGAATGAGATGGAAAGAGAGAGAGATTTTTTTTATTTGGAAAATATAAAGTGTCAGGTGCCCCTGATTTTCACCTTATATTTTCTGCATAAGACCGCCAATCCAAGATTGGTTTTCAGGCTTATACAAGAGACCCTTTTTTTTTTTCAACTGAAAGAAACAAAGACTAGGCTGATGGAGGAGAAGAATTCTTCTCCACCAGCCTCATTGCAGAATCTTCTTGGAACATTTTAACAAATTCCTTCTTTGAGAGTGGCTTGTGGCAGACTTTCAATCGGTGGCCATTCACAATGAGAGGAGTCTGAAGCTCATCAATGGTCTTTACTCGAACTGCTCCATTGTTAAAGACTTCATCAATCTCATATGGTCCAAGCCAATGAGTTTGAAATTTTCCTTTAAAGTCCTTAAACTTGGAATCAAACAAAAGTGCCCAATCTCCCTTCTGAAACTTTTTCTCTTTGATGTGTCGATCATGCCACTTAGTTCTTTGATGCTGAACTAGATCAGTCCTTAAAATTGCTTCTTGTCTTATCTCATCTAGCTCATTCAGCTGGTCCATTCTGTGCTTTTGGGCTTCTGATAAACTCATCCCCAACTGAACTGCCATCTTGAAGGTCTTGATTTGAAATTCAATGGGGAGCAAGACTTCTTTCCCATAAACAAGTTCATAGGGAGAATGTCCTGTTGTGTTCCTCCATGTAGTTCTATAGGCCCATAAGGCTTCAGGAAGCCTTTCTGCCCAATCTCTTCTGTGGAGATGAACAGTCTTGGTGATGATGCTTTCAAGAACTTTATTTGTAGATTCCACTTGACCATTTGCTTGCGGATGGTATGGAGTAGATTTTCTATGCTTGATTTTGTATTCCTCCATTAGCTTCTCCATCAATTTAGATGTAAATTGACTTCCCTGATCTGTCACAATTTCTCTTGGGACACCAAAACGAGTAAAAATATCCTCAAAAAGAAATTGAACAACTGAATTTTCAGTGGCAGAAGGCAATGCCTTGGCTTCTACCCACTTAGTAACATAATCAGTGCAAACCAATATATACTTCTTTTGCTTAGATGGTGGATTAATAGGTCCAACGAAATCTAGAGCCCATTTCTCAAAGGGTTCGATGAGTACCTGTGGCTGTAGTGGCATTTCATTTGAAGGAGTTGGTCTCCCAACTCTTTGGCAGCTGTCACACCTTCTAACATATTGCTTTGCATCTTTGAAGAGAGAAGGCCAATAATATCCTAAAGAAAGGATTTTATAGGCCGTCCTCTTGTCAGCAAAGTGTCCGTCGCATGGTTCATCATGACATGCCTTAAGGATGTCAGGCATTTCATCTTCCTGAACACATCTTCTGATCACACAATCTAGCCCTGTTTTGAACAATTCATTAGAAATCCAAGAATACTTTGAGCTCTCCTGAATGATTTTCCTTTTCTCATTAGGAAATAAGTGTGGAGGTAGCTTCCCTGTAACCAAATAGTTAGCAATATCTGCATACCAAGGAGTTTTAGTAGTTACTGCAAATAGATATTCATCTGGAAACTTATCCTCTACGGGAGAATCTTCGTTAGTATTTTGAATTCTAGACAAGAAATCAGCTACTGTATTTTGTTTTCCTGGTCTATCTAACACAGTAATGTTGAATTCTTATAGAAGTAGAAGCCATCTTGTAACTCTTCCATTAGTAACAGGTTTGTTCATGAGATATCTAATTGCAGAATGATCAGTATGGACAAAAGTTTCATAGCCTGTTATATAGTGTCTAAACTTGTTGATTGCATGAACAACGGCTAAGAATTCTTTTTTAGTCACAGTATAATTTAACTCAGTGGGAGTCAAATTTTTACTGGTGTAATAAATGGCATAAGGAACTAAATCCTTTTGACCCAACACAGCTCCTAGTGCTATATCTGAAGCATCTGTAGAAATGTGGAAAAGGAGTTTCCAATTTGGCCCTCTCAAAATGGGTGCTTCAGATATTCTAGTTTTTAAAGTTTCAAATGCAGATTGACAGTCAGGATCCCACTTGAATTCACAATCTTTGGTAAGTAATTTGAAGAGTGGAGATGCTATCTTGGTGAAGCTTTCAATAAATCTTCTATAATACTCAGTAAACCCAAGAAAACTTCTAACATCTTTTTGACAATTTGGAATAGGTAACTTGGAGATGACTTCGACTTTTGATCTATCAACTTTAATTCCATCTCCTGAAATATGATGTCCTAAAACAATCCCTTCAGTAAACATCATGAAACATTTTTCATGACTTAATGAAAGATTTGTTTCTTTACATCTAATAAGGACTTTTTCCAAATTTTCTAATGCTTTTTCAAATGAGTTACCATAAACTGTAAAATCATCCATATAGACCTCTACACAATCATGAATTAGATCGGAAAAGATTCCTAATACTGCCCTTTGAAATGTTGCGGGTGCATTACATAATCCAAAAGGAAGTACTCGATAAGCAAAAGTCCCCCATGGACAGGTAAATGTGGTTTTATCCTGATCTTCAGGTGCTACCTGAATTTGATTGTAACCACTAAAACCATCCAAGAATGAGAAATACTTTTTGCCTGCTAGAGTATCTAATACTTGATCAATAAAGGGTAAAGGAAAGTGGTCCTTCAAGGTTGCTTTGTTCAATTCTCTGTAATCAATGCAAACCCTCCATTTACCATTCTTTTTAGGTACTATAACCAAAGGGGAAACCCACCAGCTATCTGAAATAGGGTAAATTAAGTTTACATTAAGTAACTTTTGGAGCTCTTCTTTCACTATCTCCCTAAGATTTGGATTCATCCTTCTTTGAGGTTGTCTGATTGGTCTACTGTTTTCCTCAATGTAGATGTGATGAATGCAAGTCTTAGGATCAATACCTTTCATATCAGTATACTCCCATGCAAATGCAGTAGAATGTCTTTGCAAGATTTTGGTTAACTCTTCCTGTTGTGATTTTTCCAAGTTTCTATTGATGTTTAGTGTTTTTCCTGGAAAGATCTCAATGGCAGAACTACCAAACTCTTCCATAGAGAAAAGAGACATTTGTCTAGATGATAGACACTCTATGTCAGAATCCAACTGAAATTGTGTGGAGTCATATTTTGAAGATGGTTCAAAATTTTCTAATGTATTCATAATTTGACTATCTTCACTAATCTCAGAAATGGTAAAGACAGGTTGTATAGTATCTTCATCATCAACCCACTCATTATCTCCTATTTCTGTGATTGCTTTTGCTGGAGGATACAGATTGAACTTCTTTGTCAAATTACCATAAAAAATGTACATATCCCCAGACCTACAACTTATGAAAGCATCAGTTGTGGCTAGCCAAGGTCTTCCTAAAATAAGAGGATGTCCTCCTAGATTACTCTTGGGAGTTAAAATCATGAAATCCACTGGATATTCCCAAGAATCTAAGGAGACAGGAATGTCTTCTAATACACCATCTGGTTTAATAATGGATCGATCTGCAAGCTGCAACAAGGTGGGTGTAAAAAGAAGATTAGGAAGTTTTAGCTGTTCCATAGTCTGTCTAATCATAATGTTAATAGCAGCCCCTAAATCAATCAAAGTATTTGGTATTTCTACCCCATTGATATGTGTTTTGACAATTGGACTACCGGGGTCTACATATTTCTGCATAGTAATCTTTCCCATCATGATGTCTGCAATTTTTCCTACCAGGTGGATCCTTCTGGTATCTCTTGGTTTCCTTCCTGGTCTTTTAAGGCTCAACTCCTTTATTGTTTTTGCTAGAATAGGAATTTCCTTAATGGCTTGTAACAAGGGAATCTTGATACAAACATTTTTCAATTCATCTAGAAAATTATAGTCAGGCAACCAAATTTGTTTTTCCACTCCTTTATCAATTTGTAATCTTTCAGGAAAAGGAGGTGTGGATAGAGATGTAGGTTGCTCAACTATGGGAATTGTGGGGGTTGATTCTTTTTCTTTTTCTTTTTGAGTGTTTGGGTTTTGAAGAGATGCTTCAGAACCCTTATTGGCATCAAGAGATTCTTTCTCAGAAATGCTTTGCTGTTGAGCATTTATAGAATGTTTATCTAGAACTCTACCTGATCTGAGCTGTACTTCATTGAGAGGAACAATCATATAGGTAGGAAATGGTTGACCTTCCAACATGTAAGCATTTTGAGGATTCTTATTATTGGGGTTTGGCAATGGCTGAGAAGGAAGTTGATTTGAATTCTGTTGGAATGGAAGCAAGAGTTGAGAATTTTGATTCTATTGAGAAGGTTGTTGTTGTTGTGGAAATGGTAATGATAGTTGTGGATTTTGACTTGGAAGTTGTGGAGCTTGTTGGTTTTGGAAAGATGGAGGATATTGGTAGAATTGAGCAAATCTACCATAAGGATTCTACATACCTTGTAGCCATGCTTGAAAAGGATTTTGAGCTTGGGGCAAAGGTTGTTGCAAAGGATTCCAATTTGGTGGAGGTTGAAAATTCATAGAGTTGTTAAACCCTTGATTTTTTTGCCCCTGCCAAGGTCTCCTTGCAACAAAATAGAGAGATTCAAGTGTACTTGGATCTTCTTGAAAGACATCTTTGAGCCCAGGGATTGAAGGACAATCCTTGGTCTCATGATTCTCTGAGCAAATTACACATGTCTCTACAACTTTTGCTTCCAAGGGACATTCCCTTAGAGCATGTTTCTTTCTGCACTTTGGGCAAAAGATGGCCAAGGCCTCAGCTTCTGCTTTCTGCTTATTGTGAATCTTAAGAGTGTCTAGTTGTTCACTAAGACTCCCTAAGATGTCAGTTTTAAATTCGTCAAGCATACTGCCAATCTCAGCCCTACTTACCGATCCAGTTGCAGATTTGTTTGCTCTAAGGAGAGAAGGATCTCTAAGCCCTTTTTGAGTTTTAGATTTCCCCCTTGAGAGATGGACACATAGTTCCGCTATTTCATTGAGTGAAAGTTGAGATATATCTCCCTTCCCCATCATGTTCAAAATGTCTATCCATTCTTCTCTAATGGCTTTTAACAAAAGGGATTTCAAGGTCTCCTCATCTAAGTTGTTCATTTTTTCTCTTTTCAAATTGTATTGAAATCTTTCAAGCAAATCCTCCAAATTTTCATCTTCTTTTTGTACCATTTTGAATACCTCATCCTTGTGATTGGTGGGCATCCAATAGTCCAGGTACCTATCCAAAAATGTTTGTTTCATATCATTCCAAGACCTAATGTATTGAGTGAGTAATCCCATGAACCATTTCAAAGCTTGTCCTTTCAATGTTGAAGGAAACAATTTGAGTTTTTGAAAGTCATCCAGATAATCATAAGTTCGACATACGACTTCAAACTCAAATAGAAATGTTTCAGGGTCCTCATTCCTTAACCCATGGAAGTTTGGGAGGACAGATGGTGAGATGTTTTTCATGGTGGCTCGGGAGTCCTCATCGACTATAGGAAACCCGAATGAGTTATCTCCATCCCTATTTCCTCCAATGTTACCTCTACCTCCTCCATTGTTTCCTCCTCCTCCTCCCCTACCTCTACCTCTACCACCTCCTTCCTCTGTCATATTAGTTTCCCTAGAGACTTCAGAGTCTTCTGGTTCTTCTACAAAGGGTGAATGAGAAGGAATTTCTCCCTCTTCTTCAGATGATTCTACTTCTTCAATTACAATTGGTCTTTCTGTAGAAGAAATGAAATGATCTCTTTCTGATTCAAATTCAATAGAAGGTGTGGGAGAGTCAATTCTTGCCTCTTGAATTCCAGGAATCCTAGGGCTAGGAGTGTCAGTTGGAGATGAGGGAGGTGTCTCTTGTCTATTCCTTGAAGTAGATGGACTTGTAAAAATCGAACTCTTGGCTCTAGCTAAAAACCTTCCCCTAGAATCTCTAGCTCTATGCATGTCATTTTTTATTTTTTCTTCAAGTCAGGCTAATAATTCTCTTTCTGATCTTCCAGGTCACTCTAGGTGCAAGAAGATAGCATACTCAAGAAACTATTAAACCAATAACTTTCTCTTTTCTGATCCTCCAGATCACTCTAGGTGCAAGAGGAGAGCATACTTTGAGAGGTTATTAATTTTCCTTCCTTGAAATTTCGTGTTTTTTTTTTTTTTAAGAATTGGCTACCTAATTTTCACTTCCCCGGCAACGGCGCCAAAATGTTTGGTCAATTTAGTGATGTCTAAATTGCAACTTTTAAATGTCAACCCGGGGCTCGTAAGCTGATGAAGTGAGGTGTACTATATGTATTTAGATAACCTTTTCTAGATCTTTTGTTGTTTTTATCTTTTTAGTTAGTTTTTGATTGTATTTTCCTAATGAAATGTGATGGAGATGTAATGAAGTGAGTGAATGTGTGTGTGTGTGTGTGTGTGGCAACTTCTAAATGATTTCTTGAAACTGAAAGAGTATTCTAAAGAAAGATTTGAACAACAACTGAAATGAAATCAACTTTTAAAGGAAAATGAAGGCATCAAATAAAAGACTAATGACCTTGGCCCAGTATCTATGCTGCTGCAAGAAAAATGAAGATGAAATCTATGTCAAGTCTAGCTAAAACTAAGCAATATGAAATTGAAGTAAATCTACATAAAAGAAAGACTAATCACAAATACTTTAACTTCTTCTTAACTTCTTGTCCTTTAACTGAATATATCATGTGAGAAACAGTCAAAAATAAGCCAAGCAATTGTGAGTTCTTGAGCAACTAAACCAAGCTGTGTTAGTGATATTTTGGTCTTCAATAAAGATATTGGATTCTAGAGAAGAAACCATCAATAAGTAAACAACTTGATGCCTAAAGTAATAAGCAACTATGCAATTTAAAGAAATGATAACAAAGAAATAAAGGTTGTAAAACAAACAAGGTCAGCAACATAAACAAGATGATCACAAGTGTCACTAGCTGTGAAAGAGAAAGAAAAGAAATTGTCCCGGGCACGCCTAAGCAATCTGCAAAACACACTAATCAGTCATGGAAAAGTGCAGAAATATAAATGAGCAGAATTCAACGTTTATATACAGCTATTGTACATGATCGAAACACAGCAATCAAAAGCATTCTGTACAACTATTATACATGAAATGATAAAAAGAATGCAGGAAACTAAAAGCACTGTACAGGCCTTAAGTAAACAGGGGCCCTCTGCCTACTCCAGCCAGCTCAAAGATCAATTACACGCTCAAATGGAGAACAGTCTTCTCATATATTATGTAGCAAAATAGAAAGTATAGTGGGGTTCAAAATTACATATCAGCAGCTAACTAATCAGCATTCAGATACGCTTTATTTATAGCAGAAAAACAAAACTAACTTAATCACAAACTACGCTATTCTAACAGCTGTGTGAAAAACACGTAATCTAGCACAGTTCACGGATTTAGGCAACGGTCGAGGTGGGCATTAAATCTCCTGTTGGATTCGTGTTCCCCATCATCTGCGTGGCTGAGGAAGAGGCCAACTGTGCTTCACGTGCTCTAAAACCAAACACGCAGAGCCGTGCCACCGCCAATGACCTTTGTTGACCGTAGTTTCCCCCTCGTTGACCATGGGTGTTTATAACTGATTTGGCTGAGCTGGAAGGACACACACCATGTCCTTGGTTCCACGCACTTTCCCATGTGACTCTTCTGACCGGAGGACACCTAGATCACGCCGTTTAAGAAAACAACTGCGGAAACTGGGATCAGCTGCAGAAACCCTGTGTGAGCTGCGAAAAGTGCAGGTCTTGAACCAAAATTCTAATCCAACAACACAGTCATTAGCATAATTAATAAACCATGTGAAAGTCCTAAAATAATATTATTTAAGCAATTTGATGGAGGAAATGAGTGACAAATGAGGGAAATGAATGAAAAAGGAGGCTGAGAGGATGTGAAAAGAAGTGCAGGTCTGAGGCTAAACACTGGGGCAACATGGGTCCATGGACCATGTTGCCTCCAAAAGTGGTAGTACTCGAATAGATCTTTCTAACGAGCTATCATACGCGTCAAACGGAAATCGTATGCCAAAGTTACGACCCTGGGAAATTGATGTACCAATTTACCCAAACGGGGCCCACAATTTGGCATTTCATCTTCTAGGGTTAGGTTTCGGGATGTGAAGGGTTTTCCATTGTTTCTCAACAATAAATAGGCCTTTGAGCCTCATTATAACACATTTCGGAATAGTTCAGAGGCATGTAGCCACCACATCTCTTCTCAGAGATAAGCTACCATCACCCTAGCTGGTTTATTTCCATTTCTGGTTGTAAGCATATTTCAGTATTTTCCATTAATGAAATGAAGTATTATTTCCGCTGCATCTTTGTGTATATGGTTATCTCTGTAATTTGTTGCGTTCCTGTTTAAATCCGGATCAGTGGTATCAGAGCGGTCTTCTTTTTCTCTATTTTTCTTTCCATGTCCCCAACGAGGTCAGAATATAAGGAGTTAGGGCTTGAACTGGTCGAACCTTTGCAAGACCAGCCTCGCAAATCTCGACGACCTCCCATGGCGGATGAGAACAAAGACGAGGGGGCAGGAGATCCTATCAAAATCTTGCTCGAAGAAGCGCTCGAGCGGCAAAGGAACGCGATGATGGATAGCTTTGCGCAAATCCTTCAGCGGCTACCTAGAGGCGACGCATCGGCTTCCAACAGCGACTCTGGAAATGCCACACCGTTTAAGGTACAAGTTAATTTTGAAATCCCCATCTTCGAGGGTCAAATAGACGCAGATGCCATAAGTAAATGGTTAAATATGCTAGATGGGTATTTTTCTGTTCACGAATTTTCAAGTCGGGAAAAGATCGTTTTTGCTCTTCTCAAAGCAACCCCCCATGTCAAGGACTGGTGGGAAACATACTGCGACCAGAAGGATGAAAGTATAGGCTCACTATTTTCAGCTGCACCCACTTGGAATGACTTCCGGGATGCCATCAAAGAGTAGTACTACCCTGTGGGAAGCTATGAGGAAAAATACATCAAATTGACCACACTGCGGCAGGGACGAGACCAAGATGTGCCGGAGTTCACAAACATTTTTCATACCCTTCGCACACAGTTGAGTATCAAAGATTCTGAGCTGCATCTGGTACTCAAATACCGTGGTTGCCTGCACAAGTACATCCAGGAAGAGATGGTGTTCTTGAACATCTCCTCACTTGGCACAACATACCGATACACTGTCAAAATCGAGCAAAAGTTCAAACAGAAGAAGCGAGACTTTGGATCTGCAAATCCAAAGCCCAAAGGACAAAGCCAAGGCGGGGTGACCCAAGACAACCCGTCGAAGCCGCAAGAAAAGAACAACACCACGAAGCCGAAGAAGGACACAGGAAAGTGGTGTGAGTTCCACAAGAGTCCCACTCATAACACAAGTGAGTGTCGGACAAAGCAGTCGCTGGTGGCCGAGTTGAAGGCTTCCGAATCAGATGCATGTTTCGACCCTGAGCCAGAACCTGACAAGGGGAATGGCAAAGGGAAGCAGATCATTGATGCAGATCCCAGTGCCACTGTTGCCACTGTCAAGATCCAGAAAGATGAGCCTGAAAATCCAGAGGAAGGGGAACGTCTTTTCCACTCACAAATGTGGGTGAAGGGTTCGCCGCTGCAATTCATTGTCGACAGTGGCAGCCAAAAGAACCTCATTTCAGCAGAGGTCGTGAAGCAGTTGGGCCTACCGACTACACCCCACTCGCAGCTGTACAATATCGGGTGGCTTCACGAAGGACGAGATCTGAAAGTTCGCCAGCAGTGCTGCCTTCCCTACAGCATCAAACCCTTCACAGACGAGGTATTGTGTGATGTTACACCTCTGGATGTTTGTGATGTATTATTAGGCCAGCCATACTTGTGGAGGCGACATGCTGTGTATGAGTCCAAGCCTCGCGCTGTCATTATTTCTTTGAATAATTCATTATACAGGATACTGGAGGTAGCCCCACCTACCGCCACATCTTTGATCACTACCAAAAAAGGCAGCAAGCTCATATCACAGACCAGGAAATTCATCTGTCTGGTTCAATCCCAAAGTAAGGGGAAGATCGTTGCTACATCCATGACCCCTGCAAAGGGTTCCTCCACGCAGCAACAACAACAAAGGGATACGGTCATGAAAAAACATAGGAACAACTTCTTCTCACCCACATGGGTACCACACAAGTTTCAGGTGGGCAACAAAGTCTGGTTGCATCGACAGAAAGAACGCCTTACCAGAACCCATCAGAAGCTCAGATCACTCAGACATGGTCCTTACAGCAGTACCAAGGCTATGGGGAACAATGCTTTGGAGCACATCATTCCTCCATTCCTTCGCATGCACCAAATGTTCAATGTGGACCATCGTCGACCATGCTTCCCACCATCACTAGACACATCAGAGATTGCAGGACAAGTTTAGCAAATGGAGGAACTCAACGCAATGGGGACCATTGCTTCCTAAGGGGGGAGGAATGATCCAGGTGGATGTTGGTGGCCACCCACCTACCACATTTGGACCCCCACAACTGTCTCTTTCAACTTTTTCAGTTTCCTAAATTGTAGCACAGTTTACTATTTTTAGCAGTTTTCGGGTCCTGAACTTCCGGAGCCGTTTTGAAGCCCTAAACGACGAGCCCATGTTGCCTACCAAAGTGGTAGTACTCGGATAGATCTTTCTAACGAGCTATCGTACGCATCAAATGGAGATCGTATGCCAAAGTTACGACCCCGGGAAATTGATGTACCAATTTACCCAAACGGGGCCCACAATTTGGCGTTTCATCTTTTAGGGTTAGGTTTCGGGATGTGAAGGGTTTTCCATTGTTTCTCAACAATAAATAGGCCTTCGAGCCTCATTGTAACACAGTTCAGAATAGTTCAGAGGCATGTAGCCACCACATCTCTTCTCAGAGATAAGCTACCATCGCCCTAGCTGGTTTATTTCCATTTCCGGTTCTAAGCATATTTCAGTATTTTCCATTAATGAAATGAAGTATTATTTCCGCTGCATCTTTGCGTATATGGTTATCTCTGTAATTTGTTGCGTTCCTGTTTAAATCCAGATCATTCAAGCATCGAATGGATATTTCTTGATCTCCTTTTCTTTGACACCTGCGTGCTTGAAATTCCATATCTCATATAACCTGATCTGCAATGGAAGAGCAGGCCAAGGTGCCTTCTTCTTCTGGTGCAGCCTAGCTAACAATCCTGCTGAGATGTGGTATGATACTTCTTGCATGACAATCTTGTCCAAGGAAAGCTTCGACAAAACATGCGAAGCCTTCTCCATGCTATACATCCATATGAAGGTGTCAAATGGTGAGGCAAACCAATCTACTATGTTGATCAGTGCCTCTATTAATGCCTTTGACATGCAAGGTGGATCCTGTTCAAATATCATCTTGTACACTGGCGTAACAAAATGATCTAACAACTGTGTGATGACTCCTCAGAAGTTACATTCGAACAAAATTTTAAAATAAGTGTTAACAGAGGTCTTCGCCGATTTCCGTGCCCACTTCAAGCCCATGAACTTCTGACAAGCACAGATTGCATCCAAAATGTAAGCAGACATGTAGATTTCTACTTGCTGACCTTTGCATGGTTGTGGAGCTCTTGCTACCTCTTCCTTCAGCTTGTGAGCCAACATGTCGGACCAATTGCATGCTTTGCCTTCACTGGCCACTTGGTCCAATGCAATCACCAAACTCTACAGGAAGGTCTCCGTTCTCTCTTGGCCATACAAGCGACATGCAAATATGACCAAGTATTGATATGCCTTTCGCAGTATCTTCATCTTGTAAAACTGGTTGGGTGTCATCCTGAATTTGGACAGCTCCTTCACCCAATTCTTCAAAATATCCCTCGATTTGGCATTGTTGTTGGGTATGTTGAAGGGTATTTCCATGGTGATCATTGGCTTTGACATATGATACATCTGCTGACAATCATGTGCCTTGAAGGTAGCAATACCTGTCCCACTGAAACTGTTCAATGTAATCATCTCGGGATCAGTGTGTGAGATGATCTAGTGTATCATGTCCATGCATGGGAACACATGATACTTGCATGCAATCCCGTAGAAGCTAGAATTATGAATGTTCACATAGACATGGAGGTCTTCGAGGTCTTCCCCAAATGTTCCTACAAATGCATCATTGACCTCTTACCATTTCAGCTTGATGTCCTTATCTACGATCAACTTGGTATCTTCATAGATCGGAAAACTTGTAGAAACTCGCTCAACTGTTGCTGTTGTAGCTCTGATACCAATTGTTGTAGATCTAATCCAAAGATATATGAGAATAGAAATAACCCAAGAATAACAAGATCAAAATAGATACAAATGATTCACTTTATTGATCAAACCCTTAAGGTAGGGCAACACCATACATTCACTCCTTAAGGAAGGAGAATACTCTAGAAGCCATATGCCCGTTCATACAATAATCCTTCTCTTCATATTCATATCTCTCCATGTGGAGTCTCTAGCCTCTATATAGGCCTCATACATACAATACCATGCATCATTACCATGGGTTCCTCATACCATCAACTAATACCATGGGCCCATTAAATTATTATTAACTACTTGTGGTCCCTTACATGACATGGGTTAACCACCTTATTTATTACTATGGCCCATCCCATTATTACATTATTACCTTGGGTACCTCCCTCGGTACCCCATATTATCCCCCCTAGGTATATAACATTCCACCCCCCTAAGCATGTTTCGTCCCTGAAACATGGGAAGAACACAAATAATAAGATCTACTCAAAAGAGTAGTCCACTGATACCATGCACGTGCATCTAGCCATCCAAGAGAAAGGTGGGCCCTCGATCTCACTGGTGCCTCTCTCGCTTGAGATGGAAGTTGACCGTGGCAGCTCTTCTGTGTTGATGTGTAGTAGGTGGATCGTCTCTCCTTTCTATCCGTCATGTGACTACTTGGTTTCCACCTTGATGGTTGTCTTGCGGGGTGATGTGGGTGATGATATGTTGAAGTTTTAACCCACGATGGCTTTTTCTTGACTTCACCCTGCTGTGGTGCCTGTTGTGGTGTCTTCTTCTTCAATATGACTTCAACCACTGAGCCCTTCTCTGATGTATCATCACCTGTAACCTTTTTTTCTGCAGCCTCTGTTTGTGTTTGATTTTCGATCATCAAAGGCTCATCATCTGATATGTCAGTCCCTTGAACATCTTCTGCTTCAGCCTCCATGTGCTCTACCTGTTTATGGATGGAAATATCTTGTAATGTAATTTTCTTCTTTTTATACCATAGCTTCAGGAATTTCTTCTGCACATTAATATTGATAGTACCCACGGATTCCATCCAAGGATATCCCAAAACAACATCTATGTTATTCATATCTGAAGCATAAAAATCACCATGCAACACATACTTATCTATAGAAATCTTCAAATCCTTATATACGTGAACATCCTCATCATCCACCTGCGTGTTTTCAATGTGTTTTGCTGAAACTTGCAATTTTTTTACCAAATTAATATTGATAAAATTATGCCTGCAACTAGGATTTATAGAAACAATGATCTTCTCCTTTTGAATCAATCCATGAACCTGTAATAAGGATATACCGGTAGGAAATAGCCCCACATGTTTCTCCTTATCTTGTTTTCTGGCATGAGACCATCTGTCTAAAAGTAATTTTTCAAATTCTTCATCGGGCAGGTTGGAACACTTCTTTTGGTTAAGTAATCCCCACCATGTGGCTGCCTCATCTTCAAAATTACCCACTACCAACCATTTCCAATTGTTTTTCCATAACCTCTTGTATTCTTTTATGTATTCTTCAATAGTAGGACCATTATCTTTTCCTGTAAAACATAGAACTGCCATGAAGAGGGTTTTGAAAAAATTCACTTGGCGAAAATTTGAAATTGTTACAGTTTAGTCAATATTGCTCAGAATCCCTATTATAACCTGTTTTTAGAAATGGAACAATCATTCTGCATCTGCCCATGTAGTAGAAATCTTGATCAAGGCACTTGGAATTTCAGATCTGTGCTGCTACTCTCCCGCTGTCACCAAAATTTCTGCAAAAAAGAGCTGATTTTAAATCAGCGATATCTCCCTCATCTGGACTCCAATTCGACTGATTTGTTTTTTGAAGTTGGGTATTTTTTCCCAAAGAATCCAGATCTGCAATTAGATTTTGCAGATCTTGTACCAGGACGTCTAGATCTGCGCCGCAAAATCGCTGCCCTGAAAATTGGTTGCAACTCCACTGATTTTTAGATCAGTGATATCTCCTTTGTCCAGACTCCGATTCGACCGATTTTTTTTTTGAAATCGGGTATTTTTTCACATAGAATACAGATATGCAATTAGAATTTACAGATCTTGCACCAAAACTTACATATTTGATCTGCAAACTCGCCGCCCCCGAAACCTTGGAAAAAAAAAAAAAAAACAATTCTCCACGATTTGCCCAAGAAAGTGCTCTGATACCAATTGTTGTAGATCTAATCCAAAGATATATGAGAATATAAATAACCCAAGAATAACAAGATCAAAATAGATATAAATGATTCACTTTATTGATCAAACCCTTGAGGTAGGGCAACACCATACATTCACTCGTTAAGGAGAATACTCCACAAGCCATATGCCTGTTCATACAATAATCCTTCTCTTCGTATTCATATCTCTCCATGTGGAGTCTCTAACCTCTATATAGGCCTCATACATACAGTACCATGCATCATTACCATGGTTTCCTCATACCATCAACTAATACCATGGGCCCATTACATTATTATTAACTACTTGTGGTCCCTTACATGACATGGGTTAACCACCTTATTTATTACTATGGCCCATCCCATTATTACATTATTACCTTGGGTACCTCCCTTGGTACCCCATATTATCCCCCCTAGGTATATAACAGTTGCTCCAGTTACACTTTCGTCGATTTCCTTTGATCCTTCTCTCTTGGAGGCCATTGATCCTACAATGCAGAGAGGAGGATGAACAATTGCTAGATTTGGAGACATGGAGACATGCATGGCAAGAAATCTATCAGCTAAAACCAAAAGAAACTTAAGGAACGACATGCAACATACCTAGGGATTGACTCGCAAGGATTGCACAATTTTTCCTAGAAGGCCGAGAGACATGCTGTTGGAACTACGCAAAAGACAGTCCAGACTGTCTGGAGGCTGGTTGGCTACTAGAATTGTGCAATGCACAATCTAGATTGGCCTGCTGGCTGCTGGAATTACGCAATGCACAATCCAGATTGGCATGTTGGGTGTTGGGATTGCCGAATGTGCAATTTCAGTTGGCAAGGGTTGTAGGCTTAGGGACTGCATTGTTCAATTTTTTGGGCCAGTAGTCACTGCCCCTCAAAATTGTGTGATTCAAGACTGAAGGATAGTCATTGGGTAGAAATTCACATTTTCTGGGAGGAAGGCAGAGCCCTCCCTCTCAAGATTGTGCTTGGTGAGGCAGATTCTGGGCCAAGGCTTCCCAGACTTGCTGACGGGAAACTGAAAACAAATGTGTGTTTGAATGCATGGCGATACTGAGTGTAAGTAGGAGTGAATGATTGTGCATGAAAATAGTGAATGCAAGATTCAAAAAATGATACAACATGCATGTGTGTGAAGCGAGTCACCGAATCAACGATCGTTCATGCAAAATAGTGTCATGCTTGAGACAACAGTGAGATGCTGATGAAAGCTGAAACGATGTTAGTACAATATAACATGAATGCAACCGACAGTAAGCATTCATAGAAATCAAGCAGACAACACTCACAGAAGACAAAACACAAAAAGCGATAGAAATGCTGCAAAAGACAAGTTAAGCGGACTTACTCGAAATAATTGAGCTCAATGTGTCAAAGACTCCTAGATGTGTTATGGGATGTTAAAGTTCCAAGATATATGTGAAGAAATGAGCTCTGAAGTGTTGAATAAATAAGTTTGAGGCTCATGACACACACGCCACAAATCTAGGAAAAAGTGACACTTGGAGGAAATATTCTAAAACAATCTTTGCATGTAACCTCCAGCTGCTAAAAATAGCTCCATAAAATTTAGGGATGCTTTTTGAATGTTGCTTTTTTCTATTTCAGGAAAAAACAACCCATGCATGCAAGTCACATTTTCTCGGTCCTAGGTGGAAACGATCAACCTGATGGTACATGCAACAACCTGCTTGCCTGAGGGAGAAATTTGCACATTTCTGGGAGGGAGCTAGCCTAGCTTCCCAGAGGGATTGCGAAGTTTATGGGAGGATTAGCTGGCTTCTGCCCAGAATTGCACAATTTCTGGTCTGAGTAGTCCTGCTAGGTCAGATTGTGCAGTTTTCTAAGGGAACGCTAACTGACAGGATTGCGCAATTTCTGAGCCCAGCATGTTGCGAGTCAGATTTGTGCAATTTTTGGAGGGAAGACTGGTTCCCCTCTAGAATTGCACAATTTCTTGGGGGAGCTACTCAGCCAACAGCTGGACCAATTCCATAGAAGGAGCCCGTGAGGGGAATGCAACAAGCTATCATGCATAGGCTATCATGCTACTTGAAAACCTTTGAAGCTCATGTAATTGACAGTGCAAGACATGCTCTTGAGGATGATTGGTAGGGAGGCTCCAAAACGAAGCTAAGGAAAAATTTTGGAGGGTGGTTGTAGCTGCTACAACACAACCTTTCTCACTCTGTTACATAACCTTCAAACATTATATTTTTATAGCTTGTCCTATATGTTATTCATTTTATTTTATATGTTTGCAATTTTACTCTTGATTGTGAAGAGAAAAGTGAGCATGAAAAAAAAAAATATGGTACATGCAGTCCTACATTTTGTTTAATTTTTGTGTCTTCATTAAATTTTATTGGAGTCTGTCAGCTATATTGTGTCAACCACTAGTTTTAACCTCCGCTTGAAAATTCACTTGAACATGTCTCTGGATATTCATAACAACTTAGTTTGGATACAATAGTTATTAAGTTTTATAGTCTAATAACAAAGCTTCAAGTAGAATCTCTTAACTATCGAGCTTATATATATATATATATATATATATATATATATATAACCAACGTAGATCCATCCTAACTCTGGATCTATTAAGTTATGAGATGGATGAAATCTCTTCACATGAAAACATTTCCTCAAGTTTTGCACTCAAAAAGTAATTTTACATCAAAGGAGATTTGATCCCTCTTGACGCTTAATAGATCTGGAGTTAAGATGGATCTAGGATGGTCATATCTCATATGTAGGCTAAATATTACCTACAAAGGCCCTGTGTTGTTGGCAAAGACACCATTCCTAATACGTGAACCCCATAAGTAATTGGTATAAGCTTGGACCCAAAATTTATAGCCCAAATCAAAGTTTGAGCTATGGGAACCATCCTTGAAATGCCTCACATGAAAAATATGTCCTTTATCAGGCCCATGTAATGGCCTACGTTGTAACACCCTCCTCTCACATTTACCCAAGTTACCGGCCTACTGGGGTAAACATGTGATAAAGAATTACTATGATATGATTCAACCTCCTAGATCACCTTAGAGAAGTGGAATTGACAAACCAATGACCTTAATGACTTCCTTATCAGGTCCTATAGGACCCCAAAGGGCTAAACCACCCTTCTAGGTTCCCAAAATTTGTGTTACACCTCTTTTTTAAATGCCTCGAGCTCCCAGATGTTAGCACAACACTACCTGATTTTGACTAAAACCCTACATTTGTACACATGATGCCTACAAGGGAGCCATTATAGACTTTTTCACCCATTTTTGTGCTTGTGACTGATATTTAAGCCACTTTTTTAGGTTAGGATTTAAACCTCTGCCCAGAACTTGATGAAACTTTCCAAAACCATGAATGACACAAGAAAAAATCATTCCATACAAATACTAGACAAGAAATCAACCTAATAAGGCATATCCATAAAGAACATTTCATCAAACATATCATGAACATGAAATCTACAGGTTATAAATACACATATGAACATAGGGGTCTCATACTTATTGAGAATCATCAAGAAGGTCTAATGACCTCTCATATTAGATGTAATAACATCTATTAGGTAATGCATTAGATAATCAATCAAATATTCATAAAACATGTCAAGAGTCATAAACAATTATATCATATAACCAACATATAAACTAACAATATCTAATATATAAACCATGGAAACTCAGTCATAATGTCACCAT
This sequence comes from Pinus tabuliformis, assembly GCA_031772625.1. NCBI lineage: Eukaryota > Viridiplantae > Streptophyta > Pinopsida > Pinales > Pinaceae > Pinus > Pinus tabuliformis. Next base: position 294,678,301 of record CM062806.1, read on the forward strand.
CATAATCAATACACATGCTCATAAATTACAATAGAGAATGCCTCGTATTAACATATTAAAAGGCCAACAAAGTTAGGGACTTCCACGTACCACCCGACTATACACTAGGCTGAACCAAATCTTTCTCTCAGCCAGTTAGCCTTGTGCCATATTCCAAGCATGAATGTGGGATCTCATGTAATAAACAAAACAAAACCAAACCAGGGCTTCGAGAGGCCATACCACCTCAACCCTCAACCAATGATGTGTGATCCCACCTCACAGTTGGACATCACAAACTGTAACAACCGTGGCGGAAATTCCATGTAATAAGAGTTGAAATATAATAACCAAGGTTAATGGGACACTCAATACAAGCTTAATGTTGGGCAAGACATCCTAGTGGGTGCTAATTTGGTTGTTTACGGCCAAGGAAATTGGAAAAGGCAATGGCTATGGCTTTGGAAATGTAAAATGACATTTTTTGCACATTTATTTATGAAAATAATGGAAATTAAGATAAAAGGGAGGTGAAAGGTCATAGGTTGCATGTGAGGAGGAAAATGAAGGAAAATAATGGAAAATGAAGAAAATAGAGGCCTCATTAATAAAAAGGATTCTGAGGATCAGTTGGTAACCTTTTTGTCAATTCAGTTTTAGAACTCTCTCATTATTCTCTCTCTTTCTCTCACTCTTGGTCACTTAGAGTTCTCTTGGACCACTTTGGCATTGGATCAAGAGAGGAAAAGAAGGCAAGAGGAAGAAAATATCAAGCAGGGAAAGGCGGGATCAACCAGCTATAACATGATTCATTACAGGTATTGATTTTCATGTGTATTTTCCTTGCGAGATTTGGCATGCATGGTGTTACATGTGGTTGTTTTCTATCATGGCATGGGTTTTTCCAAGAGTGATAGCGTTATTCAGCCTATCCTTTCCATTTCATGATAGCCTTGATGAGATGGGTTCTTATACTTTGGTTGAGTTGGATTGTCAGATGGATTTGAAGCTGAGTGGTATGGATCTTTGAAATGAAAAAAACATGGCCTAATGGTACTTGAAGAATATTGCGGATTATGGTAAAGCCACTGGCATAGTAACCCGTGAGCGAAACTGTGGGTTGTAGTAAAGCCATAATTGTGTGCCTTAGCGGGCCTAGGAATCCTTGTCGGTGAATGACAAGATATATGGCAAAGTCAAGAGGTGGATTTCTCTCCATTGGGCCTAGTAGTTCCTGGATGGGATGTAGGGTAAAGGATGGAGAGTGGGTCTCGGTGTAGGGCCTAGTGATCACTGGATTAGAGTGTGAATTATGGTAAAGCCTGAGAGACTAGGAGGCACTAAAATTCCTCAAGATGTAGGTAGAGAAATCTAGCATCATCCCTTCTTGTTTGATTCTTTTCGATTGGTTATGAGTCCCACATTCATGCTTGGAATATGGCACGAGGGTGATTGGATGAAGAGAGACTTGGCTTAGCCGATCTATGGTCGAGTGGAACGTGATAGTCCCATATCAGGTTGGATTTTGCATTCATTAATGAGAAATTCATTCCCTGGGTTTTCATGTGTAAATGTATTGGTTTATATGTTGATTTTATGGCTGATATATTTATGGTATTTTTGTTGTTACTGTGTTGGTTATATGTATATTTTATGACAACAACTATGTATGGCTCTCAGTATGTTTTTACTTGTAAATGAATGGACAATGTAAAAATGAACTAATACATGATAATGTAGAAAAAGACATGAGATAACAATGGATCTTAGCGATTCTCAGATAAATATGAGATCCCTATGCTTAATTCTATTGTTTACACTTGTAGATTACATGTTTGCGATATGTTTGATGAAATGTCTGCCATGGCTAGTAGGGATCTATGTTACACTAAAAAATGTCACCATGACTATTTACAGTTAGTATGGCTCAATCAACAGTCATGCTACCCTCTTAGGCAAGTCTTATGCCTCTGCTCTCCATGTCAAACTCCAAAAAAGAGAGAAAGTCCTTATAAATATGTTTATCTCTGGGTACGCAGGTTCTCTCAAGCCTTGCCTGCGGGTATGCACCTTTTGTTCATAAGGTCTGCGTCCAAGGACGCTCTGTATCTAAAGGGGCAGGTGCGTCCCTCTGAAAAGGTTAAAATGCGCAAGTTTTATCTTCAAAAACTTACTTGTGGTCATTTCTAGAGCATTCTAGAAGGTTGTCTGATGTGTATTGAGCGCCTCCAGATGGTTCATGCACTCCTATCAAAGAGGAACTTATCCCATCAATAAGGGAGTGATCCCATCCAAAGAGGGGACTATCCCATTGATGGTGGACCTGATTAACTTCCTCTTGAGCACTATAAAAAGAGGCATTGAGCCAGAAGGAAAGAGGTTGAAAGCTATAGATTTCTAAGGGTAAATGCTGCAGGAATTAGGACTCCCATTTAGAAGCTTGTGAGGAGAGATTGTCATCTTTACTTGTTCTATTTGGAAGTGGGTGAGATTTGTCAAAGTAGAGGAAGACTCTTGTGGACCCTGGAAGGAGCTTGCACAACACCAAGGCTCAGGTTGTAATGGTTCCTTTTGATTACCTTTAATGCAAATTGGTCCATTCTTCTTAATAACTTGTTGTTAATGGGTTATTTCATGTACTCCTTGGTCTATGTGTTGAATATGCTTTGTTTTATGTTATAATCAGGTGCTATTTAATTGTTTGACTGTTGGTGATTGCAGGTTTTGGAGAAAGGGAGGAGCTCATCCAAATCAACAAAGCTTGGACTTCTACAACAGCGTTTGGACAAAGGTAAGAATGAAACACTTGATTTCTCATATCATAATGTATGTTTAGAGAAGGATAGCTCCAATTTGTTTTGTTTGTCATTAGAATGTCTTAGACTTCTAGGAAGGTCAGTTGTGTCCGCACCCTTGACTGATTCCGTGTGACAAATTGGCGACTCCACTGGGGATTCCATTGATGAGAAAAGTCTTTTCCTTTGTGTGAACTTTGCTTTGAGAAAATTGGTTTATTTTTCTGGTTTTGGCTCTGTGATTCTGTCTCTGGGTGGGTTAGCTTAGGATTAGTTTTATTTTGGTTTTTCTTGAGTTTTTCAGTAGGACGCACCCTCTGAGTACTGCACAGTGCGTCCCTGGACGCACTTTTGCTGTGTGCACAGAGCGGGCCCGCACCTGTGCTAACAGGTTGCCTGCGTCCCCTGCCAAAATTTGAGAAAATTCCATTTTTTGAATTTTTTGCTCTTAGATTTTGTTTTTTCTTAGTTTCTTCTGCCCAGATTCATTAGTCCCTTGCCAAGAATCTTCAATTGAACTTGTTTCATTAGCATTCCTACTTTAAGCTTTCATCAATTGGGTGTTTTGAGTCTCTTTTTGAGAAATTCTTGATTTGATTTCCTTTGGTCATTACTTGGAGGTTTTGTCTCAGTCCTTTCACAAATTTGCATCTTTTTGCTTCTGTTTTTGCTAAATTGTGTATGAGTGTTAATCGCCTTTGAGTGTTTTTATGTTTTGATCTTTGGAACTCTCACCCAATTTTCTCGACTTGCACTTGATTGGTTCTTAGATTACATTAGAATCATCTTGTGTTTGAGAATTCTCTTGCATAGATCACATTTGCATAATTAGAATTCTCCTTTTCGGAATATGAATGAAAAATGTGCATAGATTACATTTGCATACTTTTCAAGTGAATTGTGCATAGATTACAATTGCATAGTTTACATTCTGAAAAATCAATTGTAGATTTAGATCAGTTTTCTTTGATTTGAATTTGCATAAAAATAAAAATGAAAAAATGGTTTGGAATTGATTTGCATTAGTTTTTCTTGATAAAATTAGTGCATTAGAGAATTTGTTATATTTTCTCTTAGTGATCAATTTTTTGCATTGTTTGAAGTGAATGGAAACTCTCTCATTACTTTAGTTAGGATTCATCGAATTGAAAAGATTACATTATCATATTCGATTGCATTCAGTTGAGTCGGGTCATAACACCATTGGTTTCATCTCCATTTACCCATTTGAGTAAAAACAGCCTTAATAACACAGCGCTTAATTAAAATTCATCTAGTAATTTTCACATTTCTAGGGCTCTGAAACACCAACATAGCTTAGGCTAGTGTCTTGGAGTAGGTGAGTACTTAACTCTCCAAGACAGTAAAACCAAACAAGTAGCTGATCTTGTGATAGAATCAAATCCAATTGTTACATTTACACTCTGGGAAAGCTCCTCTTAAAGGAGAAGCACGAGCTCGTGTCTGAACCAGTGAGGGGATCCATCCTCCCTCGTTGGGAACGACGCCAGATAGTACGTATTACAAATGGTAAACCTCGGATTAACCATTGTCGAGGAGCCAGGGGTCACTTATCGGTAAACCTTTTATTACTGTCAAGGAGCCGGTAAGGGGATTGAGCTTGCTACTCTGCCCTTGCGTGCTGTCGGAGTTTAGACTGTTCCCCCAGGTGTACTTGTTGCCATTGGTAACCTTAGTGACCATAATCTTTAGGATTCTACCCAAGGTGACGGTGGAGGGAAGGTCCCACTGTACCTGGAGCAGACGTCGGCTATACTCACTTGGATTTTCTGGGGGGTTCACTTCACTCGAGACGGTTAAAGTGGAGGAACTTGGTCCAGTCTATTCATTAAGCAGGTTGTCGGGGTAACTGTTCCACCCACTATTTCTGTACTGGATTCTGCGAGGTTGGGCTTAATCACCAACTAGTGTTTTCGGTCCGGAGAGCTTACTGTTTGTGTGTGGTTTGACTCCTAGATTTGATAGCGCGTGTTAATTTGTTTGTTTTTACTTTTAGAGACCATAGGTGTGAATTGTGAATTTTAATTGTTAGGTGTAAATTGTGAATTGTTAATTTTAGTTTAAAATTGTTAATACAATTCACTGAAGTTGAATATAATGGCAAATGTTCCGGAATTTATCAACCTAGGAACCCCTCTTGATGAGAATCCTAGTACTTTTCCTTACTTTGGAAATGTTGGTCCTCCTTATATGGCTACTTTGTCATTACCTGGATTTACAATAGGTTTACCGATATGGTTATTTTCAACTTCGTTGGCCCAAAATACTCCAATTGTTCAACCTCAACCGAATGCTTCTCCTTCACAGAGTTCACCATCTCAACATCACCAACCTTCTGTTGACCCTTTACCTTCTTCGCCTAATTTTTCTTCCTCCATTTCTTCCTCTTCGCCTGGTAAAAGCCTTGATGCTAGTAACCAGGAGGCTAAGAAGAAGAAGAAAGGGAAGAAGAAGAAGAAGAAGAAGAAGAAAGATAAGAAAGAAGTCAACCAACCAACCATGGCTGTAAGTGTTAGTTGTGTTGAGGAAAACTCCGACATGCAGCGTAAACCCAAATACCCTTGCAGGCTTTGTAAGGGTGACCACTTCCTTGTCAATTGTCCTGGTATTCCAAAGGTCTTGGAAGTATGGTCAGAAAAATCTCATCAACTTTCTATTGATCCATCAACCAGTGATAGTCAGGTTCCTGGGAAAAAGGGTAAAGTTAGGTTTCCTTGTAAGTTATGCAAAGGGAGTCATCAAACTCACATTTGCCCTCACATGGATGAAGCCTCAACATTGTTGGAAAAACTTACTATTCCACAACAAGAATTTCCAACTGGTTACCGTAAACTTTCTCCCAACCTACCGTCAACTGACGGAGTGATTGATCAAAATTCAAATATAATCGATCACACTCTTCCATTGGAGAGTGAAACTCATGTCACTCAGGTTGATGATCTATTAGTTGATCAAGTGGTCGATTCAATTTCACATTCAGTCGATCCCACTTTCCCTTTAGAGAGTGAACTTCATACTGCTCAGGTTCTTCTTGTTACATCAGATTCTTCTATGCCGGGGGACATTTCACCTGTTTCTATAAAACCCCCTCCAAGCACTGAGGTCTTTTCCTTTGATTGGAATAGACTGACAGAACCTCGTCTTCCTTCCTCCATCCCTTTCCAAATCATTGTCAAGGCTGGTGGTAGGGACATACATCGTACTCAGGTAGATGAAGGTGCTTCTGTTAGTATTTTATCCTCAACTGTTTGGAAAGCTTTGGGTTCCCCTCAGCTTGCGCCTATTACGCAGAATCTGAAAGCTTTTAACAGAACCATTAGTGAACCTTTAGGGATCCTTCCTAAGTTTTCTATTACCTTGGAAGGTAAAATTGTCTGTATTAATCTTATGGTAGTTCGAGGTCCCTTGGATTTCAATTTACTCCTTGGGCGAGATTATGTTTATGCAATGAACGCTGTCGTATCGACACTCTTTCGCGTGATGTCTTTCCCTCACAATGGCAGTATTGTGACTGTAGACCAGCTTTCATTCCCTAGTCTTGTTTCAACTACCAATAATATGACACCCCTAAATGTTCCTGATTCTAAAGTGGTATCTACCCTGCCACGGGTTAATTATGTGGCAACTGGTCCCATGTTTTCAGTTACCGATGTAAGTGAGCCTCTCACTGTTGATTTAGATCCGGTAATTGACATGGAAAACTCTATGGGATTACTTGAACACGATGTTCTTATCCCTTTTGAGTCCCTTGACATGTGTTCCTTCCAGAGTACTATTCTTCCTTCTGATGAAGACCTCTTGGAAGCCATGATCAAGGTGTGTCCATTGACATGTCTTTCTTCCAGTTGGAAGCCATGATCAGTGTGGGTGAGGATAGTTTGTTCCCGTCTCAACCTCATTAAAAAATGAAACTGGATGTAACGAGGAAAGTTCCTTTTCCTGTGCCAACCTCGTTAAAAAATGAAACAGGTGTCCACGAGGATAGTTTGTTCCTCTCTCAACCTCGTTAAAAAATGAATCAGGTTCGAGGAAAGTTCCTTTTACTGTGTCAACCTCGTTAAAAAATGAATCAGTGAGTACGAGGATAGTTCTTCCCTGTATCAACCTCGTTAAAAAATGAAACAGGCTAGGGCGAGGATAGTTTTTTCCTGTATCAACCTCGTTAAAAAATGAAATAGGCTATCGAGGAAAGTTCCTTTTACTGTGTCAACCTCGCTAAAAAATGAATCAGTTAGTCGAGGAAAGTTCCTTTTACTGTGTCAACCTCGCTAAAAAATGAATCAGTTAGTCGAGGAATGTTCCTTTTACTGTGTCAACCTCGTTAAAAAATGAATCAGTGTGTGTGAGTATAGTTTCTTCTAGTCTCAACCTCATTAAAAAATGAAACTGGTAGTCATGAGCATAGTTCCTTGTCTTGTATCAAGCTCATTAAAAAATGAAACAAGGAGTTGTGAGGAAAGTTCCTTTTACTGTGTCAACCTCGTTAAAAAATGAATCAGTGAATACGAGGAAAGTTCCTTTTACTGTGTCGACCTCGTTAAAAAATGAATCAGTGTGTACGAGGATAGTTTTGTTCCTGTGTCAACCTCGTTAAAAAATGAATCAGGTAGCTTTTAGGATATGTAGGTAGATTGTAGAAAGTAGGGTTTTGAGGATAGTTCCTGTTACTGAGTCAACCTCGTTAAAGAATGAATCAGGTTTTGAGGATAGTTCTTGTTACTGAGTCAACCTCGTTAAAAAATGAATCAGGTATGAGGATAGTTCTTTTCTTGTGTCAACCTCCTTAAAAATGAAACAACCCCCTTTTCAAGTTAAATATTGAAAGTAAACCTTCATTTCATCCAGCCGGTTGAATGCAATGAAGCCTGGGGGGCATGTACCTCATTTTGCATCATTAAACTGGGGGCATGCGAACTTTTTGAGCATAGTTCCTTGTCTTGTGTCAAGCTCGTTTAAAAATGAAACAAGGGTAGGTTAAATAGGTAGATTGTAGAGTGTAGTCATGAGCATAATTCCTTGTCTTGTGTCAAGCTCATTAAAAAATGAATCAAGGATTTTAGAGCATAGTTCCTTATCTTATGTCAAGCTCGTTAAAAAATGAACCAAGGTTTTTAGAGTAAAGTTTTTGTTAGGTAGATTGTAGAGTAGTTAAGAGCATAGTTCCTTATCTTGTGTCAAGCTCGTTTAAAAAATGAAACAAGGGTTTGAGGATAGTTCTTTTCTTGTGTCAACCTCACTAAAAAATGAAACACCTCCCACAAGTCTTTCCAAGATCTTGAAAGTAAAGCTTCATTCCATCCACATCTTTGAATGCAATGAAGCTTGGGGGGCATGTACCTTGTTTTGCGTCATTATGCTGGGGGCATGTGAACTTATAACAAGCATAGTTTTTCTTTTCGAGCTTGCGTAAACATGAAACCAAATCCGAGCATAGTTCTTTTCCTGTTTCAAGCTCATTAAAAAATGAAACAAATCCTCCTCTACTTGAGTCGAGAGATTGACTAGATCTCATAAATGTTAAGTTTTTAGGTTAGTTATTTCAGTTTTTGCGTAATTTTCTTATAGTTTTAGGTCGAGTCTTTCAAATGATCTCGTTCATGAACCTTCATTTCATCCAACTGGTTGAATGAAGCTAGGGGGCATCAAGCACAATTTTTTCTCTGTTTCAAGCTTGTGTAAAAATGAAACTACTTTGAAGCATAGTTTTTATCTGTTTCAAGCTTTTGTAAAAATGAAACCTATTTCGAGTCAATTTCAGTTATTTTCAAGACTCGTTAAACTCATGAAAATCTCGAGATTATTTTGCCATCTTTCATTCTCGTAAAACAAATGAAAATGCCGAGTTCTTTCCGTATTTTCCTGCTCGTAAATTAAATTGAAAGTCGGCCATATGAGTACATTTTTATCATTTTTTCGAACTCGTTAAAACTTACGAAAAAATGAAAACCATGAGTACATTTTTATCCCTTTTTCGAACTCGTTAAAACTTACGAAAAAGTGAAACCTTGGAGTTCTCTTTTAAGCCCTTTTCAGACTCTCAAAATATGAAAAGATTGCCGAGCGTTGCTTTTACACTCGTTAAAACGGAATTAAAAGACGGTCCCCTTATAGCCCTTTTCTGACCGTAAAATCAGGAAAAGATTGCCGGTTTTTTGTCGTTTCAAACTCGATACGGAAATAAAACGACGTGTCCTTGATCGCTTTCTACTTTTTAGGTCAGTGACACTAATTATGAAAGTACTCCTTGGTCGCAAGATCAAGCGGTTCCCCCAGGTATTATTTTATACTTTTTCGGGCTTGAGGGACACAAATTTACGAAAAAGTTCAACCTGGAGTCTTCTTAAGTTTTTCAGACTCTCTAAAATTGAAAAACGCCGAGTTTCTCCTATACTGGGCTCGTTAAAATTTCACAGTAAAGGACCTGTTCAATTACAAACAGGAACGAACCACTCCTTCCTAGGGTTCGAATCAAAACTAGGTTGGACTCATCCGAAGGATGAGCTTATAATCAAGCATATGTTATCCTCCTCAAGCTTGTTAAAAATAAAGAGGTACTTGCCAGAAATGGTGGGGGAAAAGAGAGAAGAATGAACCTGTTTGTTACCTTTTGTCTCAAAAGAAACTTTATTACCACTCTTGAACACGACACTTTTCATTCACCTAGGTTGGGAAATCTTTTACCTCACAGTTGATCAAACCACTTTGAAAGTCTTTAACCGGGTTCCAGGGATTAATTTTGAGTTATTCGTCACCAAGCCATCTGTCGTGTCGTTATGTGTTCAAGAGGTCTGCAAGCAAAACTTTCATCTGCAAAATACTTGTCATCCATTTGACCATCCCTGAGTCAGTCCTTACAGCAACATTTCTTCAACTTGAACAATGATTTCGTGTTGCGGGCTTGCCTGCAACGGGTCGCTTTCTATCGACATCAGCACATTATCTAGAGAGATGACTTAGAAATCGTCAGTACCTTGAAGTCTGCATGCATCAGTGGCAGGTTTCTCGCCTTTGACGTCAGTTTGCATCATTGACTTTCGATCGAAGGATTCCGTGAAATGTTCGACATCAACTCATTCATTCACATCTCATGGATTGTACTGGGTACTTTGAGAACCATTGACATTACTAGTGGTCTCTCTCACGCTTGTTAACAGTTTACATCATCGACTGGTAATCAAGTGGTTTCTACCATGTTCGACATCAACTTATTTATTCGCATGGCTAGAATCGTACTAATTCGGGAAGTAGAAATGAAGACCCTGGATCTAGTTTCCACCATCCAGGCTGCGAGGAGTTTTGTATTCATTATCTAAGTAGACTAATCATAAACAGATGGCTGCGTCCATACTGTGTCTACAAAAGTCTATGACTGTGATGTACTGCAAGATCATTCCTGTATCAGAGTAGTTAGTCTGTTAGTTAAAGTTTTGATCTGAGTATGGGAATGCCTACCTCAGTGATGATATAATCTTATACATGTATTTTGTGTTGAAAATTGCAGGTTCTGACCAGGCTCTCCGCGGGATAATCCTTGAAATGATAAAGCACTTCACCCTTCCTAGATATTACAAACCCTAATCTATTCCAGGCTTCGCACTTTAGGGGGCAATCTGTTACACTAAAAAATGTCACCATGACTATTTACAGTTAGTATGGCTCAATCAACAGTCATGCTACCCTCTTAGGCAAGTCTTATGCCTCTGCTCTCCATGTCAAACTCCAAAAAAGAGAGAAAGTCCTTATAAATATGTTTATCTTTGGGTACGCAGGTTCTCTCAAGCCTTGCCTGCGGGTACGCACCTTTTGTTCATAAGGTCTGCGTCCAAGGACGCTCTGTATCTAAAGGGGCAGGTGCGTCCCTCTAAAAAGGTTAAAATGCGCAAGTTTTATCTTCAAAAACTTACTTGTGGTCATTTCTAGAGCATTCTAGAAGGTTGTCTGATGTGTATTGAGCGCCTCCAGATGGTTCATGCACTCCTATCAAAGAGGAACTTATCCCATCAATAAGGGAGTGATCCCATCCAAAGAGGGGACTATCCCATTGATGGTGGACCTGATTAACTTCCTCTTGAGCACTATAAAAAGAGGCATTGAGCCAGAAGGAAAGAGGTTGAAAGCTATAGATTTCTAAGGGTAAATGCTGCAGGAATTAGGACTCCCATTTAGAAGCTTGTGAGGAGAGATTGTCATCTTTACTTGTTCTATTTGGAAGTGGGTGAGCTTTGTCAAAGTAGAGGAAGACTCTTGTGGACCCTGGAAGGAGCTTGCACAACACCAAGGCTCAGGTTGTAATGGTTCCTTTTGATTACCTTTAATGCAAACTGGTCCATTCTTCTCAATAACTTGTTGTTAATGGGTTATTTCATGTACTCCTTGGTCTATGTGTTGAATATGCTTTGTTTTATGTTATAATCAGGTGCTATTTAATTGTTTGACAGTTGGTGATTGCAGGTTTTGGAGAAAGGGAGGAGCTCATCCAGATCAACAAAGCTTGGACTTCTACAACAGCGTTTGGACAAAGGTAAGAACGAAACACTTGATTTCTCATATCATAATGTATGTTTAGAGAAGGATAGCTCCAGTTTGTTTTGTTTGTCATTAGAATGTCTTAGACTTCTAGGAAGGTCAGTTGTGTCCGCACGCTTGACTGATTCCGTGTGACAATCTAGTTAAGGGATTTTTTAAATAATTGCTTCTACTTCATTGTTTCCATGTTATTTTACTCCTCTTAAGATATCAATCTATTCTGGGTAGTGACCTTGGCTCTGGGTCAAAAAAAGTGGCTCAAATCCTAGGGATGTTGGCACAAAATTGGACAAATTGATCCCTAGACATTGGCATGCCAATAACATGGGAGAATTCAGAGGGCATGTGGTCAAAAGTTTGAGTGGGACCCAGGGGAAAGTTGTTTGAAGTTTTGGCATGGTTCTCAAGGGTTCTTTAGCTTTGGAAAGTTTGTTTGTTGTGTTTCCATCAATTCCATTTCCTTAAGGTCACATAGGAGGTCGAATCCAACCATAGTAGCCTCACATCGCATGTTTACCCTGGTTGGCTGTTTACTTGTCTAGATGTGGGAGGAGGGTATTATAGAGTGGTATCAGAGCATGGTTGGCCCCTTCAAATGGATGGGATGTGTATTGGTCATGCATGCATGTAAGTTGCATGTGTGTCTCTTACACTTGCATTCCATGTTCTTGTTGCATTGCATAATGTTGGTCATTGTTGTAGTAACGTTGTCATGATGAACTTTATGTTGTTACTATGGATTGCATATTCATGATTGTATCACTGGTTACATGTTGTTATATAATGCTTACATGTTTCTATATGTCACTTGGTTACATCCTTGTATGTTAAGTTGCATTCTTGTACGTTTAGTTACATGTATAAGTCTTGTAGGTTTGGTTACAATTATTGTTTGCCTATGCTCGATTACATGTGTTCATGCATATGTGTGGTGATTATGAATCACTTATGCTTGTTGATGTTTGCATGTGGCCATGTGTATAATGGCGTAATGATTGTTTTTGTCATGCATGGGATTATTGTATGTGTAGTTGATATGGTCATACATTGATGACTGGACTCTAACTAGAATGATGTTTATGTGTTGATGAACTTATTTGTATATGTATATATGTTGTTATGATTATGTTACGCATGTATCATGCTGATTTGGATGATATTGTAGATGAGGTAACCTCCCCATATTATACTAAGGTACATTGGTTGGTTATGATTTGGTTTATCTGATATATTAGGCCTTGCAGGAAAGAAGGTCAATAAAGCGAGATGGTAAACTACAAGGACTCTCCTTATGAATCAGATAAGTAGCATGGTGGGAATTCTTCTAATTTGGAAGATAGGTTGAGAATATTTAAGGAAAAATTAAGGAGTTCTAAGGTAGATAATAACACGATCATACAAGCACAATAGAAAAAAGCAAAGGTTAATGCAATACTTCTTCATAATTTGTCAGAATTGCAGAGACAAGGGCCACTTCGAATCAGCCATGGAAAAGAGGATAGAACTAATGGGCCATATGGTAGTAGGTCTCCTGGTAGACACAGGTTGAATACAGCTAACACGGTGATAAATGGCATGTTGTTGGGCACTCTGGATAGGAGGGGTGATGAGTACAGGTACTATTCTAGTTCTGGTTCTAACAGACATCATGGTCGTCATTGTTATCATTCTTACAGGAGGAGTGATAATGGATAACCACAAAATGAATTTAAGAAAGCAAAGGAACCTACTTTTTATGCAGATGTGAAGAATCCATAAGATGTAGAGGCTTGGATACTTGGGATGAACAAATTCTTTGAGTTGCTTGATTACACAAATAATATGAAGGCTAGAGTAGTGTTCTTCAACCTGAAAGGTCAGAGACACCAACGAAGATGATTTGAGTTGCCATCAGTTCAAGAGGTTTTTCAAGAAGAAATACTTATCAGAAAGCTTCTACGATAGTAAGGATAAAGAGTTCCATGAGCTACAAATGGGGTCAATGACAGATGAAGAGTACATGACCAATTTCTTGGAACTATTGAGGTCTTTACCATATCTTAGAGATGAGTAGGCTAAAGTTCAATGATTTTTTATGTAACGAGCTTATAAAATAAAAGAAGAGATAGATCAATGACTTCAAAATTAGCCTCTTCGAGGGGGAAAAATCCTTTACATTACACAAATGAACAATTCTTGGATGATTCAAATGAAAAAACCTCCTTTCTATATATAGGAGTCTAAGGGGTCATAATATAATAAGAGCCAACATAACAATAATAATATAAGGGCACAATAATAACAATAGTGGGATCCTATGGGGAGAAAAAATAACAATATGGGGACTACATGGGCACAAAAATAACATTAAGGGTGCTACCCTAATAATAATGAGGTAATACACTAGCATTATAGGACCTGACATGCCCCTCTCCTTCAAAAAAGTGTTGTCCTCAATGCTTGAGTAGTCTTGGATGCTTCTGTATAAAATTCTCATCCTCCCATGTGGAATCTTCTGCGGGTAAGTTCTTCCAGTTGAGGAGATACTCTAAAATTGATTGATTACATAGTTGTCAAGTTCTTGTTTATGTGATTGCTTCAGGTTCCATTATGATTTTTCCTTCCTTGTCATGTTTTGGCAATATTGTTTGAACTGGGATCTTGTCACCTATAACCTTCTTTAAGAATGAAACATGGAAAACTGGGTGCACTCGGGAAGATGTAGGAAGCTCCAATTTGTATGCCATAGTACCAATCTTTTGCAACACCTTGTAAGGACCATAATAATTTGGTGATAATTTATTATCCTTCTTAGCTTGCTTGAGGTACATTTCTTTGTATGGTTGTAGTCGAAAAATACCTAGTTGCCTACATCAAAACTTCTTTCACTTCCATGTTGATCTGTGTATTGTTTCATTATATTCTGTGCCAAAGTGACGCTACCTTTTAAGAGTTGGAGAACTTGTTTTTGATGCTCGATGTGATATTACGCTGCTTGAACATTAGAATTTTCTCTTAAAGATGATGTGATGGACGAAGGATGATATCCATAATGTTCCATAAATGGGGTCATTTGTGCTGTAGTATGGAAGGAAGTGTTATACCACAATCCAGCCATAGGTAACCACTTGACCGATTATGTCTATTTATCAAATACAAAGCAACGAAGAAATCCTTCCAAACATTTTTTCACTATCTCAGTTTTCCCATCCGATTGAAGATGATAAGATTAGCTATGAGCTAATTGAGTACCCAGACAAGAAAATAATTATGTCCAAAAATTTCCAGTGAAAATAGGACCTTTGTCACTTACAATAATCTTTGGATTTCCATGTAGCTTTTGAGTTTTTTCCATAAATGCAGTAGCAACTAACTGGACTTAAATTGATTACATAATGCACAAAAGTGTGCATACTTGGTAAGTCTATCAACTACCACCATGATGACACTCTTTCCTTCGAACTTGGGTTGATTTGAAATCGCCTGTAAATGACCTCAGAGAAATAATGAATGTATTACAGACTCAAGTGCTGGGGTGTGACTATGTTATTTTATGCAACGAATCGCTAAGATTGCAAAATACACAGGCACTAAAATAGTAAGAGAACACAGTAAGCAAATACATAAACACAACAAATTTAATAAGGAGTTCACCCAATCCTCCTGGGCTACGTCTCCTCGTCCAGCCTTCAGTGGTGGCCTTTCTATTGTGTGTTAAAGCAGATTTTTTACAATAAGAATCTCAAATTGAGTCTCAATTTAACAGATGATGATCAGTAGGATTGTACTTGGATTCCCCAAGTCTCTAGAGTACACAGACTCCCCTTACTAAATCTTGACCTCAATTAGTCTCAGTGATATGAGTTTGATTTGGTACTCAATACCTGACAAGTATACACAGAGGAGTTGCTTGAACCTCTCAAGCCTTCTCTGGAGTTCACAGACTCTTGGACTCTCTCTATCTCTATCTTCTCGATGTTGCCTTTGCTCTGCAGGTCAGCTCAGCTTCTTTGTTCTCTGCAATTTACTTCTTTATTGCCTTTCAGCTTTTTGCTTCTCTTTCTCTGCCTCCTTTACTCTTTTTCTGTTCGTGGCTTAAAGCCAATCTGTTGCCTGACTGTTCGTTTCCACTTCCCAGCTCTCTGGATCTCCTACCTCTATCCAATTGAATTCCCCTGCTCTGCATCATCATCACTGTGTAACGCTTCACAGAGAGGTGGCCACTTGTTTTCTCACAAACTAAGTGTCAGTGCTCTTTGAACGGTCGTTATTTTCGTTGCTCCAAGATTGCTCACGAAACTTATTCCTCTGCCAACTCATCGGTCATGCCAGACCTCAAATCTTATATGACTCAGCCTATTTCCCCATCGAATCCGGTCATCCATCAGATCATTTCTCCGTCGTTGATCTGGAGCCTCCAGATCCTATGGTCTCTATCCATATCACACGTGTAAGTAGCATGACCTTTACCCATGCGATGTGAGTGGTTTTCTCTCTCATCCATTGGATGCATGTCACCCAATGTATGGCATCAGGCGGGACTCAGTCGAACCCGCTTACCGCTTGAAGCCCTTCTGATATCCTACCAGTTTTAGCGTGGGACCCGCCTTCTGACGAAATCGGCGATTTCCATATGGTTTTATGCTTTTCCTTGTGACTGAGCACTTTGAGCTTTCCTTCACTGAGGGGGATGCACTGCGATATGCGATTAGCGCTAATATCGTATTAGAAACTGCCTCTGTTTTTGGATTTGACCTCCCATTTGTTAATTTGTGCTAGTGTGCGGTCACCATGGGCCAACGGTCTGTGCACTTTGACTGAGGGTCCTCGTTGTTTCGTGCAGACCACAAATTACCATTGTTTAGAGGTTATTTCTGATAAGCTTGATATCCATAAGATTTTGAAGCTTGACATAATTTGAAACAGTCATGAAAACTTAGAGAATGTTTAAGGATCCAATTCGGATCACGGCCTTCCCACTGAAAAAGCTTTTGGACCACCAAAAGTTGGTTTTCAAGCATCGACTAAGTGCGGGTATAGCTGTCTCACTTGTCTAATCTCTATCCATTTTGCACTGCTTGGCTTTGAACCCTTGAGTCCAATCCTAAGGTACTCAATGTCTCCCCTGCGTGTCGTCTTCACCTTCCTATCTAGAACTGTGTCTTCTTGCAATTCATTGAGATATTCAGGTAACAGACCATCAATAGAAGGCAATTGACTCTACTCCTCAAGATCTTCAATTAATGAAAGTTCAAATAGTCTCAAGCTGTCTGCGTTAATGACAGAGTAAATGTGCATGTAAGCTAGTAAATCAAGGCGAAAAGCATTCTCACCAATTTTCTCAAGTATCTTGAAAGGTCCATACCTTATTGGCTTTAGCTTTTTACCTTCACCTTGCATTCTGTCTTTGTTGTCTTTGCTGATATACATCCAGACTTCATCACCAACTTGGAAACTATGCTCCATCTGATGCTTGTCATGCCTTGCCTTGTATTTGGCTTGGCTCTTTTCCAGCTGTTCCTATACTACCTGGTGAATCTCTTGGATTTGTTCAATGAACTTGGTTGCCTTGTCCACATCACTGTGTCCATCAACTGCTATGTCTTTACCAAAGAAAAAATCCAAGGGAGACCTTGGTGTGAAACCAAAACAGGTCTCAAAAGGAGATCTCTGTGTAGAAGAATGTTTTTCTCGGTTGTAAGCATGTTGCACATAACACAAATGTTCATCCCAAAGTTTGGGATGCTTGCTGCAATAGCCTCTAAGCAACTAGATCACTGTCCTGTTGACCACTTCTGTCTGGCCATTTGTTTGTGGATGAAAGGTTGTACTTTTCTTCAATTTGGTGTCCATCAGTTCCCACAGACTCGACCAAAACTTCCCAAAATACCGAGTATATCAATCAGATATAATGGAAGTGGATAATCCAAAATGAACCCATACATGCTGAAAGAACAACTTTGTAGTTTGTTCAATTGTAATATGTTTGTTACAAGGTATCAAAACACACATTTTGCTGAACCTATCCACAACAACATATAAATAGTCATGACCTTTCGTAGATTTAGGTAGTCCTCCAACAAAGTCCATGGAAATACTTTCGCAAGGATGAGAAGGAACTGGTAGTGGAGTGTACAAGCCTAGTTTTCTATTGTTGGGCTTTCTTTTAGCACACATGGTACACCCTCTCACATATCTAGAAACTGTCTCATTCATTTTTGGCCAATAACAAAATCTTTGCAGCTGTGCAACCGTTTTACTTACCCCAAAGTGACCTAATATTAGGGAAGTGTGTGCTTCTCGAATTATCTTTAATCTTTCAATTTGTGGAATGCATAGCTTCCCACAATGATACAAGATTTGGTACTTAATGTGATAATCCAATTCTTCCACTCATTTGCCTTGACTTAAAGTTGCATATACATCTTTAAAATCTATATCTTGAGCATATTGTTCAATGTAGCTCTCATGCAATACTGAGTTATGCTTAAGTATAATAGATGTGTTTATAATTGGTCTATATAACATATCTGCAACTTTATTGTGTATGCCCTTTTTATATCTGATGACTAAATGAAACTCTTGTAGAAAACCCATCCATCTATAGTGTCTTGATTGCTGCAATTTAGTTTGGGAGTGTAGATATTCAAGTGGTTGATGATCAGTATGTATAACTATCTCTTTGCCCATTAAGTAATGTTTCCACTTTTTCACACTCTGTACTAATGCATACAATTCTTTATCATATGTGGGATAGTTAACTACTATAGAATTAAATGTCTCAGAATGATAACATATGGGTTTACCGTGTTGTATCAACACTACTCCCATGGAATAGTCATTGGCATCCGTTTGGATCTCAAATGGTCTTTGAAGATCAGGAAGTGCTAGTACTGGTGTTGTACTAATATTTTCTTTCAAGGTGTCGAAGGTGTTTTGCTGCTTGCCTCCCCACTGAAACACCTTGTTCAATCCTGTTAAAGTAGTAAGGGAGCTGCAATTATGGAAAAGTTAGAAATGAACTTTCTCCAATATTGTGCTGCTCCTAAGAAGCTTCTAACTTCTGTAGCAGATTTGGGTTTAGGCCAGTGTACAATGACTGCCACCTTAGAGGGATCTATCTTCAATTCACCACCCCTACTATATGTCCCAAATAATTCAAAGATATTTTTCCAAATTCACATTTTGAGAGTTTAACATAAATCTTTTCTCTTTTCAAAACATCTAGTGTCTGCTTAACATGCTTTAAATGTTCTTCCCACGTTTTTCTGAATATAAGAATGTCATCCAGATATACAATAAAAAAATCATCAAGAAAAGGTATGAGTACATCATTCATTATTCTCATGAAAGTAGCAGGAGCATTAGTTAAGCCAAAAGGCATAACCAACCACTCATACAATCCCTACTTTGTTTGGAAAGCAGTCTTCTATGCATCTTGTTCTACAACTCTAACCTAATGATATCCACTATGCAAGTCTAACTTGGAAAAATAAACAGCTTCCTTTAACTAATCTAATAGATCATCTATGTGAGGAAGGGGATATTGATTGTTATCTTATTCAGTGCTCGGTAATTAATGCACACTCTCCATGAACCATCTTTCTTTTTCACCAAAACGATTTGAGATCCACATGGTGATGTGCTAGGTCTGATAAACCCCTTCTTGAGCAACTCCTGCACCTGCTTCTTGATTTCTACATTCTATAAAGCGGACAACTGTACATTCCGATGTTAGGCAATGGAGCATCTGGCTAAAAATTAATATCATGCACTATTCCCTTTTTGGGTGGCAGAGCTTTAGGTTCTTGAAACAAGATATCATATTATAAAACAAATTTTTCTAAATCAGCTTGTTGTTTAGTGTCACAACCCTCAAATACATTGGTTTTATCAAGTTTATTTTCCTTTACAACCATTAGTAAAAATTGTTTGCATGAATTTACAATCCGTTTCATCTGCCCTGAGTTTATGAGAGTATAATTATTCTTGAGCTTATGAGCTCTTACAATATATTTGATTCCATCTTTAACGAGGAGATAGTTGTTCTCAGCTCTATAGAAAATATCTTCTCTATCATACAAGTAGGGACTTCCTAAAACAATTCCACATATCTCGAAAGGAACTATGTCTAACTCAACCTCATCTACAAATGCTGACCCAAAAGAAAACTTAAGTTTACACTGTCTAGTCACTTTGTTACCGGGAATAGTGTATATGCAGAACTGCTAGTCCCACTAAGGGTGGTAGCAACCTTAGAAACAAACAGAGTAAAGCTACTTTCGTATTCCTTTATGACAAATAGATAAGAGAGGAATGAAGACACCAACCTCAATCTTGCGCTTGGTTCCTCACTTGATTCCTCTCCCTTCTGATAGATCCTTACCGCTTACTTCCTCGTCAGCCCAGCTTCAAAGAGCACCTATAGAGTCAAAGCAGCACAATACTATCTGAGAACAGAGATCTACTAGCATAAACAATATAAGATCAGATGTATATTGACCACACACAAACATATATCATAAAATATGCAAGAATGTGGAGGAAAACTTGAATAGCTTTATTGATATCAAGAAAAAAGCAGGGGAGGATTACAACCAATTGTTCTGACCCAGCGTCATCCTCTCAGCAAGAAGCCCTTCTTCACCTCATGAAAAGCTTAGATCACCCAACACTATGATGTTGCAGCAAGAAACCAACAACACTTCCTTACAAGATACAAAATTCCAGCCTTTGGATCTCTGGGATGAGGGGTCCATATATAGATGTTTGAAAGGGGGGTGAGTCAGCTTCTGGGGTTTGATTAGTGTCCTCTCTCTGATAGTTCTTCATTCCACTTGGAGAATGATGATCTCTTACTCATCCCTAGGCGAATTCAGGGAGGCAAGTGTCACAGGAGAAGTTTTTGGAAGATTGCATGATTTTCCAACTCGCACACTGCCTCTGCCATTTGTCCATTCTCACTCATCGCACCCCATAGAAGGGATTTTACACATGCATCGCACCCTCTATGTGTATTTAGGTGGGATGCAGCACACTTTGTCCATGGAGCAGGTGAGATGGTCCAGTTTTGACCAGTTCTGAGTAGTTTTTCATGGAGAACTTCTGGGAGATGATGTGATCAGCTGACCTTGTTCTTTTAGGGGTTGGAACAACACTTTTATGGACTTAGGAGCCCTTGGTTTATGGACATTTAGGATTGGGGTTGTAGTGCCCAAAAATGTCTATAACAGTTGCCCCCTAAAGCATGAGGTCGTTAATTAATTTTTGATGTCGGGTGAAATGCTTTATCATGAGGATCCGAAGTTTTTCGAGCTGGAAGATGACTTGTAATAAGATACAATACAACACATTATCTTCATAATATTTTTCATTTCCTGGTTGAGTCGAGCATTCCCATGCTCAACTTTATAAATTCATTTTCATGTACATAGGACAGACAATCGTCTGAGTGCAGACTGATGATCCTGGTAGAGCCATCATCCCTTAGGTTGGATGATTATCTGTGCAGCAATGATGTACACTGGATGTCTTTATTTCCCTAAATGTATCTCGCAGCCTGGATGGATGAAACTAGATCCGGGGTCTTCAATCTCATTCGATCTTCACTTGAAGTACAAGTCAATCCATGTGAGAGATGTTCTGGAGTCGAACATGGAAAGACATTGCCTGATTACCAGCCAATGATGTAAGTTGTTAACAGGCACAAGAGGAATCACCAATAATGATGATGACCCTCAAGGTACTGCAGTACAATTCACATGATGTGAAAGAGGGACTTGGCCTCGAACACCTTGCAAAATCTTTCGGTCGAAGGCCAGTGACGTAAACCTGTCGCCGGAAGTGAGAAACTTGCCATTGCGGCATGCAAGCTTCAAAGTACTGGAAGGGTTGTTCCTCAATCAACTTCTTGGATAATGAGATGATGTCGACAAGAAGTGATCCGTCACAGGAGGGCTTTAATGAATCCCACATCTATGACACGGAACGGAGCAAATGATTTTAATGGAGGTGAAAACGATCTGAGGATACAAGGTTCAGGATGGCGGTCATGAAAAGATGGAGAGTGAATGTATTGCAGCGGATGAGACACAGGTGAATCCTCTGAGCGACTTCTCTTGAACATATCGGCGACACTGACATGATGGATTGGTAGCATTAACCCCAAATATGGATGGTGTGATGGAACCATGGTGATGTGACCGGTGAATGGAACAACCCAACCCGACTCGGATGCGGAGTGAAAGTGTCATGTTCAAGAGCGACTTGCTACCGTTAAAGTTTCTTCAAGTTTTCTTCCCAATTTTTCCCCAGTCATTGCTGACCAGTACCTCTTTATTTTTGTCAAGCTTGAGGAGGATAACATATGCTTGTTCTATAATCTGCCCTTCGGGCAAACCCATCGCTATGTTTTAACGAGCCTAGCGATAGTGAAACTCGGTCTTGTCTGTGAGGACAAGTTTGTCGCTGTTAGGTTTCAACGAGTTTAACGACAAAGAAAACTCAGTCCTTTTCAATTTTAGAGAGTCTGAAAGGGACGTAAAGGAAACTCCAATAGTTCCTTTTTCGTCATATAATCTCTTAGGTCCAAAAAAGTATAAAAAAATACGAAAGGGATGAATTTTCAGTAATTTTAACGAGCTGAACAAGACAAGCGCTCGATCTTTTTGTGTAATAATCCCTCAGGTCCAAAAATATTAAAATCTAAAGGAGGGATAGCACTTCTGGTCCCTTTAACGAGCTGGAGAGGCCAATCACTCGGCAATCTTTTCATATTTTGCAAGTCAGTTGAAAAGAGCTTAAAGGAGACTCATTTTTTGAGGAACGAGTGATAAAATTCAGGTAGCAACTGATTCCAGGTAAGGTTTGGAATTTTCCTATTACGGCAGTGTCACAAGGATGGCTAACTATATCACTTTCCGCAGCTATTCCTCAAAAGGGTAAACAATCAAATGGGGGTGAATGATCGACCAATATAGAGTGGAGGAGATGATGAGAACACAACCAAGGCTTCAAAGGCTGATGATAAGCATTCACGATGGTTATTTACCAGAAGTTGGTTCATTTTTTAATGAGCTTAACTCTGGGGGAAACATTTTCTCATTGCTTATGTTTATTTTTTAATGAGCTTGAATTCCGCGTTAAAACTGCTCGATCCAGTCGTATAATAAGGATGTCTCATATAAAAACAGACTTTTTTAAAGCTTTACCCCATATCCTTTCTTTATGCAAGTTAGGAAATGACCAATCCTACAAGTTTAAAGGGTTAGAGGACCTATAAATTTTAAAAAATAAACGGTTGCTCTTCACTTGCATGCCAAAAGGTTTGCATGCTCCCAGGTATAACGAAGTAGAGTTTCCAGGTTACCACTCAATTTGTTAGACAAAACATTTGCTTTATCAAGAAAGGCCTACCCTTTCCAGGTTACCCCTCAATTTGCAGACAAAACATTTGTTCTATCGGGAAAGGCCTACCTTAACAGAGGTATCTTATTCCGGTCTAATCCCATTTTCCAAAACGGACGGGTGTGTCAGCCAGTCATATATCCTTCATGGAAACCTACCCTATACCCAAGGTTTTCCTGTCGAAACAGGCCAGGGTGCATGCCCCCTGGGTGTCAGTCATATCCTCCGAATCACTCGCGCTCATCAGGTGGATAGACTGGGGTTTGATGAGACATTCCTTGCGTGAAAATACCATTCAGGGATGGTACTTGACTATTAGCTATGTGTGAGCTGGGAAACGACAGTTGGTCTACGAGCTTGACCACTCTACCTTCGTGCGGAAAACACATTACTCTAAAGAGTGAGGAGACGATGGCTCCCATGCTATAAATATAGTCACGTCCAAGGAGTAGATTATAATCCAAGGGTCCTCGGACTACCATTACGTTTATGTGAACGGTTTTCCTTCTCAACGTTATGGGTACATTGGGAAGGATCCCTAATGGTCGACTGGTTCCTTTGTCGAAGCCTGTCAGATTTCTCATCTCAGGCAGAAGCGATGGCGAACCAAGCGCTTCCCAAGCTATTGAGGAAATGATACTCACAGATGCCCCTTCATCTATGATGGTACCAGCCATGACCATTTTGTATGCTTGTACAATAATTCAAAATGGTACACTAGCTGGTAAACGGGGTCTGCCTAGCAGATTCCAGTCGAAGGAAACAACTAGGTTGCTTGGAGGTGGGACTGAATAGATGGCCAGGTATGACTCTGATGAACTTCCTTCCTATGGTAAAGGAACGGGTAGATTGTCCCTATGTTCATCGGAGTCTGTGTTTACGAAGAGAATTTGAACGGTGTCGTTCTTATTTTCCTCGGTGATTGTATCATCTAAAGATGGATCTTCTGAAGGCAATACCGGGTCAACTACCGTCTCGACCTTTTGACTTTCGTCTGGTATGGATTCAGAGGGTTCATCTTCGACGATAGATGTTTCGGCCGACCACAATGGCGTGTCAGCCGGATTTTCAACTAGTGATGGATTTGGAAAGAGTTTCTTATATCTTGGCGGAAGCCGTACTAGTGAAATCAGACGGTCATCCAAAACTCTTTTAGCCTCGTCTAGGAAGGGACAACAGTGGATGGTGTGATCGCCTTCACACAGTTTACAAGGAAATATGTGGTTCCCTTTTTGTCTAGAGACTTCACTTTCACTAGTTGATGGTGTATTCTCAACATGATTATCAGAGGTTGATGACACCGGGTTGTGAAAATGAGGAGACCAGTCCCTTAAGATCCGAGGGATGCAAGGACAATCTCGATGACAGTGGTCTCCAATGAAAATGACACATGGCGATTTAGATTTGGTCAGTGCAGTGTGTGGATTTTCACTAGATGATTTCTGGTTGCCGCTTTTCGCCTTTGGCTCCTTCTTCTTCTTTTCTTTCTTCTTCTTCTCCTTCTTCTTCTCAGTTACTTGATTTTTGGCTTTACTAGCTTCATCAAGCGAAGAGGAAGGAGGAGAGGAAGAATTAGACGAAGTAGAAGGTTGGGGGGTAACTCTGGTATCATTTAGTTGCTGACTTGACTGTTCAGGAGTTACGGTATTCTGAACGATAGAAGTTGAGAAAATCCATACGGGCAAGCCGATCGTCAATCCAGGAAGTGACAATGTGGCCATATGGGGTGCACCAACATCTCCCCAAGAGGAGAAAGGACTAGGATTTCCTCCGAGAGGAACCCCTTGGTTGGTGGACTCCATTTTCCTCAACTCAAGATCAATGTAGGAAAGGTGATATTTATTCCGTTTAAAATAAATTTTAGACGCTTTGACACAACTTGTTTTTTCAATTTTTAAGAGTCGAGAAAAAACAAAAGATGACTCTAGTCACCTTCGATTTTTAATGAGCCTGAAGTGACAAGTGCTCAGATGGACCTTTTCCTTTAAGGAGTTTGAAAAGGAACAAAAGAGACTGCTTTGGAAATCTAGACAGAGGGATTACCAAACCAATCGCAAAACTGCAGAATACTTTTTACGGTACGGTAGTCAATCTTCCCGAATGCTATGTTTAGTGCATTGCGATCGATAGGGCGGCAAACACGGCTTCCTACGGATAAAGGATAAAGCCTATTGTGGTCTCCTAATATATACTCGACAGTACGTGGGAGCACAAGTCCGTATTGGCACTTATCGTCTCAAAGTGGAGGAATCACCCAACCAACAATGAAAGCAACAGTTACCACATTTTACAACGTTGGAACACGTCTGTAGCCTAGACTTCTAAATGTTGTGCATTAGGTTCCAAAGCGTTTTCAGATTCACTGAATTTATTTTATAGTTGATCTTGCTTAAGAAATTTTCCTTTCAGGTTCACTGCGTGATGTAGATGTACAATTCCTAAAATGCAGTCTAAGATGATAAACAATCGTTTAATCTTCTTTTAGCAATGAAAATCCTAGCTACTAAGGAAAGAGGGATGATTTTCTTTCAGCATAGAGCATAGAGCACACACTATATGCACTGTCCTAAATCAAACTGACAAGCAGTCTAAATGCAAATGCACATGCATGTATTGTTTTTCAGCTTTCTTAGTGTATGTGATGATAAGAAAGCTAAGTGCAAATCTGAATTATTTCCAAAGTGACAATACTCAACAAATTTCTTTTCAAAATGAAGTGAAAGTAAGAGAGACACTTTGCGATTTCGAAATGAAAAATTGCTTTTCGACACTTTAAAAACTACTAATTCAAATCATATGCAATAGTAACTTGTATAATCGACTACCAAGAGCAAGGGGATTGTTGTCTATGGTTGGAAATGACAGCTATGACACTTTCAGATCAAAGAACGACCACTCAATTATGCTACTTTTTTACAAAAGAGAACCGAAAATGATGCAAAATGCATAAAAACACTTACAGTTCTTTGCACTATGGAGGCAGAAAGATGTAAAGGAAGGGGGTTTTTACATAGATACACTGACCATAGATAGCTAAACTCTAGAATAGGACTAAAAACAGTGAGTGAAAAACCAAAGCCTTAAGGTAGAGTTAACCTTATCTGACCAGCGCACCTGTTACACAGGGATCTCTGCTTTCAGCGCACCTACTACACTCGGGAAGTGCGATGCAAGCAGATTGCCTTTAAGGCAGGGTGTGATGGTACCAGTACAAGACTTTGAATGAGTTTTTACTCACAATTTGCAATCCAGTTTGGGGATTTAAGCTAAGAAAGCAATGTTCAGTATATGCAAATCACAGAGGTGGATCTAAGGAGGTTACTAGAGCTACCACTCAGGGCAATTAGTCTATTTGTAGATCGATTGTTTAATTCATAAACAAAACCCGGAGATTGACTGAAGCAGCATTGATCTACTTTGCATTCGTAAAACAAATGCAGTTCGAAGGCTAGTTGGCTTGGCTTCAGGCTCCGTCTGTAATTTTATAAAAGAAACAAAGATAGGCTAACAAACAATCTAGTCGCTCCCCAACGGAGTCACCATTTTGTTACAGGGAATAGTGTCTATGGAAAACTGCTAGTCCCACTAAGGGTGGTAGCAACCTTAGAAACAAACAGAGTAAAGCTACTTTCGTATTCCTTTATGAAAAATAGATAAGAGAGGAATGAAGACACCAACCTCAATCTTGCGCTTGGTTCCTCACTTGATTCCTCTCCCTTCTGATAGATCCTTACCGCTTGCTTCCTCGTCATCCCAGCTTCAAAGAGCACCTGTAGAATCAAAGCAGCACAATACTATCCGAGAACAGAGATCTACTAGCATAAACAATATAATATCAGATGTATATTGACCACACACAAACATATATCATAAAATATGCAAGAATGTGGAGGAAAACTTGAATAGCTTTATTGATATCAAGAAAAAAGCAGGGGAGGATTACAACCAATTGTTCTGACCCAGCATCATCCTCTTAGCAAGAAGCCCTTCTTCACCTCATGAAAAGCTTAGATCACCCAACACTATGATGTTGCAGCAAGAAACCAACAACACTTCCTTACAAGATACAAAATTCCAGCCTTTGGATCTCTGGGATGAGGGATCCATATATAGATGTTTGAAAGGGGGGTGAGTCAGCTTCTGGGGTTTGATTAGTGTCCTCTCTTTGATAGTTCTTGATTCCACTTGGAGAATGATGATCTCTTACTCATCCCTGGGTGAATTCAGGGAGGCAAGTGTCACAAGAGAAGTTTCTGGAAGATTCCATGATTTTCCACCTCGCACACTGCCTCTGCCATTTGTCCATTCTCACCCATCGCACCCCATAGAAGGGCTTTTCAACATGCATCGCACCCATAGAAAATTTTAGGGGCGAATGTTCGCCCTTTGGCGAAATTAAGGGGTTTTAAATTTTTAGTGGGCGAATATTTTGTATCATAGTACATTTTTACAAATCACCTCAAATAGCCCATCTTATTTTAAGGGACAGGGTAAAAAAGGTAAATTTAGCCCTCGAAATTAGGAGTTACAACCTTCCATTCGCCCATTTTCAAGAATAGATTTTATTTAAGTGAATCCATTCGCCCATTTTCAAGAATAGGTTTTATTTAAGTGAATCCTATGGGCCAAATACCATATTTATAAAAGAGGTATGGTAAATTAATAAAAATATAAATAAATGAGGGGTATGGTAAATAAATATAACATTTTTTTTATATTTACTCCATAAGTCAACTTATATACATGCAAGGGTGTAAGAAAATAAAAATATAAGTAAAGTGGAGGTATGGTAAATAAATAAAAATATAAATAAACTAGACGTATGATAAATAAATAAAACCATAAAACCTCTTTTTATATTTTGTCCATAACCCTCATTCTATTTATCAAGGCGAGGTTTTATTTAAGTGAATCCTATGGGCCAAATACCATATTTGTAAAATAGGTATGGTAAATTAATAAAAATATAAATAAATGAGAGGTATGGTAAACAAATAAAACATTTTTTTATATTTACTCCATAAGTCACCTTATATTTACGAACACTAAAGAAATGTGTTATATTTAGGTGAAACCTATGGGAAAAATACTATGGGACAAATACCATGGACTAGATTGTTATTAATACCATGCAAAAAAACATTATTAACCCTAATATTAGTATTAATAAAAATAAAAATGGCACATGGTATTGACCCATGGTATTCACCTGGAATGTAGCCTATTTAAATGGGGGAATTAAACCAGCATAGATGCATCTTTACTCTGGATCTACTAACCCGCGAGAGGTATCAAATATCATGATATGCAAACTAGCATAGAGTGAAAAAATATTTGATCAAGAGTAAAAATGGATGTTGTAATTTAATGTATGTTAAACATTTTAGCTTTTTTAAAATAAAAAATAAAATAAAAATCAACTATTAATTTTATTAATTTTTATAAATTGCTAATAGTAATTTTTAGGCTCCAGGTTTATGATAACCCATGGTATTGACCCATGGTAATACCAAGATCTTACAAGATTCTGTAATTGAGTAAAATAGTCGCAATGCCTGTTGAGAAATTCGTCAAAAAATTATATATACATATTATATTATTGATAAAATCGCCTTCCATTTTTCCTATATACCATGAAGATTCGCCCATTTATTATACATATAAATTTAGGGGGGTTCTTAAAATTTTCCCTAATCGCACCCTCTATGTGTATTTAGGTGGGATGCAGCGCACTTTGTCCATGGGGCAGGTGAGATCGTCCAGTTTTGACCAGTTCTGAGTAGTTTTTCATGGAGAACTTCTGGGAGATGATGTGATCAACTGACCTTGTTCTTTTAGGGGTTGGAACAAAACTTTTAGGGACTTAGGAGCCCTTGGTTTATGGACATTTAGGATTGGGGTTGCAGTGGCCAAAAATGTCTATAACACACTTTTAGTTGTGCTTTATCACTTAACCAACCTAATGGGTATGGTTTCTTGTGAGGTGTAGTCAGTAATCCCAACTTATTTACAATTGCTTTAGAAATTAAATTTACTTGTGAGCCACTATCAAACAAAGTATCAATCTTTTGATGCTTGGAAATAACTTGAATATGGAAAAGCTCATGTCTTTTTCTCTCATTTTCTTCATTATTAGTAGATTGTGCAGAACTACTAGTAGATGCTTCAGAATATTTACCTTTTATACCTGTGGCTAAAATGGTTGTTTCATCTCCTGAGCCTGACCTCAAATCTTTCTGAATAGCTGCAGCAGTCTTCTTCTTCTTGCCCTTGAACTTCTTAGGTCTCAGCTCCGGATGCAGGATCCAACAGTGCTCGTCATCATGCCCATCCTTCTTACAGTAAGTGCATGAAGACTTGCTTTTCTGTGCAGTATTCGCCTTCCTATCTTTCCATTTTTATTTTCTTTTCTCCTTATTATTGCTTGCAATGGGCTTGGATTATCCCCCAACTTCTGGGTTCCCATTCTTTCCTCTAGCTTCTAGATGTGTAGCTTGAACAGATACCTCATCTATACTATTGGGATTAATCATGAGGATAGTGTGCCTGATGTAGCTGTGTAGAACACCTATGTACTTCAACAGAGTCTTAGGTGAGTCTAATGAAATTCCTAGAATCAAAGCTCTTTTCCTAAATTCTTGGGTGTAACCTTGTAAACTTTTCCCTTTCAATTGGCGAAGAGTTTTCCAGCTCATCATGGCTTGCTGCATGTAAGCTAGTTGATAGAACTGCTTTTTGATTGCAGAAACAAATTCACTCTAGACAGAAAGAACCTTACCAGGTTTCTTCATGTCAACTTGTGTCCTGCCTTCCCACCATACCAAGGCAGTTCCTTCGAGGTGTAGGCTGGCCAACTGAATCTTACTCTTATCTAAGTCGATACTCTGCACTCTGCAATAAACATCAATCTTTCTGATCCAATTATCCAGCTTCTCTACATTCAACTCTCCATCATATATTATTAAATAAAATTTAACATCTAATTTAATCAAAGATGTCTTCTTTTTATGTTCAGGGCTATTGGGAGGTGTGAGAAATTTTTCCTCTTTCCCTTTTCCTTTTGAGTGGTCATGGAGGAGAGACTCTTCTTCTCCTTTATCTTGTTTGGAGCCTGATAAATCTTCATCTTTATGTTTCCTAAAGTATCTATACATTTCCTCTACCATGGACCTCATGGCTAGGAAACTATCTATAAATTGGGGGTCTGGTCCCAAGGGACTTTCTTCTGACATTTGCTTCTGAGGATAGACTCTTCCAATTTCCAGGTTAGTTTCAACCAACTCTCCTCCTAATTTAAGCTTTGATCTAGTTAGCATTCAACAACAAAATCCAACACTAGCTTGTATAACCTTAACAACCTAGAGCTCTGATACCACTTGATCTGGAATCACCCTTAAATGACCTCAAAGAAACAATGAAGGGATTACAAACTCAAGTGCTAGGGTGTGCCTATGTTATTTTACGCAACGGATCGATAAGATTGTGAGATATACAGACACTGAAATAGTAAGAGAACACAATAAGAAAACACATAAACACAACAAATTTAATAAGGAGTTCACCCAATCCTCCTGGGCTACGTCTCCTGGTCTGGCCTTCAGTGGTGGCATTTCTATTGTGTCTTAAAGAAAAGTTATTACAATAAGGAGCTCAATTTGAGTCTCACTTTAACAGATGATGATCAGTAGGATTGTACTTGGATTCCCCAAGTCTCTAGAGTACACAGACTCCCCTTACTAAATCTTGACCTCAATTGGTCTCAGTGGTATGAGTCCAATTTGGTACTCAATACCTGGCAGGTATACATAGAGGAGTTGCTTGAACCTATCAAGACTTCTCTGGAGTTCACAGACTCTCAGACTCTCTTTGTCTCTGTCTACTCGATGCTGCCTTTGCTCTATAGGTCACCTTGGCTTCTCTGTTCTCTGTAATTTACTTCTTTCTTGCCTTTCGGATTTCTGCTTCTCTTTCTCTGCCTCCTTTACTCTTTGTTTATTCATGGCTTAAAGCCAATCTGCTCCCTAACTGTTCATTTCCACTTCCCGACTCTCTGGATCCCCTGCCTCTGTCTGCTTCAATTCCCCTGCTCTACATCATCATCACCGTGTAACGCTTCACAGAGAGGTGGCCACTTGTTTTCTCACGAACTAAGTGTCAATTCTCTTTGA
The DNA here is from genome assembly GCA_031772625.1 of Pinus tabuliformis. Classification (NCBI taxonomy): domain Eukaryota; kingdom Viridiplantae; phylum Streptophyta; class Pinopsida; order Pinales; family Pinaceae; genus Pinus; species Pinus tabuliformis. The sequence goes on from CM062806.1 coordinate 294,709,175, forward strand.
ATGGTTGTTATTTCCATTGCTCCAAGATTGCCCGCGAAACTGATTCCTCTGCCAACTCATCGGTCATGTCAGACCTAAAATCTTATATGACTCAGCCTATTTCCCTGTCGAATCCGGTCATCCATGGGATCATTTCTCCGCCATTGATCTGGAGCCTCTAGATCCTATGGTCTCCAACCATATTGCGCATGTAAGTAGCATGACCATTACCCCCACGATGTGAAGGGTTTTCTCTCTCATCCGCTAGACGCGTGTCACCCAGTGTATGGCATCGAGTGAGACTCGGTCGAACCCGCTTACTGCTTGAAGCCTTTCCGATATCCTGTTAGTTTTAGCACGGGACCCGCCTTCTGACAGAAACGACAATTTCTGTACAATTTTATGCTTTTCCTTATGACCGAGCACTTGGGGCTTTCCTTTGCTAAGGGGAACGTCCTGTGGCGATTAGCACTTTAGCGCTAATCATGTATCAGAAACTGCTTCTATTTTTGGATTTGACCTCCCATTTGTCAATTTGTGCTAGTGCGCGGTCACCATGGGCCAACGATCTACACGCTCTGACTGAGGGTCCTTGTCGTTACGTGTTGACCACAAATTTCCATTGTTTAGAGGTTATTTTTGATAAGCTCGATATCCATAAGATTTTGAAGCTTGACATGATTTGAAACAGTCATGAAAACTTAGAGAATGTCTAAGGATCCAATTCGGATCATGGGTAAACCTATGATAAAAGCCATTGAAACTTCCTCCCAATGTTGATTTGGAAGGGATAAAGGTTGTAACATACCTAAGGTCTTAATTGTCTCAACTTTGTTTTGTTGGAAAACCAAAAATTCCACTGCAAACTTTTGAATATCAAATTTAATTCCATCCAAAAAAAGTTCCTTCTTAACCCTGTGGTAAGTTTTTAAAAAGCCTGAGTTCCCTCCTAAGGGAGAGTTGTACAATTCCAGAAGAATCTCTTATTTGAGTTTGGAATTTTTACAATGGTATAAGTGATCTTTGTACCATAATGAATCATTATTCCAGCTAAATGTATCAGATATACTAGGATATTGCTGCAACTTTTGAATGAGTCCTCATACTTTTTCGTCATTCTTTCATTCATCCCTTGCTTTGATTATCCAATCTGGTTGGATAATAGATATAGCACAAAGAAATGCTTCCACATCCTCATCCTTTCTTGAGAGTGCATATGTGACAACATTTTCTTCCCTTTTTTGTAGATGATTTCAAAGTCACAACCAAACAACTTTGTGACCCATTTTTGCTAACGATCTGAAGATAATATTTGGTCTAAAAATTATTTAAGACTATCATGATCTGTTTTTACCTTGAAGTGCCTTCCCATTAGGTAAGGTTTCCATTTCTTAAGTGCATGTAGTATTTCCAACATTTCCTTCTCATAAATAGCTTTGTGTAAATAGTTTCCTTTGATTGGACAACTTTCAAAAGAAATGGTCTTCCTTCTTACATTAAAACAAAACCAATTCCATTTCCTAAGGCATCACATTCCACAATAAAGGTTTTTGCGAAGTCTGGCGTAGCTAATACCAGTGCTTGGCACATTTCCTCTTTAATATGCTCAAAGGCCTTAGTTGATTTTGGAGTCCAAGAAAATGCATCTTTCTTCAGTAATGTTGTTAGAGGTGCTACTATTCTCCAATAATTATTAATAAACTTGTGATAAAAACCTATCAACCCAAGAAATCCTCATAGATTCTTTATGTATGTGGGGATTTTCCATTCCTTAATAGCTTTAATTTTGTTACGGTCTACCTTAGCACCCTCATGAAATACAATATGACCTAGATATTCCTTCTCTTGTACTCCAAAGAAACATTTGGAGGTTTTTGCATATAATTGCTTCTCCTACAATAGCTTGAGCACCCTGTCAACATGTTGAACACGATCCTTCCAAGACTTGTTGTAGATTAGTATATCATCAAAAAATACTAACAAAAATTTTCTAAGGGTTTGAAAATGGAATTCATCAAACCTAGAAATGTAGAAGGTGTATTGTTAAGGCCGAAAGGCATGACCAAAAATTCATAATGACCATCATGAGTTCTAAATGTTTTTTCAGAACGTCTTTAGTTTTCATTCTTATTTGATGATATCCTGAACGAAGATCCAACTTGGTGAAGTAAATTGATCCATGTACTTCATCAAATAATTCATTAATGACATGAATATGAAATTTATCTTTAATAGTGAGCTTGTCGAGCTCCCTATAATCTGGATACATGTGCCATGATCCATCCTATCTTGTGCACTAATACTACTAGAGTAGAGAAAGAACTTTGACTAGATTGAATTATACTAGCCTCTAGCATTTCTACAACCATACGTTCAATTTCACACTTTTGGACATAGGGATATCTGTAAGGCCTATTGTTTGTAGGAATACTTCCTGGAATCAAATGAATATCATGATCATGATCATGAATAGGTGGGAGGCCTTTTGGAGTCTCAAATAACTTGTAATTATTGTCCAAGACATTTTGGAGGTCTGGAGAAATCGATGATTTAGATTTTTGAACCTCTAGTGAACATAATTGTGCAATTACACTCCATTGTTCTTTCTTTAGAAGCTTTTTCATGCTATTAGAGCTGATTATCTTTCCTAGTTTTCATGCGATACCCCTTAATTCAACTTCCTTTCCTTCCCAAAAAAAATTCAAAAAAAGTTCTTGAAAATTAAAATCTATCGTACCCAAAGATTGTAAACATTAGACTCCTAGTGCAAAACCAACACCACCCATTGGAATGGAAGGCATTGAACTATTCAATACATATTCTCCCATGGATAGCTTGATATTATGGCACATTCTAGAGAAATTTATGGATCCTCCATTTGCAACCATTACTTGACACTCTGGTACTAGATATAGGAAGAAATTTAATTCCTTGGCTATCTTACAATGAATAAAATTATGGATACTACTTGAATCAATAAACACTATTGCGTTTTTCTTCTTGATATGTCCTTCTATCTTGAGAGTTTAAAGATTGGTAATTCCTTCCAATGCATTACAAGATATGGTCAGATTCATTTCTTCTTTCTCTAGGGTTGGTTCCTAGTGTATATCATCTTCTTTTGATGTTTCTTGTTCCTTTTCTTTCTCCTTTTCACAATTGATGTTAAATTATTTCTTCTCAGCACCCTTATGACCTTTAGTGTATTTTCTATCACAATTGTAACAAAACCCTTTTTCTCTTTTTTCTTTTAATTGTTGTGGTGTCAACTTTGTAAGTTTTGGAAGGCTAAGAGAAACCACACTTCCTTCTTTATAGTTTTGAGTGGTATGCTTCCTTTTTATCCATAATTTTTCTTTCAATTTTTCTTGCCAACCTAAATGCCTTCTCCAATGATTCATGTTCCCAAAGGAAAACCTCATGTTGGATGTTATCATTTAGAGTCCCTATGAATACATCAATCCTATGCTCCTTCGAAATATCATTTACCCTTATATTCAATTTTTGGAAGTCCTGAATGTGCTCCACTATTAAACCCTTTGGTTAGAGATTTATCAATTGGCTAAAGAAGGTGTTTCTCTTTGTATCCTCATAATGTGCTATCATTTCCTATGTAAAAATTGACCAAGTGATAATTTTTTTATGAGAGCAAAGGCATCTATACCATACAAACTAATTGGGTTTCAAATATAAAGTTGCAATACATACCTTTTGTGTGTTTTAAACATTATGGAGATCAAAATACTGCTCCATCTGTAGTATCCGTGTTACGGGATCCTTGCTATCAAAATTTCTCATATCGATATTTGGAATATGGTGGGTTTTCAATCCAACATTAGAGTCTATGAAATCATGATTAACATTTCTTTTGTTCTCATCACGAGTTTCCTCTATTACCTTTTCGCCATTACGAAGCATTTCTTGTAGCAACTTTGCCAAACCTCCCTTCAAACCTTCCATGTCTTTCTTCAATCTTAAATGTTACCTTTCATTTTTTCTTCTATACCATCCATCTCAGCTTCCATGCCATTCTTCAAACTATCCATCTTAGCTTCTGTTACTTTTTGTGAAAGTGAAATGCTTTACACTTAGTCTCGTAATTTTGATATATCATGTTACATTTCTTCCTCTACTTCATGAGTCATAGTAGATATTTCTCATTTCTTACTAGGTGTTTCTGTTTCCTTTCTTCAAGGCATCAATTAATGATAATTATTCCTAATTATTCCCTTTGGATCAATTCAAACTAATTTTTCAAATAAAACTTCTCTAATTTTTAAAAAGACTAGACACCTTTTTTTTCTTTGTAGGAGCTCGATATTGAATCTGTGGTATCTCTGTAATTTTGGAACTTCAAGGTCTGAAATTTTGATTTGTGATAGCCCTATGAGTTCTCTTTCCAATGCGATAAGTATGATCAAGATTGGATTCTCCAAGAAATAGTTATGCCCAATACCCCACGATGACCTGCTTATACACTGGTTTAGTAGAACGAACTTGTACGAAGTGCCACATGTCACTGTTTCACCCTTTGGCCATAAAAAAATACCCAACAAATTAATTCCATCCTATCTCTATCATGTGTTACGAAATTTGAATCTAATGCTCAAAGAAAAAGTTACGATGATTTTCCCAAGGTCACCTGTTTGAGATGGAATTGCGGAGCCTGCAAAAAGCCTAACTTCCTTAGCTCATATCGCCGAAAATATAGTGATAAAAGGTATGAAATTTGGACACGACATTCATCAGGATTGTGTCTCAAATTGGTTTCACTTATTTCATCTAAAGATTTGCATCAAAATAGTTATAGTGACAATTCCATGATGACCTGTTTGCTGCAACGAAACCCTAGAATCCAAAGCTCTGATTCCAAATGTTATGCAACCAACTCATCAAATAAAAGAAGAGATAGATCAAGGACTTCAAAATTAGCCTCTTTGAGGGGAAAACCTCCTTTAGATTACAAAAATGAAAAATTCTTGGATGATTCAAGTGACAAAACCTCCTTTCTATATATAGGAGTCTAAGGGGTCACAATATAATAAGAGTCGACATAGCAATAATAATGTAAGGCCACAATAATAACAATAGTGGGCTTCTATGGGGCACAATAATAAAAATTTGGGGACTACATGGTCACAACAATAACAATAAGGGGACTAGATGGGCACAAAAATAACAATAAGGGGGCTACCCTAATAAAAATAAGGGAATACACTAGTATTATAGGGACCTAACGTGATTTTTCAGTGGTTTTCCATTAGAACTTAGAGATCAGATTGAGTGTGAAAAGCCTTAGTCATTTGAGGAAGTCATTGGGAAATTGAAGCATTTCTATGAACAATCAAAGCATAAGAATGAATCTCATCAAGGATAGAAAGAAAAATACAAAGGTAAAGGTAGATGGATGCCTAAGAGAGCAAGGCCTCAGAATGCAGATGGGAAAGAGAATATGGCACTAGAAAGAAGTTTAATGCAACTAGACGAGGAAATGGGTCACATCAACAACATAAAGGTGAGGGCACTGGTTGGTTGGCATGTTGGAAACGTGCTGAGGAACACATTTGGAGAGATTTTCCATATAATCAGGGTGGTATGCCTAAGATATATAGTGCACAGGAGGCGAATACTATCAAGGATGTGGGACATAGTATTCCTCATATTTATGCGGCCGTCGACAACAGGCAGGCAGAGAACCAGGCATCTATCATTGAGATGGATGGTAAGCTTTGTGATCAATTTATTTCTATTTTGATTGACCCTGGATCTAATTTTAGGTATGTTAGTCGTGACTTGGTGGATAAGTGTGGTTTGAGTAAAGAATTAAATGCATAATATTGTTTAGTGCAATTGGTTATAGGTAGAGAGAAGCGAGTTCATCATTGGGTAATATCTTGTTCATTTAATTTAAATGCTATGCCTACTGTAGAACATCTAAATGTATTACTGTTGGGATCATAATGGATTGGTTGTATCTTCAAAGAACCAAGGTAGACTGTTATGACAAAGACATTGAGTGTGTTGATGATAATGGAGAACCAAGAGTCTTGCAGGGTAAGAAGAAAGCCGCATCAGTTAAGACGGTGACAACTATGCAGGCAAAGCGGAGTTGCAGGAAAGGGTGTATGTTATTTCCAGTGCACATTCTTAGTGACAAAGGTAAGGAAGTGGAGGATGCAGACATGTTGAGAAGGTACCTAGTGTTGAGGAGGTAAATCCCCTCTACGGACAGAGGCGATCCCTACTAGCCCAGACCGGGTCTAGCAACAATCATACAATGCTACAACACAAGTTCCTAATTGCAAATTAATAGACCAGTGATGAAGGCCTACCTGGATTCCAACGCTAGTGCTTGTAGAAGAGGTGGTGCTCCCGTTCCTTTGCTCCGGCAGATCACAATCCCCACGATCTCTACGAATGGACACCTGCACATACAAGAAACGATGCAAACACAAACATAAAATCCAGCATATGCAACTATATATCAGTCAGAAAGGATATAACTCATCATCATCAAAAATAACAATAAGAGTGGAACCATAACCAATAGTCATTCATTAACAATTCATCAAAGAAGAATACAACCAAAGTTCTGACGCTAGATTCTCCTTTGGCTGGGTAGTCAGCAGCACATGTCTTGCAAAGCTTGTTGGGAATAGGGACAAGCCTCTCTCTCTTTGGTTATTGGACAAGAATCTCCTTGCTTGGATTTGGCCTTGTGGGAATTAAGAAGGCTCTTGCAGCATGCAGCTCTTGGAAACTTGACAATTCTCAATCTCTGGAATTCTGGAACTATCCCCCAAAAACTAGCCAACTAGCTTCCCAAGGAAAATGGACAAGCTTTTATAGAGGAAGAAGAGTTGGGATCCCTATAATCATGGGATTGGCCATATCATCAAGGAAGCTTCCATGAGAGGTGGCAAACCACTTCCTCTCTATGGAAATCTGTAGCCAAACCACCCAACTCAAGATAGATTCAGTCCAGGAATTTGTTAAGATGAAACTTCCGCCGTTTGTTTGTTAAAAAACAACACTGATTATGGTTGGCATGAGTGTGACTCTATGACAGAGCGCCAACTGTCACGTCCATTTTGGAGGATTTCCCTCATTGGCACGAGGGCTACACTATGGAACCGCGCCAATGGAAAAAGGGCTATTTTTAGGGTTTTTTAGCAGGAGATGTCTTCAGGGAAAACAAATCTCATGTTCAAGGGAATGCAATGCAAGTGTTTGGAGGCCATGTCACTTCTCATAGGTCCTGAAATGAGTCCTCCAAGCTACGGGAGAGGGGTAGCAGGGACGGTGACAAATTGCTGTGTAACAACTGTGGTAAGTCAGTTACTATCTGTTGATATTAAAATTTTAGATGAAGATAAATGCATTAGTTTGTTGTGTTCTCAATGAGATTCGTGAGATAGTCTAGTTATTGCAATAGGTAGCAATGCAACTACCTTGCAGTTTGATGAAATAAACTCATCCTTATTGGCGGAGGAGATGAGACGAAAAAATATGGAGAGCCAGAATGGTGATGCCTTATCTGTATGTGCACAGTCCTAGAACAGAAACAAAAATAAGTCATCGAGTGGGAGATCTAAATCTAGAGGGAGATCTAAATCTCCAGAAAAACATGTAAAGGTGGTGTGCTGGAAATGCAGAAATGAAGGGCACTACAAAAGGGACTGTAAATCTAAAGCTCCTGATAAAGGAAAGGGATCTTATGATGCTCCTTCTGCAGAGGTGAAAACCACCTTAGATGAAGGTGTGGATGTGTACATGGCTTCTTCAAGTACACATGTAGATCATGAGGCATAGTTGATTGACTCAGGTGCATCCTTTCACTTCACTCCCCATAGAGAGTGGTTCTGTGAGTATGAGAAATATGATGGTGGTGATGCCTTCTTGGGGGATGACAAGAAGGCTAGAATCGTTGGTCGCAGAAAATTAAAGTTAAAGTTGCAAGGTGGAAGGGTTAGAACACTTTTGGGTGTTCTGCATTTTCCTACATTGGCCAGAAATCTAATTTCCGTAAGAAAGCTGGATGATGTAGGTGTAAAAATAGTGTTCGAGAAGGATACCTGCAAGATGGTTCAGGGAGTGCTAGTATTGATGCGGGGAGTTCAGATTGGAACTTTGTACAAGTTGCAAGGTAGAACTGTTGTTGATGGGTGCAACAGTTCTGTGATTCCTAAAAGAGGAGCAGAAAATCTAGTGGTCTCTGTAGAGAAGACCATGGTGTGGCATCAAAGGATTGGACATATTGGAGAGAAGGGCCTTCGAATACTTCATGGTAAAGGTATGGTAGAAGGTATGAGTAATAGCTCTCTGGATTTTTATTTCTGTGAAAATTGTGTATATCAGAAGCAGAATTGGGTTAGTTTCCCCTCTGGTGGTAAGAGGGAAAAATAGATATTAGAGCTTGTGCACAGTGATGTGTTTAGACCTGTGAAGGTTCCATCACTAGGTAAGTCTATGTACTATTCCTCACTTATAGATGACTTCTCAAGGAATACATGGATATATTTCCTTAAGAAGAAATCTGAAGTCTTTGACAGGTTTAAAGAATTTAAGGCTCTGGTGGAAAACCAGACAGAGAAGAAGATAAAGGTGTTGAGGACAGATAACAGTGGAGAGTTTTGTAGTAAGGAATTTCAAGAATTCTGTAAGAAGTGTGGTATAGCATGGGAGAAGACTACTCCATACACACTTGAGCAAAATGGAGTTGCAAAAAGAATGAACAAGACGTTGATGCAAAGGGCAAGAAGCATGCTCGTTGGTGCTGGGTTAGGACAGGAATTCTGGGCAGAGGCAGTGGAGACAACATGTTACCTGGTCAACAGATCACCTCCATCGACGTTGGAGGATAGGATTCCACAAGAGGTATTGGCTGGTAAGAAACCCTCTCTTTCACATCTGAGGGTATTTGGATGTGATGCATATGTAAATGTTCCAAAGGAGAAATGAACCAAGTTGGATACTAAATCTGAAAAGTACATCTTTATTGGGTATAAGGATGGTCTAAAGGGTTATAAGCTTTGGAACCCAATAACAAGGAAGGTTGTGTATAGTTGAGATGTGGTGTTCAGAGGAGTAAAAGATGTTATTAAACATGAAGTCCAACCAAAAGAACCTAAGAAGATGGAGTTTGAGCTTAAGGAGGAAAAATCAGACTCTACAAAAGAGGAGGAATCAGAAGAAGAAGAGCCACAAACTCCGGGTGCGAGAAGATTAGTTCGAGAAAGAAGGAAGCCAGAAAGGTATAGTTCATTTTATTTCTATACAAATTTTGCTTTATTTGTTACTGATGATGATCCCAGAACTGTGAAGGAAGTTGTAGATTCAAAGGATGGAAAACTCTGGAAAGAGGCCATGGTTGATGAAATTGGATATTTAAACAAAAATGAGGCTTGGGATCTGGTGGAGTTGCTGGTTGGAAGGAAACCCATTGGCAGCAAATGGGTGTTCAAGAAGAAGACAAATGTAGAAGGAAAGGTGGAGAAATACAAAGCTCGGTTGGTAGCAAAAGGTTATTCCCAAGTGCTGGGAATTGATTTTGGGGATATTTTTTCCCCTATTGCCAAGGTAACTTCTATTAGATTACTTTTATCTAATGTTGTTGCTTTTGATTTTGAGGTAGAACAGATGGATGTGAAGACAACATTTCTTCATGGGATCTGGAACAGGAAATCTACATGAAGCAACCTGAAGGCTTTGCAGTGAAGGGTACGAAAGAAATGGTATGAAAATTAAAGATGTCTCTCCAAGGATTTGGTATCAGAAATTTGATACATTTATACGAGGACTTGGTTTCACCAGAAGCAAAGTAGATTACTATGTGTATCTTAAATTAATTGGGTGACCGTGTTATTTATCTAGTCTTGTATGTGGATAATATGTTGTTGGTTGGAAACGATAAAGAAATTATCCAGGATTTGAAGACCCATTTGTCCTCCAAGTTCGACATGAAAGATCTTGGTGCTGCAAACTATATTTTGGGCATGGAAATTAAAATAGACTGGGAAAAGAGGAAGCTCTGGTTAAACCAGAGGAAGTATGTCGAGACAACACTGCAAAGGTTTAATATGCAGGATAGTAAACAGGTGAAGGTTCCTGTTCCTATAGGTGTGAGGTTATTTGTTGAACAGTTTCCCAAGACACAAGAAGAGGAAGAGGACATGTCCCGTGTTACATATGAAAGTGCATTCGGTAGCCTGATGTATGCAATGGTCTATACTAGACCAGACATTGCACATGCAGTGGGAGTATTGAGCAGGTTTATGTCAAAAACCAGGGAAGGAGCATTAGACAACAGCAAAGCTAGTTTTCAAGTATTTGCGTGGCACTAGTGATTATGGTTTGTGCTACCAAGGAAGACTAGGATTGGACAGAGTGTTGGATATTCATGGCTTTGTTGATGCAGACTAGGCTGGAGATCTGGATAAGAGAAGATCTACTGGTGGGTATGTGTTTAACCTATTTGGAGGTTCAGTCAGTTGGATGAGTAAGAAACAATCCGTAGTGGCACTATCAACTACAGAGGCAGAATACATGGCAGCCATTCATGCAAGCAAGGAAGCAGTTTGGTTGTAGAGATTGTGTTCAAGTATGGGGTTAGTACAGACAGCTATAAGGATAGACTATGACAGCAAAAGTGCAATTTTCTTGGAAAAGAACCCTTCATATCATTCAAAGACAAAGCACATTGATGTTCAGTATCACTTTGTGAGGGATATGATAGGAGAAAAAAGGCGTTGCTGGTAAACGTGGACACTTTGAAGAATACTATAGATGCATTGAAAAAATATGTGAGCTCTGCGAAGTTCTCTTGGTGTAGAGAAAAAATGGGCATTGCAGGGCTGGATAAATGACTAATCTCTCTTGTGGCCCCCTATGGAAAGAAAACAACAAGTGGGAGAATTTTTGGTTGTGTTATATTCTTTCCATGACTATCCCACATAGTTAACTAGGGGGTTAGAGGGGGGGCAAAGCCCCCCCTTCATTGTGCCGATTGCATAGCGGGGAGGTATCAGGGGGTTTGAGGGGTGTAGGTGATGCAGGAGCATGACACTTGGAGGGAAAATATTCAAACCTATTCTAAAAATCCAAAATAATCTATAGGCAAAGGAGTCGGGTCCTTTAGCCAACAGTTTCCATGCTTTTCTAGTTTAATATAGGGATAGAATTAAGAATAAAAACATTCTATAATAATCACTTATGGATAAGCGATAATAAGTTTTTATGCATAATTGCTTTAAATCACTCTATGTAAAAGGCATGCTTTTGTATGGATAAGGACTGAGAGGGCTTATCTATTATTTATAAAATGAAATAATGGGATGCTTCAAAGGAGGGAGAGCCCAAAAGCATTTATCATCTGAAAAGAAAACCCTCTCTGTGCATCTGATTTATGGTTCTCTGTGGAGTCGAAATTGTATGCATGAATATGTTTGATGGCTTTCTTCTGAGTCTCAATATCCATGAATTAACCTTATTTCCAATTAATATTTTGGCTGAAGCCTCTAGATTGTTCTTTTCATTCATATCAGTGAGCCCTAGTTCTTTAATTGCTTTATAGAGCTCCACGGTGGAAACTCTGTTTTATAGAGAGAATTCATGAAAAAAAGCTTAGTCTAGATGTAGCTCTGGACTTGAAATATTATTGAATTCAATTCATACCCATATTGGGTCCGAACCATTATCGCATTGCAAGAACCACAAGTGGAGTGGAAGGGACATTTGGAACCGCCGAAGTCTGAAACCCCAACAGCTCAGAACCAAAACATTATAATAGAGAGCGGAAAGGTTATCAGGTCCACGATTGTTATCGCATCGCCAGATCGAAGCGGAGGAGCATTGCCTTGGGAACACTGAAGTTGCCGATAGAGATTTCTGATAGCCCATGTACTATCACATCAGGGTTGTTGGAATCTTATTGCTCCGTTCCATGCAGAATTTCTGACGGCAATTATAAACCGCCGATAATGTTATATGTGTTAAATACATTTCTTAAAATAAAGCGCCGATAGTGTAATTATTTAAAATTAACACTATAGGGGTATTAAGGCACCGATTGTGTATTTCCATTCCTTTGGAAGAAAAGACCTGCGACTATGTATTTTGCGTTTTAAACGCATTATCACTTGTTTTAAAGCAATGATAGTCAGTCTTTATAATTGCTATGGAATTATAGGCCGAGAAAGGGAAAAACAAACCTATTGCCTTAAAGCACCGATATGAAGGTTGGAGTGTATCAGAGGAAAACTCGTGAAGCTGCCTATAGATGACTCATACACCTCTTGAACCAAAAAGAGGAATTCAACCAGAAACTGAAGAAATTATATCAAGCTTTGGCCGTTTGTCCATATCACCTACACCCAGGCCACCATTAGTGGTATCAGAGCAACCAACTAACATTGAATTGAATCTCAGAAGAAGGAGAAGGAATGTTACTATGGCTTTCATAATTGGAAGAGGACGAGGATGTGGTGGAAGACGATAGCCCGTTGCAAATGCTGAAGTAATGGAAGCTGTGCAATAGATGTAAGCTAGATTGTATGCATTAACAATAGGCATAAATATAGATGATGGAGATGTTAGTGAACCTGAGGTTGAAGTTGCAAAGGAGGAAGTTGTAGTAGTTACCCCTGAGATGAGATTCTTCCAGTCAGTATTGAGATCCATAGGTAGGCCAAAGACTGAGGTTCAAATATATGAAGGAGGACTGAATCCTCAAGAATTGACAGACTGGATTAATGGCATGGATAAATTCTTTGATTATGAAGAAACAGAAGATGAGAAGAAAGTCAAGTTTGCTGTCACCAAGTTAAAAGGCCATGCAGCGCTTTGGTGGGATGGTGTGTAGGTAGAAAGAAAGGGACTTGACAAGAAACCTATCAAGGATTGGAGCAGAATGGTAGCAAAGCTAAAAGGTAAGTTTTTACCAAGTAATTATCAGCAAACTTTGTTCAGACAGATCAAAAATCTTAGACAGAGATCTTTAACAGTGAAAGAATACATAGAGGAATTCTACAAGGTAAGCATAAGAGTTGGAGAAGCCCATGATACAGATCAGAAGGTGGCTAGATATGTGAATGGCCTTAGGATGGACATTGAAGATGAGATAATTCTACTATCTCCTAAAAAAGTAGAGGAAGCTTATTAGATAACGCTGAAAGCTGAAGAAAAACTCATGAGGAAGTAGTCTGCGAGAGGTGATGCAAGAGGTAGAGGGAGTTTTTATAGAGGAAGAGGAGGTAGAGAAAGAGGAAGATAAATGAGATGTTACAGATGTAACAAACTGGGACACAGAGCCTTTGAGTTCCCAGAGAAATCAGAAACAAATTAGAGGTTGTTGCTCAAGCTGAGAGGGAAGAAACAACAGCAGTGACAGGAGAAGAAAATATACCAGAGAGAGGAGAATCTTTGGTAGTCAATAAAGTTTTTCTCAAGCTAGCAAAGGAGATAGTTGAACCATCACAGAGAAATACTTTATTCAGAATAGTGTGTAAAGTTTAAGGGAAATTTTGTCAGATGATCATTGATAGCGGTAGCACTGATAATTTGGTCTCTACAGAAGTGGTGGAGAAATTAAAGCTAAAGACAATGGAATACCCAACACCTTACAAGGTGTTGTGGTTACAAAAGGGACATCAACTGTTAGTGAATGAATAGTGTGAAGTGGAATTTTAGGTGAGAAAGTATAAATATAAAATTGTATGTGATGTGATGCCAATGGATGTGTGTCACATATTTCTTGGAAGACCTTGGCAATATAACAGAGGAGACATGCATGATGGAAAAAGAAACACCTACAAGTTTGGAAAGGATGGTGTCAATCATATGTTGTTGCCTCTGCAAAAAGAAGATGTACCAGGAAAGAAGACCGATCCAAAATCTATGTTACTAGGAGGAAAGGAATACTTGAAGCAGATTGAAGAGAATGAGGTAAATTTTGTTGTAATTTGCAAGCCCAAGGTGACAATGACCTCTACTAAAATTTCTAATTTACCCATTGAAATTCAAGAAATGTTGGAGAAATATTGTGATATTATTGTTGATGATTTTCCAAATGAGTTTCCACCCATTAGAAGAGTTAGCCATCTTATAGATTTGATTCTTGGAGCAAGTCTACCTAACAAAGCAACTTACAGAATGACTCCTATGGAAAATGAATAGGTTAGAAAGCGGGTTCAAAAATTGCTTGACAAAGGACTGATAAGAGAAAGCTTGAGTCCTTGTGCAGTGCCAATAGTGTTAAGTCCAATGAAAGACGGAGGCTAGACAATGTGTACAGATTCAAGAGCCATCAATAAAATCACAATCAGATACAGATTTCATTTACCTAGAATTGAAGATTTAATGGATTTCTTGAGTGGAGCAAAGTATTTTTCAAAACTAGGTCTTAAAAGTGGGTATCATCAGATAAGGATAAGAGAAGGAGATGAGTGCAAAACCGCTTTTAAGACAAATGAGGATTGTATGAGTGGAGAGTAATTCCTTTTGGGTTGTCAAATGCACCAAGTACATTTATGAGACTCATGAATGAATTTTTTTTTGATTTCATTAGTAAAGTTGTAATAGTATATCTGGACGATATATTAGTTTACAGCATGTCTAAGGAGGAGCATATGAGGCATTTGAATTGTGTCTTACAAAGGCTGCAATAGGAGAAATTATTTTTGAATTTGAAGAAGTATTCATTCATGAAAGAGGAGCTAGTGTACTTGGGTTTTGTTATTTTTGTTGAAGGGATGAAGGTGGATCTACAGAAGATCAAGGCAATCATGGAATAGCCTTCACCTAAAAGTGTTTTTGAGGTAATAAGTTTTCATGGTCTTGCTAGCTTTTATAGAAAATTCATTAATAATTTTAGTAAGATTAATGCACCTATTATTGAGACCATAAAGAAGGACAAACAACCATTTAGATGGATTGCTGAAGCAGAAAAAAAGAATTCAGTTGTTAAAGAAGAAAATCACTGAAAAGCCTATTTTGGTTTTACCTGATTTTAATAAGCCTTTCCAAGTGAAGTGTGATGCTAGCAGAGAAGCTATTGGAGGTGTATTAAGCTAGTAAGATAGACCTATAGCCTACTTTAGTGAAAAGGTAAATGATTCCAAAAAGAAGTATTCTTCTAATGATAAGGAGTTCTATGCAATTGTGTAGTCATTGAAGAAATAGAGGCATTATCTAATGTCAAAGGAGTTCATATTTTATTCAGATAACCATGCACTACAGTATACTATGTAGCAACGAAAGCTTAGCCAAAAACATGCTAAATGGGTAGAGCTTCTTCAAGGTTTCCATTTTGTTTTGAAGCATATAAATGGCCAATCAAACAAAGTTGTAGATGCCTTAAGTAGGAGGAATGTATTATTTCAAGAAAGTCAAATCCAAGTGTTGGGTTTTGATTTTCTTAAAGAATTGTATGAAACCTATCCAAATTTTAAAGAGGCATTTGAAGCTTATAAAAATCATGTTTTGATGGAGAGGATTAAATGGTTGGATTACTTCTTACAAGATGGACTATTGTTTAAGAAAAGTCAGTTGTGCATACCAAACTACTCAATGAGGGAGAATTTAATCGAAGAAAAACATAGTGGAGGACTTGTAGGACATTTTGGCACAGAGAATACTTTTGAACAGTTTAACAGATTTTATTTCAGGCCGAAAATGAAATCTGAAGTGGAGAAGTATGTGAAAACTTGCAAAGTCTGTCAACATGCAAAGGGAAGGAGCCAAAACACAGGTTTGCATATTCCATTACCAATTCCAGATAAGCCTTGGGATATGGTGAGTATGGATTTTGTTTTGGGTTTACCAAAGACTCAAAGAGGTAATGATTCAATTTTTGTTGTAATGGACAGATTTTAAAAAATGGCACACTTTATTCCATGTTATAAGACTAGTGATGCTTCTCACATTGCTAATTTGTTTTTTAAGGAGGTTGTAAGATTGTATGGGTTGCTTAAGAGTATTGTCTCAGACAAGGATTCCAAATTTGTTGGAAATTTTTGGAGGACATTATAGAAGAAGCTGGGAACTAAACTAAGTTTTAGCTCTGCCTATCATCCACAAACTGATGGACAGACTGAAGTTGTGAACAAGATTTTGGGCAATCTTTTAAGGAGCCTTACTGCAGAACATCCAAAGTAGTGGGGTCAAGTATTCACACAAGATGAATATGCATATAATGACTCACCTAATAGGAGTACAGGACAAAGTCCATTCCATATTATTTATGGAATGCATCCAAGAGGAGTAGCTGAGTTAAGAAACTTGGGAAAAGAAGAGATGAGAAGTGCAGAGGGTGAAGATTTTGCTTCAAGAATGCAAGCAATACATGAACAAGTGAAATAGAAGCAGTAGGATAGCAACATCAAGTAAAATACCACAGCAGACATGAGAAGAAGAGAGGTGAACTTTGAAGTTGGAGATATGGTTTTAGCACATCTCAGAAAGGAGAGGTTTCCAAAGAGGGAGTATAACAAATTGAAGTGCAAAAAAATTGGACCGTGCAGAGTGTTGAGGAAATTTTCTACAAATGCCTATGAGATTGAGTTACCCCCTGATGTTGGAATATCAACAATTTTTAATGTTGTAGACCTGTACAAGTATGAATGTTAAACTGCAGATGATATACCACAAGATCAAGAGACCCAAGAGATTGACTGGGTAAAACAGTTACCCACAACAAATAATTTGGAGCGAGAAAGAATTCTGGACAAGAAGAAGTTTAAGAAAACAAGGGGACAAGATTACTTCCAGTATTTGGTAAAATGGAAGGACCAGCTAACCGCTAAAGCTACTTGGGTTACAGAAGACATGCTATAGAAATTGGGTAGTTCTATAGATGAACTCATGGACAGGAGCCCATGAAGAATTTTGTCCTCAAGAGTTTGATGCAGAAGCATGAGACTTGGAGGAAAAATCTTCAAACTTATTCCAAAAATCCAAAAAAATCTACAGGAAAAGGAGTGGGGTCCTTTAGCCAGCAGTTTCCATGCTTTTCTAGTTTAAGATAGAGATAGAATTAAGAATAAAAGCATTCTGTAATAATTGCTTATGGATAAGAGATTAAAAGTTTTTATGCATAATTGCTTTAAATCACTTTATGTAAAAGGCATGATTTTGTATGGATAAGGACCGAGAGGGCTTATATCTTATTTATAAAATGAAATGATGGGATGCTCCGAAGGAGGGAGATCCTGAAAGCATTTATCATCTAAAAAGAAAACCCTCTCTGTGCATCTGATTTATGGTTCTCTGTTGAGTCGAAATTGTATGTGTGAATCTATTTGATGGCTTTCTTCTGAGTTTTAATATGCATGAATTAAACTTATTTCCAATTAATATTTTGGCTGAAGCCTTTAGATTGTGCTTTTCATTCATATCGGCAAGCCCTAGTTCTTTAATTGGTTTACAGAGATCCGTGGAAAAAACTCTATTTTACAGAGAGAATTCATGAAAAAAACCTTAGTCTGGACGTAGCTCTAGACTTGAAATATTATTGAATTCAGTTCATACCCATATCAGGTCTGAACCATTATCGCATCGCAAGAACCACAAGTGCAGTGGAAGGGACCTATGGAACCGCCGAAGTCTGAAACCCCGATAACCCGGAACCGAAACATTATAAAGGAGAGTAGAAAGGCTATTGGGTCCGTGATTTTTATTTCATCGCCAGATCGAAGCGGAGGAGCCTTACCTTGGGAACACTGAAGTCTCTGATAGCGATTTTCGATAGCCCATGTACTATTGCATCGTGGTTATTGGAATGTTATTGCTCTGTTCCATGCGGAATTTTTGACGACGATTATAAACCACTGATAGTGTTATTTGTGTTAAATAGATTTCTTAAAATAAAGTGTTGATACTGTAATTGTTTCGAATTAACACTATAGAGGTATTAAGGTGTCGATTGTGTATTTCCATTCCTTTGGAAACAAAGGCCTCTGAATGTGTATTTTGCGTTTTAAATGCATTATCACTTGTTTTAAAGCAACAATAGTCTGTCTTTATAATTCCTATGGAATTATAGGCCCAGAAAGGGAAAAATAGGCCTATTTCCTTAAAGCACCGATATGAAGGTTGGAGTGTATTAGAGGAAAACTCATGAAGCTACCTATAGATGAATGATACACCTCTTGAACCAGAAAGAGGAATTCAGCCAGAAATTGAAGAATTTATATCAAGCTTCGGTCGTTTGTCCATATCTCCTACACCTAGGCCACCAGCAGGTAACCTGCCTCTATGGGGCCCAGGGCAGTGCCCCAAAAAATTTTGTTTGTTGGACCCCATATTAGGTTGGGCGGACCTACCTATCATTTTTTGCATGATTTTCACACATGGTTTTGGACGCGATGGTTTTCAGCCCATGGTTTTGGACACGATGGTTCTCAGTCCATGGTATTGGATGCTTCGGGATGTATAAATATGTATTGTAACATTGAAAGGAACATAATGAAAAATCAAGTTGGTAGTCCCGGTTTTGGGATCCAGGGGAAAATCTCTATGTATATGTGTTTTACGTGTTATTCTCTTGTATTGTTTATTTTCTATCTTTTAGAATTCGTATGCAGGTAATTTCTATACGGGGTTAAAACCTACATGTTTTTGTTATGAGGGCCAATTTCCTTCACAATTTTGGCACCCATGTTTGGTAGGTTTGTGCATCCTATATCAATTGTTTCTTTTGGGAGGGTTATAATATCTATGTAGACAAGATATTTAAGATCTATTACCTAAGACTTGATCCTTTCATTGAGTTACATTAGATCTATTTTCTATGGCAGTTACTTTTGTTGACATGTATTATAGCACTATGTTCTAGAATCTTTGTTTTTAAATTTTATATTTGTTTAAAATTTTATTTTTTAAAAATATTTTTGTTTCTCCCATTGAAATTTGGGGTTAATTTCTAGCCATCCTTGAAACCCTTCCCCTCACCCCTATCCCTGAAACACCATGCAAAATAGCCCAAGTTGTTCACAAGTCATAGCATTTTGTATGTAGTGTATTAATTTCTTCTAAAATTAGAGATTTTCCCCTTTTTCCCCCTTATCTTTTGAAAGTTGACATCATTTTAATTTCCTCTGTTGATTTTCTCCTTGGGTTCACCATGAAAAATTTCTTTAGTTACTAATTTAGCTTGTATCTTCCTTATCCATTTATTTTCCATTCATTGATATTTTCAAAGTTATAAAGTATAATAAAAGGGATATGGAATTGTATCTCGAGTTCTATTAAAACTGCCATCTTATTTTCTGAGTTTTCCATTTTCACTTAAGAGCTTCAATAAATGGAAGTACACCTAAATACAATATGTAGGATCAAACTATTTGCTTCGTCAAAATTAACCACTTATTTATTCTTTATATTTCTTGGAGTTTGATGGATTGGGACAGTGGTGGACCATGCTTCTATGCTTTTCCGTTTCAGTTGTTTGTTTGTCCCATTATTCCCATGCATTAATTTTTCCAAAGTTATAAAGTATACGAAAATTGTATCTTGGGTGCTATTATAACTGCCATCTTATTTTCTGAGTTTTCCATTTTCACATAAGACCTTCAATAAATTGAAGCACATCGCAATACAATACGTAGTATCAAACTTTAATGCTTTGTGAAAATGTTCCACTTAATTATTCTTTATATTTCTTTAAGTTTAATGGATTGGGTCATATACCATGTTTCGATGCTTTGTTATTTGTTTGTTTGGCCAGTTGTGGTAGCATAATGAAATTGCAAATTTCTATATGGGTTTTATATAGTTAGCTTAGGATTTATTTTTTTCAATCAACTTACTTAAGATGGTAGTTAGCTTGTTCAACATAAAACTAATTCATATGGTGTTGATGTATATAGAAATTTTATGTACCTATTCCTTGAGACAAATAATGCTATCACAATGTCAGGATACATTGGCATGGAAAAGAACATTGATCAGGAGCCACCTGGCAACATTTAGGCATTGCTTTAGATGAAGAGTTTCATCTTTCTTATCCTTGCGTTTTTCCCTCTGATAGGTAGGTGAGGAAATATATATGTTATTAATGTGATTTCATAAAAATATGTATGGAATTGAAGGATGTTTCTTCGGGGTTCTTGTTTAATTAGAACTAAAAGTTGACTTCTTGAAATCTAGGTAACTTCTATACAATTATGATCTCACTTTAAGTATAAGATGCTTATTAATACATGCATTTATTACCACCATTGTCCGCATTTTCTCATCTATGCTATTGATATTTAAACGCTCATTGAGTCAATACCTAAATGGATAGGACCTGTACTCTCCTTAGGGTATGTATATGTTGTCTCATGGGGTTTTACCATTCACCCTCCCCATTGTGATCATGGAAAAATCCCAGGTCATGGCGATTGCAATATAGAGTTCTCAAAGTGGTTGGCATGAACCTCATAAGCCACGAAGAGAACATGTGTGCATAATCAACACAAAATTATGTTCAAGTGCTAAGTCTCACAATATCCAAATCAAAATCAATTTTCACTTTTCAAACTTCATCTTGTCAAATATTAATGAAACAATTTGTTTAGTAAATGGTTTTGTGAAAATTTTGAGCAACATTACGACTAATTAGTAAACTTTTATGGCAGAAAATTTTGATGCAGTGAAAGAACAAATGAATTCCTTGGGATTTTTGTTAATGCATCTTTGCTTTGTAAAGGAGGTTGTTAATATTGAGAGAATGTTTCTGGAACCTAGAAAGATCAACATTATTTTTTACTTGCTTTAAATTTTTTAGTTTGAAATCATGTGTATTTCTCCCTTTATCATCCTCTTTAGGGTACACTTTAAAATAGCAACACTTTTTAGTAACAACAACTTGATGATGTTTAGGAGCACTCGTATGAACAAAATGGTAATAAGGGTGGCATTTTTCTTGTGTATATCTTGAGATTTATTTTTTATTTTTGCCAGAATTTTTCATTCTGCAAATAAATCAGGTTTCTTAATTTTCATTCCCTTTTCTCATTATGTCATCATTGTCATCTATTTCAATTTTATAGATATTTTTCTACACACTTTCCTCTTATGTCATTATTTTGTATATGGTGATATACATGATTCATGTGAGTAGACAGAAAGAGGATATTTATCTTTTACCGATCATTGAATTTTCCTCTTTAGTAGAGAATGGAGAAGTTTCTTGTAGAAAATTTCTTGATCCACTATAATGAAAATATTGTCTTTTTGGATTAGATGTTAGTCTGTTTGGTGCAATAAAAAATGCAGAGCTAGAAATCTTGTATGCTAATTTACCACTTGGCCCTTAAACTGTGTAACTTAGCTTTCATGGTTATGCCTAAGCGTTTTTCTAAAGGTTGAATACTAAGTTCCTAAGGTGTTCTTTTATATGGTGACGCTTTATTTTCTTTCTTTATACAGATCATCTAGCTACATGGTGGCCACTATTTCCCAACTAAATAAAACTTGTTTGAGTTTCTAGTAGGGATTCCTATGGTTTTTAATGTTGTGATTATTTCACCTTATGGTTATATGGGGCAAGCAAATGTTTGAGGAATGCTAGACAAGACATAGGTGGATAGATAAACAATTATTTTATAATTGCAATGTCCATTCCATGATATCCTCTCCTTATTGTTTGCTTGTATTTTGAATGTTTCTTTTTATTTATTATTTATTTTAACTATGGAACTGAAAATAGTTGGTATCATGTCTATTTAAACAACAACCAAAGCTTGAAGATGAAATTATTGTTACACTTAATTGATTCAAATCCTTTGAGTTATCTTTTGTGAAAATATTTTCATGACTATTAGAAAAGTTTAATTTCATGTTCTTATTTTAGCATGGGGTGTTTATATACTTGACCAAGTTCATGTGTTAGATAATGAAATGTTGTTGTGAATAAAATGATAAGTATTAGATATCAGACCTCATATTATTTGTTTTCACAAGCTATTTACAACTTGATATTTTTAGCATGTAACTTAGTTGACATCATTGTGCCTAAGCTTTCCTTCAAGGTTGAATATTGTTACTAAGGTGTTCATTTCTATGATGACATTTTATTTGATATGTTTATACAAGTCATCTTGCCACATAGTGGCCATTATCGACCAACTGAATAAAACTTGTTCGGGTTTCTCTCTTTTATGGGAAAAAAGTGTTTGACCTTGCTTATGTTGAAGTATATGTCATATAAATCCTTTATAGTCTAATTTAGTTTATATTCTAGTGTTCATCTCCTTTCATTTATTATACTCTACAGTGCATCTTATTTTATTTTCAAGAAAGGAACTCAACATTGATGGTAAGAAGCAAGAATTGAAGAAAGAGGAGAAAAATAATACTAGAGTGACAAATACAAAGAGAGAGAAAGAAGAGAATTAGTCTAGTGATACCCTTAGAGTCAATATCCCAAATAAGAAACACACATAGAGACTGATGGTCAAGTCTTCAGAGTTGGTGAATTCACCTACAATGGCTTGGCACCATAGTGATAATGTTTTGAAGTGATGAAACAATATTTCAATTGTAGATTATATTCCAACAAATATCAAGTTGGAAATTCATATTGTAATACTTACATTTCATATAATATAATTTTTGTAGTTGAAAATATTTATAGTTTCACTTTATATTGTTTAGCATTGTAATTAACATATGTAACTTTTAATGACATTGTATGACATTTTTTTAGTTTCGTCAAAGTCATATTAATAAATTTACGTTGATTAATAAGGAACACATAAGATCAATCTAAAACTACTAAATAGTAGTTTATATTGATTAATGATAAACACAAGTAAAATGAATATACGACTAAATTATTTGTGTATAGTGATTATTAATAAAAATAAATTAAATTAATATCAACTACTAAATTAGTTGTTTATATAATGAATATGAAACTACCAAGAAAGGATAAATGACTACCGCAAATGATAAATTTGTTATAATGACGACTAAATTTGTCATATATACAACTATTAGTAGCTAATTTACAATATCTTATAACACGACTGAAATTCAGTCATATTTCTTTGGTCATTAATTGGTTTCAAGTGATGACTAAAGTTTGCATATATATGACTATTAGTAGCTAATTTTCAGTATCTTATAACACGACCAAAATTTAGTCATATTTATTTGGTCATTAATTAGTTTCCAATGATGACTACATTTTTCATATATATGACTATTAGTAGCTAATTTACAGTATCTTATAACACGACCAATATTTTGGTCATACTTATTTGGCCATTAATTGGTTTTATAGGGTGATCATATAGTAATATATTTTGTTGTATATTTGGTCACTAATTGTGGCAATCAATTACTAAATCAGTGACTAAATTAATGACCAAATTTATGACTAAATACACTACTAGATGATAAAATTGAGACAACCAATTAATGACTAATCTAAAAACAACTAACAGTTGGTCACATTATAAGGTACTGTAATTAGATACTATTGGTCACCAACTGAAAAATGGTCCTTTATGTGAAATTTTTAGTCACTTTTTTTAGTAACTAATTACCCATTTTGTACTAGTGGAAAGTCTTAGACATCAAAAGAACAAAAGGATGCAAACTATTGAATGTAGTACTTCGGGATATACCCCCTCTGGACCTTTATATGAAATTACTCCTCTAGAATCATCTTTTCCTGTGAGTACTGAACTTGATATCACTTCTTTATTAGTTGGTGAGTTTGACATAGTAAAAAAAAAAAATAACTTGAGACTTTATTACCTGAGATATTTGAACATAAGTTTCTCGACTTAGACACATTACAACATAATATTATACAATATGAGGACCCTTAGTTAACTACATCTATTACTTCAGACCCTTCCTCTTCTCTTGCTTTGTCTTTGGCTCAACCCTAATATGTATATCTTGGACCCAACGATGAAGAAATTCCACTTGGTCTTCTGAGTATCCAGGAGATCACTCAAGAAGAATCTCAAACATCTTCTCCTATTCATTTGAGAGTGCTTCATCTCTATCAATTCCCTCCTCCTTAGAATCTAGCACAAGCTCATTTGTCTGACTCTCCTCTTTTCAACTCACTCTTGAGTTTCCCTCTGTAATCCTATTTTGGAAATTTAACCATGATTGAGTCTGCTATGGTTTCTCAACCCTCATTTACTACTATGACTAAGACAACCAATGTTGTAGCTTCTTCTATGTTTGTAACATCACTAGAGACACATTTATATGGTGGTATGTTCATCCTGCCTAGTTACCAATTGTTGTCTGGTACCTTTTCTAGTGCAATCTCCATTCCCTGAACTTCTTCCATGCCATCCTCTAATGGAATCCCATCTCGAACTTATTTAATGAGTGCTACAAAATCTACTCTTCCTTCTCTACACCAACCTTTAGTAGAGCACCAGTATGGTCCATATGTTAGTGGGTATTGACACCTACAACAACCCAATCCACCTTATGCTCAATACCCTCCTCCTGGGGGAAATGTTTCTCCACATTCTCTTACTCTTTTAGTGGGGGGAAACATATTGTTGGATTATTTCCTTCTCCTAATCAAATCCTACAAGCTAGTGCTCAATCTCATTCAAGTCCCAATTATGTGGGACATGGGGATTCACAGGGGGATCAATAGCATACCATGTCCATTCATACAGGGGGATATATATTGAAAAAAAAAATGACATATTATACTGAGCACATAATAGGGGGTAAAGGTATTTTATACTAGAAGGTATAAAAATGGATCTCAAAGCTAATTAAAACATATAAAAGGATATAAAAAAAAATTAATGAAAAAATGGATAGGTGTTGGGTGCAGGAATTGCACTTAAGCAAGCTCCTTCAACACTTAATTTTCAACTCGGGGGTTTTGTAAACTTAAAGATGAAGCACAAGTAATGCTAGAAGTAGTATGAACTTTTCCTATTTATATTCCTACTTCTCAGTTGAAATATTGCAGAATCAAATAGAAAAATCTCAAAGGAAACTAACAACAAAGTAATTCTAGTGCTGAATTGTAAAAGAATGAATTTTCGAAGAAATCAAATAAAGGAACATTCACACTACTGTAAACAATCTTAACTACTGAAGTAAAACTCTATGTTTATCCTTAGTATAGGTGGTGGCGGTTTAACAAGTGGGCCCTTGAAAAGATCTACGTTGTAAATGATTTTCTTCCTCACACTAAGCGGCTGTTCCTGTACTCTTGCAATCTACTTGCACTAGTACAGGTACAGAACTTATGTGAGAAGTATATTTTACACTTATAATGAAGACTTATCTCTTCATGTAGGGGCTTTAAGCCTCAAGGCTTGGAGCACTCTGTTCCTGTAACAAGACACTAGTTCTTCTACCGGAACAAAACTTCCTACAACAAGTATTCCAATTTACTTTTGAGAAAAATAAAAGGTGTGTTAACTATAAAAAGAATTGCAAATGCAAGAAAAATCAGAAATAACTTGGACATGAAAAAGAATGCTTTAATCAACTGAATCTCCAAATATAAATAAACTTTTAAGATGAAAACAATCTTCAATAGTTAAAGCAAAATTTCTTCAGTCAAAGGGTTTTGCATGAAATCAATTTTAACTTGAAACAAGTTCACTGTAATATTTCAGATTACTTTTAATCCTTTTCCTTAAATCATGAGGTGCAGATATAAATTAAGATATTGCAACAATGCTCTTTTCTATTTCATGAAGTCACCATTAAAATTTAGGAGTTTAACTTTTAATATTAAATTTCTTCCTTCATATGATGAATTCTTTCTTTGCAGAAATAGATTAAATCATATAAAGGGAAAAGAATAAAACACTTGCTATAAATAAACCAGCAAACCAAAGTGCAGAATCCTACATGCACTAGTGCGGGAATAATCTTATCTACATGATACAAGCGAAAGCAAACTAGAAAAGAAATTATAGGAAATAAAGTGATTCAAATTCACTTTCACACAATGGATCCATTCAAATTTTGACTGTTTAATGAAATAAATCAGAATTCTTAAGTAATAACAAAATTAAAATTTAAACCACGCTTCTTCAAATAAATAAAGTTAACACGCACTAATCTAAAAATGGGGCACTTAGGCTTCTTGTCTAACTTACAAGAACTTCTCCCATTTTCAAATCTTTAAATATTCCCAAGTCTTATTGATTAACCAATGTGGAATTAAATGTGTTTTTGACAATATAGGTGTATTCTTATATCTGTTTTAGAGTTGTTTATGTGCTGTGAATTGATCTCCTTAAATTGATGTATAAATACATATAACAGTAAATAATGCAGCAACAAGAATCACACATAAGACAAAAAATTAATATGGAGTTCACCCAAAACTCTTGGGCTACCTCTCCTTGAGCTCTAGTCAACTCAACTAGGCTCTTTGGGATTATGGTCTGAATTCTTTTATAAGTCTTTGACTCAACTGCAATGGTTTACAACTCATCCATTGGGCTCAGAATACCATATTTATCTCTAGCTATTTCGCTCTTGGCTCTTCGGCTCTGATTCTCATGAGCTCCTCTCGGCCTCTATACGCATCCAAAACTTTGGTGGCTATTTCTGTCAAGCACTCTAGATTTGTGGCTCTCAGCAATCTCTTACTCTTCCTGAGTATTCACTGAGCATCCCTAGGCTTCTCGGTTTCTTCAAGCTCTCTCGGAGCATTCCTCTACCTACGCCTCTGGGTATCTGTTAACTGTGTTCTCTGTGCTTTTTGTAACACATTGGTTACAGTCCGCCTCCATCATCAAATACTGACTGTTTCATCACAAAAAGCAGTTTACAATGGAAAGGGACCAGCGGCATGGGAAACCTGGTCGTTTTTCCTTTCCTTACTTTGCTTGGCTCTATGGCCTTTGAGGAGACCTCAACTCTACAGCATCCACCCATTCCTCTGTCCCTGATCATGACAAATCATTCCATTTCGCCTCTGTGGTTCTCTAAGCTTCATAACACATAAGTGTGATGGTGGCTTCTAATGGAAATGTACCAACGTACGTGAAAACTAGTCGTTTGGCCTTCCTCTACAAAAATGGACACATAATGCAATACACAGGAAAAACACTATCGGGTGACAAAACCCGAACATGAAAGAATACTCAATCGCATCTATAAATCCATCGAGTCTGCCATTATTCGCACTGTAACTATCGCACGATGAAATGATAAAAAACCCAATACACAGGAAATACAAAGAAATCTCGTGTTTCTGAATTTCAAATTTTATGTAATCGGGTCCGT
Source organism: Pinus tabuliformis (assembly GCA_031772625.1). Lineage (NCBI taxonomy): Eukaryota > Viridiplantae > Streptophyta > Pinopsida > Pinales > Pinaceae > Pinus > Pinus tabuliformis. The sequence goes on from CM062806.1 coordinate 294,736,385, forward strand.
GATCCCTATCGTGTCTGGCCCTTATTGCTTATCGAAATCACAAATTGTATAGGCCTATCGGGGATCACCGATTACCGATTGAATCTGGACCATTGATCTGATCCCTGATCAAATGGTCCAGATCGCATCGCATATTTCTATCACATCAGCCCTTTGACCACTGATTAAATCCTGGCCGTTGATCTCATTTCCGATCCAACGGCTGAGATCACACGTTATGGATCGACATATCACATTATCACATCTTGCATTTCTAATAGCCTGGGGATTCTATCCATTTACTATGCCAATCGTCGATGCCGATTCATCGCATATCACAATTGGCTCCGCCCGGGGTCTTGACACTGCATGCATGCCTGCCTTCGATCCGATCTGTTGGAGATCGGTGATCGAGGATCTCTTCCGCCTCTACTTTAATTCCTCCTCTCGACCCTTCTGATGTGACTTTTGCTTTATAAAGCCTTTTAGGCCATTTTTAGAATATTTTCCCTCCTTTTTCAAAGGACAAAAAGGCAACTTATTTCTATGATAACTTATGCATTCGAAATCCATTTTAGCCCATTCAAGTTGTAGTAGATTCAGAATGAAAATATATATGCAATGGGACTATTTCTAGGAGCATCCTTGGACTTTCATTTTCCTCTGTGAGGAACACTTAGAATTAGAACTCTATCCAAAATGAATTTTGGATCACGCCTTCCCACAGAAAGAACTTTTGGCCTCCAAAAGACTGATAAATTGATCTGAACAATAAATTAGAGTAGTAACACCCTCTTCTTTCAGCCTCAATACACTTGCCTTGCATAGTGCCTCTGAACCAAAGCCTTTGACCACTCTCCTTCCTGGATGTGTTGGTCCTCCTCGGAAGAACTATCTTCCTCCTTTCCTTCCTGCAGAACTTCTGCTGAGATGGTCACAGAAGGTAGTTTGAACTTCCCTGCCTTGATCATTGATCCAAGGTGGCTCAAACAAATGTGAAGTTACATCTCCTTCACAAGATTCTCATTTGTACATGTTTGACAAGCTTTTAAGAAAAACAGAAATACAGACAACAACTAGATGGCTTAAAATCTTGCTTCAACAAAAGAAACAGATTTTCACATGTTGTGAATAGCTCCATGTCTTATATCTGCATACAAATGATGGACTAGATAACAACCCCACAAAACATGCTTTTACAACAAATGACCATTCAAGTCAAGCATGTAGAAAAAGGCCATTAGCACTTTTTTTCAAAAGATGAAACACTTCATCATTATCTCCATCTTGGAAGCCAAGTTAACTTCTCCCGAGTCAACATTTCGTCACATGCATGTCAAAGCAATCAGCCCTGCAAGTTAATTACACATACATGTTCAAATACAAGGAAATCATCAACATCCCTATGTTCATGCACATCAAGCTTATGCATGCATTTCCTCCTTCAACTTTCGCTAAAGCACATTGTACTTTCGAAGTTGAAATGAAATATAATGTTGCGGCAACAAAGTTAGTCTCTTACTCAACCTCTTTCCATTCACCATCTTGGTAAACCTGCAACTTGTATTCCATTAACAAAGAAATGCAAATAGATGTGACTTGATATAATGCATCTTCAAAAGACATGCAATCTTTAATTGGATAAGAACTCTAATGATTTCTTACCAATCCATTTCAAAGGTCCTCCCTTTGTCTGCACATCAGCATCAACATGTGAATCATCATTAGACACATGAATCATGGAAACTTCCTTTCCATTTCTACCATCTTATCTTTCCACCTTCATCAGCTTTTGTGGAAGCATTGCTTGATTCAAAGTCCAACATTTTTCAGCAAGATTCCCTTGGTTATGGTAGTAAGTGCAACACATGTGCATAACAATGTAAACTTTGAAACAGGAACTATAAACTCAAAACGAGAACTCTGGCCAAAAAACCTCGAAAAAACATCAAAAACAGTGTTAAAAACGAAAAGTGTTGACGCTGGAATAACACCTTTTTTTTCTTGGTTAAATTTTCAACATGTTTTAGAAATGGTAGTAAAAACCAATTTTTTGCGCAAAAATTGTCCAAAAAATACCTTCAAAACGAAAAGTGTTAACGTTGGGAAAACACTCATTTTTTTTTCAAAAGTAAAATTTCAACATTTCGAAATAATAGCGTAAAATATTTTATGACACCGCAAAACAATAAAATTTAAAAGAAATAATGGAAACATAAAATTAAAAAAATAGAAATTAAAACAATGAAAAAACACAGAACAAAAAAAGTTAAAAAAAAATAACAAAACATAAATTATAATATATACTAAAAAAAAAAAAAAAAAACAAAAACAAAAAAAAAATCAAATATAAAAAAAAAAAAATCAATCATAAAAATAAAAAATAAAAAAACAGAATTAACGATAAGAATTAAAAAAAAAAAAAAAAAATTATAAACAAATAAATAGTTAAAAAAATATTTAAAAAAAATGGAAAATATATATATATATATATATATATATATATATATATATATATATATATATATATATATATATATATATATATCTTCTAAACCATTAAAAGAATTGGCAAAATGAAAAAAACAAAAATATGGAAAAGAAAAAATAACATTTAAAATAAACTTAAAGCTAAGTAGGTAAAAATAGAAAAAAAAAAAAAAAAAAAAATTAAAAAAAAAAAATTAAAATTAAAAACAAACTAGATTTAAAAAAATAAAAATAGAATAAAAATAAATAAAAATAAAAAAAACTAAAATTAAGACTAAAATGTTGATTACTTTAAAAAACAAATATAAAAATATATATAAAAAAGACAAAAATAAAAGATAAAAAATGTTAAAAAAAAAATTGTCTCATAAACCATAAAAGAATTTGGAAAAAAAATATATATATCTATATATAGAGAGAGAGAAATTAAAAAATACATTCACAAAAACTAGGAAAAAAAAATTAAAAACAAACTACTTTAAAAAACAAAAAAAAAATTTAAAAAACTAGTGAAATTAATATTAAAAAAAAAAAAAAAACTAAACTCAAATAATAAAAAAGGAACCCAAAAAAATAGGAAAATTATTTAAAAAAAACCAAAAAAATATTAAAATATTAAAAAAACCAAAAAAAGTTAATTTTTTTTTTTTCAAACAATTTTTCTTTATTAAAAAAAAATTATTATTATTATTTTAAAACAATTTTTTTTTCTTATTTAAAAAAAAATCGTTAAAAATTTTAATTTTTTTTTTTTTTTTTAACCGAAACAAATATTTTTATTTATGGGTGGCCAAAGCCATATCAAGTTTTACAATTCCCTGTTTCTTATAGAACAATTTCCGCTTTTATAAGATCGCCTTGCCCTTTTAAGGAATAGTTTCCATATTCGGTTCTCCTGCATTTATGCTGATCATGTTCTTTTCTAGGTTACATCCAATATTTGCCAGGCTATCTGCTTCTGTGTTTAATTCTCTGAGGATATGGAATATTTGAACTGAAGAGAAGTCCTTCATGAGTCTACTCACTCTTAATATCTGTTTGTTCAGAACTGGATCCTTGAGCCCTTTCTTATTTATTAGAGATTTTATCAGCAATTCTGAGTCTCCAAATACTAAGATTTCCCTTAGGTTTCCTTTTCTGGCTAGTTGGCAAGCTTTTAAAAGACTGAGGACTTCTGCCTGATTGTTGGTTTTAAGCCCAAGTCCCCAGCTGAATTCCTCTTTTCTTCCGTTCGGGAGGTAAATGACCCCCCTGCCCCTAACCTACCTGGATTGCCTTTCGAGGCTCCGTCAAAGAAGATAGTGCATTTTCCTTGTGATTTCCACCACCTCTGGAAGCTTTCCAAAGTGTCTCGAATCTGCCAATTTTCCTTGTGATTTGGACGAGTGATTGTTGAAGGTCTCGATATAGGAGTGTAATCGCCCAACCATGCTCTTTCTTCATCTCGTAGGGAGCTGTCTCTGACATTGGATTGTCTCAGAGTTTCTATTAGTAATTTCTTAGCCTTTTCTGCAACATTTCCTACAGTCATTTCTTTTTTATTAAAGACAATTTCGTTTCGGGAGAGCCACAACTTCCAGCACACATATTTTGGAGCTACAATCCACACCTTATGCCAAAGAGATTTGTCTGCTATGCTGTAGGGGTAGCGAGCTTTCCAAGACGAAAACATGTCTGTTATCGAACAGTGAGCTGGGGATCTAGCATTCAAACCTGCCAAGAAGTTAGTCCAGGCCTTCTGTGCATACTCACATTCAATAAATATATGGACTGAGGTTTCCAAGGCTTTTTTGCAAAACACACATCGATGTGGACCAGCTATGTTCCTTCTACATAGGTTATCTCCAGTCAGGATTTTGTTATGAAACAAAGTCCAAAAGAAAAAGTTGATCTTCGGAATGCTGAAGCTTTCCCAGATCTGCTTCCACACTGTTTTCGGGTGCGAGGAGTCTTTTTTGCCTTGCATATGTAAGTACCCTTGTTTGGCTGTGTACACCCCTGTTTGTCCCCATCCCCATGAATCCTCCTCATCCTTGTGCACTGGAGTAAAGTCTGTAATTGCATCTATGAAATAGTTTAACTGATTTTTTAAGTGCGCTGGAGTGTTGGGCAAAGTCCAGCACTGCCAATTGCCTTTGTTATCCCATTCTGTAATGTCCTCAATTTTCCTGATTCCTTTTGATCTTAACCAAGCTCTTAAATCTGCGATTTCGTTAATGTCTGAAAGTGGAGGATGGCCCATGATTCGATCTCTCCACAGTAATGTTTTTTTTCCGTTCCCTGGAATTTTATACAAATGTGTTCTGAAGAAATCTATCCCTTTGCAACAGAGTCTCCAAGCCTGTGTTCCTCTGGGAAAAGGCGCTGGGTTGAAGGAGACAATCGACTGATTTCTGAGATACTTGAGTTTTAAGAGCTGGCTGATAGGATGCATGGGCTCAGATATTAGCTGCCACAAGAGTTTACAGCCCAGGGCTAGATTTGCTTGTTCAGGGTCTCTAATTTGAGTCCACCTTCAGCAATGGGACACTTCACTGTTTCCCAATTAACTAAGTGAAATCGGTTGCTGTTCCCCTTCCCACCACTCCACAGAAAGTTCCGCATTAAACAAGAAATTTGGTCTGCGATTTGCCTTGGAGCCATCAACAAAGAGGCTTGGAATGTAGGCAGATCTGAAAGCACCGAACGGATGAGAGTGAGCTTGCCGCCTGTGGTAAGCCAGACTCCGCCCCACGCTGCTATCTTATTTTTGAACTTTGAAATCACCTCCTCCCACAAGTAATTGCGATTGGATCCCATCATCAAAGGAAGACCTAGATACTTTATTTTATCCCACTCTGCATAACCTTTGAACCCCAGTTCCCTGGCTATCCTTTCAATTGTTTGTTGATCGGTATTCCATCCGTAAACTGCACTTTTCCTCTCACTGATTAATGCTCCAGAAATACTGCAATAATTTTGGAGAATTGTCTTGAAGGAGTTAGCAATTCTCATTGAAGCGCCCCCGAGCAGGAGTGAATCATCAGCAAAGAGCGCATGGTTCACTGGGGCTACGCCTTGCACAATTCTTATCCCAGGGATGGTGCCAGTTTGTTGCTCCTGTGTCAGCTTTCTGCTTAATGTATCCGCCATCAGAATATAGAGAAAGGGAGACAGAGGGCAGCCTTGCCTCAGTCCCCTGGTGGCTAAAAAGAACTATGTTGGTCTCCCATTCACCATTGGAGCGATCCAGATGTTTTCGATGCAGGCTTTGATAAGGTTTATAAATTCCTGTTTGAACCCAAAGGCTGCAAGAACCCTGAACAGGAAAGAGCGGTTAACTCGATCAAAAGCATTACTCATATCTAATTTGATAATCATACCTTGTTCTTTCTGAGTATGGCTAGAATGGAGAGCCTCTTGGATTTGTATGACATTTTCCAGGATTTGTCTGCCTTTCACAAATCCTCCTTGGGCTGGAGAGATGAGCTTTTGAAGTAGTTTGGCCACGATCTTGTATGATGAATTACAAAGGGAGATCGGCCTGTATCTGTCAAAGGATCTTGGATTTGTTTCCTTGGGGATTAAAGCGAGAAATGTGGATTTTATTCCACCACCCACTTTTTCCTTCCTCAAGATTCCTCTTATCATTCTGAAGAGATCGATTTTGATTATCTCCCAACAAATTCTGTAAAAGTGTACTGTGAAACCGTCAGGACCTGGGGCTTTGTCTGGTTCCATGGACCAGACTATATTAGTTATCTCTTCTTCTGAAACTGGGCTCATCAGAGAATCATTATCTTCCACACTGACTAGATTCGGGATGGTTGTGAGGAACTCTGCTTCATCCTCCTCGTTCCCATTTCTTTCTGCACTAAGAAGATTCTGAAAATGGTTTACAACTGCTTCTTTGATTTGAGAAAATCCTTTATACACCTTACCACTAGTGCTGGTAATTTCTGTTATATGATTGCGCGAGAGCCGGGCCCTGCACTGCCTATGAAAGTATGAGGTATTTCTGTCCCCAGATTTGAGCGAGAGGCTTCGAGACTTTAAGCGCCCATATTCCTCTTCATTTCTAAAAGAATAGTATACATTCCTTTGAGCAGATTTTTCCTTGGCTAAATCTATGGGAGAGGGATCTTTCTCCTCCATTTCAAGTTGTATTCCTTCCAACTGAAGAACTGCCTCCTTCCTCTGCCTAGTGGGGGATTGCATGGATTTCTTTATCCAATCTTTGAGTGCTTTTTTTGTATTTTTCATTTTTTGTTCCCACACATAGCTTGGGGAACCGAGTACATCTATCCTCCATGCTTCTTCAACTATTTCTAAGAACCCTTCTTTACCTGCCCAAAGAGGGTTGAAACGAAATGGGAGAGGGCCTAAATCTTCTTCTTCTTTTAGGCATAAGAGGATAGGCTTATGGTCTGATGTGAGCTTTGGAAGAATCTTGGTGAAAACTATTCTGTTGTCCATCATTAAAGAGCTGCTGATGAGAAATCTATCCAACCTGGCAGAGATTTGATTTTCTCCTGTTCTGTTGTTAGTCCAGGTGTATTTGCCTTTCACTGGTTTGAAGTCTACCAAATCCCACTGCATTATCAGATTTCCCACAATATTGGTGAAAGGATCTCTAGACTGAATCCCTCCTTTCTTTTCTTTGGGATCTAGAGTTATGTTTAGATCTCCACCTATGACTAAATTTGAGGGGTTGATCTGCTCTAAATAATCCAAGAGTGTCCTCCAGCACTCTCTCTTTTCTTCATAATGAACAGGGACATACAAGTTAAACAGAGCGAGGGAAAGATTGCTTACGGTGTGACGCAGCTTTGTGAAGATCCAATGTTGGGTCGCTAAGAATCGTTCTAATGAGAAGTCTTTTGTCCAAAAAGTACCTATTCCTCTAGCCATGCCCCTTGCACTAACAACCTTACCTGAATCAAATTTCCATTTCATAGCGCTAGTGTTTAGAAGGGTTTCCCCTTCTACTTTGGTCTCTTGGAGCATAAGGATGTCTGCGGTCTCCATCTTCAATAAGCCTTTGATAGCCTCTGCCTTGTTGGGATTACCCAGACCCCTACAGTTCCAAGAGATCAGCTGCATCATTTACCACTTATAGGGGTAGGCCCTCCTCCTTTGGAGGCCCTAGGCCTGATATTTCTCCCTAGTGTCATTTCTATGGTAGCTTGACTGCCGAGGGTTTTCTGTCTTTCTGACTCCTCTTCTCTAGTTTCCCTGTTTGATCTTCGTCCAGCCCTTTTTGTTGTCCTTTCAAGTGTTTCATCATCTGATGATCCCATGTTCTCTATGGTTTTCTTCTTTTTTTTTATTATGTCTGCGTATGAAGGGGAAGATATATTGCTTAGGATGGGGATTGGATTATTACCTAGTTCTATGATTTCAATGTTCTCCTGCTGTGGTGGATCTTCTTCCCCTGCTTCTGGAGGATCTGAAGGAGGCGTAAGGATTTCAAAGGGGTTTTTGTCCCCCTCATTGCCTTTTATTTCAATGCTTCCGGCGTTTTGGTTGCTTGTGCTTCCATTATCTACTTTGTTCTCTGTCCCTTTAGCCTTGTTTTTGTTACTCTGTCTGCTGGTTGTTGTCTTCTTTGCCTGTTTCCATTGTTCTTCTTTTTCCTTCTCTGTTGTCTCCTCGTTTCTTTTTTTGCAATATCTTGCAAAGTGCCCGTACTCATGGCAGAATCGACACTTGAAAGGCAGCTGTTCGTAATCAAGCTCTTGAATTTGTGTCCAGTTTGCCACCGTTAGTTGGATCGCTTCGGGTAATCCTGTTTCCAGATCAACCTCCACGCAGATCCGGGCGCAGGAGTATTGATCCTTCCTTGGGGCCTGATCTATGTATTTCCCAAGTGCGTTTCCGATGGATTGAAGAGAGTTTTGACTCCAGCAGTGAAGGGGAAGGTGCGGGAGGCACACCCAGACAGGAACCGCCTTGGGCACGTCTTGTGCTGGATCGAAATCAGTAGACCATTTGTTCAAGTAGAGTCCTTGAGGCCCCATGAAGTATGGCCCATTTCTGAAGATCAGAACTCTATCCTCTGTACTGTCAAACAAGAAGACGAAGAACCCTTTGCCTACAAAGTAGATCTTGATTCCTTCATCAACCAGAGGTAGCCAATTTCTTTTGACCCATTCTTCGACTGCTCTCGGTGATGGCCACAGACTGGTAAACTGGCCGATTAGACCTCTTTCTGCAAGATTCAGCGCAGATCTACAGGTTTCCTCCTCTAGTAAAGCCACCTTGGGTATACTGTCCAGTTTTTTAACGAATTTTTGTTGCGGGCCTGTGACCTGGCGTTTTCCTGTAGCAGTTACAAGAGCCTTGAAAGCTTCAAGCTCCGGAGGAAGGGGGGGAGGGGCCGCAGGGCCGCCTCCAGGCTCCATGAGGGAGATCGCTTGCGGGATCGCTCAGTAGGCGCGGCTAGGGTTGCAGCAGCGCAGGGATCAATTTAGGTTCAACCGGTCCCTTATTAATGAAATTTAAATATGGTTACAAAATTATTATTTTCTTAAAAATTTAAAAAAAAAAATTCAACAAATTAAAATTTTAAATTTTAAATTTAAAAATTTTAAAAAATTATTTAAAAAAAAAAATTATGCATTTTTTTAAAAACATTTTTTTTTTCTCTAAATAATATTATATTAATTTTCTTTTTTCAGAACATTTTTATTTTTCTTATTTAAAAAAAAATCATTAAAAATATTTTAAATTTTTTAAAAATTTTTAATTTAAAAATTAAAAAGTTTATAACAATTATTTATAATAAAAAAAAAAAAAAAAAAATGATTTTTAATGCCCTCGGCCGCCCATTGTGGTGTGGCCGTGGGCGGAGGGTACTGCGCGCAATCCCTCCGCCCATGGCGGCGCCACCATGGGCAGCTGGGGGGCGGGCGTCTGATTCCACTTTGGTGCAAAATTGAATGAAACAACATGTAGATCAACATCGTAGTGAAAAATGTTTTGATGCAGGTGATTGGGTATTTTTACTGCTACATATCAAGCAAGCTATTTATGAGAAGGAAATGTTGGCAATACTACATACAGTTAAGAAATGGCGACCTTACCGAATGGGAAGACACTTCAAGGTAAAAATGGATCATGATAGTCTTAAATACTTTTTTGAACAACTATTATTTTTAGAAGAACAGAAAAAATGTGTCACAAATATGTTGGCTTATGACTTTGACATCATCTATAGAAAATGGAAGCAAAGTTTTGTTGCAGATGCACTCTCAAGAAAAGACAAGGATGTGGAAGCATTGTTTTGTGCTATTTCTATTATCTAACTAGAATGGATAAACGAAGAAAGGGATGAATGGAAGAAGGATGAAGAAGTATGGCCACTTATCCAAAAGTTGCAAAAGGTCCCAATTCAAACAATATTGCTAGAAATTGAAGATGAAGGAAAAATCATATTAGAACTTGGAGCAGTCACAGAAACAAGAACCCAATAGCTACGAAATTGATCAATTTTAGAGTATCTCATCAAGTGGAAGAACTTACCCACTGAAGATTCCACATGGGAGGACAAGAATTTTATACAGAAGCATCAAGAACTACTCAAGCGTTGAGGACAACACTTTTTGAAGGAGAGGGGCATGTTAGGCCCCTATAATACTAGTGTAACCCCTTATTGTTATTAGTAAAACCCCCTTATTATATTGATGTACCCATGTAGTGCCCATATTGTTACTATTGTGTCCCATAGAAGCACACTATTTTTATTAGTGTGCCCTTACATTGTTATTGTTATGTCAGCTCTGATTATATTATGACCCCTTAGACTCCTATATATAGAAAGGAGGTCTTTTCATTTGTAACATCCAAGAATTGTTCATTTGTGTAATGTAAAGGAGGTTGCCCCCTCAAAGAGGCTGAATTCTAAGGCATTCAACGATCTTTTCTATCTTTTTGTGAGCTGGTTTCATAACAGATATTTTCAAACAGAGGTAAATGTGGAGTTTCTGGTAGATTTGTGCTATCCACATTTGCGTCATAATTTAGATGAGGTGTACTTTAGTACTCATTAAAAATATTAGACCTCAAAACCTAAAATATCTTGCACTTTAAATGATTTCTCCCTAACTTAGTATATGATAAAGAAAAGTCTTAACCAAAATTTAAATAATATAATGCTATGATCTATCACTGTGGTAGTCATTCGTCTGCACTAATCATTCTTGGACTAAACCGGGTTGCATTGCAATGTGCTTCTATTGAACCTAATTGCACTACAACGTTCTTGCACTGAACCTGCCTGCATCGATCATGAACGTTCCTTCTCCAGGGATTTATGTAGCATTGAAGAAAGAGGGGATAAAAAAATTCTGATAGAACACAGTTCGTTGGCTAGACTAAATTCTTTTCCTGAATATACAAGAGAATTTTTATTTTCTATTCTTTGGTGTTTCATGAGCATGCCTTCTGATCTGGCTGCATCAGATCCTCCAATAGATCCATGAGGGAACAAAGAAGTGGGAAGTGATAATTTTCAGAATGGGAAAGAATATCATGATAGGGATTCCAATAATAATACTACCAAGGGGGATAAACAAAAATGGGATGTGGAAAAAAATTCAAGGGGAAAATGAGGATCTTACGAAATCAGATAGGGATAATTTTCTTAGAATAAAAAGGATGGTGATTCGTTATGGGATTAAGGAAAGAGAAATAGCAGGAACTAAGAAATGGACAAATAGAAGAAAGGAAAATTTTTATCTTTCAAGATCTTCCTACACTAGTGCCAGAGAAAGTAAATGCAGTGGGAATTAAGCATTTACTTGGATAAAAGTTTCCATACTAGTTACCCTAAACTTGGGTAAGAGCTTGGTTCCTTGAACATTCTTATTCTTGGTGACAACCAGCATATCTAAAAATCAAGTAACATTCTCTTTTTATTGAAATTTCGATATTCTTGCCTGCATGTTGGTTTTCAGGTTGATCCTTCTGCAATCATGTTAGTCAACTGATTTTCATAATTATAGGAAAAAAAATATTATATATATATATATATATATATATATATATATATATATATATATATCATATATATATATATATATATATATATATATATATATATATGTCAATTTTTTTTCTTTTTATCTTATTATATGAGGAAAAGGAAGAATCAGATCTTCAACAAGTTGGTGCTGCAACCTACCATCTCATTTTCATATCGTTGTTGGACTTGCTGTGTAAAATATCCTTTAGTAAGGGGCTGAAAATACACCTTCAATCTATGCCCATTTACCAGGAACACGAAATTTCATCCATGAATAGTTTTGATTTTTACCACTCCAATTTCAAACACTTTGATCATCTCATAAGCAACTATCTAGTGTGTATGGAATTTCCATTTAAAATATTTAAATCTAGAATCGTAAAGGAGTACCCAATCACCTAGCTAGAACTGCCTCTTCTAGATAGACTTGTCATGCCACTTCTTGTGCCGATGTTGAACCAATATGCTCTGCTGAACAGAATCCCTTCAAAATTCATATAACTCATTCAACTGTAGAAGACGTTGTTGCTGTGCTTTAGAGAGATCTAGCCCCAATTGGATTGCAGCCCTGAAGGTCTTTATATTGAATAGTATTGGCAAGAGGACTTGTTTCTCGTACACCAGCTCATATGGTGTTTTTCTTGTGTTGTTCCTCCAAGTGGTTCGGTATGACCACAAGGTTTCTGGTAATTTTTTAGCCCAATCCCTTCTGTGGATATTTACTGTCTTTGTGAGGATGGACTCAATCTCCTTGTTTGTGGACTCCACTTGACCATTTTCTTGCGGGTGATACAATGCATATTTCATGTGCCGTATTTTGTACTGCTCCATCACAACCTATACCAGATTAGAAATAAACTACGGTCCATTATCAAAAATAGTTTCTCTAGGCACACAAAATCTAGTAAAGATTTTAGTAAAAAGAAAATCAAAAACAACTTTTTTAGTAGCAAAAGAAACAACTTTAGCTTCTACCTACTTTGTTACGAAATATGTACAAACCAAAATATGATTTTTATTTAATGATGTTGGATTTATTGGTCCTAAAAAATCAATGGCCCATTTTTCAAAAGGCTCAATCATAACTTGAGGACATAAAGGCATTTCATTGGATTAATCAGGTTGGCCAATTCATTGATAGCTATCACATCGTTTGACATATTTTTTGGCATCCTTAAACAAGGAGGGCCAAAAGTAGCCAGCTCGTAACACTTTGTATGCAGTCCGCTTATCAGTGAAGTGACCTCCACAAGGTTTGTCATGGGAATATTTTAAGAAATCAAACACTTCTTCCTCTCTTACACATTTATGGATAATAAGGTATGGCCTAGTGTAAAAGAGGTGTCCTTGAATCCAAGAATATGCCACACTTTTCTGTATGATACTCTGCTTTTCACGAGCGGATAAGTGAGGTGGTGTTTTTCCAATGATTAAATAGTTAGCTACGTCAGCGAACCATGGGGATTTTTTTGACACAACAAAAACATGTTCATCAGGAAAATGATCATCAAGATGAATTGCTTCACCAGGATTATATAATCTTGAAAGGTAATATGCTACTACACTAGATTTTCTGGTATATCAACAATAGTAATGTTAAATTCTTGAAACAATAATAACCACCTAGTCACTCTACCACTAGTTAGTGGTTTATTCATGAAATATTTTATTGTGGAATGATCAGTATGCACAGAGAATTCATATCCTGTAATGTAATGTATGAATTTATTAATGGAAAAAATTACAGCTAAAAACTCTTTCTCAGTAACCGTGTAATTTAATTCAGCCGGTGACAAGTTTTTACTGATGAAGTAAAAGCATAGGATTGCTTGTCTTCTTCTTGTCCTAAAACTACTCCAACAGTAGTATTTGAGGCATCAGAGGAAATATGAAATGGAAGGGACTAGTTTGGTACTCTCAAAACTGGTGCCTAAACTAGTTTTTCCTTCAATGTCTCAAAGGACTGTTGGCAAGTTGTGGACCAAGAAAACTCACTATCCTTAGCCAAAATTCGGAAAGGGGGGTAGCTATTCTTGAGAAATTCTCAATGAATCTCCTATAGTAGCCCGCATGTCCCAAAAAACCTCTCACTTCCCTTTGCGTTTTGGGTACAGGAAGGCTCAAAATAATTTATATTTTTCCAGGGTCAAGCTAGATACCTTTTTTGGAAACAAGATGGCCAAGAACCACTCCTACCTTGCACACCAATCTACATTTTTTTTCACTCAAGGAAATATGAGCTTCTTGGAAATGAAGAAGCACTTTGTCTAGATTTTTTAGGGCTTCTTGAAATGAATCACCAAACACAGAAAAGTCATCCAATGAATCACCACACACTCAAGGCCAACATAAATGGCCAAGACTACCCTTCAAAGGTAGCCGGGGCATTACATAGCCCAAAGGGAAGCACTTGGTAAGAAAATGTACCGCATGGACATGTAAAAGTTGTTTTGTCTTGATCCTCAGCTGCAATCTATGTCTAGTTATAACACTAAAGCCATATAGAAAAGAAAAGTATGTCTTACCAGCAAGGGTATCGAGAACCTGGTCGATGAAAGGAAGGGGGAAGTAATCCTTAAGAGTGAATTTGTTCAATTCTCTATATTCAATGAAAATGCGCCATCTCCCATCTTCTTTTGGGACTAATACCAATGGAGAGACCCACTCGCTATCAGAAATAGGATAAATAAAATCAACATCCAAGAGTTTTTGCAATTCTTCCTTTACAACATCTCTTAGAGTTGGGTTCATACGCCTTTGGGGTTGTTGGATAGGTCAGGCTCCATCCTACATATAGATATGGTGGGTACAAGTTTCAGGAGGGATGTCTTTCATATCTTCATAGCCCCATGCAAAGGCATCAAGATTGTTTCGCCACAAACCCACAAGCTTCTCTTGTTGGTATGCATCCAAATCTAAACTGATATGCAAGGATTTTCCTAGACTAATCTCAATAAGAGTGGTATCAGGCTCAAGAGTACACAAAGGTGTCACTAGATATGGTGATGAGGTTGGTAGAGAGTCGTGACTTTCATAAAAATCCAAACTAAAAATATGACTCAATGACTCAAAATTGGGCACGGTTTCTAGATTTTTCAGGAAGTCTAGAATCTCACCATCCTATGAGGACTCAGCATACTGATGTATCATGGAAAAAGACTGAGTCTCCTCATCACTCTTATAGTCTAACCACAAACTATCTTGAAGCTCCTAAATGGATCTAGCGAGTGGATACAAGGTGACCTTCTTCCTAGAATCTCCATGGGAAATATACATGTCACCAAAACGACATCCAATGTAAGCATCGGTCGTAGCAAGCCATGGTCATCTGAAGATCAAGTGATGTCCTCCCACAGGATTCTTTGGTTGAAGCACAATGAAGTCTGTGAGGTATTCCCAAGAGTCTAATGAAACAACCACATCATCCAACACCCCTTCTGGCTTGATTTTAGATATGTCTACCAATTCAAGCATATTGGGAGTAGGACGAATATCAATCCAAGTTGATCCATGGTTTCCTTGGTCATAACATTAATGGCTAGCCCTAGGTATATAAGTACATTAGACACAAGGACATCACCTATCTAAACTGAGACAACAAGGTTTTCGGGGTTAATATATTTCTCCATGTGCATACACCTCGTCATTAACTTTGCTACTCTACCAACAAATTGAATAGTTTTAGGTTCCATCCTTCTCCTTCTTCGCTTCTTGAGACAAATTTCCCTAATGATTTTTGTGCAAATGGAGATCTCTTTGATATATTGGAGAAAAGGTACCTTTATGAAAAGGTTCCTATGCTAGGAGACTAGGCTAGACTCGGGAATGGGGTCATTCTTCTCCACAACTAACCTCTCTGGATAGGGAGGCCGGTTGGAAGAAGATGGCAAAGGCTCTAAGGGTACGTGGATGGGCTAGATGGTGACATCTTTTTTCAGAATGGTCAAGAGTTTCCTCCTCACCTTTGTCATCGATAATCACCATAGGCTGCTTTTTTTTTTATGAGGTTACTATCTTCCCCGATCTCAATTGGAGATCATTGACTCCAACTAGCATGGACTGATATCTGGATGAAGAAAGTGAGTTCATAGAATGGATTATTTGTACTGCTTTGTTATTGGGGTTGGGTAAGGGTTGGGAAGGTAGCTAAGGAGGTCGAAACGGTGGAGGTAAAGGAAATGGTGGCATTAGTTGACTCAGGTGAGGTAATGATGGTTGTGGCATTGGGTAAGGTGCATATGTAGATGGGTATGACTACATATGTGCAAGATAGGAATGGTGTGAATGGTTTGGCCCTCTCCATCCTAGTTGCCAAGAATGGGAGGGTTTTCCATAATGATATTGGTTTGCATGCTTCCAATGTTGAGAGTGACTAGTGTTAGGATAGGAATATGGATGCGCATTTTAATCGAAATAATGTGGCAGAAGTTCAGGAGCCATACCTACACTTACCTGAGGCCAGTTTCTTCGTGCTCCCATAGTATGCAATGATTCAGCTTCAGGTTACCCTCCTTCAAATACAACTTTCAGACCAAGTATGGAGGGACATTTTTCGGTGGCATGGTTCTATGTACAAATTTCACATTTATTAGTTTGTTTAATATCAAGAGTATATTCTCTTAAAAGATGCTTTTTCCTACATTTTGGCCAAAAAATAGAAAATGACTCTTGTTCCCCTACAAGTTTTTTTCTAAAATTTCAAAGAGTCTATTTTTTTTCTAAGAGTATTCATTATTTCAATTTTCATATTGTCCATTTTTTTTCCAATCCAATAATCATAGCATCAGTAGATTCATTTTTCTTATTTCTATTTCGAATTCCTTTACCAGATCTCTATTGGTTCCTCGAGAATTTCCTGCACAAGTCATAGATTTGATCAAAATATTTCTGAGCAATATCAACTTGTCCTAACAGATTTAGATTATTCCTAGCATCATCAGTAAGCCCACGTAAGAACAACGTTCTAATGGTACTTAGATCAAATTTGTGCTTTGACCTCTGGAGGATGTACATGAACCTCTCTAAGTATTCCTCTAGAGTCTCATCGTCATTTTTCAAAATAATAAAGATTTCATCTTGAATATCTCTAGTTTTACAATATACTTGGTATTTTGACAAGAACACTCTCTTTATTTGTTCCCAAGTAGATATAGTATTTCCTCCTAGTCCCATGAACCAGCGGAGTGCTGCATCCTTGAGAGTTGTAGGAAACAAATTTAACTTTTGAGCATTAGATGAATAATCATAACTTCTACATAAAATATCAAACTCAAACAAAAAAGAGTCTAGCTCTTCATGTACCTTACCATAGAAATGAGGAAGAGTTGATGGTGGAGTATTTTTCATTTGTACTTGTGTATCAGGATCCACAATTGGGAATCCAAAAGTGGATTGTTCCTCATTTACCTGATTTTCACCAGTTCCTTCTACATCGTCTTCATGATCTGCCATTGTTTCTCCTCTAAAAGAACCGTTCTCAATAGGCTGAGAAGGCTGACTATGGGTTCTAATAGTCCCTTTCTTCCCCTTTGTGGGCTGTGTCACACATATACTACTGATGCCAGAGTTCAGGTGGACATGTTCCTATGTGATGAGTCTTGGTTTGTTTGGACTTTCTACCTACAAAATAAGACCCAATATGAGATTTTATTTTAGATTTATTAATATTTCCTCGGCCCTTAGTGGGCTTCGAACCCCTACCTCTCTTAGGCATACATTTAGAAAAAAATGACAAAACAAAATTCCAATAAAATAGTACAACTCAAAAGTAACTCAGCACCTACAAATTTCTTCAAACAATAGAAGCACACTGCAAAAAAAATAATAACAGACTTACCCTACTATAGAAAAATGGGAAATTATTACCAATTCAAATCGCCTCCCTAGTAATGGCGCTAAAATGTTGGGTGTAGGAATTGTGCTTAAGCAAGCTCCTTCAACACTTAATTGTCAACCCGGGGGTTTTGTAAACTTATATATGAAGCATAGGTAATGCCAGAAGTGGTATGAACTTTTCCTATTTCTATTCCTACATCTCAATTGAATTCTTGCATAATCAAACAGAAAAATCTCAAAGGCAACTAACACTAAAGTAATTCTAGTGTTGGAATGTAAAAGAATGAATTTGCGAAGAAATAAAATAAAGGAACTTTCACACTATTGTGAACAATATTAACTGATGAAGTAAAACTCTATGTTTATCCTCAGTATAGGTGGTGGTGGTTTAACAAGTGGGCCATTGAAAATATCTACCTTACAAATGATTTTCCTCCTCACACTAAGTGGTCGTTCTTGTACTCTTGCAATATGCTTGAACTAATACAAGTATAGAAATTATGTGAGAAGTATATTTGACACTTATACTGAAGACTTATTTATTCATGTAGGGGCTCTAAGCCTCAAGGCTTGGAGCACTCTGCTCCTGTAACAAGACACTAATTCTTGTACTGGAACAGAGCTTCCTACACCAAGTATTCCAATTTACTTTTGAGAAAAATAAAAGGTGTGTTAACTATAAAAAGAATTGCAAATGCGAGCAGAATATGAAATAACTTGCAGACAAAAAAGAATGCTTTAATCAATTGAATCTCGCAAATAGAAATAAAATTTTAAGATGAAAATAATCTTCAAAATTTAAAGCAGAGTTTCTTCAGTCAAAGGGTTTTGCATGCAATCAAATCTAACTTGAAATAGGTTCACTATAATATTTCATATTATTTTTAATCCTTTTCCTTAAATCATGAGGTGCAAATATAAATTAAGATATTGCAACAATGCTCTTTTTTATTTCATGAAGTCATCTTTAATATTTAGGAGTTTAACTTTTAGTATTAAAATTTCTTCCATCAGATGATGAATGCTTGCTTTGCAGAAATAGATTAAATCATATCAAGGAAAAAGAATAAAACACTTGTTGTAAATAAACTAGCAAACTAGAGTGCAGAATCCTACATGCACTGGTGCAGGAATAATATTATCTACATGATCCAAGCGAAAAAAAAACTAGAAAATAAATTACAGGGAATAAAGTGATTCAATTTAACTTTCACACAATAGATCCATTCACACTTTGATTGTTTAACGAAATAAATCATAATCTTAAGTAATATCAAAATTAAAATTAAAACCACACTTCTGCAAATAAATAAAGTTAACATACACCTTTACGATGACAAAAGAAAGACGGTAAATGAGTTGGGTTCATTGGGGCCTAGCCGACCAACTCGTTTCCCGTTTTAGGAAATGAAAACCTTCAACACGTTAATAACACATCAATGAATAATTAAAACACAGAATGAGAAAATCATGGCACAACTCCTTGTATTAAATCCAAACAACAAATATACATTTGCATTCAAGTCTAGCCCAGAAGAGGGTGACAACGAGATTATAAATTAACCAAAAATTGCAACTGCAGTGCTATCACTATTGCTTGCTAACCTAATTCTATCTGAGACATATATTTTATACAACCCTTCGTCCTATGTCCATAACCAAAAATTACACAGTTATTCCATATCAAGCATTTCAACTGAAACGAAATAACAAGGAAAATTACAAAACTAAGTCAGCAGCTATAATAAGGTGTGAACTATTCATTGGTCGTAGAACTTACCCTTGTTCATATCCCCGACTATCCTCCACTTGAGTTCAACACCGGATGACTGCAACCAAACTGGATGACATGGACCATGATGCCCATGTGAAGTGATTGAGTTGTTGCAGTAATCACAAAATGAATAGTTGTCGGTGGTGCAGGAATCTACTTGCACTAGATCAACCTAGTATAATGATTAATACTTTAGCTTATCAAATACTTTAGGAAAGTAAACATAAGTTACAAGAAATATTAAAGGCACGAAATCTATTTAAAATGATTAATTCAGCACCTAATAAACCTTAAACATGAAATATGAAGTTTATGTAGGAATATACAGTATTCTTGGACTAGTGCAATAATGAGAAGGTTTATGGAGATAAACAGAGGTTAATGTTTGTGGTTTTGTAATAGGAAGGGGGTAAAAATAGAGAATTTTAGCCTACCAACAATATGTACAATATCTAGTGCCAAGTAGGGTTTTTTCGAATTAGGAAGGCGTATTGGCACATATTGGTAGCGGGCTAAGTAATGTTATTTTTAGAAGTATTTTCCAATATGTATTCAAATTAAGGGTATTGTTTAGTATTCCATAAATGCACGTGCTATGTCATAGGTTCATTGAGTAAAAAACCCATGATCTGGGAATGGTTACCAATCCTTGGAAACCTATTTTTCTTGTATAACCTCGCTTAGTTGTGAATCAAGTTCAAACATCTCAACCTGTTCCACCTCTATCTCAGATTCGTACTTTTCAACCTATATCCCAACTTGTTCAAGATCAAGATCATGGAAGTCAAAGTTTTACCTGTAACTAAACCTATTCCATTGGTATCTAGGGCCTCCCAAATCCCACTTACCCAGCCTCTTCAAGGTGTCTTATAACATCCACTGCTTGGTCAGGCTACTCCTCAAATCCCTGTGGGTCAACTTGTATATGGCATGGGATACGCACAAGCTACCCAACCTTACATTAGGATGATGGAAAATCCCATGGGGTAACCATATCAAGGTATTCCTCAAATGCCTTACCAAGGTCAACAAATGGAAACCAAACCACTTCAACCTTTTCAAGAGTATCATGGAAATGAGGAGGAAGGTTATGTTTATCCAGATTATCAAAACCCTCCCTACCCAAGAGAAAAAATACATGTTGCTCAAGCCATCCCATCTTACCTAGAATATCCTCCACCAGAATTTAATCAATAGTTTCCATCTGTGGTGACCCTTGAATTTCTAGATCTGACCTAGCTTACAAATGATTTCATTTGTCCCTCTCCATTGTGGTTGGTTATTCCTAAAAAATTACCGAGCGATATCCCAAAGTTCAATGGAACTACTAGAGAAGACCCATCTACAGATGTTATGACGTATCGTTTGTGGTGTTCTTCAAACTCTTTAAATGATGACTGTTTTTAATTATGTCTTTTCCAACATACACTTACTGGTTCGACAGAAGAGTGGTATATTGAATTACCACAAGATTCGTTCAAAAATCTTAGTTCCTTAGAAACCGCGTTCTTAACTCATTTTCAATTGTCCAATTTCTATGAAACCAAAAGTAAACTTTTGACTAATTTCAAACAATCTAATTGCACTCATATTCTTTATCATATTCATTTAGTAAAAACCTTCATTCTCGAAAAATTATTAGCTGAATGGATTATTAAGTCTCTATTACTATCCATTACAAAAGTTGTTGCTAAAGGAAAAGCGATGAGCACTAGTATTGTAGAAAGAATGATGCAACTCATGGGGCTACCAAGTTTACTTTAGCAACCCAGGGTTCGAACAAACTTGGAGGTGACAGTGCTATATACACAATTAGATGTGATGGTTCTGCTCTTTTTCACTGCTAAGATGGCGATAGACTGCTTATTTCTTTCCAAACCAGACTTCTATTGATTTAGAAGAAGCTTGATTACCAATGAGAAAAAGGGAAAATTGTACTAAAGGAAATCTTGTCTATTGTAGTAAGGAAAAGACTGAAATCAAATGCTTAAACACACCATTCATATAACTAACTACTAAGAATCTTTTCTTAAAAAGAATACTAAGTTAACATATGTTCAATCCTACTGTCCTAGGCATGCAATTTGAAACATCTAGAAATTCTACTGCTGTGCACGTAAATGAACAAAATAACTCTTTTTTCCTTTTTTCCTCTTTTGTGTGAAAATGTGAATGCTACCTTCTCTTCGTGGTGTGGCAGGTGGATTAGGGATGATGGTGAATGGTCAGATGGATTGGGAGGCAAGTATGGGTCTTCTCATATCTTGCTATGGGCATTTCCCACAATTCGGCCTCAAAACAGGTCACTACAGGTCAACCTACAAGATGTCCTAATGTGCCCTACAGGATGTCCTAATGCTCCTACAAGATCCTGTGTATTCCTACAAAATACAACCGAGAGCAAGAGGGATTTGGAAGTTGATGTAAGGCTTAGGGAAGGTGAATGGTGGGTGAAATAAGGCAAGGGAGTGCCTCAGACTCCTTCATAGCTCAAAACAGAGTTTTGAGATGGTTGGATTTTCTCAACAAGCTTGAAGAAGTATTCTTATGGAATGATGAATTTGGTGAGGGATTTAGTGAAAGAAAGTGATAACCATGGATGGATGAGGTTAGGATTCGGTTGTTGGTCATGAAATCTCTCTGCACTACTGAAACTCTTGCACTGCATCAATCACCGACATTTTATTCATGAATCATGTTAAACAAGAAAGCTTTTCAATTAACTAAGGAAAAACATAATTTTATTATCTAGTTTCCTATGCATGGGAAAACTTGAAAAATAATTTGAAACCTTTATGAGATCTAATGAAAGGCTAAAGACATCAAAAATGGAAATTAAATCCTATTCTTGAAAACTAGTAAAAGTTTTGGCTAAGTAACAAAAAACCCTAAATTCTATGAGAAATCAGAATTCTGTCTTTTTGGGGCTGCATAGGAGTTCTTTCCTCAAACCATGGTCCCTGAAGGGAGGAGTGAGGCCAAGTCCACATACTAATTTTCTTTTGATATTCCTTTATCTTGCTAAGCTGCTTCTAAACCAATGCACAAATGGAAGCAAACTAATCAAATCCACAAATACTTGAAATGAAATAACGTTGAAGACAATTCAACCATTAATCTAGGAAAACAACTAAGCATACAAATACAAGAAGATGAGCATTTTCTACTAGGGTTGGGCCCTAACACAAGAGCTTCAGCCATCTAAGTCAACTTAGTGATGGATCAAGGAAATTCTCATTCTCATTATCAAATCATAAAATTACATAACAATGTCTTCCAAAAGTCTTGAACTCGAAAAACGCTTAGTGCTTTTACATCAAAAATTCTAATCCTAATAAGGCTCTAGGAATCCTTATTTATACAGCTGAAGTCTCCAATGAATTCCTTAAATATAGTGAGGTTTGGCTTCCAAAATCAAGATCAACTGACTCTTTAACTGTCACTAGCTCAGCTTCCTTTTGATGTTCATGGATCGACTGCTTTCAACTCCGAGCTAGTGTGATTTGATGGAGGAATATTCAAATGAGTGAGGAGTAAATGAGGAGGATCTATCTCCCATAATCTCCCCTCCTTGTCGCATTCGATTTTCAACCCTTAATTAGCCAAAATTTCGATGATTTTCTCTCAAAAACCTGCAATCAATGCACATTAGTCCACTAGGCATAACATCTCACTTTTACTCATCTCATTAAGCAAAATATCATCAAAATATGTAAGCAATTATGAGAAGAGTTTATTTAAATAAGCTAGGAGGTGTATTAAGGTCCATATAGTTACTCAATGATGAGGCTCATCACCACCCCCTACTGAAAGTGTTGTTTATCCTCTAAGCAACTCAATCTATATCCATGTCTTTCATTTTTCTAGTGACCTCCCTTACATCCCATGCTTCTGTTTTAGTTTCCTCTTCGCATGCATAGAATCCTACCTTCCTCTCTATCTCCTCCCACTTCTTTCTTTCTTCCTACTCCTTCCTTCCTTCCATCATTCCTAACAGTAGTGGTGGACTGAGTCTCAAGCCAATCCAATTGAATTTGATTCTTTGGAGAGCTTTTTGTTGGAAATAATACTGAGAGGGCAGCGGTGGGGGGGGTGAGTTAGTTTTAGTCAAGTCAATAATATTTTTCTTTTCATACTCAATTTCATATATGCTACTTCAATTAAGTTAACCCGCATGTGCACGCAACTATGTTTAAAGAAACAAGCGTATATCCAGTAAAGTCATGATTCAGTTGATTACCATATGTTTATCTTTAATCTGAACATTAATACTTTATTAAACATTAAAGAGTAACCATGTGTAGTTAATAACAGAAAGAACCATCACACATAAGCAACACACATGAACACCAAGATGTAAGGTGGAAACCCAATGTGGGTAAAAACCACCTGCTGCTGTCTTCTCTGTCTTCTTTTAATAATAAGAAAAATTGTTTACAACATTGTACTGGCACAAACTCATATCAGTACGTAGGCTTCTACCTGCAGAAGGCTACCACCTTCTCCTATTCTCTATCTTCTACTGGGAGGGAGCTACAACCCCCTTGCTCTTGTATTGGCTGATATGTTTACCAGTACATAGGTGCTAGCCTACTGAAGGCTACAACCTTCTCACTTCCTCCAGGGACCGCGTTTCATAAATTTCCATACTGGACCCATCAATAACATTGAAGCTCAAATCAATCACCACTGTACTACATCTATATTATCCAATCACTGAAACTCAATATGAATCATCCAAACTCAATCAATCACTGTCAATCTACGAACCTCTAACACAACTGAATCAATCATTCATTCATACTTCAACCAATCAACTGCAACAGATAGATCACTGTAATCAATTCACAAATCTGAGTTACATTAGCATTCAGAATCAGTTGTAATCTGAAAATCATGCTTCAGAGTGTATACGCTATTTGGTATAAGCCAACCTACATGTATACATAGCTTCCCTGAAGCAAACTAGTGTGTAGATATGCAAACACTTTGCTGCACTTCTAGACTTCAAACATAATTACACATAGAGGATAAAACATGTGTCAGTGATCAGATCTAGCCCATCCATTATCAGATCACATAATGATAAGTCATTCTGATCCTGATCCATCATTAGATTTCATCCATCAAAACTGAAGCTAATCACAATCAACCAATTTGAATATGTAGAATACTATCACCAGAAAATAGTCACCAGAACACAATGTAAAACCCAGAACTCTACATCAACAGCCATAACCAATTGCAACTTCAAAAATCATGGTTCACAAGGTATACGCTACTTCGATGTGTTGAATAGATTATTCATTCCAAGCCTTAAGATCTCGATCCATCATTAAACCTTATCGTCCATCAAGCGCTAAGGTTCATCCTTGGTTCAGATCTAGCTATGCACCATAACCCAATAACCTATATACTAGATTTTGATCTTCATTAGATATTCAATCCTTGAGTGCATTTACCTAATGATCTTCTCCTCCTTCTATAGACTTAGGCCTTGCTCAATACTATGGACGAAAACCACTTAGAACCAATACCTTGGACAAAATACCTGGGGTCAACACTTCGGACCAGATACCTTGGACCAATACTATGGATCAAAATACCATGGACCAAATACCACAGACCAAAACTAAGCTTTCCAACATGTACATGCCTTTCCTTCTGTGAAAGTGTGTGTGTATGTTATACGTGCCTTTTGATCTATGACCTAACATGTACACATGGCTTGGTTAATAGAGAACTTGCGTATACCCTTCTTTCTTCATTCTGTGTAGTGTGAACTGTAATTCATCACATCTGTAAACGCTATTGTTATGCATTCTGTCACATCTGATATGTGTTCTGTAGATTCATCTAGTTACCATATGCCATCAAGTACAACACATACATCATAATGCCAACAGTCTCCCACTTTGGACTTGATGGTAACCATGTTGGTGTTGATTACTGCAAGTTGTAGAAACTGTTAGAGATAACAAGCAACACCAAAATACTCTCCCCCTTTGACATCAAGGGCAAAGGGCAGACCAGGATATTCTCCCCCTTTGATATCAAGGGCAAAGGGCTAACAAAAAGAAGACTCCCATATCTGAACCGCTGAATATAAACATTGATCATGATCCCCCTAATCACATGCTGAATTATCTGATATGCTGAAATGTGTTGATTCAGCTCCATGCTCGGATCCATGCTCCCCCTAAAAATAAGTAAGGTCTAGAAAAAGATGTTATAAAAGAATAAAATGAATCTATACATACATCATAATGACCTTCCTATCACCAATGACTCATACATACATCCATCTCCCAACCAAGTGGGGATATACCAAGTTTGACTCATCCACCCAACCAAGTGGGGATATACCAATTGTTCATACATGACTAAAATATAGAAATCATTACATCATCCTTCCCATGCATAGAGGGGGTACAAATTACACCATATGACCAAAAAGGGACTCATCAAAAGACTACAACAGACATAGACAAATTATCACATCATGGTTTTTGATATGATCTTTACATACATGCCATTTATAACAAAGACCAAATATCTAAACAAGACCATGACAGTCTTCAGCAACTATCATACACCATGTATGATTTGCTCCATAAGCATCTGTCAACAGCATCTAGACCAACAACCTGTATATGTACATCATGAGTTCCCAAGATATGATAGTGTAAATATCATCAACATGTGACAAAGAATGTCTGCATATAGATATCAACTCATCTTCTTAATCTCATCAAGATCAACTTGCTTCATTTTCATAACCTTGCAAGAATCAACTAAGAAAATGTCATATCTCCAAGCGGTAGCACCAAGTCATTAACATCATATAATATGTATGTGAAAATACCATAGTCATCATCCATGATCATAACATCATTATCAAGAACTACATGATCTTTCCAAAAGAACCTTCAATATATCAATCATGTATCATCACTAGGGAACATCCCACATCTGTTAAGCATCAACATATGTGAGTATCAACCTATCATCATGAGGTAAGGACTCATCATCATTATGTGACTAAGTAAGTCATGTCTTGGAATATCCATGTCTTCAAATAGATATGTCTTAATGAGACATGCAATAACATTATTCTCTTGGCCAACCAACAATATTTGTCAATATGCAACTTAAGTAATCATCCATGTATCCAGTATAGCAATATATCTAGAAAACCATGAGCTCATGGTCATTTGTCAAGATTTCTTGAAATCCTTAACAACAACAATCCTCAACCATGTGGGAGCCAAGAACTATAGGAATCTTGTATCATAATTGCAGCATATGATCTTTAGAAGGCATGATGACAACAACATAAAAGAAATGAGTGGCTTCATCATGAAGTTGTGTACTCAAGATTTGTACTTTTCTTTGTCCTTATGAAGATCATCATATATGCAACATATATGTACTATATGCATCATCAACGAGTCATCTACAATCATCCATAAATCTGATCTGAATACCAACTATGTGACCCCAGGAATCATATGAGATTTTATCATGGGAAACTCTTAATCATGGCATAGCAAGATGTATCCATATAAGCATCATCATCATTGATTAAGTACCAAGGTCTTCTAATAATAATGCCAACAATGCTTTATTAGAAGCATAGCATGTTCTCCCCTTGAACCTATTTCACTTGTTCATTGTCAGATCTAATCACTGCATATATCAGTAAGAAGAATCAAGGCATCACCATTAATTAGATATACATCAACTTATCAATAACTTGTGAGGATCAAAAACACTTCTAAATAACCTCCACATATTGTAGACATCTATCATTATGAGAGAGAAAATAACTGATAATTTTCTGAATCATATCAAATTAGTTTCTCTGAGTCTGTCCTATTGCATTTTTCTCAAACCACATATACGCGCCTGTAAAGCTTTGAACTTGCGTATATACGCAGCTTGTCTTTAGGAAACTTGCATATGAGATTTATAACATTGAAGTTTCACACTTACAGCTCTCCCTGAGTCTGTTATGTATGTGTACTATGCCATGCCACATTTTTCTGACTGTACTTCCTTCTTCTTCCATATCTTCAAGTGTAATGATGATTTCTCCTTTTGGTATGGTGCCTGAAATTTCCTCCTGCAGTCCTTTGCTATATGTCCAAACTTGTTACATGCATAACATCTTACATGTTTCATATTTCTTCTATAGCAGTCAATGGCTTTATGACCAAACATATTGCAAGAAAAACAATATCCCTTAAAGTACCTGGAAGCTGATGATCTTTTCATGTGATGGTCTTGAACCATTCTCCTTCCGCATCTCGCTGCTACATGTCCAAGATTATGACATATAAAGAATTCAACATTATTCATTTGGGGAAATGACTGAATATCACTTGCATAGTTAGGAGTGAAAGATTTTCTTTGAAGAATTTCTTTCCTTGGTTGTTGATGGGATTGATCTCTCATTTCCTTGTTGAGTATTTTAGATTTTTTATTAGAGTTCCTTGTCTTACTTTGTGAGCTAGATTCACCTTCAATAGATTCATGAAAACCAAGACCAGTTTTGATGGCAGGATACCTTTGACTACTAAGAATATCATCCAAGATCTTAGTACTATCTTGAAATCGCATGAGCTTATCCTTTTCTTCTAATTTACCTTTTAGTATATTTACTAACAACCTGATGTTGCTCTTCCTTTTCAAGATACCGCTTCTTCATGATTTCTTCAGCTTTTCTTCCTTCTTCCATTTGTTGCCTTAATTCAAGAACTTTGTTTTCTTGTTTTTCAAGAGCTTGGAGTAGTTCTTTATTCTATTTATTTTATCTTTCAAGATCTTATTTTAGTGAGAGGATCTTAGGTTCAATACTTTCATAGTAATTGGATCTATCTCTGAGTTTCTTGATTGTTGTGCTCCTTTCATTTACTTCATTTCTTAATGATGTCACTTCATCCTGCATCTTTTGACATTGCTCCTCTTATGTAACCAACTCACAAAAAGATAGAAAATATAGTTGAACACCTTAGAATTTAGCCTCTTCGAGGGGGAAACCTCCTTTACATTACACAGATTAACAATTCTTGGATGATACAAATGAAAAGACCTCCTTTCTATATATAGTAGTCTAAGGGGTCATAATATAATCAGAGCCGACATAACAATAATAATGTAAGGGCACAATAATAAAAATATTGGGCTTCTATGGGGCACAATAGTAACAATATGGGCACTACATGGGTACATCAATATAATAACGGGGTTGTACTAATAACAATAAGGGGTTACACTAGTAGTATAGGGGCTTAACATGCCCCTCTCCTTCAAAAAGTGTTGTTCTCAATGCTTGAGTAGTTCTTGAGGCTTTTGTATAAAATTCTTGTCCTCCCATGTGGAATCTTCAGTAGGTAAGTTCTTCCACTTGATGAGATACTCTGAAATTGATCGATTTTGTAGCTATCAGGTTCTTGTTTCTGTGACTGCTCCATGTTCCAATATGATTTTTCCTTCCTCTTCAATTTCTGGCAATATTGTTTGAATTGGGATCTTTTACAACTTTTGAATAAGTGGCCATACTTCTTCATCCTTCTTCCATTCATCCCTTGCTTCGTTTATCTAATCTGGTTGGATAATAGAAATAGCACAAAACAATGCTTGCACATCCTCATCCTTTCTTGAGAGTGCATCTGCAACAAAAAATTTCTTCCCTTTTCTGTAGATGATGTCAAAGTCATAACCCAACATATTTGTGACCCATTTTTTATGTTCTTCTAATGATAGTATTTGTTCTAAAATGTATTTATGACTATCATGATCCATTTTTACCTTGAAGTGTCTTCCCATTGGGTAAGATCACCATTTCTTAAGTGCATGTAGTATTGCCAACATTTCCTTCTCATAAATAGCTTGCTTGAGATGGAGCCATAAAATTACCAAATCACCTACATCAAAACTTTTTTCATTGTGATGTTCATCTACCTGTTGTTTCATTCGATTCTGCACCAAAGTGGCGTTATCCTTTAAAAGTTGGAGAACATGTTGTTGATGCTCGATGTGATATTTCACTGCTTGAACCTTTTTCTTCTTGATATTTCCTTCTATCTTGAGAGTTTGAGGAGTGGTAATTTCTTCCAATGATTTACAAGATATGGACGGATTCATTTCTTGATGCATGATGTGATCTTTCACTTTTTGAACATTTTTCTTTTTGATATGTCCTTCTATCTTGATAGTTTGAGGAGTAGTAATTCCAGTCAATGCATTACAAGATATGGTTGGATTCATTTCTTCTTTCTCAATGTGATATTTCACTTCTTGAACCTTTTTCCTCTTGATATGTCCTTCTACCTTGAGATTTTGACTGGTAATTCTTTCCAATGCTTTACAAGATATGGTCGGATTCATTTCTTCTTTCTCTGGGGTTGGGCCTTGGCATATATCCTTTTATTTTGATGTTTTTTGATCCTCTTCTTCCTCCTCTTCATACTCTATATAAAATAATTTCTTCTCAGCACACTTATGACCTTTAGTGCATTTTCTATCACAATTGTAACAAATCCTTTTTTCTCTTTTTTCTTCCAATTGTTGTGGTGTAAGCCTTGTAGGTTATGGAAGGCTAGGAGAAGAAAAACTTCCATAATTATATTCATGAGTGGTGGGATTCCTTGTTTTCATAATTTCACTTTCAATTTTTTTTTCCAACACGAATGCCTCCTCCAATGAATCAGGTTCCCGAAAACGAACCTCATGTTGAACGTTATCCTTTAAAGTCCCTATGAAGACATCAATCCTTTGCTTCTCTGGAATATAATTTACCCTTCTATTAAATTTTTGAAAGTCTTAAATGCGCTCTTCCATTGAACCCTTTTGTTTGAGATTTATCAATTGGCTAAAGGAGTTTCTCTTTGTATCCTCATAATGTGCTATCATTTCCTTTGTGAAAATTGACCACGTAACAAGTTGTTTACGAGAACAAATCCCTTTATACCATAAAAATTGATTTGGTTATAAATATGAAGATGCAATACATACCTTTTGTAACAGTGGTACACCATATAGATCAAAATATTGCTCCATCTGAAGTATCCAATTTACTAGATCCTTGCCATCAAACTTCCTCATCTTGCTTTTTCTTGATTTTAGGAGCTTGATCTTGAAACAATTGTAACTCTGTACTTTTGGATCTTTAAGTTATGAAATTGTGACTTACAGTACCCTCTGCATCCTCTTTCCAATGCCACTAGTCTGATCCAAATTGGATTCTCCAAGGAAGAGTTATGCCAAATCTCCTGCAGTGTCCTGATTATAGACTAGTTTAGTAGAGTGAATTTGTACGACGTGCCACATGTCACTGTTTCGACATTTGGCTCTGAAAAATATATAAAATAAACTACAGTCCGTCCTCTTTCTGTAATTTCTGATGAAATTTCAATCCGTTGCTCAGAGAGAAAGTTATGAAAATTTTCCCCAGGTCACCTGTTTGGAATGTAATTCAGGAGTCTGCAAAAAGACCAACTTCCTCAGATCATATCTCTGCAAATATAGCGCCAAAAGCTCTGAAATTCAAACCCGAGGTTCAATGCGATTTCATCTCAAATGGTTTCTTTTTTTCTCTTCTAAAACATTGCAGAAAAAAAGTTATAGCAAAAATTCCATGATGACCTATTTGGAGCAGCGAAACCCTAGAATCCAAAGCTTTGATACCAAATGTTATGTAAGCAGCTCACAAAAAGATAGAAAAGATAGTTGAACGCCTTAGAATTCAGCCTCTTCGAGGGGGAAACCTCCTTTACATTACACAAATGAACAATTATTGGATGATACAAATGAGAAGACCTCATTTCTATATATAGGAGTCTAAGCGGTCATAATATAATCAGAGCCGACATAACAATAATAATGTAAGGGCACAATAATAACAATAGTGGGCTTCTATTGGGCACAATAGTCACAATATGGGCACTACATGGGTACATGAATATAATAAGGGGGTTGTACTAATAACAATAAGGGGTTACACTAGTAGTATAGGGGCCTAACATCTTCCTTTTCCTTGAGTTGCTTCCTTACTTTGTTTCCTTCCTCTAGTTGAGCTTTTAGTTTGGTAGCTTCTTCTTTGAAGCCACATTCCCTTTTGTCTAATAGATCTTGTTGATCTCCAATTTTTTCTGTAAGCCTTTTAAATTCTGCCTCTATTTGATATCTTTATTCCTCACCCATAAGAGCAAATTAAGTTGTTTCGCTATCACTTTCGTCATCTTCAAATGGATGGAGAAATGTATCACCAGAGGATAACAAATTCATACCTAATAATTCTTTTGCTTGTTCATCTTCATTCTGAGGTGATTCTAAATCTGAAGAGTTGCTTCCATATAATCCCCAATCGATTCTCATAGTGTCATAGTTCCTTTGAGATGTCTTCTTCTTCTGAGGCGCATCCTTCTTTAGCTTCTTTCCCATTGATCTACGGATCTCCTTCAAGTGCTCAAGCTTCTACTAAAGGACCTGCTCTGATACAAATTGTTGGAAATAATACTGAGAGGGGGGGGGTGAATTAGTATTAGTCAAGTCAATAATCTTTTTCTTTTCATACTCAATTTCATATATGCTACTTCAATCAAGGTAACCCGCGTGTGCACGCAACTGTGTTTAAAGAAACAAGCGTATATCCAGTAAAGTCATGATTCAGTTAATTATCATATGTTGATATTTAATTTGAGAATCAATACTTTATTAAACATTAAACCGTAACCATGTGTAGTTAATAATAGAAACAACCATCACACGTAAGCAACACACATGAACACCAAAATTTAAGGTGGAACCCCAATGTGGGTAAAAGCCATTTGCTACTGTCATCTCTGTCTTCTTTTAATAATAAGAGAAATTGTTTACAACATTGTACTGGCGCAGACTCATACCTGTACGCAGGCTTCTACCTGCAGAAGGCTAATGTTGGGTTGTGTTATATTCTTTCCACAACTAGCCTGCGTAGTTAACCGGGGGTTAGAGGGGGGGGCGGGTCACATGGGGTTTGAAGGGCACCCGTAACCCCACTTTATGGGGTCCGGGGCAGTGCCCGTGAAAATTTTGGTTTTGGACCCTATGTTAGGTTGGGCGGACCCACCTATGGTTTTCTGCATGATTTTCGCACATGTTTCTTGGACGCGATGGTTTTCGGTCCATGGTATTGGACGCAATGGTTTTTGGTCCATGTTATTGGACGTGATAGTTTTCAATAACATGGACCAAAAACCATCGCGTCCAATACCATCGACCGAAAACCATCGTGTCCAAGAAACATGTGCGAAAATCATGCTCAAAACCATAGGTGGGATAGTCTGACCAAAAAACATGGACCAAAACCATCACATCCACATATACATAGAGATTTCGTGGGATAGTCTGGTTATTGCAATAGGTAGCAATGCAACTACCTTGCATTTTGATGAAATAGTCTCATCCTTGCTGATGGAGGAGATGAGATGGAAAAATATGGAGAGCCAAAATCGTGATGCCTTGTCTGTACGAGGGCAGACCCAAAACAGAAACAAAAATAAGTCATCGAGTCGGAGATCTAAATCTCCAGGAAAACCTGTAAAGGTGGTGTGCTAGAAATGTGGAAAGGAAGGGCACTTCAAAAGGGACTATAAATCTAAAGCTCCTAACAAAGGAAAGGGATCTGATGATGCTCCTTCTATAGAGGCGAAATCCACCTTAGATGAAGGTGGGGATGTGTAATTGGCTTCTTCAAGTACACATGTAGATCATGAGGCATGGTTGATTGGCTCAGGTGCATCCTTTCATTTCATTCCCCATAGAGAGTGGTTCTACGAGTATGAGAAATATGATGGTGGTGATGTCTTCTTAGGGGATGACAGGAAGGCTAGGATCTTTGGTCATGGAAAAGTAAAGTTGAAGTTGCAAGGTGGAAGGGTTAGAACGCTTCCAGGTGTTCTACATATTCCTGCATTAGCCAGAAATCTGATTTCTGTTAGCAAGTTGGATGATGCAGGTGTAAAAATAGTGTTCAAGAAGGATACCTACAAGATGGTTCGGGAAGCACTGGTATTGATGCGGGAGTTTGGACTGGAACTCTGTACAAGTTGTAAGGTAGCACTATTGTTGATGGGTGCAACAGTTCTGTGGTTCCTGAAAGTGGAGCAGAAAATCTAGTGGTCTCTGGAGAGAAGACCATTCTGTGGCATCAAAGGTTTGGACATATTGGAGAGAAGGGCCTTCAAATACTTCATGGTAAAGGTATGGTAGAAGGTATGAGTAATAGCTCTCTGGATTTTGATTTCTGTGAAAATTGTGTATATGGGAAGTAAAATCGGGTGAGTTTCCCCTCTAGTGGTAAGAGGACGAAACAGATATTAGAGCTTGTGCACAGTGATGTGTTTGGACATGTGAAGGTTCCATCACTGAGTAAGTCTGTGTACTATGTATCATTTATAGACGACTTCTCAAGGAATACATGGATATATTTCCTTAAGAATAAAATTGAAGTCTTTGACAGGTTTAAAGAATTTAATGCTTTGGTGAAAAACCAGACAGAGAAGAAGATAAAGGTGCTGAGGACAGATAATGGTGGAGAGTTTTGCAGTAAGGAATTTGAAGAATTCTGCAAGAAGTGTGGTATCGCACGACAGAAGACTACTCCATATACACCTTAGCAAAATGGAGTTGTAGAAAGAATGAATAAGATGTTGATGGAAAGGGCAAGAAGCATGCTCAGTGGTGCCAGGTTAGGACAAGAATTCTGGGTAGAGGTAGTGGATACTGCATGTTACCTGGTCAATAGGTCACCTTCATCAGCTTTGGAGGATAAGACTCCACAAGAGGTATGGACTGGTAAGAAACCCTCTCTTTCACATCTGAGGGTATTTAGATGTGATGCATATGTACATGTTCCAAAGGAGAAACAAACCAAGTTGGATAGTAAATTTGAAAAATGCATCTTTATTGGGTATAAGGATGGTTTAAAGGGTTATAAGCTTTGGAACCCAGTAACAAGGAAGGTTGTGTACAACCAAGATGTGGTGTTCAGAGAGGTGAAAGATGTTATTAAACATGAAGTCCAACTAAAGGAACCTAAGAAGATAAAGTTTGAGCTAAAGGAGGAAGAACCAGACTCTACAACAGAGGAGGAATCAGAAGATGAAGAACCATAAACTCTGGCTTTGAGAAGATCAGTTCGAGAAAGAAGGCAGCCAGAAAGGTATAGTCCATCTGCTTTCTATTGAAATTTTTCTTTGTCTGTTGCTGATGATGATCCCAGAACTGTGAAGGAAGCAGTGGATTCAGAGGATGGAAAACTCTGGAAAGAGGCCATGGTTGATGAAATGGCATCTTTGCACAAAAATAAGGCTTGGGATCTGGTGGAGTTTCCAACTAGAAGGAAACCCATTGGAAGCAAATTGATGTTCAAGAAGAAGAAAAATGCAGAAGGAAAGGTGGAGAAATACAAAGCTTGGTTGGTAGAAAAAGGTTATTCCCAGGTGCCGGGAATTGATTTTGGTGATATTTTTTCTCCTGTTGCCAAGGTAACTTCTATTAGATTACTTTTATTTGTTGCTGCTGCTTTTGATTTTGAGGTAGAACAGATGGATGTGAAGACAACATTTCTTCATGGGGATCTGGAAGAGGAAATATACATGAAGCAACCTAAAGGCTTTGCAGAAAAGGGTAAGAAAGAACTGGTATGCAAGTTAGAGAAGTCTTTGTATGGGTTAAAATAGTCACCAAGGATGTGGTATCAGAAATTTGATACATTTATAAAGGGACTTGGCTTCACCAGAAGCAAAGCAGATCACTGTGTGTATTTTAAATTAATTGGTGACCGTGTTATTTATCTGGTCTTGTATGTGGATGATATGTTGTTGGTTGGAAATGACAAAGAAATTATCTAGGATTTGAAGACCCAATTGTCCTCCAAATTCTACATGAAAGATCTTGGTGCTGCAAACTATATTTTTGGCATGGAAATTAAAAGAGATCAGACAAAGAGGAAGCTCTGGTTAAAGCAAAGGAAGTATGTTGAGACAATAATGCAAAGTTTTAATATGCAGGATAGTAAATCGGTGAAGGTTCCTATTCCTGTAGGTGTGAGATTATCTGCTGAACAGTGTCCCAAGACACAAGAAGAGGAAGAGGACATGTCCCGTGTTCCATAAGCAAGTGCAGTCGGTAGCCTAATGTATGTAATGGTTTGTACTAGACCAGAAATTGCACACACAGTAGGAGTATTGAGCAAGTTTATGTCAAAACCAGGGAAGGAGCATTGGACAACAGTGAAGAAGGTTTTCAGGTATTTTCATGGCACTAGTGATTATGGTTTGTGCTACCAAGGAAGACCAGGATTGAACAGAATGTTGGATATTCGTGGCTTTGTTGATGCAGACTGGGCAGGAGATCTGGATTAGAGAAGATCTACAAGTGGGTATGTGTTTAACCTATTTGGAGGTTTGGATGAGTAAGAAATAATCTGTAGTGGAACTATCAACTACAAAGGCAGAATACATGCCAGCCACTCATGTAAGCAAGGAAGCAGTTTGGCTGCAGAGATTGTGTTCAAGTATGGGGTTAGTACAGGAAGCTATAAGGATAGACTGTGACAGCCAAAGTGAAATTTTCTTGGTAAAGAACCCTGCATATCATTCAAAGACAAAGTGCATTGATGTTCAGTATCATTTTGTGAGGGATATGATAGAAGACAAAAAGGTGTTGTTGGTAAAGGTGGACACTTTGAAGAGTACTGCAGATGCATTGACAAAATTCGTGAGCTCTGAGAAGTTCTCTTGGTGTAGAGAGACAATGGGCATTTTAGGGCTGGGAAAATGACTAAGCTCTCTTGTGGCCCCCTGTGTAAAGAAAACAACAAGCGGGAGAATGTTGGGTTGTGTTATATTCTTTCCACGACTGGCCTGCGTAGTTAACTGGGGGTTAGAGGGGGGGGTCACATGGGGTTTGAAGGGCACCCATAACCCCACTTTATGGGGTCTAAGGCAGTGCCCCGGAAAATTTTGGTTTTGGACCCTATGTTAGGTTGGGCGGACCCACTTATGGTTTTGTGCATGATTTTTGCACATGTTTTTTGGACACAATGGTTTTCGGTCCATGGTACTGGACCTGATGGTTTTCGGTCCATGGTATTGGACGCGATGGTTTTCGGTCCATGGTATTGGATGCTTCGACATGTATAAATATGTATTGTAACATTGGAAGGAACATAATGAAAAATCAAGCTGCTAGTCCCAATTTTTGGATCCAGGGGAAATCTCTGTGTATATGTGTTTTATGTGTTATGATCTCGCATTGTTTATTTTTTGTTTTTTAGAATTCATATGCAGGTAATTTCTGTACGGGGTTAAGACCTACATTCACCTTCTCTTGTTCTCTAGCTTCTACTGGAAAGGAGCTACAACCCCCTTGCTCTTGTACTGGCCGATATGTTTACCAGTATGTAGGTGTCGGCCTACTGAAGGCTACATCCTTCTCACTTCCACCAGGGACCGTGTTTCATAAATTTTCATACTACATACTCCCATAACACAACATCAAAATTTGACAGCCACGTTTCATCCAATTTTCATACTGGACCCATCAATAACATTGAAGCTCAAATCAATCACCATTGTAGTACATCTATATTATCCAATCACTGAAACTCAATCTGAATCATCCAAACTCAATCAATCATTGACAATCTTTGAACCTCTGACACAACTGAATCAATCATTCATTCATACTTGAACCAATCAACTGCAACAGAGAGTTCATTGTAATCAATTCACAGATTTGAGTTACATTATCATTTAGAATCAATTGTAACCTTAAAATCATGCTTCAGAGTGTATACACTATTTGGTAGAAGCCAACCTGCATGTATACGCCGCTTCCCTGAAGCAAACTAGCGTGTAGATCTGCAAACACTTTGCTACACTTCTAGACTTCAGACATAATTACACATAGAGGCTAAAACATGTGTTAGTGATCAGATCTAGCCCATCCATTATCATATCACATAATGATAACTCATTATGATCCTGATCCATCATTAGATTTCATCCATCAACACTGTAGCTAGTCACAATGAACCAATCTGAATATGCAAAATACTAGCACTAGAAAATAGTCACGAGAACAAAATGTGAAACCCAGAACTCTGCATCAATAGCTAGAACCAATTGCAACTTCAAAAATCATGGTTCACAAGGTATACGCTACTTCTATGTGTCGAACATATTATTCATTCCAATCCTTAAGATCTCGATCCATCATTAGATCTTATCCTCCATCAAGTGCTAAGGTTCATCCTTGGTTCAGATCCAACTATGCACCATAACCCAATAACCTGTATACTACATCTTACTCTTCATTAGATATTCAATCCTTGAGTGCATTTGCCTAATGATCTTCTCCTCCTTTTATAGTCTTAGGCCTTACTCAATACCATGGACCAAAACCACTTAGAACTAATACCTTGGACAAAATACCTGGGGTCAACACTTCGGACTAGATACCTTGGACCAATACCATGGATCAAAATACCATGGACCAAATGCCACAAACCAAAACTAAGCTTTCCAACATGTACACACCTTTCCTTCCGTGAAAGTGTTGTGTATGTTATACACGCCTTTTGGTCTATGACCCCGCGTGTACACGCAGCTTGGTCAATAGAGAACCTGCATATACCCTTCTTTGTTCATTCTATGTAGCCTGAACTATCATTCATCACATTTGTAAACGCTATTGTTATGCGTTCTGTCACATCTGATATGTCTTCTGTAGATTCATCTAGTTACCATATACAAAAAAGTTGTTCTGCTACAAGTGGGTTGCCATCAAGTACAACACATACATCATAATGCCAACACTTGCTTGTACATGAGTGTTTTGTTTAGTGCCTCTCTCAATCTTTGATGAGAATGGTACTCTCTGATTTTCAAGTTGTACGAAAAAGTGTTCCATATCCTTTTGAAATCTTGCATGCTATCATCCCCTAACAACCTGAACATATCTTCAAAGTGTGTGATTGTTTGCTCTGAGGAAGCAAGGTACATAGGTGCAAGTTTTAGGTTCATTTGCAATTACATTGTGGGTGTTGATGACAACCATTGGATTTGACTGCTCAGCTCTTATCATGAGGGGTTTTTCCTCTTCTCTTGTCATTACTTTCTTCATCTCTACAGCTCTTGCCTCCTCATGATTCATCCATGTTGCCAAAGCCATCAATTACAAGTCCCCTAGATTTGAATTAGGCTCCCACACATTTAGATCTGTTAAGGTCAAGTTATGTAGGTAAAAATCAGACATTTTAGCTCTATCCTCCAAGGTGCTTTTATCAAAGAGATCACTGAATTATCTGTAGTCTTGGAAGGGCATAATGCCTCTCTGTGCTAATGTCTTGATTTGGAACTGTAGCCATTGTTTCTTAAGATGCAATGCATAGAACTTTGTTGGCATCCTACACTGGATTGCCTCTAAGGATAGAATGGCCATGGATGTCAATTGACGTTCTCTTTCTTCTAACTATCCCCTTAGGCATGCATTCTCTACTTCCAACTAAGATTTCATCATTGCTTCTTTGTCCCTTAGGCTACTCAGTTCTCTGCCCATC
This sequence comes from Pinus tabuliformis, assembly GCA_031772625.1. Classification (NCBI taxonomy): domain Eukaryota; kingdom Viridiplantae; phylum Streptophyta; class Pinopsida; order Pinales; family Pinaceae; genus Pinus; species Pinus tabuliformis. Next base: position 294,775,079 of record CM062806.1, read on the forward strand.
TCCTTGATGCAGGCTTACCCCTGCTTTACCCATAGTATGCACGGACTATGCATATAGCTATATATCCCAGGAATTTTAAGTCACTTTGGAGTTAAAATCATCAATACATTGGTTAAGGCCCCTTTCTCTAACTCTGTAGAATAATTCATTAAAATTCCATCAATGACTAACTCCTAGGCAATATCCACTTATCGGAATTTAACTCGCCCCTTAAGCCTTCAATTAGGACTTTATTAAAGTCTTTCTTTCAAATGCTTCCAATCGTTACTATTGGGACACATACACCCTTCTAAACCTTTGTTAACCTTCGCTAATCCATAAGCCGCATATATACCTAACTTTCCCTTATTAACATTGGATATATATATAAAACCTCATATATGTGTGCTTAACCCTTTATAACCATTTAAACCCACATATATAACCTTTCCCTTTCCAAAACCTTGGTTCATATATGTTACATTGCATGAAATGCTTTATCGGCACTATTTTCCTTCTAAACCCATTTACAAAGGAAATCAACCATAAACATACCTTTTCCCGCTTTTGGTATGGATGTTGCACGTTCCCCAAGGCTTAAATTTATCGCTTTGGCAATCACATCCTCTGTGGGTTTCTTATTACATATATTCCCCCGTCTCCACCGATAAGTGATAATGCATAACCTTCCGGACATCAAATATCATTAACCATGTTTCATTTCCCTATCAGGTCCACTCCTATTGGCCCTTTGAACAATTTCATATCGCATGTATTAAAGCTACGGTCCATTCCCATAAAACATTGCAATCCAATCACATCTCCACCATTGATCCTTTTCCTGATCCAACAGTCATTAATGATTCCAATCTCCAAATCTGCTCCAACGGTTCTTTATCGTTGATCTGTACTTAGCAGATCAAATGGTTCACAACCATTTCGGGTTGGTAACATGCCCGATAGTTATTCAGATATACAGACCCAATGGAAATTATAAGTTCCCAATCTAATAAACTTCAGGTCCAGCTTGTCAATTAAACCCCGATTACTTTAGCACCTGATGTCCGTCCGATGGTGAGATCTCTCAATCGCTGATGCGATTTAATCTCAATCGTTGATCATAAAGATCCAATGGCTATGATTCGCCCATACTCCATTTCTTCTGCCTTTCCCTATACTTAGATTTTTGTACATTTCCTCATTTTTACGTGGTTTTAGATTTTCTTCAGGGTTTCGGCCCTTGGCTCTTCCGTTGCTTAATTCACTTCCGAGGTTGATTTCTGCGCATTCTCCTTTGATATCTACCTCTACTGAGCTTTACCTTGTCTAATAATGGATTCAAAGATCCATTGTGATCCTCTATCATGTTCTCCTCTTCTCTCTATGTCTTGTCGAACTCCGCCTCTTTACATTCACTACACTTTGCCTTCATATATATATATATATGCAATCCTCTGTTGCACTCAATCTATCATTCAACACTCGATCATGCATTTATATGGATTTTAATCCCTCTCTATATATAAACAGAACAAATAATTACAGATTGAGACTCTGTCTCTTGACCTAGTTTTTTAATATCGGTGGCCTTTGTTTACATTCTGCCCGTAGGCTCAAAACCACACTCTAGCTTAACCAGATAATTATCTGACTTTCTAACCTATCTAACCCATGTCTTTGACTTTTAGGCTTACATTTATACATAAGGACTCTAAAACCAATCCTTGGTTTAGATCCATCAGTTCCTTAACAAAATTCCTAAATCTCTTCCTTGTTCCTAAAACTCCTCTCTAATCCCTAAATTCATGAACTAACTCCTAATCTAGGATTTACAATCAATTCTCAAATCCCTCAATCTCTCAACTATCCTAAATCTCTCATGTTCTCCTATATTCGAGAACATTTATAAATATTCCTCACAATATTCAATTAATTCCCTACTCTAGCTTCTCTCATTAAAATCACTCAAAACATTAATAATTACATTTAATTCCCTCTTAGGAACCTAACTTCCTTGAAAACACAATACCCCTATGTCTACTTGAATACAATGAGTCTTCTTGGCCTGAATGCTCCTGCATCACTCCACTTTCTCCTCCATGTGACCTATATCCTCCACTCCTTTAGATTTGGCAATTTTCATCCACCTATGTATTCTTGCACTTTCTTTCTCAAGCCCAAATAATAAGGGGATGGAAAATTTCTCTAGAATGACCTGTCCCCTTCAATGATCCTGTAGAAAGAGTCAAGGTTGGGTTGAGGACTAGGTTCCCTCAGTTCTATATCCTCATTCTTGACTGTTTTAACCCTTACAGAGACATTTTTAACTTGCATACTAGTTCTTTCTTACCCTTCACTAGAAAGCCTTCAGGTTTCTTCATGTAGATCTCCTCTTCCATATCCCCATGAAGAAATGTTGTCTTCACATCCATTTGTTCTACCTCAAAATCAAGAGCGGCAACAACAAATAAAAGTAATCTAATAGAAGCAACCTTGCCAATAGGAGAAAAAATATCACCAAAATCAATTCCCGGCACCTGGGAATAACCTTTTTCTACCAACCAAGCTTTGTATTTCTCCACCTTTCCTTTTGCATTTGTCTTCTTCTTGAACACCCATTTGTTGCCAATGGGTTTCCTTCCAACTGGCAACTCCACCAGATCCAAAGCCCCATTTTTGTGCAAAGATGCCATTTCATCAACCATGGCCTCGTTCCAGAGTTTTCCATCCTCTGAATCTACCACTTCCTTCATAGTTCTGGGATCATCATCAGTAATAGATAAAGCAAAATTTGAACATAAAGCAGATGGAATATACCTTTTTGCCTTCTTTCTTTCTTGAACTGATCTTCTCACAACCGAAGTTTGTGGATGTTAATCTTCTGATTCCTCTTCCGTTGTAGAGTCTGATTCTTCCTCCTTTAGCTCAAATTCTATCTTCTCAGGTGTTATCACTCAGATTTTTCCCTAGAAGTTATCAGAAGAAGGAAAAGACCGAGGTAACTACAAACAAATCTTTTAAGTATAGGCTCTAGCCAACCTATGACTCAAAGAGGGCTCTCTCTATATGTTTTAGCTTTGTTTGCCGGGATTTTAGGCTAGTTCCTAAAGTTCAAGGGGGTCTTGGATTTGTATTGAAAGTTGGATGGTGGAATGCTTAAGCAGGTGGATAGAATGATGTCTCAGGCTATTGGGCTATGGAGTCGAAGAAGGACAGCAGAACTGGGATTATATCATTAAAAGGAGTGTTGAATGGGCAAGCTAGCAGAGTGAAATGCTGGTCTTTAAATCGGATGGGTGAAATGATCTTAACCAGGGTAAGAGAGCACTTAAGAATCCTCAAACCAAGATTAAAAGGAAGAAAAGAGAAGGATCATGAGCAAAGGGCAGTTAGGAATCCTTTACTACAGACCGGAGGGAACTACCTAAACTAAGGAGCAATCAAGAATTCCTTAACTTAGATAATTTGCAGAAAACATAAAAATGCATAGTAGTTAAAACAGAGAGCAGTGAAGCAAGTTCTGAGATATTATTACATATTATTGCATTTAGATTTCATATACACTCAAAATTATGGAAATTTTTTTAAAGAAAAGTGACAACACAAAAGAATATACTTGTTTGTATTTCGCACTACACATGAATCCAGTGAAATGTCTTTGCTTTATTCAATAATCTAGCTTGTTGGTCCAATAGTGATACAATAACTTACAGTATTTGATTAAGAAAACTACAGAAATGTCTAAGAATCCACCCTACATACTTGGAATTGTGAAGTATATATACAAAAAAATTATTACAAAATATCTCAAAAAAACTTGAGATTTATTTTAGAAAATATAAATATCTTCTTGCAAGAAGATAGAGACAGCTAATGAACCGTTTCTTGTTGTCCCTTTTATTATGGTTGTGTTGGCCTTTATGGTTGAGGTGTAGATGTTTATGATGGCTTACAATTGTGGAGTTTCACACTGGAGTCTTCTTTACTTTCATCTGTCAACTGATACTCTTTAACCTTGATACTCTTTGACCCTGTTATGCTGTTTTTACCTATTTCACCCTACTGCCTTCATTTTTACTTTGCAGTAACTTTCAGCTATTTATTTATCACAACAAATATGTCATTTTCTATAACCATTATGCATATGGTAATTTGACATTCTCCATTCTCCTGTAGATTTCATTAGCCCCAGTATACTTTGCAAAACTAGGCTTGGTGAGGAACAAATGTTTTACCTCATGCTCAAGGAAAAACAAGTTCTCAAATGTGTCATATAATACTTTTCCTATTGGCAGGGCTTTAACGGATGAAGAACAGGCTTGTTCCTTAGCCAATTTTCTAAGTCTATCACCATGGTCCAACTGTGTCATGAGTTTGTCACTAATGACCATAGGACTGGCCAGACCTTTCTCCCTCAAAATCTAAAATTTAGCCATGAACCTATCAATGGCTACTTGCATATTGTGGCACTTTTCTTCCAAATTAAGCATAAGGTTACTTTTGGAAAGGACCTTCCTTATTTCTAAAATGGAAGCAGTCATGTCTTCTATATTTAGCTCTTGGAGCTCAATATGAACTGGTTCTTAACTAGCACTGGCTCGACTGCCAATGATACTCATGACTCAGCTACCTACAACTCTGAGCTAGTGTGATTTGATTGAGGGATGTTCGAATGAGTGAGGATTTAATGAGGAAGATGCATCTCCTATAATCTCCCCTTCTTGTCTCATTCAGGTTCTTGTAGCTTAATTAGCCATAAATTCAATATTTTTCTCCCAAAAACCTACAATCAATGCACATTAGACCACTAGACATAACATCTTACTTTTACTCATCTCATTAAGCAAAACATAATTAAAACATGTAAGGAATCATGAGAAGAGTTGATTTTAATAATATTTTGAGGTGTATTAAGGTCTATATATTTACCCAATGATGAGCCTCATCATCACTCCCCTACAAAAAGTGTTTCTCATCCTCTGAGAAACTTAATCTATGTCCATGTCCTTCATTACTCTGGTGGCTTCTCTGACATCCCATGCTTCTATTGTAGTCCCTTCTTCCTGTGAATAAAATCTATCCTTCCTCTCTATCTCTTTCCACTACTTTATTTATTCTTCTTCTTTCCTTCCTTCCAACATTCCTAAAAGCAATGCTGGACTGAGCCTTAAGACAATCCAATTGACCTTGAGTCTTTGTAGAGCCTGCTTATACATGGGGGTTCTATTTAGTGCCTCTCTCATTCTGTTAGGAGAATGATATTATCTGATTTTTAGGATGGAAGGCAAGGTGTTCCATATCCTTTGGCAAGATTTCATGTTGTCATCTCTTAGCAATCTAAACATGTCTCGAAAGTGTGTGACTGCCTATTCTTCTACATCAAGATACCTAGGTGGAAGCTTGGGATCATTTGCAATGAGGTTGTGGGTGCTGATGACATCCATTGTGTTTTATTGTTTAGCTCTGATCATAAGGGGTTCTGTCTCTTATCTTTCCATTAACATTTTCATCTCTATACCTCTTTCCTCCTCATGACTCATCCATGATGCTAAGGGCATCAATTGCAAGTCCCCTAACTTGGGATTTCGGTCCCACACATTTAAATCTATCAAGGCTAAGTTTTGTAGGTAAAAACTCAGATATTTTTTCTCTATCTTCCAAGGTGCTTTGATCACAGAGATCAATGAATCGTTTATAGTCTTGGGAGGGTATAATTCCTCTTTGTGCTAGGGTCTTTGTTTGGAATTGTAGCCATTGTTCCTTGAGATACAAGGCATAAGACTTTGTTGGCATCCTACACTGGATTTCCTCCAAGGATAAACTATCCATAGTTTCCAACTGGCTTTCCCTTTCTTGTAGCTGCCCCCTTAGCCATATGTTTTTTGGTTCTGACTGAGATTTCATCATTGCTTCTATATCCCTTATGTTGCTCATTTCTCTGCCCATCTCCTTCAATTTATACTCCATGTGACTTACATCCTCCACCCCTTTTGATTTGGAAATTTGCATCCACCTGTGTGTCATTTCCCTCTCTTTCTCAAGTTCAAAGAATATGGGAATGAAAAACTTCTGTGGGATTACCCTACCTCCTTCAATGAACCTGTAGTAGGAGCTAAGGTTTGTTTGTGGCTTAGGTTCTCTCAGTTGTTGGTATTGTTTCTTTGTTTATTGTTGAGTGATAACTTCTTGGTCCCTTTTCTGTGTTTCCTGTAGGATGGCCTCTGCTTCCTGACGTAGGTTTGTCTATGTCTCCTATAGGAGACCTTTTTTCCTTTGATGAGGTTGACCTTAAGACAGGCCTCCTAACAAAAGTGATTGGAGACTTGGGAGAGGCTTGTTCTGATGATCCTTATCCTTGATTGTTCTCTAGAGGGGCTGTGTTTTCTTGCTACTTTGGTGAATCCTCAATGACAATTGGATTTTTGGTGGGGGTTTGAGGTCTCCCTTGTCTAATACTAGTGCTCTTTCTTGTCCTGAAGTACAGTGGGGTTTGTATTTGCCTCTTCCCCTTTGATTTGGTAGGTGTACTTAGGGCAATAATAGCAGCTACTACCTCTTTTGTTGTGGGATCTAGAGATACCCTTGGTGATTCTTCTCCTTCTCTACCTTGAGCTGCAGACTTTGGTTCATCCTTCTATCTTTTTTCCTCTTTTCAATTTTCATTCTCATTTTCTTCTTTGTCTCGACCTTCCTCTTCTTCTTATTCCTCTATTTCTTCACTCTTCCCATATGTCTCTTCTTTTTTTCTTCCTCTGTCTCTTCTTCATTATCCTCCTTTATTCCTTCTTATTTTTCTTCCTCTATTTCTTCTTCATTTTCCTCCTCTATTTCTTCTCCCTTCTCACTAGCAGTGGGGCTTTTGTCATTCAAGAGCTTGAATTTCTCCTTCTGTCTACATCTCTCTGAAGGTTGTCCATGTAATAGGGATTCTTAGGTTTTGTAGAGCATCTTCAAGGATGAGTTTGATCAACTGATGATGGGCTAGTTGTTTATGTTTTCCTTCCTACACTTTGATGCTCATGTCTATCATTGATTGTAGAAGGAAATAGGGTATACTCAATCTTTTTTCAGGGGATGTATTCTCCAAATCCCAGTTCTTGGAGGAGTCTAAAGTGATATCCATACACCACACTTTATCTCCCTTCACATGATATGTATTTAATAAGGTGGTAACTGACTTCATTCCATGGGTATGGAATGCTCTCCCTTATAACCCCTTTTTTGTCCTCCATTGGCTCCTCTTCTTCCAAAAAGAAAATTTTATTTGCAAGGGTGTTGCTACCCTTATCTTATTTTATCCATGGTAACCCTAAAGGGAGTGTACTAATTATGCTTATAACTTCAGGGGTAATTACTACCGATAAACCTTTCACCACACCAATGGTAGCAGTCCTAGTGAGGGGTATGCTTGAATGGGAAAATTCTCTGGCAACATCATCATTGTATCCTCTCATCCTCTCAAAGAATCCCATCGATTGGTTCCTTGTGAGAATTTCCACTACAGGAGGATGTTGGTGGATCCTTGCTATGTTTGTGGGTTTTCCCCTATTGAAACCTCCTGTCATCTTTCCCTGGTAATTGTAGAGGCTTCTGTGGATAAAATTCAAGAAATATGGTAGGTGAGGGAGGTATGAATGGTAACTTTTAGAGACATGCAATACAACACTCCTATATTGAAATTTCATTAATCAAATTGAGGATTTTTTCTTCTTTCAAATGGAAAATATGGAAGGTATAACTCCTACCTCACTTTTCTACGTTTTGGTGAGGATAACCTTTGATTTCTCCTCCCTTACTGCCCACTCAAAGTCCTGTAGGTTGATTCCTCTATATCGTGTAGGCTTTCTGTAGGTTTCCTGTAGGTTACCTGTAGGTTTCTTGCATTGTAGATGTTGACTGTCTCCTGTAGGTGCTGCTTCAAGAAGGCCGAGAGAAACCTCTTCGTTCGATGAATTCTTGAAATTGATTTTCCTCTCTTTATGTGGGAATCAATGTTTTATTGCCATATATGGATAATCCTGTGGGGTGGTGTGTTGGCTATCCAAGTACGAGCACCTCCTTTCGGACCGTTAGTCCCACCATCAATCAATCATTCCACCTTACCTCATAATCATCTCCCACTCCTTTCTTCTGTAACTTAACCATTTTTGGCTTTATTCTCTTTTTCTCTTGATTTGAATTTTGCCATGTCTAGAGTGGTCTAACTGTTTTCTTCTTGTCGATTGGCGAAAGGTGGCCAATTTAACTAGCCACCTTTACTTATAAAATCAACTCCCATATAATCCGATAGTTTTGATCATATCATACTAATGAGAGAGCATGAGTAAGATGACATACATGTAGGTAAGCTACTTTGATGATGATGCATGTTGGAGAGTGATGCCTCTTTGTTTTGTTTTTCTTGCATATTCTTTTGTGTATTTGCCTCTTTTGATGCTTGTTTATTTTCATGTGCAGGTGCTGGAGAGTGATGCTGGCGATCTTTTTGTTGTTGCTGAGCTCTAGAGGAGCTTCTTCATTCTTGGATTCCTTGTTCTGAAGATGGCTGCAAAACTATGTGGTTTTCTTTGTGGGATAGGTTGCTAAAGGATTTCCTACGGGATACCTACAGGAATTCCTATAGCTGCCTCTCCCCTAAAATTTCATATTTTTTCTCAACTCTGAAGCATAAGGGATGTTGAAATGAGTGGAGAAGGGTGATATGGAATTGTAGGTGAGATATGTTGTCTCTAGGTATTGTTCCTCTTTCCCTCTTCTCTCTCTCTTCTATTTGTTTTCTATTTTTCTTTTTGTAATATGTATTTTTTTAAATTTATTTCTTTGATGGATGTAGGGGCGACATGGTGATAGAGAGAATGGATATGATGTCATGGAGTAAATAGTTTTTCATCTAGACACAGGCTTGTGTCATCCCCTTGCTCTCGGACTACCTTTCTTGGGCTTTTCAAGCTCACTGTAATTCATACAGGAAACTCCTATAGGTTTACAGGGAATCCTGTAGAAAACACAGAGTTTGTGTAAGATGAGCTAGAGGGTTTTATAAGTGGAAGAATAGGTGAATAGTGGAAGATATGAGATGGGTGGATTGAAACATGGCTCTTGTAGGTCCTTATGTCCCTTCATGCTATGCTTATCCTCCTCTTATTGACCTGCAATACAAAATTTCCATTTTTTGTATCCTTTCTCTTTTTTTTTTTGTTTTTTTTTTTTTTGTACAAAAACTAATCTATCTCCAAGGAGGTTTTCATCCTAGTGTCCTGCCCTGGGTGCCTCAAAAGAGGTTTTTACCCAAAGATATTTTTATTTTTCCTATTTTTTTTTAAAACACCCTTGGATCACCTCAAAAGTTTTTCAACCCAAGAGTGGGACTCAAGTGCCTCATGGAGGTTTTCACTTGAGTCTCTTTATTTATTTTTTTATTTTTTTTCTCTTCAGGTATTTGGTGAGGTGAAAGTTGAGACTTACTCTACCACCTTCATTGTCTTTCTAATGCTATTGATGAATTCTTGCTTTGACAAGGGCTTCTTGTAGATCTTTAATTTATACCCATTGACAAGCAAAGGGCTAACCTCTCCATCAATGGTTCTTATCTATACAACACCATCATCATGAAACGTTTCTATTACATAAGGCCCTAACCATCTAGTCCTTAACTTACCTTTAAAATCCTTGTACCAGGAGTCATACAAAAAAGCCCAATCACCTTCTTGAAATTGTTTGTCTTTTATATTCTTTTCATGCCATATTTTCCTCTGAACTTGAGTCACCTCTATGTGTAGGAGGGACTACATCCTAAATTCATCTAACCCATTCAGCTGGAGAAGAATTTCTTGTTGTTCGCTGGTGAGATCTAGATCCAGTTGTGTTTCCATTCTTAAGATGTTGTATTCAAACTCAATGGATAGCGGGGCTTTCTTCCCATAGATCAACTCATAAGGGGTCAACCCAGTGGTGGTATTCTAGGTGGTATTATAGGCCTAAGTGGCCTCAACTAATCTGTCTACCCAATCCTTTCTGATGTTGCTAATCACTTCGGTCAGAATGCCTTCTAGTGCTCTAATGGTTACCTCCACTTGCCCATTAGCCTATGGGTGGTAAGGAGTGGATGTTTTGTCCTTGATATTGTGTTGGATTAACAACTTCTCAATCATGTGAGATGTAGATTGACTGCCTTGATCAGTGAAAAATTCTCTAGGGTACCCAAACTTATAAAACACATTTTCCCTTAATAATTCAACCACCTTTTATTCTGTTGTTACTTTGATGACCTTGGCTTCAACCCGCTTGGTTAAATAGTCAGTGCACACAATGATGTGTTGGTTCTATTTGGATGGAGGGTCACTTGACCCAATGAAATCCATGCCCCACTTGTTAAATGGCTTGAAATTCACTTGAGGTTGCAGAGGCATCTCATCCCTTGGGGTAGGATTCCCTATCCTTTGGCACCAATCACACTAACTGGTATAAATCCTCACATCTTGGTGAATATTGGGACAGTAATAACCATCTTGTAGTACCTTAAATGTTGTTCTTTTGGCTAGAAAGTGACCTCACAAGGCCCATCATGACAGGTCAGAAGGATGTCAAAGACTTCCTCCTCCCTGACACATATTCTTAGAATATGATTTGGGCATAGCTTGAAGAGGTTGCCCACAATCCAAGTGAATGGGGCACTCTTCCTTACGATCTTTCTCTTTTCCTTGGAGGAGAAGTTTGGTGGAAACTGTGCAGACACCAAGTAATTTTCTATGTTAGCAAACCATGGAGAGAGAACTAAAATGGTGAATAAGTGTTCATCTGGTAACTGATCATCAACCATTTCTTCCTCCCCTACAGGCAAAGTAAATCTGGATAAAAAATTTGCAACAACATTCTCCTTGCCAGGCCTATCAATAATAGTAAAATCAAACTATTCCAATAAAAGTAACCATGTAATAATCGGGGCATTTACATCAGGCTTATTCATCAAGTATTTAATTTCAACATGGTCAGTATGTACAAATGTTTGGTAACCAGTAATGTAATGCCTAAATTTATTCAATGAATGCATAACAGCTAGGAGCTCTTTTTCAGTCACTCTATAGCTCAGCTCGGCTTTTGACAGATTCTTACTGATAAAATAAATTACATAATGTAGCTTGTCATCTATCTAGCCTAGAGCTGCTCCTATGGCTTTGTGATAGGAATAAACATGTATATGGAAACGAATTTCCCAATTTGCACCTCAGAGAATAGGTGTAATAGTCAACTTGTCCTTTAGGGTGTCCAAGGCTTCTTGACAGCTTTTTGACCATAAACATTCTGAGTATTTGGTGAATAACCCCAGTAAAGGAGAAGCCAACTTACTTAAGTCCTTCATAAATCTCCTATAGTATCCGGCTAAACCTAAAAATCTTCTATCATCCCTCTATTTTTGAGGATTCGAGACCCTTTTGATGATGGATATCTTGTTTGGGTCTACCTGTAGTCCTTCCTAGGATATTGAATGACCTAGAACAATCCCTACAGTCATTAAGAACTCACATTTTTTGAGACTAAGGGATAAGTTCATTTCAGTGCATTTTTTCAACACCTTACCCGAGTTAGAGAGAGCCTCTTGGAAATCACACCCATAGGGTGTACAACAATCCATATAAATTTCTAGTGCATCATGGACTAGCTCGACAAAGATACTCAGGACTGCCCTCCTAAAAGCGGCAGGGGCATTGCAAACCAAAAGGAAGGACCCTATAAGAAAAAGTACCCCAAGAACAGGTGAAGGTAGTTTTATCCTAGCCTTATGGGCTAATCTGGATTTGATTGTACCTGTTGAACCCATCTGAGAAACAAAAACGTTTTCCCTGCCAGACCATCTAACACTTGGTCAATGAAAGGTAGAGGGAAATGGTCCTTCTTTGTTGCTTTGTTTAACTCTATGTAATAAACACAATCCTACACTTCCCATTTTTCTTTGGAACTAGTACCAAAGGAGACACCCACTCATTGTTCGATATAGGGTAAATGAATCTTGCTTCCAGCAACTTTTTCAATTCTTCTTTGACTATATACTTAAGAGCTGGATTCATTCTCCTTTGGGGTTTTCAAACTGTTTTTCAACCTTCTTTGATATAAATGTGGTGAGTACACATTGAGGGTTGAACTCCCTTCATCTCTTTGTAATTCCAAGCAAAGACAAATGAATTCTTCCTTAGCATGTTACATAACTCTTCTTCTTAGTGTACAAAGAGAGAGGGGTTTATTTTTAGAGTTCTTTCAGGGCCGAATTCTATTGTCTTGACATAAGTAGGGTTTGAATCAGCTAAGCATAGATCAATCAGATGGTTTATCTTGGTTTCCTTCACTACTTCTTCTAGAGACAAGGTGTTGGGAGTTGGATTTTGGAGGATATGTTCAATCAAATCATCTTCATCAGTCTGTCCTCCTCCATGGAAGTTTGTAGGGTATAGATTTGGGTGGAGTAGACTTCATATTCTTCATCTTTTTCTAGCCATAAAGGTAAATCATATTCTAAAGATGGCTGAGTAGGAGGGTACAAGACCAATTCCTTGGATAGATGCCCATTTTTGATAGTCATGTTTCCAACCCTGCAGTTGATGGAGGCATCGACAGTGGCTAACCAAGGCCTCCCAAGTATGAGAGGATAAACATTAAACTTGGTCTTAGGTTGGAGAACTAGGAAGTCTGTAGGGTACTCCCAGGAGTTAATGGAGACCATCACATCATCAACAATCCCCTCAAGGGCTACTGTGGATCGGTCTGCAAGCTGCAAGATTGTTGTGGTATTTGTTAATGAACCCTGGAGATTCAACTTGAGCATGGTTTCCTTAGTCATTACATTAATGACAACCCCAAGATTAATCAAGGCATGTGGGACAATGGTGCCATGGATGTGTGCATCTACTACAGGGCTTCCATGGTCTAAATACTTTCGGCAAATTACCTGCCCCAAAATTAAGCCAAACAACTTTCGAATGACATTAATGGTAGCGGTGTCTCTTTTTCGCCTCCCTGGATGTTTGAAACACTTCTATTTATTCAATTTTTTGTAAATAGGTAAATCCTTAATGGATATGACATGTGGGATTTTGACACAAATTTTTCAATTTACCCAGAAGTTCATTCTCTTTTGGGGTAGGCTAGACTGGATTAGTTAATCTTTTAGGAAAGGGTGGTGGATTCACTCTAGGAATACTTTCCTCTCTTTCCTCCTCATTCTCCCTAGGTGGAGATGGAGGTTGGTTATCTGGGAGTACTCTCCTAGACCTTAGTCTGATTTCCTAAATTTACATAGCATAAGCAGGGTAGGATGTCTCTCGACTGTAGACGTGTTGTGTCTGTCTGTTGTTCGGGTTCAGATTTGGTTAGGCAGGGATTTGAGGTTTGTTTAGGTGGAGCAAGGTGTAAAAGTTGTGGTTGAATAGGAGGTGAAGGTAATAGGGCTAGAGAATTGTTGTATGGGGGCCTCCACCCCTGGGGCGGTGCATTCCACTGAGGTTGTGGAGGAGTATATGGCTGAAATGGTTGGTTGGTCGGTTTGGAATGGTATTGAGGTGTGAAAGACTAAGGAGAAGGTGTAGACCAGGAGGGATGAATAGGGGGCCCTCAATAGGGAATGGATGTGTTTTGGTTAGGGCTGTAATATGAATAGGATGACCCTTGCATGCCCTGCTGGTATGGACGAGGCCCATGAGGCCTCCTTTTATTTATGTAGCAGAGCTGTTCAGTCACCCCTTTAGTTCCCTCATACACATATTTTAGTATAGGTAGAGAAGGGTACTAGTCTGCGGAGTGGTTTTCTTCACAGACCGAGCAAATTTCTATCAGGTTTAATTGACATTCATTCCTAGGGTTCCTCCTTGTGCATCTAGGGCAGAACGTGGCTAATTCTCTTTCTACTTCCTCCTGCTTCCTCTTAATTTGCATGGTGTCCATCTGTAGGACAATGGTTTGCATCATTTCACTCTTAAAATCTTCCAACATATTTCCAATTTCACCTTTTATAGATGTGCTGGAAGAGGATGAGCTGACCACTGTTTGACTTCCCCTACCCTTTTTCCTAGCTGCCTGATAATGGTTCTTAAAGACAGTCTTCATATCTTCATAGGGTAGCTGGTAGATGCCCCCTCCTGATTGAAAGTTTAGGTTATCCACAAGTTCTTCCCTAGACCCTCTGAGAACGACTAGCTTAAGTGACTCAGGATCCAGTGTGCACCTGACCCTTTTCTAGCTAAGCTGGAAGCTTTCCTCATAATCCTCTAAAGACTCATCATGCCCCAAGGTCATTCTAAAAATTTCCTCTTTAGTGTCTTTGGACCTACAATAGTCCTAATACTTGTTGTTGAAAGCTTGCTGCATCTGAGCCTAGGTGGTGATGCTATCCCAGGTAAACCCATGAACCAGCACATAGCTGCATCCTTGAGAGTGGATGGGAATAATTTTAACCTTTGATGAGTGGTGTAATCATAAGTTCTGCATATGACAGAAAATTCAAACAAGTATCTGGATCTTCTGGGGTCAAGCCATGGAAGTGAGGAAGAGGAGAGGGGCTTATGTTTTTCATCTTGGCATCCCCATTGGTTTCTCTAATGGGAAAAGCACCCTCAATTCTTTCTCTATCTCCCCTTTCGATTCTATTTCCATCCATTATGTTAGCTAGAATGGGTTCTTATTCTCCTTCCCCTATAGGCTCTTCAAAAATCTATGGTTGTTCGCCTAAGGGTTCCTCGAATTCATAGCCACCAAAGAAGAGGGAAGGTTGGTTGTTTGAAGTGGTGGGGGTATTTGGTAGAAATTTTCCTAAATTATCCCTATTCCTTCGAGGAATGAAATAAGTCTTTTTGTTTTGTTTTGTTTTTCAAGCGTTAAAACTAATTGCAGAATTGAAAAGACAAACTAAATTGAAGCTAACTATTGAATGGAGGCACTTGTAGAATGGAAAGGAAAGAAAACCAACTTACAACTACTTTTTCAAACATGAAGCTAATAACAGAATGAAAGAGATAAGAAATGGAAGAAAGAAAGAAAAATTCACATCTACTCAGACACCTCCTCGGAAACGGTGCCAAAAAGTGATGAGCACTAGTATTGCAGCAAGAATGCTGCAATTCCTAAGGCTACCAACTTTACTTCATCAACCCGGGGTTCGTACAAACATGGAGGTGATAGTGCTATATACACAAATAGATGCAATGGGTCCACTCTTTTATCACTGCTGAGCTGGGCGATAGACCACTAGGGTTTCTCAAACCAACCTTCTATTGATTTAGAAGAAGTTTGATTACCAATGGAAAAAGGGGAATTTTACCCTAATTGAGAGAATTGAAATATTATCTAATGCAGCAATGAAAGAATGAAATAAATGCTTAAAACACACCACTCATATAGCTATTTGTTAAGAGATATTGCTTCAGAATAATTCTAAGCTAACACATGTGGAACCCCAACTATCATAAGAATGCAACCTGATCTAATCAAACACTTTACTGTTGTGCATATGAATGAACATGTCAATCTTTTTCTTTTTGTCCTTTTTGTGAAAACATGAATGCTAATTCTTCTTGATTGTATGGCAGGTGGGCTAGGTGTGGAGAGAGGTGGTTGTGAAGGGTCAGATGACTTCAGAGGCAAGCAGGGGCCTCCTCCTATCTTCCATGATGCATTTCTCACAAAATGGCCTCAAAACATGCCACTAGAGGTCATCCTAGAGGATGTCCTAATTCACTTACAGGATCCCCTATATTCCTACAGGATTAGGCCTAAAGCATAAGGATTGATTTGGATAGTGATATAGGGCTTAGGGAAGGTGAGTGATGGAAGGAATAAGGCAAGGAAGTGGCTAGGGCTTCCTCAGAACTCAAACCCAAGTTTGCATGCTGGTTGGATTTACTCAACAAGCATGGAAAGTTGTTCTTATGAAATGATAACTTGGTTTACGAACTTAGTGGCTTTCGTTGATCATGGATGGGTGAGGTTAGGATGGGGCTGCTGATATGAGGTATCCTTGCACTATTGAAGCTCTTGTAATACACACATCACTGGCATTTTTGGGAATGGGTCCCATGGAGTCAATTTTGGGGTTAAAAGCCCAAGTTTTGGGGAAAAAAGCCCATGTTTTTGTATAAGAAGTGTAAAGTCTCCACATTTTGTGGCCGTGGAGAACGAAGACGTAAAGTGTCATGAAGTGTTTCCTTCCATCTTTTATGGAAGTCATTTCGGCTTTAGGAGATCTACCCATGGTCCGCAGACCATGGGATTGTATAAAAAGGTGAAGTCTTAGAAGAGTCTAAGGAAGTTCTTAGTATAGTTTGAGTCATTGATGGATTTAATGGGTCTGTGAGAGCTAAGATTGAAGAGTCTTAGCATAGGAAAGAGGTTCTATAGCTATGTACGTAGAGGCCTAGGGTAGAAATCCGCAGCTGAATGCGCAGACCCTTGCAGTTGTGTGCGCAGGGCAACTAGAGACTGTAAAGAAGATTTGTAGCATCAATAAAGAGGATTATTTTGGAATTATCTATGTATGATATATTTTACTTCTATATAATTGTATGTGATTATGTTATGATGAATACTAGGTTTATGTTTTAATGTTGTATTGATGTACAAATCTATATGTTTTACTTTGTTATATGAACGCAAGTAAGAATATTTGTTTACGCAAAGATCATCTTAATGCATGTTGAAGTTATCAAATACTCAAGCTAATCTGAGTAAATACAGAAGTCAGAGTAATTACAAGGTGTGTAAGTGTCTAAT
This sequence comes from Pinus tabuliformis, assembly GCA_031772625.1. NCBI lineage: Eukaryota > Viridiplantae > Streptophyta > Pinopsida > Pinales > Pinaceae > Pinus > Pinus tabuliformis. The sequence goes on from CM062806.1 coordinate 294,791,810, forward strand.
TCGCCTATTTAGGGTATGTGAAGACTAGTTGTAGACCTTCGTGAAGGTCTTGAGGGTGACTAAGAGAAGTATATCGATAAGCCCTAAAAGGTTTATCGATCTATGTGAAGGAAGGTTTAGGGTTGAAAATGACATCACTACCATTTATGGGTGCGGAAACTTGGTTCCTGCACCCTCCCATACTACTTCGGGTGAGACTTGATTCCGTGCTTCGCATATTGATGCTAAAAGGGTCAATAGTGTAGGGATTTTCTTGGCTAATTAACATTGAACCTAGGTCGTGGACCATCAAGCCAACAAATGGTTCCATTGTTGGGACTGGGATCCATATAAAGGAATGTGTGTTGCCGCATCACTGGAATCAAACTAAGAAGGAATTTTAAGATTATTTGGATAGAAATATCCACGAATTCACGACACAAGAAAACAAGAATCCACGATTGACGAAAGAATAGTGGTTGGACATACATCTGTACATAAAGATACACAAAATCTTCTTATGTTCCTTCTCGATTGAATTATACGAGTGGATTGCGAAATTCATAGATGACCAAGGAAGGTGGAGGCTTAATGATCCGATAGTCTAGACCCCGGAGTTAGTGTGGAGATTGGAAGCCTCTGAAGATAAGATCGCATGTGTTGTTGATCATTGGCTTGATCGTATCATAGGAGTATTTGTGATAGAGTTAGCGGTCCATACTTCGATCAGTTACAATGAAGCTAAATGAAACTTCTTCAAGGGACCACAAGGTAAGTATTTAACGTATTTAAACACCTCGATTAAGATTATCTTGTGTGAAAAGAGGGTTATGTAGTTACCTTGATGTTTGAAGCTATGTGAAGTGGAAAGATCTTTAGGGATAGAAGGAAAATAGACCCTGAATATACCCCGGTGATTGGACATCCTCTGAGTGATGAAGAGGAAGCAGCACAAGCTTCTCTGTACATCGATGTTCAGTTGATAAGACAAGGGTTTCCGTGAATACCCCATCCACCCACACCACCTCCATCTTCACCGTCGTCGCATACACCTTCATGCACACCATCGCCACCTCAGCGACCATTCAGTATGGTGAATTCAGTGAAGCTATCTATGTTCAAGGGCTTGGGAAATGAGGATCTGGACCAATTTTAGTTCGTCATGAATGATGTATGGGAGGCTCAGGGGATTACAGACGATCAGTTGAAGAAAGTAATGTTGGTGACTACTTTACAGGAATGCACACTAACATGGTACATTAAGTAATGCACTGATAACCTAATTGCTTGATTAGCGAATATTCAGATGCGTTGAATAAGGAATTCAGTAGGCCCAAGTCTGAAGCACAATAAATTTTGGGATTCAAGGAGATCATGATGAAGGCTGGTGAGACACCTTAGGACCTGGATAAGAGGTTAAAGTGTACGATCCATAAATCTAATATGAATCTGACAGATGGAAAACATCGTGAATGGTTTGTAGCTTCACTCTTACCTCATCTAAGGGTTTCTTTATCACAGAAAAAGATTGGAACGCATATGGAAGCCCAGGAAATTGAAATGAGATTGCAAGAGACACTGATGCAAGATGTTAATCTAGGAGTTCGACAGATTCACGCATAGTTACAGAACCTTTGCCTCGAATTTCAGAGTCTGAAGGATGATAGAGCAGTTTGGCCAGAGGTGCGCGAAGAAGTTTGGTGCCAAAAATGCAAAAGTCAGGGGCATGAAAAATATCACTATCTAGTATTCGTGAATTATGTTGCAGAAGGAGGACCGATGCCTCTGAGGTTGGAAGCTCAAGCAAGGCCAAGTACAGGGCCCACACTATGGTGTGCTATCTATCAGGTAGCTGGAAAGCATGTCACACATAATTATCACTTGTTGCAGAAATTTGTACAAACACCGCAAAAACTCTTTTGAAACTTCTGTCAATTGGTGGGTCATGATGAGCATAATTGTCATAATTACGAGATCATGATGGATAGGACGCACACATATAGAGTACAGGCAAAAACTCGGCCTCCAGATCATGGTGTTTGGGGAGTGTGATGAGGATATCAAGGGCGCAGACAGGGCCACGGTGGAGGAGGACCTAGTAGAGGTCAAGGATAGGTGATTTTCCACAATTGTGGAGGACCGAGACACTACGCATGAGATTGCATGAACCCGAGACGTATATCATGTTGATATTGTACTCAGTTTGATCATGCGACTGAAGATTTCCTTGTATTATTAGAAAAGATATGTGAAAAGGGGCGTAACCTCAGTAGCCGACTGAGACCCTGCAGATGATGAGGGTTGAGCCTCACGAAGAGGATCCTAATGTGAATATAGTGCTGCGAACTGGGGTGACGACTAGCGAATATAAGGGAAAGAATCCTGAAGAAAGTATGTGGGTCTGTAAAGCTCCAGAAAAGGAGGTCGAGTTTGATCTGGAGCATGTGAGGGAAACGTTTATGGAAGTGAAGAAAATCTTTGTTGAGACCTTTACCTTAGGAAGTTAGGATAAGCTAGGTGAAGATATGGACCCTTCTATGCTTACCACTTTCTTAGAGACCTGTATGAAGCTGCTGCATGATAGCAAGGCTATGAAGGGATTACAGGAGCTGATAAATAAATGTGCTGGAAAAGAAAACGCTCCTAATGGACCACACATAGTCAAGAAGATTGGTAGCCATAAGGCTTGGACACGGCATGAGATGAGGCTCACTAGGAAGATAGGAGAATATGAAATGGATCAAATTATTTTGGATCTAGGATCAGATGTGAATGTTTTTCCTAAACAAGAATGGGAGAGAATGGCGAGACCCGTGCTGCAGTGGTCTCCGATTCAGTTAAGGATGAAAATCAACAGAAAATCATCCCCATGGGAAGATTGTAGGGGGTAATAGTAGTTATTGAAGGCACGAGCCTGTTGTGTTATAGACATTTTTGTGCCTTACAGCATTGAGCATGAAATGTCCATAATCTAAGGGATCCAAAGTCCCTAAACATTTTGTTCCTACCCCTAGAGGAACAAGGCTAACAAACCACAGCAATTCACAGAAGTTCTCCACCAGAAACTGATCAAAAACAAGTCAATTCAGGATCATTTCAGTGGCTACACTAGCTGTTTGCGCTGAATGTCAAATCCAACACTCGCTACCTGCGTTGAATGTCAAATGGAACACTGGCTACCTGCGCTGAATGAGAGTGGACATGTGGCAGGCTCATTTCTCAAGGTGTCAAAACCCAGGAAGCTTCCAAAATGACACTTGCCTCAGGGAATTCGACTGGTGATGAGTAAGAGGTTCCAAATCTCCAAGTGGAAGCAAGAATGTCCAAGTGGACTCAAGAACTACAGAGAGGAGAGGACACTAGTCAGATCTCAAGCTGACTCATCCTCTCTCCAAACATCTATATATGGATCTCTCCTCCATGAGATCTAGAGGCTGGAATTTTGTTATTGCAAAGAATTGCTTGTTGGTTTGAGATTGGAATCATTGGGTGCTTAATGCTTTGAAGGGGGTGAAGATAGGAATTCCATTTGCTAGGAAGTAGATGAGTATTCTGGGTTTGTATCTCTTCCTGAACCTTGTTATTCATCAATAAAGCTATCTTGGTTTCTCCTATATGCTGATGTATTCTTGATGTATGATTGCATTAGTATGTTTAGTTTATTTCTAATCCTGAACTATGTCTTGTGTAGTGTTCTCTTCTTGTGATCTTGCAGAAACCTCTTGAAGCTGGGTGAGCGAGAAGGCAAGCGAGAACTCTCCAGAGCTGAGAAGCTGAGATCGAGGGACAAATAGAAGACACCGGACACCGGTTAGTCCATCTATCTCTCTCTTCATAATTCATAAAGGAAGAATACTAGAATAGTTGTCTCTGTTTGTTGCTAAGGCACTGTCACACGTTAGGTGGATAGGATCGTCCTGCATAGGCATTTTTCCCCATAACAAATTGGCGACTCCGCTGGGGAGATCTGTTTAGTCATTTTATTTGTGTTTCTATCATTGTTTGTTTCATAGACTTGACAGCAACGATCGAACTGCATCTGCTATTCCCGGATGCAAAGTAGACAGTTGCTTCCTTGATCCAATCACTGGACTTGTCTATGATCTAAACAATGGACTCACAAATGATTTGATGATCCTTGTGATAGATATTAGTACCCCTCAAAGCATCCCTTTGATTGCACCTTGCATGTTGCTTTTATTTGGCATAAAACAGTGAATTAAATAGCAATCTGTGACCCAGAACCTGTGGGAAACGAGAGTTTCTCCTTCAGCGCAGACCCAGTGAAGGGATTCTGCATTTCAACACAGTTTCCGTGAAGGCTACCTGCGCTGAATTTCAAAACCCCTGTGTTGAGGTTGCGCTGAACCAGTTTGTCCTTGTGCCGCTGGGGTTCTCTGTTTTGTTTTGCCTTGTTTTGATCTCTGATTTTTGCAGCCTGTAACCAGCATAGGTACCAGTCTGATAACTCCTTTTCTCTGCTTAGATTCTGCCTCCTTTTGTACAAAAAGACTGTGAGTGTTTTTATGTGTTTGTGGCGTCATTTACAGTTTTCCTTTGCATGAGTGAAATAGTCATCCTGTAGCCCTTGATACAGATCTGTTGATTGTGATCTTAGAAGAGAGTTCATTGGCTGTTTGCAGATTGATTATACATTTACTTTTGCATTTGGTTTGAGTTTGTCTCTTTTAAGTGTCAAAACAAGTCTTCATTTCAAAAATCGTTAAGTGTTGTAATCTCTTCTACCCTCTCTGATTTCGAAAAAGTAAACTTGTTTGTATTGGTCATTTAAAAGCAAATTCAAAGTTATACAAAAATCTTTCTTTGTAGGCATCAATACTAAGAAAGCGGAAAACAAACACCTGCATTGTGCATTTGCATTTTAATAGTTTGCATGTTGGATTTAGGAAAAGTGCATTAGAGTGTGCTGATTGCTCTTTGAGAAAAGATGGTGTCTTTCTTTTCCCTTAGTAGCTAGGATTTTCAAAGTTGAAAAAGATATAAAGCTTGCTTATCATCTTTAGACTGCATTTAGGAATTGTATCATACATCTCGTGGTGAACCTTGAAAGGCAAACTTCTAAGAAGATCAACCTAAAATAAATTGAATGAACTTAACAACACTTTGCAACATAACGCACAACATAGAGGTCTAGGCTAGAGACGTGTTCCGGCGTCGTTAAGCCTGGTGACTATCGATATTGTGGATGGTGGGTGATTCCTCCTGAGGGACGATAGCGCTAGTACGGATTGTGCTCCCACGTACCGTCGTGTATATATTGGGAGACCCCTATAGGCATAAAACCTTTATCCTTATGAAGCCGTGTCGGCCGCCCTACTGATCGCAATGCACTGAACACAGCATTCAGGAAGATCGACCGCCCGTACCCTAAAAAGTATTCTGCGGTTTTGCGAAACGTTTGGCACACCCTCTGCCTAGAACTCCAGAGCAGTTCCTTTTGGCCTTTTTCAGACTCTATAACGGAAAAAGTCCATCCGAGCATTTGTCACTTCGGGCTCGTTAAAACATCGAAGGAGACTAGAGTCATCTTTAGCTTTTTCTCGACTCATTAAAACTGAAAAAGCAAGTTGTGTCTAAGCGTCGTTAAAAATTTTATTTTAAACGGAACAATCACCCTTTATTCCTGCGTTGATCTTTAGGTTGGAAAAATGGAGCACACCAACCAAGGAATTCCCCTTGGTGGAAATCCTAGTCCCTTCTCCTCTTGGGGAGATGTTGGTGCGCCCCATATGGCCACATTGTCGCTTCCAGGACTGACAATTGGCCTGCCGGTCTGGCTCTTTTCAACCAATGTCGTTCAGAACACCACCATTCTTGAATAGTCAAGTCAACAGTTAGACCAGACCAGAGTTGCCAACCAGCCTTCTACCTCATCTAAGTCTTCCTCTCCTCCTTCCTCTTCGCTTGACGGAACTGGTAAAACAAAAAACCAAGTTCCTAAGGAGAAGAAGGAAAAGAAGAAGAAAGAGAAAAAGAAGAAGGAGCCAAAAGCGACTGGGGGCAAACAAGTGTCATCTGACAAGAATCCACACACAGCACTGACTAGGCCTAAATTGCCATGTGTCATATGCAAGGGAGACCACTTCCACAGAGATTGTCCCTGTATCCCTCAGATACTAAGGGACTGGTCTCCCCGTTTGCACAATTCGGTAGCGTCAACCTCTGATAGCCATGTTGACAGCTCACCGTCGACTAGTGAAAGTGAAGTCCCAGGACAGAGAGGGAAAGCTAGATTTCCCTGCAAACTGTGTGAAGGCAACCACGCCATCCACCATTGTCCCTTCTTAGACGAGGCTAAAAGAGTTTTGGAAGATCGCCCGGTTTTACGAGCGCAACTTCCTCCTGGATATCAAAAACTCCTGCCAAGTCCTTCACTAGTTGAGAACCCGGCTGGCCCGCCCAGGTGGTCAGCCGAAGCACCTATCATTGAAGATGAACCGTCTGGATCCATGCTTGACGAAAGTCAAAAGGTTGAGACGGCAGTTGACCCGGTTTTGCCTTCAGAGGCTCTATCTTCGAATGATACCATCACAGAGGAGAATAAAGATGACACCGTCCAAATTCTCTTCATCAACACTGACTCTGATGAACAAGGGGGCAATGCCCCCATTCCTTTATCGCAGGAAGGAAGTTCGTCAGAGCGATATCTGGCCGTTTATTCGGTCCCACCACCAAGCAACCTGGTTGTGTCCTTCAACTGGAACCAACTAGGCAGACCCCGGTTGCCAGCAAGCATACCATTCAGAATTATCGTTCAAATATACAGAATGGTAATGGCTGGCACTATTATTGATGAAGGGGCATCTGTGAGTATCCTTTCCTCTATTGCTTGGAAAGCGCTTGGTTCACCAGCGCTTTTGCCTGAAATGAGAAATCTATCAGGCTTTGATAAAGGAACCAGTCGACCTTTAGGGATCCTCCCCAATGTGCCCATAACATTGAAAGGGAAGACCGTTCAAATGAACGTGATGGTCATTCAAGGACCCTTGGATTATAACCTACTCCTTGGACAAGACTATATATATTGCATGGGAGCTATTGTCTCCTCACTCTTTAGAGTAATGTGTTTTCCACATGAAGGAAGAGTGGTCAAGCTCGTGGACCAACTTTCATTTCCCGGATCACGCATCGCAAATAGTCATTTACCATCCCTAAATGGTCTATTCACGCAAGAAGTGTCTCAACGCACGGTCCATCCTCCTGATGAGCGCGAGTAATCCGGGAGGATATGACTGGAACCCAGGGGGCATGCATCCTGGTCTGCTTTGGCAGGAAAACTTTGTGTATAGGGTAGGTTTCCACGGGAGAATATGACTAGTCCGTACCCCGTCCATAGAGGAAGAGGGGTTGTTCTAGAATAAGATTCTTTTGTTAAAGTTATGTGAGTTGGCGAGCATCTTCGCTCACCTTTGTCTATTTCGGTAGACATTGCCGAAGAAGTGTTTTGTTTGAAAGATTAACGAGACAATCTTTGGGTAACCTGAAAGAGGTAAGCCTCTCTCTTTAAAACAATTGTTTTGAAGGAAAAGAAGTAGAGGTAACCTTGAAATCGTACTTTATACCTGGGGGCATGCAAACCTTTTGGAGTGCAAGCAAAGAGCGGTTATTTATCTGTTTTTTGGGTTAGCAGTTTCCTAACTTGCATAAAGAAAGGTTTGGGGCATAGCTTTGTGAGATGAAGCTCCGTAAAAAATAGAATCTTAATGAGACACTCTTATCATATGACTGGGTAATCGAGCAGTTTTAGCACAAAGTTCATGCTCGTTAAAAAAAAATAAACGCAAGATCCGAGCAGTTTTAGCACATAATTCATGCTCGTTAAAAAATAAACGTAAGATCGAGAAAATGTTTCCACCCGCATTTAAGCTCGTTAAAAAATGAACTATCCCGGTAAATAACCACTGTGAATGTAATATCATCAGCCATTAAAGCCTTGGTCGTGTTTGCACCGTCCCCTCCACTTTTCATTGGCCGATCGTTCACCTCCATATGTTTGTTTACCCATTTTGAGGAACAGCTGCGAAGAGTGATTTCACCTAGCCATCCTTGTGACACTGCCGTGATTGGAAAATTCCAACCTGTACCTAGAATCAGCTGCTAACCCTGTTTATCACTCGTTCCTCAAAAGACGAGTCTTCTTTAAGCTCTTTTCAACTGACTCGTAAAATATGAAAAGATTGATGAGTCCTTGGCCTTCCAGCTCATTAAAGGGATAGGAAGAGCTATCCCTCCTCTAGATTTTAATCTTTTTGGACCTGAGGGATTATTGCACAAAAAGATCGAGCGCTTGTTTTATTCGGCTCGTTAAAACTATCGAAAACCCATCCCTTCTGTATTGTTTTATACTTTTTCGGACTTAAGGGATTAGATGATGAAAAATGAATTTTGGAGTTAACTTTATGTACCTTTTCAGACTCTCTAAAAATGAAAAGGACCGAGTTATGCTTGTCGTTAGACTCGTTAAAATCATTAAATAGCGACAAACTTGTCTTTAGACGAGAACGAGTTTCACTATCGCTAGGCTCGTTAAAACATAGCGATGGGCTTGCCCGAAGGGCAGGTTATAGAACAAGCATATGTTATCCTCCTCAAGCTTGACAAAAATAAAGAGGTACTGGTCAGCAATGACTGGGGAAAAATTAGGAGAAACTAAAGAAAACTTTGATGGTAGCAAGTCGCTCTTGAACATGACACTTTTCCTCCGTACCACAATCGGGTTGGGTTGTTTCATTCACCGGTCACATCCGTGGTCTTGCCATACCATCCATATTTGGGGTAATGATACCGATCCATCGTATCAATGTCGCCATATGTTCAAGAGAAGTCGTTCAGAAAAGTCAACCGTGTCCCATCCACTGCCATACATTATCCTTCATCCTTTCATGACCGCCACCCTGAATCATATGTCACAGATCGTTTTCACCTCCATTAAAATCATTAGCTCCGTTCCGTGTCACTGATGTGGGATTCATTAAGGCCCTCCTTTGACAGATCACTTCTTGTCGACATCAGCTCATTATCCAAGAAGTCGATCTAGGAACAAGCCCTTCAGTACTTTGAAGCTTGCATGCCTCAATGGAAAGTTTCTCACTTCCGGCGACAGGTATACATCAATGACCTTCGACCGAAAGATTTTGCATGGTGTTCGATGCCAAGTCCTTTATTCACACCACGTGAATTGTACTGCAGTACCTTGAGGGTCATTATCATTATCGGTGATTCCTCTCGCGCTTGTTAACGGTTTACATCATTGACCGGTAATCAAGCGATGTCTTTCCATGTTCGACTTCAGATCAATTCTCACATGGATCGACTTGTACTTAGAGTGGAGATCGAACGAGTTTGAAGACCCCGGATCTAGTTTCATCCATCCGAGCTGCGATATATATTCAGGAAAGATAAAGACATTGACATGTACATCATTACAGCAGATAACCATCCTACTCAAAGGATGATAATTTCATCAAAATTATCAGTCTACAATCAGACGATTGTCTGTTCTATGTACAGAAAAATGAATTTATAAAGCTGAGCATGGGAATGCCCGCCTTAGCTAGATCATGAAAGCAGAATGAAAAATAATGTATTGTATTGTATCTTATTACAGGTCTCCTCTCAGCATTGGATGAACTTCGGATCCCCCTGATAAAGCATTTCACCCGATAAACAGCCTCATACTTTAGGGGGCAACTGTTATAGACATTTTTGTGCCTTACAGCATTGAGCATGAAATGTCCGTAATCTAAGGGATCCAAAGTCCCTAAACATGTTGTTCCTACCCCTAGAGGAACAAGGCTAACAAACCACAGCAATTCACAAAAGTTCTCCACCAGAAACTGCTCGAAAACAAGTCAATTCAGGATCATTTCAGTGGCTACACTAGCTGTTTGCACTGAATGTCAAAGCCAACACTGGCTACCTATGTTGAATGTCAAATTGAACACTGGCTACCTACGCTGAATGAGAGTGGACATGTGGCAGGCTCATTTCTCAAGGTGTCAAAACCCAGGAAGCTTCCAAAATGACACTTGCCTCAAGGAATTCGACTGGTGATGAGTAAGACGTTCCAAATCTCCAAGTGGAAGCAAGAACCTCCAAGTGGACTCAAGAACTGACAGAGGGAGAGGACACTAGTCAGATATCAAGCTGACTCATCCTCTCTCCAAACATCTATATATGGATCTCTCCTCCATGAGATCTAGAGGCTGGAATTTTGTTATTGCAAAGAATTGCTATTGGTTTGAGATTGGAATCATTGGGTGCTTAATGCTTTGAAGGGGGTGAAGATAGGAATTCCATTTGCTGGGAAGTAGATGCTGGATTGGAGCCCTCTAGGTTGTATCTCTTCCTGAACCTTGTTATTCATCAATAAAGCTATCTTGGTTTCTCCTATATGATGATGTATTCTTGATGTATGATTGCATTAGTATGTTTAGTTTATTTCTAATCCTGAACTAGTTATGAATATGAATCCATGTCTTGTGTAGTGTTCTCTTCTTGTGATCTTGCAGAAACCTCTTGAAGCTGGGTGAGCGAGAAGGCAAGTAGATGAGAACTCTCCAAGAGAAGAGAAGCTGGATCGAGGGACAAACGGAAGATACCGGTTAGTCCATCTATCTCTCTCTTCATTCTTAATTCATAAAGGAAGAATACTAGAATAGCTGTCTCTGTTTGTTGCTAAGGCACTGTCACACCTTAGGTGGATAGGATCGTCCTGCATAGGCATTTTTTCCCACAACATGTTGGCTGACTTTGAAGTGACTGTGCTACTTGGAATCAATTGAACACATATTTCATTAAATTTGGAAATATTTTATTACAAGGACAATGACTAGAATTGATATTTTTTGTTATTTTGAAATTCTAAATCCACCACTTATTTCCAAATTTAATGAAATATGTGTTATTGGGCCACTGACATGAATGGGGTAATAAACTTGGAAAAGTGGAAGATGACATTTGAGAAGAAATCACTCTGTGTAGTAGTACTTGTGGACCCTACAGAAGGACCGTGCTATACTAAACCGGTCTGCGATTACGAAAGTGACGAGGATTTGGACCATATATATAAGATAACAACATGAGATGAATATTGGGTGAATCCAATAGTAGATGGATTTATTTCATGGAACAATGAAAGTTCCTACACATCAAATTCAGACAAGGAGTTGGATCACTGGCAGAATCAATTGCATCAAGTGTCTACACTGCGCTGTAACATGATGACTAAATCGCTACATTGTGTATCATAGGAGATAAGAAGTCTACCCTACTATGATTGTTTCACTGACATTGATAAATTTTTGGGTGCATTTGAAAGGGAATTTCCAGAGAAGCATGGCTTCCAGGCCTTGGATTTGGCGTTGCGCGCTATGCCCGCAAGATGGTGGGGTACGCATAAGGATAATTTTGATGATTGGCACAAATACAGAATGATGATGAGAATCCACTTTGGACATCTGAAAGTGAGATTAATAGAGAAATATGATGGGAGAAATGATCTGTGTGATCACTTGGCCAAATGGACTAACGTTTATGGAGTGAAGCCTCAGCTTGAGTGTGTGCATCTATTTTTTCATACATTGGATGTAATACCGATGAACTGGTACTTGGAAATAGAGCTCCGCCATGGCATTATTCCAATTCAAAGCTTCATCCAGTAGCGTGACGGCCCAGGGATCCAAAGAGCGAAGCATATCATTGCTTTAGAGGTTCCTGGCACCAAACTAGTTGATGTCACATTGCCCCACCCTACATCGGTCTGTAGTTGAGTAATCTAGATCTGCATCTCATGCAGACTCGTCTAAATGGTGACCAAGGCTTGTTTCTACTCCTGCTCAAACTGTTGCAACAGTTCTGTGGTTGCATCCCTTACTTTATCACCAATTTCATCCAACTCACCTTATTTCAAGGTGATCAGGTCGAGCGATGATTTACTGGCCTTGGACTTATTCTGCAACCTCTCTTTCTCCTGTTCCCAAGTCCGCCTCACCCAGAATGGAGTTCTCTCCTGGTCTCCACCACCATGTTCTGATTTCTACTCTTTTTCCTTTGTCTGCAATGAAGGATACCTTTGACCTCTGTCAGAGTCGCACCCTTCCTCCTCTTCCTTCTCTTCTTCCTTCTCATTAGCAGCTCACTCTACTCTAGTTTTTTCTTCAGCCTCCTTTTTCCTCCTTTCAGCCAACTACTACATCTTCAACCGGGCCTCTTCCTTCTTCTACTTTCCTGCAGACAGATGACAAATCTGAGGCCATGCACCACTTTGTTGGCCAATGCTCAAGGACCGCTACGATTACATCATCTATTCCAACGTATGGGAGATCATACCATTTCTGTTTTGGGTCCTTCCATGCCCAGATGGAGATATAGTGGATGTCTTCCTTGAACTCCACATATCCCAAAAACTTCTCAAAGATAGTTGGTGATAGTCGTGGCTTGCGGTTTATCACAACATGGATGCTTGCCTCTATCAGCACCCAAAAGATCTTACTGCCCTTGACCCTATCGAAATCCTTTATGGCCCAGAGTGAATCGAACTTCACTGCTTCTAGAAGATTTGATGCAATTGGAGGAAACTAGTTGTCCTTTGGTAATTCCCATGCGACTAGTACAATTGATAGCAGAATCCATGCGTAATGGAAAGTCTTACTCTGGTCCTATGCTTCTCTGTAGTTCACAAGGAACTCGTTGCAGAGGTAGCACGCCCAATTGAATTGTACACCCTCTGCACACTAGGCTGCTAATGACACAATTGGTGCTCGCACTTCAACTGCACGACACTTCCTCATTATTTTTCTAGACAAAAGATTTGGGTGGCTATATTAACTTTGGGGTCGGTTATGCTAGAAATTGAGTAGTCGCACGATTTCTTGACAAGATTAAACTTTTCCTTCATTCTCTCACCGAGGTTGCATTCACCCACCTTTCCACCAAATGCCTTGGTTAGATTCAACCCTGAGTGCGGTAGCAATGTGATCCTATGGATCATCATATCCGTGATCGGTATCGGTTCTCCTAACCATAGGCACCCATCATGCACCAAACATAGCAATTGTTTCATCACCATCAAAGTTATGGGCATGTCATTGTAATGCGACACCCATAGCATGTTCAATAGTCCTGGCTTGTCCACCCCTCTAATCAATTTTTTTGCCTCCAGCGTGGTGACACCAGAATATTTATAGAAGACGCGGGTCATAAATGTATCAGTCACCAAGTGGGGGAACTGTTCAGTATCTACCAAGTCCCAATCATGTAACTTCATATGTGGGATGTGCACCAAGCACGAACCTTCGAATGTGATTTGGTCTGGAAGCAACAGTGTGTTATGTAAAAAATTTCCCTCATCTGGGTCCTTCAGGACCTTCACCTTGCCTTAGCATGGAAGGATGTATTCTGGTAACTTGGAAATAGGGTCTAACCCTTCAATATTGATATCCTCTGCACCCATACCAATTTCTTCAGTTGCCCTCATCAGATTCTAGGTTCACCACCTTGCCTTTCTCCTACACGGTGGGCTTCTCTTTCTTCTGGTGCTTCCTTGGCGACTCGCGCACCGACTATGCCACTTTCTGCTTATCCTTCTTTGTCTTTGGACCCTCTCTAGTCGGCGTAGGTCTCGGCCTGGGCGACCTCGGTGGTTTTGGAACTTCTACAGGCACCACAACACTTATGACCTTAAGGGCATCTCCCTTGAAGGCCATCGAATCTCCAACACTTGCGGTTTCCACGGGCACTGACATGAGGCTAGTAAGGAGCTCCTAGGTTCCTTTAGGCAACCTGTCAAGCACTGAACTGGCCACCAAAGACTCAAAACTCTGAGGGTTCATGTGCAACTGATAGCTCGACACCTTAATTATCAAAATGCAAAGTGTTTTTCATTAGGTAGCCATTTTTAATTTCTAGGCAAATTCGAATTCAAATCCGACCGTTTCCACCAAATTATGCTCATAAATGCTAGATTTGCGACATATTTTCAAAGATCTTGCTCTTAAATTCAGCCTTAAATGCCTTCCCCGCACACCTCTTAGCCACTTTCTAACAGGAAAATCATGAGCAGTGACCATAATGGTCACTTTCTGGCTGCCCTACACAGTCTCTCCTTCGATAGCACAGCTCCCCTTGTGCTTTTGGTGACGTTGTGACATTCCCTCTTTCCACACAAATACCCAGTCACACATCGCTACAACCTGTGTAGTGTAGTTTATAGTATTGCGCCTCCTTTCAGCTGCTTGGAGCACCAAGACTATGCTTCCACCATATAGTCATCTGGTTGGATCCCCAGTGTATGGCTTCAATCAGATTGCATTTACCTTCCCTGGGAAGGGATCTCCATTCAACTTCAGCAGCTGAACTACTCCACCATCAGTAATCTCCTTGATGACAAATGGCCCCAGCCAATGCATCTGAAATTTTCATGGAAATTTATCAAACTTGCTGTCATATAATAACACTAAAGAGTTTACCTTGAAGGTGCGTAGTTTGATGTGTTGTTTGTGCCATGCCTTTTCTCACCCCTTTTGAACTTTCTGATGGAATCCAGCGAAAAATCTATCCTCTTCAAGCTCTGTCAGCTACACGTGCCTCTCTTCCAGGGCTTCGCGATCCGCTATTCCTGTGAATGCCACTATGTGCAAACTAGTTAAAATATACTCCATCAGCATCACAACTTCTATGCCATAAACCAGCGTAAAGGGTGTTTGTCCATTTGGTGGAGTAAAATTATAAATGCGGAAACAAACAAATTCCTCTAGCATGATAATGGGTCTGGCCACAACTGATACATTCTATGAAAGATTTCCTTAGGATAGAACCAATTAAGATAGCCTACCTCTTAGTACGCTTATCCCATTTGATGATGTCCTTGCTTGCTCACTCTAGCTATCTCTCGCTTCCTTCTTCAAACACCTGAAACAAGTAAACAACAACCATGATAATAGACAAATTGTAATTCAACCTACTTAACAAGTCAAGAAACATTAATCCATGAATATGTAAGATGAAAAGTCATGTAGGAAATCAATTGATGGTTTCATATATATATTGGATCAAGAAGAGATTACAACCATTGTCTTGACATTGTCGTTCTCCTCTGACAAAACCAGGTTCCCACACACTTTTTCTAGCATTCCATGATGGCCTCAACAATAATAGTTTTAAGGCTCTTCCCTTTAGGCTTCACTCCAAACCAAATTACAATTCTCCCTCACAAAACTAGATAGCTACAACTATGAATAACTTGTTGTTTACTCCAAACCAAAATAGCACTAGCATGCCAGCATTAACACTCCAACACTAACACTAGCTTGTGCTTGGGAAAAAGGGAGGTTTATATAGGATTAATGGATGGGATATGGATCCTTTTCTCATGGGAGAAGGTATTATCCCTTGAGGTGGTTCCATCATTTTAGGGGAAAGGAGCCCAAACTAACATCCTCGACCCCATCCAGCCAAACCATTTACCAGACTTCTGTTACGAAGCTTCTAGAGCTAGAAGCTTCAACTCTTAATTTAAAATACTTTCCATAACAGGACCGACGCGACTGGAACAAAGCTTAGTCACTCCAGTCGATGCTAGGGACATTGATAATCCCTATATATCAGGGAAATGAAGACAAGGTCCATTAGCACTGGTCTTTTAAACTGGGAAAAACAGAAGTTTCACGGGACATGGTGCAAAAGGGAATTGATTTACTCATGAAGAGGGACACAATGGGGGTTTCTACATGAAGGGAAACCATGTATGGTTCACTGTAGAGGTCCTCCAGGATCAAGGAATGGGGAGTATAGGGAGAATGACAAAATGTTGTGTAACAAATGCCCCCTAAAGAATGAAGGCCGAACTACAGTGAGAAAATGAAATTCGTTATGAATCAATGCAGGGAACCGTAGTCTGCCATTGGGAAACCTGTAAGAAAGTACATATACATATACATAACTGAGAACTTTGTGAAATGATACATGAATAGTGGCATGGATGCAACCATCCAGAGAATGGTAATGTAAATGGATCTAGGTATGGGTGCAACCATCCATCAAAGAGGATCATAATGAAACGAAGGTATGGCCGCAGCCATCCAATAACGAGAAAGATCACATATGATAACTCATGGTATGGTCGCAGCCATACATATGAAAGAGACATCTATATCAACATAACCATGTAACATCACTTCACAACCTGGAATTTTGTGATCTAAGCCCAGGGTCTTGCACTCCAACATGACCCGATCAAAGTACAAATTCTAACATGCGAACAGGTGTGTTGATGTTGAGCATGCTAGAAAGTTTCTTGATTACCAATAAATGATGTAAAATGTTAACAAGTGCGAGAGAAACCACCAATAATGACAATAGTTCTCAAGGTACTATCAACATAATCCACGGAATGTGAATAGAGGAACTGAAGTCGAACACCTGTGAAATCACTCAATCGAAAGCCAGTGATGTGAACTTGTTATCGAGTGCTAAGAACTTGCCATTAAGGCATGCAAGCTCTAAGGTACTGGAAGGGAGTCTCTCGGTCAACTTTTGGGATAATGAGTTGAAGTCAACAGGAAGTGACTGTTTCGAAGGAGGGACATAATGTATCTCACATCATTGACAAGAGACAAAAGGATACAAAATTATTTTGGGTGATACAAAGAATCAGGGGTAAATGTAACTAGAGAAGGAAATCTCTTGAACATATCAATGACACAATTGGTAGTTTGGAAACATTTGGATCCATAGGATCAGTGATCATGACAACGTGGCAGAGATAAAATGGAAGGAAAAAAATGAATGGCCCAACCCAGGAAGGTCAACGATACAAAGGAGGATATCCCAACCCGACACGAAGCAGAAAGTGTCATGTTTAAGAGTGAGTTTCCGACACAACTGATTAGATTTCAAAAATTCCCCCCACCACTTCTGGCAAGTACCGCAATTATCTTTAATCACAAGCTTGAAGGTGATAGCATATGCTTGCACTGTAAGTTCATTGTTCGAACGAATCCGACGTATTAAGTTTAACGAGCCCTAGGAAGGAGAAGCTCATGTTCGTCATGGTGATGAATTTGATGTCGTTTAATATTTTAACAAGTCCGACAAAGGTGTAACTTGGTATCTTTTTCATGTTTAGAGAGTTTGAAAAAGACACGTAGAAGAAAGCTCCACATTATCGCTTTTCGTACATTTGTGTCTCTTGAGCCTGAACAAGTAGAGAATGATACTTAAGAGAACCTCTTGACCATTTCAGTCAAGGAGTACCTTTTTTGTAAATAGTGCCTCTCAGCCTGAAAAAGGGTAAACTCATAGTAGGCACATGACGTTTTGCATCCGTTAACAAGTTCAAAATGACAAGGGCTTCGCCATTTTTTCCCTTTTAAAGGGTCAGAAAAGAGCTTGAAAGTGGATCCCCCATTTTATTCTCTTTTACAAGTCAAAAAGGAAAAATACTTGACAATCTTTTCATATGAGCTTAACGAGTCGAGAAAGGAGCTGAAATGTGAGTTGTCATCGTCGTCAAACATCCATCACCTATCGCTATGCAAAAAAGGAAAAGTGTATTATCTAGTTTAAGAGGCAAAATAGGTTAAAATATTTACAAAAACCTGATATTTTCATGAAAAAATGAATAAAAAGGAGAAAAGTAAATATATTTTTACCATTTACCATTTTACCTTGCCGTGAAGACTTTCTATTCACTTTTTCCCTAATTGTTCTAGAGTAGATTGTGGGAGATCTGGGAGGTACTTTGTGAGCCTCCAGTTACAGGTAAGAACCAAAGCCTGGAGCTCCATTTTCATGTCTTTTATTCCTATTTTTAACCTTTTTTTTTTGGTTTTTGAGGGGGTTTTGCAAAAAAAAATTCGCCCTCAATTGGCGCAACTTCCGAGCATAAAATTGCATCAGCCGAGGATGATTAAGAAGTCATGTTGCACTGTTGACACAACTGTTTTTAAAACAAGCGCGTCGATGCCGTGAATAGGGGAAAACCCTATTTCCTCAAAAAAATCACCGTTAAAACTTAAAATTTATGGGCCAAGAATGATTTTGACTCAAATTAATGGATTTTTCAAGAAAGAATCACTTAAAATGGTGGACTGGAAAGAATGGGAACATGAGCATGTGGACACCCAAGCACTGAATGACCCAAATTTCCTGAAAGCTTTGAGGGCTTGTGGGCTACTCAAATTCTTTCTTACACCAGGGATGTGGGCCCAGCCTAGGTTTCTTTGGTACCTCATTAGTCTTTGGGATATAAATCAAGAAATATTTATCATTGGTGACTAGGAGATGGAGTTGGAAACTTCAGATATATATTTCATCACTGGACTATCCCGAACATGGGAACTGTTGGGTCACTATAATACTAGTGATTACCCCATTACTATTGTAGTCGCATCCCTTATTAATATTGTTGTGCCCCTATTATCCCCATATTGTTATGACTGTGCCCCGTAGAATCCCTCTATTGTTATTTTTGTCACTTTATATTATTATTGTTAGGTCGGCTGGGTTATATTGTGACTCCTTAGACTCCTATATATAGAATGGAGGTTTTGTCATTTGAATCATCCAAGAATTGTTCATTTATGTAATGTAAAGGAGGTTGCCCACTCGAAGAGGCTGAATTCTAAGGCATTGATCTATCTTTTCTATCTTTTCTTGAGCTGGTTTCATAACATTTGGTATCAGAGCTTTGGATTCTAGGGTTTCACTGCTCCAAATAGGTCATCGTGGAATTTTCACTATAACTTTTTTTTGTGACGTTTCAGAAGCTAAAAAAAACCCATTTGAGAAGAAATCGTGCTAAACCTCAGATCCAAATTTGAAAGCTTTTCACGCTACATTTGTGGAGATATGATCTGAGGAAGTTGGTCTTTGTGCTGACTCCTGAATTACATTCCAAACTGGTGACCTGGAGAAAAGCGTCATAACTTTCTCTCTGAGGATTGGATTGAAATTTCATAAGAAGGTACAAAAAGAGGACCGACTGTATTTTCTTGTATATATTTTTTACAGCCATAGATCGAAACAGTGACTTGTGGCACATCGTACAAGTTCGCTCTACTGAACTAGTCTATAATCAGGTCACTGTGGGAGATTTCGCATAACTCTTCCTTGGAGAATCCAATTTGGATCAGACTGATGGCATTGGAAAGAGCACACAGAGGGCTACTGCAGGTTGTAATTTTAGAACTGGATGATCCAAAAGTATAGAGATACATCAGAGGCAATATCGAGCTCCTACAAAGTGGAAAAAGGTGTGTATATTCTTTTAAATTTTTGCTTACGATTGGTTTGAAAATTTATTTTGAAGGAATTCAAATGGCATAGTAGAGCATTATTATCGGTAACTGATGTGCCAAGGAAAGAAAATGCAAACACCTAGTAAGCAACCTGAAAGCTCTAGCATGACTCATGAAGAAGAGGAAGAAATGCTACATGATATATCAAAATTACAAGAACAAGTGCAACAAATTTCACTCTCACAAAAGCTAACAGAAGCTAAGATAAATGGCGTGGAATCTAAGATAAAGGGTGTGGAAGCTACGATGGACGACTTGAAGATAGATTTGAAGATAGATTTGAAGAGAGACATGACAGATTTGAAGACAGATTTGAAGACAGACATGGTAGACTTGAAGACATATTTGAAGACAGACATGGCAGATTTGAAGACAGATTTGACAAATTTTCTACAAGAAATACTTACTAATGGTGAAAAGGTAGTAAAGGAAACTCATGCTATGAACAAAGGAAATGTTAATCATGATTTCATAGACTCTAATTTGAGATCGAAGACCGATAATATTCCAAAAATTGATATGAGGAAGTTTGATGGCAAGGATCCCGCAACATGGATATTACAGATGGAGCAATCTTTTGATCTCAATAATGTGCAAAACACACAAAAGGTACATATTGCAACTTTATATTTGGAACCAAATCAGTTTGTATGGTATCAATGGCTTTGCTCTCGTAAACAAATTATCACTTGGGCAATTTTTATAGAATAATTGACAGCACATTATGAGGATACAAAAAGCAACACTTTTTTTAGCCAATTGATAAGTATCAAACAAAAGGGTTCAATAATGGAGCACATTTAGGAGTTCCAAAAATTGAACATAAGGATAAAAAATATTCCAGAGGAGCATAGGATTGATGTGTTCATAGCGACTTTAAAGGATAATATCCAACATGATGTTCACCTTTGGGAACCTGCTTCATTAGAGAAGGCATTCAGGTTAGCAAGAAAAATGGAAAGAAAAATTATGGCAACCAGGAAGAATACCACTCACAACTATAAAGATGGAAGTGTTGTTGCCCCTAGTCTTCCACAACCTATAAGTTTGACACCACAACAATTGGAAGAAAAAAGAGCAAAAGGGCTTTGTTACAGTTGTGATAGCAAATACACTAAAGGTCATAAGTGTGCTAAGAAGAAATTATTCTACATAGATTGCGAAGAGGAAGAAGAAAAGGAGCAAGAAAGGTCAAAAGAAGAGGATATACTCCAGGAACAAAGCCTAGATAAAGAAGAAATGAATCTGACCATATCTTGTAATGCATTGGCGGGAATTACCACTCCTCAAACCATCAAAATATAAGGGCAAATCAAGAAGAAAAAGGTAATAGTGTTGATTGATTCAAGAAGTACCCACAATTTTATTCATTGTAAGGTAGCAAAAGAACTGAATTGCTTCTTATATCTAGCACTAGAGTGTCAAGTGATGGTTGCAAATGGAGGAACAATAAATTGCTCTGGAAAGTGCCATAATATCAAGCTATTGATGGGAGAATATGTATTGACTAGCCCAATGCTTTCCATTCCAATGGGAGGTGCTGATGTTGTACTAGGAGTCCAATGGCTACAATCCTTGGGTATAATAGCTTTTAATTTTCAAGAAATTTTCATCAAATTTTCTATGGAAGGAAAGGAGGTTGAATTAAGGGGTATTGCAGGGAAACCGGGAAAGATAATCAGCTCTAACGGTATGACAAAGCTTCTAAAACAGGAACAAAGGGGTGTAATTCCACAATTGTGTTCACTAGATGTTTCCACATTGCAATCATCTATTTATCCAGATCTCCAAAAAGTCTTGGACAATCATTCCAAGGTATTTGAGACTCCCAAAGGTCTCCCACCTATATGTGATTAGGATCATGCTATTCATCTGATTCCAGGAAGTGTTCCTCCAAACATCAGGCCGTACAGATATCCCTATGCCCAAAAGAGTGAAATTGAACGTATGGTTGCAGAAATTCTAGAGGATGGTATAATTCAACCGAGTCAAAGTTATTTCTCTACTCTAGTAGTATTAGTGCACAAGAAGGATGGATCATGGTGCATGTGTCCGGATTATAGGGAGCTCAACAAGTTCACTATTAAAGATAATTTTCCCATTTCTGTCATTGATGAATTACTGGATGAATTGCATGGATCAATTTACTTCACCAAGTTGGATCTTTGTTCAGGATATCATCAAATCAGAATGAAGACTAAAGACATTCCGAAAACAACATTTAGAACTCATGAGGGTCATTATGAATTTTTGGTCATGCCTTTTGGCCATACGAATGCACCTTCAACATTTCAAGGTTTGATGAATTCCACTTTCAAACCATTCCTTAGAAAATTTGTGTTAGTATTTTTTGATGATATACTAATCTACAGCAAGTCTTGGAAGGATCATGTTGAACATGTTGATAGCGCGCTACAACTATTGAAGGAGAAACAATTATATGCAAAAATATCCAAATGCTTCTTTAGAGTATAAGAGGTGGAATATCTAGGTCATATTGTATCTCATGAAGGAGTTAAGGTAGACCCTAGCAAAATTAAAGCCATTAAGGAATGGAAAATTCCCACATCCATAAAGCATCTGCAAGGATTTCTTAGGTTGACAGGGTATTATTGAAAGTTTGTTAAGAATTATGGGAGAATAGCAACACCTCTAACAACATTATTGAAGAAAGATGCATTTTCATGGACTCCAGAAGAAACAAAGGCCTTCGAACATCTTAAAGAGGAAATGTGCCAAGCACCAGTCTTAGCTACATCGGACTTCAAAAAAACCTTTATTGTGGAATGTGATGCTTCAGGAAATGGAATTGGTGTTGTTTTAATGCAAGATGAAAAACCCATTTCTTTTGAAATTCGTCCAATCAAGGGAAAGTTTTTACACAAAGCTATTTATGAAAAGGAAATGTTAGCAATACTCCATGCACTTAAGAAATGGTGACCCTACCTAATGGGAAGACACTTCAAGGTAAAAATGGATCATGATATCCTTAAATAATTTTTAGAAAAAAGATTATCCTCTGAAGAGCAACAAAAGTGGGTCACAAAGATGTTGGCTTATGACTTTGAAATTATCTACAGAAAAGGGAAGCAAAATGTGGTGGGAGATGCACTCTCAAGAAAGGATGAGGAAGTGGAAGCATTGTTGTGCGTCATTTCTATTATCCAACCAGATTGGATAAACGAAGCAAGGGAGGAACAGAAGAATGATGAAGAAGTGTGGGCACTTATTCGAAAGTTACAACAAGATTCCAGTACGTCTGATACATTTAGCTGGCAAAATGATTCTTTATGGTACAAATATAGCTTATACCAATGTAAGAATTCCCAACTAAAACAAAAGATTCTTATGGAATTGCACACTTCTCCCTTAGGAGGCACTCACGATTTTTAAAAACTTACCACAGGGTTAAGAAGGAATTTTTTTGGGATGGCCTTAAATTGGATATTCATAAATTTGTGGCGGAATGTTTGGTTTTCCAACAAAATAATGTTGAAACAATTATGACACCGGGTCTATTACAACCTTTATCCATTCCAAGCCAACGTTGGGAGGAGGTTTCACTGGATTTTATCACAGGTTTACCCAAGTCTGAGGGAAAGAGTGTCATCATGGTGGTAGTTGACAGACTTACCAAGTATGCACACTTTTGTACATTATCACATCCATTTAAAGCCAACACAGTTTCTACTGCATTTATGGAAACAATTCAAAAGCTACATGAAAACCCAAAGATTATTGTAAGTGACAGAGATCCCATTTTCAAAGGAAAATTTTGGACAAAACTATTTTCTTGTCTTGGTACTCAGTTAGCTCATAGCTCATCTTATCATCCTCGATATGATGGGCAAACTGAGATAGTAAAAAATGTTTGGAAGTATATCTTTGTTGCTTTATATCTGATAAATAGTTACAATGGGTCAAATGGTTGCCTCTGGCTGAATGGTGGTATAACACTTCCTTCCATACAACAACAAAAATGACCCCATTTTTGGCACTTTATGGATATCATCCACCATCCGTCACATCATATTTAAGAGAAAATTCTAAGGTTCAAGCAGTGGAACATCACATCGAACATCAACAACAAGTCCTCCAACTCTTAAAGGATAACCTCGTGTTGCAACGGAATAGAATGAAACAACGGGCAGATCAACATCGCAATGAAAGAATTTTTGATGTAGGTGATTGGGTATTCCTACAGCTACAACCATATAAGCAAATGTCCCTCAAGCTAGCTAAGAAGGATAATAAATTATCACCAAAGTAATATGGTCCGTACAAGGTGTTGCAAAAGATTGGTACTATGGCATACAAATTGGAGCTTCCTGCAGCTTCTCGATTGCACCCAGTTTTCCATTTTTCATGTTTAAAGAAGGTTATAGGTGACAAGCTCCTAGTTCAAACAATATTGCTAGAACTTGATGAGGAAGGAAAAATTATATTGGAACCAGAAGTAGTCACAGAAACAAGAACTCAATGGCTATGAAATCGATCAATTTCGGAGTATCTTATAAAGTGGAAGAACTTATCAACTAAATATTCCACATGGGAGGATGAGAATTTTATGCAGAAGAATCCAGAACTACTCAAGCGTTGAGGAAAACACTTTTTTGAAGCAGAGGAGCATGTTGGGTCCCTATAATACTAGTGATTACCCCATTACTATTGTAGTTGCATCCCTTATTAATATTGTTGTGCCCCTATTATCCCCATATTGTTATTACTGTGCCCCATAGAATCCCTCTATTGTTATTTTTATGGCTTTATATCATTATTGTTAGGTCGGTTGGGTTATATTGTGACTCCTTAGACTCCTATATATAGAAACGATGGTTTTTCATTTGAATCATCCAAGAATTGTTCATTTATGTAATGTAAAGGAGGTTGCCCCCTCAAAGAGGATGAATTCTAAGGTGTTGATCTATCTTTTCTATCTTTTCTTGAGCTGGTTTCATAATAGGAACTAGTCAACTTGTATGGGTCACGACCAGTTGGGGCAAGCATATCTTCATTGCTTGCTAAACACTGCCCCGAGGCCTTGAAATTCAAGAGATGGAAGATTGAGATTTGCAGTGTTCGAGATCTAACACTGAGAGTGCTTCTGTTGACCATCAATAGGGTGGCGAGGTCCCAGGCAGAAAATGAGACCAACAAGTCAAAGTTCTTATATGCTATCGACTGTACAACACCTACAATCTTCAACTAGGCAGAGGCCATGAAGATCAACATAAAGCACCAGCTGTCCAAAGATAAGGCAGGGAATCTAAAGGAATTTTGCTTCGGATCTATGCTCGTGACATTTTTCTTGGAATGGATGCCACTTTTCGAGTATAAGCTGATTAAGGTAGATCCTCCTATGCGATGTGATCTGTGGATGGCCTGCTAGAGTTGTTTGATGCCCAGGATCAATAGGGTTCATCACATGTCATACAGACCTACATTCTTTTCATGGCTATGATGACAGAAGATCATTATGAAGGACTAGCCATATAGTGGCACTGACTTCTGTGGAGAGACGGACATGCCCTTACCAGATGGAGAGGATTTCGATGATCAAGTTAAAAAATCAATTTTTAATTATGAAAATTTTTAATTGTTTTTGGTATATATGTGCTTATAACATTTCTCTTGTTAATGCAGATGTTGGAGCAAAGTGGCCTGCTAGGATTTCCCAATAGCCAGGCGAGTCCCCCATCTGACTGATGCTGTCACTCCTTATCAGGAGGGGAGTGACAATGAGGAGATCGTGAGGAACCTTGAGGGGTTGACTCGTGGTATCCCAGAGTATGCTTGGGTAGGAGATAATCCTCGCTTGTACTAGAGATACACGGTGGAAGTCTCAGATGAGATCCACCAATTGCTGACTCGTGTTGCACGAGCTGTATCATGCTACCACAATCACCATGCTGATTGGTTTCTATGTCCAGCACTTATACTTTTTGAGGCCTGCATGTTACGGATATATGAGGTCTGCGAGCCACCGATGTCATTTGGACACACATTATATTTGGGGATTTGATGTATCAAAGATTATCAGCATACATATATATATATATATATATATATCTATATATATATATATCTATATATATATATATCTATATATATATATATATATCTGTTGTATTTTCATGCTTACTATAGTACAAATGGTTTGTTTTATCTTTTCACATGTTTCATAAATGTCAATCCAACACATAATTAGCTAATGCATATGTCAATGTATCCATGCACCTAGGAATATGATGATATGTAATGTAATCAAAATGTCTTTCTAGTTGACAAATACAGAGATACATTCTCAATATTTGAGGGTTTCTAACGAAATATTTCCCATTGAGTTTAAGGACGACAAGGTGTGAATCGAGTTTGACAACCAACTCTCTAATGTCAAGAGCAATGGCTTCTGACAATAGTTCGATGACTGCACTGTATTCAACAATGTTGTTAGTTGTGCAACCTAGACAGATGCCTTGAAGGTCTATCAACTCACCGTTAGGGTAATAAATTGCCCATGCCATGGATGATAGGTTCTGGGTACTACGGCAAGCACCATCAGCAAAAGCAATGTGAGGAGTTGTAGACATCTGCAAAGCAAGAAAAGCATAGTGAACAGGAAAGTTGTTTGAAAACTAACACACCAAACCACACTGCAAAAAAATGAATGACACACTAATGTATACAAGTAACCATGCAAGATGACCTAAACATAGTACTTCTTGAGAGAGTCCATGCTCGGACTCGAGTAATCAATCAACACAGATGACCACCAGAATTTTACCGATTACATGATGAGTAAGCATTGACTCGACCAAATAATATAGTAGAACTCATGTAAGGCATTTCCCCCATGCCCCTAGTTGAGGGAGGGTTACGAGTCAGATGACAACCCCATTGCAATAATGGGTAATCAGTAAAATCTCTGGGAGGAAGAAAAATCCTGAATCCATGATGGGATAAAGGTGCCCTCAGTTAAAATTTCTTGATCATGTTAAGATAAACTGACACATCAATAGACATCGGTGAAGAGAAATCTTTGAATTTGGTAGATGTGACCAACAGGTGAGGCAAGAATGATGAGTGATGATGAGTATCGATCCAAGGTGGTTCCTTGAGAGACATAACTTCCATGATAACTTCATCAACAAGGAAGGTCTCGGCTAAGGGATCAAGTGATTCCGAAGTACCAAGCCATGTGGATTGAGAGTACGTATCGAGAGAGGTGTTTGAAATAAAAGAATCATAGGATACGGAACTTGAAGCTAAAAAAATTTCCACGTAATTGACTTCGGTGAGACTAAGCGGCATAACTTTGCCCCAGGTATCAACAAGATCTAGTGAAGGTATGACCCAAGGATCAGATTTA
Organism: Pinus tabuliformis; assembly: GCA_031772625.1. Classification (NCBI taxonomy): domain Eukaryota; kingdom Viridiplantae; phylum Streptophyta; class Pinopsida; order Pinales; family Pinaceae; genus Pinus; species Pinus tabuliformis. The sequence goes on from CM062806.1 coordinate 294,818,477, forward strand.
ATCGAGACCATGTTGATAGAGTCAACATGAGGAGGTGGGAGCGAAAAAATTCCCATTAAGGAAGAGGCTTTAAAAAGACCCACCCCCACACACTCATAGGGACCACTACTGTGCTTGACCTACGGAACATTTCCATCCAAGGAGGAAGAGGTAAATAAAGACAACTGGTCGACAATGACAATCTTCCCTTGATGAGGAAAACGAATCATGTGAAATAGAGAGGAGGCCATGGCATGTAAAGCATGGGTCCAACTTCGGCCAAGTAGAAGATTATAATTCAGATTGGCATCAACAATCTCTACCTTGACTTGCACTGTCTTTCCTTCCATAGTAATAGCAAGGTTAGGTGAGACACCGAAGGGTCACAAATCGCACCCATCGAAAGCTTCGAAAGTGTTCGGAGATTGGTTCAAATTCATAGAACCAATAACCTTCCAACATGTGGTTGACATGATGTAGGTGGAAGCACCTTCATTGATGATAGTCTGATGGATGGTCTTCTCATTGATGATTACCTGAATGAGAAAGGCAATCTTGTGAAGGAGGCATGGAACAAGGTTCTCTAGATTAAAACATATCAAATTGGAATTGGTGGGATCGATAACCTTGATAGCTGACAGAAAAGATTTCTGCTGTGATGGGCAGCTTTGGAGCACCTCGAGAGCCGACATAGATGACGACGCCTAAGCGAAGTCCTCAACAATATTATAGTACTGAGCGGCTCGAGCGTTAGGATTGTATGAGGATTTCCACAGCACACCTCGAGAGGGTGGCCATATAGAAGAATCATGGTTAGGGTGCTCATTATGAAGAGGGCCAGAACTCGGGCCAGAAGAAGAAGGGGTGTCTTCCTTCTCTTTCCCAGTTGCCGAAGTAAGAGTTTGATAACCTTTCGATCTAGTAGCCACATTAATAGGCGTACTCATCATGAACACTTGAGGTCCTGAGGATGTACATGATTGGGGTTGCTCTACCATTTTGGTTTGCTGATATGGAAATGGCTCTTTGAGGACAACGGGGGTCCCTTTGAGCAAGCAACTAACTTTGAATCGTCGGGGACAATCCTTAATGTAGTGATCTTCCTCGCAAATGAGGCAGGGATACTTGAGTTTTCGTTGTGAAGATTCTCTAGTAGATGATTTTGGAGGACCATGTTTTGGGGCATCGGCTTCACCCTTTCCTTTGGCTTTCTTGTAACTTTTTGAGGATGTGTCCGTTGCAGTAGATTTGACAATGTGGACCTCTGAGGTTTTACCAGGGGATGATTTTGGAAGAACTATTAGGAACAACATTTGAGACCCACTTTTGTTTGGAATAATATTTAGCAGGGATCTGGGATACTGAACCAATAACTCCATTGACAGGAGGTACAAATTTCAACTTTGATGCCACGGGATCAGATGAAGGTCGCGGAGCATCAAGTCATAACTCATACAAAGTGCTAGACTGAGAGTAAACTAGATCCAAGTACTTGGCAAGAGCGATGGCTTGCTCTTCAGTGACGCATCCAACCATAACTATATCACGAGAAATTGGGGCCATGAATGATTTAGTTAACCATTCAATGAGCAACTGATCAACAATCTCAAATTTGATCAGGTGACGTCTACATCTCCATTCATGGATGTGATTGAAGATGTGTGTCACAGTATCTTGCTTAAGCGATGTGAGCAAATAGATGTGAGTTTCATAGCGAACCAGTCGATGAAAATGCCTTAGGAAAGCCATGGCTAAAGAGTTAAAGTCATGGTAAGTACTTCAAGGTAGCTTGATGTATCACTTGGCTGTAACACCAGTGAGAGTTCTTTGGAAAAGATGCAGATGAATGGGATCGTCAACATACGAGTTCGATGAGCACCAGAGGTCATATTTCATCACATGGGTCTAGGGATCTTTTTTTCTTTCCCATCGAATTTTGGACAATCGCTTGGTATCTTGGATAGCACTGGAGGGCAGTATGGTGAATGCAGGATTGGATCATTCGTAAGGTGAGATACATCTCGCAACTCGATTGTGGCCAAGAATGGTAATTGGTTGTTAAAAGGCATAGGAGGTCGATAAGCAAGTGCAAACGGAAGAGCCCATCCCTGCTGGTAAGGATTTTGGCAATATGGCATCTGATGCTGGCCCCATTGGGAGTTACCTTGACCATAAGGGGGGGGATTTGACCTTAAATACCTTGGAACTATCAAGTCATAGGTTGTTGATATGCAACTTATGGGTTAAAAGGATATTGAGCTTGTTGACCTTGGACATATGGATATTAGACCTGTTGTCCTTGAACATATGGGTGATGAACCTGTTGTCCCTGAACAAGAGGATTTTGGACCTGATGTCATTGGGTATAAGGTTGATACACTTGTTGCCCTTATACATAGGGATTTTATACCTCCTTCCCTTGACTAAAAGGATTTTGAACCTGTTGACCTAGGACGTTAGGGTTTTGTACCTGATGACCTTGGCTAGAAGGATTATGGACTTGTTGACTTAGGACATTAGGATTTTGGGCCTGCTGCTACAAGACTTGACCTTGGCCTTTCCCTTGTAAGGGTTGACCCTGCTGATATGTATAAAAGGGTTGCTACTGCACGGGTTGGTTTTGTTGTTGCAAGGGTTGACCTTGCGGTTGAAAAAATTGTCCTTGATGCTGCAGAGGTTGGCCCTGCGAGGACATGGGCTGGGAGGTGTGCAAATCATATTGGATCTTCTACTGCATGGTTTGTTTCAACTGTTGCAAGGGTTTACCTTACGATTGTTGGAGCTGACCTTGCTGCGGGATCATTTGCCCTTGTTGTTGCACAGATAGCCCTTGCTGCAACAAAGGTTACCCTTGTGGAAACAAAGGTTACTCTTGTTGTTGTAGAGGTTTTCCTTGTTGTTGCAAGGGTACCTGAATAGTGCTGAGAAAATTTATGAACTGAATCTGGCCATAACCACCCTAGAAGGTGGATGGGCCAGATTGAATCTACTGCCCAGACTGAAGGGTGTAAGGTCGATTAACCATTCCTTGAGAACCATATGGAACATAAGTATTTTTGTATTGGACCTGAGCCTCATAGGGCTACTGGTACTAGACATTGCTTGATCCAAAAGGACTAACAAGATTCTGAACCTACTAGTACTGGAGATTGGTTGATCTAGTAGGATCAACAGGGTTATGAATAATACTAGAAAATTGTTGGTTCATACCAAGCATGTGAGTTTGTGAGCCACTCACATTGGTGGCACCTGACACCATAAAAACATTCAGATTTACCCCCCAGGTGGTGGCACAACCTAGCCACTGACTAGAGGGATGGAGGAACTGATAGAGACATTCTTCGAAATTGCTGGTTATGCTTAATGGGTAACTGGGATTAACGATACAGGGGTGTTCGGAATGGTGGGCTGCATCAAGACTGAGGTAACATCATATTGGGAAGTTGTGTTTGCAATGAATGAACTTGAAGTATGCATGGCACCTAACACCCAAATAGGCTTATGGTAAAGTGATGAGGCACTAGATGTACCTGAAACCAACTATGCCAAAGACACATAGTTAGGTGGAAAACTGGCAGGAATAACCTTGGTATAGGGGAAACCGTCAGGAGAAAAAAAGGTTTCTCTTCCTCCATGACGAAGTGTGGAGTAGAAACTTCGGACTCTTTTGGAGAGGTGATTGGAGAATCACCTTCGGGTTCCATATCCAAGAACAAATGATGACGAATGGCCAAAGAAGTACGAGGGGATGGTTCCAAAGGAACACCCAACTGGTCATACAGACTGTAAGGACACTGTGGTGATATCACAGCATGGTCAAAGAGAGGATTCAGAGGGTAGATAACCAGTCCAAGCTGACAGTCAGTGGTCGACGAGTTCTGAGGAGTTTGAACGGGATTGTCTAGAGATTCTATGCCAAGATCAACAGATGATCGAGTATCGAAAGTGGGTGGAAGATGCGATGACAAAGGTTGAATTCTCAGAACAATTCTGAGTTCAACACCTTGGTCATCGAGTGATTATGGTAACTCAGGAAACAACTGCTGAGACAATCTTTCAGTCGGAGGAGAGGAAGAGGAACTGGGTGAACTAGATGGTTTAGCCACGATGACCTTGTCTTAGTCGACAAAAAAATAAACTTCAAGGCTTTAAAATGTTCTTTTAAGGGAAACTCATGATTTGGTCCCAGAAAAGACTAACAAGGCATTATCAGATCATGGGCAATCCATTATTAAGACACATAAAGAACTAGTGCTCTTTCATTTTTTAAGAGTCGAGAAATAAACAAAGATGACTCTATCACTTTCGATTGGAAATGAGCTTGAAAGGACAAGTGCTCGAATGATCATTTAAGTTTAATGAGTCAGAAATATCAAATGAATGCTCTGGATGATCTAGGTAAATAGGATTACCAGGTAATTGTAAACTAGATAATACCTCTTGGAAAACCGAGAAGTACAAGCAGGCAATCTCCCCGAATCTTGTGTTCGATGTATCACGTTTACAAGGTGGCCGACTCGGCTTCATAAGGATAAATGATTGTAGCCTAGATGGGTCTCTTGTTATATACTCGACAATATGGGGAGCACAAATCTGTACTAGCACTATCTAATGCCAAAGCTAACGAGGGCTACTAGGTTTAAGGACATCAGAACATGTCTCTAGCATAAACCTTCTAGATATGATCGTGAAGTTTAAAATCCACCTTAGTTTAATCGAGTTGATTTTAAAGTTTATCTTGTGTTTTGATTCAGTTTTCAGGTCTTAGTGATGCGACTCGAAAAACCTTAAATGAAACTAAATGATACAAGACCCTTTTAATTTCGATGAATTTCCTACACCAGAGGGTAGAAACTACACAAACAAATGCAAATAACCAAGCAACTGAAAGACAAATGATATTTCACTACTTCACTTTTCGAGAAAATAAACTAATGAAAAATGCATTCCAATTCCTAATTTCCTAACAAGCACATTTCTAACAATCCTTTCAAAAGCAAAAGAGTTCTTTTCCTTTTTCAAATTCCAATGTAATTCTAGTCTTTTAATGATGGAGGGTATTGTAGCACAATGATGCAACAAACTATAATTTCATATTTTTCATGCAACAACAAAATAAATTTTTTGCATGAAACACTTCAATGAAATTTTTTCGAGACAATCAACTCTTCAAGCAAATGAAAACATGAAAAGAGAGGTTCATTAAGACTAACGAAGCACCGAATTTACCAACAACAAGATAAGAAATGTAATCCATGCCGGAAAAGAAATGTTTAGACAAGCAAATGAAAAATTTTCAAACTTGTGTAATGGAGGTCAAGGTCATAAAAGGACCGCAAACAAAATGCAAGGAGTAAGTACACCTGCAACTCGACTCATTGAGTTCACAAACAGTTGAATGGAAGAAAATCTTGATGCCCTAGTGTCATTGACGACTCAATGACTCAAGAAATCAAGTAGAAAGATGATAAGCCAACAAGCAAACAAAACCAGATGAAAAGTAGTTTTCTAGTCAGGGAGAAAATGGTTTAAAAGGCTTATGAGGTCAAAATCATGAGAGAAAAACACACTGGCCAAGATTGGGGACAAACCCTAATCTTCACTTGCAGGCATTGGTGCGACTACCTAACTGACAACAAGCACCAGAGGCTAGTCAGCACGACTATTTCTTAGCATATCGCACTGATCAACGTGACTATCAGCGGATTAAGCGCGCTGATTGAGGGAGCTAAGAAAAAAATTATTATTTTTTGAAATAGGGACCAGATCTACTACTATGAATTTCAAACTCAGGCTAGTAAGCAGGAGAAAAGAAATAGAAGCAAAGGAAAAAAGTGGAACTAGAAAAGTTCACATGAAATCATGAAATCTAAGACAAACAAAAGGATTGGTTCCCCAGTATAGTCGCCAATATGTGGTGAAGTAAAATTATAAGCACAGACATAAACAAATTCCTCCAGCCCGATAATGGGCCTAGTCGCAACTGATACATTCTATGGATGGTTTCCTTAGGTTAGAACCAATTAAGAGGGCCTACCTCTTAGTACGCTTATCCCGTTTGATGATGTTCTTGCTTGCTCACTCTAGCTATCTCTCGTTTCCTTCTTCAAACATATGAAACAAGTAAACAACATCAAACAACAATCGTGATAATAGACAAATTGTAATTTAGCCTACTTAACAAGTAAAGAAACATTAAGCCATGAATATGTAAGATGACAAATCATGTAGGAAATCAATCGATGGTTGCATATATATATTGAATTAAGAAGAGATTACAACCATTGTCTTGACATTGCCATTCTCCTCCAACAAAACAAGGTTCCCACACACTTCTGCTAGCATTCCATGATGGCCTCAACAATAATGGTTTTAAGGGTCTTCCCTTTAGGCTTCACTCCAAACCAAATTACACTTCTCCTTCACACAAATAGAGAGATACAACTATGAATAGCTTACTGTTTACTCCAAACCAAAATCGCACTAGCACACCAACATTAACACTCCAACACTAACACTAGCTTGTTCTTGGGAAAAAGGGAGGTTTATATAGGATGAATGGATGGGAGATGGATCCTTGTCTCATCGGAGAAGGTCTTATCCCTTGAAGTAGTTCCATCATTATAGGGGAAAGGAGCCCAAACTAACATCCTCGACCCCATCCAGCCAAACCATTTACCATACTTCCGTTATGAACCTTCTAGAGCTGGAAGCTTCAACTCTTAATTTAAAAAAAATTCCATAACAAGACCGACATGATTGGAAAAAATATCATTCACTTTGGTTGGTGATAGGGACAATGTTACTACCTATATATCAATGCGAGGAAGACAAGGGCCATTAGTGTCGGTCCTGTAAACTGGGAAAAACAAAAGTTTCAAGGTAAATGGTGCAAAAGGGAATTGATCTGCTCATGAAGAGGTACATAGTGGGGGTTTCTTCATGAAGGGAATGCATGTAGGGTTCACTATAGAGGTCCTCCGAGATCAAGGAACTGGGAGGATAGGGGGAGTGACAAAATGTTGTGTAACAGTCCAGACAACTTTTTGCAAGTCATTTTGTAAGCCCATATCACTCCAAGTACGTGCACATCCCAGTCATTCCTTTGTGCATTGCACACCTTCGTTAGTGTGTTTTTTAATATCTTTTTAAGTGCTTCAACTGTCCCATTAGCCTGTGGATGATATGGCATACTTTTCTGATGGATTTGATTGTATTGATGAGGTGTTGTAGGAGGTCAAGGCAAGAATCTTGAGAGTACCACAGGATCCTTTGGATTTGATTCAACTAGATTAGACCACCCAACTGAGCCACGTGCTGGAGTGCTACAATGTGACTGTTGAAGAAGAGGATGAGGAGCCAAGGAACATTAATATCCTAGAGACTAAAGGTCACTACGAAGTGAAGGGATCGCAAATAGAGTATCTGAATATCACCATGCCTCTCAAAACTAGACAGGTGAACATTGGCAGAGAAGCAAAGCTAAGATTTGCAAAAATTGGGGAGTACTGGGATGATGCAATAGTAGATAAGGTCGCTGAGTTGCTCTGCGAATATCAAGACCTGTCCCTTATGAAGTTTTTAATTTGAAAGGGATAATAGGGGACTTGGGTGTTATGAAGATCACTCTAAAACTAGACACGAAGCCGGTCAAGAGAAGGCCTTACCGCCTCAACCTGAAGTATAAAGAAAAAGTCCACTTAGAGTTGGATAAAATGCTTGCAGTAGGCATTATTCAACAAGTGGAAAAATTTGATTGGGTGAGCCTAATGGTAGTTCAGGAAAAGAAACAGAAGGATGAAATAAGGATCTTCATAGATCTCAAGAATTTGCATGATGCCTACATACATGATCCCTTCCCAACTCCGTTCACCGATGAAGTGCTAGATAATGTTGGTAGTCAGGAAGCATATTTGTTCACTGATGGGTTCTCTAGATACCATCAGATCAAGATCGTGCCTGAGGATAGAAGTGAGACAACCTTCACGACTGAATGGGGATTCTTTCAGTATAATGTGATGCCTTTTGGGCTAAATAACACGTCAACTATCTTCTCGCGCATAGTCATCACACTGTTTAAATACTTCATTCACAAGTTTCTAGAGGTGTATTTTGATGATTAGATGGTGTTTGGATTGGTAAAGTGCCATGTAGCTAGCCTATGCTTGATGCTAGATACATGTCGGACATATCAAATTATGCTCATCTTGAAGAAAGTTTTGTTTTGTGTCCTTTTTGGGATCTTGCTGAGTCATGTGGTATGTAGACAAGGCTTAATTGTAGACCTTCCTAAGATCACGATCATAATCAACTTGGAAGCGCCAAAAAGTGTGAAACAACTGTGCGCAATGCTAGGGCATACAGGATACTATAAGAAGTTACTTAAGGGTTATGCCCAGATTACCACACCAATGGAAAACTTATTGAAGAAGGATGCTACATTATGTTGGAATGAAGAATGTCAGCGGAGCCTGGATGTGTTAAAGGAGAAAATGGTCACTACACCTATCCTAGTCTTCTCAAATTGGAAGAAGGAATTTCATGTGCATGTAGGAAGCTATCTAAAGATAAAAAGAACTATTCAATGGTAGAGCCTGAAGGGTTGGTTGTGGTGTACACACTCTAGAATATCCAACACTATTTGTTAGGCAGACACTTTAAGTTGTATACATACCATTCTGTGTTGAAATACCTGGTCAACAAGCTTGTGTTGGGGGGGAATATGCAGATGGCTGTTGTTGTTCCAAGAATATTATTTTGAAGTCATTATGAAGCCAGGATGATTGAATGTAGGACCAAATCATCTGTCGTGCATTAAAGCAGTAGAGGAGCCTACTAATTTGGAGGAATGACTGCTTGACGCGCAACTCTTTGTGGTGCATGTCAGAAACAATCGCTTTAAAGATATCATACACTTCCTGACAACGAGGACGACTCCAAAATGGTATACTAGGCAAAAAAAAGAAAGAATTGGTCGTGCACGCGATAGACATTTCTATCATTGCAGGACATTTGTACAAAATGGTATCAGATGAAATATTGCAACTCTATGTGCCTGAGTTTGAATGAAACAACATCCTCACCGAAGCTCATGGAGGAGCTGCTGGAGGACATTTTGCACGAGAAGCAACAATGCAAAAGATTTTATGCATTGGGTTGTGGTGGTCGACACTGCATAAGGATTCCAAAGCTTATTGTAGGCCATGCGATGCATGTCAAAGGACTGGCAGGCCATCGTAGAGGGATGAGCTACCTCTGAATCCGCAAATGTTGTTGCAGTCAATGGAGAACTAGGCGATTGTCTTTGTAGGACCAATTCAGCCTTCAAGAAAGAAGACAGGTGCGCAGTACATCATCACCGTGATCGAGTATTTGACTAGATGGGTGGAGGCACAGCCTGTGAAGGACTGTATAGGGGCAATAGCAGCGAAGTTCATCTTTGAGTATGCGCTGGCTAGGTTTGGTTGCCCAAAGATTTTGATGAGTGATCGTGGTACGCATTTCCTTAATGAAACAATCAGTGTGTTAATAGAGGAATTCCAGGTTTATCATCAGAAAAGTACGCCATATCATCTGCAAGCTAATGGGATGGTTGAAGCATTTAACAAGATATTTGAAAATGAGTTGACGAAGGTGTGCAATGCACAAAGGAATGATTGGGATGTGTGCATACCCACGGTGATATGGGCTTACAAAATGACTTGCAAAAAACTGACTGGAAAAATGCCCTTCAAGTTGGTTTATGGTATAGAAGTTGTGATGCTGATGGAGTACATTGTTCCTAGTCTATACATAGCGAAACTGATAGAAATGGTGGACCAGGGAGCCCTGGAAGAGAGGCTCTCGTAGCTGACAGAGCTCAAACAGGATAGATTTTTGGTTGGATTCCATCAGCAAGTTCAAAAGGAGCATGAAAAGGAATGGCACGATCCGCACATCAAACTGCGCATGTTCAAGGTAAATGATTTAGTGTTATTATATGACAACAAGTTTGATAAATTTCTAGGAAAATTTCGGATGCACGGGCTAGGGCCATATGTCATCAAGGAGATTACCGATGGTGGAGCGGTTCAGCTGGTGAAGTTGAATGGAGATCCCTTCCTAGGAAAGGTAAATGGCATCTGATTGAAGCCATACACTGGGGATCCGACAATATGATTATATGGTGGAAGCACAGTCTTAGCGCTCCAGGCAGTTGAAAGGAGGCGCGAGACTATAAACTACACTACCCCAGTTGTACAGTTGTGCAGTTGGGTATCTACATGGAAAGAGGGAATGTCAGAGCATCAACAGAAGTGCGAGGGGAGCTGTGCTATTGAAGGATAGACCGCGCAGGTCAGCCAGAAAGTGACTGTTACAGTCACTTCTCATGATTTGATAGTGAGAAAGTGGCTAAGAGGAGTGGGGGGCCCAACATTTAAGGTTGAATTTAAGAGAGATATATTTGAAAATATGCCACCAATCTATCATTTATGAGTGGATTTTGGAGGGAACAATTGGATTTGAATTCGAATTTTCCTATAAATTATAGATGGCCGCCCAATGAAAATAACTTTGCATTTTGAGAATTGAGGTGTCGAGTTATTAGTTGCGCATGAACTCTGAGAGTTTTGAGGCTTTGGTGGCCATTTCAGAGTTTAATAGGTTGCCTAAGGAAACCCATGAGCTCCTTACTAGCCTCATGTCAGCGCTCATGGAAATTGCAAGTGCTAGAGGATCGATGGCATATGAGGGAGCTTCCCTTGAGGTCATAAGCATAGAGGTGCCCGTAAAAGTGCCAAAATCGCTGAGGTCACCTAGGTTGAGGCCTACAGTAAACAAAGAGGGTCAAAAGACAAAGAAGGATAAGCAAAAAGAGGCACATTCGATGCACGAGTCACCAAGGAAGCATGAGAAGGAAGAGAAGCCCACTGCGTAGGAGAAAGGCAAAGTGGTGAACCTAGAATCTGGTGAGGGTGCAGAAGAAACTAGTATGTGCACAGAGGATATTGATATTGAGGGGGTAAACCCTATTTGCAAGTTACTAGAATACATCCCTCCATGCCAAGCGAAGGTGAAGGTCCTGAAGGACCTAGATGAGGGAAAATTTTTACTTAACACACCATTGCTGCTAGACCAAATCACATTCGAAGGTCTGCACTTGACACGCATCCCACATTTGAAGTTATAGCATTGGAACTTGGTGGATATTGAATAGTTCCCCCACTTGGTGACTGATACATTTATGACCCGCATCTTCTATAAAGATTTTGGTGTCACCTTGTTGGAGCCAAGAAAGTGGATTAGAGGGGTGGACAAGGGAGGACTGTTGAACCTAGTATGGGTGCCACATTACAAATGTGCACCCATAACTTTGATGGTGATCAAAGAATTGCTATGCTTTGTGCACAATGGGTGCCTCTGGTTAGGAGAACCGATACCAATCATGGATATGTTGATCCATAGGATCACATTTTTACCACACTCGAGGTTGAATCTAACCAAGGCATTTGGTGGAAAGGTGGGCGAATGAAACCTCTCCAAGAGGATGAAGGACAAGTTTAATCTTGTCAAGAAACAGTGTGGCTACTCAATTTCCATCATAACCGACCCTGCGATTAAGATAGCCACCCAGATCTTGGCTGGGAAAATAATGAGAAAGTGTCGCGCAGATGAAGTTCCAACACCAATTGTGTCATTAGTGGCCCAGTGCACAGAGGGTGTACAATTCAATTGGGTACGCTATGTCTGCAGTGAGTTCCTCACAAACTGTAGAGAAGCACAAGACCAGAGTAAGACTTTCCACTATGCATGGCTTCTGCTATTAATTGTATTGGTCACGTGAGAATTATTGGAGGACAACCAGTTTCCTCCAATCACATCATATTTGCCAAAGCAGCAAAGTTCGATTTGATCTGGGCTGAAAAAGACATTGAGAGGGTAAAGGATAGTAAGATCTTTTGGATGTTGATGTTGGTAAGAATCCACGCCATGATAAACCACAAGCCACGGCTATCACCAATTGTCTTTGAGTAGTTTTCGGGATATGTGGATTTCAAAGTAAACGTCCACTATATCTCCATCTAGGGACAGAAGGACCTAGAATATAAATGGTATGATCCCCCATACCTTGCAACAAATGATGCAATTGTAACAGTCAATGAGCGTTAGCCAATAGAGTGGCGCACGGCCTCAGATTTGTCAGCCAGGTCCAATAAGTCTACAGGAAAGTAGAAGAAGGAAGAGACTCAGTTAATGATGCAGCAATCGGCTGAAAGGAGGAAAAAGGAGGCTAAGGAAAAATCCAAAGTAGCATGTGCCGCTAAGGAGCACACAGAAGATAAGGAAGGGGAGGAAGAGTGCGACTCTAATAGAAGTCATAGGTCTGCTTTGCCACATACAGAGGAAGAAGAGAAGCAACCGGAACAGGGTCTTGTCGACTAGGAGAGTACTCCATTCTGGGTGAGGTAGACTCAGGAGGAGGAGAAAGAAGGTTCGTGGAAGAAGTCCAAGGCCAGTAAATCATCTCTCGACCCGATCACCTTGGTAGAAGGTGATTTGGATGGCATAGGGGACAAAATAAGGGACACGACTGCGGAACTGCTGCAGTAGTTTGAGAAACAACAAAAACAAGCCTTGTTCACCATTCATATGGTTCTGCATGAGCTGCAAATCTAGACTACTCAACTACAGACTAGTGTAGGGCGAGGCAGCGCGGTGTTGAATAGTTTGGCTCTAGGAACCTCTGAAACAACGAAGATGGTTCACTCTTTGGATCCCCAGGTTGTTGTGCTACCAAATGGAGCTTTGATTGTAGAAACAGGATCTAACAGGGCTATTATCAATGCTCTCAATAAGGTTAGGTTAAACTTGATCGTGCTTTGAAGTGAAGCCCTTCACACCTTGCAAGAAGGTGTGATGACAGAACTTCAAGCTCGAGAGCAGCGCACGCTGAGTGTGATCAATGAACAAAAGGTAAACAATGTGCAGATTTTGGTCGAAAAGACTTTGTCAATTGAGACATGGAAGAAGGTGTAGTAGAAAAATGAGCACATTGGGGTAGTAGTTGCTAAATCATGCAGAACTGTTCTAGAGTTGCATATCCCAGAAGAAGTGTGAGTGGAGGCCAAAATTCAGAAATTGGCTACACATGTGCACGTTGCCAAGACTAAGCTGGCCAAGGTTTAATTTCAGCTAAACCTTAACATTATAAAGCTTGAATTGAATGCCTAGCCTTTGACTCCATCAGAGGCCAAAGAATAGCATGAGGCAACTGTTAAGGATGAAGCTGCTGGAGTGGATAATGCGGTGACGGATTGCACCACGCTCTTTAAGCAGTCACTGGAGCTACTTACTAGTTCGCAGGAAGATCCTAACCTGCAAAGGTTAGAAATAGAGGCGAAGGAATTACAACAATAGTATGATGAGGTCAAAGCAACTACATGCATCGTCACCATCACACAGAGATTGGTGAAGCTGCGTGAAGCAAAGGCACTGAAGGAACAAGTGGATGTAGCATAGCGAAGATAGGTAATACAAAAGGCCAGATTGGGGCCTTGGCTAGATGAAGCCTATGTGCTCACTGCCACCATTGAAGGAAAGATGGTGAACCTGTAGACAACACAACAGAAAATCAAGGCAGATAGTGCACGACTAGCAACGGAGTAGTTGGTAGAGCAGGTTAACCAGGCAGTGACACAGTCTGCCGCTAAAGTTGTAGTGGTACAGGTGGAGCTGGGAGGTCTTTGCGATAATATCTATGCGCAAGTAGAGTGATTAGGGGGTGAGTCACCATATTTGTGTTGTGGGCCTGTTGGGAACGAGTCCCCTGGAGTTAATTTTGGGGCAAAAAGTCCAAGTTTTTTTATAAGAAGTGTAAAGTCTCCACATTTTGTGGCCATGGAGTGCGAGGATGTAAAATGTCATAAAGGTTTTTTGCCCTTCTTTTATGGAAGTCATGTCAGCTTTAGGAGATCTACCCATGGTTCGCAGACCATGGGATTGTATAAAAAGGAGAAGTCTTAGAAGAGTCTAAGGTAGTTCTTAATATATTTTGAGTCATTGATGGATGTAATGGGTCTGTGAGAGCTAAGAGAAAAGAGTCTTAGCGTAGGAAATAGGCTCTGCAATTGTGTGAGCAGAGGCCTAGGGTAGAAGTCTGCAACTGAGTGCGTGGACCCCTGCAGCTCTGTGTGCAGGGAAGTTAGAACCTGTAAAGAATTTCTGAAGCATCAATAAAGATAATTATTCTTGGAATTATCTGTGTATGATATATTTTAATTCTGTATAAAGGTATGTGATTGTGTTATGACAAATACCGGGTTTATGTTTTAATGTTGTATTGATGAGTGAATCCATATGCTTTACTTTTTTATATGAACACAAGTAAGAATATCTTTTTACATGAAGATCATCTTAATGCATGTTGAAGTTATCAGCTATTCAAGCTAATCTGGGTAAATACAAAAGCCAGAGTAATTACAGAGGTGTGTAAGTGTCTTATTCGACTATTTAGGGTATGTGATGGATAGTAGTAGACCTTCGAAAAGGTCTAGAGGACAGCTAAGAGAAGTATATCGATAAGCCCTAAAAGGCTTATCGATTTGCGTGAAGGAAGGTTTGGCATCACTACCATCTCTGGGTGTGGAAACTTGGTGCCTACACCCTCCCATACTGCTTCGGGTGAGACTTCAATACGTGCTTCATGGATTGATGTCGAAAGGGCCAGTAGTGTAGGGATATGATTGGCTAATTAACATTGAACCTGGGTCAGTGTCCATCAAGCTGACAAGCATTTACCCATAAATCATGTCAAAACAAGAAATATTTCCAACAACATAAGAAAAGAGAATTTCATCATTCATTTTCCAAGTTCATGCATGGAAATGCTTGTAGCCTATTGTGAAACAACATGAAATGTAATACAAAGTTGGATATATCATAAATAACAACTGCAACCTGTCCTTAAAAACTGAAATATGCTGGCTAAATTAGTAGAAAACCCTAAATTTCATAAGAAGTCAGAATTCTATCTTTTTTGGGTTGAATGGGAGTTCTCCCTCAAACCATGGTCCCTAAAGGGAGGGGTTTGGAAAGATCCACCTCTTATTAGCCTTTTTGGTATTCCTTTATCTCTCTAAAGTTACTTCTAAAGCTATGCACAAATGGAATCAAACTAATCAAATTGACCAATACTTGCAATGAAACAATGCCAAAATCAACTAAATACTGATGGCACTTGTATTATCACATAGAATGAGGATGGGTGGAGTACATGTGATCTGAATATCTCACAATTTTTGCATCATCTAAAGTTGTTGTGTGCAGCAAGATGCAACAACCACATATTCTGCTTCAGCTGTAGATAATGCATTGAACTTTGTTTCTTGCTGAACCAAGACACTAACCTAGAACCCATATAGAATGCACCACTAGTAGTGCTTTTTTTGTCATCAACACTTCCTGTCCAATCTACATCTGTATATGCATGAAGAGTAAGATCTGTATCTCTAGGATATCATAAACCAAATTTCTGTGTTCCTTGAAGATATTTGAAAATCCTTTCGACTTCCTGAAGGTGTGATTCCTTTGGATTTGCTTGGAATATTCCAACTTTTCCTACTGCATGCATGATATCAGGTCAGGTACCTGTTGGATAAAGCAAACTGCCAATAATGGATGTGTAAGTTGGTTGATGTACTACTGTTGATTCATCATTTGAGCTGACAATGCATCCTGTTACCATTGGGGTACATACTGGTTTAGGATCTTCCATGTCGTACTTTTTCGAGATTTGTTTGAGATATTTGGTTTGTGAAAGAAAAATACAATCTTTATTTTGTTGAACTTGTAGACCAAGAAAATAGGTAAGCTCATCGAGCAAGGACATTTCAAATTCTTGATGCATTACTGAAGAAAAATTTTGACTCATGGATTCTTCATTGCTACCAAAAATGATATCATCAACATAAACAACAATTATTAGCAATTTATCAGTGTCAATCTTTATATATAGATTCCTATCTGCTGACCCCTATGAAAAACCCTGTTGGTGGAGATATTTGTCAAGGCGGTAATACCAGGCCCTTGGAGCCTGTTTTAGACCATAGAGAGCCTTTCTGAGTCTACATCAAGTTTTTCATCACTTCCAAGAATGAATCCTTCTCGTTGTTCAATATAAACTTCTTCTTCTAAGTCTCCATTAAGGGAGGCAAATTTTACCTCCATTTGGTATACTTTGAATTTCTGAAAACTAGAAAGAGCAAGAAACATACTTATGGCTTCAAATCTAGCAACAGGTGCAAAATTTTCTTCAAAATATATACCTTCTTGTTGAGCATATCCTTTACAAACAATTCTGGCCTTGTTTCTAATAACTTCTCCATTTTCATTCAGCTTGTTCTTGAATATCCATTTAGTTCCTATGATATTTTTATCATGAGGTCTAGGAACTAATTCCCAAGTATTATTCTTTTCAATTTGCTGAAACTCTTCATTCATGGCCTTGAACCAACATTCATCTTTGCATGCTTCATTTACATTTTGAGGTTTGGTGGAGGATAGTAATGCTAGATGGCTTGAGGTTTTTGTAATAGTTCTTCTTGTCATACACCTGCCTCTTTTTCCCCTAAAATTTGAGTTTGTGGATGATTTTTCTAAACATGCCTGGATGGAGTCTTTTCTTCTACCATTATCTCTTCTTCTGGTGCTTCATTGGTTTCTTCTTCAGAATCATTGTGATTTGATGTGGGAAAATAATCCCCATCTTCTTCATTGTCGTAATCTTCAGGTTTTATCTGTTTTGGATTTTTGCATGCTTCATCAATTACAAAATCAATACTTTCAACAATTTTCCCAAGCCTTTTATTATAGCATTTATATCCTTTACTTCAGGAAGAGTAACCAAGAGGAATACCTTCATCTACCCTGGGTTCAAACTTACCAAGTTTTTCATCAGTCCTTTTGATATAACATTTGCTTCCAAAAACTTTAAGGTATTTTACAGTAGGAGTCTTACCATACCAAAGTTCATGTGGAGTTTGAGTGCTATTTACCCGAATATTTTCTTGGTTGAGAATAGTCACGACAGAAAATGTAACTTCACCCCAGAAGGCTACAGGAGTTCTAGATTCATCTAGTATAGCTCGAGACATTTGTTGAACAATTTTGTTGATTCTTTCTACCACTCCATTTTGCTGAGGAGTCCTTGCAGTGGAGAACTAACTTTTTATTCCATGTTGTTCACAAAAGTCAAAGAATTCATTCGAGGTAAATTCCACTCCTCAATCAAATCTGAGGCATTTGACTTTGCAATTTGATTCATTTTCAACCAAAGCTTTGAAAGCTTTGAACTTTTCAAATGCTTCATCTTTATGCTTTAGAAGACCTATCCAACACATTCTGGAAAAATCATCAATGAACAAAATAAAGTATTCTTCTCCACGAGGTGACTTTTTCCTTGATGGTCCACATAGATCAGTATGGACAAGTTCAAGAGGCTTACTAGCTGATCCTTCATTTTCAATGAAGTGAGCTATGGTTTGCTTACCGAATTGACATGGTTTGCATATGGTATTTTCAGGGATGTCGATATTTAGAAGATCACGAACAACCTAGAATCTGCATGCTTTTCTTATTTGAGGAAAGCTTAGATGTCCCAATCTTCTATGCCACAACCAGTTTTCATCATTTTCTCTTAGATAACACTGTTGTTGTCCTCCCTTTAGTATGTATAAGTTGTTTGGAGTTATTGTACCTTTGATCACAGTTTCTCCTGTATCAAGCTCACGAACAACACATCCATTTGATCGAAACACCACTTCATTTCCTTGATCACACATTTGACTAACGCTCAATAGGTTATGCTTTAGATCGTCTACATACATAACATTCCTAGCTTTAACCTTTTCTTTCAGGAAAACAGAGACTTTACCTTTTATGACAATAGGAGTGTCCTTTCCAAATGAGAAACTCTTTTCCTTCTCTAAGGCATTATATGAGTGAAGTTTTTCTTTGTCACCTGTCATGTGTTTTGAGCATCCACTGTCGATGTACCACTAATTTTCTTGTCCTTCTACATACAAGGCTATACCACATCTTTCTTTTTGAGGTTCTTTCCTTCTCCATATCTTGGGATTTAATGGAGTTTGCTCCTTTTGATATGTTTTCCAAAATTTGCTCCTGCATTCAGATTCTTCATGGCCAAAGTTGTTACAGATTGAGCATTCTATTTCACTTTCAAGAAGAGAAAAGTTATTATAGGGACATTTCTTGATCCCTGTCACATTCCTTTGATTTCATGCTTCTCTAGTCATGATGGTTTTGTAAGCAACACATTGAGTAGCTTTGCGTCCAAAATTGTGACATGAGAAGCATTGACCATTAAAGAAGTTACTGCAATTATCAAATCTATTGACCTGGCGATTGTAGCTTCTATTGATATTCATCTTTGGAGCAGATTGAGTATGATTTACCTGAGGTTTGTTGTGGCTTTTGTTCATCCTTGAATCAAATTGAGCCTGATTTACTTGGTGATCTGCTTTATGCCTTTGTTGACGATTGTCATACTCTTCATTGTTCTTTGCTGCATCAAGATATATTTTAGTGGAGGTTGATGGCTTCTGTGATTAAGATGCTTCTTCAGTATATCCAAGACCTGTCTTTATCAGAGGAGAACGATGCACTTTGATAATTTCATTTAAAGTTTCTGATCCTTTAGCAAATCTAGGATTGATAGATTTTTTCTTCTCAAGATCCTTTCTTAGACCCACAATTTCACATTCTAGTTTTTCATTGTGTTTTTCCCTTTAGGCAAGTTGGTATGTCAAGGTACCTATAATCATATTCTTTTCTTCTAAACAGATTTTGAGTTTAGAGACTTCTTCATGAAGGTCATCTTCTTCTAAAGAATCCCAAAAATTATCATTGTCATAAGCCATTAGAAGTCTATAGTCATTAGTATTTTCATCTTCATCACTATTTGATAAACCATCGCTATCTTCATGAGTATAGTAACTCTTTTTACTTACATTTTTTTTTCTATTCCATTTTTCAGATTTCTTCCCTTTATCATATTTATCTTTATGAGGACGTTTGGTAGCATAATGACCGACTCTACCACAGGAAAAACATTTGAAGGGTATTTTACCTCTAAATCTTTCGAAACCCTGTTAAAGCTTCTTGACAAAGTTTACCTCATCTTATTCTTCTGAAATATGCGCACCCATTACACAAAGACATAGCGGTCAGGTGCGTAGGGGACATGACCATTAGCTGCACGACCGCAGGTAATGCTAGGAGAAAGTGTGGAACCATAGTTTTAGAGATTTTTAAGGGCTTTCTTTTATTTTCAAGGCTTGACATGAAGAAATAAGGTTTAATACTTGCAAAGGAGGTAAGTATGAGTGGTGATAGACTCACACAGATTGCAGAAAGTCATGGTGAAATTTTTGTGCAACATATTGCCCCCTAAAGTGCGAAGTCTGTAATAGATGAGGATAGTATTTATCATCGAAGAAGAGTGAAGTACTTTATAATTTCAAGGATCTTCCTGTGGATACCCCAGTTGGAACCTGTAAAAACATTCAATACAAAATATATATATGTGAAGATATCATCGCTGAGGTAGGCATTCCCATGCTCAGATCAAAACTGACTAAAGAACTAACTAAACTGCTCTGATACAGGAATGATTTTGTAATACATCACAAGTATAGACATATGTAGACATAGTATGGGTGCAGCCATCGGTTTATGAATAGTCCATTGTATAATGAATAACAAAATTCCTCGCAGCTTGGATGGTGGAAACTAGATCCAGGGTCTTGATTTCTGTTTCCTGAACTAGTACAATTCTATCCATGTCAATGAATTTGTCAAAGTCGAACATGGTAGAAACCACTTGATTACCAATCAATGATGTAAACTATTAACAAGTGTGAGAGAAACCACCAGTAATGTCAATGGCTCTCAAAGTACTCAGTACAATCTATGAAATGTGAATAAATGAGTTGATGTTGAACATGTCACATAATCCTTTGATCGAAGGTCAATGATGCAACCTGTCGTCGAAGGCGAGAAACCTGCCATTGAGGCATGCAGATTCCAAGGTACTGACGATTTCTAGATCATCTTCCTAGATAATGAGTTGGAGTCGATAGAAAGCGATCCGTCATAGGCAAGCCCACAACACGAAATCATAGATCAAGTTTTGAAGAAATATATTCGACAAGGACTAACTCAAGGATGGTCAAAATGGATGATAGATATTTTGCAAATGAATGGTAAATTATTTGAACTGACCTCTTGAACACATAATGAAACTGCAGATGGTTTTGTGACAATTGACCCAAAGCTAATACCCAGAAACTAGCTAAAGACTTTCAATATGGTTTGATTAAATATTAGGCAAAGGATTTCCCAACCCAGGTGAACAAAAAGTGTTGTGTTCAAGAGTGGTTAACTGCTTTTCTAAACACAAAGTGTAACAAACAGGCTCATTTTTCTCTCTTTTCCCCCACCATTTCTGGCAAGTACCTCTTTATTTTTGACAAGCCTGAGGAGGATAACATTTTCTTGATTATAAGCTCATCCTTCGGATGAGTCCAACTTAGTTTAAGATTTGAACCCTAAGAAGGGGTAGTTCGTTCCTATTTAAAATTAAATAGGTCCTTTACTGTTGAATTTTAATGAGTCCAGTATAGGGAAAACTCGGTGTTTTTCAATTTTAGGGAGTCAGAAGAAAAATTTAAGGAAACTCCATGGGTGTCCTTTTTTGTAAATTTGTGTCCCTCAAGCTTGAAAAAGTATAAAATAGTACTTGAGAGAACCGCTTGACCATTACGATCAAGGAGTACTTTTCATAATTAGTGACTCCAATCTAAAAAAGTAAAAAAGTGATCAAAAACACGTCGTTTTATAACCAATATCGAACTTGAAACGACAAAAGTCCAGCAATATTTTCATGTTTATACGGTCATAAAAGAGCTGTAAGTGGACCGTCCTTTTAATTCCATTTTAACGAGTTTCAAAAGAAAAACTCTACAATCTTTTCATTTTTTACGAGTCAGAAAAGAGCTTAAAGAAGACTCGTCCTAGAGGAATGAGTGGTATAAAGGGTAGCAACTTGTTCCGACAATGATGGAACTTCTCAAAACATGTAATGGTCAAGAGGTTGGCTAACAAAACCACTCATAGCTACGGTCCCTTAGGAAAGGAAAAACAACCAAGTGAAAGCATATGATCAGCCAAAGACATGGTGGCGATCGAATGAAAACAACCGAGGTTCATCTAACAGAATTTAGCGGACAAAGATGGCAATCACGAGACGTAAATCGGGTATGGGTTTTTTACACAAGCTTGAACCATAGAGAACTATGCTTGGATTCGGTTTCATGTTTATACAAGCTTGAAACAAAAAACTATGCTTGGATTCGGTTTCATGTTTACACAAGCTTGAAACAAAAAACTATGCTTGTTATAATTTCGCATGCCCCCAGTATAACGACTCAAATCAAGGTACATGCCCCCCAAGCTTCATTGCATTCAACCAGGTGGATGAAATGAAGGTTTACTTTCAAGATTTTGAAAAGACTAGACTCGAAAAGGGAGTTGTTTCATTTTTTAATGAGCTTGACACAGGAAAAGAACTATCCTCAAAATCCTTGTTTCATTTTTTAAACAAGCTTGACACAAGACAAGGAACTATGCTCTAAAATCCTTGATTCATTTTTTAACGAGTTTGACACAAGACAAGGAACTATGCTTAAGACTCCTTGTTTCATTTTTTAACGAGCTTGACACAAGACAAGGAACTATGCTCCAGCTATTTGGTTTCATTTTTTAACGAGGTTGACACAGGAAAAAACTATCCTTGAAACATCTAGTTTCATTTTTTAACGAGGTTGAGACGGGAACAAACTATCCTCGCGACATCCAGTTTCATTTTTTAATGAGGTTGAGACAGGAACAAACTATCCTCGTGATTGGTCATGAATTAGAAAATGACTGTACAACCTGATACGCAATTTCAAAGGGACTCATAGGCATTGTGCCATGAAATGAATCCACCTCAAAATCGGGAGGTACGATTCGAGGATCATCAAAAGCAATAGTGTTCGATGAAATCATATGAATATTTGCAAATGAAGGCAATACGTTAGGAGGAGGGAAGGAAAACGTTCCCAGTAAACCAAAATCTTTAATCAAACCTACTCCAATATCTTGGTAAGGGATATTCATTTTACCGACGTGTTGAACACTACCAGTAGAGGCTGGGTCGGAAGAGAAATAACTCAGCTGGTCTATCATAATGATCTTTCCGATATGAGGAAATTTAACAAGATGAAAGACCGATGAAACAATAGCAGTCATAGCATAAGACCAACTACGACCCAAGAAAAGGTTGTAATCTATAGGGGTGTCAAGCACTTCCACATCTAGATTTATAGTTTTTCCTTCTACCCCTATAGGTAAATCTTCTAAAATATGAAAAGGATGGAGCCCTAGGCCATCAAAAACCTTTAGAATTGTCAGGTACTGATTGAGTGTCGGAGAACCAAGCGATCTCCAACACTGGATCGACATAATACACGTAGAAGCTCCCTCATCAATCACAGTCCGAAAGCAAGGTCTGTTTTTGACTAACACTGGAATCTGGAAAGCCATTTGATGAGGGAGGCGAGGTGTACTATTCTCTAAATCGAAGATTATTAAGTTTGAATCCTGAATATTGATAGCTCCTATAGTAGAAAATAGTAATTTACACTGTGTTGGGCATGATTGTAGCACCTCCAAAGCCGACATTTCTGAAGGGGCAATGGTCAGGTCTTCAACAATGTTATAATCCTGAGCAGCTCGCACAACTGATTTCCAAAATATACCTTTAGCAGGCGGTTTGGTTACTAAGTCTGGGTTGTGTTTCTCAATCTGTAGTAGATCAGAAACAAGAGGAGTCATAGTTGATGGGTTTGAATTAGAAGATTCTGCTTCTTTACTATCAACAAGATTGTTACTACCATAATGTTGCGATCGCGTCGCAATCCTGACATGAGACATCATCATGATGGGTTCTTCTAAGGTATTTGAGGAAGAAGCAATCACCTTACTATCTTGAGTAGGAGAAGGATCCTTCAAAATAGTAGGCGTTTGAGAATCTTTAATGAATTTCGAAAACTCTGCTCGATATGGGCATTATTTAGTAAAATGATACTCGTCGGAGATGAAACAAGGATATCGAGGTTTTCGTTTTTCGTCAATAGATTCATTTTTATTTGTTTTCTCTTTTGAATTTTTATTGTTTTTATTCATCCCCTTCTTGTTACTACCGGATTTTGTTGGAGATGAATCTACGACATGGACATCGACAGAAACTTTAGCGAAAGAATCTCCTTTTTGGGAATCAGGTAAAGTTATTATAGGAGAAGAATTCTTTGAAGATTTCTTCTTGCTCTTAGAACTAATTGAACCAATCATACCATCAGTGGCATGAGACCCTGAAGGAGCTGTAGTTTTGGGAAGATTAGGGATTTTTTCATGTAAAGTACCTGACTGTGTATAAACAAGGTCAAGGTACTGAGCCTGAGCAATGACTTGCTCTTCAGTAACAACTCCTGCCTTAGCTACATCTTCAGTGATTTTAGGTAATAATGATTTAACAACCATTCTGCAAAAATTTGAGCCTGAATAAAAACTTTCACCAAACACCTTCTACATCGCCATTCATGAATATGGTCAGAAATATATGTTGATGTAGATTGTTTTAATGAATTTAACAATTCCGTTCCATTGTCGTATCTGACAGGCAACTGAAAATGAGTTAAGAAAGAAGTAGCTAACTGACTAAAATTATAAAAAGAGCTTCGTGGTAACTCAATGTACCATTTGGCAACAAGACGAACTAGAGTTTGTTGAAAAAGAGGTAAGCGAATTGAATCATCAATAATGGAATTAGATGCACACCAGAGGTGATAAGTCATCACATGATTCGACGGATCCTCTCCTGACTTATCCTCAAACTTCGGGATATCACTGGGTAACTTATTAGGCATTTACGGCGAATACGGAAGATAGTAAATCAGATCGTTCGTAAGGTGCGACAAATCAGGTAAATCCAAAGTTGCAATAAATGCTAACTGACGGTTAGGTTCACGAAAACCTTGTGTAATGAGACTAGCTCTAGGAGGAGGATATTCAGGATAACCTGGAATCGGATTTGCATTAGGAATGTTATAACCTCCCGGGAAACTAGGATTAATCAGACCAAACTAGGATTGTTGAGGCTGCTGATAAGTATAGCCAGGGTATAGTTGATACTGATAAGTTGGATTTTGTACAGTAGGACCATATTGATATTGTCCCTGGTATGGTTGACTTGTGGCAATTGTACTTGGACCAGCTTGTCCTATAGGCATCTAGACTGAAGTTTGAACCATAGGTCCTGACTGGGGCATAGAGACTTGAGGAGTTGACACTGATGCAGGGATAGTAGAAACCGAAGCTACTGATACTCCATAAGTAGGTGGGGTAGATTGAACAGAAAATGTAGCAGTTGCAGTAGCAGTTCAAGGTGGAGTCTGAGGTGAGCTAGGCCCAGGCTGCTAAACTAAACTAGGTGCAGAGGTTTGAACCATAGGTTGGACAGGTTGCTGGGTCGGACCAGAAACCAAAGGTTGTCCAGCTTGATTAGATAATTGCACATTAGGTTGCAAAATCTATTGATTTTGAGATGGATCCCACACCATATTCATTCTGGAACCCATAAAAGGTTGTACATAAGGAGGAACATAACCTGGTTGAACATAGAGTTGATAATTAGGAGGTACATTTCCAGTTCCATGTAAAAATAACTGACCAGAAGGCTTTTGGAAACCTTGAGTTGGGTACTGACTTTGAGGTTGATAACCCTGAGGCACGTACTGAATCTCGGGTTGATAAGCATCCTAAGAAATTTGGGGTTGACATTGGGGTATGTACTGTCTTGAAGGTTGAAAACCTTATGGTAGCCCTCCAAGTGGAAACTGACTACCTTGGGGTTGCCCCCCAAGCGATAACTGACTACCTTGAGGTTGCCCCCCAAGCGGTAACTCACTATCTTTCCCCCCAGGCGGTAACTGACTACCTTGGGGTTGAGGATATGGAATACTACCAGACATCATAAAAATATGCTCTGCATTCAAAATTTTAGTTCCATTATCACCAGGTGATAACTAATGTTTAGTCGATCGAGGAGTTTCTCCTGAAAAAGTACCAGAAAGTGATTGGTACCCCAAAGGAACAGTAGGACCACCATATAAAAATGATTTCGGTAATTGGGAAAACATGGATGACTGTCTTGACATGATCGACCAAGAATAATAATCTCTGGGTGTAGGATGAAAATAATCACACGCAAACAAAGAAAATTTCAATAAAAGCACCTAAAGTCTCTAGAAGAAACAAACAATTGAATCACACGCCTAAAATATCTAAGAGTTCAAGCCACACAAAAACAGTAACTTCCCGTACTAAAAACACTAGTTGGTGATGAAATCCAACGTCGTAGAATTTAAATACAAAAAGGGCGGTTGGAACAGTTACCCTGACAACCTGCTTAATGAAACAGATTGGCACAAGTTTCTTCACATAACCATCTCGAGTGAAGAGAACCCCCCAGAAAGTCCAAGTTAGTCTAGTCGACGTCTGCTCTAGGTATAGAGAGACCCGTCCTTCACTGTCACCTTAGGAAACAATCTTAAGATTATGGTCACTAAGGTTACCAACAGTAACAAATACAACTGGGGGAACAGTCTATGATCCGATCTACGCACAAGGGTAGAGTAACAAAGCTCAATCCCCTTGAAGGCTTCTCAACATGATCAATCCAAGATTTACCAACAAGTGACCCTAGGCCCCTCAACAATTGTTAATCCGAGGTTTACCGTTTTTAATACGCGCATATCTGTTATCTTTCCTAATGAGACAAACTTGATTGTCTCAAAGGTTCGGACATGATCTCGTGATTGACTCCTATAAGAGGAGGTTCCCAGATTATATCAATTACGATTGGATTTATTTCCTACCACAAGATACATCTACTTGTTTATTTTAACTATCTTGGAGAGTTAATTACTCCCTACTCCAAGATACTAGCCTAAGCTATATTGGTGATAAGAGCACTAGAAATAAAAGGATTGCTAGATCAATTTTAATTAAGCATTACTTTTATTGGTTGTTTCTTAAGTCAATAGGTATGGAGATGAAACTTTGATGTTGTGAAGACTCGACTCCAAAAACACTAAAAAATCACCTAAAATGATAAACAATTCGTTTTTTCCTTCAATGAATTTCTAGCTAAAAGAAAGAGTTGAGAATGCAATTCTTTGAAAAACAAATCTTTCCTTCAACATGTAAATGAAAAGAAAACCTTTTGTCTTTTTCAATAAGAACTCAAAATGAGACTACTAATTAAAGCTCACAAAAAATACATTCCTTTTCTTTTTCAACACTCAAAACTACAAAAAATAATTCTTTCAAAAGAGATTCTACAATTTCTAGAAAACACTCAAAACTATGAAAAACTAATCTTGAGATCTAAAAAGTTCTAAAAACCTAATTGTAGTAAAAGCTTCAAATCTTTTTGAGGACGGTTTACTTAGTTATTCAGTAAACTAAGGATTAATTCGTTCAAAATAAAAAATCAATCAAAAACACCCAGCTATGTTTTCTTTTATAAAAATGAAATTCACAACTTATGATCAAGTTCATTCAAAAATTTTCAAAGAGAAACGAAATCTATTTCTCACCAAGGGAATATTTCACAATCCATCCAGACTCATCAAGAAGACAAAAAGATACCAGGGTGATTCAAGGTTTCTTAGGCTTCTAATCTTTGGGTCACTATAGAGACCGAGTGAAAACTAATCCAGGTATGCAAAACTTCTAGAAAATCATCTAAAACAAAAACACCAATAGAGCTTACTCACAAGATACTTTTGACAGGACATATGCAGATCTGGGCAGAGACTAAAAGTCGTAAACTAAACCTAAACCTAACTAGATGAAAATATTTTAGGTTTTTCAAAAATTTTGACAGGGTCCACAGGCTTCCAGTATAACTAGATGCAGTACCGCTCTGTGTAGTAAAGGAACAGTGCGGAGATGTCCGCACTGTATTACAAACAGAATGTGCGGTCCACCTAAAAATTTTGAAAAACCAAAAAACAATACAGAACCTAAAAAATACCCAATCCCACACACATCAAGAAAAAACTAGAAGCAAAAACAAGTTTCTCAGGTCAAAGACAAAGGAAAATAAAAAAACCAAATTTAGTTCCCCAGCGGAGTCACCAATTTGTTGGCCAGATAAATCATTCTTGCTGACAAGGCCGATCTCCCTAGTATCAACAGATATCTAGCAACAACCAGGACAAGCAAATCTACCTTTCTCTAAACATATTGGGATTCATTAATAAAAACTAAAGAGGTGTTTTAGACCCTACCTTAAGTACAACGCTAGTTTGTGGCAGCCACGCTTCGACCGTCCGAAAGAATTTCCTTTTGAGAACCTACAATCACAAAAAAGCACACATCAAATAACACCTGCATCGCTAATATAATAAATCATCTTCATCATGGTGATCAAAGAGTCCATGAAATAAACCATAAAACACAGCTTATTGAGAAAAATAAACTTGATTGTATTAACTTTGAAATATAAGAACTTTACAACCTTGGTGCCTTGATGTCGTACAAGCTCTTCGCAGGGTCGAGACAAGAATCTCCTCTACTTTGACAAGCCTCACTCTCTTCCAAATGAGATCAAAAGGTATGTAATATCTCCTCTCAAAAGCTCAATTAAGAAGACTAAGTTCCAACAACATTTCACCTAAAAAATATTCAGCTTCCAACCTTCCCTGCAACCAACCGAATGCTTCATTTTATAGTGCAAAGGAAGGAGGTTATAGGTCCACCTAGGAAGGGATAAAGTCCTCCTTCAAAGGGATAAGCTCCTCACATCAAGGGGTTAGCTCCTTAAGGTATGGGATGCATGAACCTTAAAGGAGCAAACTTGCCACCTCAAGATTCCTTATAGAAGCTTCTAGAAATGACTCAAAGTGAGTTTTTAAGAATGTACTTGTGCCTTTTTGACTTTTACAGGGTCCGCACCCATTACATAGAGACCAAGCGGTCAGGTGCGTAGGGACATGACCATTAGGTGTGGGACTGTAGGTAATACTAGGAGAAAGTGCAGAACCAAAGTTTTAGAGATTTTTAAGGGCTTTCTCTTATTTTCAAGGCTTGACATGAAGAACTGAGGTTTAAGACTTGCAAAGGAGGTAAGTATGAGTGGTGATAGACTCACACAGATTGCAGAAAATCATGGGGACAATTTTTTGTGCAACAGTATATCCAAGACCTTTCTTTATTAGAGGAGAATGATGCACTTTGATAATTTCGTTTAAGGTTTCTGATCCTTTAGCAAATCTAAGATTGATAGATTTTTTTTTCTCAAGATCCTTTCTTAGACCCACAATTTCACATTCTAGTTTTTCATTGTGTTTTTCCCTTTCAGCAAGTTGGTATGTCAAGGTACCTATAATCATATTCTTTTCTTCTAAACAGATTTTGAGTTTAGAGATTTGATATTCATCATAAGCCATTAGAAGTCTATAGTCATTAGTATTTTCATCTTCATCACTATTTGATAAACCATCACTATCTTCATGAGTATAGTAACTCTTTTTACTTACATTTTGTTTTCTATTCCATTTTGCAGATTCATTCCCTTTATCATATTTATCTTTATGAGGACATTTGGCAGCATAATGATAGACTCTACCACAGGAAAAACATTTGAAGGGTAGTTTACCTCTAAATCTTCTGAAACCCCGTTGAAGCTTCTTGACAAAGTTTATTTCATCTTCTTCTTCTGAAATATGTCCTGATTCATTGAGTTCTTCCTTTCCTTTTGCTGAAGCTTTAAATGAGACTTCTCTCATATATGGTGGACCTCCTTTTCTCATCTCAAAGGCAGTTAAGATTCCGTGAAGATGTGTCATAATGATAGTTTGCAGATCCTGCTTTTCTTCAATGGCAGAAATTTTTGATTCAAATCTAGCAGACAAGGATCTTAAGAATTTCTCAACTAAGGTAACTTCCTTTATATCTTCACCCAGATTCTTCATACAATTAATAACCTCATCTATACGTAAAAAGTAACTGGCTATATTTTCATCACTATGGATCTTAAGAGTTTTGTATGAAATTCTGAGAGTTTGAAGTTTAGCACGTTTTACGTGAGAGTCTCCTTTGTAGCTCAGAATGATTTTGTCCCATATTTCTTTGGTTGTTTTGAGCTGCATGACTTTGACAAACTCTAGTTGTGATAGACTTCCCAATAATGTATTGACAACCCTGGCATTGGTTTGATATTTTTTTTTTACCTGCTGTATCTATAGGAATTGCTAATGGAAATGTATATCCTCCTTCCACAATTTCCCAAACATCCATTCCAAGTGATTGTAGATAGGCTGTGGTTCTTATCTTCAAATAAAAATAGTTGCTCCCATCAAAGATTAGCTATCTGATAGATCCCAAGCTTTCTTGATTACTCATGATGATGGATTTCCCTTCAAGCGATCAAGCTTCTTCTGAAGGACCTACTCTATACCAATTATTAGAAATAATACTGAGAGGGGGGGTGAATCAGTATTATCAGATCAAACATTTAATTTCCCAAATAGATTTATATACACTACTTTAGCTAAGTGAACTAGCGTGTATACACCACTGTACTTAAAGCAACTAGCGTATATGCAGAGAACTTTTGATTTAGCCAATTTATCATGCATTGAACTTTAACTATTATATCAGAGATTTATTAGACAGTGCAGTAAAAGTAGAATAAAGCATCACATATAGGCAACACACATGAACACTAAGATATAATGTGGAAATCCAATGTAGATAAAAACCACGTACTGGTGTAGTCTTTGTGTCCTTTTAATAATAAGAGAATCTGTTTACAATGTTGTACTGGTGTAGACTCATATTAGTACGCAGGCTTCTACCTGCTGAAGGTTACAACCTTCTCTCGTTCTCCAGCCACTACTGGAAGGGAGCTACAACCCCCTTAACTCTTGTACTAGCTGATATGTTTACTAGTATGTAGGCACCGACCTACAGAAGGCTACGACCTTCTTTCTTTCTCCAAGGACCACATTTCATAAATTTTCAGACTGGATCCATATACAACATCATAACTACAATTCAATCGTCAAATACATCTGCATCAACCAATCACTGAAACTCAAACATCACTTTCTGAATCACCCATAACTAAATCAATCAATCACTTTGATCGTCAATCTGATCAGTCAGAATACTATTACCAGATTACACTCACTGCAACAGCAAACAAAAACAATTAAAACATACCTTATGAGGTATGCGCTACTTCCATGTGTCGAACCTGCATGTATACATTCTTTTATCAAAGCCAACCAGCATATACATCTGTAAATATTAATTCATAATTCTGTAGCTATTCCAAAATTCAGTTATACCTAGACCATAATATTTATAGAATAACACATGCATCAGTATTAAGATCTAGACTATACATGATCAAACTACATAAGGATAATTCATTTCAAGACTTAAGATCCTGATTCATCATTAGATCTTATCCTTCATCAAATTCTAAGGTTCATCCTTGGTTCAAATCAAGCAGAGCACCATAAGCCAATAACCTGCATACTAGATCTCGCACTTCATCAAATATTTGATACTTGCACACTTGGCCTAATGATCTTCTCCTCCTTTTATAGTTTTAGGCCTTTCTCAATACCATGGACCAAAACCACTTAGGACCAATACCTTGGACCAAATACCTAGGGTCAATACCTCAGACCAAATACCTTGGATCAATACCATGGATCAAAATACCATGGACCAAATACCTTGGACCAAAAACATAGTTTTCCAAGATATACGCGCTTTTCCTTCTGTGAAAGTGCATGTGTATGTATACGCTACTTGTGTTTAGTGAACCTACGTGTATACACACCTTGGTCAAGGGTAACCTACGTATACCTCTCTTTCTTCATTCTTTGTAGTCTGATTTGTAATTCTTTGTTGTTAACCTATTGTACTATGATATTTCATCTGAGTGAGTTGCCATTAAGGACAACACCTGTATCATAATACCAACATATACTAGGCGTACGACGTTTCACATCCGTTAGCAAGTTAGAAACGAAAAGGGCTCGACTATATTTTCACTCTTAAAGGGTCGGAAATGAGCTTGAAAGCGACCCCTCATTTTATTTTCTTTTACGAGTCAAAAAGGAAAAATATTCGACAATCTTTTCATGTGATTTTTACGAGTCGAGAAAAGAGTTGAAATGTGACTCGACATCATCATCGAACATCCATCACCTTTCGCTATACAAAAAAGGTAAAGTGCATTATCCAATACTTGAGGCAAAATAGGTCAAAATATTTACAGAAACCTAATATTTCATGAAAAACTAAATAAAAAAGAGGAAATGTAAATATTTTTCACCATTTACTATTTTACCTTGTTGTGAAAGACTTTTTACTCACTTTTTCCCTAATTTTTCCAGAGTAGATTGTGGGAGATCTATGAGGTCATTCGTCGTTCTACCATTTACAGGTAAGAGCCAACGCCCTAAGCTTCATTTTCATACCATTCATTCCTATTTTTAACCATTTTTGGGATTTTTGAGGGAGTATTTATTAAAATATTTTCACCCTTGGTCGGCGCGACTTCCTGGCACGAAATTGCACCGGCCGAGGTTAATTAACATGGCCTATCGCACTGTCAGCACAACTGTTTTTAAAAAAAGTGCATCAGCACTGTGAATAGGGGAAAAACCTATTTCTCCTTAAAAACACCCTTGAAACTTGAAATTGATGGGTGAAAAAAGATTATTGACTTAAATCTATGGTTTTTGCAGGAAAGAATCGCCGAAAATGGTAGACTAGAAAGAACAGGAGCACGAGGATGTGGACACCTAGGCACTAAATGATCCAAATTGCCTCGAAGCTTTGAGGGCCTGTAAGCTCCTCAAATTATTTCTCACACTAGGGATGTGGGTCCAACCAGAGTTTCTTTAGTACCTCATTAGTCTCTGGGACATAAATCGGGAGATATTCGTCATTGGTGACCAGGAGCTAAAGTTAGAAACTTCTGACATATATTTCATCGCGGGAATGTCCTGACAAGGGGAACTAGTCAACTAATATGGGTCACAACCGATTGGAGTTAGCATATCCATGTTGCTCGCCAAACATTTCCCCTGAAGCCCTCAAATCCAAGAGCAGCAAGATTGAGATTTCCACTGTTCAGGATTTGACATTGAGAGTGCTACTGTTGACTATCAATAGAGTGGCGGGGTCCCAGGCAGTGAACAAGACTAACAAGTCTAAATTCCTGTGTGCCATCGACTGCACAACACTGACAATCTTCAAAGGGTGAAGGCCATGAAGATCAACATAAAACACCAGCTGACCAAAGCTAAGGCAAGGAATCTGAAGCAATTTTTCTTCGGATCCATATTAGTGACCTTTTTCTTGGAAACGGGTGCCATTGTTCTAGTACCAGTTGACTGAGGTAGATCCTCCCATGCCACACAACCAACGGATGGCCCCCTGGAGTCGTTTGATGCCTAGGATCACTAGGGGCCAGCACATGTCATACAGACATGCATTCTTTTCATGGCTACAATGATAGAAGATTGTCTTGGAGGACTGGCTGTACAGTGGCACCGACTTCCGTGGAGATCCGAACATGTCACTACCCCCTGGAGAGGATTTGACGATGGAGGTAAAAAATCAATTTTTAATTTTATGATTTTTTTATTTTTTTGATATATATGTGTTTATAACATTTCACTTTGTTAATGCAAATGTTGGACCAAAGCATCGTATTGGGATGTCCCCAATATCCAAGTGCATCACCCACCCGATTGATGTTGTCACCCCTTATTAGGAGGGGAGTGACAACGAGGAGGAGATCGCGAGGAACCTTGAGTGGTTGACTCGTGGTATCCCAGAGTATGCTCAAGTGGGAGACATTCCTCGCTAGTACCTGAGGCACATGGTTAGAGTATTGGATCGGATCTGCTGATTGCTGACTCGTGTCGCACGAGTCATGTAATGCTACCACGATCACCATGTTGATTAGTTCCTAGGTCCAGCATTTACATTTTTTTAAGTTTGCATGCAATAAATATATGAGGTCTGCGAGCCACCAATGTTATTTTGGACACACATATTATTTTTTGGGGTTTTGATGTATCAAACATTATCACCAGATATATATATATATATATATATATATATATATATATATATATATATGCTATTTTTCTTGCTTATTATGGTACAAATGATTTGTTTTATCTTTTCACATGTTCCGTAAATGTATATCCAACACATAGTTAGCTAATGCATCTGTCAATGTATTCATGCATCTAGAAATATGATGATATGTAATGTAATCAA
The DNA here is from genome assembly GCA_031772625.1 of Pinus tabuliformis. Lineage (NCBI taxonomy): Eukaryota > Viridiplantae > Streptophyta > Pinopsida > Pinales > Pinaceae > Pinus > Pinus tabuliformis. The sequence continues at coordinate 294,851,942 of CM062806.1, forward strand.
AATTCCTTTCCATTAGATGAATACGGAGATACATTCTCAATATTTGAGAGTTTCTGATGGAATAATACCCATTGAGTTGAAGGACAACAGGCTGTGAATCCAGGTTGACAACCAATTCTTGAATTTCAAGAGCAATGGCTTCTGACAACAGTTCAATGACCACACTGTATTCAACAATGTTGTTAGTTTTATGACCTAAATAGATACCTTGAAGATCAATCAACTCACCATTACGGTCATAAATAGCCCATGTCGCGGATGATAGGTTTTGGGTACTACGGCAAGCACCATCAGCAAAACGGATGTGGGGAGTCACAAACATCTGCAAAGCAAGGAATACATAGTAAACATGAAATCTATTTAAAAACTAACACGCCAAACCACACTACACAAAAATGAATGACACACTAATGTACACAAGTAACCATGCAAGATGACTTAAGCATAGTACTTCTTGAGAGAATCGGTCGGCGAATGCGAGTAATCAATCAACATAGATGGACATGGGAGTTTTACCATTTCCATGATGAGTAAGCATCAAATTAGCCAAATAATAGAGTAGAAATCATATAAGGCTTTGCCCCCATGCCCCTTAGGCGAGGGAGGGTTATGAGTCAGATGAAAACCCCCTTGCAATAATGGGCAATCCGTAAAAACTCGGGGAGGGAGAAAAATCCTTAATCCATGAAGAGACAAAGGTTCCCTCAGTTGAAAGATCTTGACTATGTTAGGATAAATTGACACGTCAATAGGTAGCTGAGAAGAGAACTCTTCGAGACTGGTAGACATGACCGTTGGGTGAGGCAGGAACGAGGAATGATGATGAGTGTTGGTCCAAGGTGGTTCCTCGAGAGACATGATTTCTATGATACCTTCGTCAGCAAGGAAGGTCTCAGCTAAGGCTTCAAGAGACTCCAAACCGCCAAGCCAAAGGGATTGAGAATACGTATCGAGAGAGGTCTTTGAAACACAAGAATCAGAGGATGCAAAACTTGAGGCTGAAACAATTTCCACATAATTTATTTCGGCGGGACTAAGCGGCATAACCTCGCCCTAGGTATCAACAAGATCTATTGAAGGTATGACGCAAGGGTTAGATTTGACTGAGACCATATTGACAGAGGCAACATGAGGAGGTGAGAGCAGAAAAATTCCCATTACGGTAGAATCTTTGAAAAGACCTGCCCCCACAATCTCATAGGGAGCACCAGTGTGCTTGATGTATGGAATATTGTCATTTGAGGAGGAGGAGGGAAAGAAGGATAGCTGGTCGACATTGACAATCTTCCCTTGATGGGGAAAATGAATCACATGAAAAACGGAGGAGTCTACAGCATGCATAGCATGGGTCCAGCTCTGGCTGAATAGAAGATTATAATTGAGATTAGCGTCAACAATCTCTACCTTGACTTGTACTGCCTTTCCCTCCAAAGTAATGGCAAGGTTAGGTAAGACACCAAAGGGTTGCGAGTCGCACCCATCGAAAGCTTCCAAGGTGTTCTTGGATTGGTTCAAAGCAGGAGAACCAATGGCCTTCTAGCATGAGATTGACATGATGTAGGTGGAAGCACATTCATCAATGGCAGTCTTGTGGATGGTCTTCTCATTGATGATTACCTGAATGAGAAAGGAAATTTGATGAGGGAGATGCGGAACATCATTATCTAGATCAAAACATATCAAATTGGAATCAATGGGGTTAATACCACCAATAGCCAACATCAAATATTTCTGCTGTGATGGGAATCTTTGGAGCACCTCGAGATCTGACATAGCTAACGGCACCTGAGCCAAATCCTCAACAATATTATGGTGCTGAGTGGTTCCGTCATTGGCATTGTACGAGGATTTCCATAGCACACCTCAAGAGGGTGGCCGTATAGCAGAATCAGGGCTAGGTCGCTCGATATGAAGAGGGTCAGAACTCAAGGCAGAAGAAGAAGGAGTGGCTTCTTTCTCTTTCCCAGCTATCGGAGTATGAATTTGGTAATCTTTTGATCTAGTATCCACATTAATAGGCGTACACATCATGAACACTTGAGATCCTGAGGAAGTAGATGATTCAGGTTGGTCTATCATTTAGGTCTGCTAAGACAGAAATGGCTCTTTGAGGATAGTTGGGGTCCCTTTGAGCAAACGGCTAACTTTGGATCGTCAGGGAAAATCCTTGGTATAGTGATCCTCCTCGCAAATGAGGCAGGGATACTTAGGTTTCCATTGTGAAGATTCACCAGGAGACGACTTAGGAGGACCCTGTTTTGGGGCATCAGCTTTACCCTTGCCTTTGCCTTTCTTCTTACCTTTCGAGGATTTGTCCGTTGTGATAAACTAAACAACGTGGACCTCTAGGTTTTACTAGGGCCAGGTAGATTCTATGAAGAATTACTGGGAACAATGTTCGAGATCGACTTTTGTTTGGAAGTATATTTAGCAGGTGTCTGGGACATAGAACCAATAACTCCATCAACATGAGGTGTAGCCTGCGACTTCAATACCATGGGATTAGATGATGGCCATGGAGCATCAGGTAATAACTCATACAAAGTGCCAGACTAAGAGTAAACTAGATCTAAGTATTGGGCATGAGCAATGGCTTGTTCTCCAGTAACACACCCACCCATAGCTATATCGCGAGTAGTTGGGTCCACGAATGATTTAGTGAACCACTCAGTGGGAAATTAATCAACAATCTCGAATTTTATTAGGCAACGTCTACGTCTCCATTCATGGATGTGATTAGAGATGTGTGTCACAGTATCTTGCTTGAGCGATGTGAGCAAATAAGTGCCAGTTTCATAGTGAACTAGTAGTTGGAAATGCATGAGGAAAGCCATGTGTAAAGAGTTAAAGTTATGGTAAGTACTACGAGGAAGCTCGATGTACCACTTCACTACAACACCTATGAGGGTTTCTTGGAAAATACGGACATGAATGGAATCATCAACGTAAGACTTTGAAGAGCACTAGAGGTGATATGTCATCACGTGGGCTTAAGGATCTTCTTTTGATTTCCCATCCAATTTTGGACAATCGCTTGGGATATTGGACGGCACTAGAGGCCAATATGGTGCATGAATAATTGGATCATTCGTAAGGCGAGACACATCTAGAAACTCTAGTGTGGCCAAGAATGGAAATTGAGTATTGAAAGGCATTGGAGGTCAGTAAGTGGGTCCAAGTGCAGGAGCCCATCCCTACTGGTAAGGATTTTGGCCCCACAATGGGGGATTTTGTCCATATGGCATTTGATGTTGCCCCCGTTGTAGGTTACCTTGGCCATAGGGAGGATTGTGACCTTGAATACCTTGGAACTGTCCAGTCATAGGTTGTTGATAAGAAATGTTGGCATTATGGCACAAATTTGGCACTATGACACAGATGTTGTCCTTGATGGCAACTCACTCAGAGGATAGATCACAGCTCAAACTCTCATATTGAAGAAAAAGAGGTATATGCAAGTTCTCTATTGACCAAGACACATGTCAATGTGGGTTCGCAAACCAAAAGGGACGTATAGCATACACACACACTTTCACAGAAGGAAACGGGCGTACATGTTGGAAAACTTAGTTTTGGTCCGTGGTATTTGGTCCATGGTATTGTGATCCTTGGTATTGGTCCAAGGTATCTTGTTTGAAGTGTTGAACCTAGGTATTTGGTCCAAGGTATTTGTTCCAAGTGGTTTTGGTCCATGGTATTGAGAAAGGCCTAAGACTATAAAAGGAGAAGAAGATCATTAGGAAAAGGCACTCAAGTATTGAATATATTAGGAAGAGCAAGATTAAGAATACAAATTATTGGGCATAGCTGGATCTGAATCAAGGATGAACCTCAATGCTTGATAAGATCTATTGATGGGTCAAGATCTTAAGGCTTGAAGTGAATTATCTTTGTGTGGTTTTGATCTTTTATCTGAATAATTGGTGCATATCGTAATCTGTAAATATGAGGATCTGGGTATAACTGATCTTTGAATAGTTGTAAAGGTTAAATCATCATTTACAGATCTATACATAGGTTCACTGTAGCAAAGGTGCATATACATGCTGGTTCTGCATATCAAAACAGTGTATACGTAGGTTCTCCTTGAGAAAAGTGCGTATGCACATAGGTTCGACACATTGAGGTAGCATACACCTCATAAAATATGCTTTAGCTACTTCTGTTTGCTGTTGCAGTGTTCTGGGTTCTGGCTTGGGTTCTAGTTACTGTTACTGTATTCTGGTTACAACATTCTGAGAAGTGATTGTTTGATTTTGTTTTGGTTGGTGCAAAGGAGATTGGTGGATTCAGATATATTTGATGTTATTGATGGATCTAGTCTGAAAATTTATGAAAAGTGGTCCTTGGAAGAAAAGAGAAGGTTGCAGCCTTCTGTAGGCCGGCACCTACATACTAGTAAACACATCAGTTAGTACAAGAGCTAGGGGGTTGTAGCTCCCTTCCAGAAGAAGCTAGAGAACGAGAGAAGGTTGTAGCCTTCTGTAGGTAGAAGCTTGCATACTGGTATAACACTGTGCCAATACAAAAATTGTAAAAGGAATTTTCTTATTAAAGGAAGATAGAAACGATTGCAGTAGGTGGTTTTCACCCACATTGGGTTCCCACCTTATATCTTGTGTTCATGTGTGTGATTGTTTGTTCTATTTTTACTGCACCTGGTTACTGTTTATATGGTTCTAATGCAGAGATTAAAGATCAACTAGCTAAATTATAAGTTTGCAAGGTATACAAAGGTTTCCTTAAATATAGTTGCATATACACGCAAGTTGCATTAACTGAAGTAGCATATATGAATCTGATCATGGAAATGAAATATTGTTAACTTGATAATATTGATGTTGGAAATAATACTGGGGGGGGTGAATCAGTATTAGCAAGTCAATAATATTTCATTACCATATTCAGATTAATATACGCTACTTCAGTTCATGAAACTTGCGTGTATACGCAACTGTGTGTAAGGCAACTAGCGTATACCCTGCAAACTTACAATTTATTTAATTCTTCATATGTTGATCTTTAATCTGTGCATCATAACCATATAAACAGTAACCAGGAGTAGTAAAAATAGGATAGACAATCACACACATGAACACAAGATATAAGGTGGAAACCTACTGTGGGTGAAAACCACCTGTTGCAATCGTCTCTATCTTCCTTTTAATAAGAAACTTCTTTTTACAATTTTTGTACTAGTCCAGTCTTATACTAGTCTGAAGGTTTCTACCTGCAGAAGGCTACAACCTTCTCTCATTCTCTAGCTTCTCCTGGAAGGGAGCTACAACCCCCTAGCTCTTGTACTAGCTGATGTGTTTACTAGTATATAGGTGCAGGCCTACAGAAGGCTACAACCTTCTTTTTTCTTCTAGGGACTACGTTTCATAAACTTTCAGACTGGATCCATCAATAACATCAATCAAACATCAAATATATCTGCATCAACCAATCTCCTTTGCACCAACCAAAACTGAATCAATCAATCACTTCTCAGAATGCTGTAACCAGAATATTGTAACAATAACCAGAACCCAAGCCAAAACCTAGAACACTGCAACAACAAACAGAAGTAGCTAAAGCATATTTTATGAGGTGTACGCGACTTCAATGTGTCGAACTTGCAGGCATATGCACTTTTCTCAAGGCGAACCTACATATACGCTATTCTGAAATGCTGAACCAGCATGTATACACACCTTTTCTATAGTGAACCTACATACAGATCTGTAAATGATGATTTAACCTTTACAACTATTCAAACATCAGTTATACCCAGATCATCATATTTTCAGATTACGACATGCACAAATTATTTAGATAAAAGATCGAAACAACACAAAGATACTTCACTTCAAGCCTTAAGATCTTGACCCATCCATAGATCTTATCCTTCATCAAGCGTTGAGGTTCATCCTTGATTCAGATCCAGCTATGCACCATAACCCAATAACCTGTATTCTAGATCTTGCTCTTCATTAGATATTCAATTCATGAGCGCCTTTGCCTAATGATCTTCTCCTCCTTTTATAGTCTTAGGCCTTACTCAATACCATAGTCCAAAACCACTTAGAATCAATACCTTGGACCAAATACCTGGGGTCAATACTTCGGACAAGATACCTTGGACCAATAAAATACCATGGAACAAATACACGGACCAAAACCAAGTTTTCCAACATGTACACGCCTTTCCTTCAATGAAAGTGCATGCTATATACGCCTTTTGGTTTGTGAATCCGTGTGTACACACAACTTGGCCAATGGGGAACCTGCGTATACCTCTCTTTCTTGATTCTGTGAGCCTGAACTGTGATCTGTCATCTATGTGAGTTGCCATCAAGGACAACACCTATGTCATAGTGCCAAATCTGTATCATAATTCCAACAATCTCCCCCTTTGGACTTGATGGCAACCCCAAGTCGCTCTCCCCCTTTGTCATCAAGGGCAAAGGGTTATGCTCCCCCTGAGTACATGCTGAGTTCTCTGATATGCTGAAGTGTGTTGTCCATGCTCCCCTTGAATATAAGCAAGGTCTGCAAAAATATGACTCTATACATACATCATAAATGACCTTCCTATCACTAATGACTCACATAACCATCTCCCAACCAAGTGGGTATATACCAAATGCTTATACATGTCAGAATAAAAACATTACATTATCCATCCTATGCATAGTGGAGAAACAAAATAGGTCATTTCATGACCTTGACAATAAAAGATATACATGACATAGAGACTAAATATCTAAAACAAGACTATGATAGTTATAAGAAACTATCATCAACAACGTCTGTCAATCAACCATGATCTCCCGCTAAACCTGTTCCACCTGAATCAAAAACAACTCTGAATTTGTACCAAGATCTTCTAACATAATGCCAACAATGCATTATATGCTCCTCCTGAACCTATGCCAGAGATTACTGTCAGACCCATATCAGACTCCTTTCATCCTGAGTCTGGCCCATTGTTTTTCTTCAAACCAACATATATGTGACTGTATCCACAGTAACCTATGTATGTACGTGGATACGCTTCATAAAACTCGCGTATAACCACTTTTCTCTGAAACAGATAAGTTTCAACAGCAAGATGATGCATCAACTACTCCCAGCTTCTGTCTGAGATATCCAAATGTCTCTCTGGGTAGTGGTTTGGTGAATATATCAGCAACCTGTTCTTTGGAGGGAACATACTCCAATTTTACCTTTTGTTCAAGCACTTGTTCACGTAGAAAATTATATTTGATGGGTATGTTCTTGGTCTTGGAATGCATGACTGGATTCTTTGAAACGATGATTGCACTTGTATTATCACATAAAATGGAGATGGGTGGAGTACATGTGATCTGAATGTCTTGCAATGTTTGCATCATCCAAAGGAGTTGTGTGCAGAAAGATGCAGTAGCCACATATTCTGCTTCAGCTGTAGATAATGAAATTGAACTTTGTTTCTTGTTGAACCAAGACACTAAGCTAGAATCCATATAGAATGCACCACCACTTTTTCTTTTCTATCATCCACGCTTCCTGCCCAATCTGCATCTGTATATGCATGAAGTGTAAGATTTGTGTCCCTGGGATACCATAAACCAAAATTCTGAGTTCGTTGAAGATATTTGAAGATCCTTTTGACTGACTGAAGGTGTGATTCCTTTGGATTTTGTTCGAATCTTCTGACTATTCCCACTGCATGCATGATTTCTGGTTGGGTACCTGTTGGATAAAGCAAACTGCCAATCATAGATCTGTAGGTTGGTTGATATACTGCTATTGATCCATCATTTGAGCTGAGACTGCATCTTGTTACGATAAGGGTACATATTGGTTTAGAATCTTCCATGCCATATTTTTTCAATATCTGCTTGAGGTACTTGGTTTGTGATAGAAAGATACCATCTTTATTTTGTTTAACTTGTAAACCAAGAAAATATGTGAGCTCACCAAGCAGGGACATTTAAAATTCTTTCTGCATTACCAAAGCAAAGTTTTGACTCATGGCTTCTTCATTGCTACCAAAAATTATATCATCAACATACACAACAAGTATTAGCAATTTATCATTGTCCATATTTGTATATAGATTGCTATCAGCTGATCCTTTTGAAAAACCTTGTTGATGGAGGTATTTGTCAAGATGGTAATACCATGCCCTTGGAGCTTGTTTTAAACCATAGAGATCCTTTCTGAGTCTGCATACAAGTTTTGGATCATTCCAAGGATGAATCCATCTGGTTGCTCAACATATACTTCTTCTTCTAAGTCTCCATTAAGAAAGGCAGATTTTACGTCCATTTGGTATACTTTGAATTTCTAAAAACTAGAAAGAGAAAGGAACATCCTTATGGCTTCAAGTCTAGCAACAAATGCAAAAATTTCTTCAAAATATATACCTTCTTGTTTAGAATATCCTTTACAAACAAGTCTCGCCTTGTTTCTAATAACTTCTCCATTTTCATTCAGCTTGTTTTTGAATATCCATTTGGTTCCTATGATATTCTTATCATGAGGTCTAGGAACTAATTTCCAAGTATTATTCTTTTTTATTTGCTCAAGTTCTTCATTCATGGGCTTGACCCAACATTCATCTTTGCATGCTTCATTTACATTTTGACGTTTGATAGAGGAGAGCAATGCTAGATAGGTTGAAGCTTCTGTAATAGTACTTCTTGTCTACACACCTGCCTCTTTCTGCCCCAAGATTTGAGTCTATGGATGATTTTTCTAAACATACCTAGATGGAGTCTTTTCTTCTGCAATTAACTATTGTTGACACCTAATCCGAAACGGATGGGTGAACTGGACAGTCATCTAGAAGATGAACTGATCCGTTTTATGTATGTATATAAATAATAGTTGGCTAATGAATAATATCATCAGTTCTTTCTTGCGCTCATTAATTTCTGGAGTTAACCTGGCCTGACATGGTATCAGAGCACAGGTCCCAAAATAGTGTAACTCCTGCTGAGCGCTGCATCATCCTGAGCGATTCCCTGACACTGAGCGCCCTCTGTCCTGAGACTGAGCGCCTCTGTCCTGAGACTGCGTGCTTCTGGCGGTGTCCTGAGACTGCGTACTTCTGGCGGTGTCCTGAGCGCCTCTGGCATGACAGAATATGGTGCGGTGAGCGTGGAATGCGCTGTTGAATGTAAGCTCCGTTACCTTATGCGTTGATGCGTTTCTGCTGTCGTAACCATGGTAAAAGCCTATCCCATTCCATTCAAACAAAACTGATATCAAGTAGTCTATACTGTTGAAATAGTCTCGACTAGGGTTCCTCCCCATCGCTCTCACTCTGCTTTCAACAACAACAGTAGTTTCACACTTGCAGTGTATGGTGACTGCGTTTTTTTGAAAAATGACTGCGTTATATTGGAGCCTGACATGAAGACTGCGTTGTATTGATGTATATGAAGACTGCGTTTTTGTAATGGTGACTGCGTTTTTGGTATTGAAGACTGAAGACTGTGTTTTATTGTAAAAATGCGACTGCGTTTTTATTTTAATGAAGACTGCGTTTTTATTTTTATGAAGACTGCGTTCCACAGCCTCATTATGGTTTGCGCAGTTTTGTGTGATGGTAATATTGAATCATGCAGCACGGGCTTTTAAATTTTCCACAGCCTCGTTATGGTTTGCGCAGTTTTGTGCCAGGCCATGGTCCGTGAGTTGATTATGCACAATGAGATGCAATCTGCCTGTATACGTTCCACAGATTCACAAAACTAAGCTATGTGAAAACTATGCCTAGGGTACATGCACTTTTGGGGATAAATGCAACTTTGCACATGGTGCGAATGAGGTGCGGGAGCAGCCTGCCGGGTCCTAATCCACTCAGAAACTCACGTGTGCAGAAAGCTTAATTAAATACTTTATTATGTTTTGTTTTAGGGGCATAGTCACCATTAAAGTATGTAGACTTGTTTGAAGAGAAGTGCAGTGTATTTGCGCAGTTTGTTTATGCAATATTTGCGCAGTTGGTTTATGCATATTTGTGGCCTTTTGAGAACTTTTCTTTTTCTCAAGGCATGGTCCTCCTGATGAATTGAAGTTGCTCTGTAATCTGTGAGTCCCTTAAGTTTGAGAATGCCGAGAGATGATTTTAATGGCGGTTCTAGTATAAAGTTGTGCTGTTGATTTTTCAAATGATGGCAGTTTTGAGTATTGTATGAAGTCTTTTATCAACATAAGTTTTTTTTAGCAGAGATATTTTTTACAGAATGCATTCAATCATTTCTATGGTCGGAATAGTTCTCACTGGCAAGGAGAACTATTCTGAATCGTCTCGGATGGTAAAAGACACCCTCATCTACAATGAGTTGTGGAAAGGAGTGTGTGTCGGAGAAGAAGACAAAGACCATGGGACAAGGTTGAGCAGAGAAGAAATCAGCAGAAAGGTAAAACTGATGACACAGACAAAGGTAAATCACCTGAATCTGCTCACTATATTGAGGCACAATGTAACATTGGAGTAAATGAAGACTTGTTTAATGTTTCACTTGCTTCTTCGAAAAATGACTGGTTGCTTGATTCAGGAGAAACCTGTCATATGACTCATAGGAAAGAATTTTTTGAAGATTTCACTGACAATGTTGATGGAGCAGTATACTTTGCAGATCAGTCAAAAATCAAGCCAACAGGGCTTGGCACAATCAGGCTTAAACTGCCTGGTCTTCCAGACTTTCTTCTGGATCATGTTCTATATCTCCCACAGCTCAAAAGAAACTTGTTGTCCCTGGTCCACATCCGCCAGCAAGGTCACTCCATTCATATGTTTGATGGTAAGGTTGAGGTAAGAAAGGCATATGACCACTCACTTGTCATGAGGGGTATAGAAGAAGAAAGACTTCTTAAACTGCAAGGAACCTCTGCTCATGCACAACATTTCTCATATATTTCTCATCATGAAGAAGGTGCACTTCCATCAAGTTTATTATGGCATGCTAGATTCAGACATTTAAACTATGATAGTCTCCGCTTGTTGAAGAAAAATGGTGTTGCTGGTTTGCCTACAATTCCTAGAAAACATAAACAATGTGATGCTTGCATTCTAGGAAAGCATAGCAAATAGTCTTTTCATGATTCACATTCAAGAGCACATAGGAAGCTTGAACTTATTCATTCAGATTTATGTGGTCCAATGCCTGTTCCTTCTGCAAATGGAAATAAATATATCATGACATTTATTGATGATTACACCAGAATGTGTTGGGTTTATTTTTTGAAGAACAAATCTGATGCTTTTCAAACATTCAAGAATTTTCATAAATGGATTCAAAATGATGCACAATCTCATATTGGGTCTATTCGCACTGATAATGGAAAAGAATATACATCAAATGAATTTGAACACTATCTTCGCCAACATGGGATTAAACATCAAACAACTGTGCCTTATAATCCTCAACAGAATGGTGTAGCTGAAAGAATGAACAAAACAATTTTGAATATGGTATGATCCATGCTTTTCTTCAAAAATGTAAAGACAATGTTTTGGGCTGATGCTGTTCTATGTGCTGCATATATAAAGAATAGATGTCCATCTAGTGCTATAAGAAACAAGACTCCTTATGAATTGTGGTATGGACATGCTCCTTCGGTAAAACATCTCAGGATTTTTGGTTCCACCTGTTATGCTTTAATACCAAAGGTACATAGAAACAAACTTGGTGCTAGAAGTCGTAAGTGTATCTTCCTGGGGTATTCAAACACATCTAAAGCATACCGCCTCTATGATGAAGTAAATAAAAAGTTTGTTTTATCAAGAGATGTTATTTTTCTTGAATCATCCAAATCTGACAGTGTTGTTGAGCGGCAACTTGATCGCTTGGATAGATTCACAAAACCGAAATCATTTCAAGAGTTTGATAATCAGATTCCACATCTTGAAGGGGGGATTCCTATACTAGATCAACATGTGGAATCTTCTTCTGAAGAACAATCTCCCCTGCATGACACTCTAACAACGAATGATGCTTTAAGTGATGTAATTGATAGAATTGGGAGACTCAATCTTGATTCAGACCCAACTCAATCAATAGAACAGCCTGGACCATCTCAGAAAGGTCCCCCAAAGTGGCTGACAAAGACACTTGAAAGTGTTCATCCTGATGAAATTGGAAAAACAGGAACCAGAAATACAAACCGACAAGATGGAGGTGATGTAGATAACTCTAATTCACCTGTTGATATGGATGTTACTTATGATTGTGAATTGAACTTGTCTACAGATTTTGAACCAACTTCCTTCAAAGAAGCTGCTTCTCATGATGAATGGAAAGAAGCGATGCAGAAGGAGTATGATGCCCTCACAAAGAATGGCACTTGGAAGCTGGTTGATCCTCCATTTGGAACCAAACCAATTGGCTGCAAGTGGGTCTACAAGAACAAGTACAAAGCTGATGGCTCACTTGACAAGCACAAAGCTAGGCTTGTGGCAAAAGGTTTTGCACAGAAGGAAGGGGTCGATTATGAGGAAACTTTTGCTCCCACAGCAAAATGGGCCACCATCCGGACACTCTTTGCACTAGCTGCTCAGAACTGTTGGAAAGTCCATCAAATGGATGTAAAAATTGCATTCTTGAATGGAGATCTAAAAGAGAATGTTTTTATGTCCCAACCTGAAGGATTTGCTGTGAAAGGACATGAACACAAAGTATGCAAACTTGTGAAGTCCTTGTATGGCCTCAAACAAGCACCACGAGCCTGGTATGAAAAACTAACTGAGCATCTTCTGAAACTCAACTTCAAACATTTTGATCTTGATGATGCAACTTTATTTGTCAAGAAAGTTGGCAAAACAGTTGTATATCTTGTGGTATATGTAGATGATCTTTTAATGACAGGGAACAATGAAAGCTATATTGCATCCATAAAGAAAGAATTAGGAAAAAATTTTGAAATGACTGATTTGGGCTATGTTCATTACTATCTTGGCATTGAAGTAACCCAACATCCAAAGTCCATATTTCTTTCTCAAAAGAAATAAATTGGAGATTTGTTGAACAGATTTGGCATGACAGAGTGCAATCCCCTTTCTACTCCAATGGAACAAAACTTGAAGCTCACATCTATTGAAGGAAAGGAATTTGAGGATGCAACAAAGTATAGACAGCTTGTAGGAAGTCTCATCTACCTCACTACTACCAGACCAGACATTTCATTTGTTGTTGGAATCCTCTCCAGGTTTATGCAAAAGCCTTGTGAGGGACATTGGTCTGTTGCAAAAAGAGTTCTAAGGTACTTGAAGGGAACTCAAGACCCTGGAATCAAGTATACACAGGTGGACGACTTCAACTTGATTGGATACTCTGATTCAGACTTCGATGGAGACAAAGAAACTGGGGTATCTACTTCAGGATATGCTATGAGTCTTGGATCAGGAGCTGTCTCCTGGAGATCACGCAAACAATCAGTACCAGCAGATTCCACAACAGAAGCAGAATATGTGGCAGCAGCTGAAGCAATGAAAGAAATTGTGTGGCTCAGGAAAATTCTTGAAGATTTGTAGGTAAAACAAATACAATCAACTCCACTCATGATTGATAACACCTATGCAATAAAGTTGGCCAAGAACCCAAAGTTCCATGATCGTACTAAGCACATCAATACTAAATATCATCTGATCCGACATCATGTTGAGGCCAAAACAATCCATCTCCGTCATTGTTGCACAAACGAGCAAATTGCAGACATCTTCACCAAAGCGCTTGGAAGAGAAAAGCTTGAAAGATTCAGAACGATGCTTGGACTCACCAACATCCCTTCAGATTAAGGGGGGGAATGTTGACACCTAATCCGAAACGGATGGGTGAACTGGACAGTCATCTAGAAGATGAACTGATCCGTTTTATGTATGTATATAAATAATAGTTGGCTAATGAATAATATCATCAGTTTTTTCTTGCGCTCATTAATTTTTGGAGTTAACCTGGCCTGACAACTATTCTTCTGGTGCTTCATTGGTTTATTCTTCTTCAGAATTAGTCTGATTTGAAGTGGAAGGATAATCCTCATCTTCTCCACAATCTTCGATTTTTACCTGCTTTGGATTTTTGCCTACTTCATCAACCACAACATCAATACTTTCAACAATTTTTCCAAGTCTTTTATTATAACACTTATATCCTTTACTTCGGGAAGAGTAACCAAGGAGAATGCCTTCATCTGCTCTAGGTTCAAACTTGCCAAGTTTTTCATCAGTCATTTTGATGTAACATTTTATTCCAAAAACTTTGAAGTATTTTACGGTAGGAGTCTTACCATACCAAAGTTCACGTGGATTTTGAGTTCTGTTTACCTGAATGTTTTCTTTGTTGAGAATAGTGATGACAACAAATGCAGCTTCACCCGAGAAGGTTGCAAGAGTTCCAGACTCATCTAGCATGGCATGAGCCATTTGTTGAACAGTTCTGTTCATCCTTTCTACCACTCCATTTTTCCGAGGAGTCCTTGCGGTAGAGAATTCCCTTTTTATTCCATGTTCTTCACAAAATTTCAAAAATTCATCCGACGTAAATTCCCCTCCTCGATCAGATCTGAGACATTTGATTTTGTGATTTGATTCATTTTCAACCAAAGCTTTGAAGGATTTGAACTTTTCAAATGCTTCATATTTATGCTTTAGAAGTCCTATCCAACACATTCTGGAAAAGTCATCAATGAACAATATAAAGTATTCTTCTCCACGAGGTGACGTTTTCCTTGATGGACCACATAAATCAATATGAACAAGTTCAAGAGGCTTACTAGCTGATCCTTCCTTCTCAAGTAAATGTGCTCTGCTTTGCTTACCAAATTGACATGATTTGCATATTGTATTTTCTAGAATGCTAATATCAGGAAGATCACGAACAACCTGGAATCTGCACACTTTTCTTATTTGAGAGAAACTTAGATGCCCCAATCTTCTGTGTCATAGCCAGTGTTCATCGTTTTTGCTTAGTTAGCACTATTGTTGTCCTCCCTTGAGTATGTATAGGTTGTTTGGAGTTCTTATACCTTTGATCATTGTTTCTCCTGTATCAAGCTCACAAACAACACATCCATTTGATTGAAATACTACTTCATTTCCTTGATCACACATTTGACTGACACTCAATAGATTATGCTTTAGACCATCAACATACATGACATTCCCAGCTTTAACCTTTTCTTTTAAGAGAATAGAACCTTTACCTTTTATGACAGTAGGAGTGTCATTTCCAAATGAGACCTTCTTTTCCTTTTCTAAGGAATTGTATGACTAAGGTTTTTCTTTATCACTTGTCATGTGTTTCGAGCATCCACTGTCGATGTACCACCGATTTTCTTGTCCTTTTGCATACAAGGCCATACCACATCTTTCTGTTTGTGGTTCTTTCTTTCTCCATGTTTTGGGACCCAATGAAGTTTGCTCCTTCTGAGATGTTTGCCAAAATTAACTCCTGCATTTAGAATCTCCATGACCGAAGTTGTTACAGATAGAGCATTCCATTTTATTTTCAAGAGGAGAAAAGTTATTGTAGGTCCTTTTCATGATCCCAGTCACATTCCTTTGATTTCGTGCTTCTCTAGCCATAATGGTCTTGTAAGCAACACATTGAGCATCTCTATGTCCAAAGTTATGGCATGAAAAATATTGGCCATCAAAGAAGTTCCTACGATTATCGAGTCTACTGACCTGGTGATTCATTCTTAAAAAAGATTGAGTATGATTTACCTGAGGTTGGTTGTAGCTTCTATTCATCCTAGAAGTAGATTGAACCCGATTTACCTGGTGATTTTCTTTATGCCTTTGCTGACGATTGTGAAACTGTTCACTTCTCTTTGCTGCATCAAGATAGATTTTAGTGGGGTTGACGACTTCTGTGCTTGAGATGCTTCTTCAGTATATCCAAGACCTATCTTTATCAGAGGAGAACACTGTACTTTGATAATTTCATCTCAAGTTTCTGATCCTTTAGAAAATCTGAGATTGAGAGCTTTTGTTTTTCAATATCTTTTCTTAGACCCACAATTTCACATTCTAGTTTTTCATTGTTTTTTTCTCTTTCGACAAGTTGGAATGTCAAAGTATCTATAATCATATTCTTTTCTTCTAAACAGATTTTGAGTTTAGAGATTTCTTCATAAAGGTCATCTTCATCTAAAGCATCCAAGTAATCATCATCTTCAAAATCCATAAGAAGTCTATAGTCATTACTATTTTCATCTTCATCACTATTTGAGAAACCATCGCTATCTTCATGTGTATAGTAGCTCTTCTTACTTACATTATGTTTTCTATTCCATTTTTCTGATTCCTTACGCTTATCAAGCTTTTCTTTATGAGGACATTTGGCCACATAATGATTGACTCTTCCACAAGCAGAATATTTGAAAGGTAGTTTACCTTTGAATCTTCCAAAACCTCGTTGAGGATTCTTGACAAAGTTTGCTTCTTCCTCTCCTTCTGAAATATGTCCTGATTCATTGAGCTCTTCTCTTCACGAAGCTTTAAATGCGCTTCTCTCATATCTGATGGACCTCCTTTTCTGATTTCGAAAGCAGTTAAGATTCTGTGCAACTGTATCATAGTAATACTTGGAAGTTCCTACTTTTCTTCTATGGAAGAAACTTTTGATTCAAACTTAGTAGACAAGGATCTTAAAACCTTTTCAACTAAGGTAAATTATTTTATCTCTTCACCCAAGTTTTTCATGCAATTACCAATCTCATCTATACGTAGGAAGTAATTAGCTATACTTTCATCATTGTGCATTTTGAGAGTTTCATATTGAATTCTGAGAGATTATAGTTGTGCACATTTTACCTGATTGTCTCCTTCATAGCTTAGAACGATCTTGTCCCATATTTCTTTGGTGGTTTTGAGCTGCATAACATTGACAAATTCTGATTGTGACAAACTCCCCAATAATGTATTGACAGCCTTGGAATTTGTTTCATATTGCTTTTTACTTACCGTATCTGTAGGAATTGCTGATGGAAATGTATATCCTCCTTCCATGATTTCCCAAACATATGTTCCAAGATATTGAAGATAGGTTGTGTTTCTTACCTTCCAATAAATGAAGTTCCTCCGTCAAATATTGGTGGTCTAATGGATCCCTCTCTTACGTAGTTACTCATGATGATAGATCTTCCTTCAAGCGATCAAGCTTCTTCTGAAGGACCTACTCTGATACCAATTGTTGGAAATAATACTAGGGGGGGGAGCAGTGAATCAGTATTAGCAAGTCAATAATATTTCATTACCATATTCAGATTCATATATGCTACTTCGGTTAATAAAACTTTCGTGTATATGCAATTGTGTGTAAGGCAACTAGCATATACCCTTCAAACTTATAATTTATTTAATTCTTCGTATGTTGATCTTTAATCTATGCATCAGAACCATATAAACAATAACCAGGAGTAGTAAAAACACAATAGACAATAACACACATGAACACAAGATATAAGGTGGAAACCCAATGTGGGTGAAAACCACCTGCTGCAATCGTCTCTATCTTCCTTTTGATAAGAAACTTATTTTTAAAATTTTTGTACTGGTGCAGTCTTATACCAGTACGCAGGATTCTACCTGCATAAGGCTACAACCTTCTCTCGTTCTGAAGCTTCTCCTGGAAGGGAGCTACAACTCCCTAGCTCTTGTACTAGCTGATGTTTTTACTAGTATGTAGGTGCAGGCCTATAGAAGGCTACAACCTTTTCTTTTCTTCCAGGGGCAACGTTTCATAAATTTTCAGACTGGATCCATCAATAACATCAATCAAAGATCAAATATATCTACATCAAACAATCTCCCTTGCACCAACCAAAACTAAATCAATCAATCACTTCTTAGAATGCTGTAACCAAAATACAGTAATAGTAACCAGAACGCAAAACACTGCAATAGCAAACAGAAGTAGCTAAAGCATATTTTATGAGGTGTATGCTACTTCAATGTGTCGAAACCGCGGGCATACACACTTTTATCAAGGTGAACCTACGTATACGTTGTTTTGAAATGCCGAACCAGCATGTATACATGCCTTTTCTATAGTGAACCTCTGTATATATCTGTAAATGATGATTTAACCTTTACAACTATTCAAACATCAGTTATACCCAGATCATCATATTTACAGATTATGACATGCACCAATTATTCAGATAAAAGATCAAAAGCACACAAAGATACATCACTTCAAGACTTAAGATCTTGACCCATCAATAGATCTTATCCTTCATCAAGCACTAAGGTTCATCCTTGATTCGGATCCAGCTGCTCACCATAACCCAATAACCTGTATTCTAGATCTTGCTCTTCATTAGATATTCAATTCATCAGTGCCTTCGCCTAATCATCTTCTCCTCCTTTTATATTCATAGGCCTTACTCAATACTATGGTCCAAAACCACTTAGAATCAATACCTTGGACCAAATACCTGGGGTCAATACTTCGGACAAGATACCTTGGACCAATAAAATACCATGGACCAAATACCACAGACCAAAACCAAGTTTTCCAACATGTACATGCCTTTCCTTCTGTGAAAGTGTGTGTGTACGCCATACGCGCCTTTTGGTCTGTGAACCCACGTGTACACGCGGCTTGGTCAATGGGGAACCTGCGTATATCTCTCTTTCTTCATTCTATGAGCCTAAACTATGATCTGTCATCTGTGTGAGATTCCATCAAGGACAACACCTGTGTCATAGTCCCAAATTTGTATCATAATGCCAACAACTAATTCATCCCCCCCTCTCAGTATTATTTCCAACAATTGGAATTAGAGTAGGTCCTTCAGAAGAAGATTGATAGCTTGAAGGAAGACCTATCATCATGAGTAACTATGAAAGAGAGGGATCCATTAGACCACCAATCTTTGATGGGAGCAACTCTATTTATTAGAAGGTAAGAACCATAGCCTATATTCAATCTCTTGGAACAGATGTCTGGGAAATCGTGGAAGGAGGATATACGTTTCCATCAACAATTCCTATAGATACGACAGGTAAAAAGCAATATGAAACCAATGCCAAGACTATAAATACATTATTGGGGATTCTATCACAATCAAAATTTGTCAAAGTTATGCAGCTTAAAGCTGCCAAAGAAATATGGGACAAGATCGTTCTAAGCTATGAAGGAGACAATCAGGTAAAACGTGAAAAACTGCAATCTCTCATAATTCAATATGAAACTCTCAAAATGCACAATTATGAAAGAAAAGCTAATTACTTATTATGTATAGATGAGATTGTTAACTGTATGAAGAACATGGGTGAAGAGATAAAAGAAGCTACTTTAGTTGGAAAGGTTTTAAGATCCTTGTCTACTAAGTTTGAATCAAAAGTTTCTACCATAGAAGAAAAGCAGGATCGTCAGAGTCTTACTATGACATAGCTGCACGAAATCTTAAATACTTTCGAAATGAGAAAAGGAGGTCCATCAGATGAGAAGCTGCATTCAAAGCTTTAGGAAGAGAAGAACTCAATGAATCAGGAAATATTTCAGAAGGAGAGGAAGAAGCAAACTTTGTCAAGAACCTTCAACAAGGTTCTGGAAGATTCAGAGGTAAACTACCTTTCAAATGTTTTGCATGTGGAAGAGTCGGTCATTATGCTACCAAATGTCCTCACAAAGATAAGCTTGATAAAGGTAAGGAATCAAAAAAAAGGAATAGAAAACAAAGTGTAAAAAAGAAGAGCTACTATACGCATGAAGATAGCGATGGTTTATCAAATAGTGATGAAGATGAAAATAGTAATGACTATAGACTTCTGATGGTTTTTGAAGATGATTTCTTGGATGCTTTAGATGAATATGATATTTATGAAGAAATCTCTAAACTAAAAATTTGTTTAGAAGAAAAGAATATGATTATAGATACTCTGACGTTCCAACTTGTTGAAAGAGAAAAACACAATGAAAAATTACAATGTAAAATTGTTGGTCTAAGGAGGGATATTGAGAAAAAAAAAGGATGAAAAATCTTATATTTTCTAAAGGATCAAAGACCCTAAATGAAATTATCGAAGTGCAGCATTCTCCTCTGATAAAGACAGGTCTTGGATATACTGAAGAAGCACAGAAATTGTCCACCTCCACTAAAATCTATCTTGATGCAGTAAAAAGCAATGAATAGTTTGACAATCGTCAGCAAAGGCATAAAGTAGATCACCAAGTAAATCAGGTTCAATCTACTTCAAGGATGAATAGAAACTACAACCATCCTCAGGTAAATCATACTCAATTTGCTTCAAGAATGAATGTCAATGGAAAATACAATCACCAGGTTAGTAGGTTCGATAATTGCAGGAATTTCTTTAATGGCCAATGTTTTTCATGTCATAACTTTGGACACAAAGCTACTCAATGTGTTGCTTACAAGACCATCATGACTAGAGAAGCACGAAATCAAAGGAATGTGACAGGGATCATGACAAGGACCTACAATAACTTTTCGCTTCTTGAAAATGAAATAAAATAAACTATATGTAACGACTTTGGTCATGAAGATTCTGAATGCAGAAGTAAATTTCAGCGAACATCTTAGAAGGACCAAACTTCATTGAGTCCCAAAATATGGAGAAAGAAAGAACCACAAACAAAAAGATGTGGTATAGCCTTGTATGCAGAAGGACAGGAAATCAGTGGTACATCGACAGTGGATACTGGAAACACATGATAGGTGATAAAGAAATCCTTCAGTCATATAATGCCTTAGAAAACGAAAAGGAGGTCTCATTTGGAAATGACACTCCTGTTGTCATGAAAGGTAAAGGTTCTGTTCTCTTAAAAGAAAAAGTTAAAGCTGGGAATGTTATGTATGTTGATTGTCTAAAGCATAACCTATTGAGTGTCAGTCAAATGTGTGATCAAGGAAATGAAGTAATATTTTGATCAAATGGATGTGTTGTTCATGAGCTTGATACAAGAGAAACTGTGATCAAAGGTATAAGAACTCCAAACAACTTATACATTCTCAAGGGAGGACAACAATAGTCCTATCTAAGCAAAAATGATGTGTTACCGGGAATAGTGTCTATGAAGAACTGCTAATCCCACTAAGGGTGGTAGAAACCTTAGAAACAAACAGAGTAAAGTTATTCTTGTATTCCTTTATGACTAAATAGATAAGAGAAGAATTGAGGGACCAACCTCAATCTTGCATTTGGTTCCTCACTTTGATTCCTCTCTCTTCTGATAGACTCTTGCTACTTGCTCCCTTGCCAGCCCAGCTTCAAAGAGTACCTGTGGAATCAAAGAAACACAAGATTATACGAGAACATAGATCTACTAGCATAAACAATATAAGATCAGATGTATATTGACCACATACAAACATATATCATAAAATATGCAAGGACATGGAGGAAAACTTGAACAACTTTATTGATATCAAGAAACGTACAGGGGAGGATTACAAACAATTGTTCTGACCCAGCGTCATCCTCTCAGCAAGAAGCCCTTCGTCACCTCATGAAAAGCTTAGATCACTCAACACTATGATGTTACAACAAGAAACTAACATCACTTCCTTACAAGATACAAAATTCCAGCCCCTGGATCTCTGGGATGAGGGATCCATATATAGATGTTTGAAAGGAGGGTGAGTCAGCTTTTGGGGTTTCATTAGTGTCTTCTCTCTAATAGTTCTTGATGCCATTTGAATGATGATCTCTTACTCATCCTTGGGCGAAATCAGGGAGGCAAGTGTCACAGGAGAAGTTTATGGAAGATTCCATGATTTTCCACCTCGCACATTGCCTCTGCCACTTGTCCATTCCTGCCCATCGCACCCCATAGAAGGGCTTTTCAACATGCATCGCACCCTCTGTGAGTATTTAGGTGGGATGTAGTGCACTTTTCCATGGAGCAGGTGTGATGGTCCCGTTTTGACCAGTTCTGAGTAGTTTTTCATGGAGAACTTCTGAGAGGTGATGTAATCAGCTGACCTTGTTCTTTTAGGGGTTGGAACAACACTTTTAGGGACTTAGGAGCCCTTGGTTTATGGACATTTAGGATTGGGGTTGTAGTGCCCAAAAATGTCTATAATAGTTTCCCCCTAAAGCATGAGGTCGTTAATTAATTTTTGATGTCGAGTGAAATGCTTTATCATGAGGATCCGAAGTTTTTCGAGCTGGAAGGCGACCTGTAATAAGATACAATACAACACATTATCTTCATAATATTTTTCATTTCCTAGCTGAGTCGGGCATTCCCATGCTCAGCTTTATAAATTCATTTTCATGTACATAGGATAGACAATCGTCTGAGTGCAGACTGATGATTCCAATAGAGCCATCATCCCTTAGGTTGGATGATTATCTGTGCAACAATGATGTACACTGGATGTCTTTATTTCCTAAATGTATTTTGCATCCTGGATGGATGAAACTAGATCTAGGGTCTTCAATCTCGTTCGATCTTCACTTGAAATACAAGTCGATCCATGTGAGAGATTTCTGGAGTCGAACATGGAAAGACATTGCCTGATTACCAGCCAATGATGTAAGTTGTTAACAGGCACGAGAGGAATCACCGATAATGATGATGACCCTCAAGGTACTGCAGTGCAATCCGCATGGTGTGAAAGAGGGACTTGGTGTTGAACACCATGCAAAATCTTTCGATCGAAGGCTAGTGATGTTAACCTATCGCCAGAAGTGAGAAACTTGCCATTGAGGCATGCAAGCTTCAAAGTACTGGAGGGGTTGTTCCTAAATCAACTTCTTGGATAATGAGCTGATGTCAACAAGAAGTGATCCGTCACAGGAGGCCCTTAATGAATCCCACATCTATGACACGGAACGGAGCAAATGACTTTAATGGAGGTGAAAACGATCTGAGGATACAAGGTTCAGGATGGCGGTCATGAAAATATGGAGGATGAATGTATTGCAGTGGGTGAGACACAGGTGAATTCTCTGAGCGACTTCTCTTGAACATATTGGCGGAACTGACATGATGGATTAGTAGCATTAACCCCAAATATGGATGGTGTGATGGGACCATGGTGATGTGACCGGTGAGTGGAACAACCCAACCCGACTCGGATGCGGAGTGAAAGTGTCATGTTCAAGAGCGACTTGCTACCAACAAAGCTTTTTCAAGTTTTCTTCCCAATTTTTCCCCAGTCATTGCTGACCAGTACCTCTTTATTTTTGTCAAGCTTGAGGAGGATAACATATGCTTGATCTATAATCTGCCCTTCGGGCAAACCCATCGCTATGTTTTAACAAGCCTAGCGATAGTGAAACTCGGTCTTGTCTGCGAGGACAAGTTTGTCGCTATTAGCTTTTAATGAGTTTAACGACAACTATAACTCGGTCCTTTTGAATTTTAGAGAGTCTGAAAGGGGCATAGAGGAAACTCCAATAGTTCCTTTTTCGTCATATAATCCCTTAGGTCCGAAAAAGTATAAAACAATAGGAAAGGGATGAATTTTCGGTAATTTTAACGAGCCGAACAAGACAAGCGCTTGATCTTTTTGTGTAATAATCCCTCGGGTCCAAAAAGATTAAAATCTAAAGGAGGGATAGCACTTTCGGTCACTTTAACAAGCTGGAGAGGCCAATTGCTCGACAATCTTTTCATTTTTTATGAGTCAGATGAAAAGAGCTTAAGGGAGACTCGTCTTTGACGAACGAGTGATAATTTCAGATAGCAACTGATTCCAGGTAAGGTTTGGAATTTCCAAATCACGGCAGGGTCACAAGGATGGCTAACTGTATCACTTTTCGCAGCTGTTCCTCAAAGGTGGTAAACAATCAAATGGAGGTGAATGATCGGCTAATGTAAAGTGGAGGTGATGGTGAGAACACGACCAAGGGCTTCAAAAGCTGATAATAAGACATTCACAATGGTTATTTACCTGTTCATTTTTTAATGAGCTTAAACACGGGGAGAAACACTTACTCATGACTTATGTTTATTTTTTAACGAGCTTGAACTATGCTCTAAAACTGCTCGTGGAGAATTTATTTTTTAACGAGCTTGAACTCTGCGACAACATTGCTCGCCAGTCGTATGATAAGAAACGTCTCATTCAAGATTCCATTTTTTATGGAGCTTGCATCTTTTGAAGCTTTGTCCCGAATCCTTTCTTCATGCAAGTTAGGAAATGACTAGCCTTACGGGTTTAAAGGGTTAAATTTAAAAAATAAATAGCCTCTCTTCACTTGCATGTGGAAAGGTTTGCATGCCCCCAGGTATAGCAAAAAATTTCCATGTTACCAAGAAAGTTTCATCCACGTAGCAGATAAAATTCTTTCTCGGCGATGCCTATCGAAATAGGCAAAGGGGAGTGGTGTCACCCGGCATAACCTTAATGAAGGTATCTTATTCCAGTCTGTTCCCATTTTCCTATGAGGACGAGTTCGCCAGACTAGTCATATATCCTTGGCGGAAATCAACCCTATACTCAAGGTTTTCCTGTCGAAACAGACCAGGGTGCATGCCCCCTGGGTTTTAGTCACATCTTCCTGAATCACTCGCGTTCATCAGGTGGACGGACTAGAGAGCGATGAGACACTTCTTGCGTGAAAAGACCATTTAAGGATGGTATTTGACTATTTGCGACGTGTGATCCGGGGAATGACATTTGGTCCACGAGTTTGACCATTCTGCCTTCGTGCGGAAAACACATTACTCTAAAGAGTGAGGAGACGATGGCTCCCATGCAATAAATATAGTCACGTCCAAGGAGTAGATTATAATCTAAAGTTCCTTGAACTACCATAACGTTCATGTGAATAGTTTTCCTTCTCAAAGTGATGGGAACATTTGGAAGGATCCCTAAAGGTCGACTGGTTCCCTTGTCGAAGCCTGTTAGATTTCTCATTTCAGGTAAAAGCGATGGCGAACCAAGCGCTTTCCAAGCAGTTAAGGAAAGGATACCCATAGAAGCCCCTTCATCAATGATGGTACCAACCATGACCATTCTGTAAACTTGTACAATGATTCTGAATGGTACACTGGCTGGTAAACGGGGTCTGCCTAGTAGATTCCAGTCGAAGGAAACAACCAAGTTGCTTGGTGGTGGGACCGAATAGACGACCGCATAGGACTCTGATGAAATTCCTTCTTGCGGTAAAGGGATGGGAGGACTGCCCCCAAGCTCATCAGAGTCGGTGTTGATGAAAATAATTTGAACGGTGTCGTTCTCTTTCTCTTCAGTGACGGTATCGTTCGAGGATGAACACTCTGAAGGCAATATCGGGTCAACTGTCGTATCGACCCTTTGACTTTCGTCTGGTATGGATTCCGAGGGTTCATTTTCAATGATAGGTGTTTCAGCTGACCACAAGGATGGGCCAGTCGGATTTTCAACCGGTGGAGGGCTCGGCAAGAGTTTTTGATATCCAGGAGGAAGTCGTTACGGTGAAACCAGACGATTATCTAAAACTCTTTTAGCCTCTTCAAGGAAGGGACAACGGTGGATGGCGTGATCACCTTCACATAGTTTACAAGGAAATTTGTGGTTCCCTTTTTGTCCAGAGACTTCGCCTTCACTAGTTGACAGTATGTTCTCAACATGATCATCAGAGGTTGATGACACCGGGTTGTGCAAACGAGGAGACCAGTCCCTTAAGAT
Source organism: Pinus tabuliformis (assembly GCA_031772625.1). NCBI lineage: Eukaryota > Viridiplantae > Streptophyta > Pinopsida > Pinales > Pinaceae > Pinus > Pinus tabuliformis. Next base: position 294,877,520 of record CM062806.1, read on the forward strand.
CTGAGGGATGCAGGGACAATTTCGGTGATAGTGGTCTCCATTGGAAATGACACATGGTGATTTAGTCCTGGTCGGTGCAGTGTGTAGATTTTCACTAGATGATGTTTGGTTACCCCTTTTCGTTTTTGGCTCCTTCTTCTTTTTTTCTTTCTTCTTCTTCTCCTTCTTCTTAGTTACTTGATTTTTGGCTTTACCAGCTTCATCAAGCGAAGAGGAAGGAGGAGAGGAAGAATTAGATGAAGTAGAAGCTTGGGAGGTGAATCTGGCATCATTTAGTTGCTGACCTGACTGTTCAAGAGTTACCGTATTCTGAATGACAGAAGTCGAGAAAAGCCATACGGGCAAACCAATCGTCAATCCAGGAAGTGACAATGTGGCCATGTGGGGTGCACCAATATCTCCCCAAGAGGAGAAGGGACTAGGATTTCCTCCAAGAGGAACCCCTTGGTTGGTGGACTCCATTTTTCTCAACTCAAGATCAACATAGGAAAGGTGGTATTTATTCCATTTAAAATAAATTTTAGACGCTTTGACACAACTTGTTTTTTCAATTTTTAAGAGTCGAGAAAAAACAAAAGATGACTCTAGTCGCCTTCGATTTTTAATGAGCCTGAAGTGACAAGTGCTCAGATGGACCTTTTCCTTTAAGGAGTATGAAAAGGAATGAAAGAGACTGCTCTGGAAATCTAGACAGAGGGATTACCAAACCAATCGCAAAACTGTAGAATAATTTTTACGGTACGACAGTCAATCTTCCCGAATGCTATGTTCAGTGCATTGCGATCGACAGGGCAACAGACACGGTTTCCTATGGATAAAGGATAAAGCCTATTGTGGTCTTCCAATATATAATTGACGGTACATGGGAGCACAAGTTTGTATTGGCACTTTTCATCTCAAAGTGGAGGAATCACCCAACCAACAATGAAAGCAACAGTTACCACGTTTTATGATGCCGGAACACGTCTCTAGCCTAGACTTCTAAATGTTGTGCGTTAGGTTCCAAAGCGTTTTTAGATTCATTGAATTTGTTTTATAGTTGATCTTGTTTAAGAAATTTGCCTTTCAGGTTCACCGCGTGATGTAGATGTACAATTCCTAAAATGCAGTCTAAGATGATAAACAGTCGTTTAATCTTCTTTCAGCAATGAAAATCCTAGCTACTAAGGAAAGAGAGACGATTTTCTTTCAGCATAGAGCATAGAGCACACACTATATGCACCGTCCTAAATCAAAACAACAAGCAGTGTAAATGCAAATGCACATGCATGTATTGTTTTTCAGCTTTCTTAATGTATGTGAAAGTAAGAAAGCTAAGCGCAAATCTGAATTATTTCTAAAGCGACAGTACTCAACAAATTTCTTTCCAAAATGAAGTGAGAGTAAGAGAGACACTTTGCGATTTTGAAACGAAAAATTGCTTTTCGACACTTTAAAACTTACGAATTCAAATCATATGCAATAGTAACTTGTATAATCGACTACCAAAGCAAGGGGATTGTCTTCTATGGCTGAAAACGACAGCTACGACACTTTCAGATCAAAGAATGACAGCTCGATTATGCTACTTTTTTGCAAAAGAGAACTGAAAATGATGTAAAATACATAAAAACACTTACAGTTCTTTGCACTATGGAGGCAGAAAGATGTAAAGGAAGGGGGTCCTTATAGAGATATACTGACCATAGATCGCTAAACTCTAGAATAGAACTGAAAATAGTGAGTGAAAAACCCAAGCCTTAAGGTAGACTTAACCTTATCTGACCAGCGCACCTGTCACACAGGGAACTCTTCTTTCAGCGCACCTACCATACTCGGGAAGTGCGCTGGAAGCAGACTGCCTTTAAAGCAGGGTGCGATGGTACCAGAACGAGACTTTAAACAAGTTTTTACTCATAATTTGCAATTCGGTTCGGGGATTTAAGCTAAGAAAGCAATGTTCAGTATATGAAAAACACAGAGGTGGATCTAAGGAGGTTACTAGAGCTACCACTTAGGGAAATTAGTCTGTTTGTAGATATTTTGTTTAATTCATAAACAAAACCTAGAGATTAACTGAAGCAGCATTGATCTACTTTGCATTCGTAAAAAAAATGCAGTTCGAAGGCTAGCTGGCTTGGCTTCAGGCTCCGTCTGTAAGTTTATAAAAGAAACAAAGATAGGCTATCAAACAATCTAGTTGCTCCCCAGTGGAGTCGCCATTTTGTTACCAGGAATAGTGTCTATGCAGAAATGCTAATCCCACTAAGGGTGGTAGAAACCTTAGAAAAAAACAGAGTAAAGTTATTCTTGTATTCCTTTATGACTAAATAGATAAGAGAAGAATGGAGGGACCAACCTCAATCTTGCGTTTGGTTCCTCACTTTGATTCCTCTCTCTTCTGATAGACTCTTGCTACTTGCTCCCTTGCCATCCCAGCTTCAAAGAGTACCTGTGGAATCAAAGCAACACAAGACTATACAAGAACAAAGATCTACTAGCATAAACAATATAAGATCAGATGTATATTGACCACATACAAACATATATCATAAAATATGCAAGGACATGGAGGAAAACTTGAACAACTTTATTGATATCAAGAAAAGTACAGGGGAGGATTACAACCAATTGTTCTGACCCAGTGTCATCCTCTCAGCAAGAAGCCCTTCTTCACCTCATGAAAAGCTTAGATCACTCAACACTATGATGTTACAACAAGAAACTAACAACACTTCCTTACAAGATACAAAATTCCAGCCCCTGGATCTCTGGGATGAGGGATCCATATATAGATGTTTGAAAGGAGGGTGAGTCAGCTTCTGGGGTTTGATTAGTGTCTTCTCTCTGATAGTTCTTGATGCCATTTGGAGAATGATGATCTCTTACTCATCCTTGGGCGAAATCAAGGAGGCAAGTGTCACAGGAGAAGTTTCTGGAAGATTCCATGATTTTCCACCTCGCACACTGCCTCTGCCATTTGTCCATTCCCGCCCATCGCACCCCATAGAAGGGCTTTTCAACATGCATCGCACCCTCTGTGAGTATTTAGGTGGGATGCAGCGCACTTTGTCCATGGAGCAGGTGGGATGGTCCAGTTTTGACCAGTTCTGAGTAGTTTTTCATGGAGAACTTCTGAGAGGTGATGTAATCAGCTGACCTTGTTCTTTTAGGGGTTGGAACAACACTTTTAGGGACTTAGGAGCCCTTGGTTTATGGACATTTAGGATTGGGGTTGCAGTGCCCAAAAATGTCTATAACATGATGAACACTAGCTATGGCACAGAAGATTGGGGCATCTAAGCTTCCCTCAAAAAAGAAAAGCATGCAAATTCTAGGTTGTTCATGATCTCCCTTATATTAGAATCCCAAAAAATACAATATGCAAATCATGTCAATTTGGTAAGAAAACCAAAGAACACTTCCCTGAAAAGGAAGGATCAGCTAGTAAGCCTCTTGAACTTGTTCATAGTGATTTATGTGGACAATCAAGGAAAAAGTCACCTCATGGGGAGGAATAATTTATATTGTTTATAGATGACTATTCCAGAATGTGTTCGATAGGGCTTCTAAAGCGTAAAGATGAAGCATTTGAAAAATTCAAATTCAAATCCTTGGTTGAAAATGAATTGGATCGCAAGATCAAATGTCTCAGATCTAATCGAGGAGGGGAATTTACCTCGGATGAATTCTTCGACTTTTGTGAAGAACATGAAATAAAAAGGGAATTCTCCACGTCAAGGACTCCTCAGCAAAATGGAGTAGTATAAAGGATGAATAGAACTATTCAACAAATGGCTCGTGCCATGCTCGATGAATCTGGAACTCCTGCAACCTTCTGGGGTGAAGCTGCATTTGCTGCCGTCACTATTCTCAACAAAGCAAATTTTCAGGTAAAGAGCACTCAAACTCCACATGAACTTTGGTATGGTAAGACTCCTATTGTAAAATACTTCAAAGTTTTTGGAAGCAAATGTTACATCAAAAGGATTGATGAAAAATTTAGCAAGTTTGAAACTAGAGCAGATGAAGACATTCTCCTTGGTTATTCTTCCCGAAGTAAAGGATATAAGTGTTATAATAAAAGACTCAGGAAAATTGTTGAAAATATTGATGTTGTGGTTGATGAAGCAGGCAAAAATGCAAAGCAGGTAAAAATTGAAGAGTGTGGAGAAGATGAGGATTATCCTTCCACATCAAATCAGACTAATTATGGAGAAGAAGAAACCAATGAAGCACCAAAAGAACATATAATGGCAAAAGAAAAGACTCCGTCCAAGTATGTTCAGAAAAATCATCCAAAGACTCAAATATTGGTGCAAAAAGAGGCAGGTGTGCAGGTAAGAAGACCTATTACAGAAGCTTCAAGCTACCTAGCATTGCTTTCCTCCATCAAACCTCAAAATGTAATTGAAGCATGAAAAGATGAATGTTGGGTTAAGGCCATGAATGAAGAACTTGAGAAAATTGAAAATAATAATACTTGGGAATTAGTTCGTAGACCTAATGATAAGAATGTTGTAGGAACCAAATGGATATTCAAAAACAACCTAAATGAAAATGAAGAAGTTATTAGAAACAAGGCCAGATTTGTTTGTAAAGGTATGCTCAACAAGAAGGTATAGATTTTGAAGAAACTTTTGCACCTATTGCTAGACTTGAAGCCATAAGAATGTTCCTTGCTCTTTCTAGTTTTTAGAAATTCAAAGTATACCAAATGGATGTAAAATCTGCTTTTCTTAATGGAGACTTAGAAGAAGGAGTATATATTGAGAAACCAAATGGATTCATCCTTGGAAATGATGCAAAACTTATATGCAAACTCAGAAAGGCTCTCTATGGTCTAAAACAAGCTCCAAGGGCCTGGTATTACCGTCTTGACAAATACCTCCATCAACAAAGTTTTTCAAAAGGATCAGCTGATAGCAATCTATATACAAAGATTGAAAATAAGAAATTGCTAATACTTGTTGTGTATGTTGATGATATCATTTTTGGTAGAAATGAAGAAGCCATGAGTCAAAATTTTGCTTCAGTAATGCAGCAAGAATTTGAAATGTCCCTGCTTGGTGAACTTACATATTTTCTTGGTCTACAAGTTCAACAAAATAAAGATGGTATTTTTTTTGTCAAAAACCAAGTATCTCAAGCAAATCTTGAAAAAATACGGCATGGAAGATTCTAAACCAATATGTACCCCTATGGTAATAGGATGCAGTCTCAGCTCAAATGATGAGTCAACAACAATACATCAACCAACCTACAGATCCATGATTGGCAGTCTGCTTTATCTAACATGTACCCGACCAGACATCATGCATGCAGTGGGAATAGTTGGAAGATTCCAAGCAAATCCAAAGGAATCACACCTTCAGGAAGTCAAAAGGATTTCAAATATCTTCAAGGAACTCAGAATTTTGGTTTATGGTATCCTAGAGATACAGATCTTACACTTCATGCATATACAGATGTAGATTGGGCAGGAAGTGTGGATGACAGAAAAAACACTAGTGGGGGCACATTCTATATGGGTTCCAGATTAGTATCTTGGTTCAGCAAGAAACAAAGTTCGATTTCATTTTCTACAGCTGAAGCAAAATATGTGGTTGTTGCATCTTGTTGTACACAATTTCTTTGGATGATGCAAACATCAAAAGACATTCAGATCACATGTACTCCACCCATCTCCATTTTATGTGATAATACAAGTGCCATTAGTATTTCAAGGAATCCAGTCATGCATTCCAAGACCAAGCACATACCCATCAAATATCATTTTCTACGTGAACAAATGCTTGAACAAAAGGTCAAATTAGAGTATGTTCCATCCAAAGAATAGGTTGTTGATATATTCACCAAACCGCTGCCCAGAGAGACATTTGAATATCTCAGACAGAAGTTGGGAGTAGTTGATGCATCATCCTGCTATTAAAACTTATTTATTTCAGAGAAAAGTGGTTGTACACGAGTTTCATGAAGCGTATCCGCATACATACGTTGGTTACTGTGGATATAGTAGCATATATGTTGGTTTGAAGAAAACCAGTGGGCCAGACTCAGGAAGAAAGGAGTCTGATATCATCTGGCAGAGGTTCAGGGGGAGCATATACTTCTAATAATGCATCGTTGGCATTATCTTAGAAGATCTTGGTACAAATTCACAATTTTTTTGTTTCAGGTGGAATAGGTTCAGGGGGAGATCATGGTTGCTTGTCTGGATGGTGATTGACAGATGTTGCTGCTGATAGTTGCTGATGACTATCATGGTCTTGTTTTAAATATTTGGTCTCTATGTCATGTATATCTTTTAATGTCAAGGTGATGAAACGACATATCTTGTTTCCTCACTATGCATGGGATGGATGATGTAATGTATGAAAAAATGGTATATCCCCACTTAGTTGGGTGGTTGAGTCAAACATGGTATATCCCCACTTGGTTGGGAGATGAATGTATGTATGAGTCATTGGTGATAGGAAGGTCATTTATGATGTATGTATAGAGTCATGTTCTTCTTTTAGAACATATTTTTGTAGACCTTTCTTATTTTCAAGGGGAGCATGGACCCAAGCATGGAGCTCAATCATCACACTTCAGCATATTAGAGAATTCAGCATGTACTCAAGGGGAACATAACCCTTTGCCCTTGATGACAAAGGGGGAGAGTGACTTGGGGTTGCCATCAAGTCCAAAGGGGGAGATTGTTGGCATTATGGCACAAATTTGGCACTATGATATAGGTGTTGTCCTTGATGGTAACTCACTCAGAGGACAGATCACAATTTAGACTCTCAGATTGAAGAAAACGAGGTATACATAGGTTCTCTATTGACCAAGTCGCGCATACATGCGGGTTCACAGACCAAAAGGCACGTATAGTGTACACACGCACTTTCACATAAGCAAAGGCATGTACATGTTGGAAAACTTAGTTTTGGTCCGAGGTATTTGGTCCATGGTATTGTGATCCATGGTATTGGTCCAAGGTATCTTGTCCGAAGTGTTGACCCCAGGTATTTGGTCCAAGGTATTTGTTCCAAGTGGTTTTGGTCCATGGTATTGAGAAAGGCCTAAGACTATAAAAGGAGGAGAAGATCATTAGGCAAAGGCACTCAAGTATTGAATATCTTATGAAGAGCAAGATCGAGAATACAGATTATTGGGAATAGCTAGATCTAAATCAAGGACAAACTTCAGTGCTTGATAAGATCTATTGATGGGTCAAGATCTTAAGCCTTGAAGTGAAGTATCTTTGTGTGGTTTTGATATTTTATCTGAATAATAGGCACATGTCGTAATCTGTAAATATGATGATCTGGGTATAATTGATGTTTGAATAGTTGTAAAGGTTAAATCATCATTTGCAGATCTGTACGCAGGTTCACTATAGCAAAGGCACGTATACACGTTGGTTTTGCATATCAAAATATCGTATACACAGGTTCACCTTGAGAAAAGTGCGTATGCACACAGATTCGACACATTGAAGTAGCGTACACCTCATAAAATATGCTTTAGCTACTTCTGTTTATTGTTGCAGTGTTCTAGGTTTGGCTTGGGTTCTCGTTATTGTTACTGTATTCTAGTTACAACATTCTGAGAAGTGATTGTTTGATTCAATTTTGGTTGGTGCAAAGGAGATTGGTTGATGCAGATATATTTGATGTTTGATTGATGTTATTGATGGATCCAGTCTGAAAATTTATGAAACGTGGTCCCTGGAAGAAAAGAGAAGGTTGTAACCTTCTGTAGGTCAGCACCTACGTACTAGTAAACACATCAAATAGTACAAGAGCTAGGGGGTTGTAGCTCCCTTCCAGGAGAATCTGGAGAATGAGATAAGGTTGTAGCCTTCTGCAGGTAGAAGCCTGCGTACTAGTATAAGACTACACCAGTACAAAAATTGTAAAAAGAAGTTTCTTATTAAAGGAAGGTAGAGACAATTGCAGTAGGTGGTTTTCACCCACATTGGGTTTCCACCTTATATCTTGTGTTCATGTGTGTGATTGCCTATTCTGTTTTTATTGCACCTGGTTACTGTTTATATGGTTCTGATGCACAGATTAAAGAACAATTATCTAAATTATAAGTTTGCAAGGTATATGTTGGTTTCCTTAAATACAGTTGCGTATACATGCAAGTTACATTAACTGAAGTAGCGTATATGAATCTGATTATGGAAATGAAATATTGTTAACTTGCTAATACTGATTCACCCCCCCATCTCAGTATTATTTCCAACAAGAAACATACGAGTTAAGAGGTTGTTGAGCCTGTTGACCTTGGACATATGGACATTGCACCTGTTGTCCCTGAACATATGGGAGGTGAACCTATTGTCCCTAAACAAGAGGATTTTGGACCTGGTGTCATTGAGCATAAGGATGATACACTTATTGCCCTTAGACATAGGGATTTTGTACCTGCTGCCCTTGACCAAAAGAATTTTGTACCTGTTGACCTAGGACATTATGGTTTTCTACCTCTTACCCTTGGTCAAAAGGATTCTGGACCTGCTGACCTAGGATATTAGGATTTTGGGCCTGCTACTGCATGACTTGACCCTGGCCTTACCCTTGCAAGGGTTGATGCTGTTGATAGATATACAAGGGATGCTGCTACCCAGGGTGGTTTTGCTGCTGTAAGGGTTGGCCTTGCGGCTACAAAATTTGTCCCTAGGGCTGTGGAGGTTGGCCCCGCGAGGACATGGGCTAGGAGGTTTGGGGAGCATACTGCATCTGTTGCTATACGATTTGTTGCAACTGTTGCAAGGGTTTCCCTTGCAGTTGTTGCAGTTCACCTTACTACAAGATCATTTTCTCTTGTTGTTGCGTGGATAGCCCTTGCTACAACAAACTTTGCCCTTGTGGTAACAAAGGTTTCCCTTGTTTTTGTAGAGGTTGTCCTTACTATTGCAAGGGTACCTGGACAGTGCCTGGAAAATTACTGAACTGAATCTGGCCATAGCCACCCTTGAAAGTGGATGAGCCAGGCTGAACGTACTGCCCAGACTGAAGGGTGTAAGGTTGATTAACCATTCCTTGAGAATGATATGGAACGTAAGTAGTTTGGTATTGGAATTGTGCCTCATAAGGCTTCTGATAATGGACATTGCTTGACCCAGATGGACCAACGAGATTTTGAACCTGTTGGTACTAGACATTGCTTGATCCAACAAGATCAACAGGGTTTTGAATAATGCCAGAAGAAGGTTGTTTCATACCAAGCATGTGAGCCTATGAGGCACTCACATTAGTGGTGCATGACACCATAGAAACATTCAGGTTCTACCCCCAGGCAATGGCACAACTTGGCCACTGACCAGAGGGATGGAGGAACTGACAGAAACATTCCTCAAGACCGCTAGTTGAACCAGATGGGTAACTGGGATGGACAATACAAGAGGATTCAGAATGGTGGGTTGCACCAGGACTAAGGTAACAACCTATTGGGAGGTCATGTTCACAATGAATGGACGTGTAGTAGGTATGATGCCTGATGCCCAAACACGGTTATGGTAAAGTGATGAGGCACTAGGTGTACCTGAAACCAACTGTGTTGGGTTGTGTTATATTCTTTCCACTACTAGCCCATGTAGTTAACTGGGGGGTTAGAAGGGGGGAAGAACCCCCCCTTCATTGCACCGATTGCATAGTGGGGGGGGGGGGGGGGGTCACAGGGTGTTTGAGGGGTGCAGGTAACCCCACTCTATGGGGTTTTGGACCCTATGTTAGGTTGGGTGGACCTACCTATGGTTTTGTGCATAATTTCCGCACATGGTTTTGGACGTGATGGTTTCTGGTCCATGGTATTGGATGATTCGGCATGTATAAATATGTATTGTAACATTGAAAGGAAAATAATGACACATCAAGCTGGTAGTCCCGGTTTTGGGATCCGGGGGAAAATCTCTTTGTATATGTGTTTTATGTGTTATGCTCTCGCATTGTTTATTTTCTTTGTTTTAGAATTCGTATGCAGGTAATTTCTATAAGGGGTTAAAACCTACATTTGGTATCAGAGTTGTTTTGGCTTCAGGGGGACACCTTTGTTGCTGAGGGGTTTCGCTTGGGCCCGTGGTAGACCCTATTCAGTGGGAGATATGCAAGATTGATTCTGGTGGTGAAAGAATATGGTGAGCAATGGAAAGATAGAGATCAAGAAATTTAATGGTCAGAGTTTTGAATTGTGGAAACTCAAGATAGAGGATCTGCTGGTGGATAAAGATCAATGGATCATAGTAGACCCAGGTACTAAACCAATGGGAGTGTCTGATGAAGAATGGAAGAAGTTGGATCAAAAGGCTAAGAGCACAATGTGATTGTGTGTCTCAGATTCAGTATTGCTAAATGTATGAGGAGAAGCTACGACGAAGGCTTTGTGGGACAAGTTAGGGACTTTGTACCAATCTAAGTCTCTGGTGAATAAACTGTTCTTGTGGAAAAAGTTGTATAACCTGAGGATGAAAGATGGAGACTCAGTGATAGAGCATCTAAATTCATTTAATACTGTGGTAAGTCAGTTATTATCTATTGATATTAAAATTTCAGATGAAGATAAGTGCATCAGTTTGTTGTGTTCTCTACCAGATTCGTGGTATAGTCTGGTTATTGCAATAAGTAGCAACACAACTACCTTGTAGTTTGATGAAATAGTCTCATCCCTGCTGACGAAGGAAATGAGACGGAAAAATATGGAGAGCTAGAATGGTGGTTCCTTGTCTATATGAGGACGGTCCCAGAACAGAAACAAAAATAAGTCATCGAGAGGGAGATCTAAATCTAGAGGTAGATCTAAATCTCTAGGAAAACCTGTAAAGGTGGTGTGCTGGAAATGCGGAATGGATGGGCACTACAAAAATGACTGTAAATCTAAAGCAATTGACATAAGAAAGGGATCTGATGATGCTCCTTCTGCAGAGGTGAAAATCACCTCAGATGAAGGTGGGTATGTGTACTTGGCTTCTTCAATTACACATGTAGATCATGAGGCATGGTTGAATGACTCAGGTGCATCCTTTCACTTCACTCCCCATAGAAAGTGGTTGTTAGAGTATGAGAAATATGATGGTGGTGATGTCTTCTTGGGGGATGATAGGAAGGCTATAATCATTGGTCACGGAAAAGTGAAGTTGAAGTTGTAAGGTGGAAGGGTTAGAACACCTCCAGGTGTTCTGCACATTCCAACATTATCCAGAAATCTGATTTCTCTAAGCAAGCTAGATGATGTAGGTGTAAAAACAGTGTTCGAGAAGGATAACTACAAGATGGTTCGGGGGGCACTATTAGATTACTTTTATAGGTGGCATCTTTTGCTAACATATACAAAATGGGAAGCCTCTGGTGGTAAGAGGGTGAAACATATATTAGATCTTGTGCACAGTGATGTGTTTGGACCTATGAAGGTTCCATCACTGGGTAAGTCTGTGTACTATGTATCATTTATAGATGACTTCTCAAGGAATACATCGATATATTTCCTTAAGAAGAAATCTGAAGTATTTGACAGTTTTAAAGAATTTAAGGCTATGGTGGAAAACCAGATAGAGAAGAAGATAAAGGTGCTGAGGAAAGATAACGGTGGAGAGTTTTGCAATAAGGAATTTAAAGAATTCTGTAAGAAGTGTGGTATAGCATGGCAGAGGACTACTCCATACACACCTGAGCAAAATGGAGTTGCATAAAGAATGAAAAAGATGTTGATGGAAAGGGCAAAAGGCATGCTCAGTGGTGCCAGGTTAGGACAGGAATTCTAGGTAGACGAGGTGCAAACAACATGTTACCTGGTCAATAGATCACCTTCATTAGCGTTGTAGGATAAGACTCCACAAGAGGTATGGACTGGTAAGAAACCCTCTCTTTCACATCTGATGTTATTTGGATGTGATGCATGTTTACATGTTCCAAAGGAGAAACGAACCAAGTTGGATATTAAATCTAAAAACTGCATCTTTATTGGGTATAAGGATGGTTTAAAGGGTTATAAGCTTTGGAACCCAGTAACAAGGAAGGTTGTGTACAACTGAGATGTGGTGCTCAAAGAGGTGAAAGATGTTATTAAACATGAATTCCAACCAAAGGAACCTGAGAAGATAGAGCTTGAGCTTAAGGAGGAAGAATCAGGCTCTATAGTAGAGGAGGAATCAGAAGATGAAGAGCCACAAACTCCGGGTGTGAGAAGATTAGTTCAAGAAAGAAGGCAGCCAGAAAGGTATAGTCCATCTACTTTTTGTTCAAATTTTTCTTTATCTGTTACTGATGATGATCCTAGAATTGTGAAGGAAGCAGTAGATTCAAAGGATGGAAAACTCTGGAAAGAGTCCATGGTTGATGAAATGACATCTTTGAATAAAAATGAGGCTTGGGATCTGGTGGAGTTGTTGGCTAGAAGGAAACCCATTGGCAGCAAATGGGTGTTCAAGAAGAAGACAAATGCAAAAGGAAAGGTGGAGAAATACAAAGCTTGGTTGGTAGCAAAAGGTTATTCACAGGTGCGGGGAATTGATTTTGGTGATATTTTTTCTCTTGTTTCCAAGGTAACTTCTATTAGATTACTTTTATCAGTTGTTGCTACTTTTGATTTTGAGGTAGAAAAGATGGATGTGAAGACAACATTTCTTCACGGGGATCTGAAAGAGGAGATATACATGAAGCAACCTAAAGGTTTTGCGGTGAAGGGTGAGAAAGAACTGGTATGCAAGTTAAAGAAGTCTTTGTATGCGTTAAAACAGTCACCAAGAATGTGGTATCAGAAATTTGATACATTTATATAGGGAATTGGCTTCACTAGAGGAAAAGAAGATCACTGTGTGTATTTTAAATTAGTTGGTGACCGTTTTATCTATCTGGTCTTATATGTGGATGATATGTTGCTAGTTGGAAATGACAAAGAAATTATCCAGGATTTGAAGACCCATTTGTCCTCCAAATTCAACATGAAAGATCTTGGTGCGGCAAACTATATTTTGGGCATGGAAATTAAAAGAGATCAGAAAAAGAGGAAGATTTGGTTATACCAGAGGAAGTATGTCAAGACAACATTGCAGAGGTTTAATATGCAAGATAGTAAACCGGTGAAGGTTCCTATTCCTATAGGTGTAAAGTTATCTACTGAACAGTGTCCCAAGACACAAGAAGAGGAAGAGGACATGTCCCATGTTCCATATGTAAGTGTAGTCGATAGCCTGATGTATGCGATGCTCTGTACTAGACCAGACATTACACATGCAGTGGGAGTATTGAGCAAGTTTATGTCAAAACCAGGGAAGCAGCACTGGAGAACAGTGAAGCAGGTTTTTAGGTATTTGCGTGGCAATAGTGATTATGGTTTTTGCTACCAAGGAAGACCAAGATTGGACAGAGTGTTGGACATCCGTGGCTTTGTTGATGCAGACTCGGCTGGAGATCTAGATCAAATAAGATCTACAAGTGGGTATGTGTTTAACCTATTTGGAGGTGCAATTAGTTGGATGAGTAAGAAACAATCTGTAGTGGCACTATCAACTACAGAGGCAGAATACATGGCAACCACTCATGGAAGCAAAGAAGCAGTTTGGTTGCAGAGATTGTTTTCAAGTATAAGGTTAGTACAGGGAGCTATAAGGATGGACTCTGACAGCCAAAGTGCAATTTTATTGGCAAAGAACCCTGCATATCATTCAAAGACAAAGCACAATGATATTCAATATCACTTTGTGAAGGATATGATAGAAGACAAAAGGGTTTTGCTAGTAAAGGTGGACACTTTGTAGAATATTGCAGATGCATTGACAAAATCTGTGAGCTCAGAGAAATTATCTTGGTGTAGAGAAACAATGGGCATTGAAGGGTTGGATAAATTACTAAGCTCTCTTGTGGCTCCTTGTGGAAAGAAAACAACAAGTGGGAGAAGGGTTGTGTTATATTCTTTCCACGACTAGCCCACGTAGTTAACCAGGGGGTTAGAAGGGGGGCAGAGCCCCTCCTTCGTTGCACCGATTGTGTAGTGGGGGGAGTCACAGGGGGTTTCAGGGCTGTAGGTAACCCCACTCTATGGGGATTTGGACCCTATGTTAGGTTGGGTGGACCTACCTATGGTTTTGTGCATAATTTTCTCACATGGTTTTAGACACGATGGTTTTCGGTCCATGGTATTGGATGCTTCGACATGTATATATATGTGTTATAACATTGAAAGGAAAATAATGAAAAATCAAGCTGGTAGTCCTGGTTTTTGGATTCAGGGGAAAATCTCTGTGTATATGTGTTTTATGTGTTATGCTCTCACATTGTTTATTTTTTGTGTTTTAGAATTCGTATGTAGGTAATTTCTGTACGAGGTTAAAACCTACAAACTGTGCCAAAGACACATAATTAGGAAACACACTGATGGGAATGGTCCCTATATAGGGGAAACCTCTAGGAGGGAAAGGATGTTCTTCATCCTCGATATTGTGTGGAGTAGAAACTTCTAGCTCCTCTGGAGAGGTTACTAGAGCATCGCCTTCAAGTTCCATATCTAGGAACAAACAACGACGAATGACTGAAGAAGTACGTGGGGAAAATTCCAAAGGAACACCTGGCTGATCATATGAAATGTACGGACATTGTGGTGATATCACAATAGGGTCAAACAAAGGATTCAGAGGATAGTTATCCAGTCCAAGCTGACTGTCAGTGATTGACGAACTCTTAGGACTTTGAACGGGATTTTTTGGAGATTCCAGGCCAAGATCAGTAGGTGACCCAGTATATGAAGTAGGTGATGGACGAGATGACAAAGGTTGAATGCTCAGAACAATTCTAAGTTCAACACCTTGGTCCTTGAGTGACTTTCGTAACTCAGGAAACAACTCCTCAAGCAATCTTTCAGACGAAGGAGAGGAAAAGGAACTAGGTGAACCAGATCGTTCAACCATGATGACCTTATCTTAGTTAATAGGAAAAGAGAGAGATAAACATCAAGGCTTTAAAATGTTCCTTAATGGAAACTCACGATTTGGTTTATAAAAGACTAACAGGATGTTATCAAATCGTGGGCAATCAATTATTAAGACGCATAAATAGACTGGTGCTCTTTCATTTTTTAAGAGTCTATAAAGAAACAAATATGACTCTATCACTTTTGATTGGAAACGAGCTCAGAAGGACAAGTACTAGAATGATATTTTAAGTTTAATGAGTCAAAAAGATCAAATGACTACTCTGGATGATCTAGGTAAAAAGGATTACCAGGTAAACGTGAACTGCAGAATACCTCCCAGTGAATCAAGAAGTATGGGCAGGAAATCTCCTTGAATGTTGTGTTCGGTGTATCACGTTTGCAAGGCGAACGACTCAGCTTCCTATGGATAAAGGATTGTAGCCTAGAGGGGTCTCTCGTTATATACTTGATGTTATGAGGAGCAAAAATCCGTACTAGCAATGTCTAATGCCGAAGCTAACGACAACTACTAGGTTTAAAGACGCCAGAACATGTCTCTAGCCTAGACCTTCTAGATATGATCGTTAGATTTCAAATACACCTTAGGTTAGTTGAGTTGATTTTAAAGTTTATCTTGAGTTATGTCTCAGTTTTTAGACCTTAACAATGTGACTCGAAAAACCTTAAATGCAACTAAATGAGACAAGACCCTTTCAGTTCGATGAACTGTCTACACTAAACAGGGTACAAAACATACAATCAAATTCAAACAACCAAGCAAGTTAAAGCAAAATGATATTTCACTAAGTTATCAAAAAAATCCACCCCTGATAGGCTGCTGATCAGGTAGACCTTGAGTAACTATTTCAAACATACTTTTGGCTGAGGCTTAGCCTCCTCAACTTGAGAGGGCTCTCTCAAAGAATTAATGATATTGATAATAGATTAGATGGCTAACTCTATTAAACAAATGAAGAAGTGTAAGTGGTTGAAACATAATCAATAAAAATCCATTGGGCTTATGGAGTTAGAAAAGCTTAGTATGACAACAGTATCAGTTGAACATGGAAGTCAAGGAATCAAAGTTCAATATATTAGTTAACACATAGAGATATGTACGAAACACAGTCTATAAATGTATGAAGGAAGTTAGAGCATGTCCATGAGTTCTCAGTATCATACATTCATACTACTGCAAATAAGGAAATAAGGACAAACATAAAACAAGCACCATTGAACTCTTTCTGAATCTTGAGAAGTAAAGCCAAAGTCTGCATTCATAAAAACATAATCTTTTACAATGACACAATATCAGTCTTTCTCTAAAAATTTTCAACCCTTTGTACATCAGCTCTTCTGCTATATATAGAGCTCTTTACATTACTGAGATTCCTCCTCCAGCATGAGGAGAACTCAAATTCTTCCTATGATGACACCTATTAACATTTAAAACTAACTAATAAATGCAATTGACTGCTGACTAGCAGTTTTAGAGACCTAGAACAATTAGGAATCTAACTCTTCATCATGTTGGTAGTAGCATTAAATACAATCCAAATTCGTTCTCTGACAGATGGCCTTCATTAGTTATGCTTTGGTGGATGCTTGAAACTACTTGCTGGCCCTTAATGTCTCATCACTTATCTGCTCCTGGAAGGTAGGAAACTGCCCCTATTTTTCTGCTCTTGGTCTTCACAAGGATATTCGAAATCAAATATCCCTGCTATTCTTCTTTGATTACACAAAAATGTTTTGGATTATCATGTTTTTCATGTGTGGACCTTGCTCATGCACCTGCATGAAGACAAAACCTTCTTGAACGCTGCCTGAAGTATGATGAACAATACTAGTTGTGATCACTTTTATAACAAATGGGTTATGGTTCATATATGCTTTTCCTTTGCCTATTTTGTCCTTGCTGGATGTTTGTACTGTGCAAATGATCCTTCTTCAGAAACTCTCTTTCAAAAAGGTTTCCCCTTTGTCCCTCAAAATTGGTCAACTATATCAAAATATGCAGCTACATCAGTTTCGTAGCACAAGTTTAACCATAAATTTCTCCCACCTCAGAATGAATTTGAAGATATTGAAAGAGGTTTTTGTAGTTCAGTATGTTAGGAAGAAAAGCCTCTTTCAGTTTTCAAAATTGAGTTTTCAGATGCTCAAGAAACCTTTTGGAAGTTGACTAGTAAAAACAGTTTTTCTGCTGAAACAGGCTGCTTCAGGGGTTTCGTAGCGTGCTACGAAATCTCCTAGTTCAGTGGTTTCGTAGCACAAAACTAGTTTTTTACATTGTCTGCGCTACGAAAATATGGATTCGTAGCAAGTTTCAAAAATTTTCCAAAATGGCCATACACATGACTTTCAAAACATGATATGAGATCCATAAATTGTAAAACAAGGTTGTTGAGCTTTATTTGATGATGGAAATGAGACTCCAACCCTATGACTTAGACTCTGAAAACAATAAAATCGACTTAACCACCATCTAAAATTATGACTTAGGAACAAATGTAAAATGTTAACCTTGACACAAGCTTGACACATGGAAATAATGTGTGACGTGGGACCAATGATGGGCAAGAATGGAGTGTTGATCCTATTTAACCATACCAACAAGACTCGTTTCGAGATCTTAGACACTAAAGAAACCATGGAAAGACTAGACCAAGACTAACACCAATCCTTTGGAATAGAACTGATGCTCCAAATTTAGAAATCATTTCTTAAGTGATAATAGTGACTCCACTTGGGATAGTGTTCCCCTGTGGTACACTGAGAACTTGTAGCTCTAGTGCTGCTATCCATTCTCTAGAATAAAACTATAAACTTCTGCCCAATCTGCTCCTCAAGCCTTTAATGGTTTTTTTTGCAAGAAGAATTCAAACTGCAGCTACTGAAATAGATGCTTAGTCAACCTACCCTGAGCTTATTTGAATCTACCTACCCTATCAACTGCAATCTCCACTTGTAGCTCAAGGAACATGAAACTTCCAATGAGGCCAGTCATCGATCTGATCTGACACTTGAATCTCTTGACTATGCTTGAAGCAAAAATAAACCAGATACTGAAATAACCAAGGAAGCATGAGGTGTAACTGTTCTTCAAGATGAAAATATAACTGGAAGCCTAAACAATAAATCTCTTCCATGTAGTTAGCTATAGGGTCAAAAAACACATGGTTAGTTTGATGATTCTCATAGCATCCTGTTACTTCTAAGAACTAATCTTTACTCACACAACCTTTATTTGATATTCTATCCAACTGCTTTTTTGAATGATTCCCACAAACAATGTAATTTTCCTCATTATTATGATCACTCTTTGATGTAAGTTGTTGCAAGGAATTACAAAAATGAACAACCTTTTCCTCTACTTGAGGGTTATAAAAAATTTCTTCCAGCATTTCTTCTTGGTGTTTGTAATCATTTTCATACTCTTTATGATCAAAAGACTGGCAAGTTTGCTGCATCTCTACATCAATCTCGGAGGATGTAATATGATTTTCATAAGTAAACCCCTGTTGATTTTCATGTTGCATTTCATGGGATGTTATCCTTTCTTCTTGGTGTTGAAATGTATTGTTATGAAGAGCCTCTAAACTTTCTTCATATATAAATTCATCATCATCATAACAATCCTCCAAATACTGAATAAGACTTAAAGAATGTTTACAACAATCTTGGACCAGCAACAAGGAGGGATGACACTCTTTATACATGTCATAGAATTTATCATGAAAATTAGCAAGCAAATATATTGAACCATTTTCCAAACTTTTATACCAAGACCATGCTTTTCCTTCTAAAGTGGTCATAAACATCCTCATGAGACAATCTTCAGGGAACTGAACCTTAATACTGCATACATGCATATGAAACCTAACCAAATGAAGAGCAGCATTGTCTTTCTTTTCATCTTTGAATATTGGAAGATCGTCTAACCAATCAACCTTTGGCATAGGATTTGGAAAACAAGGGATATGAGACCGATTCATAGGGGCATACTTGGCATTCCTTTTTGCAGTGGAAATCATCTTGAAACTTCATCAAGCTACTGATCTTCTAGCAGTGGTGTCACCTTCCAATTTGTTATTTGATGTGTGGAGTTGCCAAGGTAGTTTGCAGCCTCAAAAACTTTCTGAGCTCCTACTACCTTCATAAGTTTAGCTTCTTGATTTCGGGAATGAATAATCTTCAGACTCCCGGCAAACGCACCAAAATGTTATCACAAAAATCCACCCCTGATAGGCTGCTGATCAGGTAGACCTTGAGTAACTATTTCAAACCTACTTTTGGCTGAGGCTTAGCCTCCTCAACCTGAGAGGGCTCTCTCAAAGAATTATTGATATTGATAATATATTAGATGGCTAACTCTATTAAATAAATGAAGAAGTGTAAGTGGTTGAAACATAATAAATAAACATCCATTGGGCTTATGGAGTCAGAAAAGCTTAGTATGACAACAATATTGGCTGAACATGGAAGTCAAGGCATCAAAGTTCAATATATCAGTTAACACATACAGATATGTATGAAACACAGTCTATAAATGTATGAAGGAAGTTAGAGCATGTCCATGAGTTCTCAGTATCATACATTCATACTACTGCAAATAAGGAAATAAGGACAAACATAAAACAAGCACCATTGAACTCTTTTTGAATCTTGAGAAGTAAAGCCAAAGTCTGCATTCATAAAAACTTAATCTTCTACAATGGCACAATATCAGTCTTTCTCTGAAAAATTCCAACCCTTTGTACATCAGCTCTTTTTCTATATATAGAGCTCTTTACATAACTGAGATTCCTCCTCTAGCATGAGGAGAACTCTAATTCTTCCTATGATGACACCTATTAACATTTAAAACTAACTAATAAATGCAATTGACTGCTGACTAGCAGTTTTAGAGACCTAGAACAATTAGGATTCTAACTCTTCATCATGTTGGTAGTAGCATTAAATACAATCCAAATTCGTTCTCTCATAGATGGCCTTCATCAGTTATGCTTTGGTGGATGTTTGAAACTGCTTGCTAGCCCTTAATGTCTCATCACTTATCTGCTCCTAGAAAGTAGGAAACTACCCCTGTTTTTCTGCTCTTTGTCTTCACAAGGATATTAGAAATCAAATATCCCTGCTATTCTTCTTTGATTACACAAAAATGTTTTGGATTATCATGTTTTTCATGTGTGGAACTTGCTCATGCACTTGTATGAAGACAAAACCTTCTTGAACACTGCCTGAAGTATGATGAACAATACTAGTTGTGATCACTTTTATAACAAATGAGTTATGGTTCATATATGCTTTTCCTTTTCCTGTTTTGTCCCTGATGGATGTTTGTATTGTACAAATGATCCTTCTTTAGGAACTCTCTTTCAAAAAGGTTTCCCCTTTGTCCCTCAAAATTGGTCAACTATATCAAAATATGCAGCTACAACAGTTTCATAGTGCAAGTTTAACCATAAATTTCTCCCACCTAAGAATGAATATGAAGAAACTGAAAGAGGTTTTTGTAGCTCAGTATGTTAGCAAGAAAAGCCTCTTTCAGTTTTCAAAATTGAGTTTTCAGCTGCTCAGGAAGCCTTCTGGAAGTTGACTAGTAAAAACAGTTTTTCTGCTGAAACAAGCTGCTTCAGGGGTTTCGTAGCGCGCTACGAAATCTCCTAGTTCAGTGATTTCGTAGCACAAAACTAGTTTTTTACACTTTTTGCACTACGAAAATGTGCAGTCCTAGCAAGTTTCAAAATTTTTTTAAAATGGCTAAACACGACTTTCAAAACATGATATGAGATCCATAAAGTGTAAAACAAGGTTGTTGAGCTTTATTTGATGATGGAAATGAGACTCTAACCCTATGACTTAGACTCTAAAAACCATAAAATCAACTTAACCACCATCTAACATTATGACTTAGGAACAAATGTAAAATGTAAACCTTGACACAAGCTTGACACATGGAAATAATGTGTGATGTGGGACCAGTGATGGGCAAGAATGGAGTGTTGACAAGAATGGAGTGTTGACCCTATTTGACCATACCAACAAGACTCTTTTCTAGATCTTAGACACTAAAGCAACCATGGAAAGACTAGACCAAGACTAACACCAATCCTTTGGAATAGAACTGATGCTACAAATTTAGAAATCATTTCTTAAGTGATAACACACTACACTTTTTGAGAGAATAAACTAATGAAAAATACATTCCAATTCCTAATTTACTGACAAGTACATTTCTAGTTGTCCTTCCAAAAGAAAAAGAGTTCTTTTTCATTTCAAATGCCAATGCAATCCTAGTCTTTAACGATGGTGACTATCGTAGCATACTAATGCAACAAACTAGAATTTCATACTTTTCATGAAACAACAAAATGATTTTTTCGCATACAACACTTCAATGAAAAAATTTCGAGACAATTAGCCCTTTGAGCAAATGAAAACATGAAAAGAGAGACTCGTTTAGACTAATGAAGCACCAAATTTACCAAAAAACAAGACAAGCAATGTGATACGTTCCAGAAAAGAAATGTTAGACAAGAAAACAAAATCTTTTCAAACTTGTGAAATGGAGGTCAAAGCTGTAACAGTACCACAAACAAAATTCAAGGAGCAAATACACCAACAAATCGACTCACTGAGTTTACAATCAGTTGAATGGACGATAATCTAGATGACCTAGTGCCACTAACCATCCAATGCCCCAAGAATTCAAGCAAAAAGATGACAAACCAACAAGCAAACAAAACCAAATGAAAAGCAGCTTTCTAGTCAGGGAGAAATGGTCTAAAAGGCTTACGGAGTCGAAATCATGAGAGAAAAACACACTGGCCAAGATTGGGGACAAACCCTAATCTTCAATTACAGGCATTCACACAACTGCCTAAATAACAACAAGCACCACAGGGAGGTCGGCGCAACTGTTTCTCAGCATATCGCATTGATCGATATGATTGTCAGCAAATTAAACGCACTGAGCGAGGGAGCCAAGAAAAAATTAAAAAAAATTAAAGCTAGGACTAGATCTACTACTATCAATTTCAAACTCAATCTAGTAAAAGAAGCAAAACCAAAGGGAAAAAGTGGAACTAGAAAAGTTCACACAAAATCATGAAATCTCAAACAAGACAAATAGAAGGATTGGCTACATAGTACGGTCGCCAATTTGTGATGAAGTAAAATTATGAGTGCAGACACAAACAATTCCTCTAGCCAGATAATGGATCTAGCCACAACTGATACATTCTAAGGAGGATTTCCTTAGTTTAGAACCAATTAAGAGGGCCTACCTCTTAGTACGCTTATCTCGTTTAATGATGTCCTTGGTTGCTTGCTCCAGCTATCTCTCGTTTCCTTCTTCAAACACATGAAACAAGTAAACAACAGCAAACACCAACCATGATAATAGACAAATTGTAATTCAAACTACTTGAAAAGTCAAGAAAAATTAAGCCATGAGCATGCAAGATGACACATCATGTAGGAAATAAATCGATAGTTGCATACATATTGAATCAAGAAGAGATTACAACCATTGCCTTGACGTTGCCGTTCTCCTCCAAAAAAACCAGGTTCCCACACACTTCTACTAGCATTCCATGATGGCCTCAACAATAATAGTTTTAAGGCTCTTCCCTTTAGGCCCCACACTAAACCAAATTCACACTTCTCCCTCACACAACTAGAGAGCTACAACTATGAATAGGTTGTTGTTTACTCCAAACTTAATTAGCACTAGCACACCAACATTAACACTTCAACACTAACTTGTGCTTGAGAAAAGGGAGGTTTATATAGCATGAATGGATGGGAGATGGATCCTCTTCTCATGGGAGAATGTCTTATCTCTTGAGGTAGTTCCATCATTATAGGGGAAAGGGGCCCAAACTGACATCCTCAACCCCATCCGACCAAACCATTTACTAGACTTCCATTACTGAAGCTTCTAGAGATGGAAGTTTCGGCTCTTTGTTTAAAAAAAAATCCATAACAGGATCGTATGACTTGAACAAAGATCAGTTGCTCCAGTCAGCAGTGGGAACAGTGTCGATCCCCGCATATCGGTGCAAGGAGGACAAGGGCCATTAGCGTCGGTCTTGTAAACTAGGAAAAACAAAAGATTTTGGGAAAATGGTGCAAAAGGGAATTGTTATGCTCATGAAGAGGGACAAAATGGGAGTTTCTTCATGAAGGGAAAGCATGTAGGGTTCAATGTGGAGGTCCTCCAGGATTGAGGAACGGGGAGTACAGGGGCAGTGACAAAATGTTGTGTAACAGGTAATCATCCAAGAATTATTCACACTGATACTTCATTTTCTACAATGGATTTCGATCTATATGACTTGAGTGTTACAAACTTAGGCTTTGATAGCACTTTGTAATATCCCTAGACCCTAGTTGGTCACATGCTATTGTATGCTAGCCACCTGGTTGGGCATAACTGTATCTAGTGACCATGTGTAACTTGGGTATTCGATGGATTTTCCTTTCTACAATTGTAATAAATCCTCTAGCCTCTAGCTGAGGCTTATCTCTGTGAATATTACCATTGTGACGTATTTTTCGGGGAGATAATATTTTGTATTTTACTTCTTGTATGGGTACAATGCATTTCTAAATGCACTCTAAATGAAACTTCTCATGTATAGGAATATAATTGTGTAACAATATTCTATAATTTATACTCAACACACATTAATTTTTAAATCACACACATCACAAGAAGAATACATAATTAATTAAAACATAATTTGAATAAATATTAGCAGTAGCACATATTTTAGAAACTACCAACTATTTGCAACCCTAAGATGGTCCTCTGAGTCATAGACCTTGATCTTTTACACTCAACGATAGGCAACCTTGACTTTGAATACATAGGGAAATATCTCAGCCAAATCCAAGTACATGTCTAGTGCCATAAACCAACTAGCTAAGGCAATAAACCCCAACAACCTCCAAACTAGAGGCTCACATCCTCCATCATCCCAAACCCAATTAGTCAACCCCTTTCTCTACACCTGCATTCCCTTAGGTTGTGCCACTATCTCCAAGGTGTATAACTTAGCTAGACGAGAATTTTCTTAGAGTCCTAAAAATCTGGGAGTTTCTCCTATCCTCTACGGTCTCTAGGTACCCTCCAAGCTCTCATATCAAATCCTAACAAGCTCCAACCTCTAGGCTCACATCTCCCACCGTCCAGCACCCAAGTAGTGGACACCCTTCTATGCACTTGTAGTCCATCGAGCTATCCCACTACCTTTAGGTTGCTTAACATGGAAGGAAAAGGATGTGTAGATCACTATGGTTCCAAGTGTTCCTGCTACCATCCTATGTATTCTCCAACTCTACCTACCTCATCATAGCTCCATCATCTTTGCTTTTATGGGCATGTCCCTTCTGTAACACTTGGAACTCCATAAATTCACTATGGACCTTTTCGTTAAAAACGCATGCACATAAGCATTAAGTCATATTAACCACTTTTGATGCACATGGAGTCTTATTCCGCCATACTCCTTTTGTTCAACTTAGTTTTCATTTGTAATGTGTTCATTAACATGCATGAAATATAATATTTATAACATTAGTGTTTCTAGGCTCAAAACATATAAATAACATATGCACATGAGCATACTTGCCCCAAAACATAAAAACAAACTTGCACACAGGCACATTTACCCCAAAAGAATCCTTGGATCACCAATCTAATTAGTATGTTCTGACTCACTGTCTGAAGCTTGACATATACATGTTATTTAAAATCTAGGGGTCAAGTAGTGGTGTTACATCATCTTACAACTTTCGCTCCTCCTTTTCCTAAATGCTTATATTGGAAATTGAATGCAAAAGCTTAAAAATAAAATTAATCTAAATATAATTGTTAATGTGCTTCCCCATGAATAAAGCCAAAATGTTTCTCTAATTTATTTCCATAAATTATGACATAAATTTTATCGAAATTGGGAGTTCGTAAAAATAAAAGAGTAAAACAATATGTGAGAATTAGCCTTATATTTTCCCTATTATCACATAAAGTTAATGAATGAAATTTCTTCTAACAAATTCTAATGGAAATACAATGTTACAAATATAATTAATTAACCAAAAAATCAATTTGAAAATGAAATTTAAACTAATATAAATGAAAATATCAATATTGATTAAGTCATTGTAGTGGAAACACTGAAAATTCTTACTTGAAAAGTAAATCAAGATTTTAGTTTATAAATTCTACAAAAAATAAACAAATCTTCTTTGGTCTAGGCTACAAAAAATTACATAGGAAGAAAATGAGGTTATGGGGTTATATCCCTTGAGAAAGGGGGATATAATACTACTCTTTTAATTATGTAGGTTCTTGACTGATGAAGAAATTCTAAGCACAATTTCTTTACTCATCAAGGGAATTTTGAGTTTTAAATTGGGACTCTTAAGAAAAATAATAAAATAATATTTAAGATAATAAAATAAAATTTATGATTTTTAAAAGAAAATGAAAGAAAAAAATATTGTATTTTTGGATTATCTCCTTATATGCTCACTCAAATGTAAATTGCAGACACCCATTGGATGCAGAATTCAATTGCACATCCAATGAGTACCCACTCTCCCTATTTTTGAGTAGAACAACATCGAAAAAAACTTAAAAGACATAAAAAAAAACATGTTCAACACACTTTTTAGTGTATTTTCAATTTTTTTGATGTGGGTCTACTTAAGAGTATGTAGAGTGGGTATGCATTGGATGTGGAATTGAATTTTTCATCCAATGGATGTCTACACTTTACATTTCAATAGAACTATAAGGAGATAAGCCAAACATACAATAGAAAGGTATTTTTCGTCTTCTCTCTCCAAAATATTTTTCCCTAGGGATGACATCATGATCTTGAATCCTATTGGTTATTTTTAAGTTAATTTGTTAGTACATTTTTTGCTTTGAGGCCCATTTTTTACCTCAAAATTCCCCTAATGGAAAGGTTATTCTAAAGCAAGTTGAAAAAGAGAACCAACTCAAGCATAATTTGTTGATCAATCATACATTAGGGTTTGTATGGTAGAAAATTCAATTTTAGCGTCTTTATCCTACTCCCTTAGCTATATTAGAGACTTTAAAAAATACTCTATTGACTCCTCAATATTTTCCTCAATCAATCATTGTTAATCTTGGTTTCAAAAGATAATATCAACTCTTACTCAAAGGAAACCAATGGTACATATGAATTGTGAGAAATTTTTACATATATAGTAATGAATGAAAAGTAATTTGAATAGGTATTTACTAGGAAATGAAGGGTACAAAAAGGCACAATATGCACATGAAATAAATGGTGAACACATCAAGGGTTGTGGGCTCTCGAAGCCTCACCTTTCCCAATAAAATCTTTCTATTGTGGAAATGCAACATTGCTACATGTATTAATAAAAAAAAGACAAGTAACTTTCCTTTTAACTAAAATTTCAACATCAAATGGAAATTCCTCACACCTCCAGATGTCTTCACTTCCCAAGTTATTTATAAAAAGAAAAATAAAACAAGCTTGGTGATAATGATCACCCCACTAACTTATCTTATGATTTAGTAGTCATATATATAGATAAACTTCAATGGAGACCCAAAATAATGCGAAAATCACATCCATGGATAGTTATATGAATTCATCACTGAAATCTATTTTTTCCCTAGTTGAGTGGGCGCATTGATCGTCCATTTACTAGACCCATAAAAAATGGCTTTTTGTAGATTGAATAGGGCACAATCCATATCTAGAAACCTAAAAGAAAAATCCACGTCTTCGTTTTTACCAAAATCATATGCATACATTTAAATAAGGGTGAAATTATTATAATGCATTAATTTTCGTAAAATATAATAAAAAAATTGATTACATAAAAATAAAATACAAAATTAAAATGAAATGATAAAAATGACTTTTTTTAATGATTTTATCGCTTGAAATGAAGAAAAAATATTAGAAAAGTAATAGGTAGTATTTTTATTATGGTTGAAATAAGTTTTATTGAGATGGTCAATTTTCATCAAAAACAAGACCAACACTTCATGCTCACTACTTGAGACAAATGTTTCTAGAAAAGGCTTTGAACCTGGTACATTTTAGGAATTATGGTTCATTTGTTGATATATTTACAATTCCATTGTTCAAATTCATGTTTGTGAAGCTATGAGAAATGTTTGGGCTTTAGGGAGCAATAATTATGGGTATGTGGGGGGTGTCTTTGAGATGTAATTTCAGTTTTTCAACCTTTATAACATTTTGTTGATGAGAGGGCGTTAGAACCTGATTTCTTATTAGTTCATCACACTTTTGGAGATTCTAGATATAGTTAGTCAAAGGATTGAGGATTGAATAATGGGAGATATTCAGTCAAAACATCAACAAAAATCAAGTGGTTAACCAAAAGAGTAGTCGAATGTATGATCAATTGAGTGGTTGGGATCAACTAAATGGTTTTTTTGACTCAGATAGTTATCTAGCTGATGAAATATGAGTTGACTAGAATAGTCAACTCACTAATATAAGAAACCATATTTCAAGGAAACGATTAGAATTGTCAACACTCATTTGTGGATTAAATGGTTTGTAATTCAATGAAATTGATTATATGAAGAGATGATAAATAGAGGAAACTATGGGTCAAATTATAATGTACAAAATTTTTAATCATGTATTGTGATGTTATGATCACAATGTGATATGGTTAAGTGTTGTAACAATACCTTTAGACACCAACCATCATCTTAGAGTGTTATTACCTTTTTATTCATTTAAATTAGATTTTCTTATCTATTCACCATTTAGTTTCATTCCCCAATACATATACCCCTATATATCTCTATCCCTTCCTCTATCTTTTCTCCCCTACCCCTACTATTTGTCCCTCTCTCACCTCTACAAAGCTCTCCCCCTCACAAGAAAAGTTACATGATATTTGTAATGTAATGATTTTTTTATCTATTCACTATTTAGTTTCATTACCCAACACCTAAAACCCTATATCCCTCACTCCCTCTCTCCTTCGTCCTCCCTTTCTACTCCCCTCCCCTTTTCTCTCTCCCTCTCCCACCTATACAACTATCTATCCCTCATAAGAAAAGTGACCTAACATTTGGAATAAAAATTGTTTCAGTGCTTAATGATTTGGATACTCATTACATTATTTTCCATCAATAATAATATGTTAAGAGTGGAAATGTTAGAGGAAATAACTCACAAGATCATTCGATGACTCCTAGGTTTGTAGATTTAGGTTTAAAATATTCCATAGGAATTTGAGGAAATTAATGGTTTTTTTTGGGGTCTAAAAGACACACTTTTTATAAAACCCCTGTAGTATTTTTTCATAGATATATTTCCGTTGACACAAGAAAATCCTCAACAATATTTTATATGTAAAATTTATGTAACCTAGAAGTTGATATTGCTATTTGTTCCACCATTATTAAAAGGATACCATGTTAGACCCATTACTCATGGAAAATAGCGTAGCCACATGATGATGATGAACAAAAGTGTAGAGGAATCAAGTTGTAACTCATATTTAGGGTTTAATGGGTAAAAGTCAACTCCTATTTGGCTATAAATTTATGTTATAACTATGCCACTAAGAGGAAAATGAGTTAGATTCTATTATAGTGTATTTTAATACATTGTTGATAAAGTAGTTGCTAGTGGAGAGGGAGATGATAGGATACAAAGGGCTTGTTTTCTTTAGAATCCCATGGGACATATATCTTACTCCTTTGTCTTTGCACCATTTCCTTTCTTAGAAAGAGAGGGAAAAGTAGCCTCATCATCTAGTTGGGTTTTCTCTCAAGATGGTTTCATAAGTCTTATCTTTTCTTATTGTAGCTTTCAGAGTGATTATTCTATTCATTACACTTTTCCACATTTTATATATTCTATGCATAATAAGAACTAGTAATTTAATCAATACATAAATTCTAAGAAAAATCAACTGTTATAATGTATATTTTTGGATTTTTGTAAACATTTATCATATCTATTGTGATGAAATGTACCGTTGAATCTTTATCATAGTTTTTGTATTATTTAGTGTATATGAGTAGAAAGAAATCTATAAGTTTCATAGTCTTCCACTTCTGCCTTAACTCTTTGAAATGACATCATATCTCTCTTTTTCCCTAACCTATACTTGTCTATTGATCCTTCCATCTCTCCCTCTCCTCCCCTCTCCTTGTCTTCTATTTTTCCCTCTCTCTCTCTCCTTACCTGCCTCCATCTATCTCCCCCATCTCTCTCACCCTAACTTCCCATCACAAATATCTCTATTTATCTCTCCCATAAAACCCTCTTTACCTCCCACTCTCTCTATGTCTATACACATCAGTCCCTTTCACTCCAAATCTATTTCTTCCCCAATAGTTTTCCCATCGATTTCTCTATCTATATACACCGTCCTTGCTATCCCTTCCTCACTTCTTTTACCTATCCCTCCCTCCATCAATCCCTCTATCACAATAACCCTCCATGAAATATGACTCTCTCTCCCTCCATCTATTATTTTCTCTCTTTATCCTACACTCCCACACTCTCTCTTAGCTCTTCTCCTCTTAATCCTTCACATCATATCCGTCATCGATATCTCTCTCCTTCCCTCTCCCTCTCTCCATCACACAATCTCTTTCTCTTCCCAACATCTCTCCTCCTCTCTCTCCCTCGTCCTCTCTCTCCTTTCCTGTCTTTCTTTATTTCTTGATGCATACCTTAGTTCATCCTTTATAATAAATACCCTATAGCTCTAATTATCTCCCCCCCGACTCTCTCTCTCTTTCTCTCTTTCTGTCCTTACCCTTTTGTTCCTCTTTTCTCTACATGTCACTTCTTCTCACACAATAATGTCCATCTATTTCTCTCTCTCTCTCTCTCCATATTCACCTCCCATGTTCAATCCTTTTTTCCTTTCCCCACCTCTCTCACCATCTATGTATACTCCCCCCCTCTCCCTCCTAATATTTTTCTATCCATCATTCCCTCCCTTAGTCCTACTTTCACACACCCCTCACTCCCTCTCTCTTCTCTCACCTAGATCCCTCTCGTTCCCTATATTTATTTACCTCCATCAGTCTCCATCATCCCTCCCCCTCTATCTTTATCTCCCCACATATCTCCCTTTTCTTTTGACTCACTCACTCATGCTCTTCCGATATCCCTCTCCCACTCTTCCCTACCCCCCCTCACTATCACTCACCCCCTATTTGAAAGCTTTTCTCTCACACACTTCACTGCTCCCTCTCACTCCCCCTAAAACCCAATTTATATTTCTCTATCTCTCCCATTCTCACCCCCTCCAAGTCTCTATCTATCACTTTATCCATCTCTCACTACCTCTCCCCTTCCCTCTCTCACTCTCCCCTATTGCCCACTCTCTATCTCTCACCCAAGGAAACACACACATGCAAACTTATGATTATTTTCCTCTCACTCAGTCCCTCTCTCTTTAAACCTCTATTATTCTCTCTCAATCTGCCCCACAACCCTCTTTCTTTAGTTCCACCTGATTTTCTCTCTCTCACTTTATTCCTTTCACTCGCCACCTCGATAAACTTGCTCCGCCCACCACTTCTCTCTATATCTCTCTCTTTGTCTCACCTCTACACTTGCATATTCCATACTCTCTATCCCCTTCCTTAAATTTCTCGCTCTCTCTTTTTATACCTCTCTCTATTTCCATCTTCTCCTCCATCCTTCCTTCCCGCTCACTTTCCTCCTCTTCCCTAACTTTCTCTCTCTCTTTCCATCTTATCCTCCCTCCTTCCCTCCCACTAAATTTCCTCCACCTTCTCCCTTCCCCCCCAAACCTTCCTCTATCTACCTCACCCTCTTTCTATATATCTCTCTCTCTTCATGTCTTCCTCACAAACACCCCCTCCTCTCTATACCTCCCTCCATCCCCCCATATTGTTCCTACACTATTTTTTCTACTTCCTAGGCCCTCTATCTCCCTCTCTCTTCCCCCCTTTTCTCTCTCACTATATTATTTCATCTCTCCCACTCTCTATCACCTAATCACCCCCATTCTATCTCCCACATCTATATGTCTCTCCTACTTCTGATCCTTTCACCACTCTACCCTTCCCCAACCTCCCCCTTCCCCATCATTACTCTCCACTTTCCATTTTCACCTTTGTCTCTTCTCATACCTTATCTCTACCCCACACTCTCTCTCCATTTCACTATCCATGAAACTCTCTCTGCCCATTTTCCCCTCCCTATTTCACTCTTCCCCTCTCCTTACTTTGTCCCTCTATTTCCCCTATATCCATACATACATATTCCCCATCCCTCTCTCATTCTTTCCCACGCCTCTCTATTTCATTTTGTTTATCCTTCCCTTTATCTCTCTCCCTCTGCCCCCTCCACTTTCTCTCTCATGCATGTCTCCAAACCTATCTCCAACTAACTTTGTATCCCCCACCTCCCTCTCCCCCTTCCCCCCACACTCTCTATTTGTACATCTTCCTATCTCTCTTTTACTCCCTCCCTATCCATATTTTTCCCTCTTCCTTCCTCTCTTTCATTATCCATCACTCCCTAACTTGTTCACTCCTTCATGAAAATTCTTTAGATCTGTATATTTCTACCCTCCTCTCATTCTCCCCCACTCCCCTCCTATCTCTCTCAATTAATATTTTCCTCTCTCCTCCCCCCTTCTCCCTCTCTCTCCCCTTTCTATCCATTATTCTTCATATTTACCTTTCCCCTTTTCTCTTTGTATTTATTTCTCTCCCATTTTTCCTCCCTTTATCTCACTTCCTTTGTCCATTTCCCTCCATCTCCCTCTCTACCTCTATGACTCTGTCTCGCTCTCTTTCCATCTCTCTCTTCCATTCTGCCTATCCATCTCTCTCTCCCTTTATTGCTATCCCTATCTCTCCCTCCCTCTCCCACTATACCTCCACTTCTCTCTCTCTCTCTCTCCCCCTATCTCTCACTCTTACTCCCCATCCTCTCTCACCATATTCCCATATCTATCCCTCTTTGAAATCCTCTCTCCCCCGCTTCCTAATCCTTCCTCCCATTACATCTCTCTCACCTTTCTCTCCCTCCCTCACTACCACCCTTTCTGTGACATCCCCTGTGGTTAATCCCTCTTATAAATATTGTTATGAATTTAAATCATTTAAATTAATTTGAAATGTAAACACATTGAATGGATGACGAAGTGGAAATAAAGTTAGATGCCTAAGGAGGAGGAGTTTCTTGTAAATCCAAGCCTTTTATTTATTTCATCACCTACATCTTTATTGGTTTAATGACACTACTATGTACTCATTTGTAGAGCTGCAACTAGGGTCTCTCACACCACTAATTATTCCACATTAATAAGTCAATCCGGGAACGTTTTGTTATTGCAAGAAGTAGCTCAATCCGAGGCTATTTGTCCGAGTAATGCTTAGTAGTACAGGGTTGAGAAGATCAAAGGAAAACAGATGCTGAGTTGTAACTAAACTAACTTAAAAGATGGAGTCACACAAAACAGTTGATCAGTCAAGGGTACGGAAACAATATCCCATCCCTTTAGAAACTGATTAAAGAAGGGAAATTAGAGCATGGAATTATAGGTCTGGGAGCTAAGCAGCGTCTTGCTGAGGCTCACTACAGCCTTAGGCATTCTCTCACACCAAAGCAACAAAGGCAGGTAAATAAATCAGCGGAAATTAAAATGGAACAGCAAAATGGAAATGGGACAGCAATAATCAGATGGAACAACAGTAATCAAATGGAACAGCAATAATCAAATGGAACAACAATCCTTAATGATTTACAAAACAACAACCATCACCTGCATGTACATGATCTACATTAATATAGCAATCTGAGAGTATTGAATGATACAACTATGTTTTTGAACAGAATGACGCTACTCTCAAATCCCACAAATATTGTTTAACATAAATCCAATGACAGTAACATTCATACCAGTACTCTGTTACAGAAATGGCTGAATAAAGATATAATCCGACCCTGTGTAAATTCAGTTATATAGTGCAGAATCTTTACCTAGAGAAATCATTCATTCATTAAACATAACAGAGCATAGCATATCATATAAAGAATTCATCAGACTGCTAAGTAATAACGATAAACAAACCACACACAAATCACCATATAATGATACAAAAGCAAGTGTCCTTCGGAGCCGGGCCCTTAGCTGCCAATGGTACACTGCCTTAAATTACTCCAGACGCAGAGACGGAATAAACACCAAGTCTTTTATATTAATCGCATCCACAAAAGTATAACAAAATCAGGTCTCAATGAGACTCAATGATTAAAGTTTGTTCTGGAACTGTGAAATTACAAAAACAATCCTCCGTTTGCTTAATGATGTTGTGCCATTATATAACAGAAATGACGGAGATATCTAGATAATCAGAGATAAGTAAAGCAGCGATCCCTCGGGATCGAAGATCCTGAGGGATTCGCTAATCGTTCAATCTTTCCTGCGTTTGCCGAGCCGGTATCCCGCATTCTTTTCCTGGACTATTCAATTCCGATTTTGCTTGATCGTGTCCGCATCCGGTTCCCTACTGGAGGAACAACAGTTATTTTTCCTCTGCTTCTCGCTTTTGGGCGGGAACTCCTTGCTCGCATGTCTGCCTGCATAGAAAACATCAATTATTAGCACTTGAGCTTCCTTTGTCTATTTTTGCACATTTTATCAAAATCCTTTATCTTCTTTGATTTTCTCATGCAGAAAAGGTTACAATTATTATTGAAAAACCACTAGATTGCTAGTTAAAAGCATACCTTCCAGGTGCTCCACACACCCCCCTGCTTACCCTGTTTCATGGCCTCATGAAAACATTGTAGTTGACATGCAAGTCAGTGAGAGAATAGGCCGGAGAAGGGATCTCGAGATGAGGCCGACAACCGTGATGAGCAACTAGATTATCAAAGAACTGATCTATTTGATCTGCAGGCATCTCATACAAGGCCTGATATCCGGGTGCAGTGTGCCAAATAATTACACTGCGAAATCGATACCCTAACCAGGATGGCCCTGCTTGGAGAATCTGTTCCCCATAAAGGTTCAATTGGCTGGCAGCCAGCTCAAAATTCTCATATTTGAATGGTTCCCTGAGCTGGATGCTTGGACTAGAGGTCTGGTATCGAAATTTTGCAGCATCGAGGGCAAGATCTTTAATAGTCAGGAAATATTCCAGACCATTTCGGATCAAGTCTTCGTGCATGGGTCCTATTATCTCAATGACACCTGGGATCCTCATAAGACTCCTATGCTCTCTCCATAGCGTCACTAGGTCTCTAGGTTCAGGTCGTATCCACAAGTCTAGGCTATTTTCTTGTCTCTGAAAGGTGTCATAAGCTCTGAGCCATTTCACCTGATTAACCCCAAATGAGATGAAGGCTTGGAATTGTATATCGCCAACAAAAGGACCAGGATTTAAATCAGTTTCCTGGTCTAGCACAAGGTTGTGCAAGTAAAACTCGCACAATAACCTTTGAACCTTAACCCCATAATGCTTGCAACAGTCTATAAAATCATTAACATTGTTGATGTGGATAGGTGCTCCTGCCCTAACGGCTTTTATTTTCAATCTCAAATATCTTTCAAGCAAAAATAAAGCATAATTTTTAGCAGGGGCCCTACAAGTCAAAACGTCATTATATAAGGAACACACAGTGTCCATCTGCTTAACAACACTATCTAATCGACGAGTTACCTTAGCAACCTTTTCTTGTTCCTTCTGCCATCCCTCAAAGGCTTGGCTTTCGGATTGACTAATATTCCGAAGTTGCTGTTGTAATTCTTCATATTTCTCCCGGGGGATTGCTTGCTCTCTTAGTTGTTCAGCTTCTTGTTGGGCTTGCTTCATCATCCTGTGCAATTTTCTCGTTTTTGGATCCTTGTTCCATTGAGCCGTAGAGGCCGGGAATTTTGCCTGCAACTTTTTATTGCGTTGTTTAGAGTTCAGAACCCGAATAACCCCTGAGGGTGGTGCCTCTGTTTGGGTCTCCTTATTCTCTTTCTCCTTCTTGACACGAATGAAAGGCTGCTGAGGTCCCCCTGCCATTGGAACATCTTGTTGTTCTTCTCTCTTAATTGGAATGTCAGTTTGTTCTCCAGGGTCAGATGGAACAGCAGTCTATTCCTCTATGTTATTTGGAACAACACCCTGTTCCTCATTAACATTTGGAACAACAGACTGTTCCTCGGCAGTAGGTCTCCTGATGGGGTTTCGACCAACAAAACGGGTTCTTGTCCTCGGGATTTTTGCTGTAGTGGCCCTCCTCCTTTTCCTTGAGGTCCTTTGTATTCTCAAATCGGCTTTCAGAATTCAAATTTGCTGCCGGAGCCTGGCTATAGTACCCAACAACCTCTGTTGTTTCTTTCTTAATTTCTTAATCTCCTTTGCCTCGGCAGAGGTTTGAGCCTTAAGCCCGCTCCTTCTTCATCTGGGATATCTTCCGACGTCCAGGGGACAGACTGTCCCTGATTGTATCATAACCAGGCGGGTTTTCTTCTCCTGCCTTTTCTGCATGTGCTTCCTCGGGTAGTTCTTCCTCTGCGGGACTGTCAGGGACGCCTACTGTGCTGGAGGGCTGGCCATATTCCCCCATATTGGCCAGAACTGCTGCCAATTCCTCTTCACCTACAGGGTCCTGCAACGGGCTACCCCCTGGCTGTGCTATTTCTTCTTCTTGATTGCCCTGTTCGGTAACCCTTTCTTCCTCAGAGTGCTCATTTTCTTGATTGTTCTGTTCGATAACCATTTCTTCCCCTTCCGGCTGACCAGTCCCAGGCCCTGATTGCTCCACATTTCCTTCGGAAGGTCCTCCTTCTGGTTCTGGAGGTTCGTCCTCAATTTCAATTGGCTGGGTCGTTGCTTCCTGAATTCTTTCCAACCTTCCTCGTATCCGGGCCAGCCGAGCTGACTTCCTTGGTCTCTCAGGTAGGTCGGACGTGCCAGCAGGTTCTCTGGGTTCCTCTGGTCATTCTGGCATATCGGAAGGTTGTTTACGTTTTGAAGCGACATGTCTTTCTGTTGCTATCTTCTTGCGTTTCTCTAATCGTTCCGGCGTGCTAGAGGACTGTTCAGGTTTTGGGGGTGGTGCAGTCGATCCTCCTTCGACTATTGCGATCAATTCCTCCCAAGTGCTTTGCTGTTGAGTGAGACTGTGGCTCACTATCAACCGAATCAGCCCATGGTGGCTAACGACTGCATCTATGTGCTGGGCCTTTCTCAGGTTTCGGGCCGCGTCATGTAGTAGCGAATTTAAAAGTGCAGGGAGATTTAAAGAACATTTTCCTTTTAAAACAGCTAAAAGTTTCAAGTGACGAGGTCTTACCACGTCTTTTCTCCCTTCGCAGGTGATATAACTTTGTACTGTCTTTGCTAGCTCGGTCCATGGTTCCCCTAGTGTTGCCGGCAGAACTCCTTTCCCTTTGACTGTCAAGCTTTGGCCTTCGTCATGGAAAATTTCCATAGCTTTTTGTAATCTTTCCTTCTTCGGCGTCCATATGGGTCCAGCAGCTGGTAATCCTGAAACTTCTGCGATAATATCCTCTGTAACCGCTATCCGCTTCCCTCCTACTATGGAGTAATTTTCCTGCAAATTCTGCAGGAATTCCAACGCCACGGCTTCATTTGATTCTTGCAGGCGGCTGAAGTAATTCAACCACCCTACGTTTTCCAGAATTTCGCGAGCAGCAGCGGAAACTGTCAGCTTGTGAGGTTCACTTCGGACCATCTTTTCGCCCATGATTCTTTTCAGAAATGAAACAGCAACTGCTTGCGGTGTTTGTGACGCAGAGAGGATGATCACCGAGCATGCAACTAAAAAAAAGATCGTGGATGGCAATTTCCGTAGAATGGAAGCATCATACCGTTAAACCATGTCATTCCTTCGTACATTGTCTCGCCCGAATGGTGTGCAGCCACGTAATCATGGAGTAATGAGATTACCTTCCCCCCCGCGATCTGATAGGTTGTCCCCAGCCGTCAAAGAGAGGAGCAGCAGCCAGTTCGGAGGTCCAATCATAAAGTACAGCATATGAAATTATGCCATGTTTTAGAAAAACAACGAAATGCCGAAACCGAGGCAAAAAGGTAGATCGTGTTTTGCATAAGAGCCTGCGTGATATAATGAGGAGCTAGGGATGGGCCGTCTGTCAAGCGTACGAAGTCTCCAGTGGTCACTGTCAGTTCCGTTGCCATGATTGGTGGTAATAAATATTCATGCGATATATACATCGGGTGTGACATATGATCTTTGCAAAGGATAAGAGACAGAAAAATTTAATATCATACCTGTTGGTGTAATTATTACGACTTCTATGCCATTAACAGAGCTCTGCTGCCAACAGGTGTTCATAACCTTGGCAGAGTTGTTTATTTCACCCTCCGGAACCATGATCCTTTGTGTATATTCTGAAGAGTGCTTTGTCAAAATGCAGGCCATTATGCTGGCTTGGTGACCAGATAGCCATAATGCCATTCACAAGGTAGGCGCGAAACGTGGTCAGGCCGGCTCGCGATGAGACCTCCTGTTCCAAGATTTGCTTGTTAATTTACCTTTGGACCATATCCCTGGTGTGGTGGCCGTTATGGGAATGCCACTTCGCTTCCACCCTTATGATCATGGTAGGCCGGCTCTGAATGAGACCCCCTATCCTGCATTTGACAATTTTCATATTTTGTTTTTGTTTTCTTTTGCAGAGCACCTCTCTTGTTTATTTTCACATAAGGGTGGTTCCGCACTCCTTAAGAGCGGGGAATGGTGGAAGAAGTCTTACGATCCCAACAGATAGATATAAATCGTTCGTTCTTACTCCTCAGTAATGATCAAAAAAAGATTTTTAGGGGAATCGTCATGATAAAGATCACTAATGACAATGGTACCGGTAAATGACAATGACAGCGAAGATGAAAAGTTCACGTCCCTCCTCTTGTCCTCTTATACATACTGGCTTCATAGTGATAGCGATTTATGATGTGCTGATTTCGGTATATCATGGCTTATGTTCACCGCATAAGTTCATTGCTGTATCTACAAGATTGAGGAGAACATGGGGCAGAGCATCCTCCATAAGGGCAAAAATATGGCGATGGCATTCCTGAGAGAAGAATTCATTCGTAGGATACCATTTCTTTGAGAGGAACAACGGAAAATCGCAAATGTTGTTCCTTTTGAGAAAGGAACAGCAAAGACACTCAAATGATGTTCCTTTTGAAAAGGAACAGCAGACACACTCAAGTGCTGTTCCTTTTCGCAAAGGAACAACACGAACACACAAGTGCTGTTCCTTTTCGGAAAGGAACAGCAGAAACACACAAGTGATGTTCCTTTTCATAAAGGAACAACAAAAAAACACAAGTGTTGTTCCTTTTCGCAAAGGAACAGCAAAAAGCACACAAGTGTTGTTCCTTTTCGTAAAGGAACAGCAAAAACACACAAGTGCTGTTCCTTTTCGCAAAGGAACAACAAAAGCACACAAGTGTTGTTCCTTTTCGCAAAGGAACAGCAAAAAACACAAGTGTTGTTCCTTTTCGCAAAGGAACAGCAAAAAGCACACAAGTGCTGTTCCTTTTCGCAAAGGAACAGCAAAAACACAAGTGTTGTTCCTTTTCGCAAAGGAACAACAAAACACTTGGAGTAAAAAAAATCAAGGAAACATATATACAAGATATTATGTACAAGTTATAAAATGAATTTCTTAAGCTATAGGTGAGGAAGATTTCGGTTCCTCTCCTAAGATTTCCATATCAGTATCTTGTCGCAGCTGTTGACAGAAGGATTCCCGAGTGAGTGGCTTTCAATAAAGGCGAACTCGGTGGCCATTTACTTTGAATGCATATCCAGAACCGTCAATTGTGATCAGGGTAAGGGTCCCATTGTCATGTACCTTCTGGATTTCGTATGGTCCTAACCATCGAGTCTGGAGTTTCCCCGGGAAGTCCTAAAATCGAGAGTCATATAACAGAGCCCAGTCTCCTTCATGAAAGACTTTATTCTTGATAAGTGCATCATGCCATTTAGCTCGCTGTTGTTGAATTAATGCTGTATTTTGTAATGCAGAGAGCCTGATTTCGTCCAATTCATTAATCTGCTGTAATCGATTGATTTGTGCCTCACTCAGATCTAAGCCGACTTCCTGTGCAGTTTGTAGCGTTCGGATTTCGAATTCTATGGGGAAAATTGGCTGCTTTCCAAACACTAATTGATAAGGTGAATATCCTGTAGTACTTCTCCATGTGGTTCTGTAAGCCCACAGTGCCTCAGGTAGTCGAGCGGCCCAATCTCGCCGATGCGATGCAATGGTCTTTGTTAAAATTGATTCTATTACCTTATTACTACTTTCTACTTGCCCATTTGCCTGCGGATGGTATGGGGTAGTGATCTTATGTTGGACATGATAATTGTTAAGTGTTGCAGCTAATTTATTTCCAACAAATTGTGGTCCACCATCGGTGATTAGTTCTCTCGGAAGTCCATAACGTACAAACAAATGGAACAAGAATTGTATCACAGAGTCTTCTGTAGCCCTAGGTAATGATTCGGCCTCGACCCATTTAGTAACATAGTCTGTCGCCACCAGAATGTATGTCCTCTGATTTGATGATGGATTGATGGGCCCAATGAAGTCCAGAGCCCATCGTTCAAATGGCTCAATGACCAACTGTGGTCTCAGAGGCATTTCATCGGCTTGGCCAGGTCTTCCTGCTCGCTGGCAGCTGTCACAGGCTTGTGCAAATTTTTTCGCATCCTTGAAAATTGTAGGCCAATAGTATCCGGTCTGCAATACTTTATGTGCTGTTCTTTTTTCAGCGAAATGTCCCCCGCATGGCCCGTCGTGGCAAGCTTTTAGAATGTCGAAGATTTCGTCTTCTCGAATACACCTTCTGATTTGCATGTCTGCCCCTGTATGGAACAAATGGCCTCCAATCCACGAAAACCGAGTGCTCTTCTGAACAATCTGCTTGCATTCCTGAGGGGTTAAGTGTTTTGGTAGCTTACCGACTGCAAGGTAATTAGCGACATCAGCATACCAGGGTGTTCGAACAGCAACAAAAAACAGGTGCTCGTCAGGAAATTGATCTTCCACTGTTGCTGTTTCAATTGCTTTCGGTATTCGTGAGAGGAAATCAGCTACAGGGTTCTCCTTGCCAGGTCGATCCTTGATTGTGATGTCGAACTCCTGCAATAAGATCAACCATCTGGTTATTCTAGCTTTCGTAACAGGTTTATTTGCCAAATATTTGATAGCAGAATGATCTGTATATAACACAACGGGATAGCCTGTGATATAATGTCTAAATTTGTTAACAGCATGTATTACAGCCAGGAATTCCTTTTCAGTAACAGTATAATTGAGTTCGGCAGGGGATAAATTTTTGCTGATATAGTAGATAGCGTATGGTCTCTTATCCTCTTCTTGCCCTAGGACTGCACCAATTGCTGTGTCCGAGGCATCAGATGAGGTTTGAAATGGCAAATTCTAGTTGGGTCCTCGAAGGACTGGGGCTGTTGATAGCAGGTTCTTTAATTCCTTAAAAGCCTGGTCGCATTTTTCTGTCCACAAGAAATCAACATTGCCAGTTAAAGCATATAGAGGTGCAGCAATACGTGAGTAATGTTCTATAAATCGTCTGTAATACCCAGAAAAGCCAAGGAAACTGCGTACCTCCGTTTGAGTAGTGGGGGTAGGAATAAGCAAAAGAATCTGGATTTTAGCCGGGTCTACCTGGATGCCAGCTGCTGAGATGTAGTGCCCTAGAATGAGCCCTTCTGTCATCATCATGTAACACTTTTCGTGACTCAGACAAAGTCTGGTAGCGATACAACGTTGTAGGACTTTTTCCAGGGTATCTAGAGCTGGGTCAAAATCATCTCCATATGGTGTAAAATCGTCCATATACACTTCAAGTCCATCATTTATCAGATCTGCGAAGATACTAAGGACAACCCTTTGGAATGTAGCAGGGGCATTACATAGGCCGAAGGGAAAAACTCGATAGGCAAACGTTCCCCAAGGGCAAGTAAAGGTAGTTTTATCCTGGTCTTCAGGGGCAATTTGGATTTGGTTATATCCGCTGAAGCCGTCCAGGAAAGAAAAGAATTTCTTTCCTGCCAAAGTGTCCAATACTTGATCTATAAATGGGAGAGGGAAGTGATCCTTCTGTGTGGCTTTATTTAATTCCCTGTAATCTACGCAAATCCTCCATTTTCCGTTTTTCTTGGGTACCACCACCAGGGGAGAGACCCACTTACTGTCGGAGATGGGATAAATAAAATTAACATCTAGAAGTTTCTGAAGTTCGGCTTTTACTACCTCTTTTAGATGGGGGTTAAGTCTTCTTTGCGGCTGATGAACAGGTTTTTTATCTTTTTCTATGTAGATGTGGTGGGTGCATAATTGGGGATCGATCCCTTTCATGTCAGGGTAATCCCACGCAAATGCTCCTTGATATTTTCGTAACAGATTTACAAGTTTTGCTTCTTGGTCTGGTGTAAGGTTGGCGTTGATATTTAGGGCCTTACCAGGTTCAATTTCCACTACTTTACTATTGGCAACAACAGTCACTAGTATTGTTTGGTCATGTGCGTCTTTCAAAGGGTCTTCCTCTAGCTCACTATCAAATGCTGCCTCTATCATAAAACACTGTGTGTGAGATCTAGATTCGGTTTGACTAATGAAGTTATTGATGGCATCATCTTCTATTTGATCTTTAAAATCTAAAGCCTTCTGTACAGTCAATGGGGCTCTGATATTGTTAGTAAGGTATGACACAGGATACTGATTGGTTTTGATCATTGGCAGGCTTGGCTGTGCTGGAGGATATAGAACTAGATTTTTAACATCTGGTCCTTTAGTTATAGTCATGTTTCCCTGCCGGCAACCAATGTAGGCATCGGCAGTAGCAAGCCAAGGTCTTCCTAATATTAGCGGATGTCCATCCAGTCGGGTTTTTGGATTAATTATCAGGAAATCAGTTGGATATTCCCAAGAGTCTACGGAAACCATGACATCGTATAGAGTGCCTTCTGGTCGAACTACAGATCGATCTGCCAATTCTAGCAAAGTAGAAGTAGGTTCTACTGATGTGATGCCAAGCTTTTGGCAGGTAGAGGTTGTCAAAATATTGATTGCAGCTCCTAGATCAACTAAAGCGTTAGTCAGGGTTTGGCCATAGATTTGGACAGTCACAATTGGATTTCCGGGATCTTCATATTTGATAGGTGTCTCTTTCCCTGATAATAAGTCAGATAAGGTGCCGACGACTTGGACTCTTGGGTTAGTGGTTGTATTCCTCCTTGATTTTTTTATGCACAGTTCTTTTATAGTTTTTGCGTATATAGGAATATCTTGAATGGCCTGGAGGA
Organism: Pinus tabuliformis; assembly: GCA_031772625.1. Classification (NCBI taxonomy): domain Eukaryota; kingdom Viridiplantae; phylum Streptophyta; class Pinopsida; order Pinales; family Pinaceae; genus Pinus; species Pinus tabuliformis. The sequence goes on from CM062806.1 coordinate 294,919,798, forward strand.
ATGGAATTTTTATGTACAGGTTTTGTAACTCTCCCAGAATGTCAAAGTCTGGATGTTGTACTGGTCGTGGTATGACTAATCGTTCCGGGAAAGGAGGAGAGGATGTATTTGTTTGTTGATGGGTCTGTTCCTTATTTACACCCTCTTGTTGTGGTGGTTGTTCTATTGGTAACTGATTTTCAATGTGAACTGTTTTGTCTCCCTCTGTTTCTATGATACGTCCAGATCGTAACTGAAGGTCATTGCACTCCCTTAGGTCAAGTCCAGTTTCTGATGTTTCTATAATTTGGAGGGATTGGACTGGTCTATTATTAGGATTGGGATTGGGTTGGGCTGGGAGTTGCGGCCTTAAATTAGACTGGGGGTTTTGTTGTAAGGCTGGCAGAGTCGGTTGAGGGAGTGGAATAGTTCCTGTTGACTGATATGTCGATCTTGGCCAATTTGTCTGCCAGGGTGAACCTTGTGAAGTAGGGGGAATCCATTGCGGAGGGTATGAGTTATTCTGCCAATATGGTGGGGTGTAGGGAAAATTTGGCCATCCGAATTGGCTTGTCTGATTCATCCATGGATTTGGAGAAGGAAACGGCTGTGATGACCAATTCGGGACTGGGGGTGTAGATTGGTTTTGCCACATACCATATTGCTGAGCATTGTATTGCGGAGGCTGAAAAGAAGAAGTCGGGTCAGAAAACATACCAGATTGCCTAGGTTGCCATTGGCGACGTTGGTTAACAAAGTATGCTGGTTCTGATTCTTCTTCTGCTTCCTTGTATACTGCCTTCAATCCAGGAAGTGAGGGGCAGCTCTCAGTAAGGTGGTCTTTCGTACAGATAGCACATGCTTGAACTGTATCTAGCGGACATTCCTTGTGGCTGTGTTTTCTTCTGCATCGGGGGCAGAAAATTGCCAGATTTTGCTCCGCCTCTATTTGCTTTTGTTTAGCCTGCACAATATCAAGCTGAGTAGTTAATGTCCCCAGAATATCAGTTTTAAAATTTTCTAATAAATTCCCTAGTTCTACACGTGTTACCCCTTCTGTTGATATTTTGTTGTCTTTAACAAACCTATCATATTCTGTTGATTTTATCCTTGTGCTGCCTCTTGAACTCCTGATGCATAAATTAATGATATCAGCAAAATTCTCTTGGTAAATATCCCCTTTTCCCATGATATTCAATCTTTCAATCCACTGCTCTTTCATTCCTCTAATCAATGCAGTTTTTAACACATTATCGGGCAGAGGTAGTGATGCATAGGGAGATCTCTGTAAATTATACTGGAAATGTTCTACGTATTCTTCCAAAGTTTCATTTGGTCTGGCCGTCATTTGGAAAATTTCATCTTTTAGCTCTCTCGATCTACAATAATCCTGATATTTTTTAAGAAAGGATTCTTTCATTTGCTCCCAGTTGTTTATGACTCCACCACCTAAACCCATGAACCATCTCAGAGCTGCTCCTTTTAAAGTGGAGGGGAATAGCTTTAATTTCTGGGGGTCAGTGGTGTAATCGTACCCTCTACATAGCACATCGAATTCAAATAAAAATGCATCGGGGTCTTCTCATGTAAGTCCATGAAACGTCGGGATGTGTTGAAGAGGTATTGCTTTCATGGGTGCATTTGCAGCAGAATCTACTATGGGATATTGCAATGTAGAAGTTTGAGCATTTGGCTGATTCTGCGCCATTGGATCAAATATGTGCCAATATCCTTCCGGAATTTCTAGGAGGGTATTCCTAGGTTGAGAAGGGACGACCTTGGCAGGAACTGTTTTAATGACACTTCCCTTATCTGGGATCTCTGTCTGAGGGAATGGGGTGCCTTCAAGGTTAATTTTGGCCACGCTTCCCCTGTCTGGGCTGTTTAACAATTGGAATATCCTAGAAGGAGACCTTGGTTCCTCTATTTCCCCTGTTTCCCCTTCTCCTTCACAAAGATTACTTAAATTCCCTTCTTGCAGCCGTTCTGACACAGAATTTTCAATTTCTTGGAAGTCCTGTTCATCGGCCCGACTATGCACCTCAGCGTAGGCTCCAGATGGTGATGCTGTAGCCTGAAGGGAACTAGTAGGCTGCTTAGAATGAGTCTTTCTGAGGCCTACTGACGGCTGAGATTCGGTTTTCTTATAGATTTCGTCTATGAAGGTTGTTCGGCCAAGGGTCACCGGTCCTTTGGCTTTTTCAGGTTTGACTGGAGGTTTGATATTCTTTTCTAGCTTTCTCTGCTTAGTCATGCACTCTAAAAACTACTAAGTCCTATTCAACCAGCAATTCTGCTAAGAGAGCGGACGGTGGAGCAGGGCTTTTACATGCTCCGTACGCAGGTTCTTACCTTCCTTTTTTAAAATCCAACTCCCCCTAGCAGCTTTTCGCACTACTCTGTAAAGGGCAAATGGCTATACTCCTTCCCCGGCAACGGCGCCAAAATGTAGAGCTGCAACTAGGGTCTCTCACACCGCTAATTATTCCACATTAATAAGTCAATCCGGGAACGTTTTGTTATTGCAAGAAGTAGCTCAATCCGAGGCTATTTGTCCGAGTAATGCTTAGTAGTACAGGGTTGAGAAGATCAAAGGAAAACAGATGCTGAGCTGTAACTAAACTAACTTAAAAGATGGAGTCACACAAAACAGTTGATCAGTCAAGGGTACGGAAACAATATCCCATCCCTTTAGAAACTGATTAAAGAAGGGAAATTAGAGCATGGACTTATAGGTCTGGGAGCTAAGCAGCGTCTTGCTGAGGCTCACTACAACCTTAGGCCTTCTCTCACACCAAAGCAACAAAGGCAGGTAAATAAATCAGCGGAAAGTAAAATGGAACAGCAAAATGGAAATGGGACAGCAATAATCACATGGAACAACAGTAATCAAATGGAACAGCAATAATCAAATGGAACAACAATCCTTAATGATTTACGAAACAACAACCATCACCCGCATGTACATGATCTACATTAATATAGCAATCTGAGAGTATTGAATGATACAACTATGTTTTTAAACAGAATGACGCTACTCTCGAATCCCACAAATATTGTTTAACATAAATCCAATGACAGTAACATTCATACCAGTACTCTGTTACAGAAATGGCTGAATAAAGATATAATCCGACCCTGTGTAAATTCAGTTATACAGTGCAAAATCTTTACCTAGAGAAATCATTCATTCATTAAACATAACAAAGCATAGCGTATCATATAAAGAATTCATCAGACTGCTAAGTAATAACGATAAACAAACCACACACAAATCACCATATAATGATACAAAAGCAAATGTCCTTCGGAGCCGGGCCCTTAGCTGCCAATGTTACACTGCCTTAAATTACTCCAGACACAGAGATGGAATAAACACCAAGTCTTTTATATTAATCGCATCCACAAAAGTATAACAAAATCAGGTCTCAATGAGACTCAATGATTAAAGTTTGTTCTGGAACTGTGAAATTACAAAAACAATCCTCCATTTGCTTAATGATGTTGTGCCATTATATAACAGAAATGACGGAGATATCTAGATAATCAGAGATAAGTAAAGCAGTGATCCCTCAGGATCGAAGATCCTGAGGGATTCGCTAATCGTTCAATCTTTCCTGCGTTTGCCGAGCCGGTATCCCGCATTCTTTTCCTGGACTATTCAATTCCGATTTTGCTTGATCGTGTCCGCATCCGGTTCCCTACTAGAGGAACAACAGTTATTTTTCCTCTGCTTCTCGCTTTTGGGCGGGAACTCCTTGCTCGCATGTCTGCCTGCATAGAAAACGTCAATTATTAGCACTTGAGCTTCCTTTGTCTATTTTTGCACATTTTATCAAAATCCTTTATCTTCTTCGAATTTCTCATGCATAAAAGGTTACAATTATTATTGAAAAACCACTAGATTGCTAGTCAAAAGCATACCTTCCATGTGCTCCACATCATTGAATGGAGGATATGTGCCTCCTTGCTAAAGGACGAGTCCATAGGTTTCATTGTCGATCATGTTGTGGGAGTCAATAGGGAAGAGGAGTCAGGAGGAAATCATGAAAATAAAAATGAAGAATGTGAGGAAGGGGGAGTGGGGGGGTGGAGGGGATGCACAAGGAGGGAGGACAGAGTATGCATGATGCAACAATAAAACAAGGAATGAGTTTTATGTATTATCTTCATATCTCCTATGTTTGTGCAACCTTGTATGATCTCAAATGTGATTCATGTGATGAGTGAGGCTTGTAGAGGTGTGTGAGGATTCCCTGTGATTAATAGACCAATAGTTATGTTTGTGTGCTTAGATTCCAAAAGAGAGTTCAATGGATTAGGGATGTTTTATGATAGCCAAGATGAGAAAATCATGTGGCTTACTAGTTGAGAATCATCAAGGTTGTGGCTATGTTTGTATTCCTAAAAAAATCATTAGAGACTAGGTTGGTTGAGTACTTACTGAGAGGTTGACGCACCACACATATAGTGGGATGATAACGCCTGGTGTAGTATTGGGGGTTGAGAAAACATGTGTAAGCACCACTGAAAAGTTGTTGGAAAGTGTGCTCTCATTCCTATATAATAATTGTAGCTAAAAAACCTCCTTACTATTTATACGTATCTCTCCACAAGACTAAATTGAGACTCTCTTTGCCTTGCTTGAACCCTTTTATTGTTTCATTACATGAATTAAAAATCCACTATGGTGTAATAGGGGAATCTATTCAGAATACTTGAGAAATAAGAGTTGCTAATTATACATGAGTGAATTGTTGAGAATTCCTAAGCAATTATCTCCTTAGACTCTGAATCTAGCTCAAGGGTGGTCAACTACAATAAATAATATAGTGCATTTGGCCTATTGTTGGGTGGAGACTTGAAGTCCCACTCTTCTTTGCTAGACATTTGAAGATAATAAGTTGCCCACTTATATACTTGATGCACTAAAATGCTGAGTATTTTTTTTATGTGTTATATATGCATGTATTAGTATTATTAATGGAGGGATATGTTATTCCTATCTATATATGTTGAGATTATTTATGCATATGTGAAATTCACATGGTTATATGGGGGCCTGGAGGCATTTATGTTAAGCTAGTACATTCATGAAGTGCATAGTTTTTCGTATGGTCTGAAGTTACTACAGACCATGGTTGACTAACCTATTACCCTTTGTGAATTTCCATCAACTGGTATGTTATGGATATTAATTCTCTTGACATGTTTGAGATCATGATTGTAGTTTCCTAGTAGGGACCAAGTATGATAAATTATATGGTGTAATAGTTTAATCTCATCAATGGGAATCTAGTCATTGAGAAGGCGAGGTCAATGATTGGTAAAGAGAGTTGTCATTACATTGCTAAACATTTAGTGTAAAAGGCTAACACACAATTCTATGATGGGAAAGACAATGTAGCTTCACTTTGAGTCAACCAAAGGGTACTCAAATTCTATGGTTGGTTGAGGTTCGAGTGGAGTCGATGTGTGGTGCCTTGTGCATAGTTAGAATGGTGCCAATTTTCCGTGATGAGGATTCATTATCCAATGTGGGGCCATTATGGGCATACCTGTATTGTAGTGGCACACATTTCATTCAAGAACTGATGAGGTAGTGGTTTATTCATTACTTACATGTATGAAGCTTTTTGTGTATGGAAAAGGTCCTTGAAGAGTGTGGGACATAAAAATTGCTATCAACCTGGACCAAAGTTATGAGGGTGTTGCTTAGTTTCATGTGTTAATCTTACTGATTGTCATATTAGATGAAGGTTTTGACTGGATGGAAACATTAAGTATTTTTCAGCCTAGATTGGTGTCTCATCTAGTCATGGTAAGTCTGCTGGTTGGGTCATTTTGACTGATCTCATATAGTCATGGTAAGTCAACAGGTTATGTCATTTCGACTGATCTTGTCTAGTCATGGTAAGTCGATTGGCTGGGTCATTTAGATTTATCTTGTCTACTTGTAGTAAGTTGACTATTTGGGTCATTTTGACTGACCTTTTGTAAGTCGATTGTTGGTGGGAAGTTGACTCCTGGTGGCAAGTCAATTGTTGTTCGTAAGTCGACTAGTCATGGTAAGTTAAATGGTTAGGGTGTCTCGACTGCTTCTGTCATGTGGAATGGTCATGTTTGGTCGACTAATTAGGACGTGTGAAAAATCTCTCAACCAACTGAATGCAACAATCTATTCCAATTTTAATTCCACAAGCTTTGGAGAAGTAGAAATATTATAAACCAGTTTCCATAATTAGACAATGGAGGTTGGAATTGGACAAAGTGACACCTCCCATTTCGCCTAGATGGAGTTAGTGGGTGGGGTAAGTGATACACAATGGTATCAAAGCTGAAGATTAAACACTAGACTAGTAGAGATAAAAGTTGGGGCTTTAATGCGGTATGAAAAGGTGTTAAAGTCTGTTACAATGTAATGTTAGAGTATCTATGCTTAGCACTTGGATTGGATGGGATCTAGATAGATGAAAAACCAAGGGTTCTATGTTGGATCTTTGTGGAATAATAAATTTCAGAACTCTGTTATCGAATGTAGTGTTCTCTAGTGACATTTAGTTATGCAAGTGGGGACTAGTTGTAGCACTATGATTGATGATTGTGTGATGATTGGAGAATGCATGTTCTATGCATAATTGTGTTGATATCAAGATTATGAAAATTGTATATTTAGGCGTGTTAGAATTGTTTTCTAACTAATTTTTAGGCTTATGGATGTCATGGTTGTTAGTCTTGGTAAGAGGTTGATTTTAATTCGATGATGCTAGTCTTGGTTAAAAGGTTGATTTACAATCTTGTGATAACATGGTTATAGAACATGTTGATATGTATTGCTGACTTTTGGAACATAAGATTGACATAAACTATATATATGTGAGAAAATTATTTGTTTATGTTGATATAACTAAGAGTTGAGTGCATGTGAGACAACACACAAGAAGACTCACTAGAAGCAAGAGGAAAAAGTATAAATAGTGGTACCTATCATGTACAACAAAGGGGAATCCCCCTTGAAAGGGAAGAAGTCTTTAAGAGCTTGTTGAAGCCTAGAAATTTTGTAGCTAGACATGGGAGGAACTTCCCAGTTGGAGTCTCGATTAGACTCCTTTATGTTGAAATGGAAATCCTAACTAGTATCCTTAGGACTAGTTAACCCATCAAGAGGCGATGCTACATGTATGGAGACTTGATATAACGAAGAAAATTGAAGAAAATATCATATATGAACAATGTTATTTAATCTAGAAATAATTTAAATACAATTTAACCTACTTATAACTATCTATCCATATATATACATGCCTAGGCATCATTCTTCATGTACTTGGATAATGAAAGATAAACAATAGTTTCGCTAACATGTTAAAAAAAATCTTGTAATGAAACATAATTTACAAGAAAAAAGAGTTTATTCAATTAATTGATTGCTTTGAAACTAAAAGTATTTAAATAGATGTTTTAGGATCCACGATATAACTCAATATGTATATGAATAATGGAAATATTATGACAATTTAGAGATACTGATCTACAAATAATCACTAAAAATACTTATGCAAATTAACGGAATTCATTCAAATAGTGGAAATGGATTCAAAAAACCTTCAACATCAATACACAAAAGTCTATTAAAACATCATCATTATAAATGAAAATTAGTATTACAAAATAGTTGATAAACAATCATTAACATTCACAATGTCATATACATGTAATAACATATAATTCCTACACATGCTATTACAAATCAAACTAAACTAATTGATAGCTATCAAAAATAAAATTTGCAGCAAAGTACGAGAACTTAAATCGATTTTATAAACTAGAAAAGCAATTATATAAACAACAATGCTGACAAGTTGCTCCTTTGGGCGTCTAATCGATCTTTGGTTGAGTCATTAGTAAAAGGAAATTATAGAACAATAGTGGCAACTGAGTACTTTTTTACAAAGTTTCTAAACCCTTCTGACACAGCGAGAGCCTCATTTAAATAAGTTTTAGAGCCATGAGAGTTAAATGATCTCTAAGAGATTACATTAGATAATCTAAAATTGATTTTAAATGTGTACATAATGAAATTCAAACTAAAATTCGCCAAACTATTACAAATTCATACATTTCCAAAATAATATGTAGCTATTTTAACCACTGTTTCTATGTATAGAAAATAAAGGTGTTCAGTTGTGAGCAAAATTTGGCCATGTTGACCAAGAATCTTGGGATCCTCCTTCATTTAGAATACAACTGATTCGATTTTGTTATAGATGATTCAACTTGCACAGGAAACTAAGGAATGTCTTATTGGAAAGGAAAAGGAGGATAGGCACAAAATAACACAAATAATTCACACATAAAATAACATGAGTTACGGCTCTTCAATTGACCATATAATATTGATGATAAAAATGAACCTAGTGGGGGGTATTTAAATTTTTTCTCACTAGAAACTCACCTAAAATAACTTAACATGAAATCACACATTAAAATCAACTTTACCCAAAATATGAATTAACTCGACTCGACTCAACTTGACTCAGTTAACTAACTCTCTAATTTTGGATAACTCTCCATGCAGGACTAATTATCTATTTTAACTCTCCCCCTTAATTACAACTGCTAAACTTAGATAAGAATCATGACAACTCAAACATGTTTGCTGGTCTATTCTTGAACTAGGCTTATAAAGCCAAAGTTTCCTCTGTGAAACTCAAATACACAGATTTATCAGTGAGTAAATATATCAATGAGTTGATCACTAGATTTACAAGGCTTCAAGTGGACTTCTCCATTCTCGCAAGTTCTCCAATCAAATGATATCTAATATCAATATGATCTCTCTTTTGATGAAACAAACTATTATTGGATAGTGAAATCGTTGAAGTGTTGTCACAATATATTTTTGTTGATCCTTGTTGTTTCTTCTTAAGTCCATCAAATTATCTTCTTAACCATACTGCTTGGCATGTTGTTGATGTTGCTGCTACATATTCTACTTTTGTTGATGATAGTGTCATAATAGTATGCTTCTTAGATTCACATGAAATCACAGTTGAAACAAGATGGAACACATAACCAAAAGTGCTCTTCCTATCATCCAAACTTCCTGCAAAATCATTGTCTCTATACCCAGTCAAATATTTCTTCTCCGTGATTTCATACATTATGCCACAATCTTTAGTTCCTATTATATATCTCAAAATTATTTTTCCTGCTCTCTAATGTGTGTCTTTTGGTCTCCATAAATCTAGAAATCAAACTCACTCCTTGCATAATATATGGTCTTGTAGTTGTGAGATACATGAGGCTGAGAACCAATATTTTGAATAGAGTTGGATTGACATCCGATCCTTCATCATCCTTACTTAACTTTGTACCTATTGCAATTGGTGTAGGTGTTGGTTTACAATTTTCCATCTTGAATCTTTTCAACAAACCTTTGTTATATATTTTTTGACAAATAAAAATTCTTTTTTCATATGTCTCAACTTCTATGCCAAGAAAATATTTCATAATACCGAGATATTTCATCTCAAATCATTTCTTCATGGCTTCTTTAAATTCATCTACCTCAAAATCACCTGTAAAAATCATGTCACCAACATATAAGCAAACAAACTCAAAATTACCTATAAAAATCATGTCATCAACATATAAGAAAACAATCAAAATATGGATATTCTCAATTACCTTTGTGTACAAGGTAGGCTCAATGTTTCTTCTACCAAATCCATTCTTGATCATGTAGTTGTCGATTTTGCTATACCAAGATCTAGGTGCTTGCATGAGGGTTTGTCATATATAACACACTCTTTTTCTTTAAAGATAAATTTGTATCATTTCTGCGTCAATTGACCAACACTTATCAAATTATGTTTGAGACCATGGAAATAATATACTGATGAAATTTCCTTTGGCCCCCCCTTCTTGGTCAGAATATTGACCACCCCTTTTCCATCTGCATCCACAATTTTGTCAGTCCCCAACTTCACCTTTGTCTTCACAAAGTGATCCAAATTTGCAACCAAATTCTTGTTGCATGTCATGTGGTTACTGCAACCACTATCTAATAGCCACACATCATCAGAAGGTTTCTTCATGGTATGGCAAGCTAGGAACATGGAGTTAGTATTATCTATAGTGAAATTAGCTTTATGGTTTCTTTGATCAACTATCCTCTTCCTTCAAACACGGGCATAGTGACCAAACTTATTTCAATAATAACATCTCACATTTAATTTGTCAACTCCTTGATTATTATTTAAGCTTTTGTTGTTTCTTCCACTTCCATGTTCATGCTTTTCTCGACCATCTCTCTAACCACCATGTCTTCCACCTCGTCCTCTACCTCTCGATCTACCTCAGCCTCGACCTCTATTTCTTGAGATAGAAACCTAACATTCAAAAGAGGTCTCTAATGTGGAATCCTTATTTATGTCTATCCTTGCCTCATGGGATAGATGTGATCCCATCAACTCATCAACTGTTAGAATTACCAAATCACTCGCTTCTTCTATGGTTGCTAACACAACCGGAAATTTGGTAAACAAAGATATGATAACCTTTTCAACCATTGTTTGGTCTTTAATATCATCACCATAAATTTTTAACTGATTTACGACAATCATGACCCAATTCATGAATGAATCATGTCCTCTATCTCTTTCATTTGAAAAATTTCAAAATATCTTATAGTATTATGCAACTTAACAATATTGACTTTATCCATACCTTTATAGCTTGTTGCCAAAGTCTCCCATGTTGTATTTGTTGAAGACGTGACCATAATATTTTGGAACACTGCTCAATCAACACTCCCTACTAGATAAGCAACAGCCTTGTGCATTCATCTTTTTCTTCCATACTTCCCTCCCTGCATTGGTGAGGGCTTATTCTTCTACTTCATTGTTAGGTTCTTAAAACCCAAACTGGACATGATCCCAAACATCATGAGACTTTAATGTGGTCTCCATAATAATGACCCAAACATCATAATCTTTTCATGTGAATGGTAAAAAATAAGTATATAATCTTGAAAAAACCATATTAATTTTTATTTTATTTTTCAAAAAAACAAGTTTGAACCAAGAAAAAAAACGTTAAAATACTCCCTTTTAATAAATCCAAGTTTTAGCTTTTAAAAAAAGCTTTTTCAAAAAAATTTAATATAGGAACTTTTTCATATAAAACACTTTATCCAAACCTCCCTTTAAAAAAGTTTAATAAACACGTATTGTTCCAAAATTTAATATGTCACGTGTTGCTCCAAAAACCCACGTAATTCGTTCAATCTTTTTAAAACGACAACCCACGTGCCTTTGAAAAACACTTGCTTTGATTTTCCTCACGGATGTTTTGGGTTTTTAAATACTCACGGGGCTTGTGCACCCCCGACACCAGAACATTGTGTAAATTTCCCGATTATTTCAAATCGTAAGTTTTTGACTAAATTGTGCAGTTTTTGCACTCATGAAGTGTGAACACACTTCATACTTTGTGTAATTTTAATTCCTTAATAATGTGACAATTTTGCAACAATTTTTTTTTTTTTAATTAAATTCTAGCCGTCTCTACTTAGGCCTTCTTCTTATTAGCTTTATTAGCTCTACGGATTTGTATTCCTTCTTCGGATATGATAATAATTTGTTGGAAAGGCAGAGAAGGATAGACACAAAATAACACAAGTTGCGGCTCTTCAATTGATCACACAAACTTGATGATAATAATGAATCCAGAGAAGGGTATTTAAACTTTTTTTGACTAGAAGCTCGTCTAAAATAACTGAGCATGTACCTACACGATGTATTGAACTTTACCCAAAATATGACTTAACTCGACTTGACTCAGTTAACTGACTCTCTAATTTTAGATAACTCTCCATACAAGAGTAATTAACTATTTTAACATATCCTGCAAACCTGTGCCATGACTTGCAAAACATCGAGCCATAATTAGGTCACGAAGAAAGAACAATAAGAATACATGGTTGATGAGAGCTTCTAGATACCTTTGTGACATAATTGAAGAGCCCAACGTTTCGGGTGAACACTTCACCGATCTTCAGGGATAGGAAAAAAAACTAATAGTGGGAATAGTGCATGACCATAATATATAGAGAATCGCGAAATTAACCGTTAGAGTTAAACGTTATATATAAATGATTATAAATTTAATTAAATTTACTTTATAATTAAAATATTAAAATTTTAAAATAATGAAACTATCCGTTAGAGATATACGTTATACAGATGACTAGATATTTTTAAAAATTAAATTATTTTATAATTAAAAGATTGAGGTTTTCATGAGATAATTGGAAGGGATTAGTTTATTGATTAAAATTAAGATCAAATTATTTTATAATTAAAGGATTAATTTATTATAAATAGAAGAAATAAAAGGAATTCAAGATTTTTAAAAATCAGAGAATTTTCAAAAAATATTAGGGATAAGCATGAGAGAAGATTTGAATATTTTACCAAGAGTAAAAGGTAGGTTTAATTATAAGATTAAAGTTAAGTTAAATTAACATATAAATAAATTAAAGTTAAAATAAAGAGATAAATAAATTAAATTAAGATGATGATTGGAGATAGCCACGAGTTAAAGGGTAAGATTTAGAAATAAATGGAAGGAGATAATAAACAATTTTCAAATGTAGGAAGGGGGAGGAGAAACATAATTATAAAATATTTATAATTCTATTATCAAGATATTTACTATTAAGATGATGGAATAATGTTAATGAGAGGCCACAATATAAATCAACTAGGAGAGATAAGGGATAGGATATAGCCATGAAATTTGTGGTAAGACTTTTATAAATTATCCAAGATCTAGATGACTTATCAATTAAATTAAAAGTATAATGAGGATTAGAAGTCATTAAGGAGAAAAAATAAAATGAATAGGGGGAAGGGGGTTTGGTTGAGATTTAGGACTAGAAGGATGGCGTTTAGATGAAAGGAGATGGATTGTAGGCTTCCAATATTGGCTTCGCTGGAAACCATCATCCCGGTTAAAATTATTATGATGTTTTTCAATTTCAAGGGCCTCCCTAATGACTCGACTCAAATGATAAGGGGTTGAAGCTAAGATTTTGGTCTTGCCAAAAAAAATAAGATGCTTGGTAGAGAGGGCATGTTCGAAAATGACAGATTAGCAATGCGGTTGTGGAAGGTGTCAGCTATGTGTTCTTTCAACCAATCTTTGAATGATCTTCCGCTTTGACCTATGCAAGACAATCCACAAGAGAAAGGAATCTCATATACTTTGGGAGCTAGCATAGGGTCATTTTTACCCTTAGCTAGCTGAAAGAGTTGGCTAAGGGTTTTCTGGGCCTTGAAGAATGTTTTTATGTTATTTTTAGAAAGGAACTTGGATAATTGATCAATAACCCTTTGTATGTATGGAAGAGTTACTTTGGCCAGGGGAGGAGGGTTGGGTCGGTTTCTGGGATGGGGATGGAATCCAACGAGGAAAGCTTTCTTAATCTGGGATATCGAGTAGCCATTAGATTTAAGTGATTTGGTAAGATGGGCTTTTTCTTTGGAAAAGAATTGGGCAGAGGATATTCGAATGGCTTGGGTGACCAGGGTCCTGAGGACAACAGATTTTTGAGTGGGATGGTGGTGGGAATTAGCATGAAGGTACATGTCAGTATGAGTCTTCTTTCAAAAGACTTGGTGCGAAAGAGAACCATTTGGAAGGTGCGGTTGTAGGAATTTACAGGGTAAGTTCCTCAGACAGAACACCAAAGGACACCGCTCACAAACAGATCACAGATCAATACACCAGTATTTTGACGTGGTTAAAACCCTCAAAGAGGGAAACAGTCCATGGTCTGAGCCAACGTGGCCACTTCAGGCAATTTATTAATAAAAGAATGAAAATTTGCATAAGCTTCTCTCATGAACGGTTAACCTACAAATGACCCTTCATGCTCTTTAAATAGAGATCATGGACCAATCGGGTGTTAAGCCACGGATCAAGTGTTGGTAATACCGAGGAGAGAATGAACCGTTGGATCACTACATATCGTGACCGTCGGATTGTAAGTTACAAAATGTACATAGTAAAGAAACACACTTTACCTAACTCTATACTAGACCAAGTTGTAGTTAACTATTTCCTATGTGTTGGAATATCCTAACATCCCTCCTTAAGAACAACTTGGGATAGGATTGAAGGATTTACAAATATGACACAATAGGAGAAGGAAGGAGGCACTAGAGCCTATCCCCCCTTAGTGACAACTTCCTGAACTCCAACCATAAATCGAAGTTTAGTGAACTTCGCCTCTGTGAGTGCCTTTGTAAAGATGTCTGCAACTTGATCATCTGTTGAACAATATTGCACTTCAAGAACATGGTCATGAATGAGCTTTCTGATGAAGTGCATGTGCAGTTCAATGTGTTTGCTGCGTTGATGTTGGACTGGGTCTTTGCATAGTTGAATGGCACTTTGATTATCACACCAAAGTGTAGTCAGATGCTGCTGCTGAAAGCCAAACTCTGATAGGATCTGACAAAGCCACAAGGCTTCCTTACTAGCTTCTACGGCACCACGATACTCTGCTTCTGCTGAAGAAAGAGAAATGGCACCTTGTTTCTTGCAAGCCCATGTAATAGGTCCTGAACCAAGAGTGAACACATAACCTGCAGTAGACTTCCGATCATCAGGGTCACCAGCCCAATCAGAATCAGTGAAACCAACCAATAGAGGAGATGCTTCGGCACTGTAATGAATCCCAAACTGAACTGTACCTCGAACATAATGAAGTATTCTTTTAGCTGCTTTCCAATGACTTTCACGTGGGTTTTGCATAAACCGAGCAACAAGGCCAACAACAAAGGAAAGGTCAGGACGAGTATGGGTTAGATACAAAAGTTTTCCTACAAGTTGACGGTATAAGGTAGCATCAACTTCAGGAGAAGTACAAGTGACTGAAAGTTTGACTCCAGACTGAAAGGGAGAAGGGGCTGGCTTACAGTCTTCCATGTGAAAATGGCGTAGAATATCACAGGCGTACTTGGATTGGGAAAGGGAAATACCTTCCTTGGATTGCAAGACTTGAAGACCAAGAAAATAATGTAAGTGTCCTAAGTTTGTCATTTCAAACTTCCTTTTAAGGCTAGACTTCACATGATTTATAAGGTTGGGATCACTACCAGTCAGGATAAGATCATCAACATAAAGAACAAGAATGATAAGAGACTTGCCCACTTTCTTGGTGTAGACAGTATTGTCAGAATGACACCTAGAAAAGCCATTTTCTAAAAGAAAGTTATCCATTTTTATTAGATATCATTTTGGGATTCAACTGCGTTAAGTAAGTCATTTTCACGTATGACCATTTCCATGAGAGGTAGTCGTAACTGACTAATTTCTCATGATTTTTGAATAGTTCACTTAGCACTCATTGCATCGGGTGATGCTCACAGGGGTGAAGAAGTGGGATTGAAACTAGTGAAATGAATCACATAGCATCAATCATCACTTCCGGGGCTTGCACCCGATAACTAGGACTTCCCAGGAGGTCACCCATCCCAGAACTCCTCTGGCTCAAGCGCGCTTAACTGTGGAGTTTTTCCCCACAATCAAGCCCACTTAGCTTGCTACCCCATTTTCAAAACCTTAGCAAGTATTGTGCCTCATGAACCATTCAAGTAGAGATCCCTTGACTCTTTTTGAATTTAAGTATGGGGGTTTACGCAGTGCATTATATTAGATATCATTTTGGGATTCAACTGCGTTAAGTAAGTCATTTTCACGTATGACCATTTCCATGAGAGGTAGTCGTAACTGACTAATTTCTCATGATTTTTGAATAGTTCACTTAGCACTCATTGCATTGGGTGATGCTCACAGGGGTGAAGAAGTGGGATTGAAACTAGTGAAATGAATCACATAGCATCAATCATCACTTCCGGGGCTTGCACCCGGTAACCAGGACTTCCTAGGAGGTCACCCATCCCAGAACTCCTCTGGCTCAAGCGCGCTTAACTGTGGAGTTTTTCCCCACAATCAAGCCCACTTAGCTTGCTACCCCATTTGCAAAACCTTAGCAAGTATTGTGCCTCATGAACCATTCAAGTAGAGATCCCTTGACTCTTTTTGCAGTGCATTATCCATTTTTGCATACCAAGCTCGAGGAGCTTGCTTGAGACCATAAAGGTATTTCTTAAGCCAACATACAAGGTTGGAGTCTGTTTGTATAAAGCCAATAGGTTGTTCCATATAGATTTCTTCATGCAAGTCCCCATGCAAGAAGGCGGATAGAGTTCATTTTGGCAACAGGGGAGAAGGTTTCAATGTAGTCAATGCCTTCAACTTGTGAAAAACCCTTAGCAACAAGACGAGCTTTATGTTTATCAACTTTCCCATCTAATCCATACTTGGTTCTGTAAACCCATTTGCATCTAACAAGTTTTCGTCCCTTTGGTAGAGGAACAAGATCCCATGTATCATTTGCCAATAATGAATGATATTCTTCATTCATAGCTGCTTCCCAATCTGGATGGCCTGAAGCTTCTGCAAAGGTGTCAGGATCATAATTCACTAAAGCTTGAGCCAGTAAAGAAGAGGCTCTCTCGAACTGAGAACGTGTACGTCACTGATCTGTAGGATCACCGGCAAGATCACCTGCTGCATCCCGAGTAGCACGGACCCATTTTGGAAGATGAGGAGCTGAAGGAGGATCCTGAGAAGGTGGGGGAGGATTTTCATCCTCGCTTTCATCATCTGAAGAAGAAATATTTTCAAAAGTAGAAGAGATAGGGAGAGGTGGCACATCCGTCGAACTAGGCTCGCAGGCCGATATATTTTCAGCAAACTTTACATCTCTTCTAATGATAACATTTTTGGACTTAAGTGGAATAAGTCTATATCCTTTGACATCTTCAAAATATCCAACAAAAGTACATTTTTCACTCTTAGGTTCTAAAGCTTTATGTTTCTCATCTGGAATATGGGCCCATGCTTCACTTCCAAAAACACAAAAGTGACTTACATCTGGTTTGATTGAGCTCCATGCTTCTTCTGGAGTGATATTCTTTAAAACCTTAGTAGGAGTGCGATTTATTATGTAATTTTCACAGTTAATTGCTTCCGCCCAATAATTAAGACCAAGTCCTTTAGATTGAAGCATACAATTAGCCATTTCCTTTAAGGTGTGATTCTTCCTTTCAGCTACACCATTTTGTTGTGGAGTATATGGAACAGTATGTTGCATTTGAATTCCATTCTCAGTGCAAAAGTTGATGAATGTGTTTTTAACATATTCTATGCCATTATCAGATCTTAGCTTAAGAATTTGATGTCCAGATTGTTTTTCAACAAAGGCCTTAAAGGCCAAGAACATGTTAAATACTTCACTCTTGAGTTTTAAGAAATACTTGTAGCCAGAGAATGAAGCAACTGGAAGTGGACCACATAAATCACTATGCACGAGCTGTAAAGGGGCCGAGGCGTGCCAAGAGGCACGTTTTTCAAAGTTGTCCCGATGATGTTTTCTGAGTACACATCCGGAACAAACACCATCTCTGCAAGATACCATTGGAAGACCTGTCACCATATTTTTTTTACATAGATTCTGAAGAGAGCGATAGTTTAAGTGACCAAATCGCTCATGCCAAAGTTTTCTCACTTCATCATTATGAGCAACAAATAGTGAGGGAAGATTTGATGACCCAAAGTTGTGAAACTTATACAACCTTGTAGAATCATTAGCAAAGCCAGTAGCTAAAATCTGTCTAGGATCTCTTAGGTCCTTAATTACAACATCGTGAGGTGAAAATTCCACGATTTTACCTTCACCTGAATGGGTTATCTGATATACAGATAGAAGGTTGCAGGATAAGGTTGGAACACATAATACATCATTAAATTGACCATTGTCTAGATGAACAGTTCCAGTCCCTACAACACTAAGAGATCTATCATCACCAACATATATATTTTTGGTGTTACAATCATTTAAAGAAGAAAACATGGCTTTGTTTTTGGCCATGTGATAAGAAGCTCCAGAATCAATGAGCCACTCATGAGAATGAGAAGAAGAAGATACATTTAGTGCATAGCCAGACTGAGATGCTTGACAACCACATGCAGAAAGTGCCATTCCTGAAGATGAAGTTGAAGTTGAAGATTGCTCCAAATGGATGTTATGCTTCTTCATTGCTGCTTCCAAGGCTTCCATCTTCTTAAAGAATTTGGATTCTAAGTGGCCATCTCGATTACAAAAGTTGCAATGTCTATCAATCTTCTTCCATTTGTTTTTATTTGTCTTATCATTTTGTTGAAATGATTTTTCATTTTGAGGCGAAAATTGCTTAGGACCCTTGTTTGGTTTAGGACCATTCCTTTTAGGATACGACTTCATAGGATTCTTTGAATTTGGTTGCTGTTGGGTGGCGCTTTCTTAGAAGAGTTTCCAAGATGAAGAAGACCAAGGTGTAAGAGTTTTTCTTGTTCTCTTATTAAAGAATCACAAAAGGAATCAAAGGAGGGAGACTTGTAGGTTTGTCCTTGAGAAATGAAGGCTTCTCTTGTAGAATGGAAGGTGGAAACAAACACAGAATAGGATGGTCCCAGCTTAGTAAGAATGGAGTAGATAAGGCTACTATCTTCTTTCTTAACCTTAACACCTTCCAAGAGAAGTCTAAGGGTCTTGAACTTGGACAAAAAATCTTCAATGCACAAAAAATTATTGGGGTCCAATGTAAGCAATTCATTTTCAAGTTGATGGGCTTTAAGTTCATTTTTAATTCCAAAGACTTTAGTAATTTGTTTCATTGCTTCATCAGGAGTATCAAGTTCTACAATATGGAATCTAAGATCTGGAGAAATAAACATCCCTATCAACCCAGGTGCTTGGTCTTGCCTATTTTCCCATTTAGCTGCCTTATCTTCATCTTTCGGTTTGGTCTCTTGGCCTGAGGATATTCTGTAAAGACCTTTACTTCTAAGTAAATCCACAATGTAGGACCACCATTGGAAGTAGTTGGTGCTGTCAAGAATAACTTGGCATGGACTTTCCATTTTAACAGAAACTAAAGCTATAGATGCTGAAACTAAGTGTTCCAATGGAAAGATCTCGAAAAATTAGCTGTTTAAAAAAAAACGGTTCTGAAAACGACTTTCGGATGAAGAAGTTATGGCTTTTTGAAAAAAATTTGATGAAGTCGCCGACGAAGTGCGAGAATGTGTGGTAATGAAAAATCCGCCCCCACAAAATGGACACTTGAACCCAAGACCTCTACTCTCATAAATTAGCTTTGCACCAAGTGAGCTATACAAAAAGTTTGAGAGAGAGAGAGAGAGAGAGAGGGAGGGGTTGATGCTTTGGGTTGCGTGCTTGCTTTGAGAAAGCTCTTTTTCCCTACAAAACAAAAAACACAAAACCCAACACAGACATACAAAAAAAAAAAAAACGAACCTTGCGGCTCGAAGTTAGCTTTAGCTGGAAACTAAATATTTTCGAAAACGAACCTTGCAGCTCAAAGTTAGCTTTAGCCGGAAACTAAATATTTTCCTCAATGTTTCTGATTTTTCGAGATCACACTAAGGCACAGCGGAAAAGAGCATACACATGAGAAAAATCCTTCCTTTTTGTTTCTGATTTTCCCAGATCGCACAGAGTCGCAGGGCAAAGAGAATATGCAGAAATGAAAGGTATAGATTTGGTAATAAAAAATCTAAATAAACCGAAAACCGAAATAAACAGAGAGAAAATAACTGTAAACTACAAATAAACATTGTATACCTCCAGATCTTAAAAATGACGTAGCTAGGGCTACCGGAAACCTTTTCGCGTGAAACGAAAGGGGTTCCTCACTGGAACAGATGCTCCCAACACAACAGAGCAGTCCTCTCGGCCTGAAAGCAGTCAGAAACAGTAGATCTAGGAAACGGTAGTCGGATGCAGTTCTATCGGCTTCAGATTTGGATCACCAACGGACGCGGCCCTCAAATAGCTCTGATACCATGTAGGAATTTATAGGGTAAGTTCCTCAAACAGAACACCAAAGGACACCGCTCACAAATAGATCACAGATCAATACACCAGTATTTTGTCATGGTTAAAACCCTCAAAGAGGGAAACAGTCCACGGCCTGAGCCAACGCGGCCACTTCAGGCAATTTATTAATAAAAGAATGAAAATTTACATAAGCTTCTCTCATGAATGGTTAACCTACAAATGACTCTCCATGCTCTTTAAATAGAGATCATGGACCAATCGGGTGTTAAGCCACGGATCAAGTGTCGGTAATACTGAGGAGAGAATGAACCGTCAGATCACTACATATCGTGACCGTCGGATTGTAAGTTACAAAATGTACATAGTAAAGAAACACACTTTACCTAACTCTATACTAGACCAAGTTGTACTTAACTATTTCCTATGTGTCGGAATATCCTAACAGCGGTGCGAGACAAGGACATCAAGAAAGGGAAGGGAGTGGTTCTCCCCAAGTTCCATAGTGAAATGGATTTGGGGGGTGATGTTATTAAGATGGCAAAGAAATTCATGGAGAGTAGGAGCACCATGGGACCAAGTGACCAAGGTCATCGACAAAACACTTCCAACATTTAGGTTTAAGGTGGAATGTGTCAAGGGCCATGGTTTCAAAGTGTTCCATAAAACACTTAGGCGATGATAGGAAAGAGGGAAGAGCCCATGGGTATGCCCTTAGTTTGTTCGTAACAAACCTCATCAAAGGTGAAAAAGGTGATGGTAAGGAAAATTTTGATCAGGTTGAAAGTCTCGGGATCAACAAGCTTAGATATGAGGTCGGTTACCGAAATTTTGGTAAATAGGAAAATGAAATCAAAGTTGACCATGACATCATTGTCATCGAGATTAAGGTTTGAATATAACTTCGTGTAAATGCAAATACAAGGGAGAGGTATAAAGTTAAATTCCCTTAGAATTGCCCTGTAAAATGGCATAATTCACAAAGCCCTAGGTGACATTGCAACGTTCTATAGAGGAAAAATTTGATAATCAAATTTAAGATTGCAATGAAGTGGAAATATTTAATGAGTTTTGCAATGCTAAGAGGATTAGTTAAATATGTGGAGGGGTGAGAGACATGTTCTCTCTCCATTATAGTTGGCAATCATGAAAATGTGATATGTGATCATAAAATTTCCAAAAAAAATGTGTTGTGCCATGATGTCCTACCAATGCCAAAAATGTTATCACTGCAATTGCAATTATTCAAAGGGACTTATTAGTCTACGTAGGATTTAGATTTTTTTTAGATATATGTTTTTTAATGTCGAGAAGGGTAGAAGGTTATTAGTGTTGGTTTATCTTAGATTGGTTTTTCTTTTGAGTTTTAATGTATAGTTAATTACATTAACTATATATATATATATATATATATATATATATATATATATATATATATATAACTTGACTTATGATATATACACTGTTGGTTAATATTATGTTTTATTATAGGTAAACTAATAATATATTTTAATGTCTATTTACATTATATATTATTACATTATAAAATAAATATTATAAAATTTAAATTTTTTATTAAGAGTTATTAATAGTTTATTTACATATATATTAATATTAATATTTATGTATATTTTATTTCTATTTTTTTACATAAAATTATATGTAAACATTTTAGTTCAATTTGATATATATATATATATATATATATATATATATCTAAATTATTATGGACATGCCATTAAACACCACTTTAAACTAAGATTGGACAACTCAAAGAAAGAATTCATTAAATTTCTAATGCGATGAAATGAATGCAAGAATTTCTATCATTGTAAGCAGGAAAAAAGGTAAGCATAATGGAGCCAAAAGAGGTGATAATTGAAACAAATTGTCATAGAGATAATGTGAAGGGACAAAAAAAAATGTGACGAAGGCTAAGAAAATTTTGCAAACATGTTAAAAAAGGGGTCCCTATTTATTATGATATTATTATGGGTGGTGTTGTCTATCACAAGAGAGCTTGGAGGTTGAACTAAAGAGCTACAAGGAAGAAAATAGGAAACTCCTCAAGAAGCAAAAAATAGTAGGCAAGGATGAGCACAATGTTGAGAAAAAACTTGTCATGTATACAAGGGTTCTTACAACATGCATCAACCTCTTGAAATGTGGACACGTGTCACGATGACATGGATAGAAAGGGGCCTTGTAAGGATGAAAAGGAAATAAATCCAATTTCATGTTGTTATTGTTAAGGGGGACACTTAAAAAGAGATTATATTAACTAACAACAAAAGAAAGAGAGCAATTTGTATGAGCCTCAAGGACATGAACCAGTAGTATGCAATGCTAGAGGAGAGGAGAGGAGCACCCCCTAAATCTGTCTCTTATATATATATATATATATATATATATATATATATATATATATATATATATATATATATATATATAGGGGTGTTGAACTTTTAAGATTATCATAAAAGCTTATGTAACCAAATCACAAAAACAAAAGAAAATATATATCAATGACTTGAAAATAAGCCTCTCCGAGGGGGAAACCTCCTTTTACATCACATAAAGGAACAATTCTTGGATGATAATACCTCTTTGGTATATATAGGAGTCTAAGGGGTCAAAATATAATGAGGACCTACATAACAATAATAATGTGAGGGTAGAACAATAACAACAATGGGCTTCTATGGGGCACAACATTAGAAATAGTGAGCTTCTATGGGGCACAACCATAACAAAATGGTTGCTACAATAGTATTATAGGACCTAACATGCCCCTCTCCTTCAAAAAAGTGTTGTCCTCAACACTTGAGTAGTTATGGATGTTTCTGAATAAAATAGTCATCCTCCCACATGAAGTCTTCAATAGGTAAGTTCTTGCACTTATTAAGATACTCGAAAATTGACCTCTTATGTAGCTTCCAAATGCATTTTTATGTGATTTATTGAAGATCCAATATATATTTTCCTTCTTCATCAAGTTCTGGCAATACAATTTGAACTGGAAGTTTATCACCTATAACCTTCTTTAAGCATGAAACATGAAAAATTAGGTATACTTGTGAGGATGTGGGCATCTCCAATTTGTATGCCATAGTAACTGTAGTGACCAATCCAGGGGTCTAGATTAGACTAAATTTAATGTCAACCAAGGTAAGTAAACTTAGAGGCACGTGTCTAAAATTTATAGACCTAAAAGGATCTCATCTACCTAGATAAGTGTCTACTGTGACAGGCTACAACACTCTTTTACAAGAGATTGGAATATGTTTCCTTTCACAATTTAAACACCTATATCCTCCAATTTAATTAGTTGTTCTAAACAGAGTGTTACTAGTTTGAGTCTTCAACCCTCTTACAAGGATATAGTTCACAAAAACTCTTTCTAGCTAACACACTAAGCATTCATGAAAACCAAAAACTCTTTTAGGCATACTAAAACTCAAATTCATGAAAACAGAGTCCATAGAGATGCTGTGAAATTCAATGTTCAATTAAACCTTTTACAAGATCTTGTTCAATAATTTAGCAATTGAATTTTCAAGCTATCACCATGACTCATACAATAACACTCGCCAGAACTTCTAATTGAATTAATAAACTCACAAGAAAGGAAATAACATCAAACGCTATTCAGATTTGAAGGCTAAATCCTATGGAAATGAAACGACAGTGTACTAATATTCACGTAGGGCCCTTCCACGCTTCGATGGCACACTTAGAAAACTTCAGGTGATGAAAACGTTAACACATAAACACTACAATTGATGAAACGCTGCCTGTGATTAAGTTCTGGAAAATCAATTACATACAAGAATAGAGTTCTGGAATACGCAGTCTTAAGTCTGCTCTTGTCTCCTCCAGCATTTCTCCTAGTTATTACAATTTACATCCAAACGTACATGCATTATCGCTTCAGATGTTTCTACTTTTACAATCAAAAAGGCTAGGTTTGTTTTTTTTCTAATCCTAACTGATTTCTAAAACAAAACGAAATCAGTTTAGGTAACTTCAGATTTTTGCTGCTTTTACAACCAAAAAGGCTGGGTTTGACCAACATTGACCATGTATTGAAGAGCTCCAGATTCGATGCTGAATAGATCTTCCACCATGTATGTACATCCTAGATCACGTCCTTATCCTTTGTTTCGATTTTCCTACCATGCCACGTGTCACAACATAAACCAATTACAGAAAGTCATGACATCCCGTAATTTTGTTGAAAATTTCCAATTTTTTAACATAAAAATCCACAAATTAAATTAATGTAAAATAACAATTATAATGCTTCATTAATCAATTTCAGTGGACTATGAGGGGTTTATGGGAGAAAATGATAGATAAATGATGGATTTTTAGAAGAAAATAATGGCAATAAAATAGTACCAACATCTCCCCCAAGCTCAATGATTTAGCATGTCCTCATGCTAATCCTGATGTGCTCCCTTTATATTCTGTTCCTGCTTGTGCCTCTACTGCTTGTAGCAAGACATCTATACTCTTCTGAACTTGGGCATTCTTTTGAACTTGGAACTCATGTTTCAGATTCTTATATTTTTCTTTGAGAGCTTTTTTCTGAGTGTACCATTTTGTCGCCCATTTTCACATTTCAGTTTGATTAGTATTAAGTTCTTTGATTTGCTTCTTCAGTTTCTCATTTTTCTGCTGAATCTTCTTGCTCTGAGCTCTCAACATTTCATTTTCCTTCTTTATGACCTTCTCTAACATGTTTGCTTCCATCAATTCCTCTTTTAGCTCTTCAATTTGTTTCTCTAACCTTCTCTGTTTCTTGTTTGTAGGTACTGGCTCTTTCCTTTCTTCCTTGTTACTCTCGATTTCCATTTATGCTTCCTGTTCTGGCTATGAATTAGTATTGCTTTCAATGTCCATTGGTGCATCTGCATTTGGCTTTGGTTGATCATCTTGTGTTTGATTCCTTTTTATTCTCCTTGATCTTCGCTTATAAGTAGTGAAGGTTTTATCTTTTTCAATTTTCTTGGCAGTTCCTTGCCTCATCCTTCTTGTCCTTACACTACTTCTGGGTTGAGGAACATTGCTTGACTTACGCTTAGGGATTTCTTCATCAATATCAAGCATAAGCTCTGTGCGTTCTTGCTATTCGTGTTCACCTTCTTTAATTTGATTGGCAATTAAAAATTCTTTCCATGTTTTTCCTCTCCTCTGCAACTCAAATTCAATTAAAATTTTGATCAAACCAAAATGACACAAACTCTTATCTTCATTACCTTTTTGTTTCTGAATGGTCTTCGACATTTTAGTCAAACTCTGTAAGAGAAAATAGGGTAGACTGATGGTGCATTGACCTTCTAAGTGCAACAAAAGTTTGATGTGATATAGGTATACTATACTGTAACGTCCTTCACATGTAACAAATTTTTGAATAATGTACATCATTTCATCCCATGGGTGAATTAGCCAGCTTCTAGGAACACCCTTTTTCCAATTGACAGAGGAAACCCTTGACCTAGACATAAACTGAGTCCATGATTTTTCCTTAAATTGTTTGGTTTTGAAATATTATTCCCCTTCTGGATTGATTCCCAATGTTTGTGCTATGGTATCCTCTGAAATTCTAAAAGAGAAGTTTCCTATTAAAGCTTTCTCTCCATTGAAGGAAAATGCAAATTTCTTTGTAACTTCTTCATTGTTTCCATTGAATTTCTCTAGAAAAGACAACCATTGTTTTTCCCTTAAAATCGTGACACAGTCTTCATGATATTGTCAACTATCAAACTTTTCGGGCTCTACTCTATTGGTCATTTTGTTAAAAATCTCTGTTCTAACCCTTTTGTTTATGCTCAAAAATTTAATTAGGGTTTTTCAATTTGTTACCTCTTTTCCTGCATTCCACTGAGCTGACCTAGTAACGTCTTTGATTCTCTGAGTTTACTTCTTAATTGCTTGAGCGAGTGACCTGGTTAATGTCCTCGATTTATGGGTGGAAGTAAGAACTCAGGGTAAGCCTGTCCGCTATTCTCTCCCTTTGTAGCACCTACTATCTCGGCCCTCTTTGAGAAACTCAGAGTCTGAACACTAACACGGTAACGCACTTTATGAACTTAGAGTTTTATAAAATGAAAACTCAACAGCCGACCTTCATCCAATTGCTATGATGACAATGCAGAGTTGGAAGGCACATTCACATCATGAAGACATAGGAGCAATACTAATTTGCAGAGGTATAATCATGAGAACACCATATACAAATTGTATGATGGTAACAAATATATATATATCATGAGCAAATGTGGGTCAAAAGATTGTTTTATAACTCCAACAGTCGAAATGAATGAACTCATTTGAGGATAGACGGTTTAACACTTGTCTTTCCATTGCACGGACTTGTACATTGAGTATCCCAATTGTTGGTACTTGATTTCCAGAAGGCCGATTTAAAAATGATGAGTTGATGACAAGGTTTGAAGAGCGGTGTAGGAAAAAGTTTGAAAATCATAGTAGGAATATGGCAATAGGCTAAGGTGTGATAGGAAATGATAGTAGAGTGATAATGAGATGAGTAGTTAGGAATATTACAAGGGTGATGGGTATATGATTTTTTGAAATTGATAACAAGCAATAATAATTATCATTTTTAACACTAAAATAATTTAAGAATTTTAAATGTTAAAAATAAAATTTCAACAATAAATTACACTTGTTGGTTGACAGAATGCTGATGTGGCGTGCACAGGTAGGGCTGATCTATTTGTACAGGTATGACTGATCTTCACTGTCCAAAACAGGTCCCTTTGAAATGAAATTGAATATAACAGTTCCCTTTAAAATTTGAAGAACTTTGAAGAACTCTGAAGAACCATGTTTGTGAAGCTTCTTTTATCCTTGGTGTTGATGTAGCCTTGATTATAATTCTGATGATAAGAAACCTTTGAAAACTTTGTTGAAGTAGCCTGATGTATCTTGAATGCAATCTTTAACATGTCCCTCTGATATTGGTGATGTTATCATAGCCTTCTGAACAGGTCCCTCTGACATTGGTAATGTTGGTATAGTCTTTTGAATAGGTCCCTCTGCATATTGCTTGAACAGGTCCCTCTGATTAGAACAAAAACAACTCTTTTATTGAAATACTAAATTACTGAAAGAAATTTTTTGAAGATATAAAAATGAGGAGATGAGATAGGGAAAACAAAATGCTGATTCTTTCTGATTCTTCTCCCCCACTAAAGCTTTGATTTGTCCTCAAGTCATTATTGAATGGATGAAAAACATGAAACAAGTAGAACAAGGAATTATTAACAGCCAAATGATTGGTTTTCTAGTAAGAATTCTGGGTTAGAGTGTGCTAGAGTCTGGTTTTCACATCTAAACCATTATTATTAGTTTTGTTTTTGTGGTTTTTTTTTTCATTTTTTAATTTTTAATTTTTTTAATTTTTACTTTTTTTATATTTTATTTTATTTTTTATTTTTTATTTTTTTCTAAATGAAATTGAATGAACTAAAGTAGAGATATCACAGCTGAAGGCGGAAATATCTCAACCTCCCGTGGCTGAGATACAGTGTGAATAAAATCCTCCTTGCTGATGGGCTTATGATAGAGTTTCAACCGATGGCCATTGACAAGAAAGGTTTTGCCTTCTCCACCAATGGTAGTAAGCTTGATTGATCCATTTTCATATACTTGAACTATTTCATATGGGCCCATCCAATGTGTGGTAAATTTGGCTTTATGATCTCTGAATTTAGAGTCAAAGAGTAAAGCCCAGTCTCCTTCTCTGAACTATTTCCTTTTAATGTGTGCACCATGCCACTGCTTCCTTTGTTTCTGCATTAGGATAGTTGTCTCCTCTGCTTGCTGCCTCATTTCATCTAACTGGTTCAATTGTTGAATTCTCTCTTGTTGGGCTTCAATAAGATCAATTCCTAAATCTGCCGCCATCGTATAAGTATGTATTTGAAATTCAATAGGAAGCATTACCTCTTTTCCATACATCAACTGATATGGTGTAAATCCTGTAGTGTTTTTCCATGTGATTCTATAAGCCCAGAGTGCATCTTTGAGCTTCTCTTTCCAATTCTTTATGTTCATTGCTACTCTCTTAGTGATAATTCCTTCCATTGTTTTATTTGTAGATTCCACCTTGCCATTGCCCTGTGGATGGTAAGGTGTACTTTTCCTGTGCTTGATTTTATATTTTTTTGTGATGTCTTTGACCAGCTTTGAAGTAAACTGAGTACCTTGATCAATCACTATCTCCCTTGGTACTCCATAGCTTACAAAAATTTCTTCAAAAAGGAAGTTTACCACTATTTGTTCAGTTGCCCGAACTAGTGCTTTGGCTTCAGCCCATTTTGTCACGTAATCAGTACATACTAGGATGTACTTTTTACCTTTTGAAGTTGGATTGATGGGTCCTATAAAATCTAGAGCCCATTTTTCAAATGGCTCTAAATGTAATTGAGGCTGAAGTGGAATTTCATCTGTAGCTGTTGGTCTACCCATTCTTTGACAACTATCACAAATTTTCACATACTTCTTGGAATCCTTAAAAATAGATGGCCAATAATATCCAAGACTCAGAATCTTGAATGCTATTCTTTTGGTTGCAAAATGCGCACCACACGGTTCATCATGGCAGGATTTTAAAATATCAATTATTTCATCATTTCTTACACATCGTCTAATAATCATATCATAACCGGTGTAAAATAAATCTCCATTAATCCGTGAATATCTAGCACTTTGTTTGATCAACATCTTCTCTTCCTTTGGAGTAAAATATGGAGGTGTTTTTCCTGTGGACAAATAGTTGGCTAAGTCAGCATACCAAGGATTCACTATTGAAATTGCAAATAAATTTTCATCTGGAAAAGAATCTTCAACCGGAACAACCTCACCTGAATTTTGCAGTCTAGAAAGAAAATCTGCCACCTGATTCTCCTTACCGGGTCTATCTAACACTGTAATATTAAATTCCTATAATAATAATAGCCATATGGTAACTCTGTCATTAGTGATTGGTTTATTCATTAAATACTTAATGGCAGAAAGGTCAGTATGTACAAAAACCTCATAACCAGTTATATAATGTCGGAATTTATTCGCAACATGTATGATTGCAAGCATTTCTTTTTCAGTGACTGTGTAGTTTAATTCTGCAGGTGTTAGATTTTTTCTAATGAAATAGATGGCATAATTGAAAGAATCTTCTTTTTGGCCTAATGAGGCACCTAGTGCAGTATCAGGTGCATCTGGAAAGATATGAAATGGTAGGGTCCAGTTAGGTCCTTTTAAGACTGGTGTGGTTGATATTTTTTCTTTGAGTGTTTCAAAAGTTGGCTGACAATTCTCATTCCAGTTGAAAGGTATATCTTTTGCTAGAAGCTTAAAAAAAGGCAAAGCTATTTTACTAAAATGTTCAATAAACCTTCTGTAATAGCTTGCATACCCAAGAAAACTTCTTACCTCTTTTTGAGTCTTTGGAATTGGCAAATTGACA
Source organism: Pinus tabuliformis (assembly GCA_031772625.1). Lineage (NCBI taxonomy): Eukaryota > Viridiplantae > Streptophyta > Pinopsida > Pinales > Pinaceae > Pinus > Pinus tabuliformis. The sequence goes on from CM062806.1 coordinate 294,949,251, forward strand.
ATGCTCTGGATTTTTGATGGATCAACTTTAATGCCTTGAGAAGAAATATAGTGACATAATACTATCCCTTCATTTAACATCATAAAACACTTTTCATTTCTCAGGGAAAGATTAGCTTCAATACATCTCTTCAAAACCTTTTCAAGATTTTCTAATGAATGCTCGAATGAATTACCATACACTGAAAAATCATCCATGTAAACTTCAACACAGTCATGAACTAAATCAGCAAAAATAGCTAATACAGCTCTCTGAAATGTAGCTAGAGCATTGCAAAGTCCAAAGGGTAAAGCATTATAGGCATAAGTACCCCAGGGACAAGTAAAAGTGGTTTTGTCCTGGTCTTCTAAGGCTATCCTGATCTGGTTATAGCCACTAAAACCATCAAGAAAAGAGAATGATGATTTCCCAGCTAATGTGTCTAGCACTTGGTCAGTAAATGGCAGTGGGAAATAATCTTTGAGCGTTGCTTTGTTCAATTGTCGTTAATCAACACAAATCCTCCACTTTCCATTTTTCTTGGGCACTACTACCAATGGGGATACCCACTGACTGTCAGAGATAGGATAGATAAAATCGACTTTCAATAGTTTTTGTAATTCATCTCTAACAATATCCTAAAGCATGGGATTCATTCTTCTCGGTGGTTGCCTCACTGGTTTGATATTACTATCCGTGTAAATATGGTGAGTACATGTTTCAGGGTGAATTCCGTGCATATCAGTGTAATCCCAAGAAAATGCTTTCTGATATTTTCTCAATAATTCAATCAATTTTTCCTCCTAAGATGAGTCTAGGTGAGTGCTAATATTCAAAGTATTTCCTGGACTAATCTCTATGGTCTTGCTCTGTGTGTTTGTGATATATTGAATGGGAAAAATGTTCTGAAATGTTGTTTGGAAGGATTGAATGGTGCATGTTTCCTGAAAATTTTGTGCCAAAAGTTCATCTGCAGCATGGTATTGGTAATTTCTTAATTCTTCAAAATATCAGGTTGAGAAAAGAACAATTCTACCAAATCATCATTATTATGTTCTTGAAAATCATAGATTTTATTGATGTTGAAAATAGATTGGACTTCTTCCTTATCGTTGTATTTATCATCAAGCCATAAACTGTGTGCTACTGCTGGTGATTGTGCTGATGGGTAAAGAGTGAGTTGTTTTCTTTTAGTTCCTCATGAAATAATCATATTACCCAATCTACATCCTATGAATGCATCAGCAATTGCTAACCATGGTCTACCAAGGATGATAGGGTGTCCTCCTAAATTAGATTTTGGCTGAAGAACTAAAAAGTCCACTGGATACTCCCAATAGTCCAGTGAAACAATTATGTCCTCCAAAATCCCTTCAGGAATCACTTTAGACCTATCAGCTAGTTCTAGAACAATTGTTGTGTGCTGCAAGTTTGTGAGTTGCAGTGTTTTCATTGTTTCAAGAGTCATCACATTTATTGTGGCCCCAAGGTCAATTGAGGTGTTTGGAATATGTATGTTGTTAATGATTGTAGTGACTCTGGGAATACTAGGATCAACATACTTTTCGATTGAAATGGTGTTTGTCGTAAGGCCAGCTAAATGTCCAATAACATGAATAGTTTGTGGATCAATTCTTTTCCTAGTGGGCTTCTTGAGGCACAGTTCTTTGATTGCTTTAGTATATATCGGAATGTCTTTTATGGCTTGTAATAGTGGAATTTTTATATAGACATTCTTTAGCTCATCTAAAACATCAAACTATGGTATAGACATGGGAATTTTTGCTTGGACCAATCTTTCTGGAAAAGGTGGTGGATGCAACGATTGCATTTGTTCTTTTTTGATGTCATCATTCTGTTTCCTTTGAGTTGGAGTTTCATTTTCATTTTCTTCATTTTCTTCTTGTTTTTCAGCTATTGGAGGTTCTTTCTGAAGTACCTTACGAGACCTCAGTGCGATATTTTGTAAAGGTAATGTGGGATATGATGGTCCCTCATCTACATTGTAAGTTGGTCTCTCTACTCTGTTATTTGGATTTGGTACAGGTTGAGCATGAATCTAAGTGGGTCTAGGAGGTTGTTGGTTAGATGGGAGTTGTAAGTGAGGTAGATTTATTGGTAGAGGATGAGGCAATGTTTGTTTAGTGTTTTGGGGTTGATAAACAACTTGCTGTTGAGGATATTGTTGATATGTTGGAGGATATTGTGGATACGGCTGATGATACTGTTGATATGGTTGAGAATATGGTTGGTATGGTTGAGGATATGGTCGATATTGTTGAGAGTATTGCTGAGATGGTCTCCATTGTTGTTGTGGTTAATTTTGGTGTTGCCATGGCATGGGTACATTCCAAGAATTCTGAACATACATCAGATCTTGTGCAGGAAATTGCAAATTTTGGTTTGGAAACATACCTGGAGGTGGAGGTCTTGGTTGCCACGGTCTCCTTTCACCCATGAAATATACATTCTCCATATCTGTGTTAGCTTCCACATTATAATTCTGCAAAATCTTGACTTTAGAGCAATGAAATATATCATGATTTTCAGTACAAAAGGCACAAACTTGAATGTTTTCTAATGGGCAGTCTTTCAAGGCATGTTTCTTCCGACATTTTGGACAAAGACAACCATTATTTGATCTTCCTCTTCTTGTCTTTTCTTGGCTTTCAGAGTGTCAATTTGAGTTCCTAAGGTATTTAATAGATCTGTTTTGAATTCTTCTAACAGGTTTCATATTTCAGCCCTTGTGACAGTTGCTGAAGCAGATTTTTTGGCTTTGGATGATATAGCTCTTTTTCGATTTCTGGCTTTGCTCCTAGAATACGTTTCACATAAATTAGTAATTTATTTGAAAGGTAAGGTGGAAATATCACCTTTTCCCATCAAATTAAAATCATTTAAGTATTCCTCTCGAACTCCCTTCAAAAGTATTGTTCAAATCAGATCAAGAGACATGGTTCTATGTTTTGATTTTTGTAAATTGTAAACAAATCGTTCCAAATACTCCTCTAAATTTTCATCCTCTTGTTGATTCTGTTATCACTCAGGTTGTTCCCCGAAGAAAGCTTTAGAGAGGGGAATACGGCCGAGGTAACCACTAACCAGTCTTTTAGTTGCAGATTCTAGCCAATCTGCAACCAGAGAGGGCTCTCTCTTTTTGATTTAGCTTTGTTTTGGAGTATTTTAGGCTAGTTATTATGCAGAGGTTTTGTTTTAAATTTGTTGGAAGATGATTTCAGGTGGAACTGAGATGCAAGTCTGAGACAGCCTATTCCATTGGGTAGATGGAGTCATAGGGAGTGAACTACTGAAGTGTTTGTTTAGTAAAAGGGCTTTGCTACAGAGAAAGGTAGTCAATTCAGGAGCAATTCTGATATCTGGAGATGGTGGAACGAAGTCAGGGAATGAAAGGAAATCAAGAATCTTTCATTATGCTGGCAGATGGAAAATGCATGAAAATTACTAAGGAGCAATGAAGAATTCCTAAGCAATATTCAGAGTGAAAGAACTAGTGCAAACAGGAGCAATTAAGAATTCCTATTTATGACTAATTCTGAAGAAAACATACATAATAGCAGAGATTGAACACAGAGTGCTTTTAAACAAATTCTGGGCTATTCTTTTTCTCTGTTACTAAGATTATGGAACACACATGAATTTGCATACATAGAAAACATAAAAACACAGCGAAGAGAGACTTATTGATCCATAAAATGACGCAAGAATTCTGTAGCAGGTCCCAGGACGTCAATTCCACATTCAGACGGTTCAACACAGTGAAATTCAATAGCCTTTGTATTAAACGGTCTCAATAATTTACAGTGCAGTTCAGAGATGAAATCACCAACAATAAAACATATGAGTTAGGTCTATATATAAGAGAGTCTTTACAAAAATATCCCGTAGGAAAATATCTTAACAAAATAAATTTATCCATCTACTTTGCTGAATAGCAATAACTGAGGTGGAAACCCACGCAACAAGCAGAAGTAAATGGGTTGTACTGGCCGCCTTAGGTGTGTGGCTTTTGTTGACTTTTCGGCTTCTTTTTCGGCTGGTGGCTGTAGCTTTGGCTTGCGTTCCTGATGTGCTGCTTTTTGCCACCTGTGTTGGCTTTGTCTTAATGAGCATGCCAGCGTAGTTGACTTTCTTTCACTATTGCCTTGACACTTCAGCAGGGGCCTGTGCATGTGGCATTGCTGACCTGTAGCTGACCAAAAGGAAAAATAGAGATAAAGTTACCTTGGTAGAATCTCTAGCATTGACTACCACCAATTTTCTGTAGGCAACTGATGCCTTTGTATCTTTATCAAGGTCTCATCAGCCTCAGTATATCTGTAGAAGTTGGGTTGGACATCAAAAAGGTGGTTGATTTCATGTTGAATATAAAACAAATTTTCTAGCTTATCATAAAGATTCTGTCCAGAGGGAGGCCCTGTTTGTTCTGAGGTGCTTGAAGACGTTGTAATCTGATTAGAGGCAAAGTTGTTTACCCTGTTGGCATATTGCTCATGTGATAGCAGTTTCCCACTGCTGTTTACCAGATTGGGCAGTCCTCTACTCTGTAATGCTGCAAATCTCATTCTGAAGTCATTTATCTCCGTCTGCATTTCTTGGCACTTCCTCTCTAGAGTTTGCACAAAGCCTTTGAGGGTGAGCACCCTCTTCACAGTCGAAATAGTGTCTGTCCTGCTATTAATACTTAGAGCTGCCAATTGCTCCTTATTGTGAGTGTTCAGGAAGTGGATCATTCTGTTGGCCTCCTCAGGCATATTTCCCAATGATGCCCTGGCTCTCTGGATTTCAAACTGAGCTATATTTATCAGTTCTAATTGCTCATATATTGTTTGAATGGATGGCCATTGGTCAGTGATGGATTGGCCAATTTTGGCCCACAAAATTCTCTTCATTTCAGCTAGAGTTTTGTTCAGAGTAAGGTCCTTCTCCAGCTCCTTTATTCTTTTCTCCAAAGTTTTTATAGTCCTTGTCTTCTCAGCTACATCCATCTTTGATTTGTCATATTTTTCCTCAATTTTGGCCAGCTTCTCTTTGGCCTCTTTGAGCTCTGTCATTTGTAGTTCTAGAGTTTTTATCTCTTTCATCATCTCCTCCATGCTTAAGCTGGCCTCCTGCCCTGCTACTACTGTAGGCGCTGCTGGAATTGTTGCTGAAGTTGAGGCTGGAGCTGAGGCAGCTGCTGTTGCTGTTATATCAGTGGGAGGGACTGATGTGGTGACCGTAGGTGGAGCAGTCCCTAGAGGTAGAGATATTTGAGTTGGCTGTGAGATCAACCCTTCCTGTCTTCCTTGCAGTGATGCTTCCAAGGCACCCTCTGTTTCAATCAATCTCTTGTGCATTCTCATGAGTAAACTGACCACATCCTCTTCTTCTTTTTGCTGTGCTACTTCTGTGGTTTGAGGATGAATTGTAGGTGGCAGCCTGAGTTGTTTTTTGAGGGCTGCTATGTCTTCTTCTTTCTTTTTCATTAGAGCTTGCATGCCCTTGGGATCATTGGGATCATGTCCCAATTCTATAATGATCTCCTCCAAGGATTTAATTCTATTGTCCTTGGCTTGTGATGAAGCTTTCTCTAATTCTAGTTGAGTAGAAGTATTATGCAATGAATTTTGCAATCTATGAGCCAATAATGTTTTATCTGCCAAGGTAGAATATACCATCTCATCGGTCTGCTTGTGCAATTCAATCTGGTCCATTGGATGGATATCCTTGGAGAGAACTTCTAGATTGGTTATGATATAATCAGCAGCTGATTGGGGCTGTTGTGTGATAGGTATGAAATGACTGAGGGTCATTTTCCCTTCCTGGATATCATAGGCTGCCATTAGCCTTTGCTGATTAGTGGGAGCCATTCTTAGCAGTTGGTTGTAAAGTTGGAACCTCATTGGCTCATTTCTAGCTTTAATATCAGTGAATGCCTTCTTGATGTCAGAACCCTGTTTGCTTTGTTGTCTGGTGGATGTAACCTCCACACCTTGTTGTCTTTTTTGCTCTGGCTGGAAGGAGCTAGCTGATGTCTCCATACTTGGGGGAACTTGTTGTTCAGTTGGCCCCTCTGGCATTTCTTCTTCTGAAAAAGGATTTAATCTCTGTCTCTTTTCTCCTTGTTGATCTGTAGATGCCCCTGTGGGTGTCTCTTCCTGCCTGTCCCTTTTTTTTGCCTTTTCCTCATTAACAGGAGTTTGTAACACAGGAATTTTAGTCACTTTTGCTTGTGTTGAAGGGTCTTTCCCTTGACTTTGTTCATCTGTTGAAACTGGCCGGTCCGCCATAGTCTCTTGCTACTCTAAATGGTGCACCTCTTTACCTTTAGATGTCCTTGCTGGTGGGACACTTTCTTGGGCAGGCTACTGGGAAGCTGTGGCAGATGAGGTGCCTTCTCCAAGGTGCCAAGGAGATGTGAAAAACACCTGTCCAAAAGATTCCAAGTCAACTGATTTTTCAAGGTTTTTGATTGATTTTTATGTTATTTCTTCTTCAGTAAGCTCTTCCACTAGTGTGCCCTCTACCCATTCCTGCTGATAGGAATATCGTTCAATTTTAGGGATTTCGAAGTGCACATACCCTGTGAGCTTGTTTTTAACTCTTCTAGAGCTTATAAAATGTTCAGGGTGATATGGTGACCATAGGAAACTTTGTTTGAGCTTCAGTTTCTCCCCCAGAATGGTGTCAGCATCCTTCGATGCTTCTTCCCTTTTATTGAAGATAAAGGGGCCTAGTTGATGTCTTATTTTGAGCTGTTCTCTTTTCCTAGCACCATAAAAGTGAGTGAGATCTGCACTGTTGAATTGTCGATAGTACTATAAGGCAAAGAGTCTCATGGGGACATATTTTGGCAATCTGTAAGGGGCCAATTCACAACCATAAATCCTGATGACAGTGTGGTCTTGGTAATAGTACCAGTCACCAATGCTGTATCCCTTTGAGAGGTGCAGGATTCTCTGCATTTCAGCAGTGAGCCTGGGAGGAGGATCTGCTGACAATAAGCAAGTGGCTGGATAGACAAAGAGGTCAATAAACTCATAGTATGTGTATGGGGAGCTATTGACATGATGGAATACTGAGGACCAAAATATTACAGACCTTTTCTCTCCCTTAGCATCCAATTTCTTGAGGAAGACTGGGAAACTATCATGTTGATAGTACAACATAAAATGGTATATATATGCAGTGTATTTAAACACCCTTTCTCTTTCTAAGTTCATGAACTGCTCATGGATTTTGTTGGCTCTGGAGGTGGCATAATCATACTTGACAGCAGGGGGTTGTCTTGGAGCAAACATGGAAATTAGGACCAGGATAGTTTCATCCACAATCTCACTTGTTCTAAATCCCAAAATGTAGGAAATCATGTCTATGATCAGCCTACCAGTCTCATCAAACTAGGCATGGTGATAGGGAGGTGTAGAACTGAAGAATTTTGGAGGCATGAATATCTTGGTAATTCTGGTGATTTCTGCAGAGGACAACTTTGAGGCTTGATCCAGCAGGTGTTTCATGGTAAGAGGAACCAAAGGTTGAGTTGGCTTGAACTGCAACATCTCATTTATGGACTGAGGGGTGATGTAGAAGAGGACATTTCCTGAGGGACCCATCACTGCCCTTTGAGAAGGCTCATAATTAGCACAACACTGATGGATGAGGTCAGGGAAGACATTTACTGAAGGCAGGTAGTAAATTGGCATATTAGACTCCCATATTCCAAATGTGTCAGCTTTGTTTCTCTAACTATTCCTTATTTCACAGAAAGCCTGAAGGTGAGGCTTGTCTCCCTCCATGTCATTGATCTGAAAGTCTCTGTCAGCAAGAGGTATCCACTCTAACTCTTTGTGAGGTGCATTTAATGGTGCAATATTTAGGGCCACTGGAGCCTCCATGATTTATTGTGTTTACAGTTGGTTTTGAATATGTGTTTCAGAAGGAAATGGAATTCTAACACAGGGCTTCTTAACAGGAATGCTGCAATTTGAGCTTATATGGAAATGGCCTCTCTGGGCAGGATTTAAGAGGAGAAAAATGTCTTCAGAGTGTAAGCTAGGAAGCTAAGAAAATAGTGAAAAATTCGCTTCGCCTGCAAGTGATTTCTCAATCGTTTTACGGGCGGAAATGAGCTGAATTTGAAGTCTCAGGGGCAAATTGCAGAGGGCGATGAAGTAAACAAGTTTTCTTTGGAAGCAATGGTGAGTTTTTGAGTTGAAATGAGGAGGTCTAGCGGTTAAAACATATTTCAATCACATTTAACTCCTTCGGTGACTGTTTTAACACAGAAACTTAATAAAACAGGGTTTTTGGGCGAAAATTGGATAAATACCTGTTTATTCGTGACTTTGCGGTAAAATGCAGTTGCAGGTAGAGCCGAGGAGGTTAGGTTTGCAGGTTGAATACGCTCGGGTGGCAGACTAGGACGTTAATGCCGGATTGAACGTATTTTTCATGCAGGGACTTTAGCTATTGGTCGCGTAAAAACAAATAAAAACATCACTTTCGTGCGTTTTTAATGAAAATTTATGTTTTTTCAGACCTTTTGGCACTTTTTAGTGCTGACATCAGCATGAGGTCACACTTCCCTGTAGCATGGTACGGAGGGTGACGCGGCAGCTGAGGTGGATGGGTGACGGGGCGGACACGGTAGACTGTAGAGTAGTGTGGACGCTGACGTAGACACAAACATGGGGATGACGCGAGCGGCGGAGAGGACAAGTGGCAAGTGGTTTGCATCGGACCGCCTTTGGTATGGGGGCAGTTTCTGTCAGAGCGGGCCCGATGCAATAGGAATGGGCCACGCGTCCCTATGTATGATGGTGAAATCGCTTTCCATCGGGAAGTAACCTTCATACTGCGGGGTGGCTCCGATATCAATACAGGCCGTCAGATCTGTAGGGTCGGATCAGAGGGCTGACGGGATGCGTAGGTGTTGGTGTGATACGGCGCGAGGACCCGCCCGTATATTAAATATTATAAAAATATCGCGGGGGAAAAACTTTGGGTTAATGGGTTCATATGGTTTATATGGTGCAGGTATAGTTATTAATTCGATCAAATATCAAACTAACCCTAAGGGTTATATGCGCACCAAGGTTTGAAAGCGCGGTATGGTGGGAGGGTTTTGAGTGGTTGTTTATTTAACCTGAGGTTAAAATAAATCCCGAGGCTTATGGATGCGGAAGGGTTAACATAAAGTTCCAAATGATTTTAATATTCCCCAAACTAGGGTTATATGGCTATAGTGCCAAGGGGTAGGGATATTTAGTAGTTTGTTTTGGGGTTTTTATATAGTTTTTTGTAGAATAGGGGTAGGAAAATGAGTTAGGGAGCTAAAATAATAAAGTTAAATGTTAATATGACTTTATGGAATGGGACTGCATGAGTAAATGCCAAGTTTATAAAGTGAAAACTTAGGCATAAGAAAATGAAAGGGGTCAGAAACGATGATTTTTACACAAGAAATGTGGCTTCTTTCCACTAAGTAAACTCAGAGTTTGACTTAGCTTTTCTCATAAAATGAAGTGGAATAGGACTATTGGGCAGATCCTAAGGTCCTTAAGGGGATGTTAGTGACAGATTTGTGGGGGAATGAAAGGGGAGTTAGTGATGCTTCCGTTGTTATGTAACCAAACAACTGCCATGGTAGCAATGTCACTGATGATATGAGTCTTTCTTGACAAGACAAAAATGATGATACACTTGCTTCTGCAACCTCAAACTACCTACCCAGCCTAAGAGCTAGCATTTTTTCTTCCTTTTGATTGGGTGCACTTGAGCTTGCAAACCCTGATTTTCCTCTTTTCTTTTGACTGCCCTCCTATCTAAGTCTACCCTTATCTCTTTCAAGGGCTCAGATTAAGCAGTTGAGACCCTTTGTTTCTCTACCTATCTAATCATCTGCCAAGCTTAAACTGTTTGGACAGATCTTTATTCTCTATTCTAAAACAAGTAAATTTAAACATGACATAACCAGGATTGAACTGTCTGGTTATTCATCAACTGCTACAAAAATCAACCATCTGTACACAATGAAATCCTTGGACAATGGAACAGCAGTGGCATTTGAACTAGCACACTTTCTTGGCCTTTAGTTTACAAAATATGGAACCTTTGCAGCATGAAAAGATGAACATATTTGGCCCTTTCCATAGTGAATCATGCAAAATGAAACCTATTGGTATAGGAACCTAACAGATTCATCCTAAAGATATCATCTTTAGAATCTTTTGATCTGCAATAAGGTTGGTATTTATTTAGGAATATTCTTCTCATGCCATCCCAATTAGTTATTGCATATTCACCAAGTCCCATGAACCATCTTAATGCTGATGCTTTTAATGTTGCTAGGAAGAGTCTAAGCCTATGGGCACCATCTGTGTAGCCATATGTTCGACATACTATGTCGAACTCAAAGAAGAATGAATCTGGGTCTTCTGAAGCCATTTCATAAAAGCTTGGTAACATAGATGGAGGTATGTTTTTCATTTTTATTTCCTCATCATGATTTTCTCCTGATTCTTGAATAGGAAATTTAAAGGTTGACTCTTCCTCCTCTCTTCGATCTTGATTTTGTGGTCCTCTTGCTAATCCTCCTCCTTCCTTAGCCATTTTGATAGGTTCCTCTGTTGATTTAATTTCTTGTTCAGTGTCAGTTGTTTCAAAGAGAAGTTGTTTTAGTGATTTTTCTCCTTCTTGAGATTTTTCAAAATCAGTATGTTTAAGGAGAGATTGTTGAGTTATTTTACTACTTTCTCTTTTTATAGAGGATTAAGGGAGATGTTTCTTCTGTGATTTGTGTGCCAATAGAATTTGTCTCTCAATGAGTGTGAGTCTTTGCCCTGATCTCTGTTTATCCTCTAATTTTTGTATGGTGACTTTCCCAGCTGGTGTTGTGTGTTCAACTTTTCCTAAAGGGTCTGCTCCTAGTGGTGGGTTAGTTTTTGGATGGGGGCCTTTTATGAATCTACCTTTATCATCTCTAGATCTAGACATAAGTAAATATGACTTCTAAAATGATGAATTAAAATTAAATCTATGTTTTTGTTTGTTTTGTGTTTATTTTTTATTTTTTTATATTTTGTTTTTAGAAATCCTAGTTGCGCCTCCCCGGAAACAACGCCAAAATGTAGTGACCAATCCAGGGGTCTAGATTAGACTAAATTTAATGTCAACCAAGGTAAGTAAACTTAGAGGCACATGTCTAAAATTTATAGACCTAAAAGGATCTCATCTACCTAGATAAGTGTCTACTGTGATAGGCTACAACACTCTTTTACAAGAGATTGGAATATGTTTCCTTTCACAATTTAAACACCTATATCCTCTAGTTTAATTAGTTGTTCTAAAACAGAGTGTTACTAGTATGAGTCTTCAACCCTCTTACAAGGATATAGTTCACAAAAACTCTTTCCAGCTAACACACTAAGCATTCATGAAAACCAAAAACTCTTTTAAGCATACTAAAACTCAAATTCATGAAAACAGAGTCCATAGAGATACTTTGAAATTCACTGTTCAATTAAACCTTTTACAAGATCTTGTTCAATAATTTAGCAATTGAATTTTCAAGCTATCACCATGAATCATACAATAACACTCGCCAGAACTTCTAATTGAATTAATAAACTCACAAGCAAGGAAATAACATCAAACGCTATTCAGATCTGAAGGCTAAATCCTATGGAAATGAAATGTCAGTGTACCAAGCTTCACGTAGGGCCCTTCCACACTTCCATGACACACTTAGAAAACTTCAGGTGATGAAAACATTAACACATAAACACTACAATTGATGAAACACTGCATGTGATTAAGTTCTGGAAAATCAATTACATACAAGAACAGAGTTCTGGAATACACAGTCTTAACTCTGCTCTTGTCTCCTCCAGCATTTCTCCTAGTTATTACAATTTACATCCAAATGTACATGCATTATCGCTTTAGATGTTTCTGCTTTTACAATAAAAAAGGCTAGGTCCATTTTTTTTCTAATCCTAACTGATTTCTAAAACAAAACGAAATCAGTTTAGGTAACTTCAGATTTTTGCTGCTTTTACAACCAAAAAGGCTGGGTTTGACCACCATTGACCATGTATTTAGGAGCCCCAGATTCGATGCTAAATAGATCTTCCACCATGTATGCACATCCTAGATCACATCCTTATCCTCTGTTTCGATTTTCCTGCCATGCCACGTGTCACAACATAAACCAATTACAGGAATTCATGACATCCCGTAAATTTGTTGAAAATTTCAAATTTTTTAACATAAAAATCCACAAATTAAATTTAATGTAAAATAACAATTATAATGCTTCATTAATCAATTTCAATGGATTATGAGGGGTTTGTGGGAGAAAATGATAGATAAATGATGGATTTTTATAAGAAAAGAATGGCAATAAAATAGTACCAACAGTAAACTTATGAAACACCTTGTAAGGGCCATAGTACTTGGGTAATAATTTAATATCTTTCTTAGCTTGTTTGAGGGGCATTTTTTTGTATGATTGTAGCTGTAAAAGTACACAATCATCGACATCAAAACTCCTTTCATTCTGATGCCAATTTTCCTATTGTTTCATTTCATTTTGCACCAAACTTAGCTTATCCATTAGGGGAATTTTGAGGTCTAAAATAGGCCTCCTAAGGAAATTATAAGCTAATAGTGGAATAATAAAATAAGATTAGATTACATCATCAAATTTTAGAGGGAACAAAGAAAAACTATTTTTTAACTAGTATTTTCAACTTATCTCCGTATGGGTTTACTCAAATTTCGAGCGAAAACACTCGTTGGATGAAATATTTAATTCATCATCTAAGAAGTACCCATTTTGCTTACTTTCAATAGACTATGTTATACAAAAAATGAGAAATACATGAAAAACGTGATTGCAATAACGTTTTTTCATGTATTTCTCATTTTTCGTGTAATAAGGTCCATCGAAAATATGCAACATGGGTACTCCTTAGATGAAGAATTAAATTTTGAATCCAAAAATTATTTTGACTCGAAATTTGAGTAAAACCTTAGGGAGATAAGTTAAAAATAAGAATTGAAAAAGTAGTTTTATTATTTTATTAGTTTTTAACCTTTTTACTTTCTACTCCAGAAATGGTGAATCATCCCCCATGGTTGACATCATCATCTTGAGTCCTATTGGTTCTTATAAATTTTATTTTGGTTGTACATTTTTCTTAGGAGGCCCATTTTAGACCTGAAAATTATCCGTAATGCTTTTAGTGTTGAATAACTTGTTACTGATGCTCGATGTGATCTTCCACTTCTTGAAACTTAGAATTATCTCTTTAATATGATGTGATGGAGGGTGGATGATATCCATAAAGTTCCATAAATGAGGTCATTTTTGTTGCGGTATGGAAGAAAGTGATATACCATCATTCTAATGGGAGCATCTATATGATCCATTGTGTGTTTTTTATCAAATTCAGAAGAATGAATATTTTCTTCCAATTTTTTTTTACTATCTTAGTTTTCCCATGAGATTGAGGATGATAAGATGAGCTATGATATATTTGAGTACCAAGATAGGAAAATAATTATATCTAAAAATTTCCAGTGAAAATGGGATCTCTATCACTTACAATATTCTTTGTGTTTCCATGTAACTTTTGAAATTTTTTCGTAATGTAGTAGCGACTGTACTGGATTTGAAAATATGAGATAGTGCACAAAAGTGTTCATACTTGGTAATTATATCGACTACCAGCATGATGACACTCTTTACATTAGAATTTAGTAAACATATGATAAAACCAATTAAGAAAACTTCCCAATGCTGAATTTGAATGACTAATGGTTGTAAAAGAATGGGGGTGTTAATTTTCTCAACCGTAATTTGTTGGATAACCAAACATTCCACCACAAATTTTTGAATATCAGATTTAGGTGCATCCTAAAAAAATCCTTCTTGTCCCTGTGGTAAGTTTTTAAAAAACTTGAGTGTCATCCTATAGCAGAGGTGTGCTATTCTAAGAGGACCCTTTGTTTCATTTGGGAGTTCTTACATAGATATTGTTGACCTTTGTACCAAAGTGAATACTTTTTCCAAATATATGAATTAGATGCACTTGGATCTTACTACAACTTTTAAATTATTTTCCATATCTATTCATTATTCTTCCATTCATCCATTGTTTCATTTATCTAATGAGGTTGGATAATAGAAATGGCACAAAGAAATGCTTCCACATCTGCATCCCTTCCTGAGAGTGCATCTACAAAAACAATTTTCTTCCCTTTTTTTAGATGATTTCAAAGTCATAATCCGACATCTTTGTGACCCATTTGTGTTTCTCTTCTGAAGATATTTTTTCTAGGAAGTATTTAAGACTATCATGATCTGATTTTGCCTCGAAGTGTCTTCCCATTAGGTAAGGGTGCCATTTTTTCAGTGCATGTAGTATTTCCAATGTTCCCTTCTCTTAAATAGGTTTCTATAAATATTTCCCTTTATTGGAAAACTTTCAAAATAAATGGGTCTTCCTTCACATTAAAACACCAACAATGTCATTTCCTTAGGTATCACATTCCACATTAAAGGTTTTTGTGAAGTATGGTGTAGCTAATACTGGAGCTTGAAATATTTCTTCTTTAAGATGTTCAATGGCCTCACTTGCTTTTGGAGTCCACAAAAATGAAAATTTATTTAGTAACATTGTTAGAGGTGCTACTATCTTCTCATAATTCCTAAAAAACTTGCGATAATACCCTATCAACTCGAGAAATCCTCGAAACATACCTTAAATTTGTTGTGATTTTCCATTCCTTAATGGGTTTAATTTTGTTAGTGTCTCCCTTAACACCCTCATGGTATACAATATGACCCAAATATTCCACTTCCTGTACCCAAAATAAGAATTTGGAGGAATCTGCATACAATTGTTTCTCCTCCAATAGTTTGAAAGGCCAGGCAACATAATGAACATGATCTTTCCAAGGCTTGTTATAAATTAGTATATCATCAAAAAAATAGTAACACCAATTTTATAAGGAATGGTTTGAAAGTGGAATTAATCAAACCTTGAAATGTGGAAGGTGCATTAGTAAGACCAAAAGGCGTTACCAAAAATTCATAACGACCTTCATGCATTCTAAATGTTGTTTCCAAAATGTCATCTATCTTCATTCCAATTTTATGATTTCCTCTATGAATATCTAGCTTTGTGAAGTAAATTGCTCCATGTAGCTCATCCAACAATTCATCAATGACAAGGATGGGAAACTTATATTTAATGGTGATATTGTTGAGCTCTCTATAATCTAGACACACATGCCCTTTTCCATCCCTCTTGAGCACCAATATTACTGGAGAAGAGAAAGAATTTTTTCTAGGTTGAATTATACCCACCTCTAGCATTTCTTCAACCATACATTCAATTTCACTCTTTTGGGCATAAGGAAATCTATAAGGTCTAATTTTTGGAGGTACACTTCATAGAAGTAATTGAATAGCATTAAAATGATCACAGATATATGGGAGACATTTAGTAGCCTCAGATACCCTAGAATTATTATTAAAGACTTTTAGAGATGTAGAGAAAATGATGACTTAGATGTTTGAACATCTAGTGAACACAATTGCATAATTACCCATCATTGTTCCTTCTTCAAAGGCTTGTTCATTCCATTAGAGTTTATTATCCTCCTATTTTTCCTTGTGATACCCTTCAAATCAATTTCATTTCCTTCTGAGACAATTTTCAAGAGACATTCTTGAAAATAAATATCTATCGCCCCTAAAGATTGTAACCATTGGACTGCTAATACAACATTCACAACACCCATTGTAATCTAGAGAATTGGGGTATTCAATACATCTCCCCCCATGGGTATATTGATATTATGGCACTTCCCTCACTAATTTACATTTCTTACATTTGCAACCATCACTTGAAGCTGTTGTTGGAGATAAAAAGTGATTCAAATCCTTGGGTACCTTACAATGAATAGAATTATGAGTACTACCTGAATCAATCAAGAATGCATTACAAGATATGTTTGGATTCATTTTTTTTTTAGCCCTCGGGTTGGTTCCTGGTGTATATCTTCTTCTTTTCATGTTTCTTATTCCCTTTATTCCCCCTCTTCATAATGTATGCAAAATAATTTCTTCTAAGCACACTTATGACCATTAGTGTATTTTCCATCACAACTTTAACAAAGCCCTTTTATTTTTTTTCTTCTAGTTTTTGTGGTATCAACCTTGTAGGTTGTGGGAAGATAAGAATGACAACACTTCCATCTCTATACTTGTAAGTGGCAGACCTCCTTGTTGCCATAATTTTTATTTCAACTTTTCTTACCACCCTGAATTCATTCTCCAATGACTTAGGTTCCCAAAGTTGAACCTAATGTTAGATGTTACGCTTTGATGTCCTTATGAAAAAGTCAATGCGATGCTTGTATGGAATATCAATTACCTAAATATTAAATATTTTCATGTCCTCAATGTGCTCCCCAAATAAACCCTTTTGTTTGAGATTGAATATTGAGGTAATGATTGGGTGGAGAGGTGAAGTCCCACTTTCAGTTAATTAACATTAAAAGATAATAAGATAAGTTTCTCACTTGTATACCTGGCACACTGAAAAGATGACTATTGTTGTTATGTGGTATGTGCATGTATTAGTATTGTTAATGGAGGGATATGTTATTCCTATCTATCTATGGTGATATTCCTTATGTATATGTGAATTTCTCATGGTTATAAGGAGGCTTGGAGTCCTTTTTGTCAAGCTAGTATGTTCATGAAGTGAAAAGCTGTTTGTATGGTTTTGAGTGACTGCAAATTGTGGTTGACTAAGTTATTATAGTGTATGAAATTCCATCAACTAGTATGTTATGGAAATTAAAGCTCTCAACATGTTCAAGATCGTGGTCATCCTTTCTAAGTAGGGATTGAGTATGATAAATCATATGGTGTAATAGTCAGATGTCATTAATGGAAATCTAATCAACAAGAAGGTGAGGTCGATATTTTGTCAAGAGGGTGGTTGTTACATTGTTAGACAATTAGTGAAAAGGGGTTAAGGCATAAGTTGACGACGGGAAAACCAATATAGCATCACTCTGAGTTGACTAAAGGGTACTCAAATTCTTTGTTTGGTTAAGGCATGAGTTGATTCGATAGGTGATACCTTTTGCATAGTTATATAGGTGTCGAGTTTCCATGATGAACACTCAGTAGATGGCATGCGGCCATTACAGGCAAACCGAAATTGTTAGGGTACCTAATTCATCCAATTTTAATTACTAATGAGGTAGTGGTTTGTTCTTTACATACATGTATGAATTTTCCTTTATAGGCTAGAGGTCACTAAAGAGCATGGGACATATTCATTTTTTCCATCACAGACCAAAGTTACGAGGGGTTTTTTAAATTTCATGTATTAATCTTACTATTTTTTAGCCTAGATGAAGGTTTTCACTAGCTAGTAGCATTAAGTCATTGTTGGCTTGGATTAGGTCTCTTATAGGTTAACTGGTTGGGTCATTTTGACTAATATCATATAGTTTTGGTAAGTCAAACAGTTAGGGTATTTTGACTAATCTTGTTTAATCATGGTAAGTTGACTAGTTGGGTCATTTTTACTAATCCTTTCTAGTCGTCAAAGTTGACTAGTTGGGTTATTTTGACTAATCCCATATAATCGTGCTAACTTGATTATTTTTGGTAAATTGAGTATTGGTAGTAAGTCAACTACTACTGGTATGTTCACTATTGGTGGTAAGTTGTCAAGTAGTCATAAGTCAAAGTGATAGGTTGTCTCGATTTATTTTGTCATGTTGACTCATCAAGTTTGGTCAACTAATTGGGCTATGTTAAAAAGAACTCAACCAACTGAGAATGAGAGTGCCTTTCAAATTTAGTTTTGTAGGCTTTAGAGAAGTAGAAAGTTTATAACCCCATTTCCATAATGAGGAAATAGGGGTCGGATTAGGACGAAGTAACACCTCCCATTCGGCTTAGACGAATTAATGGGGGTCGAGGTAATGTTACACTCTACTCCCTTTCTCCAACTGACACTTATTTTAACCCTACCGCTCCCTTCATTCCCCCCTTCCTTTCTCTCTCTTGCTTTGTTCTTCCTTCACTCCCATTGTCTCTCACCCTCCCTTCCTCTCTCCCTTATCTCTCTCCCCCCTCCACTCATCCGCTTCATCAAACTCTCCCTCTCTCTCTCGTCGCCACTTGTCCCCACTTCTTTCACACCCCTTTCTCTCTCTTACTGTCTCATCCAACATCTCTCACACACTTAATCTCCCATCCATTTCTCACTCTTCCCCACCTCTCCAACCACATTCACCTCCTATCTCCTCTCCCTCTCTACTCTGCTATATGTACCTTTCTCGTCCACTCACCTCCTCCCTCTCATCATATTTATTTATATCTCACCCCCTCAGTGAAGCATCACTCACCCTTATTCGACAATGTGTGTATCTAAGAAGATTATTTGTGCTTTTCTAATTTATGTGTACTTTCAGAACAAAAGTGCATTCTCTTATGACTAAGTGATCACAATTGTGGTGTTTTGGAATGCAAACATATGAAATATTTCATTTTGCATAATGCATATATATATATATATATATATATATATATATATATATATATATATATATATAGATATAGATATCTCAATTTTTGACATTATTTGTTTATAGGATAAACAAATACATTGCCTACAAGACTATAAACACATATAGAGTTCATTGCGATTTTTTTTTTTATATAGATAGATATATATAGTTTAGTACTTTTTATAGATTTTTGAATGAACATACATCACAATCTTAAGATATATCCATCTATTATTTATGCCTTCACTTTTTGCAACTTAGAAATTTAGAAAAGGATATATTGATGCTCTATAAAACACAAAGACAGAGACCTACAATCTAAAAGTAAATCAAAATTGTTTGATAATATTTAAAATGCATTCTTATTTGCGAGTAGAGATGTTCTGTATACCAATATGATCTTAGATGTTATCACATAATGTTACACTAAATAATAATAATAATAATAATAATAATAATAATAATAATAAGAATAATAAGTCAATGTTGGCTATAAATAATATACTCCAACTTCCACCTTAATTTTAAGTCAAACTTGATACAAAGAGATAAAGTAATTGAAATTTAAAGGAGACAAATTACATTTAGTATGAGGGAGATATGTAATTCCTTGACTACTTAATATTGAGTTGACAAATGGTGTGCAAAAATAATATTATTGATATTACATGATATGTAATTCTTTCTATATTCAATTGACATGTAAGATTAAAGAAAATATTAATAACAAAGATATATTTTACAATTAGATATAAATATAACACATATATAGAGGTCTTATTCCATTAACTAGTTCTTTCTAATTTAAAGTATATATTTTACTATTACATATAAATAACACACACATAGAGAGATCTTATTCCATGAACAAGTTATTTCTAATTCAAAGTATAGAGATTTGTAATTTCTTCAATGTGGAGTATATATAGAGAGAGGGAGAGAGAAAGTTATGTAATTATTTTTTTAAATGTTAATAATAAAGGTAATTCTATATATTATAAAAAAAAAAGTGAAAATAAAAGAATTTGTATGGTTAAATAATTTTATTATTGTGTTGTTCAAAATTATCATATATTTGTTTTAGCTCTAGATTTAAAGAGAGATAAGAGAATTCAAATGTCTTGAGTTGCAAATCTTTCTTTAGGTTTTGCACTAAAAAACAGATTTGGATATTGAGAGGTTTAAACCCTCTAAAAACTTGGCAGATATAGAGTTAAGATGAATTTATATTGATTTAGACATTAGCTATATATATATAATATTAAGACACTTTTACGTACTTTATTAGAATACCTTGTGAAATTGCCATTATCAATTTTGAAAAAAAAATGTGCATATGAAAAAGGGCCATATATTTTTTAAATTTTACCCTTTTTATAATAAAATTTTATCTTACTCAAAATTAATATCGAGAACACATCATTACTTAAAAAAAAAAATAGAAATTTTAGCATTATATAGTATTATCATAAATAAAAACCATATCTAAAAAGTTAATTCATTTTATTCCATTTTAAACCAATTGCTCCAAAACCTTATAAAAAAAAATCCAATTGTTCGTAGAAGGGCATAAAGAGAGTTATTTACAGTGCCTTCTCAAAAACCTTTCATATATACCAATCAGCGCCGTACGCATTAATGCGACATTCTAACATAAAAGTGACGGAGGCTGCTGTTGTCCCGTTGCCGGGACTTGCACTTTTCCTATTCTACACGTAGCTCCGCATTTTATAATGGTCAAAGGGAAGTCCGAGTAAACAATATATGTGTTCTATGTTAAGAAATTAAGGATATTTTCAGAAGGACCACGGGAATAGCATCATGATAATACAGAGTAGATCATTTTCAAAGGAAAAAAAACATCAACGTACGCAAAAGAAAATGATAAATACGCTAAAGTTAGGGAAGATAGATAGATTAAAACAGATAAAATCTACCAGGTTAATGTCTCTAAAAAAAGTAAAGTTCCAATGCCTTATATTTGAGCTGGATTTACAGAATCAATACGTCAGCTTCACCAGCTTTTTGTGGTGAATTATCACTGTACCATGAAAAAATCGCAAAAAGTTTGGAGTGGAATAAATTTGTGGAGATGGGAACACGATCCGTGCTTATAGTGATTCCATTCTCTCGTCCAACTCCATATTAGCGGTTGTCAAATCCTTCTTTGCCAAAAAATAAATTATGTATTTAAAATTTCCAGTGAAAATGGGATCTCTATCACTTACAATACTCTTTGTGTTTCCATGTAACTTTTGAAATTTTTCCATAATGTAGTAGCCATTGTACTGGATTTGAAAATATGAGATAGTGCACAAAAGTGTTCATACTTGGTAATTATATCAACTACCACCATGATGGCACTCTTTACATTAGAATTTAGTAAACCTATGATAAAACCAATTAAGAAAACTTCCCAATGCCAAATTTGAATGACTAATGGTTGTAAAAGAATGGGGGTGTTAATTTTCTCAATCGTAATTTGTTGGATAACCAAACATTCCACCACAAATTTTTGAATATCAAATTTAGGTGCATCCTAAAAAAATCCTTCTTGTCCATGTGGTAAGTTTTTAAAAAACTTGAGTGTCATCCTATAGGAGAGGTGTGTTATTCTAAGAGCACCCTTTGTTTCATTTGGGAGTTCTTACATAGATATTGTCGACCTTTGTACCAAAGTGAATACTTTTTCCAAATATATGAATCAGATGCACTTGGATCTTATTACAACTTTTAAATGATTTTCCATATCTCTTCATTATTTTTCCATTCATCCATTGTTTCATTTATCTAATCAGGTTGGATAATAGAAATGGCACAGAGAAATGCTTCCACATCTGCATCCCTTCCTGAGAGTGCATCTACAACAACAATTTTCTTCCCTTTTTTTAGATGATTTCAAAGTCATAATCCGACATCTTTGTGACCCATTTGTGTTTCTCTTCTGAAGATAATATTTTTTCTAGGAAGTATTTAAGACTATCATGATCTAATTTTTCCTCAAAGTGTCTTCCCATTAGGTAAGGGTGCCATTTTTTCAGTGCATGTAGTACTTCCAATGTTCCCTTCTCTTAAATAGGTTTCTATAAATATTTCCATTTATTGGAAAACTTTCAAAATAAATGGGTCTTCCTTCACATTAAAACACCAACAATGTCATTTCCTTAGGTATCACATTCCGCATTAAAGGTTTTTGTGAAGTATGGTGTAGCTAATACTGGAGCTTGAAATATTTCTTCTTTAAGATGTTCAATGGCCTCACTTGCTTTTGGAGTCCACAAAAATGAAAATTTATTTAGTAATGTTGTTAGAGATGCTACTATCTTCTCATAATTCTTAAAAAACTTGCGATAATACCTTATCAACTCGAGAAATCCTTGAAACATACCTTAAATTTGTTGTGATTTTCCATTCCTTAATGTGTTTAATTTTGTTAGGGTCTCCCTTAACACCCTCATGGTATACAATATGACCCAAATATTCCACTTCCTGTACCCAAAATAAGAATTTTGAGGAATCTGCACACAATTGTTTCTCCTCCAATAGTTTGACAGACTAGGCAACATAATGAACATGATCTTTCCAAGGCTTGTTATAAATTAGTATATCATCAAAAAAATAGTAACACCAATTTTATAAGGAATGGTTTGAAAGTGGAATTAATCAAACCTTGAAATGTGGAAGGTGCATTAGTAAGACCAAAAGGCGTTACCAAAAATTCATAACGACCTTCACGCATTCTAAATGTTGTTTCCAAAATGTCATCTATCTTCATTCCAATTTTATGGTTTCCTCTATGAATATCTAGCTTTGCGAATTAAATTGCTCCATGTAACTCATCCAACAATTCATCAATGACAAGGATGCGAAAATTATATTTAATGGTGATATTGTTGAGCTCTCTATAATCTAGACACACATGCCCTTTCCCATCCCTCTTGAACACCAATATTACTGGAGAAGAGAAAGAATTTTTGCTAGGTTGAATTATACCCACCTCTAGCATTTCTGCAACCATATATTCAATTTCACTCTTTTGAGCATAAGGACGTCTATAAGGTCTAATTTTTGGAGGTACACTTCATAGAAGTAATTGAATAGCATGAACATGATCACAAATATATGGGAGACATTTAGGAGTCTCAGATACCCTAGAATTATTATTAAGGACATTTTAGAGATGTAGAGAAAATGATGACTTAGATGTTTGAACATCTAGTGAACACAATTGCATAATTACCCATCATTGTTCCTTCTTCAAAGGCTTGTTCATTCCATTAGAGTTTATTATCCTCCTATTTTTCCTTGTGATACCCTTCAACTCAATTTCGTTTCCTTTTGAGACAATTTTCAACAGACATTCTTGAAAATAAATATCTATCACCCTAAGAGATTGTAACCATTGGAATGCTAATAAAACATTCACAACACCCATTGTAATGGAGAGAATTGGGGTATTCAATACATATCCCCCCATGGTTATATTGATATTACGGCACTTCCCTCACTAATTTATATTTCTTACATTTGCAACCATCACTTCAAGCTGTTGTTGGAGGTAAAAAGTGATTCAAATCCTTGGGTACCTTACAATGAATAGAATTATGAGTACTACCTAAATCAATCAAGAATGCATTACAAGATATGGTTGGATTCAATTTTTTTTTAGCCCTCGGGTTGGTTCCTGGTGTATATCTTCTTCTTTTCATGTTTCTTATTCCCTTTATTCCCTCTATTCATAATGTATGCAAAATAATTTCTTCTAAGCACACTTATGACCATTAGCGTATTTTCCATCACAACTTTAACAAAACCCTTTTATTTTTTTTCTTCTGGTTGTTGTGATATCAACCTTGTAGGTGGTGGGAAGATAAGAATGACAACACTTCCATCTTTATACTTGTAAGTTGCAGACCTCCTTGTTGCCATAATTTTTATTTCAACTTTTCTTACCACCCTAAATTCATTCTCCAATGACTTAGGTTCCCAAAGTTGAACCTAATGTTAGATGTTACGCTTTGACGTCCTTATGAAAAAGTCAATGAGATGCTTCTATGGAATATCAGTTATCTCAATATTAAATATTTTCATGTCCTCAATGTGCTCCCCAAATAAACCCTTTTGTTTGAGATTGAATATTGAGGTAATGATTGCGTGGAGAGGTGAAGTCCCACTTTCAGTTAATCAACATTAAAAGATAATAAGATAAGTTTCTCACTTGTATACGTGGCACACTGAAAAGATGACTATTGTTGTTATGTGGTATGTGCATGTATTAGTATTGTTAATGGAGGGATATGTTATTCCTATCTATCTATGGTGATATTCTTTATGTATATGTGAATTTCTCATGGTTATAAGGAGGCTTGGAGTCCTTTTTCTCAAACTAGTATGTTCATGAAGTGAAAATTTGTTTGTATGGTTTTGAGTGACTGCAAATTGTGGTTGGCTAAGTTATTATAGTGTATGAAATTCCATCAACTAGTATGTTATGGAAATTAAAGCTCTCAACATGTTCAAGATCCTGGTCATCCTTTCTAAGTAGGGAGTGAGTATGATAAATCATATGGCGTAATAGTCAAACGTAATTAATGGAAATCTAATCAACAAGAAGGTGAGGTCGATATTTTGTCAAGAGGGTGGTTGCTACATTGTTAGGCAATTAGTGAAAAGGGGTTAAGGAATAAGTTGACAACGGGAAAACCAATACAGCATCACTCTGAGTTGACTAAATGGTACTCAAATTCTTTGTTTAGTTAAGGCATGAGTTGATTCGATAGGTGATACCTTTTGCATAGTTATATAGGTGTCGAGTTTCCATGATGAACACTCAGTAGATGGCATGCGGCCATTACATGCAAACCTAAATTGTTAGGGTACCTAATTCATCCAATTTTAATTACTAATGAGGTAGAGGTTTGTTCTCTACATACATGTATGAATTTTCCTTTATAGGCTAGAGGTCACTAAGGAGCATGGGACATATTCATTTTTTCCATCATAGACCAAAGTTACGAGGGGATTTTTTAATTTCATGTATTAATCTTACTATTTTTTAGCCTAGATGAAGGTTTTCACTAGCTAGTAGCATTAAGTCTTTGTTGGCCTAGATTAGGTCTCTTATAGGTTAACTAGTTGGGTCATTTTGACTAATCTTGTTTAATCATGGTAAGTTGACTAGTTGGGTAATTTTTACTAATCCTTTCTAGTCGTCAAAGTTGACTAGTTGGGTTATTTTCACTAATCCCATATAATCGTGCTAAGTTGATTATTTTTGGTAAATTGAGTATTGGTAGTAATTCAACTACTACTGATATGTTCACTATTGGTGGTAAGTTGTCAAGTAGTCATAAGTCGAAGTGATAGGTTGTCTTGATTTATTTTATCATGTTGACTCATCGAGTTTGGTCAACTAATTGGGTTATGTTAAAAAGAACTCAACCAACTGAGAATGAGAGTGCCTTTCAAATTTAATTTTGTTGGCTTTAGAGAAGTAGAAAGTTTATAACCCCATTTCCATAATGAGGAAATAGGGGTTAGATTAGGACAAAATAACAGCTCCGATTTGGCTTAGACGAATTAATGGGGGCCGAGGTAATGTTACACTCTACTCCCTTTCTCCAACCACATTCACCTCCTATCTCCTCTCCCTCTCTACTCTGCTATATGTACCTTTCTCGTCCACTCACCCCCTCCATCTCATCATATTTATTTATATCTCACCCCCTCACTGAAGCATCACTCACCCTTATTCAACAATGTGTGTACATCTAAGAAGATTATTTGTGCTTTTCTAATTTATGTGTACTTTCAGAACAAAAGTGCATTCTTTAATGACTAAGTGATCACAATTGTGGTGTTTTGGAATGCAAACATATGAAATCTTTCATTTTGCATAATATATATATATATATATATATATATCAATATTTGACATTATTTGTTTATAGAATAAACAAATACATTGCCTACGAAACTATAAACACATATAGAGTTCATTGGGATTTTTTTTTTATATATAGATAGATATATATAGTTTAGTACTTTTTATAGATTTTTGAATGAACATACATCAAAACTTAAGATATATCCATCTATTATTTATGCCTTCACTTTTTGCAACTTAACTATTTAGAAAAGGATATAATGATGCTCTAGAAAACACAAAGACAAAGACCTACAATCTAAAAGTAAATCAAAATTGTTTGGTAATATTTAAAATGCATTCTTATTTTCGAGTAGAGATGTTCTCTATACCAATATGATCTTAGATGTTATCACATAATGTTACACTAAATAATAATAATAATAAGAATAATAATAAGTCAATGTTGGCTATAAAAAATATACTCCAATTTCCACCTTAATTTTAAGTCAAACTTGATACAAAGAGATAAAGTAATTGAAATTTAAAGGAGACAAATTAAATTTAGTATGAGGGAGATATGTAATTCCTTCACTACTTAATATTGAGTTGACAAATGGTGTGCAAAAATAATATTATTAATATTACATGATATGTAATTCTTTCTATATTTAATTGACATGTAAGATTAAAAAAAATATTAATAACAAAAATATATTTTACTATTAGATATAAATATAACACATATATGGAGGTCTTATTCCATTAACTAGTTCTTTCTAATTTAAAATATATATTTTACTATTACATATAAATAACACACACATAGAGACATCTTATTCCATGAACAAGTTATTTCTAATTCAAAGTATAGAGATTTGTAATTTCTTCAATGTGGAGTATATATAGAGAGACGGAGAGAGAAAGTTATGTAAGTATTTTTTTAAATGTTAATAATAAAGGTAATTCTATATATCATAAAAAAGAAGTGAAAATAAAAGAATTCTTATAGTTAAATAATTTTATTATTGTGTTATTCAAAATTATCATATATTTATTTTAGCTCTAGATTTAAAAAGAGATAAGAGAATTCAAATGTCTTGAGTTGCAAATCTTTCTTTAGGTTTTGCACTAAAAAACAGATTTAGATATTGAAAGGTTTAAACCCTCTAAAAACCCGGCGATATAGAGTTCAGATGAATTTATATTGATTTAGACATTAACTATATATATAAAAAAAATATTAAGACACTTTTACATACTTCATTGGAATACCTTGTGAAATTGCCATTATCAATTTTGAAAAAAAAATGTACATATGAAAAAGGGCAATATATTTTTTAAATTTTACCCTTTTATAATAAAATTTTATCTTACTCAAAATTAATATCGAGAACACATCATTACTTTAAAAAAAAAATATAGAAATTTTAGCATTATATAGTATTATCACAAATAAAAACCATATTTAAAAAAATAAATTCATTTTATTCCATTTTAAAACAATTGCTCCAAAACCTTATAAAAGAAAAATCCAGTTGTTCGTAGAATGGCATAAAGAGAGTTATTTACAGTGCCTTCTCAAAAACCTTTCATATATACCAATCAGCGCCGTACGCATTAATGCGACATTCTAACATAAAAGAGACGGAGGCTGCTGTTGTCCGGTTGCCGGGACTTGCACTTTTCCTATTCTACACGTAGCTCCGCATTTTATAATGGTCAAAGGGAAGTCCGAGTAAACAATATATGTGTTCTATGTTAAGAAATTAAGGATATTTTCAGAAGGACCACGGGAATAGCATCATGATAATACAGAGTAGATCATTTTCAAAGGAAGAAAAACATCAACGTACCCAAAAGAAAATGATAGATACGCTAAAGTTAGGGAAGATAGATAGATTAAAACAGATAAAACCTACCAGGTTAATGTCTCTAAAAAAAGTAAAGTTCCAATGCCTTATATTTGAGCTGGATTTACAGAATCAATACATCAGCTTCGCCAGCTTTTTGTGGTGAATTATCACTGTACCATAAAAAAATCGCAAAAATTTTGGAGTGGAATAAATTTGTGGCGATGGGAACACGATCCGTGCTTATAGTGATTCCATTCTCTCGCCCAACTCCATATTAGCGGTTGTCAAATCCTTCTTTGCCAAAAAAGAAATTATGTATTCAAAATCCACTCTCTCACAGGGAATGGTGAGTCCCATGTGGTGATGGAATCCATACTCTTCCTTGGCCGCCTCCAACAGCGATTGGAATAGAGGATAATTCAAATAAGACGTAGGAATTACAAATCGACTGCGGTCGCTTCCAACATACACTGCAAAGTGTCCTTTGGGAACATCAATTAGAGGGCTCTCATTGAGAAGCTCATATTCATTACAATCGCCTGCGAAAAAACTTATCTTCCTTTTTCCAGGAGAGCAGGCGTACAAAATAGTCCTTTGGGCATTTGCAAGCATCGGAAACTTGCTCCTTATCTTCCTAAAAAATTGTAATGGGCTTATCTTATTTCCCATTGAAACAATTTTCAGTAGAGGACCTCTGACACACGAATCAATATGGATTTTATCATCTATGATTCGGAACGAAATATAGCACAAAGTAATGGGTTGATATTTGTGCAAATTAGGGTTTCTGGAAGTGGAAAATTTAGAAAACCTCACTGCCGTTGTTCACGTTCTAGGGATGGACAAAATTCGCAAAATGGCTGTATTCGTTTGATAGTCTTGCTTGGTGCGCCATTGTGTGCCATTTACTCTCGGTTTGTTTACCCTCCCGGTTGGTTGAAATAAATAAATCACAAAGTCAAAGTCGCTCTTTGTTCATTTCAATCACGGCACGCATGATAGCGAACTATTCAGTGGGCTGGGAATTTGTGGGTATTTTAATAATAAAAAAATGAAGGCTTTAGTACAACAATATCGATGGTCGTTGCACGTGCAATGGAGTTGTTGGCTAGTTTTGAATTCAAATTTTCTGCTATGTCGGTTTTGGAGAGACATATAAATTTATTCTTTACACTAATATGTTTATGTTGGGCGGCCTTGATTAGACATGGATATAAATTTATTCTGTAAAATGATTTAGTCCTATAACGTGGGGCGGCTGACGGAAAATACCGTATTTTTATTTCATATCTTAACGTAATATGATGTGGCTACTGTTGACAAATGCTACTCTTTAAAGATTGAATAATAAACATAACAAAATGTTTCATAGTTAGGGTTTTGACACTGAATGTTGTTGTGAAGAAGACATCACATAAAGCAGCGAGAGTTGATAAGAGGCTAAAATTACATTTGCTGTGCATTCAGTTGGTAATGATACTACAGGTTGAATATATGTTCACTAGTGTTTATGTCCATGGTATATTGGTTTCCCATAATGAGACATTGACTCGATCATGTTGCTTTTTAAAATTGAGATGTTCAGGTAACAATGTCACGTGAGGATTATCTGATACCTGTTATCATAATTCAGATGTTTGGTCAAGGATATCCGATACCTGTTATAATAATTCATAAACTTGGTCAAGGATAGTAGGTGCACATTTCTTTTTGACCTCAGAAATTAAGAAAGCGAAATTGTTTCTAGAATACTTCTTATAGTAACTAAAAAAAATTAGTTATGGATAGTACGTGTACGGTTCGTTTGGATTCCCGAGGAAATGACGAAGACTTTGTTTCAAATGCGAGCGTAATTTTTAACATTTTTTTTTTTTTAACGGTGGGTCAAGTGTTATATTTATATATCTAATATATACGGTGTTGTTTAGCCTTTTTATCTTTATGTAAAAAGTAATATTTTTATGAAAAAGTAATTGATAGTAAAAATATAAAAATTTTGACTCTATTTATAAGATTTAAAAAAATTTTAATTATTAAAAATAATGATTGGCAAGGTTTTATTTTGTAAAGCATATTATAATAATTTAGATGTTCTTCAACTTTTGAATTTAATTTTTTACATTAGAATATTAAAATAAATTTTCAAAATATTAAAAAAATAAAATAGTTAGAGATTTTAAGTGGATATATTTTAATAGTTGAATTCACAAGATTAAGATTCAATAAGTGTTTAGTTAAAATAATGAAATTTCTATTTTGCATTAAAATCATTTATAACAAAAATTTACATTAATTTGTTTTTGTTTGTTGTCTATATTATTGATAACTAATGCATCTACAAATGCATATAAGTCTTTACTTTCCATTCTTTGACAACTTGATATTTCAATGCATTATAGGACTCCTACACAAGTTTCCCATAAGATCAAGCTAGCTATTAAAGGTAGGTAAAAATGTTTAAAAGAAAAGTATTATATAATATTAAATTAATTATGAAAAGGCATGTTGACTTAAGAGTATACCGAAGAGCTATAAATATTTAAAATTAAGGGAACATTGTTTTTTCTTATCAATACATTATATTATTTTGAAATATGTTGTTTATATTTTTATGAAAAAAGCAATAGAAAAATATTTATAAACATTGAGATATTTTAAGTTATTAATAGATTAAATAGGCAATAAACTTAAAATTGAGACTAAAATATCATTCCAACCGGAAATCAATTTATGATTTATGAAGGTAAAAAGATATATATATATATATATATATATATATATATATAAACTCAAATGTTGATCATCTATCTAAAGTCTTATTAATGTAGAAATGGACTCAAATGCAACAAATATTTAGAGGAAGAACTTAGATTTTATTTTCAAAAATATATTTTTATTGATATAAGAAGTGATGGAATATCACAATGCGTTAGTTGATTTTTTTTGTAGTTGTTGCTATAGTATTGGAGTCCTAGTAATAAGGCTGAAAAACAATTTTGTTAAAGATTTACCATTATAACATAGAAATATAAATAGTGTCATAATAATTTTAGATGTTTTTCTTATATTAAGTAAATTATGTATTTTAATATTATATATAAAATTTAAACTATCTATAAAAGTAATTTGACATTTAAAATTATATATATATATATATATATATATATATATATATATATATATATATATATATCCATTAAAAAAGAATAAGAAAAAATAAAATGTGACTCTTTAAAAAATTTAAAAAGCAAATTTTATAAATCATTTTCAAAAATTACACATTAATTAAAAGTTAAGCATGAGTTTGACACACTTACTTAGAGATGAAGTTTTCCTAAATATTGATATTTGATGTGTGTATTGCTTTTTATTAATATATCTACAATTATGATACCTAATAACATATAATTTTAGTTTTTATTTTTTTTAAAAAATTTTAGTTTTGACAAATTCTATTTATAGCCTCACAAAATTAATCATTTTATTTATATAGATTATTAAAAAAATAAAAATTCATATTTTCAAAATATTGAATTTAATAATTATTTTTTGAAAATTTTAATAAACTTTATAATTTTAATTTTTAAAATTTTCAAAACTAACTGATTAAATCCAGACATTTTGACTATAAAATTATTACAACATACTTGCCATAAACAAGTATAATAAAGATAAACCGTATTAAGCTATGAAGCAAATCACAGTAATGGGAGATTTATTTATAATATGTAGTTTTTATATTTATTGTTCCTTTAGAAAAGGTAATTCGTAAGATGAATTTTATGCAATTCACCATGAGATGCATCATTTCAAGCGCTGTATTAAAGGTTATATTTAATAAGGATAAATGGTGTGAAGCAAATTACACATTGGTTGGAGATTTATATATTATATGTAGCTTTGAGTGTTACTTTCTCTTTAGAAATAATTGTTCCTCAAGATTAATTTATACATTTTACCATGTGAAACTTCATTTTATGTTTATCTAGTTACACTTGTTAAAGGAAATTAATTATTGGAAAAATAAATTAGCAAATTTGAAAGCGAAAATGAGACGTCCTATATTTATGTAAAAGATAGCATTGTAATTCTTATCTTTTATCTTTTTCCATGAATTTATTATTATCAATTAACTTAGCCAAGCAAAGCTTGATATGTGGACATATTTCCATGAAACAAAATATGAGTAATTGACGCTATACCTCTTGAATGCAATATCATTTAGAGCGGAGTTAATATTCAGAAAATGAGCTCTTTGGTTTAGATTTCACGTTTGATTGTAGCATAATATCTTAATTTGACTACCGTACATTATCTTTTAACACTAGTTTTTGGTTTAGAATAAGATGGTTTAGTTTTTGAGATTTGAATGTGGCATACCAACCTAATTAGACTATGGTACATTATTTTTTTACACTAGTTTATGGATACAATGAGTGTTAGTGTTTAGAGTGGTAAATTATTACAAATTATCATACGAGTGTGATTTAATTAAAAAAATAATTTGTAATTTCTCAAATCGAGTTTGAAAACATTTATAGATACTAGAGAGAAAAATTGCGAAGGCCTAGAGAGACATGACGAGGGCAGCTTTGCATTGGATGCATTAACACTTTGTGTGGGAGAATACCTTATGAATTGATGCCCAGAAGTGGGTGAGGCAAGAAGGTTCCATGTCCATGGCTTAGGAGAGATACAAAATGGGATAATGATCCACATGCTAGAGTATGAAGAATATTATTATGTCATTACTTTTGCAGTGACATTTATTATCGATGGAGTTGTATTAGTTTGTGCGTATTGTTGAAAATTTTACAATTTTATATGATCAAAATTATGCTTTTGTTGTATATTTTGGGGTGACGTCAGCTTGTTAATGCATCACTAACTACGGGTTTCGAGGGTGGACGTCATCTTAACATGTACAATACACTATTTTTCCAATTTATGAATGGCATGGGACTTAAACGCTTGGGTGTCTCATACATACCCTACTAGATTCTGCGCACATACACTGGTCGATCTAGTTTAGTTGGGAGTTAAAAGCTTGGGCCACACATTATTTGTTTCACTGACTAACATTTATTTGGAATCGTACCACTTGATTTGAGCTCTTGTGCCATAAAATCGGATTTAAGAGTGTTGGTAGACAATTTATTAAGGAATTATCAATAAATGCATTTCTAATAAGTTAGAGCCTTAATAGATTTTAGTGGAGTGTCATTGTGCAATGTGCACATTGTGCAAATATAACTAGTGTTCTTCCCTTTCAAGGTCTCTTCCGTGTTCAAAGGATCTGTGTTATTTTTTTGGCATTGTGGCCCTCACTCAAGCTGTACGTGCAGTGAGGAGATGATTTTTTAGAGGGTGTTAATCTAGAGTTTAGGGGATGTGGCTGGTTGGATTTCACCAAAGCTCAGTTTTGGATGTCTCTAGAACCATGATAATTCATGTTAAATTTGAAAAATGGTAGGTTATGGTTTTGCAATAGTCTTAGAGAATTGTTGGCAATGACTCAAGTTAATTTTTCGATTATCATGCTCTTTGTATGTTAGGATTGTTAAATGTGAATATTAATATTGATATACCTCTTAAAATGGATCTGAAACTCATGTTTGATGAGGATTCTTGAGATTTTGCTGCGAGCAAACTCTCGTTTCATTCATGATTTTATTTCTAGAAAATAAAAATATGCAATTTGTGGGTAAATATAAAAATAATTCCAAAGTTTCAGTGTTAAATCGAGTTGGACATGTTTTTGGCATTATGATACAGGTGTTGACCTTGATGGAAACTCACTCAGATAAAAGTTAACAATGCAACAGGTCAACAACAAAGGATTACATATCAGACTCCAAAGAATGAGGAAAGAGAGGTATACGCTGGTTCACTTTGTCCAAGGTGCGAATACACACGGTTTAATAGAACAAAAGTAGCGTATAATGTATACACACACTTTCACAGGAGGAAAAGCGCATACATCTTGGAAAACCAAGTTTTTGGTCTAAGGTATTTGAACCAAGGTATTTTGGTCCAAGGTAATTGGTTCGAGGCATTTGGTCCGAGGTATTGACCCTAGGTATTAGGTCTAAGGTATTGGTCCTAAGTGGTTTTGGTCCAAGGTATTGAGAAAGGCCTAAGAGTATATAAGGAGGAGAAGATCATTACGCCAAGGTGTGCAAGCAATGAGATTCTAAGGAATACTTCTATCTAAAGTATATATATTATGTTGCAAGGTTATGTTTGGGATTAGATCTGAAATTTTCATCTGCAACTTGAGTTCAACATTGGATCAAGAATCATGAGACATGAAATGACTTATTCTTGATTTATTTGATATCGGCTGAGACTAGATCTGATGTTTTGCACCTGTTCTAATTGTTATCAATCATGATCTAGGTTTATCTGAAGTCTGAAACTGCAGCAAAGTTCAGAGTCAAAATTTGCAGTTCTGTACGCAGGTTCGTCTTAGCCAAAGCGCGTGTACACATAGGTTCAACTCTTTCAAGTAGCGTATACAAAAGAAAAGTATGATTTAGTATCTTTAGAGATATACGCAGGTTGGGTTAAAGGAAGTAGCGTATACACGTAGGTTGGGTTCAGCCAAGTAGTGTATACACTCTAATGCATGATTTTTGAGGTTACAACTAGTTCTCGATGATGATGCAGGGTTTTGGGTTCAACACAGTGTTCTGGTGTCAGTGATCTGGTTGTTTAGATTAACTCAATATTGGTTGATGTAGTTTAAGTTTAAAATGATTTGATGGGTTCAGTGTGAAAATTTGATGAAATGCGGCCTTCAGCTGATGGTGTTGTGATCCAGGAGTATCCAATCTAAAAATTCATGAAACCTAGTCCTTTGTGGAAGAGTGGAGTTTTCTGTAGGCTGGCACCTACGCGCTAGTAAACATATTGGCTAGTACAAGAGCTAGGGGGTTGTAGCTCCCTTCTAGTAGAACCTGGAAAATGAGAGAAAGTTGTAACCTTCTGTAGGTAGAAGCCCGTGCACTAGTATGAGTCTGCACCAGTACAAGATTGTAAACAAATTTTCTTATTATTAAAATAAGACAGAGACGACAGCAACAGGCGGTATTTACTGACATTGGTTTTCCACCTTAAATATTGGGGTTCATGTGTGTTGCTTATCTACGATTCTTTATTCTGCTTTTACTACATTGTCTAATAAATATCTGATATACTAGTTTAAGCTTGACACATGATAATATGTCTAAATAACAAGTTCTCTGCATATACACTGGTTTCTTTAAGCACAGTCGCATGTACACACTAGTTCACTTCATTGAAGTAGCGTATATAAATCTATTTGGGAAATAAAATTTTTGATCTGATAACACTGATTCACCCCCCTCTTAGTATTATTCCCAACAATTGGTATCGGAACAGGTCCTTCAGAAGAAGCTTGATCGCTTGAAGGGAGATCCATTAACATGAATAATCAAGAAAGAGTGGGATCCATCAGATCGTCAATCTTCGATGGGAGCAACTTTGTTTATTAGAAAATAAGAACCACAACCTATCAACAATCGCTTGGAACAGATGGCTGGGAAATTTTGGAAGGAGGATATACATTTACAACAACAATTCCTACAGAGATGACAGGTAAAAATCAATATGAAATCAATGCCAAAGCTGTCAATACTTTATTGGGAAGTCTGTCACAATCAGAGTTTGTCAAAGTCATGCAGCTCAAATCATCCAAAGAAATATGGGACATAATCGTTCTGAGCTACGAAGGAGACTCTCAGATAAAACGTGCTAAGCTTCAAAGTATCAGAATTCAATATGAAACTCTTAAGATGCATAGTGATGAAATAATAGCTAGTTACTTCCTACGTATATATGAGGTTGTCAATTGTATGAAGAATCTGGGTGAAGAAATTAAGTTAGCTTAGTTGAGAAAGTTTTGAGATCCTTGCCTGCTAAATTTGAATCCAAGGTGTCTGCCACAGAAGAAAAACATGATCTACAGAATATCACTACGATGTAGCTTCACAAAACATTAACTGCCCTTTGAGATGAGAAAAGGAGGACCATCAACTATGAGAGAAGCCGCATTCAAAGCTTTAGCGAAAGAAAAGGAAGAACACAATGAATTAGGACATATTTCAGAAGAAGAAGATGAGATAAACTTTGTCAAAAAGTTTCAATAGGGTTCTGGAAGATTTAGAGGTGTGTTACTCTTTAAATGCTTTTCTTGTGGCAGAGTTGGTCATTATGCTCCAAGATGTCCTCACAAAGATAAATTTTAAAAAGGAAAGGAATATGCATAAGGGAATAGAAAACAAGTTGTGAATAAAAGGAGTTACTATACTCATGAAGATAGCGATGGTTTATCTAATACCGATGAAGATGAAACTGGACAAGGTTACAGACTTCTCATGGCCTATGACAATGATAATTTTTGGGATGCTTTAGAAGAGGAAGACCTTCATGAAGAAATATCTGAACTCAAAATCTATTTAGAAGAAAAGAATATAATTATAGGTACATTGAAATACAAACTTGCTGAAAAAGAAAAACACAATGATAAACTAGAATGTGAAATTTGTAGAAATTCCCACTGTAGATCACCTGGTAATGCAATGTACTAAAGAAAAACACTTGATCTACTTCTACAAACAATTTAGCAGAAGCTTAATCAAACATGAGCAACATCAACCAAGAACAAATATAACTGAGAATGAGAAGTAATCAACCATAACTAAGAAGATATATCACTGGGGAAAGCGCCAGCCTAAAACCCCAACTCTGTAATATCATACAAGTGGAAATCTTGTTCAATTTACAAAAAGAATCAGCTCTCGAACTATCCTGCTCTCTCCGCAATCAAACAATACTACTCACAGACTTAATAGACATAGAATATATCTTCCTTAAGCCCTCCAAGCCTCCTATTTCCTTGCGTAGTTTTGATTGGGGTCCAATGATATCGCATGTGTGAACTGGCCTCATCACACTCACTGTAACCTCTGAGCCAACTGCGCAATCCTTAAGGAATACCATTCCTTCTGCATGCAAGGAATATTCACAATAGAATATTCTTGCAACTGATAGTACACTGTCCCTCCCTCTGATCTCAACTGGGTCTCTGACTAAACTGACATGCATGAGTTATCCATGAGTGAATCTTGAGTTATCTGAAATACAGTAGTTACATGCATGCAAGTATTAAATAATTGAACTCTCATTAGTTTAACAAATTGTTAAATAAATCTAACTATACTTGACTTAGTTAACTGAGCCAACTAATTACAACTCAATATTACGGCTCGTCCTTATCTCTTTAACTGATGGATAAATCCATCAATCAAAGGAGAAACTGTTGTATGTTCTCACATAGACTTCATGTTCATAATTCCTTAACTAATTAACTCAAGATGAATTAATTAATCAATTTACAAATAGTTGTTAACATCAAATTCGAATTTTACTTCCTATGTTTAGTCCAGGGACTGACTAAAATAAGAAGGGATCCCGAAATGCTATTTTTAGAAAAGCTATTTTTAGCACTTTCACTTTTCACCCATTGTTGCTAAGATCCACAATGGCTGAACTGCTATTTATAGCCTGACTATTTATAGCAGTGCTATTTTTAGCATTTCTTGTTGCAAATCTCAACACTCCCTCTCAACAAGAAAGGGATTATCAGTAACCCCGATCCTATCTCTGTGGAACTCAAACTTGCATTTTGACAATGCCTTAGTCAAAATATCTACATCCTGCTCCTTGGTCAAAACATACTGCAACATCATGATCCTCTTGACCACACAGTCCCGTAGATGATGGTAATAGATATCTATATGCTTGGACCTGTCATGAAACACTGGATTCTCAGAGAGTTCTATGCAACTTTGATTATCACAGTATATCACTGTAGAATCCATCATCTGACCAAACAATCCCACTAGAATCTTCCGCATCCAAGTGGGCTCGCATGCTACCTGACTGCCAGCCATGTATTCAGCCTCTGCTGAGCTAAGTGCAACTGATCTCTGTTTCCTGCTCTACCAAGAAACTGTAGTTGAACCAAGGTTGAAGATTCCTCCAAAAGTTCTCTTCCAGTTTGATGGACTACTAGTCCAATCCACATCTGTGAAGCCTTGCAGCTTCACTCCCTCTGTCCGTCTGTACCATAATCCATACTGTGTAGTGCCTTTGAAATATCTCAACACATGCTTCATTGCCTTATAAAACAATTTTCTAGGTTGAACCATAACTTGACTTAGCTGGTTCACTGCAAAGCATAAGTCGGGTTGTGTGTTCACCAGATACATAAGTGAACCCACCAGATGCCGATAAATAGTCGCAGCTACTACCTCACCTAAAGTAGCATCCTCCTTCCTCTAGTTCCCAACTAGAGGAGTCTTCATGGGTTCGCACTTCTCCATGTGAAAGCGCCTGAGTATCTCATTGGGATACTTTCCTTGAGACACAAATACTTCCCCATCTTTCTGCCACACTTCCATGCCTAGAAAGTAGTGCATGAGGCCCATGTCCTTCATCTCAAACTCTCTTGCAAGGTCCTCCTTGCAAGATTTGATCAGCTGATCATCACCTATCAAAATCAGATCACCGACATAAAGTACAATAATCAATGGCTTACCTTATACCATGATGTGGTAAAAGCTCACATCTGCTTCACTCTTAGTGAAGCCCAACTCAGTGAAATAGTTGTTGATCCTAGTATACCAAGCACGGGGTGCTTGCTTCAGCCCATGCAGTGCTCGCTTGAGTCAGAAAACATGCGACTCATGATCAAAGGTCTCAAATCCTTTAGACTACTCATTGTATAACTCTTCCTCAATCTTCCCATCGAGGAACGTCGTCTTCACATCCATCTGATGGATCTTCCACCCATCTGAGCTGATAGAGCTAGCATTGATCTGATAGATGAGTACCTTGTTATGGGAGCAAAGGTCTCATCATAGTCAATCCCCTCAACTTGTGAGAAAGCTCAGGAAAAAAACCTTGCCTTGTGTTTCTCAACACTGCCATCAGCTGCTTTGTTTACCTTGTAAAGCCATCAAGAACTAACCACTGACTTGTCCCCAAGTCTAAGGACAACATCCCACACACTATTTCATATGATAAAATTGTACTCTTCTGCCTTTGCATCAACCCAGACTGGTTGCTGCACTGCCTCCTGAAAATAAGAAGGTTTAGTCACTACACACTTGCCAACCATGGCCATGTAGCCAGTGGATCTCTTGAGATATCTCCTCTGTCTGCATTGAGAGGATGGCTGCACCTCATTCTCTCTCGTATCTAGCATCAATCTGTCAGTTTCTCGCAAGTGTTTTCGCCCATCTCTGGAAGACTCTCAAGGGGTGGTGGTCTCCACTACTAGATCCTCTGCATGTGGCTGATCCACATCATCAGGAGGCTCCTCCTCCTTTGGAACTAAAAGTTCCTCATAACCATGCAACTTGAGATCCCTCTCAAGTGTCACTCGCATGGCTCTCTGCTCATCGAACTTCAGATCCCTGTGCACTACGGTCCTCTGACTGGCAGGCAAAAACACATGATAGTTGTGGGGTGTATCTGTGTACCCCACAAGTATCCCCAACTCAGCTATTGTGTCTAGGTTCTTCCAAGCATCTTTTATCACATGACAAAAAACTGATGATGCAAAGATGCAGAAGTGACTCACATCTGGTCGCTTCCTCGAAAAAGGCTCCATAGGTGTCTTCATCCCCAAAATATGATGAGGACTTCTGCTCTGAAGGTACACTGTTGTATTGTATGCCTCAACCCACAGATGAAGTGGTAGGCTTTGGTCATGCAACATCACTTGAGTTGCTCCCACAATAGATATTTGCTTCCCTTCGGCCACCCCATTCTGTTATAGGTTATGAGGTTCCGTCAGTTCTTGTTTAATTCCTTCTGCAACACGGAAGTCTTTAAACTGCTGGGAAACATACTCTCCACCATTGTCGCTACACAAGGCTTTTACTTTCTTTCCAGATTCTTTCTCTGCCAAGGCTTCCAACTCACAAAACCTCGAGAAGGTTTGATCCTTCTTTTGCATAAAGTAGATCCAACATCTACGAGAAAAATCATCAATAAAAATAACAGAGTACTTTTTCTTAGTGGTGGAGGCTATAGAGAATGGTTGACATACATCTGAGTGAACTCGGTCCAAGATTTCTCCAGCTCTACTATCCCCATCCTCAAAGGAAGCTTTTGCATACTTACTCAGGGTGCATCCTTTCCATGTGTCTATTTGCTCTAGTTTTCCCTTGGGTAAGCCAATAGAAATTTGTTGTATGATCTTCAAGGTTCCGTGATGGAAGTGGCCCAGTCTTCTATGCCACATCTCAGCAACATGTTGGCTTTGCAACACCTTTGCTTGGGAAGTCAGTGCAACACATTCATCTACCTCCAGCTTGTAGAGATTCTTTACTCGAATCCCTGTTCGCTTGGTCTATCCGGTGCCGATATGCCTCAGAAAACTTTTCCTTTACTAAAGACTACATCATAGCCTTTATCTTCTAGCATAGCAACAGACACAAGATTTTTTTTCAAACCTGGTACATACTTAACAATGGATACAGTGAGAGGAGCACCATGTTCCCTTTGAAACACAACTGTACCATCAACTAAGACAAAATACATTCCATCATCACCCATCTCGATCTGCATCTGGAGATCCTTCTCCTCCAATGTACTAAAAAGATTCTTTTCACCCGACATGTGGAAAGAAGCTCCACTGTCCAGGTACGAAACACATCCCACCATGGATGAAACCATGCATGTCATAAGTGAGAAATCCAGCTCAAACTATGAGTCTAATGCATCACCATCAGATCCCGTGGAGGAACCCTTCTTGGATTTCTTTAGTGGACAACTTCATGACAGTGAAAGCATCACACTTTCGACTTGTCAACCTTCTTCCCACAATGAGAAGATTTGGATTGGGATGCCTTCCCTTTCCCTTTCTTAGCTTTACTCGCTAAAGCTAGATTTTCTTCATCATCTTGTTTTGATGAAGATCCATCCTTGGTGCTTCGCCTTATCTCCTCCTACAACAGATCCGATCAAAGTCGTTCCCAATCTGGCAGTTTCTCTCTTCCATTAACCGAGTCCTAGTAGCTATTCCAGCTCTTAGGAAGGCCAAGTAGTGCAAGACTCACCATGTCATCATCAGCAGTCATGATCCCTATGCTTCCAAGCTCATCCCTATAGGTAGTGGGCTTGTTCGGGAACATAGAGATTGTGTCGCCTTTTTCGCACTTGATTTTTTGAAGTTTATATTTCAGTGCTAGCTTCCTCTGATCGCTGTTTTTCTGATAAGTATCTTTCGATGTTTTTCACATCGAAAATAGATTCTCCTTCCCATGGAGGGTCGAGACATTTTGATCTTGAACTCCCTCCAGGATGATTCTCCTTGTTCTAGCCACACACTTTTTCCATTCTGCCAGTTGAGTAGCATGAGTCAGCTTCTGAACTTCTTGATAAATGAAGTCCTTTAGGCCATTATCTTCTAATAGTGCCTCCATGTGAACCTTCTAGGCTATATAATTCGAACTTCCATCAAGGGCATATTCGAGTATCAAACCACTAAACGCCATTGGTGAAATAGATGTGGTAAGAACTTAATTCAATATTCAGAAACCAAAATTTGAAATTCTCTTGCTTGTATACTGTTCTTCCTTCATCACCTTTGCTCTGATAACATTTAGAAATTCCCACTGTAGATCGCCTGGTAATGCAATGTACTAAAACAAAACACTTGATCTACTTCTACAAACAATTTAATGGAAGCTTAATCAAACATGAGCAACATCAACCAAGAACAAATATAATTTAGAATGAGAAGTAATCAACCATAACACAGAAGATATATCACTGGGGAAAGCACCAGCCTAAAACCCCAACTTTGTAATATCATACAAGTGGAAGTGTTGTTCAAGTTACAAAAAGAATTAGCTCTCAAGCTATCCTTCTCTCTCTGCAATCAAACAATACTACTCATAGAATCAATAGACATAGAATATATCTTCCTCAAGCTTTCCAAGCCTCCTATTTCCTTGTGCAGTTTTGATTGGGGTCCAATGACATCACATGTGTGAATTGGCCTCATCACACTCACTGTAACCTTTGATCCAACTACGCAATCCTTAAGGAATATTATTCCTTCTGCATGCAAGGAATATTCACAATATAATATTCTTGCAAATGATAGTACACTGTCCCTCCATCTGATCTCAACTGGGTCTCTAACTAAACTGACATGCATGAGTTATCCATGAGTGAATCTTCAGTTATTTGAAATATAGTAGTTACATTCATGCAAGCAATAACTAACTCAACTTTCATTAATTTAAAAAATTGTTATATTAATCTAACTGGACTTGACTCAGTTAACTGAGGAAACTAATTACAACTCAATATTACAACTCATCCTTGTCTCTTTAACTGATGGATAAATACCTCAATCAAAGGAGAAACTGTTGCATGTCCTCACATGGACTTCATGTTCATAATTCCTTAACTAATTAACTCAAGATGAATTAATTAATCAATTTACAAACAGTTGTTAACATCAAATTCGAATTTTACTTCCTATGTTTAGTCTAGAGACTGACTAAAATAAGAAGGGATCCCGAAATGCTATTTTTAGAAAAGCCATTTTTAGCACTTTCACTTTTCACGCATTGTTGCTAGGATCCATAATGGCTGAACTGCTATTTATACCGAGGCTATTTATAGCAATGCTATTTTTAGCATTTCTTGTTGTAAATCTTAACAAAATTGTGGGTCTAAGAAAGGATCTTGAGAAAATGAAATCTCTCAATCGTAGATTTGCTAAAGGATCAGAAACTTTAAATGAAATTATCAATGTTCAACGTTAACCTCTGATAAAGACATGTCTTGGATATACTAAAGAAGCATCTCAATCTCAAGCAAAGACTAGTGAACAGTATGAAAATCGTCAGCAAAGGCATAAAGCAGATCACCAGGTAAGTCAATCTCAATTTACTCGAAGGATGAATATAAGCCACAACCAACCTCAGGTAAATCATACTCAATTTGCTCCAAAGATGAATATCAATAGAAACTACAATCATCAGGTCAATAGATTCGATAGTTCCAGGAAATTCTTTAATGGGCAATGTTTTTCATGTCATAATTT
Organism: Pinus tabuliformis; assembly: GCA_031772625.1. NCBI lineage: Eukaryota > Viridiplantae > Streptophyta > Pinopsida > Pinales > Pinaceae > Pinus > Pinus tabuliformis. The sequence goes on from CM062806.1 coordinate 294,991,720, forward strand.
TGGACACAATGCTGCTCAATGTGTTGCTTACAAAACCATCATGACTAGAGAAGCACAAAATCAAAGGAATGTAACACGAATCAAGAAAAGTCCTTATATTAACTTTTCTCTTCTTGAAAATGAAATAGAATGCTCAATCTGTAACAAATTTTATCATGAAGAATCTGAATGCAGGAGAAAATTTCGACAAACATCTCAAAAAGAGAAAACTCCCTTAAATCCCAAGATATGGAGAAGGAATAATCTCCAATAGAAATATGCGGTATAGCCTTGTATGTAGAAGGACAAGAAAATCAGTGGTACATCGACAGTGGATGCTAAAAACACATGACAGGTGACAAAGAAAAACCTCACTCATATAAAGCCTTAGAAAAGGAAAATAATTTCTCATTTGGAAATAAAATTATTGCTATCATAAAAGGTAAAGGCTCTGTTTTCTTGAAAGAAAAGGTTAAAGTTGGAAATGTTATGTATGTAGATGGTTTAAAGCATAACCTATTGAGTGGTCAAATGTGTGATCAAGGAAATGAAGTGGCGTTGCGATCAAATGGATGTGTTTTTTGTGAGCTTGATACAGGAGAGATTGTGATCAAAGGTACAAGAACTCCAAACAGCTTATACATACTCAAGGGAGGACAACAATAATGCTATCTAAGCAAAAATGATGAAAACTCGTTGTGGCATGGAAGATTGGGACATCTAAGCTTTTCTCAAATAAGAAAAGCATGCAGATTCAAGGATGTTTGTGATCTTCCATATATTAGCATCCCAGAAAATACAATACACAAACCATGTCAAATTGAAAAGCATACTAGATTTCACTTCATGGAAAAGGAAGGGTCAACTAGTAAGCCTCTTGAACTTGTCCATATTGATTTATGTGGACCATGGAGGAAAAATTCACCTCGTGGAGAAGAATACTTTATTTTGTTCATTGATGATTTTTTTCCAGAATGTGTTGGATAGGTCTTCTAAATCATAAAGATCAAGCTTTTGAAAAATTCCAAGCCTTTAAAGCTTTGGTTGAAAATGGATCAGATCGAAAAATCAAATGCCTTAGATCTAATCGAGGAGGGGAATTTACCTTCGATGAATTCTTTGACTTTTATGAACAACATGGAATAAAAAGGCAATTCTCCACTGTAAGGACTCCTCAACAAAATGGTGTGGCTGAAAGAATGAACAGAACAGTTCAACAAATGGCTTGAGCTATGCTAGATGAATCTGGAACTCTTGCAACCTTTTGGGGTGAAGCTGCATTCACTGTCGTAACTATTCTCAATCAAGCAAATGTTCGGGTAAACAACACTCAAACTCGACACGAACTTTGGTATGGTAATACTCCTACTGTGAAATACTTTAAAGTTTTGGAAGCAAATGTTATATTAAAAGGACTGACGAAAAACTTGGTAAGTTTGAACCCAGAGCAGATGAAGGTATTCTTCTTGGATATCCTTCCAAGTAAAAGATGTAAATGTTATAATAAAAGACTTGGAAAAATTGTTGAAAGCATTGATGTTGTAGTTGATGAAGCGTGCAAAAATCCAAAACATATAAAATCAACAGAACATTATGACAATGAAGAAGATGGGGGTTATTCTCCCACATCAAATCAAAATCATATTGAAGAAGAAACCAATGAAGCACCAGAAGAAGAGACAATGGTAGAAGAAAAGACTCCATCTAGGTATGTTTAGAAGAACCATCCAGAAAGTCAAATTTTAGGGGAAAAGAGGCAGGTTACAGACAAGAAGAACTATTATAGGGACCTCAAGCTATCTAGCATTACTATCCTCAACCAAACCTCAAAATATAAAAGAAGCATGCAAAGATGAATTTTGGGTCAAGGCCATGGATGAAGAACTTGAGAAAATTGAAAAAAATGATACTTGGGAATTAGTTCCTAGACCTCAGGATAAAAATATTATAGGAACTAAATGGAGTTTCAAAAACAAGCTGAATGAAAATGGAGAAGTCATTAGAAACAAGGCCAGACTTGTTTATAAAGAGTATGCTCAACAAGAAGGTATAGATTTTAAAGAAACTTTTGCACTTGTTGCTAGACTTGAAGCCATAAGGACGTTTCTTGGTCTTTATAGCTTTCAGAAATTCAATGTATACCAAATGGATGTAAAATCAACCTTCCTGAATGGAGATTTAGTAGACGAAGTTTATATTAAATAGACAGAAGGATTCATTCTTAAAAATGATGCAAAACTTGTATGCAGACTGAAAAAGGCCCTGTATGGTTTGAAACAGGCTCCAAGGGCCTGGTATTACCACCTTGACAAATATCTACATCAACAAGGTTTTACAAAAGGTTCAAGAGATAGTAATCTATATACAAAGATTGAAACTGATAAATTGCTAATTATTATTGTTTATGCTGATGATATCATTTTTGGTAGCAATGAAGAATCCATGAGTCAGAATTTTTCTTCAGTAATACAGCAAGAATTTGAAATGTCCTTGCTTGGTGAACTTACTTATTTTCTTGGTCTACTAGTTTCACAAAATAAAGATGGTATTTTTCTTTCACAAACCAAATATCTCAAATAGATCTTGAAAAGGTACGGAATGGAAGATTTTAAACCTATATGTACCCCAATGGTAACAAGATGCAGTCTCAGCTCAAATGATGAATCAACAATATTACATCAAACAACTTACAAATCCATGATTGGCAGTCTGCTTTATCTAACAGGTACCCGACCTGACATCATGCATGTAGTAAGAATAGTTGGAAGATTCCAAGCAAACCTAAAGGAATCGCACCTTCAGGCAGTCAAAAGAATTTTCAAATATCTTCAAGGAACTCAGGACATTGGTTTATGGTATCCTAGAGATGCAGATATTACTCTTCATGCATATACAGATGAGGATTGGGCAGGAAGTGTTGATGACAGAAAGAGCACTAGTGGTGGTGCATTCTATATGGGTTCCAGGCTAGTGTCTTGGTTTAGCAAGAAACAAAGTTCAATTGCTTTATCTACAGTTGAATCAGAATATGTGGCTGCTGCATCTTGCTGCATACAACTACTTTGGATGATGCAAACCTTGCAAGACATTTAGATCACATATACTCCACCCATCTCCATTCTATGTGATAATATAAGTGCCATCATTATTCAAAGAATCCAGTCATGCACTCGAAGACCAAGCACATACCCATCAAATACCATTTTCTACGTGAACAAGTGCTTGAACAAAAGATCAAATTGGAGTATGTTCCCTCCAAAGAACAGGTTGTTGATATATTCACTAAACCACCACCCAAAGAAACATTTGAATATCTCAAACAAAAGCTGGGAGTAGTTGTTGCATCATCCTGTTATTAAATCTAATTTTTTAGAGAAAGGCTATTATACGCATGTTTCATGAAGTATAGTCACGTACACACATGAGTTTCTGTGGGTCAAGGAGTGTATATGTTTTTCAGACAAGAAAAAGAGTGGGTCAGGCTCTGATGTGGGTGCTATGTTTGATGTTGATGATTACAGTCTATTGATATGCTCTGTTCATTAATTTTTATCTAAATGACAAAGATGCCTTGATCATTGACTTGTTAATAACGCACAGGTAGCACAGGTTCAGGCAGAACATTAGCCTTCACTCACATTCTGCATTGTTGGCATTATGATTGCTGAGTCTAGCTATGGCTTCAGATATTTATAGCTTTTGTTGATTAACTCATGTAAAAGTCTAGGGTGTGATATGTCTTCTCATACAATTGAATGAGTCCTATTGGACAAATGATGTAATTTGTATCCCCACTTTGCATAAGATGAATGATTTACTTATATTTCTGTCATGTATAAACAAATGGTATATCCCCACTTGGTTGGGTGGATGAGTCAAATTTGGTACATCCCCACTTGGTTGGGAGATGGATGTATGTATGAGTCATTGGTGATAGGAAGGTCATACTCACATAGTTGATTTATAGATTCATGCTATTCTTTCGGAGAATATTTTTGCAGACTCTGCTTGTGCTCAGGGGTAGCATGGATGGTTTCAGTGCATCTTAGCATGTACAAAGGGGAGCTCAATCAGACAATTCAGCATATACTCAGGGGGAGCATGAACAACATAGGGGAGAGAATATCTTGGTCCGCCCTTTGCCCTTGATGTCAAAGGGGGAGATTGTCTTCGTGTTATTGTTGCCATCAAGTACAAAGGGGGAGATTGTTGGCATTACGATATAGGTGTTGTCCTTGATGGCAACTCACTCAGATAAAAGTTCACATCGCAGTAAGTCAACAGCAAAGGATTACATATCAAACTCCAAAGGATGAAGAAAGAGTGGTATACGCTGGTTCACTTTGTCTAAGGCACATATACACATGCTTTAACAGAAAAAAAGTAGCGTATAATGTATACATGCACTTTCACAGGAGGAAAAGCATGTACATGTTGGAAAACCAAGTTTTTGGTCCAAGGTATTTGATCAAAGGTATTTTGGTCCAAGGTAATTGGTTCGAGGCATTTGGTCTAAGGTATTGACCCTAGGTATTGGGTCCAAGGTATTGAGAAAGGCCTAAGAGTATATAAGGAGGAGAAGATCATTCGGCCAAGGTGTGCAAGCAATGAGATTCTAAGGAATACTTCTATCTGAAGTATATATATTATGTTGTAGGGTTATGTTTGGGATTAGATCTGAAATTTTCATGCGCACCTTGAGTTCAACATTGGATCAGGAATCATGAGACTTGAAATGACTTATTCTTGATTGATCTAATATTGGTTAAGACCAGATCTGGTGTTTTGCACCTGTTCCACTTGTTATCTATCATGATCTGGGTTTGTCTGATGTCTGGAATTGCAACAAAGTTCTGAGTCAAAATTTGCATATCTGTACGCAGGCTCATCTCAGCCAAAGCACATGTACATGCAGGTTTGACTCTTTCAAGTAGCGTATACAAAAAAAAGTTTATGATTCAGTATCTTTAGAGATATATGCATGTTGGGTTAAGCGAAGTACTGTATAAATGTAGGTTGGGTTCAACCAAGTAGCGTATACACTCTAATGCATGATTTTTGAGGTTACAACTAGTTCTGGATGATGATGCAGGGTTCTGGGTCAACACAGTGTTTTGGTGTCAGTGATCTAGTTGTTCAGATTAACTGAATCTTGGTTGATGCAGTTTAATTTTAGAAGGCTTTGATGGGTCCAGTGTGAAAATTTGATGAAACGTGACCTTTAGCTTGTGGTGTTGTGATCCAGGAGTATCTAGTCTGAAAATTCATGAAACGTGGTCCGTGGTGGAAGAGTGGAGTTTTCTGTAGGCTGGCACCTACATACTAGTAAACATATTGGCTAGTACAACAGGTAGGGGGTTGTAGCTCCCTTTTAGTAGAACCTGGAAAACGAGAGAAGGTTGTAACCTTCTGCATATAGAAGCCTGCGTATTGGTATGAGTCTGCACTAATACAAGATTGTAAACAAATTTTCTTTTATTAAAGGAAGGCAGAGACAACAGTAGCATGTTGTTTTTACCCACATTGGGTTTCCACCTTAAATCTTGTTGTTCATGTGTGTTTCTTATGTGTGATGCTTTATTCTGCTTTTACTATACTGTCTAATAAATTTGTGATATACTGGTTTAAGCTCAACACGTGATAATCTGTCTAAATCACAAGTTCTCTGCGTATACACTGGTTTCTTTAAGCACAGTTGCATGTACACGCTAGTTCACTTCACTGAAGTAGCATATATAAATTTGTTTGGGAAATAAATTTTAGATCTGATAATACTGATTCACCACCCTCTCAATATTATTTCCAACACATGTGATTATGTCAAATGGGAGAGAACATTCATAATATCAATGCATAGTTGCGGGGTTGAGTTTCGATGCTTTAAATGAAATCTTGTAGATTGATCATGACCAATACTTCTAGTTGGTTTGGCTGGTGTAGACCAGTATAAGCTAACCACAACTAAGTCAGAAGTCGACCCCTCTAAGCAAGGTCCTCACCCCAACTCAATATCATGGACTTTTAAATAGTCGCTAGGCTTGAGTTTTATTGCCATAAACATCTTGCTGACGAAGAAAATAACCCTGACCTTAGTTGGGTTTGAGGCATAGACATAATCAGGTGTTGAGTATTAAAAAATAAATAAAAAAACATGTGTATTGCAATGAGTTTTAAATGCATTATTTCATGCAAAGTGAAAACTATTGGTCAAATTTAGAGGAATCAGACAAAGAAATAGAGTATATTGAACTGTTTATGGATTGAGGAATAACAAGATGCAAAGAAGCTTGCTTGTATGTGAAATTACAAAAAATATTTATAGTGGAATTACAATTGGCATTTCTACTTACAGATTTGACCACATGTAGAAAACAAGTTAAAATATCAAGTTATATGAAATTGCAAGGCAAAAACTAACCACAACTAATAGAAATTATTCCAAATGCAATCTTGTAGGGAATTTAGTTTAATAATCAATATAAAAACTTGATGTTTTTCTGTAACATTTACGATATGAAAATTTCCAGGATTTTAAATTCCTAAAATTTGCGAAATTGGAAATCGATCGATATTTCGATTTCCACAAGACTCATGAGCAGCGTATCGGCCCTGACTCCACAACGTGGTATTTTAGATAGTCAAGGGGTAGGACTTCTATAGGCCTAAACATATGGGTGGTGAAAAAGACAATCCCGAGCTTAGTCGAGCGCAACGCATAGACAAAAACATGTTTAAATTATTAAAAACAAAAAAGTTGTTCACACACAACTAATAGATATTTATTCAAAATGAAATATTGTAGGATATTTTATTTAATAATCAATATAAAATCTCCATGTTTTTCTATAACGTTTACGATGAAATTTTCCATTGTTTTAACCTTCTAAAATTTGTAAAGTTGGAAGTCGTCTCCTCTTTCCATTTCCATAAGATACATCAACAAGGTCTTGACCCCGAATGCATATTGTGGTCTTTTAAATAGTTGCAGAGTCAGAGTTCTACTGGCATAAATATCTAGATGGAAAAGAAAATAACGCCCACCTCAATCGGGCCTGACGCGTAGACATAGGCATTTATTAACTATAAAAAGAAGAAAATAAAAACAACTATTCACACACATGTAATAGAAATTTATTCAAAATGAGATCTTGTAGGGGATTTTTTTTAATAATTAATAGAAAAACTCCATGTTTCCTATAATGTTTATGACACAAATTTTCAACATTTCTAACTTTCTAAAATTTGCGAAGTCAGAAGTCGGCCCATATTTCATTTGCACAAGACCCCATAGCAAGGTCCCAACCTCGACTAAATAGTCGAGGGTTAGATTTCTATTGGCATAAGAATCTAGCTAGCGAAGAAAATAACCCCAACCTAAGTCGGGCCTGATGCATAGACACAATCATGTGTTAGTTATTACAAAAAATAAAAAACAATTGTTCACATTGGATTGCAATGACATTTAAATATATTATTTCATGCAAAGTGAAAATAATTAGTCGAATTTAGAGGAAGAAGACAAAGAAATGGAGTATATTCAACGATTTAGGGATTGAGGAATCACGTGAAGCAAAGAAACAAGCTTTCATGTCAAAATATATAAATATTTATAGTGGAATTATAATTGGCATGTCTACTTATAAATGTTGCTACACATAGAAAACAAGTTAAAATATGAAGTTATGTGAAATTGCCAGGTAGAAACTAATCACAACTAATAATTTTTTATTCATAATGCAATCTTGCAGGAAATTTTGTTTAATATCAATATAAAAACTCCATGTTTTCCTATAATGTTTAAGATGAATTTTGTCAGCATTTTAACTTTCTAAAATTTGTGAAGACAGAAGTCATCCCATCTTTCCATTTCCACAAGAGCCGTGGGCAAGGTGCCAACCTTGACTTCATATCATGGTTTTTTAAATAGTGAAGGAGTTGGAGTTCTATTGGCTTAACCATCTATATCGTGAAGTAAATAAGCTCGACCTCATTAGTCCATGAAAAGTGAAAAGTATTCATCAAATTTAGATGAATCAGACAAAGAAATCAATTATATTTAACTATTTATGGACTGAGGAATCACGAGAAGAAAAGAATCATGGTTTCATTTGAAAATATAAAAATATTTATAGCGAAATTACGATTGGAATGTCTACTTATAAACGTCCCCACACACAGAAAACAAGTTAAAATATGAAGTTATATGAAATTTCAAGGTAGAAAAAGACCATAACTTATAGAAATTTATTCAAATTGCAATCTTGTAGGGAATTGTGTTTAATAATCAATGTAAAAGCCATATGTTTTCCTAAAATGTTTACCATGAAAATTTTCGGCATTTTAACTTTCTAAAATTTGTGAAATCGGAAGTCGGCCCATCTTTTCATTTCCACAAAACCCTTGAGCAAGGTCCTGATCCCAACTCCGTATTGTGGTCTTTTAAATAATCAAGGGGTTAGAGTTTTATTGACATAAACATATAGCTGGCAAAGAAAATAACCCCAACCTATGTCGAGCCTAACATATAGACACAAGCATGTGTTAATCATTAAGAGAATAAAAAACAATGGTTAAAACTGGATTGCAATGACTTTTAAATCCATTATTTCATGCAAAGTCAAAACAATTAGTCATATTTAGAGGAAGTAGACAATGAAATGAGACATATTTGAGTATTTATGGATTGAGGAATCACGTGAACCAAAGTAGCATGCTTGCATGTGAAAATATATAAATATTTATAGATGAATTAGAAATATCATATCTTCTTATAAATGTTGTTACACACAAAAACAAGTTAAAATATGAAGTTATATGAAATTGCAAGGTAGTAATGATCACAATTAATATAAATTTATTCAAAATGCAATCTTGTAGGAAATTTTGTTTAATAATCAATGTAAAAAAATCCATGTTTTTCTATAACGTTTACGAAGAAAATTGTTCAACATTTTCACTTTCTAAAATTTGTGAAGTCAGAAGCTAGCCCATTTACACATGACCTGTGGGCAAGGCATCGACCCCAACTTTATATCATCGTCTTGAATAGTCAAAGGGTCAAAGTTGTATTGGCATAAACATCTAGCTAGTGAAGAAAATAACCCCGACCTCAGTCGGGCCCGATGCATAGACAAAAGAATATGCTAATAATTAAAAATAAAAATAAAAAAGAATTGTTCACATTGGGTTACAATGACTTTTAAATCCATTATTTCATGAAAAGTGAAAACTTTTAGTCAAATTTAGAGGAATCACACAAAGAAATAGAGTATATTTAACTATTTATGGATTGAGGAATTAGAAGAAGCAAAGAAGCATGCTTCCATGTGAAAATATAAAAAATATTAATAATGGAATTACAGCTAGCATGTGTCCTTATAAGTGTCCCCACACAGAGAAAATAAGTTAAAATATGAAGTTATATGAAATTGCATGCTATAAATTGTGCACAACGAATAGAAATTGATTCAAAATTCAATGTTGTAGGGAATTTTATTTAATAATGAATATAAAAACTCCATGTCTTCCTATAATCTTTACAATGAAAATTTTCAGCATTTTAGCTTTCTAAAATTTGTGAAGTTGAATGTCGGCCCATCTTTCCATTTCGACAAGACTCGTGAGAAAGGTACTGACCCTGACTCTATATCTTGGTATTTTAAATAGATAGGGCATCAGAGTTCTATTGCTATAAACATCTAGTTGGTGAAGAATATAACCTTGAGTTTAGTTAGGCTCGACACATAGGCACAAGCATGCATTAATTATTAAAAATAAATAAAAAACAACTATTCACGTAGAAGTAATAAAAATTTATTAAAATTGCAATCTTGTAAATATTTTTGTTTAATAATCAATATAAAATCTCCATGTTTTCCTATAATGTTTACGATGAATTTTTTTAGCATTTTAGCTTTCTAAAATTTGCAAAGTCAGAATTCACCCCATCTTTCCATTTCCACTAGACTCGTAAGTAAGGTCCTGACTTTGACTCCATATCGTGGTTTTTTAAATAGTCAGGGGATTAGAGTTGTATTGACATAAATATATTTGTGGCGACGAAAATTACACCGACCTTAGTCAGGCTCGACGCATATACACAAGCATGTGTTAATTATTTCAAAAAATATAAAAAACAACTGTTCACACTGGATTGCAATGACTTTTAAATCTACTATCTCATGCATAGTGAAAACTATTAGTCAAATTTAGCAGAATCAAACAAAGAAAGAGAGTATATTCAACTATTTGTGGATTGAGGAATCACAAGAAGTAAGGAAGCATGATGGCATGTGGAAATATTATAGCGAAATTATAGCTAGAATGTCTTCTTATTAAAATTCCCACAGGCTGAAAACAAGTTAAAATATGAAGTTATATGCAATTCCAAAGGACATGCTTACCTGTATTTACAACATTATACACTGATGAAATAGGGGGAAACAATAGTTTTCCTGGAAGCATTTGTATATAAGGATATATTCATTCAAAAGGGATTTGAATTAAAAATTTCACTATGTTGATTTAATTATTTTATGTTTGTTTTTTTCTTGGAGCGTGTTTTGGTCTTTTAGGCAGTCCAACTTTATTTGAAATTATATTTCTATGTTTAGTTAGTTTAGTATATTTTTCTTTTATGTTTAGGTTTTTCTAGCACGTCTTGATCATTTTTATTTGAAACTCTACTCTTATGTTTGAGTTATTTTGTACATTGTTTTATTAGTTTTATTGGAAATGATTATTTTTCTGTTTGAGTTTTTTCTTTTTAAATCATTTTCTTTTTCTTTTTCTATTTAAATTAAAATTTTAGACTATATATATATATATATATATATATATATATATATATATATATATATATATAGAGAGAGAGAGAGAGAGAGAGAGAGAGAGAGAGAGAATGTTGTCAAAAACTATAAAACCACATTAATTAAAAATGTATATAAATCTATTTTATATTTTTTAACTATTTTATCAATTTATATTTAAAACACAAATTGCCACTATATTTCTATTTTCATTTATATTATGATTTATATGAAGATATTCTTTACTTTTTTCACTTACCATTTCTTGTTTTTTTTCCCAATAATTTTTAATTGTATAAAGCAATTAAATTATTAAATTTTACTTAAAATTGAGGATGATTCCAAAATAAATTAAAGTTTTGATGTGTGTTTTAATTATTTTGACTAAACTTTATAAGAATAAAAGGGACTTAGTTTAAAGTGGTATGGATGTGAATTTAAATTTTAATTCACTTTTAATTTAATTTTATTCAAATGTTTTGTAAATTAAGTATTTGAAATATAATTTCTTTTAGTAGGAAATAGTACTATACTGCTTGAGTGGGCCTAATGGTTAAGAGCATCTGTTTCCTCCTAAGAGGTCACAGGTTTAAAACCGGAGGGGGGTAGAGTATGTATGCCTTCGTAGACTTAGCAGTCAAATCACTGCGCGGAGGTGGGTCCCTTGTCCCACAAACAAGGGGGTATCATACACCAATTTGGTGTATGGCTTGGCTGTGACCTTAAAAATGGACATTATTATTATTATTATTATTAATTTACGCTTGGTTGTGGAAAAAAAAATGAGAGATTTACAATTTAGCTACATTTCCCTTTATAAGCTTCATAAACTGCAAAATGTCTATCGAAGCCCATTTTTCTTTCAAAATTATAAAAAGTGATTGTGCACCTACAAAATTACTAGTGCAAATATTATGTAATTTCCATAATAAAAAAATTCATTACAAATTCGACATTAAACAAACATATTTTGTAGACTACTCCTTCGGGTCAACTAAAATGTTGAGATTGAAGCCATTCATTTCTTCTGTTGGCTGGTAGTTCTGCATGACGAAATGAAACTGAAGGTATTCGATCTTGCTTATCAATACATCTACTTCGTCCTCCAGCTACCAGATTTTGTTGCTCTTCTCGACATTCAATTCCTACATTTTTCAAGCCTCTACTCTTTAATGTTGAAGACTCTTCTTATGTATTTCCATATCCCCATGCAATTTGGAATGTTTCATATCAAATGAACCAAAGTAGGGGGGAGGCGAAAGTTAGACACCTTTCCGACTTAATTTTAGAATGACCAACTAACTCTTCTGAGCATGGGCAACAGTGTCCTAAGGAGCCAACTTCCATGATGCCAAAAGAAAAATGGTGTTGATAGATAATTGACACAGAGAGACAATTAACATTACAACTTTATAACCATTCTGAGTGAGCCAATTAATGTTGAGGTGTAGGAATCCCAACGAAACCCCAAATGATCAAATAGTGGAAGTTCCTTTCATAGTGGGGCTCAACTATATATTCGTTCCAATTTCTCTTTACCAACCCAACCTGATTTATTAGAAATATACCCTCACTAGAGTTAGGGAACGCGCTTACCCCCATGATCAAGATCATGCATTGAAAACCTAAACTCTAACAAATAATCCTATCTCCTATGAACCTCTTAACAGAGTCAGACACCTTCCTATTGCAAAGGTTTGGTTAGTTAATCAATAATTTATAAAGATTTCTAAACAAAAACCTCGTGTAAGTGTGAAAGAAAATGATCTTACCTTTGAAATCCCACTGCATTGCCATCATTTCCTTGGTACATGAAACAACCTTTACATCAAGCATATGGACCTTCATGGGAGTGAAACATATAATCCATACATAGAGGGAGAATGAAATGGGGGCAGGGAGGATGATGTGGATGTGGGGGTGGAGGTGGAGGGTGATGAGGAGACAGGAGGGTAGTTCGAGAGAGGGAGGTCAAAGGGTGATGTGGCGAGGGGGAGGGAGAGGACAATATAGGAGGGAGGATGAATTTTATTGAGGGGGGGAATGGAGAGAATTTACGAGTAGTAAAAAACTTTATAACCTTGTTTTTCGACATTTGGACAAGATTGTTTTCAAACGAGAGGAATGTTATCATCCAAAATGAGGTTCTAATTCAAAGGATTAAGGGATGGGAAAATAACCTTCAATTTCATTAACCATGTTATAACCTTCTTTTATGTTGAAATACATATTGGCTTGAGTATCTGCTTCCTTACTTAGGCATCTTAGGTTGTGGAAAATTTGTCATTTCACAGATAGAGTAGCATGCTAAGTGCTCTCTTGAGAATCTGATTAAGCTTGTGATTCTCACTTGAATATTTAGAGAACGTATGTTTTATGACCAAGAGTATCGCCCAAGATGTTCATTTCCTTAATTCCCTTTTGATGAACCATATTGAGGCCAAGATATAATCCATAGGCTTCTGCTTGGTTGTTGGCCTTCTTTCTTAAGCCCCAAACATACTAATCAATAATTATTCCTTTGGGGTTAATGAAAATTCCTCCCACTCCTGCCACTCCATAATTATTTGAAATATTAAATATATATCACACCATTTTCATTTAAAAAGTACACATATTAAAATTTCAATAACGCTATATTCTTTATGTTATTTACATAATGCTAAAATGTTTCATTATCAAATTATAGAGTAGGTATTATGTTTATATATAAACAAATAAAGTATGAAATTATTATATTAAGTCATTTTATATTTGGTTATCTTTAATTTCATGGATATTAAAATTCCTCATTCAACTAATATGCTTGGACATCATCATGATGTGGTCTCACTTATATTGAATTAAATATATATATATATATATAAACATAAAATTCACAATAATGTTATAGTTAATAAATATATTTTCTTAATTATATGCTGATGCCTCTGTTAGAAGAAATCCAAAGTTTAAAGTCTCATTTTAATGGTTTCTCCATTGCTCATATTTACAGGGACAAAAATGAAGAAGCCGACCGGTTATCTAAAGCAGGTTTACAGCAGATTCTGGGATCTTGGAGGATAACAGAGCAAGTTCAGGATCAGATCCGTGTGTCGGATCTTCCCCCGTACTCTTAAAATTTTCTTTCTCTTTTTTGTCTGAACATGTATGTAAAGCTCCTGAAGCAGGAGAGACAGTTTGCTTACTTTATTTTCCTTTTGATACTATGTATTGGGCTGTTTTCCTGTTTAAAAAGGAGGCCCAGATACTAAGAGACAACTTTAAAATGTTTATTTTTTGAATATGGCTGTTACAGGCCGCGGTCAGGAGAGCTTATCCTAGTCTCTTGATAAAAAGATACGGTACCACAGAGGAGATTTAAATATCTCTATGGCACAAGCAATCTCTGCTGAATGTTAACTCATTCCTTTTGTAGCTTTTTTATTTTGATTAATAGAAAAGCTCGGCTTTTTTCTTCGGAAAAAAAAAATAAATATATTTTCTTATATTATTTTGTAGTACTTTATATATATATATATATATATATATATATATATATATATATATATATATATATATATATTGTTAAGCTTGGTAGGTCCATTCCATTTTCTATCATATAATAAACAAGCTTACACAACATAGATTAACAATGTGGCCTCAATTTTCCCCGATGGGAAACCAAGTATTTTAGCCACCACTCAGCATTGTAAGCCATCCAAAAACGGAATTGTTTCAATCTTTCTAGCCGGGCTAGATATGTCTCTATCACATGTCCAGACACTACATAACTGTAAAAAATGACATTTGCAACATAAAAATTAAAATCTAACTACATAGACAAAAATTATGCATGGGGATGAGTTTAATCCTTATATTCTCTGAGGCAAATGCGATGGGAGTTAGATCCTCAGCTGATGCCCCAAGTATGCCCTACAACTTCAGAATGCAAGGGATGTGGTGGTTAATTCTCTCCATCCCGATATCTTGTTTGTGCAGCTGGAAGAGAATTTTCTCCATGTCCTTCTTATAATTCGCCATTCCCAGAATTGTCACCACCATAGACACAGATATCTACTCCATCGCCTTACCTAGTAGACTCTTCATTAACCAGTACAAGTACATCATTTACTTGAACTGTGTGAACCTCCCTCGGGTGTTCCCTAGATCCAGAACAAGCGTCCTGCAATTATCCATCTCTTCCCCCGTCCCGTTTCCTTACTTTACCTCCTCTTCCCATTATTCCAGCAATTTTTGAATGCCAGCATCTGTCACCTCATGGTAAGCCTACGTTGCTTCAGTGATGAGGTTCTCTACTCATTTTTGACCCCTATGAGTTTCTGACATGCTCGACCTCTTATCTATCCAGGGAGTCGAGCCTCTCCTACCATGGCCACGTCCTCTCGAAACATGGGCCATGACCTATTTTCCTGAACACTATTGACACCCAGAAAAAATTAGATTCAAATTAATTTTTGTAATACACCACCTTGCGTGTTCGTATGTTTCCTCTCCTCCATTTGTCACCACATATGTGCAGGGATGGGTTGAAGCCTGCAGATTGCAGAGGGGAGGTCTTTGAATCTTACCCTGTGGCCCGCAATTGTTCCCTTCCCCCTAACTATGGATTGTATCCGGTCATCCCTCCCCATCTCAGGCTGAGCCCACAGGCCCTCCTTGATACTAGCAGTACGCCTATGGTGGTTCCACAACATTGCTCCCTCGGCCCAAAGGGAAATGGATTTTCCTCTTAGGTCCCTTTGGCTAGTTTTCCACTCAGGATTCCTGTCCTTGCCTTTAATCCATGCGGCTTCTAGCTACCCAAGTGATTTATTTGCAGACTATAGTCGTGGTTACGACCCCAGACCCATACCATCAGTTTCCCCCTACCACTCTCTACAAAACCCGAACCCTATTGAATTGTGGTGCCTTTATCTAGTTATAGGGCGTGAAACCTCACAGCCTCGCAGCAAGCCCCCCCCCCCAGCCATGGGTTTTATCCATTTGGGAGAAAGTATGGACATAGAACTTGGCCATGACAAGCAATTTCCTCCCCCATTACCACCAACAACATTCTATTCCCGATATTCTCAGACTCTTTCATGTCCTTTTCCCCAAGCATAGTCCCAAAAAGAAGACAGATTCAATGCTGAGGCAAAGCCGAATTACATACCTGGTTTCTGCAGGCGTCCGCCCGTGACCAAGGTTCCTCCCATTCTGTCGACCTTCCACTGCCTTTTATTTCCACCCTTATTCACAGTCTTTCACTCTTGTCTTGGATGTTGAATGACCTCGCTTACTCCACCACCTAGCCTTATTTCCTATCTTGCCACCCTGTCCACTTCCCCAACAGGCATGCATGACGAAGGACACCACACCCCCTGCCTTGAGCTTGTTAGGGACGATGGTAATAAGTGCCCAGGTAGTATGCATGGCTACGCATAGGCTGTCCCGATTGACAACCCACATCCCGATCGGGAGTGTGTGTGTGGATATATATATATATATATATATATATATATATATATATATATATATATATATATAGTGCTATTAATAGTTTTTTTTGTTACTTATATATTATGATTATTATTATTTAATGATGTATAGTTAGAAACATTTTACTGTCTCTATTAGTGGTTTTTGTAAATCATGAAGCATTGCTTCATATTCAATGGGGAGAGATTATAATAAAAAATACTATTTAATTAATAAAAATATAGAATCATAAATACAAATCATTAATATAAATTATTTTATCCAAGTGTTTTGTGTAAATAAATGATGCACAAGTTTATTTCCTCCATAATGTTTATCTTGAGTCTTTGAAATACATATTTTTAGGATTCCATAAACTAGAGGCTATATTAGTTGGGAAATAATTGATTCCACATGTGCTTCTTATATTATAAAATTGAGATCCTAATGATTAAGATGTTGTATACATTTGTGCAAGTTTGAAATTGCTCTAAATTTTAACGTACCAAATACTTTTACCGTACCGGGCGATATCCAAAAGTTGACATATTTTTCAAAATTTTGAAACAAAATTTATTCTTGTCCATCAATTTGGGGTTAAATTACATGTTATTTATTTCTAGGTGGTAATCTAAAATTTTTGAAAATTTTTAAGTTATGAAATAATATTAATGTTTTTATGTAGAAATTATGTTCATTTTCTTTTCAAAGCAAGTGAAAACAAAAAAAAAGATGGGAACTCGAAGGAATTAAACAACTCTACAACGTTTTCTCTTAGAAATGGTGGTAATTAATAACTTTTTAATTTCTGGACACTTAAACACAATTATAATATTTTTCAAATATTTCTAGATACTTATATTTGAACAACTTTGACTAACATAATTAATTTTTACAACACGTTTTCCTGGTATTGCTTATTGTAATTCATATTTAAAAGGCTTTAAAGAGTAGAATTATTTAAATAGTTAAATCATTCTTTGAGTTCATGATATATTGGACTCAAGTGACGTCTACTAGTTTGTGTGGAATATCTTAAAAAGAAAGATTATGCAACCGTGAATAATTTTTACTCATGGAATGTGTAGTTTCGCAATTATCAAAATCACTAGAACAACTTATAGAAGAGGAAGAGGATGATAATCAAAAATTATATTGTGTGAATAAAGCAAAGAAGAGGAAAAATAATGAGCACTTTAAATGCAATTTCCACGGCAAGTGGATTAGTTGCAGCTAAAACTGGTGCAAATGTTGGTGTTGTTGCATGAATTACCTTTGTCCAAATCTAGATAACAATGAATGAATGTCAATGGCCAACATGAAACAATTTTATTTGTTTAATTTAAATGATAAATTTGTTGATTCAGTAGGCCTCATGTGAGAGAGAAATTTCACAAATTATAATGGTAAAATCAACAAATATTACATGAACCTCTAAATATCATAGTAACTTCTCTTGTATATGTCTACTTGTAATCTATTTTCCAAGATGAGAAGCTACATAAGCTTAAACTATTTTATTTTTAGTTTATTTTGGTGCGATATCTTTCACTTAAATTGAAACATTTACTAAACTGCATATGGAATTTAATGTAGCTATGGTACAATCATTACCTTTGAACGATGGTTTTTGTTTGGAACCTCTTTAGTCATGGGCGACTAGAATGTTATTTGTTATTTATGACAATAGATAATGATTTAAATGGCTAGGAAACAATATGATACAAAGCCAAATTAGCTACCTTTGTATATATATATATATATCACTGAATCCAATGTTACCTTTTTTCTGTACACAAGCCCTTTGTAGCTTTGCACAAATTGATGGTTGCAGTGCTATAGATGCTGCTATTAATAATACAAATATTGCTACTTTTGAAACCACTATGGTTGTCATGTACTCTCATTCTAACTATTGAAATCTCTCAATGATCGGTGAGTGATCACGAATTCAACTAAACTATGTATAAGTAATGCATCAAGGAAGAGTATTTCAAATTATGTGAGTAATTTTATTATGTCATAAATCATAAAGAGACAATTTACATAAAAGAATTCTAAAATCGTATATATAGAAAAAATACTATAATTTTAATGACAAATTTCCATAGGTGTTTGTGTGAAAAAAACAATTTGTTGTGTGTTTTACTAATCAAAACACATACAATGTTTGTTTAGTGCTTCCTGCCACATAGAGATATCAATTATTAGTTTTTTTATTGTCTCTTTTTCTATTAACTCCATACATTAGTTTTTTCCACCCATTATCTTTGGGCTTTGTCCCCCATGTGCACACACTAGCTATCACAATCACTCTGAATGTTATGATGTTCATATGTCAAAAAACTACAATGTTCATGTGTTAACCATAGTTATGCTCGATGAATTGAAAGTGCATCAATCTGGACCAAGTCTTAAAGAACAAATACTACATTACGCTATGAACCTATACACTTTAAAATTTATTTGATTCCATAATGTATTTAAAATGCATCACTAAGTTAATAACTTAGACATGGTGCAATTGATAGGTTTATAGTAATAAACTTTTGAATATGTTTATTACTTCAATAAACTTTTGAATATTATTATTACTTTAAATAACTTTATGTTTATTATTTTAAATTAAAGTTGTTTATTAAACAAGGCTATATTGTAATTGGTTTTTGAAACTAATGTTTGACTTCTATTTAATTTATACATTTGAAAAATAATTTACTGAATATGTCATTTTTATACGAATTTTGGAAAATTAAATATAGTGTTTTGAAATTTGTTAAAACGATAATATTTTTTTATTATTATTTTGAATTTTTTTATAAATATCTCTAGTTTTTAATTTATTATAATATTGAATAAATAATCAATTTTTTTATACTTATAAATTATTATTTTAAGGATGTATATAGAGGATATATAAAGTTTAGAATGCATATAGAGAATATGTGAAATTTAGAAGAGTTTACATAAGTTTCTAAGTGTGAAATTTAATCATGGTCCATATCTATCTATCAAGATAATGAAAATCCAATCACTAAAACTTTGGTGCATGGATTTACTAATTCATACATCATCTTTAATTTTCAAAAGGACCATTTATGGTGAAAAAAACAAGATTATTTAGGTGGATATTGGTGGCCACCAACTTATTCCACCTAGAACTCTAATCAGTTTCATCAGTTTCCTTTTTTATAGCAACATTTACTATTTTTAGCCATTTTTTGGGTCCTCAACTTTCAGAGTAGTTTTGACCCTCTAAACAACATTTTAATTTTAGGCTTGTAGCAATAGGTAGTGCATGCATAAAATGATGTAATAGTCAGATATATATTCCTAATGAGGTATCATATGTGCCAAATAAAAGATAATATGACCAAGTTACGACCCTGCGAAGTTGGATTCCAAACTAACCCCAACGTGGCCCACAAACGCTTGGTCTTCCATCTCCTAGGGTTATGTTTTTGGTTGTTTATGGTTTTCCCTTGTTCAATAATAAAAAGGCACTTGGGCCTCATTGTAACACAATTCATAGGCATGTAGGTGCTAAATCTCTTCTAAGAGATAAGCTACCATTGTCTGAGCTAGTTTATTTCCATGTTTGTATGTAAGAATATTACAATTCTTTGTTATTAATGAAATGAAGTTTTATTTATATTGTGTCTTTGTTTTTATCTGTATATCAATATTTTTTTGTGTTCCTGCATAAGTCTGGATCATTCGTATCAGAGCAATTTTCTCTTTTTCTCTTTTTTCTTTACATGTTCCCAATGAGGTCGGGGTATAAGGAGTTAGGAATCAAATTGGTTGACGTTTGTAAGACATGCATTATAAACCCCAATGGCTTCCCATGGAGGAAGAAAATAAAGATGAGGGGGAAGGAGATCCTTCCACAATATTTCTTAAGGAATCTTTCAAGAAGCAAAGTATCACAATGATGGATAGCTTTGACTAGATCCTTCAGTGGCTATCCACATGCAACCCATCTTCATCTAGCAGCCACTCTAGAGGAACCACTCCTTTTAAGGTACAAGTTAACTTTGACATTCCCATATTTGAAGGCCATATAGATGCAAACACCGTAAATATATGGTTAAATCTATTGGAAGGATATTTTCTAGTTCTGACTTTTCTAATTGGGAAAAGATTATTTTTTCACTCCTCAAAGTAACCCCACATGTCAAGTATTGGTGGGAAACCTATTATGAGAAAAGGGACGAGAGGGAATCCTCACTATTTTCAACTACACCCACTTGGAATTCTTTCGAAGACGCCATCAAGGAACAATATTACCCTGTCTAGAGCTATGAATATAAATACAAAAGTGGACCACGCTGTGGTAGGGAAGCAACCAAGATGTGTCGGAGTTCACAATTTTTTTCCATACCCTTCGCACGAAGCTAAGTATCGAGGATTCTAAGAAATATTTTTACTCAAGTACCACAGCTGTCGACACAAGAACATGTAGGATGAGGTGGAGTTCCTAGACACCTCCTCACTTAGCTCCATCTATCAATACACTGTCAAGATCGAGAAGAAATTTAAACAGAAGCAGTGAGACATTGGATATGTGAATCTGAAGCAAGGGAAAGGCATGCCCAAACCACAAAAAAAGGGAAAACTCCAAGGTAGGGATACCTAGTATAACCCATCGAAGCCGCAGTCAATGAACAACACCACAAGGACAAAGAAGACACAAGGAAATGGTGTGAGTTCCATAAGGGTCACACTAACAACACAAGTGAGTGCCAAGCCAAGAAGTGACTCATGGTCAAGCTGAAGTCTTACATATCAGATTCATGTTCTAATTTTGAGTCAAAAATTGACAAGGGGAATGTCAAAGGGAAGCATATTATTGATTCAAAGCCTACTTCCACTATTGCCACCACCAAGATCTAGAAGGACGAGCCTTAAGATTAAAAGGAGGGGAAATGATTCTTGCACTCACACATGTAGGTGAAGGGTTCTCAATTGCAATTGATTTTTCACAGCAAGAGCCAAAAGCACCTCATTTTAATAGAGGTCATGAATCGGTTCAACCTACTAAACAATCCGCACCCGCAGTCACACACCACTAGTGGCTTCACCAAGGGCAAGATCTTCCCATCAGCCAACAATCTCGCCTTCGCTACAACATCAAGCCCTTCACATATGAGGTATTGTGTGATGTTGCTATTCTTGCATTCTGTTATGTATTATTAGGCAAACCATACTTAGCGAAGAAACATGTTATGTATGAGTATAAACCTCAAACTATTATTATTACTTTGGAAAATAAGTTGTGCACTATACAAGAGGTAGCACCACCTACCGCCATTTATTTGATCCTGGGAAGTAATGTAGTAAAATCATTTCCTAGACCAAGATTTGTTTTTCCTTATGATTGGCCCTTAGGGAAAGAAGAAGATTGTGCCTGCAACCTCTATATAGGGCTGCTTTGCAAGGCAACAACAGATGGGAAAGGTTATTGAGGAGTACAGGGACATCTTCACCTCACCCACAGGGGTACCTTTATAGTGTCAGATAAAGATCTCCATCGATCGAACCCCATGCACGCTGCTACCAAATGGATTCATTTATCGATGCTCTGTTCTCAAGAAGGATGAAACCAAGAGGTAGATTATGGAGTTTTTGTACAAAGGGAACACCAGACCAAGTTCATCACCCTATGGGAGCCTAATCGTGTTGTTATTGAAGAAGGACGAGACCTGGAGAATCTGTATTAACTATCGGGCACTGAACAAGATCACTCTCTAGAACAGGTATCCAATCCCATGGATTGATTAATTTTTGGACTAGCTCAAGGGGGGCTAAATATTTCAACAAGATTTACTTGAAGTCCGTAAATCACCAAGTATCAATAGAACCTTCCAATCTATGGAAGGTTTCCTTCAAATCTAAGTAAGGCCTTTTCAAATGGCTGGTCATTCCTTTTAGATTAATGAATTCTCCTGCAATCTTCATGAGGTCGATGGATGACATCTTGCGACCCTTCATCAACTCATTCATGGTGGCGTATTTGGATGAAACTCTAATATTCAGCCAGAGCTATAAACAGAACCTCCACCATACTTGACGGGTCCTCCAAACCCTGCGACAACACAAGCCATGTGACAATTTGGAGAAATGCACCTTTTGTATGACCCAAGTTCAATATTTGGCGTACATCATTGATGTTCAGGGTGTGCATGTGGACCTAGGTAATATACAAGTCATTTGGTATTTCCATCCTCAACCACTCTAACAAAGCTTCAAAGATTTTTGGTTTGTGTTGGGGTTCTTTCATATCACTTGGCCTTTGAGTCAAGTCACCAAGGGATGAGCGAAAGAAAAGTTATATTGGTATGAATCCCAACAGAAGGAATTTTTCGAGTTGAAGAATTTCCTCTGCTCTACACTAAGGATCACATTACCAAACCTGCAACAACCATTTGAGATTGAGACATATGGCTCTGATTATGCTATTGGTGCAGTTCTTACTCAGTAGGGGCATCTAACGACATATCACAATGAGATATATTTAGAAACAGTCTGAAAGTATCCCACCTATGACAAATATATATACTCCATTTTTTTGGACTTCTGACAAGGAATCATTACATTATGGGGAAGGAAACAATCATCCACATAGACCACCGACCCCTGTAGTTCGTACATGCATAGGGGAAGCTGCAAAACGATCACCATCAACAATGGTCGACATACCTGTAACAATTCCATTTGAGCATTAAATACAAGAACAAAAACACCGACAATGTTGCGCACTACCTCAGCTGACCGCCAGTCATGGTGTTGACCACTGTGCTCAACTCTTGTTGGTACAAGACTCCAAGGTTGTCGCCAATTTACAAGAGCAATCCAAAATTCAACAACACATACTAGAAACTCTTAGAAGGCAATAAACTTTAAAATTTTCACCTAAAGGATGCACTGTTATGCCACTTGGGACACCTATATGTTCCTTCAAATGTGCGTGCCAAGATGATATGGGAGGCACACTACAATTGGGTTGCTAGACAATTCAGGGTAGTGAATATAGTGGTTGTGCTGTAAAGGTATTTTTATTGATTGATCCTTTGATAGGATGTTGGGAAGTACATCAGATCTTGCACTCCTTGCGCCATTACCAAATAGACCATCAAGAATAAAGTGATATACACTTCTCTGCCTACTCTGATTCAACCATGGGAATCCATCTTCATGGATTACATGTGAGGTCGCCCTTCTACTAAACATGGTAATGGCTACTTTTTTGTGGTCATCGACAAATTCTCTAATTTGACCATTCTCGTGTTGTCTAAGAAGAGTCTCACAGTAGAATCACTACTAAGATTTTCTTTTAAAGAGTGTGGGTACTTTGGGATCTCAATGTACATTATATTAGATTGGGACAATAGGTTCCTATGTACATTTTAGTCAAGTCTTTGGTGCATTTTGGATACCAAGCTCACTAATTCCACAACTTACTACCCCCAAACTGATGGCCAAACATAGGTTATCAATAGGATGATCGTACACATTCTTCACATGTACAACTCGAAGCATCCATGCACAGGGGGTGAAAGCCTCCCTTATGTCAAACAAATATAAAACAAAGCACTCCATAAATTAGCTAGCGACAACACATTTTAGGTGGGATTGGGATTCCAACCAATATGTCCAATTGATTTGGTCATACCATTTATAGCTACTCAGGAAGAGTCGGCTCATGTCTAGTCTGAAGTTGACTAGGTGAACAACTTCATTGAGCGCATTCATCACATTTTCCAGCAAATCCATCACATATTGAACAAAATGAATGTGAAGTACTAGCAGTGACATGATCACCATCGGGTGTCATACAAGTTCCAAGTGGTCGACAAAGTTTGGCTTCATCTGCAGAAGGAACGACTCATTGAGGCACAATGCAAGATTCAACCACTTTGATATTGGCCATACACCATCACCGAGGTTGTAGGGGATAATTCCTTCGATCTCAATATTCCACCATTTCTTAGCTTGCACCCAGTATTCAATGTGGATAGCCTTAAGCTATACTTTCAACAATTGTTGGACACATTCGACATTGGACAACAAATCACAACAACGGATTTAAACCCATACTGCATAGAACAAGCCACACCTAATCGGATCATGGAAACACAAATAAAGAACAATCGCCAATAGAGGATCTACTTGTATCGAGTTGTCAAAGAGGGACAACTCCTTCACCAGGGCAAGTGCTTCACCGGGGATTGGGTTCGAAAAAAAATTCCTCACCTCATGGAGGCTTTGCATGAAATGCAGACCATTGCTTCCTGAGGAAGGATGAACTATCTAGGTGGGTATCGATGTCCACCAAATATTCCACCTAGAACTCTAGTCAGTTTCATCAATTTCCTTGTTTATAGTTGCATTTACTATTTTTAGGATTTTTTCGTGTCCTAAACTTATGGAGTAGGTTTGACCCCATAAACGATGGTTTTCTTTAGGTATGCACTAGGTCCATCAATATAATTAAGAATATACATAAAATCCTCTAAATAACGGAGATATCTTCTCAATGACGTATCGTACACACCAAACAAAGATAGTATGACAAACTTAAAACATCGGGAAGTTGGTTACCAAACTAACCCCAACGCGGCCCACAATCTCTTGGCGTTCGATCTCCTGGGGTTAGGTTTTTTTTTTTTTAGGGATTTCCCTTATTGTTCAATAATAAAAAAGCCCTTGAGTCTCAATATAACATAATTAAGAGGCATGTAGCCACCACATTGCTTCTCATACATAACCTATCATCGGCTGAGCTAGTGGAATGTAAGCATATTTCAGTTCTTTGATATTAATGAAATGAAGCTTTATTTCTATTGTATCTTTGTGTTTTTGTGTATATCTGTATTTTGTTTTGCTCCTGCATAAGTCTGGATCACAAGAAAATGACATAGAAACTAACTTTTCATATGAAGAAATTGAAAATTGGGAAGTGTTTCATAAAGAATTTGATTTTGAATAACATATAACAAATTTATTTGATAGAGAAATATGCAATTATCTTAGATACATTATTTAGTAGTATATAAATTACAATAAGAAAATGACAACGAGAAGGCCAAAACAACTAGAAAATGTTGTCAAATCAAAGCTAGAACTTGGTCATGTTTTGGGATCAAACATTGGATACATGGAGCTAAAATCTATTTGTGCATCTCTAGGCTACCATGGAAAAACATGTAGATATGTGATTATATGAGAACTATGACTACTGAGTAAATAGTTTCCTTTTTCCATCCTTCCTTGACATTGTAGTCAATTTGTCCTTTTACAAGTGCTTTCCAATCCCAACATTATCATTTGGAATTGCTTTAATTATAACTTGAAATTTCCATTGACAGTAATTCAAGAAGAAATAAATCTTCCTTTTTTCTTTAAATTCCTTAGTATGGTGAATTTACAATGTATACTAAAGTCGTCGAAGGGATAGTGCCATTGTTCTGGTGCTGAAATTTTCAAATACTATCAATAGGAAAATCATTATTAACATTGAAGTTACGAAATCAGATCTTACTCATCTACCTAGGTTAAGTTATAGTTAATCCATGATAACTCATGGAACCCTTGTAACAACACCTGCAATTGGTTAAAAGAGAAACATGATTTTTAATTTTAAATTTATTTTAGCAGAAAATTTGACTTTTCTCTTTTGAATATTAATTTTATTTTATTTTCTACATTTTGATATAGAATCGATTAATATTGTTGATTTATTATTATTATTATTATTATCTTTTGTAACAAAAATATATAGCATCTATTTTTGTTTTTTCATGTATTAATGATAAGATTATTATAGGAAATGCACATACATATTGATATTAACACATTTAGAAAATATTATTTTTACACAAATTGAAGTTATACTTATATGGTATATCTAATGAATCTATCAAATTAGAGTACATATTTACTCATGAAAAAAAACAAACAAAAAAATAGTTTTGATTCAGTTTCTGGAGAATCCACAGTAAGAACCATTTTCTGCCAACGTTTCAAATCCCAACCGGGATCCATCATCAGGGCTAATTGAATGCTTGATAGAAGAAGAGCTAATTTAAGAGATTTAATAGTAATGAGGAGAGAATTTTGAGAAGAATGTCAGCTATCCTTTTGAATAATTTTGATTTATTAATGATGAGAGTAAATTGAGATGAATGTCAGTTTTCATTTTAATAATTTTAGATTAATTTATTGATAGGTGGTAGGAGGAAGATGATAATGATCAACATAATAATAATTTATATTAATTAAATTATTATTATGTTGATCATTATCATCTTCCTCTTGCCACCTATCAATAAATTAATCTAAAATTATTAAAATGAAAACCGACATTCATCTCAATTTACTGTCATCATTAATAAATCAAAATTATTCAAAAGGATAGCCGACATTCTTCTCAAAATTCTCTCCTCGTTACTACTAAATCTCTTAAATTAGCTCTTCTTCTATCAAGCATTCAAGTAGGCCTGATGATGGATCCCGGTTGGGATTTGAAATGTTGGCAAAAAATGGTTCTTACTGTGGATTCTCCGAAAATTGAATCAAAAGATTTAAACCACAGAGGTCTTACATCCAAAAAAATTGTTATTTATGTTTATTAAATCAAATTATAGAATATATGTCACTATGCATTATTTATGCACCAATAAAAGAAATATAAAAAATCTAAGTAATAGAAGATGTAACACTCTTTTTTTACTTAATATTATATTTAGAATACTCATATAGTGGAAAAGGCAAAGTAATGAAGGCCTTTTGGAAATGATTGATTGTAATTGCTCCAATCCATGTAATTTAAGAGTTTATGACACGAATTGTGTGTGGTGTCAATTTGATCTAGGTGGATTTTGGTGGCCACCTTCCTATTCTAGTTGGACCCCCACCACCGTCTCATTCAATTTTTTAGTTTCCTTAATTGTAGCACATTTTTCTATTTTTGGCAGTTTTTCAATTCCTAAACATCCGGAGTTGTTTTTTGGCCCTAAATGACATTTTTTGGGAAAAAAGGTAAAATATGGGGCCTTGGCTTATAATTTTTGAATTAATAGTTGTATTCCTCAGATAGATCTTTCTAACGAGGTATTTTTCGCATCAAACGAAGATTTTATGCCAAAGTTATGACCTCGGGAAGTTGACGTACCAATTTACCAAAACAGGGCCCATAGTTTTGGCGCTTCATCTCTTAGGGTTATGTTTTCAGATGTTTAGAGTTTTCTATTATTTCGCAACAATATATAGGCCTTCGAGCCTCATTGTAACATAGTTCAGAGGCATGTAGCCATCACATCCCTTCTTAGAGATAAGCTACCATCACTCGAGCGAGTAAGCTCGTATGCATAGGCATACAAGCTTATTATGCATGTATGCATATTTCAGTATTTGATATTAATGAAATGAAGTTTTATTTATGATACATATCTATATTTAAGATTATATATGTAATTTTTTACATTCATGTTTAAGTTCGGATCAATGGTATCAAAGTGGTATGCTCTTTCTCTGTTTTTCTTTGCATGTCCCCAATAAGGCCAGGATATGAGTCAGGGCTCGAACTAGTCAAACCTTTATAATGAAAAACCTCGTAAATCCTGATGGCCTTCCATGGCAGATGAGAAGAAATATGAGGGGGGAGGAGATCATTTCAAATTCTTGCTCGAAGAAGTCCTTAAGCGACAGAGGAACATGATGAGTCCTTAAGCGACAGAGGAACATGATGATGGAAATATTTTCCCAGATCCTTCAGTGGCTACCCAAAGGCGACAGATCTCCTTCTAACACCTACTCTGTAAGCACTACACCCATTAAAGTACAAGTTAACTTTAGCATCCCCACATTTGAAGTTCAGATAGATGTGGACATCGCAAATAAATGGCTAAATTTGCTAGAAGGATATTTTTTTATCGTAATTCTTCCAGGCAGCGAAAGATTACTTTTTCACTTCTCAAAGTTGCTTCCCACATCAAGGACAAAGGGGAAAAATACTGTGAGAAGAAGGATGAAATTACACCCTGACTATTTTTAGCTGCACCCACTTGGAATTAATTCTAAAATGCCATTAAGGAGAAGTAATACCTTATCAGGAGCTATGAGGATAAATAGATAAAGTGGACCATGCTACGGTAGGGAAGGGACCAATATGTGACAGAGTTTACCAATTGTTTTCATACCCTCGCACGAAGTTGGGTACCAAGGATTTTGAGTGGCATTTTGTACTCAATTATTGTGATTGTCTACATAGGCACATCTAGGATAAGAAGGAGTTCCTGGACATCTCTTCTGATCGAAGATATTTTACTTATAGATGCATCAAAATTACATGAAATAAATCTTATTAACCATGGAATTTAAAAGCACATAAAACAGTGTGGAAATAAGAAGATATGAAAGAAACCATGACAAAAATATTTGATTATGGAGTTCATCCAATTTAGACTATGTCTTCGGGCCCTGCACAATAATGGTGAGGCCTTCTTTCATTAATTGGCATAAAAAGAGATAAAAGTACAAGCAACATTCAATTACAATCCTTATAGCTACAAGCTCGAAGATGGATGAAGAATGGAGATCCTAGCTTTAGAAACATACAGTACCACCGAAATCCTGGCAAAAAATCGTGCAAAAATTCTTATCCGACCATCTTATTTAGATAATCGGGCTTTCTGCACCCTCTCAGAACCTCCCTGTTGATCAAGGTGAGGTTTTGGCCCCTGCCATTAGGTCGGGTTACTGCTGCATATAATTTATGAACTATTGTGCCAGTCTCCTCCCCTTTTCCTATTCGGATAATCCAATATATATATGTCGGGGTCTAACTCCTCAATCCTTGGGATTTTGCAAACAAATGACAAGTTTTAGATGGTGGGCTTGTTTCAGTGAAAGATTCTTGGGCTCCTAAATAGTATGTGATAGCAACCCTTTGAAACATGGAAAAATAGTCCATGGACTGTTTATCGCATTTAACCTCAAACGACAGATGAATACGAAGGATCGACATTTGCTCCTTAACTAGTGGCTTTTTCGACGCTGTTAACCCATCGCAAATCTCAATTGGTGTTTTCCATAGACATACAGACCCAAGCAATTACAACATGTTCCCGATGATGACCATAGACCCGATGGGCTATTAAACAAAACATATAAGATATCAGGTTCGAAAGCTCATATTGCAATTAGTGGGGACCAAGGTTGGTACGATATGAAACTATTTCACCTTTACGAACTGTGATTGCGATATTGCAAAATCGAAACATGATTATGTGATTGTGATATATCACATCGCAATTTGGCTTGCTCCAGGGTCTAATTCTTTTAACCTTTCCATTTTTGCAATGTGCAATTACGATACACCAATCCCAACCTGACTCTGTGATTGCGATATATCGTATTGCAACCCTGAACTACTTCGGGCTGATTTTCTTTAACTCCAATCACTTCCTTCTAGGATCTACGATATGTTGGGCCAATGGCGGTTGGCCACTTGGTGCTTCCCCATTCGTTAAGAGTGTCTTCCATGTCATCCTCCTCCTGCCACCTATCCAAGTCAAGCTTGACCTTTGACTTGCTATATATTTTTGATATGAACTCAGATTTGAGTGTTGCTCACACCGTTGTAATCAGGATGATCAACAGTTTTATCTGATGCTAAGATTATAGAGTTTTTTCTAGTTTGAATTTTGATCCCTCTTACCATGCCACTGGTACTTTTTAGATATCCACTTGGATCATCTTCACTCGGAATGACGTACCGATACATTGTTAGTACTGAGAAAAAATTTAGACAGAAAAAGTGAGACTTTGGATTTGCGAATTCGAAGGGAAAGGCGCCCCAAAACTGTAGAGAAAAGGACAAAGCCAAGGCAGGGTACCCTAGGATAACTTGTCGAAGCCCTAAGGAAATAAAAACACCATGAAGACAAAGAAGGACATGGAAAAGTGGTGTGAGTTCCATAACAACTCCACTCACAACACAACTGATTGTCGAGCTAAGCAATCACTAGTGCCCAAGTTGAAGGCTTCTGAATCAGATGCATGTTCTGACTCTGAGTCAGAACCTGAAAAGGGGAATGAAAAAGGGAATAAAATCATGGATGTCGTGCCTACTGCCACCATGGCCACCACCAAGATCCATAATATTGAGCCTAAACATTCAGAGGATGTGGAACACCTATTGCGCTCAAAGATTTGGGTAAGGGTTCTCTGATGTAGTTCATTGTGGACAGTGGGAGCCAAAAGAACATCATTTCAGAAGAGGTCATGAAAAGATTGGACCTACCAAATACATCACATCGGTAGTTGTACACCATCAAATGGCTTCACCAAGGATGAGATCTTCGCGCCATCCAAAATTGTTGCCTTCCCTACAACATCAAGCCCTTCAGGGATGAGGTACTATGTGATGTTGTTCCACTTGAATTTTGTGATGTATTATTAGTACAACCATACTTGTGGAAGAGAAAATCTTGTATATGAGTCTAGACCCCACCAAATTATTATTTATTTGGGTAGTAAGTTATACAGGATATCAGAGGTAGGCCCGCCTACCGCCATCTCTTTGATCTTAGCTAAGCAATGCAGTAAGAAGATCTCCGATATTGGGAAATTTTTTTTCTTTCTGATTTGCTATCAAAGTAAGCAGAATATCGTAGCCACATTCATGGTCCCCAACAAGGGTACATCCATGTAGCAAAATCAGGTGGATATGGTAGTCGATGAATACAAGGAATTCATCTCCTCACCCACAGGGATACCCTTGCATTTTTAGGTCAACCATTCGATTGATCAGACTCCTGGTGGATCTCTACCCAACGGGGAGAGATATATTTGCTCCATTATTGAAAATGAAGAGATCAAGTGGAAAATTCAAGAATTTCTACAAAAAGGCCACATCTAACCAATTTCTTCACCTTGTGGGAGCTCAATTCTACTTTTACAGAAGAAGGATGGGACTTAGAGTCTTTGAATTTACTTTCGGGTTCTAAACAAAATTTTTGTCAGGAACAGGTATCCAATCCCACGGATTGATGACCTACTGGAACAAATCAAGGGGGCAAAGTATCTCAGCAAGATTGATCTAAATTCTGGTTATTACGAGGTTCCAATAGAACCCACAAATGTATGGAAGACTATCTTCAAATCTAAAGAAGGCCTTTTTGAATGGTTGGTCATGTCCTTCAGGTTCGCAAATGCCCCTAATACTCTTATGAGGCTAATGAATGACATCTTGTGGACCTTCACCAACTCATTCATGGTTGTTTATCTGGATGGCATCCTAATATTGAGAAAGAGTTGGGAAGAAAACTTGCAACACATTTAGCAAGTCTTCTAAAACCTTCAATAGGAAAAACTATGTGCCAACTTGGACAAATAAACCTTTGGCATGATTCAAATCTAATATCTAGGTTAAATCATAGATGAGCATGTCATGCATGTGGATCCAACTAAGATACAAGTCATTCGGGATTGGCTAGCCTCGACAACTCTTATAGACCTTTGCAACATTTTGGGCCTTGAAAATGTTTATCAGAGGTTCTTGTTTGAATTCTCCCATATCACTTGGCCCTTGAGTCAGATTACTATGGGTCACGTGAAAGAATTTTTTTCTTGGTCTGAGTCCCAATAGAAGGCATTCATTCAGTTGAAGCACTTAATATTCTCTACACCAATACTCACATTGCTGGACATATAACAACCATTTGAAATCAAGACAGAGACCTTAGACTATGCTATTGGTGGTGTCCTCACCCAGCACAGGAATCTAGTGGCCTATCATAGTGAGACGCTTTCTGATACAATTCAGAAGTACCCCACGTATGATAAAGATATTTATTCCTTCATGTAGGCTTGCCGGCAATGGGAGAATTACATTATGTGGAAGGAGATAGTCATCCACACCAATCATTGACCTCTTCACTTTATACAGACACAAGGGAAGTTGCAAATCAATCACCATTAGAAGTTGTCTACATATCTGTAACAAACCCACTTTAATGTTAAATACAACAAGGGAAGCACCAGTCATGTTGCAGACTGCCTCTGTCGGCTCCCAGTTGCAGCACTCGCTACTGTTCTCAACTCTTGTGGCCACGAGACCTCTGGATGGCCACAACTATACAAAAATGATCCAGAGTTTGTTGCCTCATACAAGATGCTATTAGATGGCAAGAAATTTCCTGATTTCCACCTATAGGATGCATTATTATGCTACCTGGGTCACCTTTGTGTTCCTTCAAGCGAGCATGCCAAGCTAATTTGGTATGCGCACTATAGTAGGGTCGCATGGAACTTTGGTGTGGAGAAAACTCTGTCTATACTACAAAAGTACTTTTATTAGAGAAACATCTAACTAGATGTTGGAAAATATATCATATCCTGCGCTACTTATGCCATTGCCAAGCCAACCATAAAGAAGAAAGGTATGTACACTCCTCTCTCGACTCCCAACCAGCCATGGGAATCCATCTCTATGGATTATATGTTTGGCCTCCCTTTTACCAATCATGGTAATGACTGTGTATTTGTGGTCATTGAGAAATTTTCTAAGATGGTTATATTGGCAGCCTCCAAGAAGGTTATGACAACAGACGACACTTTTAAACACTTCTTTGAATGAGTGTGGGTACATTTTTGGATCCCGCAGACCATTATATTAGATCAGGATAGTAGGTTCCTGAGCACATTCTAGTCAAGCCTCTGGACACTATGGCACATGAAGCTCACCAAGTCAACTGTCTTCCATCCTAGAATGATGGCCATACAGAGGTCATCAATAGGATGATAGTGCACATACTCTGCATGTACTACTCGAAGCATCCATGAACCTAGGATGAGAGTCTTTGCTATGTGCAGCATAATTGTAATAGATCTCTCTATAGCTCGACTAATTGCAACCTCTTTCAAGTGGGTCTAGGATTTCAACCATTGTGTCTCATTAATGATTCCATGCCTCATTCAACTACATAGATAGAATCCACACATATATTTTCCGACGCTGATAAAGGGACCAGATTTATTGAACACATTGAACACATCCTCCAATAGGTTATGACATCTTGGAGGATTCAAATGCCAAGTACAAGCAATGACATGACCAATCTCGGGTGCCACACAAGTTTCAGGTGGACGACAAAGTTTGGTTGCATTTACAAAAAGAACGCCTTACTAGAACCTGTTGGAAGATTAGATCACTCTAATATGGTCCTTACACCATTACCAAGGCTATGGGAGACATTGATATTGAGCTCAACATTCCCCTATTCCTTATCCTACACCTAGTGTTCAATGTGGACCGCCTTCAGCCATACTTCCCACCATTGCTAGACACATAAAACATTGCAAAACAACTCACACCAATAGAGTTAAACCAAAAATGCATGGAACAGGCCACAACTAATCGAATATGGACACACATATCAAGAACACTCACTAGAAAAAGATCCAACCATATCGGGTTGTCAAAGTAGGCCAACCCCTGCACCAAGGCAAGTGGCTCACCAAGGACCAAGTTCAGTAGAAGTTTCCCCATTTCATAGAGGTACCCAACACAGTGGGGACCATTGCTTCCTAAGGGTTGAGCACTGATCCAGGTGGATTTTGGTGGCCACCCACCTATTACACTTGGACCCCCACCACTGCCTCTTTTAGTTTTTTCAGTTTCCTTAATTGTAGCATAGTTTACTATTTTTTGCAGTTTTTCAGGACGTGAACTTCTGGAGTCATTTCGAGTCCGTAAGTGATGTTTTTGGGAAGAATGGGCCAAAAGTGGGACTTTGATTGATGTTGTTTAGCTTAAGTTTGTAGTCCTTGGATAGTTTATTCTAGCAAGGTATTGTGTGTGTCAAACGGAAATCGTATGCCAAAGTTATGACCTCAAGAAGTTGATGTACCAGTTTACCCAAACGAGGACATAGTTTTAGCGCTCCATCTCGTAGGGTTGTTTTTTTGGATGTTTAGGGTTTTCCATTATTTCTAAATAATTAATATGCTTTATAGTCTCATTGTAACATAGTTTAGAGGCATGTAGCCACCACATATCTTCTAAGAGATAAGCTACCATCGCCCGAGCTAGTCTTATTTCCATTTTTATTGTAAGCATATTTTAGTATTTGATATTAATGAAAGTAACTATTATTTCTAATGCATCCCTGTATATATATATATATATATATATATATATATATATATATATATATATATATGTATATGTATATGTATATGTATATATATATATATATATATATATATATATATATATATATATATATATATGTATATATATATATATATATATATATATATATATATATATATATATATATATATATATATATATATATAATTTGTTACTTACCGTTTAATTTAAAACCACAATGTGCAAGGTTGTGATAACAAAGTATTAGTGTAAACAAAATCTTATCATGTGCTATCGGGTTGCATTGTAAATTCATGAATTTTAGTATTCTTTATAACCATATATTTTATTTGTTTTAAATTTTTGACACAAACGTCCATTTTAATTGCAAAATTCGCACAATTTTTCTTTTGTAACTCATAATGGCAAAGCAATAATTTATTACATGTATAGGTACATAAATATATTTATGTTAAATTATCTCGTATGAAATTCCATATCACACATATTGAAGCCTCTATGCTCAAGAAGAATTAGTTATATATCTTCCTGCTTGCATATTATCTATCTTAGGAGGAGTTGGTATTGAGATTTTTTTTGGGTTGAATATTCTCCATGTTACAAGTTGGATCTGAGAAACATATATTTTAAGATCAATATTCATAAGCTAGGGGGAATTTGGGAAACTAGTTACCCTTGGTTGAATGCCATTTGAACTCAATTTGATAAGTTTATATGAACCCGTTTTGTAACTGCATATTTCGTGTTTTACATTAAGTATTTGTGTTACTTTGTGCTGAGATCAAGAACTATCTTCAAAATTTTAAATGAAAAAACAGTCCTTTATCTTAATGTAATATATTTGGCTTATTGAATTTAGGTAGTGGTTCAATACTAAATGAATCTATATACATAAGTTTTGAACTTGAATTCATTCTCTTCTATTTTTGCAAAAATTATATTTGTTTAACTGATTTTTCTTTTTTCATCGAAATTTGAATCAGTAACTCATTTGTATCATCTCTATAGAACTATTTCTATCCAAAAAACATGTTATATGTTGATTGTTCTTTTTTCCTTTGTTTGTTAGCATTTTCATCATTTGTGGGACTAATCTATTATCTTTAAAAAAAGGTGCACGGGTGCCACATACGCCACAAAATAGCACAAAGGGTCATAAATAGTCAATGAAAAGTTATGAAGATATTCATAAACTTTAAAATATTGTCACTAATGATAAATGTAGCAAAAATTAGAGTACTTCAAATCTTGGTGGTGAACTTTGTAACCTTAAGCTTTTTGCTAGAATATTTTTTGCACTCTTGTGCCCAGCTTCTTTTGGTAAAAGATGTCAATGAAGCATTAGAAATGTACAAGAAAAAATAATCTTCTTATTAATTACAATCCTTTTTTCCAATAATTTAGACTCCCGAGTAGTACTTTGGTTCAAGGCATACTCAATAATGTACCCTTGGAACCTTGAAAATGGATTTTTCAAAATGTTAAGTTTCTTTCTAAGATTTATTGTCAAAATGTTGGGGCTATTTTCTTGGTAAACAACACCAATAAAACATTACACACATGAAGTTACAAAAAAAAAAAAAAAAATCTTAGTCTTCCTTGTAACTCTATTGTCCTTGTTCAAGGATTTGGATACTATAGTAGAAAATATATGTAAATATCCATGATTACAGTGTCTGTTTTTTACTCTTGCCCAGTTAACATAGTGTTCAAAATATAAAAACATGTATACATATTATCGAATAGCTCAATACCTTATGCATATGAATTACAGGATCATAGGAAGCCACTTGCTCATTATAGTATCTTTTAAATTTCTCTTGTTAATTTTGTGTAAATTTAAAAATTGTTAAGAAAGTTGCAATTATAGATTAGAAATAGTCTTTCTAATTTTACTATGTTGTTATTATTTTCTACTCATTGCTCAATTTAAAACAATGAAATCTTTAAATTTCCTTACGACCACTTCCTGTAGTTCTTTTTAATAGTGCTAGGTGCTCATTTTCAGGCTATTGCCAAACAAAAACCAAGAAAAAAAGACATTCACAAAGGCACCGAAGACTACATAATATATAGGAAATATAATAATGTTCTACTATAATACCTAGTAATTGAATGTTAAATGTGATCCATGCTCTTAACATTATAAATCATTATCACATTTGGACAATTATCAGATTGTCTCAATAGATGTCATGGCAATGAAAAATAGTTTTGCATTGAATGGATCAAAATTGTAAGAAATTGATCACAAGTTATCTAGATTCAATTTACATAGATTAGATAATTTATTTTGTTATCTTGGTGGTTGTCTATTTTACTCATGTGTTGTTCTTCTTCACTTTATCTATACTTCAGCTTAAACCACTTCCAAAATTTCCTATCTCGTGGACATGATGTTGCTTTGCATTCATTGCATACATAATTCAGTCCTGAATATCTTTAAGATCTTCGCCATGTTAATGATCTTGAAATATACTTCCAACGATTGATTACACCTTCCTCTATTTGTGCTCCATCTATAATTAGCTTATGGGAGCATTTATTTTGTATTAAATCGTTCTCCAAATGGTTTTCATTTCTAATCAATGTTTGGCTATTTACAAATGGCTAGGCATATCTATGGTTCAACTCAGGCATTCATGGCAATAAATATAATATTTGTATACATAATGAGAACACTACATGTGGACATTTTGAATGAATCCTGCTACGTAACACAGTTTATATAGTAGCTCCAATAGATAAGGCAATTGGTTCATGCATTTGTCCATACCAATTCTCACTTAGAAACTTTGAAATATTTTCAATTGAGAAATCTTATTTGAACCATGTATTTTGATCTATGGACACAATGTCAATGACTTCCATGGCTCTTTGTTGAATCTATTTGTACACTTGGACCATGGTTTGATCTATCTAATATGAGAAAAATAATTGCACAAAATGTTTACAATTGTTTCATTTGTAATGACATAATACATATCAATTGCTCAAAAGAACATGTTAATGCTAAAAATATTGAGCAAGAGAAATGTATCAATGATTGGAAATATTATATTATAAACTTATCAATGTCACATGGATATGAACATATAGAAGGAAAAAAAATTGCAATAGAATGGATATGTGAGCTACTTGATGCTCACATATATATCTAGAATACATAAATGAAAGATATTTCCTTGAGATTTTAATCACCAAAACATTTTCTCCAAAGTCTAATACCTTATGAATTTAACAATATCCACATCACATGCACTTCTGCAAATTCATAATGTTGAAAATATTAACCACAATGACAACATATGAAAAGTGCTCTAAAGAATCATGGAAAGAGAACCCTACAACACAATTTCAAGTGTACCTTGTAGATATATTGTTAGAAAATAATCTATTTTTACTAGATTTGGTACTAAACTAAACCATTTCCCAATTGACAATACAATATGAAGAAAAGGAAAAATTGTTTAGGTATCGAAGGAGTTCACATCATCAAATCGAGACAATAATCCTTTTTCAATGGAGACACAAAATAACAAACAAGTTGCTACCTTTTTTTCCAATGGATATAGTAAGTGATATACTCACTTACCTCAGTTGAATCTGTAATGCGAACATAAGGTGATTTAATACAAGAAGCACAAAAGTGACATTTAAAGTCAAATAAAGTAATCGATGCATATTTGCAATCAATGCAAAACATTCCTACATATGCATGTTACATTTGTGATAGGTTTTCCTTTGGAAAGGACATGCAGCCCATTGAAAAACTCATATTATCAACTATTTGTTATCTGATCCCTACATCAAACTTCAAAGCTATCAAACTCAATGAATAAATATTCAAATATTATAATAATGCAATACTCAATAAAGAAAAGTTCCTACATTTTCATTACCTCTTCATATTTTATGAAATGAAAAATTGATCTTCATTGGACAATTGACACATTTAGTAGAGAGATTACTGGCATAAAGAATGACTGGCATAAATGTTCCTTCCTATCTAGATAGAATTCAAATAGCACTACCTATAGATATTGATGACAACATGACGGTGGCAGTTATGTTAAAAATAAAAATGGAATACAAGAATGGTTATTTG
This sequence comes from Pinus tabuliformis, assembly GCA_031772625.1. Classification (NCBI taxonomy): domain Eukaryota; kingdom Viridiplantae; phylum Streptophyta; class Pinopsida; order Pinales; family Pinaceae; genus Pinus; species Pinus tabuliformis. The sequence goes on from CM062806.1 coordinate 295,030,259, forward strand.
TTTGGAAATTCTCGACCTAAAAAAATTATGTTTGCATTATATGACTTATTCAACACATCTCTATACAAGGGTGAACAAATAGTAATCAAATTCAATGGAAAAAACATCTTGATCAAAGTAAGAAAAATCATCAAAACGATAGTCCAAAAATAAAGGAACTAGAATCACCAAATGGAGATAGTGATCTAGAGCCAGAAAATGAAACACTTGTACATGGTTATTTAGAGGCCCACCTCATACATGGTCTTGATGCAAGTGTTATAAATACTGAGCGTGGGGTGAATGAATATTTATTTTCAATTTTTACTTTTACCAGTTATATCACTTATATTTAGAACAAAAAATGAACAATATAAATAAATGATTTTATTAATATAATCTTTACAATGCATCAAGTACAATATAGGTAGGGTGCCAACCCTAGAAGAAAACACCTAGGCTCCAACCTGGGATGTGCCAAGCACCTACTTGGACTTTAGTCAGGATTTGACCTATAGGACTTTGACCATATCTTATCCAAGGCACCAACCTTGAGTTTAGGAGAACCAACTCCAAGGACAACAAAGCTATAGGTTCGCTTTGTCAAGATATGTTGGGTTTCATGGCTCCCAAAGTCTTCTTCACCGAGCCCTATCAATCTTCAGTCATTCCTTCACTTAGTCTCCATGTCATGTCATCAATGACAACCTTGTCATACAAAAAGTGTCACCACTACTCTTCATAATAGCCAATCAATCTCTTACAACGACCTCATCATGACATCAATAGTGCATTATGATATTCAATACAACACTTCAATGCGTCTTTAATGAACTGCACCAAGTTCTGCACTAGATCTAATAATACTTCTGCAACTTCTTCAAATCTGGTCCAAGCTTAGTCCCAAATATTACTTCAAGTTACCTACAAAGGTCTACACCAAATTTTGCACCATGACTTTGTCACTACACCAATATCTGAACACCAGATTATCTCAAGACTACTGGACCATTGTTGCACAAAGACTTCAGCACTAGATCGTGACAATTCTTCTTTACAAATGTCCTTGCACCACACTGCACCAAACCACTATTCAAAATGTTCCAATACTTTTACACAATAATTTATACACCATATTGCATCATCTATTCTACACCACACTTGTTTATCAATTCTTCACCAATGTTCTTGCACTAAGACTTCAACATTGCACCAATATTTTAGTACTACAAAAAGACTTATGTGCCACAACTTCACCAATGTCCTTATTGCACCGAAACCTCAACAATAATATTTTTGCGCCATGTTGCACCAATTTACTAATCCAAATTTTGATATGATGCTACAGGCCCAAGTATGATACCTCGGGTCCGAATTAATGTGCTTTCATATCACCAAAAGAGGTCTCTCATGAAGGATGCTATACCATCAAAAGAGTCTTTGCGATAGGTCAAGTAGAGGGTTGTTACAAATCTGAACCAAATCACTAGGAACATAGTAATATATATTAACTGAAAACTTTACCACAGTTTTCACAAATTACAAGACCAAGAAATTTCACCCATTCAAAACACTTCTACAATAATCATACAGTCAATAGTTCGAGCGACACACAATCTAAGGGCTAATACTCCAACACGTCTGAGGGCTAATACTCTAACATAGTGTGAGGGCTAATACTCCAACGCAATTTGAGGGCTAATACTCCAACACATGGTAAGTACTGTGTGATCCTTTCCACTACGCAAAGTCAACCAACAGTCTCAGGTTGGTGTATCCTTGTTCAATGCACAATTTGGTGTTGATTGGTGCACAATCCCGTGTTGATTAGTGCACAATCTCATGTTGATTGGTGCACAGTCCGAGAGCCCTTAATCTACAGTTCTCACAAAGACATATCCTTTAGAAAATGTGTGCGTCATATTGTTTATGGGACGTTCACGCACCAAGCACTAATCCACAATTTTCCACAAAGATAAATGTATGCTTTCAAAAGTATGTGCTCTCACTGTTCATGACATGTGAATTGTTGTATCTTCTTCCTTATATAATCTGAACAGATTTGAGCTCTAAAGACACCGAGGACCTCCTATATATATATATATATATATATATATATATATATATATATATATATATATAGTGCATTAAACGAATATAAATGTCTTTTAATTAAGCATACACGATTTTTGTTTAGGCATAGGTCAACTTACCGGAAGAAGCTTGCCTTAAACATGTAAAATCTCATTCTCCCTCATTGTTAGGATATTTTTCTCAAGTAAAAGATCATTAGAAAGGAAAACTTATGCTTTACAAGATGGTGTAGGTGTCCTCAAGTACTTTTTCTCCTATGTTAGTAAAAAATAATTTTTAATGTGAATGATTAATTATTAGTGGAGAAATGAGGGTAGGGAATAATCCCTTGAGTGTTGGGCTTATTTGTAGATTAATTTCTTCACTGACTTTATTCTTGATCATATCCTTTCCTTTTTCAATATAAGGTCACTATCATCATGTTCAAATGTTTCCTTTAAAGTAGCGAGAAATAATTTTTTTTGTGACTGGTCAATAGATGGTGTAGAAAAATAAAGGATAGTGGAATTTCTTCGTGGATGGGCCTCTTCATGGATGGGCTTCATGTCATATTCAATTGTGGTCATCAAGATTAGGTAAGGACATGTCCTTCATCAAGTATAGTCATATTGTGGTAAAAACACAACCCCCCCATTATTGATGTGTTCACTTCAAATAATGGGGACCCTTTCTATAAAATTTTTGGCTAAAAACCTTTTTTGGATTTTTATTCAGCTGATTGCCCTATGCTTTTGTTAATTTCTCATTTTCTTTGGATTCTTGTTTTGATTGCTTTGATAAATTTGATTTTTTATAAGCTTCCCATTGACGCTTGTTTCGCCTCATTTGGTCACCTGGTTTGAAAATGGTACTCCTTTGAAGTCTCATCATTTAGCTAGTCTGGGTTAAAAATGCATAAAATGTACAATATTGCATTTTGTAAATAAATTAGTTCAATAATGCATTCATTTTAAATATTAACCCGTAGTGTGTTTTTACTAACATTTTTCTATTTCTAGTTATGTACCCAAATCATGAAACATCAGGATTTTAGTAATTTATTCTAATTTTCAAAATAGAGCACTAATCTCGAAAACCCAAACATCCAAGTGGTTGTAGTTTATTTTTATTCTTTTTATTTCTTTTTCAAGTGGCTGTAGTTTAGGTAATTTCACAACTTAACTAAATTTCATTAAAATAAAACCAAAATAAAAAATGATATTAAATCTTAATTAAATTAAATTAAATTAATATATAATTAATTTAATTAAATTAAAATTTAATATATAAAAATAATATATAAAATAAAAATTAATCGCATCGGGGATTTTAATCCAGTCGGGGATTTATATCAGCACATACCATTCCATACCCTCGATACCTCCATTCTCCCGATTATAAAAAGTCAAAAGGCAATAAACAAAAATATCATAAAATAAAATTTATTAAGAGTAGATCGCATCGGGGCTTTTCAATGGATGCATCTTTTAAAAGACCCCGAGGACTTCTCTTCCTCCAATCCCCGATAAGCATAACTCAAAAGGCATTTACTAAAGTTTCATAATCCATTCGTTTGGTTTTAAAACTCACTCATACATGAGTGGAGCAAATGAAGTAAGGTAGGTTAGTTTTTTATTAATTTAAAATAGTTTACATATTTAATAATTAAATTTTAAATTAATCAGAATTAATTATTATATAGAATTTAATTAATTAAATTAAATTAAAATTTAATTATCGTTTAGATTAATATCAATTAGTTATTGATTAGATTAAATTTGTTTATAAATAGTTAATTAGATATCAGTTAGTTAGATTAATAAATAGTTATTAATAATTAGTTTAATTATTAGATAATTAGAATTCTACTTTAGGATTTAATTTTTAATTAAAATTCTGGTTTTTTTAGCCTAGCAACAAAAATTCCAGAATTGTGCTAAAATTGACTCACCAAATTTGTTAGGATATTCCGAGACATAGGAAATAGTTAAGTACAACTTGGTCTAGTATAGGGTTAGGTAAAGTGTGTTTCTTTACTATGTACATTTTGTAACTTAGAATCCGACGGTCACGATGTGTAGTGATCCGACGGTTCATTCTCTCCTCAGTATTACCAACACTTGATTTGTGGCTTGACACCCGATTGGTCCATGATTTCTATTTAAAGTGCATGGAGGGTCATTTGTAGGGTAATCCATCTATGAGAGAAGCTTATGTAAATTTTCATTCTTTTATTAATAAATTGCCTGAAGTGGCTGCGTTGGCTCAGGCCGTGGACTGTTTCCCTCTTTGAGGGTTTTAACCACGTCAAAAATACTGGTGTATTGATCTATGATTTGGTTGTGAGCGGTGTCCTTTGGTAATCTGTCTGAGGAACTTACCCTGTAAATTCCTACATGGTATCAGAGCTATTTGAGGGCCGCGTCCGTTGGTGATCCAAATCTGAAGCCGGTAGAACTGCATCCGACTGTCGTTTCCTAAGACCTAATGTTTCTGACTACTTTCGGGCTGAGAGGACTATATTGTGTTGGGAGCATCTGTTCCAGTGAGGAACCCATTTCGTTTCATGCGAAAAGGTTTCCGGTAGCCCTAGCTGCGTCATTTTTAAGATCTGGATGTATACAGTGTTTATTTGCAGTTTACAGTGATTTTCTCTCTGTTTATTTCAGTTTCGGTTTATTTAGCTTTTTTTATTACCAGATCTATACCTTTCATTTCTGCGTATGCTCTTTGCCCTGTGACTCTGTGCGATCTGGGCAAATCAGAAACAGAAAGGAAGGATTTTTCTCATGCGTATGCTCTTTTCCCTGCGCCTTAGTGTGATCTCAGAAAATCAGAAACATTGAGGAAAATATTTAGTTTCCGGCTAAAGCTAACTTCGAGCCGTAAGGTTCATTTTCTTTGTATGTCCGTGTTGGGTTTTGTGTTTTTTGTTTTGTAGGGAAAAATTGCTTTCTCAAAGCAAGCACGCAACCGAAAGCATCAACCCCCCCCCCCTCTCTCTCTCTCTCTCTCAAATTTTTTGTATAGCTCAATTGGTTCAAAGCTATTTTAAGAGAGTAGAGGTCTTGAGTTCAAATCTCCTTTTTGTGAGGGGAGATTATTCATTTCTGCACATTCCCGCACTTCGTCGGCATCTTCAACAACTTTTTCCTAAAAAGCCATAACTTCTTCATCCGTAAGCCGTTTTCAGAGCCGTTTTTTTTAAACCAGCCTAATTTTTCGAGATCTATCCATTGGAACACTTAGTTTCAGCATCTTTAGATTCAGTTTCTATTGAAATGGAAAGTCAATACCAAGTTACTCTTGACAGCACCAACTACTTCCAATGGTTGTCCTACATTGAGGATTTACTTAGAAGTAAAGGTCTCTACAGAATAGCCTCAGGCCAAGAAACCAAACCGAAAGATGAAGATAAGGCTGCTAAATGGGAAAATAGGCAAGATCAAGCACGTGGATTGATAGGGATGTTTATTTCTCCAGATCTTAGATTCCATATTGCAGAACTTGATACTCCTGATGAAGCAATGAAACAAATCAATAAAGTTTTTGGGATTAAAAATGAACTTAGAGCCCATCAACTTGAAAATGAGTTGCTTACATTGGACCCCAATAATTTTTCTTGCAATGAAGATTTCTTGTCTAAGTTCAATACCCTTAGATATCTCTTGGAAGGTGTTAAGGTTAAGAAACAAGATAGTAACCTTATATATTCCATACTTACTAAGTTGGGACCAGCCTACTTTGTGTTTGTTTCCACCTTCCATTCTACAAGAGAAGCCTTCATTTCTCAAGGACAAGACTACAAGTCCCCTTCCTTTGACTCTTTTTGTGATTCTTTAATAAGAGAACAAGAAAAACTCTTACACCTTGGTCTTCTTAATCTTGGAAACTCTTCCAAGAAAGCGTTAGCTGCCCAGCAGCAACCAAATTCAAAGAATCCTAAGAAGTCATATCCTAAAAAGAATGGTCCTAAACCAAACAAGGGTCCTAAGCAATCTCAGCCTCAAAATGAAAAATCATTTCAACAAAATGATAAGACAAATAAAAAAAAAAGGAAGAACACTGATAGACATTGAAACTTTTGTAATTGAGATGGCCACTTAGAATCCAAATGCTTTAGGAAGATGGAAGCTTTGGAAGCAGCAATGAAGAAACATAACATCCATTTGGAGCACTCTTCAACTTCAACTTCATCTTCAGGAATGGCACCTTCTGCATGTGGTTGTCAATCATCTCGGTCTGGTTATGCACTAAATGTATCTTCTTCTTCTCATTCTCATGAGTAGCTCATTGATTATGGAGCTTCTTATCACATGGCCAAAAACAAAGCCATGTTTTCTTATTTAAATGATTGTAACACCAAAAATATATATGTTGGTGATGATAGATCTCTTAATGTTGTAGGGACCGGAACTGTTCATCGAGACAATGGTCAATTTAATGATGTATTATGTGTTCCAACCTTATCCTGCAACCTTCTATCTGTATATCAGATAACTCATTCAGGTGGAGGTAAAATCGTTGAATTTTCAGCTCATGATGTTGTAATTAAGGACCTAAGAGATCCTAAATAGATTTTAGCTACTGACATTGCTGATGATTCTACAAGGTTGTATAAGTTTCACAACTTTGGGTCATCAAATCTTCCCTTCATATTTGTTGCTCATAACGATGAAGTGAGCAAACTTTGGCATGAGCGATTTGGTCACTTAAACTATCGCTCCCTTCAGCATCTATGTAAAGAATATATGGTGACAGGTCTTCCAATGGTATCTTGCAGAGATGGTGTTTGTTTCGGATGTGTACTCAGAAAACATCATCGGGACAGTTTTGAAAAACGTGCCTTTTGGCACGCCTCAGCCCCTTTACAGCTTGTGCATAGTGATTTATGTGGTCCACTTCTAGTTGTTTCATTCTCTGGCTGTGAGTATTTCTTAACTTTCATTGATGATTTCTCCAGACGCACTTGGGTATACTTCTTAAAACTCAAGAGTGAAGTATTTAACACATTTTTGGCCTTCAAGACCTTTGTTGAAAAACAATCTGGACATCAAATTCTTAAGCTAAGATCTGATAATGGCGGAGAATATGTTAAAAACACATTCATCAACTTTTGCACTGAGAATGGAATTCAAATGCAACATACTATTCCATATACTCCACAACAAAATGGTGTAGCTGAAAGGAAGAATCGCACCTTAAAGGAAATGGCTAATTGTATGCTACAATCTAAAGGACTTGGTCTTAGTTTTTGGGCAGAAGCAATTAACTGTGCAAATTACATAATAAATCGCACTCCTACTAAGGTTTTAAAGAATATCACTCCAGAAGAAGCATGGAGCTCAATTAAACCAGATGTAAGTCACTTTCGTGTTTTTGGAAGTGAAGCATGGGCCCATATTCCAGATGAAAAGCATAAAGCTTTAAAACCTAAGAGTGAAAAATGTACTTTTATTGGATATTCTGAAGATGTCAAAGGCTATAGACTTATTCCACTTAAGTCCAAAAATGTTGTCATTAGAAGAGATGTAAAATTTGCTGAAAATATATCGGCCTGCAAGCCTAGTCCGACGGATGTGCCACCTCTCCCTATCTCTTCTACTTTTGAAAACATTTCTTCTTCAGATGATGAAAGTGAGGATGACAATCCTCCCCCACCATCTCAGGATCCTCCTTTAGCTCCTCAGCTTCCAAAATGGGTCCGTGCTACTCGAGATGTAGCAGGTGATCTTGCCGGTGATCCTACAAATCAACGACGTACATGTTCTCAGTTTGATAGAGCCTCCTCTTTACTGGCTCAAGCTCCAGTGAATTATGATCTTGACACCTTTGCAGAAGCTTCAGGCCATCCAGATTGGAAAGCAACTATGAATGAAGAATATCATTCATAATTGGCAAATGATACATGGGATCTTGTTCCTCTACCAAAGGGACGAAAACTTGTTAGATGCAAATGGGTTTACAGAACCAAGTATGGACCAGATGGGAAAGTTGATAAACATAAAGCTCGTCTTGTTGCTAAGGGTTTTTCACAAGTCGAAGGCATTGACTACACTGAAACCTTCTCCCCTGTTACCAAAATGAACTCTATCCGCCTTGTTCTTTCCCTTGCTGCCTCTTTCAAATGGGAAGTCCATCAGATGGATGTTAAATCTGCCTTCTTGCATGGGGACTTGCATGAAGAAATCTACATGGAACAACCCATTGGATTTATAAAAACAGACTCCGGCCTTGTATGTCGGCTTAATAAATCCCTTTATGGTCTCAAGAAAGCTCCTCGAGCTTGGTATGCCAAAATGGATAGCTTTCTTTTAGAATCTGGTTTTTCTAGGTGTCATTCTGACAATACTGTCTACACCAAGAAAGTGGGCAAGTCTCTTATAATTCTTGTTCTTTATGTTGATGATCTTATCCTTACCGGTAGTGATCCCAACCTTATAAACCATGTGAAGTCCAGCCTTAAAAAGAAATTTGAAATGACAGACTTAGGACACTTACATTATTTTCTCGGTCTTCAAGTCTTGCAATCCAAGGAGGGTATTTCCCTTTCCCAGTCCAAGTATGCCTGTGATATTCTACACCATTTTCACATGGAAGACTGTAAGCCAGCCCCTTCTCCCTTTTAGTCTGGAGTCAAAATTTTAGTCACTTGTACTTCTCCTGAAGTTGATGCTACCTTATACCGTCAACTTGTAGGAAAACTTTTGTATCTAACCCATACTCGTCCTGACCTTTCCTTTGCTGTTGGCCTTGTTGCTCGGTTTATGAAAAACCCACCTGAAAGTCATTGGAAAGCAGCTAAAAGAATACTTCGTTATGTTTGAGGTACAGTTCAGTTTGGGATTCATTACAGTGCCGAAGCAGCTCCTCTATTGGTTGGTTTCACTGATTTTGATTGGGCTGGTGACCCTGATGATCGGAAATCTACTGTCGGTTATGTGTTCACTCTTGGTTCAGGACCTATTACATGGGCTTGCAAGAAACAGGGTGCCATTTCTCTTTCTTCAGCAGAAGAAGAGTATCATGGTGTCGTAGAAGCTAGTAACGAAGCCTTGTGGCTTCGTCAGATCCTGTCAGAGTTTGGCTTTCAGCAGCAGCATCCTACTACACTTTGGTGTGATAATCAAAGTGCCACTCAACTATGCAAAGATCCAGTCCAACATCAGTGCAACAAACAAATTGAACTGCACATGCACTTCATCAGACAGCTCATTCACGACCATGTTCTTGAAGTGCAATATTGTTCAACAGATGATCAAGTTGCAGACATCTTTACAAAGGCTCTCACAGAGGTGAAGTTCACTAAACTTCGATTTATGCTTGGAGTTTAGGAAGTTGTCACTAAGGGTGGATAGGCTCTAGTGCCTCCTTCCTTCTCCTATTGTGTCATATTTGTAAGTCCTTCAATCCTATCCCAAGTTATTCTTAAGGGGGGATGTTAGGATATTCCGACACATAGGAAATAGTTAAGTACAACTTGGTCTAGTATAGGGTTAGGTAAAGTGTGTTTCTTTACTATGTACATTTTGTAACTTACAATCTGATGGTCATGATATGTAGTGATCCGATGGTTCATTCTCTCCTCGGTATTACCGACACTTGATCCGTGGCTTGACACCCGATTGGTCCCTGATTTCTATTTAAAGCGCATGGAGGGTCATTTGTAGGGTAATCCATCTATGGGAGAAGCTTATGTAAATTTTCATTCTTTTATTAATAAATTTCCTGAAGTGGCTGCATTGGCTCAGGCCGTGGACTGTTTCCCTCTTTGAGGGTTTTAACCACGTCAAAAATACTGGTGTATTGATCTGTGATCTGGTTGTGAGCGGTGTCCTTTGGTGTTCTGTCTGAGGAACTTACCCTGTAAATTCCTACAAAATTTGGAGCCCCATAGATTGAGTTTTACTTGGCGAAATGAGGCCCAGGATGGCTCATTGGAAAGATAAAATCAAGGAGTACATTTCTGAGGAGGTTTCACTAACAGATTTGGTCATTCATTGGGTTGAAAATTAGGTGGAATGTCAAGATTCAAATTTTGAAAACAAAATCAATTTTCTGAGTTCTATTTTCATTTGCCCGAGCCTCTTCTAATTACAGATTCACTCGTCAATGATATTCTTGGAAAATTAAAACCATCCCAAGCATCAATAGAAAGCTTAGATTTTATTTTCAATTATTTTTTTAATTTTATTTGATTAGATTTGATTTAATTTCTAGAAATGGTATTTTAATTTTATTGATTGCATCATAATTTATTTTGATTTCATTTTGCAAGAAAACAGTGGAAGAAATATGGAGAAAAGGATCTCAATCAATGAGAATGCTCCAGCAATTGAGGATTAGAATTTTTGAGCAAATAAAATCGGATTTGACAAATTTGCCTTCAACAAACTTTCCTCTCAAGAATTCCTTTGCAAATAGTATAAATGATAGATTGCAGAATGTAATAAGGGGCTGCTCTCCTCTGCAATTTTAGACTTCTAAAAACACTACTATAATAGGAATTTAGAGTTGTAGGAGAGAGGAGAGAAAATCTCAGATCTGGGGATTATTGAGGATTTCCCTTTGTATCTTGAATTATGCATGAAAGGAAAAGTTTGCACTATTGTGACTTTACCTTTGAAAGTAGAAGTTCAAGCAACGTAAAGAGCTGGTTGAGACCAAGGACAGAGAAATGGATGCAATAAATTGGTATTTCTAATACTACTGTTCCAAATATCAGTTTCATTTTTATAGTAACAAGAATGTCTCATTTTATTCATGTTTGTGCACTATTGTCAATATGGGTAATTTGTCTCAATATTGTTATTAGGTATCTTTGTTTTTATGAATTAAAATCTGATTTCTGAGTAACTATTTACTCAGAAATCTGTTTTATAAAACTGACTTATTGAATGGTAATGTGTTGTGAACTGTTTCCACATAATATCGTTTAATTATTGGATTTACTGATTTGATGATCAATGTCATTTATGTGAACTACTTCCTGAGTGTTTTTGGTTTATTATTTCAGTTGATAGGTCTCAATAGGATGTGTTTTGGTATCCATAATGTCAGTTAATTGAAATACTTCATTAATTTGATATTCATTATAAACAAGACATATTTAAATCCCAATACTTTAATTATCTTGCTCTTAGTTGGGTTAGATCTATATCTACCTAATTAAGATAGGATTAACATTAGTTTCTTTTTGCTTGCATTATAGAATAAGCTTGCATTTAGATTAAATTCTACATTTTTAAGTCCTCTTCTCAAAGAGGCAAAACTTTAGTTGTGGTTTGGCTGAACCCAAATCAGCTTAAGGGTCATTCTCTTGCCTGGTCAGCAAGAAGAAGTTGTTTGATATCCCTGTCTATTGGTAGTTAAATATACATCATAAACCAATAGCGATAGGGAGAAGGTAACTGGACCTAGTTAAACCAATCAGAGCCACCACACCAAACGGAAAAGGAGCTACTTTAAGGTCCGGACCGGGTGGTTATCCCCCATTGTTGTTGCAGCGATTTTTGAGGCATCAACACTTTTGGCGCTAGAAGGAGGGCCTGCGACTTTTTTTTCTATTGGAGACTTTTCAATTTTAACATTTTATTTAATTAGGATGGCTCCTCTTAAACTTCCAATTTGGAGTTGCATCCATGGACGTGTATCTTCCAATACCCCACCCGAAGTGGTAAGACTCTTGTCTCAGGTAAAATTCAATGGTAAGAGAAATTCTTCTACTTTTAATCATGTCTTTCAATTTATTCAAAATGTTTCAAATTATGATTTTCAAGAAATCGATGAAGACATTTTATGCATAATTTCTACTCTCACATTTGTGGCAAAAGGGCCAGAAACTAGTGTAGAACTCTTATAGTTGCTTCGATTCACAGTTGGAATCAATTTGTTACAATTTTCATTTCTAAATTTGACGGCTACGATTATGAACAGGTATGTTATGAAATTAAATATTTACAAAGATTTGAAAATCAGTCCGTTAAAGATTTTAATATTCGATTTCATTTGAATTGTTTAAGATTGAAAGTTGAAGATAAACCTACAGAAGAAGAATCACTAGATTGGTTTGAACATATTTGCTCTCTTCCTCCCATTCCAAGTTCATATGAAATTAGTTCAAGGTTTGCTCCATCCCCTTCTAATATAAATGAGAATTACAATATGGATGTGCAAATAAATTGTGATGAAGTGGTTTCACAAAGCTTGGAAAACATTTCTATTCAAATGCAAGAAGACAATAACAACAATTTTGAAGAAAGAGATGCCTTGAAATCTGAAAGCTACTCTACAGTGAATTCAGAAAATCAGATTGCAAATCATCAAGTACAAGCAGCAATCAAAGTAAATAATAACATGCAAACTGCTGTACAAATTTCTGAATTTTTCCATGATGAGCAAATGCCGAAATCAGAGCAACAAAGCAGCCTTCTTCAAGAAAGCATGAGCACACAAAGGAATGATTTAGAATCTGAAATTTACAATTAGTGTAATGTATGAGAGTTCTCAAACCGAGAGATGTTTAGTTGCATTATTTCAGATTCACATTTTTCCCTTTATCCTGATATTTTTAATAATGGTAATTTTTCCCCTCTTGGTATTAATGATATTTCAGAAAATACAAAGGCTGGTCTAAATGAATTACCAATAAATTTTTATCAAGATAGAGAAATAATAATTGATCATTCTTGTGCCATTAATGAACATGAAATCCTTGTTCCTCCTTGTTTTGGTATATTAGATGAGATTGAAGGGAATTCTAGAGAATTTTGTAAAGTAATTTATGATAATTACTCTGACATCGAAGATGTTGATTTCTATTCTTCTCAAGAAAATCCTCATGATAAAATTCAAATAACATCTGAGAATGAGGAACGCTTCAATTTAGAAATTATTTCAATCAATCCTCATTTTAGAGCAGCAAATTATCTTCATGATTTCATTATTCGAGAAAACTTTCCAATTTATGATTCATATCATGATCAAACACTCATTCCTACTCGTAATCATAATTCGTTTTCTAGTTCACAAGTTGGAATTCGAAATTACTCAAATTCCGTAATTTTGGTCAATCCTTGTGAAAAAGAAATCATTTCAAAACGACCCCAATTGTGCTGTAACATTAGTTGTAATAGTAGTGATTTCATTTTATTTTTGTTTCCTCACTTCTTTTGTTTAAAATCAAATTTTATTTCTAATCTTATTTTTCAGACTTTTGACACTTTATGCTGGCATATTAAGCACTTTACTCTCAAACATTCAATTGATGCATTTCCTTATTGGAAAATTGAAGTTTTATATTATAGTCAAGAGCATCAAAAGTTATTTCAATTTCAATTTCAATCAATGCTAATATTTTATCAAAAGCTTCTATCTTCTCAAAGGAAATATCAACAAGAGAATGTATTTTTAGAAATTTTCCAACAATCCAATTCAATCAATAATTTTCCATTTTACTTGAAAGATTTACATCCATTTTTTAATTCATTTGAAAAATATTTGGAATGTTTTCTTTCCTGGAAGATTGTCAATGATTTAACATTTGTACATAATACTAACAATTCTTTCCAAGCCTTTGAATTTAAAAGCTCATCTTCACAATCTGGCCTATCAACTCCTCTTTTGAACATTTCCTGGTCATTAATGGAGATCCATCCAGATTTCTATGATCCAATTGGTATTGAATTGGAAATTCAATTTCAAGAGAACGAGATTTTAATTAAGTTGCTAACAATAACTGTACATTCTGATTTCATATTTAATTTTCTTAGTTTAACTACATTTGTATTTTTATTACTAACATTTGAACTGTACATACATGCAGCAATTAAAATGAGAAAATGGCTACACTGGAAATATGACTATACCTAGTCATTTTCATGTATATAGTTAGAATAGGAGTAGAATTAATTTAGTTAGTTTGTTTTACATAGTTAATTTATTTTCCACAGTTCTGTAGATAAAAATAAAATAAAGCAATCAACCATTCCCATACATGTTCAGTGAAAACATTTTCTTCCTTTTAGAAAGTCTTAATTGTTGTTTTCCTTTTTAAATTTCTTGCAGCAATACCTCTACTCTGCTTATTTTGAATAGTGTCTTGATTAAATTCAATTGAGGTTGCACTTGGCATCGATCGCCTCAAAGCAACTTTTCTTCATTTCGATATTTTCTTCTAATAAATTCTTTTGAAATTTATATGGTAAGGATTTGAGGATATAAAAGCTTCATGATTCCATTATCCCATGAAATGTATGATTGTCAATGATAAGCTTAATTCTAATTCAGTCATTATTAGTCAGTCTAACCCTTCATAGTAATCATTTGAAGTTCATATTATCTTCCTCGAAATTTTCTAAGGATGTCCATTGTGCTGTGTGCACACATTCAAATCTATTTTGATATTTTTCCATAATTAGTGGCTTTATCCCATTCTAATCTTTAGTTTATTATTTGATGTTGTAATATGCTTCATATTCATTTACTAATGGCATTATTGAAAAGTCACTATAACAATACAGATTCTTCTCAAGTTATTCGGAATAAGCAGAGGTAATAAATTACTGTTTCAATTCAAAAGCGAAGACTATTTTCATATTTATTTTTGGTAAATTTTATATTTCCTGAACATAAATAAACAGATTTTATGTAGGCTGATTGCATATTCCAGTTTGAAATAAATGATGAGATGATTTTGAACAAAGTCAAAATTTTGATAAATCGAAGGAAGAATTTGAAGATTTATGAGGTAAAATCTACAGACAAATTCCTTCCAAGTATGCATTTACAAGTTCATTTTCATCTATTATTAGTTTCTCTTTTCCTTTGTTTATTTTTTATTTTTGTTCTGTTTTATTTACAGGTTTTCATTTGTTGAAGTAAGTAGCAAACCCATTTCAATTTGCAACAAGTTCAAGGAAATTTTGTTTGTGATTCATTAAGATTCGAACATTTTTTGACTTTGCTTTCATTCATCATTTCAATTTGGTTTTCATATTGCTAATATTACGGTGAATGCATATTTGCAATACTACCATCCCACTCATCTTCGTCAATAATTTCCTTCCGATATCGCATCATCCATTTCACAACCATTTGTAGTGAAATATTTCATCGGAAGTAGCTTTTAGCATTTTTGATAACAAATTGTTTATAAAATATCTCCAATGTATTACCGCGCTCATATGTCATATTGCATTTCACATATCGGAGGTTTGCAGTTGAATATACTTTCATTATCATGAATCATTGATCTCTGATAAACAACTTTACCAATATTACGATGACCACATAATTCCGGATCCGATATGAAATTCAAATCCAGTTCACAAGAGATATCTCGTCTGTTCAATCACAATAGTGATGAGAGAATAATTTAAAGGGCCAATGTCTTGGATCCGATATGTTATCAAATTTTTATCATAAAATTATCGGGTCCACTCTTCATCGCATATCGGCGTATTGAGAATTGTTACATCGTGCGCTTAAGATTGTCGATCACGATCGCCGATTAGCCACGTCTTTCATCACATATCGGCATCGCAGGAATCATATTGTGTTACTTGAGATTTCCGGTCACCGATTAGTTATGTCATCCATCACATCGCCGATATCGCAATTGCTTCCTTGCATTTTTATTTATGGCCATATCATTTTTCTGAATCTACGATGCACGATGTGTAAAGTACTAATCGCAAGATACGGTGTGCGATGTGAAATTTGTGACATAACTATCCCCAATCCCTAATATAACATTTCTTTAATAATGCGATCGCTTCATTTCATTGCACATGTTCTCATCACATGTTCTTAATCGACAATTTGCCATTGCAATCTCCAATGCGATAGCTTCCAATACATGCCTCTAAGCCATTAACATTTAATTGATATGTGGCATAGCAACAAAGGTGAAGTCTTGCAAATTAAACTTGAAGCATGATGAAGAAACAAGTTATGCGAATCATCTGATACGACAATATGTTATTTTAAAAGTGAGCTTCGATGGTAAGAAAGTAGTTAATGACCAATTTGCAGTATATTTAAATCATTTTGATTTCTCATATATTTTAGTTTTAAATATATAATTCCATAATTAAAATGGAATTCAAGACCTTTCTATCTTCGTATTTAAATTTTATCATCTTGGATTTGGTTTTGATTCTGAACAATTTATAAAATCATGGAATTTATATGAAACTTAAAATATTTTGAGAAATAGTCATTACTACAAATTCTCATTCTCATTTCTGATGCATTTGTTTTAATTTCAATTCCCTTGAAGAGTAAGCATTCTATCTTTACATTTTACTATTTGCTCTAGTGTAAATAAAATAAATAATGATTTTGTGGTATAGGATTTTGGTTAGTTTGACTTCTTCATGTTTTTAATGTTAATTAAAATAAGGAGTCAGTTAGTTTGGAGAAATTGATACTTTTCAGGTAAGATAAAAAAGAATTATCCAATGGTAAGATTTATTTACCCACTTTCATTAATTATCATTTTGTTAATTTAGTTTCATTTTTTGTTTTTAAATTATGCTGATATAAAAATCTGTTTTGCAGCTCTTCATAAAAGCTTTCAATCCTTCGCCAGATCATATTTTCGAAGTCTATACTCTTCTCTTGGCATTATTTCAAGAAGCAGAGATAATCTTCATTGAAACAGCTATACCAGGAAGTTTCTGAACCTTTAGTCTATTTCTTTAAGCATTCCTTTTATTAGAAAATGATTAAGATGATGCTTTGAAACAAGAAGATTGATATCAAACAAAAAAATTTCATGGTGGCTAAATTTTATCGTCACTGCTATCCAAGAAGCTTAAAACACTTACAACCCTGCAAGGAATGATTTTTCTAAAATATCGGCATATAAATGAATGATTACACGATTATTTTCTTCTTCATATTGTTGAGACATTGGTATAAACATTCTTGTTTGAGTTTATCTTTTGAAACTTAGATTTTCCTTTCCACTTTTATAATTTCGTCATTTTTGTTTTGTTTGCCGATTTCTTTTTTTCACTTTAGCATAAGAATTCTTTTCTTTTGGTTTTCAATTTTGATTTTGGTGACCTTTCCATGATTTATATGGAAGGCCTACTTGTTACCGAACAATGGTCAGCATACATGGAGAAAAAATGTTAACAGTCACCTATTAGCTTTTTCTTAAATCTATTGGTAAAGTTTGATTTTCTTATTATAAAGGTAGACATACTTAGAGAAGAGATTACCAATCAAGAGAAGTTGGCAAAGTATCATAAAATCTGGAGAAATTTCTTTTTCATCAAAATTGTAATCATTTTGAGATTTCAATATTTTATTAAGATCTTTCAAAGTTTTATTATCAGCGAAGAAAAGTTATTTTTAACCAAGTAAAGACACTTTACAACAAAGCACCTTTAACTATGAAATTGTCATTCTTAACTCTTAAGGAGTCAATGTTTCTCCCGGTCCCAGAAAGTCTTATTTTTTTAGAGTGTGATTCAGAAGTATATTTAAACTTAAAATATAAGAGGTCTCATCATGAGCCTGCTTACCATAATCATAGGGGAAAAATAGGCTGACATTACCAACATTGCTAAACGAACCAGGGTAATGGCTTATGATTGCAAACAATTATAAGACAAGGGGTCTCATCACGAGCCAACTTGTTTAGTCTAATTATAACTAGTGAATGGAATTATCAACTGTTTGGCTACCAAACTAGGACAGTGACTTTTAGGAACAAAAAAAAGTAAATCATAATAATAATAATAATAATAATAATAATAAAACATATATAAATGGATTTATCTCTATATCAATAATTCTTAAACAGATGAGATTCTGAATTATTTATGTTTAAAAGGTAACCTTGTCGAGACTATAAATGTTTGCTGGCAGCAGTGGCTCTACCTGTGACAAATGAGTATATTTCAAAAGCTAAGCTGTAAAGTGACCCCTGTTTTATCTCTACAACTAATTAAGGACTGATATAGAGTTTTGAAATATTTTAATGTATGAGGAATTTTAAGAAAAATTACGGTTAGATGATTCTTGTTTTTATTCACACTAATGAACCTAGTCAAACATTCCAAAAAAAAATATTTTCTTCTTTGATTATTTTTACTTTAATTTTAGGAAAATCTCATTTATATCAAATAGAGATAACTGGTTCTTCTCCCGTGTGTCGCCATTGTTGTGGTAAAAACATAACCCCCCCATTATTGATGTGTTCACTTCAAATAATGAGGACCCTTTCTATAGAAATTTTGGCTAAACACCTTTTTGGATTTTTATTTAGTTGATTGCCCTACGCTTTTGTTAATTTTTCATTTTCTTTTGATTCTTGTTTTGATTTCCTTGTTAAAATTGATTTTTTATAAGCTTCCCATTGACGCTTGTTTCGCCTCATTTGGCCAACTGGTTTGAAAATGGTACTCCTTTGAAGTCTCATCATTTACCTAGTCTGGGTTAAAAATGCATAAAATGTACAATATTGCATTTTGTAAATAAATTAGTTCAATAATGCATTCATTTTAAATATTAACCCGTAGTGAGTTTTTACTAACATTTTTCTATTTTTAATTATTCAGCCAAATCATGAAACATCGAGATTTTAGTAATTTATCCTAATTTTCAAAATAGATCACTAATCTGGAAAACCCAAACATCCAAGTGGCTGTAGTTTATTTTTATTCTTTTTATTTATTTTTCAAGTGGCTGTAGTTTAGATAATTTCACAACTTAACTAAATTTCATTAAAATAAAACCAAAATAAAAAATGATATTAAATCTTAATTTAATTTAATTAAATTAATATATAATTAATTTAATTAAATTAAAATTTAATATATAAAAAATAATATATAAAATAAAACTTAATCGCATCGGGGATTTGAATCGGATCGGGGATTTATATCGGCACATATCATTCCATACCCTCGATACCTCCATTCTCCCGATTGCTGATTTCCCGATTATAGAAAGTCAAAAGGCAATAAGCAAAATATCATAAAATAAAATTTATTAAGGGTAGATCGCATCGGGGCTTTTCAATGGATGCATCTTTTAAAAGACCCTGAGGACCTCTCTTCCTCCGATCCCCGATAAGCATAACTCAAAAGGCATTTACTAAAGTTTCATAATCCATTTGTTTGGGTTTTAAAACTCACTCATACGTGAGTGGACAAATGAGGTAAGGTAGGTTAGTTTTTTATTAATTTAAAATAGTTTACATATTTAATAATTAAATTTTAAATTAATTAGAATTAATTATTAATTAGAATTTAATTAATTAAATTAAGTTAAAATTTAATTATCATTTATATTAATATTAATTAGTTATTGATTAGATTAATTTTTTTTATAAATAGTTAATTAGATATCGGTTAGTTAGATTAATAAATAGTTATTAATAATTAGTTTAGTTCACAATTAACAACTAAATTAGGATTAATTATTAGATAATTAGAATTCTAATTTAGGATTTAATTTTTAATTAAAATTTTGATTTTTTTTAGCCCAGCAACATAAATTCCAGAATTGTGCCAAAATTGACTCACCAACTTTGGAGCCCCATAGATTGAGTTTTACTCGGCCAAATGAGGCCCAAGATGACTCATTGGAAATATAAAATCAAGGAGTACATTTCCGAGGAGCTTTTACTAATAGATTTGGTCATTTATTGGATCGAAAAATCAGGCAGAAGATCAAGCTCTGAATTTTGAAAACAAAATCAATTTTCTGATTTTTATTTTCATTTGCCCAAGCCTCTCCTAATTACAGATTCTTTCTTCAATGATATTCTTGGCCAATTAAAACTATCCCAAGAATCAATAGAAACCTATCTTATAAAACTGATTTATTAAATGGTAGTGTGTTGTGAACTATTTCCACATATTATCGTTTAATTATTAGATTTACTAAATTGATAATCAATATCATTTATGTGAACTACTTCTTGAGTGTTGTTGGTTTATTATTTCAGTTGATAGGTCTCAATAGATATGTTTTGGTATCCATAATTTTTGTTAATTGAACTACTTTATTAATTTGATATTCATCATAAACAGGACATATTTAAATCCCAATACTTTAATTATCTTGCTCTTAGTTCGGTTAGATCTATATCTGCCTAATTAAGATAGGATTAACATTAGTTTCTTTTTGCTTGCATTATAGAATAAGCTTTCATTTAGATTAAATTCTACATATTTAAGTCCTCTTCTCAAACAGACAAAACTTTAGTTGTGGTTTGGCTGAACCCAAATCAGCTTAAGGGTCATTCTCTTGCGTGGTCAACAAGAAGAAGTGATTTGATATCCCTATCTATTGGTAGTTAACGATACATCATAAACCAATAGTGATAGCGAGAATGTAACTGGACCTAGTTAAACCAGTCGAAGCCACCACACCAAACAAAAAAGGAGCTGCTTTAAGGTCCGGATTGGGTGGTTATCCCCCATTGTTGTTGCAGTGATTTTTGAGGCATCAACACTTTTGGCGCTAGAAGGAGGGCTTGAGACTTTTTTTTCTATTGGAGACTTTTCAATTTTAACATTTTATTTAATTACGATGGCTCCTCTTAAACTTCCAATTTGGAGTTGCATCCATGGACGTGCATCTTCCAATACCCCATCCGATGTGGTAAGACTCTTATTTCAGGTAAAATTCAATGGTAAGAGAAATTCTTTTGCTTTTAATCATGTCTTTCAATTTATTCAAAATGTTTCAAATTATGATTTTCAAGGAATTGATGAAGGAATTTTATGCAGAATTTTTACTCTCACATTTCCGACAAAAGCCAGAAACTGGTGTAGAACTCTTCCAGTTGCTTCAATTCACAACTGAGATCAATTTTTTACAATTTTCATTTCTAAATTTGACGGCTACGATTACGAACAGGTATGTGATGAAATTGAATATTTATGAAGATTTGAAAATGAGTCCGTTAAAGATTTTAATATTCAATTTCATTTGAATTGTTTAAGATTTAAAGTTGAAGATAAATCTATGGAAGAAGAATCACTAGATTGGTTTGAACATATTTGCTCTCTTCCTCCCATTTCCAATTCATATGAAATTAGTTCAAGCTTTTTTCCATCCCCTTCTAATATAAATGAGAATTCCAATATGGATGTGCAAATAAATTGTGATGAAGTGGTTTCACAAAGCTTGGAAAACATTTCTATTCAAATGCAAGAAGATAATAAAAACGATTTTGAAGAAAGAACCGCCTTGAAATCTGAAAGATACTCTACAGTGAATTCAGAAAATCAGATTGCTAATCATCAAGTACAAGCAACAATCAAAGTAAATAATAACATGCAAGCTGCTGTACAAATTTCTGAATTTTTCCATGATGATCAAATGCTGAAATCAGAGCAGCAAAGCAACCTTCTTTAAGAAAGCATGAGCACACAAAGGAATGATTTAGAATCTAAAATTTACAATCAGTGTAATGTACGAGAGTTATCAAACTGAGACATTTTTAATTGCATTATTTCAGATTCACATTTTTCCCTTTATCCTGATATTTTAATAATGGTAATTTTTCCCCTCTTGGTATTAATGATGTTTCAGAAAATACAGAGGCTAATTTAAATGAATTACCAATAAGTTTCTATCAAGATAGAGAAATAATAATTGATCATTCTTGTGTCGTTAATGAACACGAAATCCTTGTTCCTCCTTGTTTTCGTATATTGGACGAGATTGAAGGGAATTCTAAAGAATCTTGTAAAGTCATTTATGATAATTACTCTGACATAGAGGATGTTGATTTCTATTCTTCTCAAGAAAATCCTCATGATAAAATTCAAATAAGATCTGAGAATGAGGAATGCTTCAATTTAGAAATTATTCCAATCAATCCTCATCTTAGAGCAGCGAATTATCTTCATGATTTCATTATTCGAGAAAACTTTCCAATTTATGATTCATATCATGATAAAACTCTCATTCCTAATCATATCATAATTCATTTTCTAGTTCACAAGTTGGAATTCAAAATTACTCAAATTCCGTAATTATGGTCAATCTTTGTGAAAAAGAAATCATTTCAAAACGATCCTAATTCTGTTGTAACATTAGTTATAACAGTAGTGATTTCATTTTATTTTTGTTTCTTCACTTCTTTTGTTTCAAATTCGATTTTATTTCTAATCTTATTTTT
The DNA here is from genome assembly GCA_031772625.1 of Pinus tabuliformis. Taxonomy (NCBI): domain Eukaryota; kingdom Viridiplantae; phylum Streptophyta; class Pinopsida; order Pinales; family Pinaceae; genus Pinus; species Pinus tabuliformis. The sequence goes on from CM062806.1 coordinate 295,052,466, forward strand.
CAGACTTTTGACACTTTATGCTAGCATATTAAGCACTTTACTGTCAAATGTTCAATTGATGCATTGCCCTATTGGAAAATTGAAGTTTTATATTATAGTCAAGAGCATCAAACGTTATTTCAGTTTCAATTTCAATCAATTCTAATATTCTATCAAAAGCTTCTATCTTCTCAAGGTGATATCAACAAGAGAATGTATTTTTAGAAATCTACCAGCAATCCAATTCAATCAATAATTTTCCATTTTATTTGAAAGATTTACATCCATTTTTTAATTCATTTGAAAAATATTTCGAAAGTTTTCTTTCATGGAAGATTGTCAATGATTTAACATTTGTATGTAATACTAACAATTTTTTCTAGGCCTTTCAATTTAAAAGCTCATCTTCACAATCTGGCTTATCATCTCCTCTTTTGAACATTTCCCAATCATTAATGGAGATCCATCCAGATTTCTATGATCCAATTGGTATTGAATTGGAAAGTCAATTTCAAGAGAACAAGATTTTAATTAAGTTGCTAACAATAACTGTACATTCTGATTTCATATTTAATTTTCTTAGTTTAATTACATTTGTATTTTTATTACTAACATTTAAACTGTAGATACATGCAGCAATTAAAATGAGAAAATGGCTACACTGGAAATATGACTATACCTAGTCATTTTCATGTATATAGTTAGAATAGGAGTAGAATTAATTTAATTAGTTTGTTTTACATAGTTAATTTATTTTCTACAGTTCTGTAGATAAAAATAAAACAAAGAAATTAGACCTTCTCATACATGTTCAGTGAAAACATTTTCTTCCGATCAGAAAGTCATAATTCTTGTTTTCCTTTTTAAATTTCTTACAACAATACCTCTACTCTGCTTATTTTGAATAATGTCTTGATTAAATTCAATTGAGGTTGCACTTGGAATCGATCGCCTCAAAGAAACTTTTCTTCATTTCGAGATTTCCTTCTAAGAAATTCTTTTGAAATTTATATGGTAAGGATTTGAGGATTTAAAAGCTTCATGATCCCATTATCCCATGAAATGTATGTCTGTCTATGATAGGCTTAATTCTAATTCAATCATTATTAGTCAATATAACCTTTCGCGTTAATCATATAAAGTTCATATTATATTTTTCAAAATTTGCTAAGGATGTCCATTCTGATGTGTGCACACATTCAAATCTGTTTTGATATTTTTCCACAATTAGTGGCTTTATCACTTTCTGATCTTTAGTCTATTATTTGATGTTGTAATACACATCATATTCGTTTACTAAAGGCATTATTGAAAAGTCATTATAACAATATAGATTCATCTGAAGTTCTTCGGAGTAATCAGAGGTAATAAATTGTTGTTTCAATTCAAAAGGGAAGACTATTTTCATATTTATTTTTGGTAAGTTTTATATTTTCGAAACATAAATAAATAGATTTTATGTAGGCTGATTGCATATTCCGGTTTGAAATAAATGATAAGATGATTTTGAACGAAGTCAAAATTTTGATAAATCGAAGGAAGAATTTGAAGATTTATGAGGTAAAATATATAGACAAATTCCTTCCAAGTATGCATTTACAAGTTCATTTTCATCTATTATTAGTTTATCCTTCCTTCGTTTATTTGTTTTTTTTGTTCTGTTTTATTTACAGGTTTTCGTTTGTTGAAGTAAGCAACAAACCCATTTCAATTTGCAACAAGTTCAAGGAAATTTTGTTTGTGATTCATTAACATTCGAGAACTTTTTAACTCTGCTTTCATTCATCATTTCAATTTGGTTTTCATATTGCTAATACTACGGTGAATGCATATTCGCAATACTACCATCCCACACATCTTCGCCAGTAATTTCCTTCCGATATCGCACCATCCATTTCACAACCATTTGTAGCGAAATATTTCATCGGAAGTAGCTTTTAGCATTTTTGATAACAAATTGTTTATAAAATATCTCCAATGTATTACCTCGCTGATATGTCATATTGCATTTCGCATATCGGATGTTTGCAGTTGAATATACTTTCATTATCATGAATCGTTGATCTCCGATAAACGACTTTACCAATATTGCGATGACCACATAACTCTAGATCCGATATGAAATTCAAATCCAGTTCACAAGAGATATCGTGTCCGTTCAATCGCAATAGTGATGAGAGAATAATTTAAAGGGCCAATGTCTCGGATCCGATATGTTATCAAATTTTCATCATAAAATTATTGGGTCCACTCTTCAACACATATCGGCGTATTGAGAATTGTTACATCGTGCACTTAAGATTGTCGATCGTGATCGCCGATTAGCCATGTCATTCATCACATATCGGCATCGCAGGAATCATATTGTGTTACATCGGGTGCTTGAGATTTCTGGTCGCCGATTAGTTATGTCATCCATCGCATCACCGATATCACGATCGCTTCCTTACATTTTTATTTATGGCCATATCATTATTCTGAATTTGCGATGCACGATGTGCAAAGTACAAATCACAAGATACGGTGTGCGATGTGCAATTTGTGACATAACTGTCCCCAATCCCTCATATAACATTTCTTTAATAATGCGATCGCTTCATTTCATTGCACATGTTCCCGTCGCATGTTCTTAATCGGCAATTTGCCATTGCAATCTCTGATGCGATAGCTTCCAATGCATGCCTCTAAGCCATTAACATTTAATTGATATATGGCATAGCAACAAAGGTGAAGTCTTGCAAATTAAACTTGAAGCATGGTGAAGAAACAAGTTATGCGAATCATCTGATACGACAATATTTTATTTTAAAGGCGAGCTTCGATGGTAAGAAAGCAGTTAATGACTAATTTGCAGTATATTTAAATCAATTTGATTTCTCATATATTTTAGTTTTAAATATATAATTCCATAATTAAAAATGGAATTCAAGACCTTTCTATCTTCATATTTAAATTTTATCATCTTGGATTTCGTCTTGATTCTGAACAATTTATAAAACCATGGAATTTATATGAAACTTATAATATTTTGAGAAACAGTCATTACTACAAATTCTCATTCTCATTTCTGATGCATTTGTTTTAATTTCAATTCCCTTGAACAGTAAGCATTCCATCTTTACATTTTTCTGCTTGCTTTAGTGTAAATAAAATAAATAGTGATTTTGTGTTATAGGATTTTGGTTAGTTTGACTTCTTCATGTTTTTAATGTTAATTAAAATAAGGAGTCAGCTAGTTTGGAGAAATTGATACCTTTCAAGTAAGATCAAAAAGAATTATCCAATGGTAAGATTCATATACCCACTCCCATTAATTATCATTTCGTTAATTTAGTTTCATTTTTTGTTTTTAAATTATGTGATATAAAAATCTGTTTTGCAGCTCTTCATAAAAGCTTTCAATCCTTCACCAGATCATATTTTCGAAGTCTATACTCTTCTCCTGGCTTTATTTCAAGAAGCAGCGATAATCTTCATTGAAACAGATACACCAGGAAGTTTGGGAACCTTTAGTCTATTTCTTTAAGCATTCCTTTTATTACAAATGATTAAGATGATGCTTTGAAACAAGAAGATTGGTATCAGAAAAAAAAAATTCATGGTGGCTAAATTTTATCGTCATTGCTATCCAAGAAGCTTAAAACACTTACAACCCTGCAAGGTATGATTTTTCTAAAACCTTGACATAAGCAGGAATGATTATACGTTTATTTTCTTTTTCTTCACATTGTTGGGACATTGGTATAAACATTCTTGTTTGAGTTTATCTTTTGAAACTTGGATTTTCCTTTCCACTTTCAAAATTTCTTCATTTTTGTTTTGTTTGTTGATTTCTTTTTTCACTTTAGCATAAGAATTATTTTCTTTTGGCTTTCAGTTTTGATTTTGGTGACCTTGCCATGATTTATATGGAAGGCCTACTTGTTACCTAACAATGTTCAACATACATGGAGAAAAATGGTAACAGTCACCTATTATCTTTTTCTTAAATCTCTTGATAAAGTTTGATTTTCTTATTATAAAGGTAGATATACTTAAGGAAGAGATTACCAATAAAGAGAAGTTGGCAAAGTATCATAAAATTTGGAGAAATTTCTTTTTCATCAAAATTGTAATCATTTTGAGATTTCAATATTTTATTAAGATCTTTCGAAGTTTTATTATCAGTCAAGAAAATTTATTTTTCACGAAGTAAAGACACTTTACAGCAAAGCACCTTTAACTCTGAAATTGTTATTCTTAACTCTTAAGAAGTCAATCTTTCTCCCTGTCCGAGAAAGTCTTATTTTTCTAGAGTGTGATCTAGAAGTATAATTAAACTTAAAAGATAAGAGGTCTCATCATGAGCCTGCTTACCATGATCATAGGGGAAAAAAGGCTGACATTACCAACATTGCTAAACAAACCAGGGTAATGGCTTATGATTGCAAACTATTATAAGACAAGGGGTCTCATCACTAGCCAGCTTGTTCAGTTTAATTATAACCAGTGAATGGCTTTGTCAACTATTTGGCTACCAAACCAGGAAAATGGCTTTTAGGAACAAAGAAAATAAAAAAAAATTCATAATAATAATAATAATAGTAAAATATATATAAATGGATTTATTTCTAGATGAATAATTCTTAAACAGATGGGATTCTGAATCATTTATGATTAAAAAGTAACCTTTTCGAGACTATAGATGTTTGCTCGCAATAGTGGCTCTACCTGTGACAAATGAGTATCTTTCAAAAGCTAAGCTGTAAAGTGACCCTTGCTTTATCTATACAACTAATTAAGGACTGATATAGAGCTTTGAGATATTTTAATTTATGAGGAATTTTAAGAAAAATTACAGTTATATGATTCTTGTTTTTATTCAGACTAATGAACCTAGTCAAACATTCCAAAGAAATGATATTTTCTTCTTTGATTATTTTTACTTTAATTTTAGGAAAATCTCATTTATATCAAATAGAGGTAACTGGTTCTTCTCTCATGTGTTGCCATTGTTGTGGTAAAAACACAACGCCCCCGTTATTGATGTATTCACTTCAAATAATGGGGACCCTTTCTATAAAATTTTTGGTTAAACACCTTTTTGGATTTTTATTTAGTTGATTGCCCTACGCTTTTGTTAATTTTTTATTTTCTTTGAATTCTTGTTTTGATTACTTTGTTAAAATCAATTTTTTATAAGCGTTCCATTGATGCTTGTTTCGCCTCATTTGGTCAACTAGTTTGAAAATGGTACTCCTTTGAAGTCTCATCATTTATCTCGTTTGGGTTAAAAATGCATAAAATGTACAATATTGAATTTTGTAAATAAATTAGTTCAATAATGCATTCATTTTAAATATTAACCCGTAGTGAGTTTTTACTATCATTTTTCCATTTCTAGTTATGCAGTGAAATCATGAAACTTCGGGATTTTAGTAATTTACTCAAATTTTCAAAATAGATCACTAATCTTGAAAACCCAAACATCCAAGTGGCTGTAGTTTATTTTTATTCTTTTTATTTATTTTTCAAGTGGCTGTACTTTAGATAATTTCACAACTTAAGTAAATTTCATTAAAATAAAACCAAAATAAAAAATGATATTAAATCTTAATTTAATTTATTTAAATTAATATATAATTATTTTAATTAAATTAAAATTTAATATATAAAATAAAACTTAATCGCATCGTGGATTTGAATCAGATTGGGGATTTATATCGGCACATATCATTCCATACCCTCGATACCTCCATTCTCCCGATTGCCGATTTCCTGATTATACAAAGTCAAAAGCCAACAACCAAAAATATCATAAAATAGAGTTCATTAAGGGTAGATCGCATCGGGGCGTTTCAATGGATGCATCTTTTAAAATACCTCGAGGACCTCTCTTCCTCCAATCCTCGATAAGCATAACTCAACAGGCATTTACTAAAGCTTCATAATCCATTCGTTTGGGTTTTAAAACTCACTCATATGTGAGTGGAGCAAATGAAGTAAGGTAGGTTACTTTTTTATTAATTTGAAATAGTTTACATATTTAATAATTAGATTTTAAATTAATTAGAATTAATTACTATATAGAATTAATTAATTTAATTTAATTAAAATTTAATTATCGTTTAGATTAATATTAATTAGTTATTGATTAGATTAAGTTTGTTTATAAATAGTTAATTAGATATCAATTAGTTAGATTAATAAATAGCTATTAATAATTAGTTTAGTTCATAATTAACAATTAAATTAGGACTAGTTATTAGATAATTAGAATTCTAATTTAGGATTTAATTTTTAATTAAAATACTGATTTTTTTAGCCCAACAACAGAAATTCCATAAATGTGCCAAAATTGACTCAGCAACTTTGGAGCCCCATAGATTGAGTTTTACATGGCCAAATGAGGCCCAAGACCGCTCATTGGAAAGATAAAATCAAGGAGTACATTTCTAAGGAGTTTTCACTAACACATTTGGTCATTTATTGGGTCACAAATTAGGCAGAAGATCAAGCTCTGAATTTTGAAAACAAAATAAATTTTTTGAGTTTTATTTTCATTTTCCCAAGCCTCTTCTAATTACAGATTCGCTCGTAAATGATACTCTTGGCCAATTAAAACTATCCCAAGCATGAATAGAAAGCTTACATTTTATTTTCAATTATTTATTTAATTGTATTTGATTGGATTTGATTTAATTGCCAGAAGTGATATTTTAATTTTATTGATTGCATATTAATTTATTTTGATTTCTTTTTGCGGGAAAACAGTGGAAGAAATATGGAGAAAATGATCTCAATCAACGAGAATGCTCCAGCAATTAAATATTAGAATTTTTGAGCAAATAAAATTGGATTTGACAGATTTGCCTTCAACAAACTTTCCTCTCAAGAATTCCTTTGCAAATAGTATAAATGATACATTGCAGAATGTAATAAGGGGCTGCTCTCCTTTGTAATTTTAGACTTCTAAAAACACTATTGTAATAGGAATTTAGAGTTGTAGGAGAGAGGAGAGAAAATCTCAGATCTGGGGATTATTGAGGATTTTCCCTTTGTATTTTTAATTATGCATGAAGGGAAAAGATTGCACTATTGTGACTTTAGCTTTGAAAGTAGAAGTTCAAGTAATATAAAGAGCTGTTGGAGACCAAGGATAGAGAAATGGATGCAATAAATTGGTATTTCTAATACTATTGTTTCAAATATCAGTTTCATTTTTATAGTAACGAGAATGTCTCATTTTATTCATGTTTGTACACTATTGTCAATATGGGTAATTTGTCTCAATATTGTTATTATGCATCTCTGTTTTTATGAATTAAAATCTGATTTCTGAGTAACTATTTACTCATAAATCTGTCTTATAAAACTGATTTATTGAATGGTAATGTGTTGTGAACTATTTCCACATATTATCGTTTAATTATTGGATTTACTAATTTGATAATCAATATCATTTATGTGAACTACTCCCTGAGTGTTGTTGGTTTATTATTTCAGTTGATAGGTCTCAATAGGATGTGTTTTGGTATTCATAGTGTCAGTTAATTCAACTGCTTCATTAATTTGATATTCATTATAAACAAGACATATTTTAATCCCAATACTTTAATTATCTCGCTCTTAGTTGGGTTAGATCTATATCTTCCTAGTTAAGATAGGATTAAGATTCTAGTTTCTTTTTTCTTGCATTTAGATTAAATTCTACATTTTTAAGTCCTCTTCTCAAAGAGTCAAAATTTTAGTTCTGGTTTGGCTGAACCCAAATCAGCTTAAGGGTCATTCTCTTTCTTGATCAGCAAGAAGAAGTGATCTGATATCCCTATCTATTGGTAGTTAAATATACATCATAAACCAATAGCGACAGGGAGATGGTAACTGGACCTAGTTAAACTAGTCAGAGCTACCACACCAAATGGAAAAGGAGTTGCTTTAAGGTCCGGACTGGGTGGTTATCCCCCATTGTTGTTGTAGCGATTTTCGAGGCATCAACAAGTCATCAAGGTGATCATCTGGTCTTCAAGAGTCATCCATCATGTTTTCTAATCTTCACCATTTATCATCCTTGGTTACTATGATGTCCTTGCCTTCTTCAACAATATATTTACATCAATGACTACCTAGATTAATAACAAAAATAATATAGATTTCACCTTCTAAACGGTTTCATCCCCTTGGAATTTTTGAAAACAAATTCTCTAAAGAATTGAACTTCGAGACTTTTTTCCTTGAATCAAGTTTCCCTACTAATGTTATTAATCATTTTTCCTATCAAAAAGTTGCACAATGGGAATTGTTGCACATGTTTGGTGACTTTCAACAAATATTACAAACATATTTTTTAAATTAATCAGCATATTGATAATTTAGGTCTCTAACTTAGCCTGAATTTCTATTTGCAAAGGAGAATTGAAAGAATAGAAACTAGTTTCTAAAGATGTCAAAAATCAAAGCAATCTTCAAAATTTATTAAAATCACTAATTGCATATCAATTTTTTAAGGAGAATTCAGACATACCCTTACTATTTTAAAATCTTATGAAAATATATATTTGCAATGATACAATAGATTGACCCATCGACTTTGTTTGTAACACTCACTAGTTCATAGCATATTTGGGATCCATTAATAAATCCACTAAAAATACAAAGCGCTCACTCTATTACAAATCATAAAAAAAAAAAAAAAATTGATGATGAATGCATTGACACATTGATCGAATGTCAACCAGTCATCTGTATTCAATATTATAGGCATAGAATCTCTTCATTGTTCCTTGATAGCAAAAGACAATGAATTATTTGGTCAAGTGCAAGACTATTTCTTTACCACAAAATTCCAAATTAGAGTAACAAAGCATGACCATGGTTTTCCTTGGATTAAAGATGTATGAATATATCAACATTCCCCTAATGTCCATGCCATTACATTAATTAATCATTATTTGATTTCTAAATCAATAATTGTGTCAAATCAATTGATTCAATTTCAAACTTATCACCACAAAAAAACTTTCAAAAAGCATAAAAAATAGACTTGTGTATTTGGTTTCCCTATTCCTCCAATTGATGAAAATTGTATCCAATCTATCTAATGATATCCAATTGATCCAATGATATCTTGCAATGAAAATAATGATATCCAATCAATCCAAAGTAAACTTTCGTTTATTCTGCAAAAAAGAACCTATTCAAAAAACATAACATTTGACATATTTTTAGTCAATCTTGGAATTACAAAACAAGAATACATCTTGCCCCTATGATTTTTTATTACTTTTCCAATTGTACTACTCAAAAGGAATCCTTCTAATGTGTGGACAAATTCATTTGAAAAACAATTTACTTCATTGTGGCAAGCAAACAGAAATGCTTAATTTATTTTAGATGCCTATGCTGCAACAACATATTGCAACTTTTATATGACAAAAATGGGCTACTCCATGACAACCGCCTTTAACAAATTTGTGAAAATAACATATCTTATGGAGACAAAAGAATTGAAACTATCTGTAAACTTGCAAACACATTTCTAAATATTCGACAAATGTCAAGTCAAAAAGTAGTCCACATTTCTTTATCATTTCCTTTGTATTCATCCTCCGAAAAAACAAATTTCATTAACATTACTCCAGCTGAGAAACAAACATATGTTCTAAAAAGACAAGTCTCATTACAACAAGAACCTAATAACCTTGAAGATATTGTTTGCATGACAACCATTGATAGATATCTTGCACAACCCACTTCCCCTGAGCAAGTTTGCTTGGGAGAATATGTTTCCTCCTATTGAATCACAAAAAAAAAAAATGTCCATGTGTCATAAGGTTTATTTGATACAACGAACACATGGACTGATAAAACCATTATAGAGGAAAAATGATGCTCCATATCCCATATAGAGGGTATAAATACACATTAAATAAAAATGACAAGGCATGGGCTAAAGCATACTTTTCATATAAACACATTGTTGATGTCATTGAAGTACAATGTTCTTGTTTAAACACATGATGCGGTGATAATGAAACTACTTCTACTACAATTACATCCCAAAATGATGAAATATTTATGCTTCACTTCCCATTTGAAGATGACAATAGTGCTTGTTATAATGACAAATATGACATTCAACAGGAACTGCAGGAGAAAATCCAATTTAGAAACATTCAAACTAAACATATAAAAAATAATCAATTCTTTAAGAATTCCTTTGTTTTGGACACATCGGCCTATCATGAAATTATGAGAGAATTAAATCAAGAGAAATAATCAATAATCAAGCAAATACTTCTATCGAAAAAAATAATCTAGGTAAGCACTTCTATTTTTTCATCACCGGAGGTGCATGTATAGGAAATATATTCACTGCAAAAGCAATTTACATGCACTAGTGTGTCTTTATAAAAAATATTTACAAAGTGGCCCCTTGAAAAAAAGGGTCTAATAATTGTATTTAATGGCAAAGCTACATATATTTCACATGGTATCACAGTCCATCCAGCTTTGAATTTTCCACTTTCAGCATGTCACATTGGTGACATTATCTTCTAACACACTTGATATATTGAACAAATAATATGAAAAACATAACCTTTTTTTTTTATATATGAAGCTTCATTAATTAGATATCGATTACCATATAACATTGAAAAGTGACTTCACAAAATATTGACATAATATTCTTGGTGACCTATGTTAAGCATAACCTGTATGTGATTGTTGGATATTTGAGAAACAATGTCATAAAGGAACTATTGTTCCTTATAGCTTTTAGAAAGACAACGTGAAAACTTATGAACTAAAATAAGTAATGAAACAAAACAACAAAGAGTTTGTATCAATATTAAGCAGAATTAGGAAATGTTCACATACTAATGTTGATCTTGTAATCTTGAACAAACATTGTTATAAATGTGCACAAAATGATCCAACCTATTTATACCTCTTCTACTTAAACAAGAATGTAAATGAACATAATGAAATAATGTTGTCACTCATCAACACAAAAGAAATAATATTAAACACATATGATAGAAAAATTGAATCAATGAATACAAATCACAATGAAAATATCAAAACGTAGTTGTCATCTACCATTACGGTCAAAGAAAGTATGCTTATTGAACTAATTGGAAGAAATTACGATATTCAGGATGGCTTTCTCACTAGCACTAAAGCAATTTTTAGAGCATCCACGACATTTGAAAATGGAAATTTTTTTTATTTAATTCGCATATCCAACAGTTGGCACTATTCAATAGGAGAAAAAAAAAAAAAATTGACACGTGTTCAAAGATGGAATAATGTATACCTCGACACCTATTACTGGCATTTCTAGGAATAATGAATCAATCAACAAAATTAATGTTAAAAGACAACAATTCCTTGCTCAACTGGAATCTACACAAAGTATACATTGATTGCAAGGGTTGACAAAGGAAAAATTTGCTTCTGACCCAAAATGAGATGGGAAACATTGACCCGTCTATACTGCACTTTCTCATGTCAAAGATATTAAATCCTTATATTTGATAGATAAATTAGAACATAGAAACCTTTCCCTCAATGAAAAAGTTGTTGATGAGCTACATATAGTTAGAGAAAATCCCTCTTATAAGATTGAAGACAACATATATCAAAGTAAAATAAATAACAACTTGACAATATATTTATTGAACACACATATTTTCTCCTTGCATTCTGAGGATATAATTGTTGAAAATGATCTCATCAGTCCTAAAATTATTTGTTTCCAACAAACAAAAACAAAATCACCTCCATCAAATCAATTTTCTCAAAAAATATCACTACATACATCTATTCCACTTATATGGAATTCTCAAATACCACACAAAAAATATTTTAGTTGACAATCATTTCATTTGTATAGGAAGCCAAATTGAATCGACAATTTCAACATTCCTTGTTGAAAAAAAAACCATTACACTTGCAAATGTATACATTGCACCAAATACATGCATTAACGAAATAATTAATTTCATCGAGTTCATTTTAGAGAACACATGCAACAAGTACCCAATTGCGTTTCTTGGTGATTTCAATTTGGACATGTTGCAAAATAGCCATGAACAAAGAAAACTACTTTTATCTATGCAATGTAATGGCTTCAATTTCCATACCAAAAGAAAACAACTAACTAAGGCTCAATGGTAGACCACTTTTGGACAAACCCCTGAGTTATTATTGTTTATTTCCATGTCTTTATTGCTTATTAGACAAATTAGCATGCAAATTTTTTTACCATACCTTTGTTGTTGGCATTAGTCACTTTCCCAATGTTCATGTCCTACAATTTCAATGTTTACTTGTCACATTTGCAAATGTAGATCTTAGACATATGATTTGATTTGCAAGAAATTAGAACAAAGGATTTTCACACAACAACAAACAAGAAAACAACAAAAAATGCAAATATCAAATTCATGTAAGCCTTTGAACATCAACATAAATATGTTCAATTTGTGTTCCATAACTGTAACTTTTGATGTCATAGTTACCATGGAATATATGCATTTTGACTTTCACTCTCTGACATTTTATTTTATATACTGAATACCATTATTTGTTTTAGTTTCTATTTCATGTTTCATTGTTTCTAGTCCAACTACCTTTGAAAAAAAAAAATAAACATGTTTTTGTAGCAATAGTGATTCTTAATAACACATTCCAAAAATGAACTTTATGTGTAATTGTCAATGAAATCTATAAAAAAAAATAAAAAAATATTGTAACTTATGAACATTTACTACATAGCAACAACCAATGGCTAATAGTAGTATAAAAATAGAATACATAAACAAAAAAAATTGGCTAGTGTCCATACAGAGCCATGCTCATTTTACTTTTTGTTAATTCCGTTTATTCAATTGGACATTTTCTCTAGATATCCATATATTTTCCTTGCATTATATTTTCACACACACACACACACACACACGCATACACTAGAGATAACTATATAATGTATCATAGTAGAGCATACATTGTTTGAAAGGTTCTCTGTACACTTGCTTCAGATTTAACCACTTTTATTTCCATTTTTTGGAAGCAATTGTTTGAGTGATTTGCAAAAACATCGTGGAAATAACTAGCTCCAGCAAACAAGCATTCAAAAATGAACTAATGGAAGATAAGAATCCAAAGAGGTTAGATGTGTGTTGCACCAGATATTTGTATAGAGAAATGACATATTTTTATTAAATGAATGGAAATGTTTTTTAAGGAAATATGTTGGTTATTTATGTGCTAGCACAAACTAAAAACCAAAACTCACCTGCAAATGCATGAGTTATCCATTCTTATTTGGTCGATAGCCATGGTCAACTAACTATAAAAGTGAAGTGAACATGAGCAACAATATTATAGTGTTTCCAAATCATGTTTACTCTTGGAAACAATGCTCTAATTAAAAATTTGAGAATAAGACACAAAGGAATTTATGAACGAGGACATGAAAAATGTTGTATAGTGTTACAGGGAAAAACCACAGCTGAATCAATTGTAAAATTTTGCAAAAAACGTATACTACCTATAGATACAACAATACACAGTCTTCTTGTTTCAAGTGATACATATGTAGTTGCCTCAATAGGAACAATAGCGATAGGTTGTCATCAAAATAACAAGAAACTTAAACTCAACATAAAATATGGTGAAGCTTCAGATGACAATGAAATTTTAAGTTTTTTGCTAAAATAATCATACTTTCACTTTCACCAAAAGACAATAGTTTCTTTCAAGTCACATTCTCATATATTGTGTTCCATTGTTATCAAACTAGAAATTATCTCATAATTTCTTGTGAAAATTGCTTAACAAAAAATACGTTATATGTTTCACTGAATATGTTGTTGAATGATAGTCATAGATGTTGATAATTCAATTGGGAAATGCATATGTTAATTCCCTTAACTTGATATCTTCTTGTGATTTTTTTTTACTTATTATATTCGATCTTTCTTATTCCAATGTGTAATGCATCAAACAACTACCAAAACAGTTAAAAAAATAACACAATGTGTAGGCTGCAAGCCAGGGCCAAAACCCCACCTCTTTAGGATAAAACCTGTAAAATATCTCCTTATATTTAACAGATTTCAATTGACAAATATCGTGACCTAGAATAAGAAAAATACCCTCCAAGACCAAGTCTTCCTTGGCCTCCTAGTGAAATATCTTTGACCTTTGAGTAGATTTGAAATCTTCCTCGCCAACAACTGTTACAAATGATGTTGCTTCTCTAGGAGACATTAATCTCCCTCTAACTACTTTTCCCTTGACCCTCGTTGCCTTGATTTGAGTCCTAGGGCTAGTAGGAACCCCTAATATACCTTCTCTTTCATTCTTGCTATTCTTTCTTCCAAAATCGAACTTTAGACTTTCCAAGTGAAGAAACCCTAACTTTGCACTTCGAGAAGAACATAGAGGGACCCAAACACTTCGAATTTCTTTGTCCTTCTCTTCTTCGCACTTCCTCCTTTGGCCTTTGATTTCTTCCTTTTTTTCATGAGAGATGAGTGAGTGAATAATCCAAATGGAGGACAATTTCCTCTTATATATAGGCTTCCTTCAAGGGTGGATGTGCTCTTCAAGTAGGCCGACTTGACAATTTATGTAGGCCAACTTGATCTTGGAGATATTTTGAGATTTTCAAGACAAAGTAATTTTTCTTTTACAATTTACACTGTGCCCATAGGGTCTTCCATATATGACAATGATGTTGATACCTAGGAAAAACCCTAGAAGCACTCAATTGGTGCTTGACCTATAAAATAAAGGAAGTTGAGCATGAAACCCATGCTCCAATAATAATAATAGATTATTTTTCATCTTATATATACAAGAATACATTTCATACTAATGAATATTGAACCTAGTTACATATTTTTCAAAACTCCCTCTTAACTAAGGGGGTATTCATAGGAGGTACATGGTCATTTTTAATTTAGAAATATCTCATAAGAGTCAGAATGGTAACCATGTGTCTAGCATCATAATAGCCAACATTGATGTATAGCAAGGCCTTGACTAGCATCTCCATTTCTCCACAAGATCAAAGAATAATGTTGGTGAGATCAAATATGTGTAGACACCATTATAATTGTCTCTTCAAGGTACATACCCCACCTAGGCATTCACAGAGTATGACCTCCCATTGGAATATTCTTATCTTGGGTAGCTAATACTAAAAGAGTATTGGTCCATGAATACTCTTGTCTTGAATTCCCCACCACATTCTCAAGAGTATCGAATTCCAAATGGTTACCCGATCCTCCATTCTTTCTTCCCAAGTGAAGACAAGAATGTTGTGTCTATCTCTCCCTCTCAAATTATGAGGACAAATTCACCAAACCAAGCTTGTCCCTTAAGTATACAAGCTTCATGTTTGGAAGTGATTTTTTTGAATATGTCGGATACCTACTCATCAATAGAGATATATGGTACTTGCACCACACCATTTTGTAGTAGCTCTCACAAATAGTGATACTTATTGTTAATATGCTTTATCTTCCCATGAAAGACTAGGTCCTGTTATGAAACCAACTCACAAAAAGATGGAAAATATAGATCAATGCCTTAGAAATAAGCCTCTTCGAGGGCGCAATCTCCTTTACATTACACAAATGAACAATTATTGGATGCTACAAATGATAAGACCTCTTTTCTATATATAGGACTCTAAGGGGTCATAATATAAACAGAGCTGACATAACAATAATAATGTAAGGGTACAATAATAACAATATTGGGACTACATGGGCACAATAATATAATAAGGGGGTTGTACTAATAACAATAAGGGGTGACACTAGTAGTATAGGAACCTAACATGCTCCTCTCCTTCAAAAAGTGTTGTCCTCAATGCTTGAGTAGTTCTTGATGCTTTTGTATAAAATTTTTGTCCTCCCATGTGGAATCTTCAGTAGGTAAGTTCTTCCACTTGATAAGATACTTTGAAATTGATCAATTTCGTAGCTTTTGGGTTCTTGTTTCTGTGACTGGTCCATGTTCCAATATGATTTTTCCTTCCTCATCAAGTTCTGGCAATATTGTTTGAACTGGGATCTTCTACAAATTTTGAATGAGTGGCCACACTTCTTCATCCTTCTTCCATTCATCCCTTGCTTCACTTATCCAATGTGGTTGGATAATAGAAATAGCATCAAACAATGCTTCCACATTCTCGTCCTTTCTTGAGAGTGCATCTGCAACAACATTTTTCTTCCCTTTTTCGTAGATGATTTCAAAGTCATAACCCAACATAGTTGTGACCCATTTTCTCTATTCTTCTAAAGATAATATTTGTCCTAATAAGTATTTAAGACTATCATGATACATTTTTACCTTGAAGTGTTTTCCCATTAGGTAAGGTCACCATTTCTTAAGTTCATGTAGTATTGCCAACATTTCATTCTCATAAATAGCTTTCTTGAGATGTAGCTGTGAAAATAACCAATCGCCTATATCAAAACTTCTTTCACTGCAATGTTGATATGCCTATTGTTTCATTCGATTCTGCACCAAAGTGGCATTATCCTTTAAAAGTTGGAGAACTTTTTGTTGATGCTCGATGTGATCTTTCACTGCTTGAATCATTTTCTTCTTGATATGTCCTTCTATATTGAGAGCTTGAGGAGTGGTAATTTCTTCGAATGCATTACAAGATATGGCTGGATTCATTTCTTGATGCTCGATGTGATGTTTCACTTTTTGAACATTTTTCTTCTTCATGTGTCCTTCTATATTGAGAGTTTGAGGAGTGGAAATTTCTTCCAATCCATTACAAGATATGGTCGGATTAATTTCTTGATGCTCAATGTGATATTTCACTTCTTGAACATTTTTCTTCTTGATATTTCCTTCTTTCTTGATAGTTTGAGGAGGGGTAATTCTGGTCAATGCATTACAAGATATGGTCAGATTCATTTCTTGATGCTCGATGTGATATTTCACTTCTTGAACATTTTTCTTCTTGATATGTCCTTCTATATTGATAGTTAGAGGAGTGATAATTACGGCCAATGCATTACAAGATATGGTTAGATTCATTTCTTCTTTCTCGATGTGCTCTTTCACTTGTTGAACCTTTTTCTTCTTGATATGTGCTTCTATCTTGAGTGTTTGAGGAGTGGTAATTCTTTCCAATGCTTTACAAGATATGGTTAGATTCATTTCTTCTTTCTCTGGGGTGGTTTCCTAGTGTATATCCTTTCTTTTTTATGTTTCTTGATCCTTTTCTTCCTCCTCTTCATAATCTATGTAAAATAATTTCCTCTCAGCACACTTATGACCTTTAGTGTATTTTCTATCACAATTGTGACAAAGCCCTTTTTCTCTTTTTTCTTCCACTTATTGTGGTGTAAACCTTGTAGGTTATGGAAAGCTAGGAGAAAAAACACTTCCATAATTATAGTCGTGAGTGATGGGATTCCTTGTTTCCCTAATTTTGCTTTCAATTTTTCTTGCCAACCTGAATGCCTTCTACAATGAATAAGATTCCCAAAGACGAACCTCATGTTAAATGTTATCCTTTAAAGTCCCTATGAAGATATCAACCATTTTCTTCTCTAGAAATCATTTACCCTTATATTTAATTTTTGGAAGTCCTCAATGTACTTTGCCATTGAACCCTTTTGTTTGAGGTTTATCAATTGGCTAAATAAGGTGATTCTCTTTGTATCCTCATAGTGTGGTATCATTTCCTCCGTAAAAATCAACCACATGATAAGTGGTTTATGAGAACAAAGCCATTTATACCATAAAAATTGATTCGGTTCTAAATAATTAGATGTAATACATACCTTTTGTAACATTGGTGCACCATGTAGATCAAAATATTTCTCCATCTGTAGTATCCAATTTACCGGATCCTTGCCATAAAATTTCCTCATCTTTCTTTTTCTTGATTTTAGGAGCTTGATATTGAAACGACCGTAACTCGACAATTTTGGACCTGCCAGTTCCAAAATCACGATCTATAGTAGCTCTCTGCATCCTCTTTCCAATTCCACTAGTCTGATCGAAATTGGATTTTGCAAGAAAGAGCTATGCGCATTCTCCCAAGATGCCCTGATTATATACCTTTTTTGAATATCAAACTTGTATGAAGTGCCACGCGTGAATTTTTTTTACCTTCGGATCTGAAAAATATACACAAAAAACTATAGTCTATCCTATTTCTACCAATTCTGATGAAATTTCAATCTGATGCTCAGAGAGACTGTTATGGCAATTTTCCCAAGGCCACCTGTTTAAGATGTAATTCGGGAGTATGCAAAATCCCTAACTTCCTCAGACCATATAACCGAAAATATAGTGAGAAAAGATCTAAAATTTGGATATGAGGTTTAGACCACTTGCCACTCAAATGGGATTTTCTTTTTTCTTCTGAAACTTTGTAGCGAACAAGTTATAGAAAAACTTCCATGGTGACCTGTTTTAGATGAAATTCTGGAGCTTGCAAAAACCCTAAATTCCTCAGATCATATATCCAACAATAAAGTGAGAAAATATCTGAAATTTAGACCACAGATTCAGAGAGATTTTATCTCAAATGGGTTTTTTGTTTAGCTTCTAAAACATCACAGAAAAGAGTTATAACGAAAATTCCACGATGACCTATTTGGAGCAGCGAAACCCTAGAATCCAAAGCTATGAAACCAAATGTTATGAAACCAACTCACAAAGAGATAGAAAAGATAGATCGATGCCTCAGAAATAAGCCTCTTTGAGGGGGCAACCTCCTTTACATTACAAAAATGAATAATTCTTAAATGATACAAATGACAAGACCTCCTTTCTATATATAGGACTCTAAGGGGTCATAATATAATCAGAGCTGACATAACAATAATAATGTAAGGGCACAATAATAACAATATGGAGACTACATGGGCACACCAATATAATAAGGGGCTTTTACTAATAACAATAAGGTGTTACACTAGTAGTATAGGGACCTAACAGGTCCTCAGACAAATGAATACAACTGGTGTTATCACAACGTATCACTGTAGGTTTAATTAGTCCTTCAACTAAGTCAAACAACAACTTTAACCAAATTGATTCTCAACTAACTTCACATGCTGGAACATATTCTTCATTAGAAATAATCAAAGCAATGGTGTTTTTTTTTATGCTCATCTATGAGATCATAGATGATCCAAAACTAAAACATCCTCTTGTAGTGCTTCTTCCATCTTGTTAATTACCTCCCTAGTATGAATCTATATAACCAGCCAAATGAACATCATTCCTTCTATCATATTTCAAGTAGTAGTTGATGGTTCCCCACAGATATCTGAGGACATGTTTTGTTGTTATCCAATAATCATGCTTCGGCTCCACTTGGAATTCACTGAGTACATTTACTGCAAAACTTATGTCCAGTCATGTATTCACTAAGTACATTAATGAGCCAATCAAATTTCTATATCTTGAGGGATCCAAAGGGCTTGATTCAGAACTCCTTAGTCTTTTAAAGTTTGTGATCATCGTAGTTTCCATTTCTTTACATTCCATATTGTTAAAATTATTCAGAACCTTGATCACATACTTTCCTTGACCTAAATAGACTTCATTAGGTTCCTTCCATACCTCTAGGTCTAGATAGTAATGTATCAGCACAAGATCCTTCATGTCAAATTATGCTGCCAATTTTTTCTTACATCCTTCAATTCGACCTTCTAAGAGAATATCATCTACATACAAAAGAATAATTATAGGTTCATTGTTTACAACCATAATATAGAGGTTTGAGATGGCAGAACCTTTTGTGAAGCCTAGTTTCTATAGATATGCATCCATTCTAGCATACCATGCTCTTGGTGCTTTCTTAAGGCCATATAATTCTTTCTTTAGTGTCAAAACATAGTCATTCTTATCTTTGATTTTGAATCCCAAGGGTTTTTCTACATAGACATCTTCATCTATAGTGCCATTCATAAACATAGTCTTGACATCGATTTTGTGGATGTTCCATCCCATCGACACTTCGAGAGAGACTAATCATAGAATTGTTGCATATCTTGTTGTTGAAGAAAACGTTTCTTCATAGTTGATGCCTTTAAGTTGATAGAACCCTCTTGACACGAATATTTCTTTATACTTATTTATACTTCCATCAGTTGCATGCTTGATACTATAGATCCATTTTGAAGTAACATCAAATTTTTCTTCAGGCCTAGCTATGATCTCTCAGATTCCATTCTTCATTATAGATTGATATTATTCATTCATGGCATGTTTCCATTCTCAATGTTCTATAGCCTCTTCAAAAGTGGATGGTTCTTCTTCTATTAATTTTTTCATGTATGTAACATACCCATAATATCTCTTGAGTCTTTTACTTTCTCTAAATAATCCTTGACCTACCCCATGACCTTATGCATCAAGTAGTGTCAATTTCAACCAATTAGGTATTTTCATTATTTCTTGAATGATATCAAGTTGAACAAGTTCACTAGGTCCTTATTCATCATGGTGAGATCCTTCTTCCTTTTCAACGTATTCCTCAAAACATACGAATCTCCTCATGATCAAAATCTATAGAAATATCTTTTGATTTCATGAATGCTATGCTCTCACGAAATACATCATGACTAACTTCAATGTGATGTCCATATTTCATATAGATTCTAAAGGATTTTGATAAGTAACTATACCTAACAAATATACCTTTTACACTAGAATGATCCAACTTATTTCTTTAGTCCTTTGGTATATGAATATACACAGGACATACAAAGATTCATAGATGATATACAAATGGCTTCTTCCTAGTGAATACTTCTTCCAGAGTCTTCTTGTCTATCGATCTGTGAGGACATCAATTTTGTATGTAGACTGGCATCTTTGTTGCCTCACCCCAAAGACCTTAGGTAGAACATGATTGTGTATCATTACTTTTACACTTTCTTCGATGAACTCGTTCTTTCTTTCTACAACTCCATTTTATTTGGGATTATATGGAACTATCAACTGCCTCTTAATCCCATGTTCCTTATATAATTCTATGATCTCCTTGGATGTACATTCTCCTCCTTTATCATATCTTAGTATCTTGATCCTTCTTTCTCGAATGTTCTCGACTTTGGCTTTGAATTCTTAAAATTTAGTAAGCACTTCATCCTTGGTTTTAATTAAGTAAACCTAAGTCTTTCTTGAGTGATCATATATGAATGTGACATAACAAGATGTCCTGCAAGTGATTTTGGAGTCATAGGGCCACATACATCAAAGTGAATGAGATCCAAGATTTCTTTCGACTGTGAAGCACTACTTCCAAATATTCTTTGGTATTTTTTCCTAATGCACATCCTTTCCAGACACCTTCATGATCATCGATTAGATCTCGTATTCCAGCTACTATGGAATTTAGTGTTGGAAGAATTTTGAATTGTAAATGAACAAACCTTCTATGCCAAAGTTTATATGGACTAATCTCATTGTGAACTAGGGCATGATTTATGAGAGATATTAATATGTAGAGCCTTCCTTCATGGATACCAATCACCTTAGCTTGTTCTATGCTTGAGTAATTTCCCCATACAACTAATTTTCCATCAATGAAGGCTAATGTATCTCATTTATCTTCTAAGTTTGAAATAGAAAGTATATTTTTGTGCAAACCTGGAACAAACAGAATGTTGTTGAGGTGGATGTTGCTTCCATCTTCTAGCTGTATGCATGATGATCCAATGCCTTTCACAGGATAACTCTTGTTGTCTCCAAGTTCCACAGAGGATGCATATTTTCCTTTTTATAAGGACTTCAATTGATGGTAGTGAGCAATCATGTGTCTTGATGCATTGTTACCAATGACCCAAATGTATTCATATTGGAATGTCCGAGACAGAGAAGAGAAGAGTCCTTCATCCCTTTCTATGAGTGATTCCTTCTTAGAAGAGAATATGAGACTCCATAGCTCTTTGATGCCTTTCTTGAGATTGCTTTCTATCCTTTTTATGACCTTCTTCATTGTAGAGGATATCTTCATGATGCCCTTAGAGAACCAAAGCTCTTATACCATGTTTAGAATTCAATTGGGAAATGTATATGTTAATTATGTTAACTTGATGAAAACTTGTGTTCTCTTTTTACTTATTAGCTTTCATACTTCTTATTCAAACGTGTAATATGTCAAACAAATACCAAAACAATAAGAATAGTGACACAGTGTGTAGGCTGCAAGACAGGGCCAAAACCCCGCCTTTTGATGGGAAAACCCATAAAATATCTTCTTATATTTAAACTATTTCAATTAATGAATACCATGACCTAGACTTAGACAAATACCCTCCAATATAAAGTCTTCCTTAACCTTCTGTTGAAATATATTTTACCTACCAGTAGATTCAAAATTCTACTCCCCACCAACTGTTGCAACTGCTACAGTCTCTCTAGGAGTCTTTGATCTCCCTCTATTTGCTTTACCATTAACCTCGCTTGCCTTGATTTGAGTCCTATGGCTGGTAGAAAACTGTAAGAGACCTTTTCTTTCCTTATTTCTCTTCTTGTTTCCACAATCGAACCTTATACTTGCCCAGTGTAGAAACCCTAACCTTTTACTTCGAGAATAATGTAGAGAGACCTAAACACTTCAACTTTCCTTGTCCTTCTCTTCTTCGCGCTTCCTTATTCAACCTTTTTTTGCCTCCTTTTTCACATGAGAGATGAGTGAGTGAATAATCCAAATGGAGGACGAGTTCCTCTTATATATAGGCTTCCTTCAAGGGTGGACATGGTTCTTCATGTACATTCACTTGATATCTTATGTAGGTCGACTTGATCTTGGAGGTATTTTGACATCTTCAAGACAAAATAAATATTCTTTTACAATTTACAATCTTTCCATATGATCTTCCATATATGACAATGCCTCTTATACCTATGACAAACCCTAGAAGCACTCAATGGGTGCTTGACCTATAAAAATAAAAGAACATGAGCATGAAACCCATGCTCCAATAATAATAATAATTTCATTTTCATTTTATATATACAAAAATACATTTCATAATAATGAATACCGAAACTAGCTAGACATTTTTCAACAATAGAGACCATTTTTTCAAAATACAACATGAATTAGCATCAAAGATGGCTCCACTATATTTGTTCAAAAACATTCTTATAAATGATGTGAAAGGTAGTCAATAGTTATGCTATGGATCAACAACTTTTGTTGATCCATTGAATGATGAATTTGAAAGAGTGCATCTATTCTATTTTGTCAAGTCAAGAACATAGGTATCTTTTCTAATACCTTCTTTGTTCAACTAATAATAGTTTTACTTTGATGTACAAAATCTTGGATATTTGGAAAACAAATTTGTACCTAACAATTCAATTTTTTCAAAAAAAAATAAAATATGGAAGGAGTGATAAAAGACAAAAATGTTTTATCTCCTCCTTTTAAGTGAATTTGCATTAAATTCAAAAAACTCATTCATCCAAACACAACTAAATGGATTTTCTGTAAAGATAACATAACATTTAATTATGAGCATAGCTTTGAATTCACACATGAAATAGATGGCTATACAGTTGATTGTATGTTGCAAATGTTGAAGCTAAAAGAACAATCTCGAGTTATTGATGAAGTAAGATTCCAACAATACCTACAAAGGATATCATCAATGGTTTTCAATCTAAGAAAATTTTGTATTTGAGGTATTTTCACTTTAACACTTAACAACGTTATTGCTAAGATAAAAGGGTTGTGACAAACAAAAAAATGCTTCCTCGGCGCATCAAGTTTATACAATTTGACAGTTAAGATAGTCTTCCCATTTTCTTTTTTACCTCCTGCATTTCACCAACTTATAATTCACAAGTCCTTGCACCAACACTAATGTACAAGTTTTTTTTTTATTTTCGGTTCCAAAATTACAAAATACAAAAATATTTTGCTCACTGCCTTGTTGATGTTTGCAACAATATCTGAATCAAGATTTTTTTATTTTTATAACTAGTTCTTGCTCTCTTTTTCCTACAACTTTTCAATCAAACATATTTTCCTTCTGCAAATGAAAACAGATACCTAGATGCACATTATGCAATATAATAATTTAGTTACATTAAAAATTATTCTAGACTGTGGCATCATTTAGTTAATAAGATCATAATATATTAGTTCCATAGTAATATAATGTAACTCCAAAATACTCATTATACTATATTATATATATTTCCATCTTCTGCTCTCCACCGTTAGCATATTAACTTGGATTCTCATTTTTTGTGAATTCCGAAATTGTATTGTGTTAGGAAGAAAAAAATTGAAAAGAAAAGAAATGCATGTGTATCAATCTCTTGATTTTTGTATATGCTCAATGAAATGGTCTGTGTTAAAAGAATCTAGTACAGGATAATTGAGATATCTACATTGTCCTTTTCTTTTCCCATATATCAAATCCTCATTAATTTCCTATTTGCATAACTGTTTTTCATGTTGTTTTTATTTTATGATTGACATTCTTTTTTGCATTTTCTAATATCTATAGTGTTGCATTGCAATTATATACGATTGCAAATTTATTTCTTATTGAATTAACAATGCTTGTATCACATTTTTGTTTCCTAGTTTCTTTGCCTCCTCTTAAAATGCATTTCAAGTCACGGAGTTTTTTTTCAAATTTGACTATAATCTAAGGAGATTGGGTTTTATTGATACTATATGCTTTGACGATGGTGCTCAATAAATTTTTTCTTGTTTTTCCCTAAGCATAAACAATGATGAATGTGTTTAGTTTCTACATCCACTTGCTCATTGCAAAATTTCTACCAAACAAGAGCATCATTTTGTTAATAGGATCATAATATCTCAGCTGCACAATAACGTAGTGTAATTCCAAAATTATTATTATACCATATTATATATATTCACATATTTTTCTTTCCATTATTACAATATTAAATTGAATTCTCATTTTCTGTAAATTATAAAGTGTTCAATGAAATGTTATGTTTCGAAGGAAGTGTCCATAGGAGCAGTGAGACATCTGGTTTTTTTTCTTTTTTTTCTTTTTTTTGCATATATCAAATTTTTGAGAAAATTTATTTTCCTATTTTCACAAGTGTTTTTTCATGTTATGTACTTTTGTTAATTCACTTTCTTGTACACAGGTGTCCCTTTTGAAATCTATATAGGATTCGATTGCAGTTATTTATAATTGCAAATTTATGGTTTAATGAATTAACAAGACTTGCATCTAATTTTTGTTTTCTAATTTTTTTTGTTTCCTCCTATAATTAATATCAACTTGAAAAAAATAACAAATCTAAATACAATGCTTCAACTATGGTTCCAAATAATTTCTTGGCCCTTTTTCCCTAGCCATGAATGGTAATGTGTGTGTGTAGTTTTGGCATCCCATTTGTTAATTTTTGAAATTGTGAAAAAATTCTACCTTGGACATCTAAAATGACTAATATTATGATTTCATTAGCTTCATCATTTTTAGAGGACCAAAATCGACCTAAAGATCAACCAATTTTGTCAAGCAGAAATTGAATTAAGAAATATTTTATTCATACATGTATTATGGAATGGGTTGGCCCTAAACACATGGGTAATTGCTTAGGTCAGTCTTAAACCCTAGTGGACCCTCATGAAAGTCTATAAATAGAAGATACCTCAATATCATATTGACACTTTCGATCAAAATATCTTCTCTTCTCCTATTTTCTTGGTTCGCACAAGTTCAATGGAAGGAGTTCCCACAAGGGTCTGAAATCATAAGCATAAGCGTAGGGTTCACTAGAAATGTTTGTGCCTACATCCTAGCACAGAGGCTTATGGGAGAGTCCACAGAGCCTCGGATGTTGGTAGAGTGAGTTATGGGAGTGTCCAAGGCTTGAGGGTCAAATCGGGCTACATTAGTCCCTAGGCGTTTGCACAGAGTGATCCTGATAGCGTCCGGCATACAATAGTTGCTCACATAGTAACCATAGGAGAGTGTACATGGATTGGATTAGGTCTAGGTATGTTTGACCCCAGACGTTGTGATCCAATTCACCTGGGAGCATCCATATCTATTACAGATGCAGTCATCTAGTTATGCAGAGAGCATCTATATCTGCTATAGAAGCTTGCACGACTCCTCCTCCGTGCGTCTGGGACTCATGGATGATATTTCTATATTCCTAAGTTTCCACTCATTGTTTAGTAGTGTTCGACATAGTGACAATAGTATCAAAAAATTGTTTATAGTTAGTGGAAACATATTACAATCGTCAAAATCAGGGCTTTGTTTTCAAGCACCATTAGATTTGTTTCACGAATATCATTTTTTTTGTTGTTACATAGATAAATTTATGGATCATTATACTCTCTTTTGCTAAATCATTTGATCATGGTCTAAGAAGAAGAATATTCGAAAGGGTTTTCCCCATAGTGGGTTTTGCCCTGGTCTCATACTGATCCTAATCTCTCTATGTGTGTGCATTCTTTTCTTCTATTGTTCCTGTTAGGGTTGGTCAGGTTATCCCTCCGCCAGAGATCAAAACTCTTTTTTTCATTTCATGTTTAGGTGTCCCATCAGTTTCGATCAGTTGCATTTCGTTAGGAGCATGCCATAAATTTGACGGAAAGGTTTGTGTCGCTCATTCCCCTCATGCTTGGCACTGCTGGCCCAGGTCTATTTATAAAAATCAAAGTCTTGACAAGTCTTTTGCAGTCCTGTTTCAGTTTCTAGGTCATAACAATGTTCTCGGTCATTAGCTCTAGGGTTAAGTCAATTTTCTTTTTGCAAAGTCTAATAAAGCCAACAGGCCAGAGGGAGGTCCTTGATATTTTGTTATCTCAAATATTTTTATCGTCAGACGGATAGATTATGACTTCTCTTCAAAACTCTGGTTTGAAGATAAGTTGACTTTTCATTTTTGTAATAATTTTTCAAAAATTTTAGTTCTTGAATTATCCAGGCGCAGCCCTAGTCTCCTTTGCCAGATCATATCACAGCTATCCCTGCAAAAAGTATCAAAGAAAATCATTGTTTGAACCAAATTTAAGAAGGAAACAAAAAACTCAGAAGTCTATTAATCCTGAAAAAGTGTCAATTGCAAAACATAACAAAGTGGGTTATGGAAAAGGCAAAAATCAAATTGGTGTCTATATAAAGGTTTTTCAATGAAGTTTCAAGTCATTGTGCATGCCAAAGATGGAGAAAGTCATTCCAAGTTAAGTTTGCGCGTTTGGGAGAAGATCGGGCCTCATTTCCTCTGCGCGGCGCTTATAGCAGGCTGCGCGGCGCACAGAGCGTTTCCAGCCAGTGTATATTTGAACTAGCACGGCGCATATACCTTGCGCGGTGCACTGCGTGATGAGCGCGACGCACACAGTTTGGAGCCCAAAAATGGTGTGAAAACTCATCAAATCGC
The DNA here is from genome assembly GCA_031772625.1 of Pinus tabuliformis. NCBI lineage: Eukaryota > Viridiplantae > Streptophyta > Pinopsida > Pinales > Pinaceae > Pinus > Pinus tabuliformis. The sequence continues at coordinate 295,079,838 of CM062806.1, forward strand.
CTAATCCTCACATCAATTTGCCAGGTAGGCTCGCCTTCATCGCTTTTGCTTTGTTTTTGATGGTGAATGTGGTGGATTCATGGATAATAGCTATCAGAACAAGACTTTGAAAACCTCCCTTTGCCAATAAGAAAAGTTGCATAGGGTTTTCAAAACAGTTTTGTCACCAAGGCTTTCTCTTTTCCTTATTTCCCTTTGTCCCTCATTCCCAAATTTACTCATGAAATTTCCTCATTAGTCCCCTCATAATCCTATCATACAATCCCTAAATCCATAATCCCTCACCCCTATGAAAACTCCTTAAACACTATTCAATATCCCCAAACCCAAAAACTCTAATCCCATATCTACATTTGCCCTCCCTTACCTACTTACATTTTATTTTGAAATTCCCTAATCCTCTGATATTTTCCTCTTCCTAACATCCCCTTGTACATTTGTTTCCCCTTGGTCATGGTCACAACACTGTTTAGATCAAAAGAATAGTCCATATTCAGTTGCACACAATAGTTTCACATATCAGCATTCATTCAAGGCAGTTTGTATATCAGCAGTCATGTCATCTAGTCACTCATTTGAATATGAGGTAGAAACCCAAAGTGATTCTCCCTTGAGAGAACAGGAACCCTGGAGGCCTTGGAAAAGTGGCAAACATGTCAGGGAAGAACCAATCACCCTTATACAATTGCATGCCTGTCCTCTTGCTATGCAGTGTTTTGAGCATCAGTCATGCTGTGAGTTTTGTCAAAAGGTGATTGAGGTCCAGTTTGATTATGAGTTGGCTCGGCTCTTTGTCTTGCATTTGCACAGAGATCAAGTCATCTTGGCCGGTGTCACTTTTACACTCACACCAGAAACTGTTTCATTAGCAACATGTATACCTAATATTGGTCAACTATGGCACAAAAAACAATAGATTGATAGGCAGCATTATGAGCCATACATCAAACCCAATTTCTTGAGGCAGCTCAAAAGAGTGTTCCCGTTCAGGTACCTGAAAGATGAATATGCTCCACTCATGAGATTGATCATGAAATATTTCAGCTGTGAGGGGCGATTCTCTCGTCTTTATGCTTATCACATCAGGTTACTCATGCGTTTCACCAGGGTGCGGATGATGAATATTTCATATTTCATCTGCCAAAACATAGAGAGGATGACCACCTTTATACAGCATAAAACCCCTCAGCAGCAACTTAAGAGTGTCTATCATTTTGCTCTCATAAAACTTTTGGTGGTTCATCAGCCTGGATTACAGGGCATCACTTGGGATGATTTCATCTCTCGTGATTTCTTCAGAGCTTCAGAAAGAGTAGCAGAGGTGAAACATGAGGGTGAACCTTCTCAGCAGTATGAGTATCATGAGACCAGGCCTATTTTCATTACATATCAGAAAGGCAGCAGACCTTTGTTTGCAGTAGCAAAGCGAGTGTTATCTCCACCTAGTGTGGAAGGGGCCTCGCTTCCGACATCGTCACCGCAGGTACAGGACAAGGGAAAGAAGCCCAAGCATAAGGAGGGGCCTTCAAGTGAGCCATCAAGTTTCATTCTCATTCATGATGATGAGACAACTACAGATTCAGAGAAGGCCAAATATAGAAGGATTATCGAGGAGCAGTAAATAGACATTCAAGCCTTGGAAATCCAGTTGGAGATGGCCAAGTGGAACATCAGGTATCTGGAGCAGAGAAATAAACAGCTTGAAGACCAGCATGCAATCATGGAGCTACAGAACATCCGTGAGAATCGCCAAGCTGCCCGACATAGGAGGATTGAGTTCATTTCTCTAGAGCGAGAGGTCAATGAGGATCGAGAATCTAATCTTGAAAGGGTCAATGTTTACTTGGAGAAGCGGCTGAACAAGGCCAATAGAGATAATGCATTGTTGAGACACATGGTTATTCACTACAGGGCCCGGAACCAAGTTTGAAAGGCTCGGATTAGAAATCTTAAGGCAAATTTGAGGAAGGTAGTCAAAAAACAAAAGAGGCAAAGGGAGCTCGATCATCTTCGGATTTTGGCTGAGGCCTCTTTAGCTCATCATCACACTTGACAAGGAAACTTCAGCCCAAATTTCAAGAGATTTGAGGCATTTTTTGTCATTTGGGAATTTTTGTGTTAAAAAACAGGGTTTTTCCCTATATGCGTTGCGCACCTTGCGCGACGCATAGGATTGGGAGCTCCAAATCACAAATGGCTTGCATTTTTGGATTTTTCATGAAAAATTATGAATTTGGTACTTGGACAAGAAATTTGGGCAAGGTTTGGGTCCCCAAAAGGTCAAAAAACATACAAAAATTGACCTGACTGCCCCTATTTTGACACACACGAAGCAGTCTTGGGAGAATGCACTTTTGGACGGGAAAATGGACATCAAATTTGAAAATTCCACTTGGGTTGGAAAGTAGACAGGCAGGGCTTTCCAACAAGACAACCTGAGCTCAATTTGGACTTCGGAAAGTGCCTCAAAATCAGCATCAAATTAGCACGGTGCATATAGAAATCAGCGCGGCGCACAGAGGTTTTTGGCCCAATTTTTCATCTTCCAGCTCAGAAATTCGGCCAGTTTGACTAATTTTGTTTCTTGTTGTAATTTTTGAATTCTCTTGATGTAATTGAGTGAACATGATATAATTTTGGCACTTAGTTACTTGTTCTAGAAGATTCATTCACCAAAGAGTGAAAATTTAATGAATGAATTAGTTTCCTACCTTATAGAGGCAAGTTGTTTTGAGTGCCTAGATTGTAGTGCTTTGTTTAGAATTAGTTGAAACAACTCCTAGAATGATGAGATCGACCCCTAGAGGCAAGGGAATGGGTTGGCTTGCCTATATTATGTAATTTCTAAGTCATTTTCATGGTTGGACTTTTGGGAAAGCTTGGCACTCTAGTGTACATTGTATCTCTGCATTTTTGGCAAAGGAAAGACCAGGGTTTTGCAGCACTGTTTGGAATTCATGTGGCTTTATGTTTTGATGGTGTGCCTCTCCAAGTAATTTAAAGTTTATCTAGTGTTTTTTGTATAATCTTCATGCTTCTTCTTCTGAATTTAAAATAAATGAGTGATTAAGGTGGAATTCATAGCTGTTATGCTCTGCCTTTGAATTTGTTTAAATTTTCATGTTTTCTTCAGTTTAAGGAGAATCCTTGAGACTCCCTTGCTCTCCTTAGCTCCTCACCTATCTAATCTACCCACCTCACTTGCTTTAAGGCATCAAAAGAATTTCCTTCCTTGCTCCAATCAGATCTCTGCAGAAACTGTGCCTCATCCCTGAGCCCAAATTTGCCTTTCCCATTGTTTTCAATAAAACCCTAAAAACCCAAAAATCAAATCAAACCCCTGCACTTAATACCTAGCCTAAGATCAGTTGCAAATTTAGTCATCTCGAGCCTCATTGATTATCTTTTGCCGAGATTGACCCGGAGAGAGCCCTCTCCTATCCTCGTAGAGCTGGATACAAGGCTGAGCGTGGTTTGATGTTGGCCCTGGAACCTTGCCTTTTTAGCCTGACGCAAATCTAGGCCCTAACATAGTGGCAACCATACTGGGGAAGAAAATGGCTTGCTTGCTGATGTCATTTGTTGTATAAGCTACAGACGGAGCCTAAAGTTAGCCAGGTAGCCTTCGAAACACTTTTTCTTTGCAATATTGGAAGTAGATAAACGCTACTACAGTCAATCTCCGGTCTAGCTTGTAAATGTGACATCTATCTTGTTAATTGCCCCAGTACATGTATCAAGTTCAGATCTGATGGTTGATGGTGGACAATGATCAAACACAGGCAAGGCTAAAATCATTCACCTGGCGACTCTAAATTAGTTTTGAGATCAGATCTAAAGACTCCACTAGAGGATGATCCTGACCAGCAGAAACATGAAAGGACAATATGGACAGATCAAATATTCAAGTTGGAATTTTATCCAAGACATTTTGTTCTTTGTTATAAATTATTTCTTCTCTTTTCCTGAGAATGTCAAGACTGCTTTGCAAAGTATACTATGCTTGAGAAAAGATCACAGGCCTTCATTTGATTCCTTCCCTTTGAAGATGGTAAATACCAAAGATTTGCATGCCTTTGAGCTTGATCAAGACCCTTCTTCTAAATCTTGTGATGACCCTCTTCAGAGTGATGAACCTAAAGAAAACAAAATTGATCCCGTAGCTCTTGTATATATTCCTACACCTTGTAAAATTCCAGATTGGTATAAACCTCTTGTTTTACCTTCTGTTCTTCATGCTTTCCCCAAAAACTATGATCTATACTTGCCGAGGTTTGACGGTGAATGTAAGAATGTCAACGCTGAGCAACATGTGCAGAATGTTGAGACTTTTCTAGATCTTTTTGAAGTTGATGATGAAGATGTTAGTATTAGGCTTTTTGCTCTTTCTTTGCAAGGCAAAGTCAAGAGTTGGTTCAAAACCCTGCCTAATGCGAGCATCTCAGATTTACATCAGTTCATGAAAGCTTTCCTTGACAGGTGGGTGATTGGACAGAACCTTTTCTTGATTATAGAAGAGTATAACCAGCTGAAAAGACTACCAGGGGAGACATTTTAACAGTTTTCGGCCAGATTTAACCAAGTTTATTATTTGATCCCAATTGATATAAGGCCTCCTCCTAGATTTTCTCTCTTACACTACCCAGGTGCCTTTGATCCGGAAATGGAGTTTCAGCTAAGAGAAAGGAATATTGCAACACTTCACGAGATGCAAAATAGTGCAGTAAATGTAGAAGCTCACTTGCTGATCCGAAGGGCAAGGTTGAAAGAAGAAGAGATGAAAAACATAGATCTGAATGAATCAAAATCTCTAGAGGTAAATCTTGAAGTTTTGGCAAGTGCAGTGGAAGAGATGATGCAAAGGATCACTGCAAGGAATGATTATGATTTTGGATTTCAGAGATCTGTGGCTTGAATCTTTTGAATCATTGACCGAAGAATCCACAGTTTTAACATTTTTGTACCAACGTTTCAAATCCCAAATGGGATCCATCATCAGGATATGAGAATGATGATAACAGAAGAGCAACAAAGAAGTAATAAATAGTGAAATTTTAGAACAACATACTGTCGGCTGTAATAATCATTAATTTAATTAATTTTATATAATTTAATATTAATTTGTTTTAATAAATTACTATTATTTTATTATTTTAAATTTTTGGAAAAGTTCATAAATTAATACCAAACCTAAAGATTAAATAGGGACTAAACTAAGACTAAAGAAAGCCTAATAAATTAAAAAGAAGAAATAATTTCAATATAAAATTAAAATAATGTATTCACCTAATTTATATTAACAATTATAAATAATAAGTATTTATAATTGATTAATATAATAATTAATATATTAATTAATTGTTATATAGAAATTATTTTATTTTAAGGAAAATAATGCTAACTAATAAATTTTTAAGGGCTATAACTAAAACAAAAATAGGTTGAAGAAACTAAAAATCACTAAATACTAGGGAGAAATTAATTCTTATATAATTTAATTAAAATATAATTAAAATATTAATCAAATTATATTAACCATTATAAATAATTAATATTTATAATTAATTAATATAATGATTAATATATTACTTAATAGCAATATAGGAATTAATATATCCTAGTATTTAATGGAAATTTTATACCTAGATCTAAATGAAAACATAGACTAATGACACGAGAAGGGAGAGGGATAACTTACCTGCTGAGGCCTTTACCAGGGGATGTGCTTGCACTTTTTATTTCCCTGGAGATTAGTGGGAGCTGGCTTCCCTTGATCAGGGAAATAAAAAGCGCAAGCACATCCCCTGGTAAAGGCCTCAGCAGGTAAGTTATCCCTCTCCCTTCTCATGTCATTAGTCTATGTTTTCATTTAGATCTAGGTATAAAATTTCCATTAAATACTAGGATATATTATTTCCTATATTGCTATTAAGTAATATATTAATCATTATATTAATTAATTATAAATATTAATTATTTATAATGGTTAATATAATTTGATTAATATTTTAATTTTATTTTAATTAAATTATATAAGAATTAATTTCTCCCTAGTATTTAGTGATTTTTAGTTTCTTCAACCTATTTTTGTTTTAGTTATAGCCCTTAAAAATTTATTAGTTAGCATTATTTTCCTTAAAATAAAATAATTTCTATATAACAATTAATTAATATATTAATTATTATATTAATCAATTATAAATACTTATTATTTATAATTGTTTATATAACAATTAATTAATATATTAATTGTTATATTAATCAATTATAAATACTTATTATTTATAATTGTTAATATAAATTAGGTTAATACATTATTTTAATTTTATATTGAAATTATTTCTTCTTTTTAATTTATTAGGCTTTCTTTAGTCTTAGTTTAGTCCCTATTTAATCTTTAGGTTTGGTATTAATTTATGAACTTTTCCAAAGATTTAAAATAATAAAATAATAGTAATTTATTAAAACAAATTAATATTAAATTATATAAAATTAATTAAATTAATGATTATTACAGCCGACAGTATGTTGTTCTAAAATTTCACTATTTATTACTTCTTTGTTGCTCTTTTGTTATCATCATTCTCATATCCTGATGATGGATCCCATTTGGGATTTGAAACGTTGGTACAAAAATGTTAAAACTATGGATTCTTCGGTCAATGATTCAAATGATTATGATGTTCATGCCCGCTCGCTGATTGAAGAAGAACAAGTTGCTGATCCAAAACATTTTGTTTCTTATCCCAGTTGTCATAGTGATTGTTTTCTAGATCATCTTGGAGAAGAGAGATCTGTTGATATGACATGTATTCTTGATGTTGTGTTTTATACTGATGATTTGCCTCAGTTTGATCAGTATGATGATAATTATGTTCTCCAAACAGAAGCTACTATTGCAGATGAACCAACAGCCAGTTTGTGGCAGGAGGAAGTTCATTTTCAGCAGCTCGAATACAATGTTCAACCGATGCATATCAGCTATGACAATGATAAGGAAAGTGGAGCAAATTTTGAAGTAAGTGAAGGATCTTTGCCTTTTTGTTTTGATTCATGTCAGTTCATCAGAGACAACTTCCATGCAATTAGAAATCAGCTGTCAACAAGTCTTGATTTGGACCATCTTGAGGGCAATGAAAACCTTGTTCAAGACTTTTCATATCCAGATTTGCAGCCCCCGAATGCCTTTGATTGTCAAGTTGAAAATAAAGACTTGGAAGCTGGAACATATGCTCAGATGAGGCAAGATGATTCCATACCATTTTTTTTCGAATCATTTCAGTTTTTGAAGGGAAAATTGCATAGTACATCTTCAGTAAAAAATGAGCAGCATGTAATCACATTGGAACCAATAGAAACAGGATTGCAACAGTCTTTTCAAGTTTTTCATGATCCAATAGCTGATGTTTTGGATGAGGTTTGCAGTCAAAGTCTTTCTCCATTGACTACGTCTGAGCCTGAAATGTGTACTGATATAAACTTGACCCGACAGCTGGTTTCTTCATCATTTTCAGCAGGAGTCTCGTCACAAAGCTCAGATCAAAGTTTGCATTCATGGTATGAAGAGAAGAGAAGTAATCCATTGGATGAGCTAAGTCCCAGTGTCCATGAATTTCAAGATCCTTATGCAGTGTTTTTGGAGGCGGATAGAGAATCCATATCATTCAATGGATCTGTTTCCAAGTTGTCATCCAAGTTGCCTTTCAGTAGTTCTCTCTTGTTGTTCATAATCAAGCATTTGCGGAGAATTCAAATAGCAGACAAAATACTTACCTGGTTGCATTGGTTGTTTCATTTCACTTGATCAGGTGATGAATGAAAATGTTAGAGTAGGTTTTGATGAATAAGCTCAACCTTGAGCATCATTTCCAGTTTTTCGGTTGTGTTTAAGTATCGAGTCAGTTTTTAGTTAACTCAGTCATGAGTCATTTGTGAGTCAGTTTTCAGTCATGTTGGTTTCATAATTGTGTCGGCTTGAGTCAGGTTTCATTCAATAAATGAGTCAAAGTCTTGTTTCGTTTGCTGAAATAATGGACTCCATAGCCCAATGGACGAAGGCACTGTCTAGCTCTCCCAAAGATCTGCTATTCTTGGAACCTCCAAGGAGCTACCATCCCCATTGGAGCCAATGTTAGAGTCGGTCTGGTTATCCCTCCGTCAGAGATCAAAACTCTCTTTTGCATTTCATGTTTAGGTGTCCCATCAGTTTCAATCAGTTGCATTTCGTTAGGAGCATGCCATAAATCTAACGGAAAAGTTTGTGTCGCTCATTCCCCTCACGCTTGGCACTGCTGGCTCAGGTCTATTTATAAAAATCAAAGTCTTGACAAGTCTTTTGCAGTCCTGTTTCAGTTTCTAGGTCATAACAGTGTTCTCGGTCATTAGCTCTAGGGTTAAGTCAATTTGGTTTTTGCAAAGTCTAATAAAGCCAGCAGGCCAGAGGGAGGTCCATGATATTTTGTTATCTCAAAGATTTTTATTGTCAGGCAGATAGATTATGACTTCTCTTCAAAACTCTGGTTTGAAGATAAGTTGACATTTCATTTTTGTAATAATTTTTCAAAAATTTCAGTTCTCGAATTATCCTGGCGCAGCCCTGGTCTCCTTTGCCAGATCATATCACAGCTATCCCTGCAAAAAGTATCAAAGAAAATCATTGTTTCAACCAAATTTAAGAAGGAAACAAAAAAGTCAGAAGTCTATTAATCCTAAAAAAGTGTCAATTGCAAAACATAACAAAGTGGGTTATGTAAAAGGAAAAAATCAAATTGGTGTCTATATAAAGGTTTTTCAATGAAGTTTCAAGTCATTGTGCATGCCAAAGGTGGAGAAAGTCATTCCAAGTTAAGTTTTCGCGTTTGGGAGAAGATCGGGCCTCATTTCCTCTGTGCGCCGCACATAACTTGCGTGACACAGCGTTTCCAGCCAGTGTATATTTGAACTAGCGCGGTGCATATACCTTGCACGACGCACTGGGTGATGAGCACGGCGCACACAGTTTGGAGCCCGAAAATGGTGTGAAAACTCATCAAATCATCCAATCCTCACATCAATTTTCCAGGCAGGCTCGCCTTCATCTCTTTTGTTCTATTTTTGATGGTGAATGTGGTGGGTTCATGAATAATAGCTATCAAAACAAGACTTTGAAAACCTCCCTTTGCCAATAAGAAAAATTGCTTAGGGTTTTGAAAACAGTTTTGTCACCAAGGTTTTCTCTTTCCCTTATTTCCCTTTGTCCCTCATTCCCAAATTTACTCATCAAATTTCCTCATTAATCCCCTCATAATCCAATCATACAATCCCTAAATCCCTAATCCCTCACCCCTATGAAAACTCCTTAAACACTATTCAATATCCCCAAACCCAAAAACTCTAATCCCATATCTACATTTCCCCTCCGTTACCTACTTACATTTTATTTTGAAATTCCCTAATCCTCTGATATTTTCCTCTTCCTAACATCCCCTTGTACATTTGTTTCCCCTTGGTCATGGTCACGACATTGTTTAGATCAAAAGAACAGTCCATATTCAGTTGCACACAACAGTTTCACATATCAGCATTCATTCAAGGCAGTTTGTATATCAGCAGTCATGTCATCTGGTCACTCATCTAAATATGAGGCAGAAACCCAAAGTGATTCTCCCTTGAGAGAACAGGAACCCTGGAGGCCTCAGAAAAGTGGCAAACATGTCAGGGAAGAACCAATCACCCTTATAGAACTGCATCCCTGTCCTCTTGCTATGCAGTGTTTTGAGCATCAGTCATGCTATGAGTTTTGTCAAAAGGTGGCTGAGGTCTAGTTTCATTATGAGTTGGCTCAACTCTTTGTCTTGCATTTGCACGGAGATCAAGTCATCTTGGCCGGTGTCACTTTTACACTCACAGCAGAAACTGTTTCATTAGCAATAGGTATACCTAATATTGGTGAACTATGGCACAAAAAACAACAGATTGATAGGCAGCATTATGAGCCATACATCAAACCCAATTTCTTGAGGCATCTCAAAAGAGTGTTCCCGTTCAGGTACCTGAAAGATGAGTATGCTCCACTCATGAGATTGATCATGAAATATTTCAGCTGTGAGGGGCGATTCTCTCATCTTTATGCTTATCACATCAGGTTACTCATGCATTTCACCAGGGTGCGGATGATGAATATTCTCTATTTCATATGCTGTAACATAGAGAGGATGACCACCTTTATACAGCATAAAACCCCTCAGCAGCAACTTAACAATGTCTATCATTTTGCTCTCATAAAGCTTTTGGTGGTTCATCATCTTGGATTGTACGGCATCACTTGGGATGATTTCATCTCTCGTGATTTCTTCAGAGCTTCAGAAAGAGTATCACAGGTGAAACACGAGGGTGAACCTTCTCAGCAGTATGAGTATCATGAGACTAGGCCTATTTTCATTACATATCAGAAAGGCACCAGACCTTTGTTTACAACAGCAAAGTGAGTGTTATCTCCACCTAACGTAGAAGGGGCCTCGCTTCCGACATCAGCACCACAGGTACAGGACAAGGGCAAGAAGCCCAAGCATAAGGAGGGGCCTTCAGGTGAGCCATCAGGTTTCATTCTCATTCATGATGATGAGACAGGTACAGATTCAGAGAAGGCCAAATATAGAAGGATTATCGAGGAGCAGGAAACAGACATTCAAGCCTTGGAAATCCTGTTGGAGATGGCCAAGTGGAACATCAAGTATCTGGGGCAGAGAAATAAACAGCTTGAAGACCAGCATGCGATCATGGAGCTACAGAACATCCGTGAGAATCGCCAAGCTGCCCAACATAGGAGGATTGAGTTCACTTCTCTAGAGCGAGAGGTCAATGAGGATCGAGAATCTAATCTCGAAAGGGTAAATATTTACTTGGAGAAGCGACTGAACAAGGCCAATAGAGATAATTCATTGTTGAGACACATGGCTATTCACTACAGGGCCCAGAACCAAGTTTGCAAGGCTCGGATTAGAAATCTTAAGGCAAATTTGAGGAAGGCAGTCAAAAAACAAAAGAGGCAAAGGGAGCTCGATCGTCTTTGGATTTTGGCCGAGTCCTCTTTAGCTCATCATCACACTTGACAGGGAAACTTCAGCCCAAATTTCAAGAGATTTGGGGCATTTTTGGTCATTTTGGAATTTTTGTGTTAAAAAAGAGGCTTTTTCCCTATATGCGCCGCGCACCTTGGGCGACGCATAGGATTGGGAGCTCCAAATCACAAATGGCTTGCATTTTTGGATTTGTCATGAGAAATTATGTATTGTGGTACTTGGACAAGAAATTTGGGCAAGGTTTGAGTCCCCAAAAGGTCACAAAACATATAGAAAATGACCTCACTGCCCCTATTTTGACACACAGGAAGCAGTCCTAGGAGAATGCACTTTTGGAGGGGCAAATTGACATCAAATTGGAAAATTCCACTTGGGTTGGAAAGTAGACAGGCCGTGCTTTCCAACAAGCCAACCAGATCTCAATTTCGACTTCAGCAAGTGCCTCAAAATCAGAAGTAAAGTAGCGTGATGCATATAGAAATCAGCGCGGCACACAGAGGTTTTTGGACGAATTTTTCATCTTCCAGCTTAGAAATTCGGCCAGTTTGACTAGTTTTGCTTCTTGTTGTAATTTTTTACTTCTCTTGATGTAATTGAGTGAACATGATGTAATTTTGGCGCTTAGTTACTTTTTCTAGAAGATTCATTCACCAAAGAGTGAAAATTTAATGAATGAATCAGTTTCCTACCTTATAGAGGCAAGTTGTTTTGACTACCTAGATTGTAGTCCTTTGTTTAGAATTAGTTGAAACAGCTCCTAGAATGATGAGCTCGACCCCTAGAGGCAAGGGAATGGGTTGGCTTGCCTATATTATGTAATTTCTAAGTCATTTTCATGGTTGGACTTTTGGGGAAGCTTGGCACTCTAGTGTTTTGGGAAAGACCAGGGTTTTGCAGCATTGTTTGGAATTCATGTGGCTTTATGTTTTGATGGTGTGCCTCTCTGAGTAATTGTAAGTTTATTTAGTGTTTTGTGTATCATCTTCATGCTTCTTCTTCTGAATTTAAAACAAATGCGTGATTAAGGTGGAATTCATAGTTGTTACGCTTTGCCTTTGAATTTGTTTAAATTTTCATGTTTTCTTCAGTTTAAGGAGAATCCTTGAGACTCCCTTGCTCTCCTTAGCTCCTCACCTATCTGATCTACCCACCTCACTTGCTTTAAAGCATCAAAACAATTGCCTTCCTTGCTCCAATTAGATCTCTGCAGAAACTGTGCCTCATCCCCGAGCCCAAATTTGCCTTTCCCATTGTTTTCAATAAAACCCTAAAAACCAAAAAATCAAATCAAACCCCTGCACTTAATACCTAGCCTAAGATCAGTTGCAAATTTAGTCATCTTGAGCCTCATTGATTATCTTTTGCCGAGATTGACCTGGAGAGAGCCCTCTCCTATCATCGTAGGGCTAGCTACGAGGCTGAGCGTGGTTTGATGTTGGCCCTAGAACCTTTCCTTTTCAGCTTGAGGCAAATCTAGGCCCTAACAGTTCCTTTATGTTCTATTACATTGATGATGATAATGTTGTTATTTTTATATAATTGCATATGCTGATGAATAATTGTATAGATCTGAATAATCTAATGATTATATGGGGAAAACATAATGTATTGTTGAAGAAATGAAATTGTTAAACGAAATAATAATGTAGTACTATGAAAACTTAACATGGTATCAGAGTTGGGTTAAAGAAAAGCCATGGAGATCACCCTGATGATGACACATGTGATAGAATAAAAAAGAGGATGTTTGACACCTAAAAGAGTTCGAGGGTTTGAAGAAAACCTTAGGCATATTAATGATTAGGGTTTGATGGATTCTTTGAGGTTAGGGTTGGAGTGAAAACCTTGGATTATGGAAACAATATGAGATATGAAACCTAGTTGGTCAATGTGAAGATGCTAAGCACTTGACAAAGATTTGATGAAGCCATGGATGGGATAATCCCTAGAGACTTGGTTAGACAATTGAAGGAAACATTGGTATATGGAGCATGGACATTGGTGGCTCTTGAATATTGGTTCAAAGAAGGAGAGAATCACCTCTCATTGAAGAGAAGTATTTCTTGACTTATGATTCTTCTTACTTGTTAGACTTATAGATCTGATGATTATGTTTATTGCATGTACTTCCTGCATATGTATTTGAGTATATGGATGTTTCTAACCTTCTTTATGAGATGTGATGAGTATATCGTTCTTGAGGATAATTTTGAGATACATATATGGAAAAAGATAACGACTTGATGTTGGCATTATGATACAAGTGTTGTCCTTGATGGCAACTCACTCAGAGACAGGTACAAGTGATGGCAACTTGATCAGAGGACAGATCTCAGTACAGCAGGACAAGAAAGAGATATACGCAGGTTCATTAAGGAAAATCAGCGTGTGCACACAGGTTGGCTTCAGTAAAAGCGCGTACATGTGAAAACGTACCTTTGGTCCATGGCGGTTAGTCCTTGGAAGTTGTGCCTATGGTTTTGGACCATGGTGTCTCGACGGGCGTGTCGATCCCTAGTTTTGAAGTTGATGGTATTATGTTACTATGGTTTTGGACCGTGGTATTGTGAAGGGCCTAAGCCTATATAAGGAGAAGATCATTAGGCCAGATGGGTGTGTGAGAGTGTGTGAGTGATGAATATCTGATGAGGTGAGAGATCCAAATGCTGATTATGGGTTGGTGATCTGAACCAAGGTTTCACTCATGTGGAGGATGATGATGAACGATGGAACGGGATCTCAAGGCTTGGAATGATTATCTTCATATGGTTTGACTGTGAATAGACTAGATCTATTGACGCATGTTTATTGTTATGATCTGGGTATGTTTTGATGTCTGATATAGCTGCGGAGTTTTAAGTTTGAATTTACAGATATGTACGCGGGTTGTCTTTGGTAAAAGAGCGTATACACGCAGGTTGTGTTCGTCGAAGTAGCATATACAATGTGAAGTATGAAGATGGAGTTGGATCTGGTTGTTGTTATGTTGTCTGTGTTCTTGACAGGGTTTCAGTGATTCAGTGATTCAGAGATTGATGATGCAGGTTGTACTACAATGGTGATTGTTTCATGGATCCAGTATGAAAATGTATGAAACGTGGTCTTGGGAAGATCGTAGGCTGGCACCTACGTACTGGTAAACATATCAGCCAATACAAGAGCCAGGGGGTTGTAGCTCCCTTCCAGGAGCAACTGGAAAAAAAGTGAAGGTTGTAGCCTTCTGTAGGGTTGGCACCTACGTACTAGTAAATGGATCGGCTAGTAGAAGAGCTATGAGGGTTGTAGCCCTCTGCAGGTTGTAGCCTGCGTGCTGGTAAAGGACTGCACCAGTACATTGTAAAAGAAGTTTCTTATTAAAGAAGAAAGAGACGAATTGCAGCAGGTGGTTTTCACCCACATTGGGTTTCCACCTTATATCATGGTGTTCATGTGTGTGGCTTTTGTGTGATGATCTGTTCTGTTATACTGCACCTATTTACTGTTAATATGGTTAATAATGTTCTGATGAATTTACTGAAGATAAGCTAACTGAATCATAAGATCTCTGGATATACGCTAGTTGCTTTAGACACAGTAGCGTGTACACGCGGGTTCACTTAACTGAAGTAGCGTATATGTTTCTCAGTATGAAATGAGAAAGGTTTTACTGATCTGATAATACTAATTCACCCCCCCCCCCCCCTCAGTATTATTTCCAACAATTGGTATCAAAGCAGCTCCTTCAGAGAAGCTTGATCGCTTGAAGAAGATTCGTAGAACAATGGGGAAGAAAGCACGTCAGAAGAAGAAGACAAACCAAAGGAACAATGACAACCTGCCGTTGAGTGGAAGCAAGAATTCAGATCCTGAATCACCTCAGAATGAAGATGGACAAACAAATGAAGCATCAGATCAAACCATAGATCAGCAAGATCTACCTAGCAAAAGGGAGAATGCCCTCAAAGAAGAAATCATCAAATTAGAAGATCAGTTGGAATGTGCCTCCAGAATTCGAAAAATGCTGCTAGCACTGAATAAAGAGCAAGAAAACGAGATCCTCAAACTAAGGCATCAGCTGGATGAAGGAAGGAAAGCTGAAGAGACCTTGAAGAACCAATGTCTGGAAAAATAAGAACAACATCAAGTTGAGGTAAAAATCTTGAAAAGTAAATTAGAAGAAAAAGATAAACTATTACGATTTCAAGATAGTACTAAGATCTTGGATGACATTCTTAGTAGTCAAAGGTCCCGAGCTATCAATACTGGTCTTGGTTTTCATGAGTCTATTGAAGATGAATCTGGTTCACAAAGTAAGACAAGAATCTCTAATGCAAAATCTGAAAGGCTCTACAAGGAGATGAAAGGACAACCCCATCAACAATCAAGGAAAGAGACTCCTCAAAGAAAATCTTTTACTCCTCCCATGAATAATGTTGAATGCCATGTATGTCATAATCTTGGACATGTTGCAGCCATATGTAGAAGAAGAAGGTTTCAAGACCATCATGCAGAAATATCATCACATTCAAGGTACTTTAATGGATATTGCTTTTCTTTCAATATGTTTGGTCACAAAGCTGCCGATTGCTATAGGAGGAATATGAAACATGTAAGATGCTATGCATGTAACAAGTTTGGACATAGAGCAAAAGATTGCAGGAACAACGCTCATGATAAAAAGAAATCATCAACATGTTTGAAGATATGGAAGAAGAAGGAAGTTCAGTCAGAAAGATGTGGCACAGCACAGGGTACTCAGCACAGCACAGACATAACAAACTCAGGGGGAGCTGAAAGTGTCAAACTTCAGTGTTCTAATTCTCATACGCAAGTTTCATGAAGGAAATCCGCGTATATACGCGAGTTTCACACTGCAAAATCGCGTATATGTCAGTCTGAAGAAATGCAGTGGGGATAGGCTCAGAAAAGGGGTCTGATATGATTCAGTCCAATATCTGCTCTCTTGGTTAACGATTACAGTCTGCTAAGGATGTTTGGAAATGTTTTGATACTTGTAAGATGTTAGAAGTGTTTAATCCTAACTTGATGATGATGAGATCTTGATGCTTATTACTGATGTATGCATGATCAGATCTAACTACAGATGGCACAGGCTCAGGGGGAGCATATACTTCAAATAATGCATTGTTGGCATTATGGTTAGAAGTTGTTGATAAAGTCTATGAAGCTAAATGATACATCTTGCTGTTTGATCAAAGGAATGGTATTGCAGGCTGATGCTTATGGTAGAGATCATGATGCTGCTGGTGGCTTTCATAAGTCTTGGTCTAGATATTTCATCACTATGTCATGTATCTCTTTTGTGATATCTCTTTTATGATGTCAAGGTCATGTAACGGCCTATGTTGGTTTCCCCACTATGCCTGGGATGAATGATGTAATGTTCATGTCTTATCGTGAGTAAACTCTTAATGTATCTCCACATGGTTAGGTGGATGAGTCAATATTGGTATATCCCCACTAGGTTGGGTGATGAATGTATGTATTGAGTCTTTTGGTGATAGGAAGGTCTTCTATGATGTATAAGTCTTTGTTCTTCTTGAAGAACATCTTTTTCAGATCTTGCCTACAGTCAAGGGGAGCATGAACAACACAATTCAGCAAGAGCAGGATGGATAGATTGGTACACTTTGGCATACACAAAGGGGGAGCACATTTGGAAATTTCAGCAGGTACTCAGGGGGAGTATGGACAGCAGAAGGTATACCAAAGAAGAGAATATATTGGTCCACCCTTTGCCCTTGATGTCAAAGGGGGAGAGTGACTTGGTGTGGTGGTTGCCATCAAGTCCAAAGGGGGAGATTGTTGGCATTATGATACAAGTGTTGTCCTTGATGGCAACTCACTCAGAGACAGGTACAAGTGATGGAATCTTGATCAGAGGACAGATCTCAGTACAACAGGACAAGAAAGAGATATACGCAGGTTCATTAAGGAAAATCAGCATGTACACGCAGGTTGGCTTCAGTAAAAGCGCGTACATGTGAAAACGTACCTTTGGTCCGTGGCGGTTAGTCCTTGGAAGTTGTGCCTATGGTTTTGGACCATGGTGTCTCGACGGGCGTGTCGATCCCTAGTTTTGAAGTTGATGGTATTATGTTACTATGGTTTTGGACTGTGGTATTGTGAAGGGCCTAAGCCTATATAAGGAGAAGATCATTAGGCCAGATGGGTGTGTGAGAGTGTGTGAGTGATGAATATCTAATGAGGTGAGAGATCCAAATGCTGATTATGGGTTGGTGATCTGAACCAAGGTTTCACTCATGTGGAGGATGATGATGAACGATGGAACGGGATCTCAAGGCTTGGAATGATTATCTTCATATGGTTTGACTGTGAATAGACTAGATCTATTGACGCATGTTTATTGTTATGATCTGGGTATGTTTTGATGTCTGATATAACTGCGGAGTTTTAAGTTTGAATTTACAGATCTGTACGCGGGTTGTCTTTGGTAAAAGAGCGTATACACGCAGGCTGTGTTCATCTAAGTAGCGTATACAATGTGAAGTATGAAGATGGAGTTGGATCTGGTTGTTGTTATGTTGTATGTGTTCTTGACAGGTTTTCAGTGATTCAGTGATTCAGAGATTGATGATGCAGGTTGTACTACAATGGTGATTGTTTCATGGATCCAGTATGAAAATGTATGAAACGTGGTCGCGGGAAGATCGTAGACTGGCACCTACGTACTGGTAAACATATCAGCCAGTACAAGAGCCAGGGGGTTGTAGCTCCCTTCTAGGAGCAGCTGGAAAACGAGTGAAGGTTGTAGCCTTCTGTAGGGTTGGCACCTACGTACTAGTAAATGGATCGGCTAGTACAAGAGCTATGAGGGTTGTAGCCCTCTGCAGGTTGTAGCCTGCTTGCTGGTAAAGGACTGCACCAGTATATTGTAAAAGAAGTTTCTTATTAAAGAAGAAAGAGACGAATTGCAGCAGGTGGTTTTCACCCACATTGGGTTTCCACCTTATATCATGGTGTTCATGTGTGTGGCTTTTGTGTGATGATCTGTTCTATTATATTGCACCTGTTTACTGTTAATATGGTTAATAATGTTCTGATGCATTTACTGAAGATAAGCTAACTGAATCATAAGATCTCTGGATATACGCTAGTTTCTTTAGACACAGTAGCGTGTACACGCGGGTTCACTTAACTGAAGTAGCGTATATGTTTCTGAGTATGAAATAAGAAAGGTTTTACTGATCTGATAATACTGATTCACTCCCCCCCCGCTCAGTATTATTTCCAACACTTGATGAGAAGATGACAAAGTTCTTCAAGCAACCTATGTCTAATGAGAAGGTGCACAGGTATTTGAATACCACAAGGTATGCATGGTATTTTTTGTTTCATCTATTGGCTCGGTAAGCCCTGAGGTATGATGAGAATGTATCTTTCTTTAATGGTTCATAAATTCATATGAAAAGTAACTTGGATATATGTTTCCTATGATAAAATGATGCACCTGGTGTTGGACATTTTGATATTCTTGAATTATATGAGGCTATCTAATGTTGATACATTGATACACATTATGTTTGGCTAACATCTATGATTCATCTATTAGATATCTTGATCCTAGAAGGAAGGCTAGCACATTGGCTCTAATAAATGATACTCTTCATACTTTTCATGATATATTTGATATAGAAGGATAGTTATTTGAATCCTATACATGATTCTAGTGATAATTCTTTTCATAAGCATGATGAAATAATATGGAAAGAGGTTTTGTGTTATGAAACCAGCTCACAAAAAGATAGAAAAGAGAGATCCACGACTTAGAATTCAGCCTCTTCGAGGGGGCAACCTCCTTTACATTACATAAATGAACAATTCTTGGATGATACAAATGACAAAACCTCCTTTCTATATATAGGAGTCTAAGGAGTCACCATGTAATCCAGCCGACCTAACAATAATAATATAAAGCCATAAAAATAACAATAGAGGGATTCTATGGGGCACAGAAATAACAATATGGGGGTAGTAGGGGCACAACAATATAAATAAGGGGTATAACTACAATAGTAATGGGGTAATCACTAGTATTATAGGGACCCAACATGCCCCTCTCCTTCAAAAAAGTGTTGTCCTCAACGCTTGAGTAGTTCTGGATACTTCTGCATAAAATTCTCATCCTCCCATGTGGAATCTTCAGCGGATAAGTTCTTCCACTTGATAAGATACTCTGAAATTGATCGATTTCGTAGCTGTCGAGTTCTTGTTTCTGTGACTGCTTCTGGTTCCAATATAATTTTTCCTTCCTCATCAAGTTCTGGCAATATTGTTTGAATTGGAAGCTTGTCACCTATAACCTTCTTTAAACATGAAACATGGAAGACTGGGTGCAATCGAGAAGCTGCAGGAAGCTCCAATTTGTATGCCATAGTACCAATCTTTTGCAACACCTTGTATGGACCATAATACTTTGGTGACAATTTATTATCCTTCTTAGCTTGCTTTAGGGACATTTGCTTATATGGTTGTAGCCGTAGGAATACCCAATCACCTACTTCAAAAATTCTTTCACTGCGATGTTGATCTGCCTGTTGTTTCATTCTATTTTGTGCCAACACGAGGTTATCCTTTAAGAGTTGGAGGACTTGTTGTTGATGTTCGATGTGATGTTCCATTGCCTGAACCTTAGAATTTTCTCTTAAATATGATGTGATGGATGGTGGTTGATACCCATAAAGTGCCATAAATGGGGTCATTTTTGTTGCTGTATGGAAGGAAGTGTTATACCACCATTCAGCCAGAGGCAACCATTTGACCCATTGTGTCTGTTTATCAGATACAAAGCAACGAAGATATCCTTCCAAACATTTGTTTACTATCTCAGTTTGCCCATCAGATTGAGGATGATAAGATGAGCTATGAGCTAACTGAGTACCAAGACAAGAAAATAATTTTGTCCAAAAATTTCCAGTGAAAATGGGATCTCTGTCACTTACAATAATCTTTGGGTTTCCATGTAGCTTTTGAACTGTTTCCATAAATGCAGTAGAAACTGTACTGGCTTTAAATGGATGTGATAATGCACAAAAGTGTGCATACTTGGTAAGTCTGTCAACTACCACCATGATGACACTCTTTCCCTCAGACTTGGGTAAACCTGTGATAAAATCCATTGAAACCTCCTCCCAACGTTGGCCTGGAATGGATAAAGGTTGTAATAGACCCGGTGTCTTAATTGTTTCAACTTTATTTTGCTGGCAAACCAAACATTCTGCCACAAACTTTTGAATATCTGATTTAAGGCCATCCCAAAAAAATTCCTTCTTAACCCTGTGGTAAGTTTTTAAAAATCCTGAGTGCCCTCCTAAGGGAGAAGTGTGCAATTCCATAAGAATCTTTTGTTTTAGCTGGGAATTCTTACAGAGGTATAAGCGATCTTTGTACCATAACGAATCATTTTTCCAGCTAAATGTATCAGAAGTACTAGAATCTTGTTGTATATTTCGAATAAGTACCCATACTTCTTCGTCATTCTTCCATTCCTCCCTTGCTTCGTTTATCCAATCTGGTTGGATAATAGAAATGGCACACAACAATGCTTCCACATCCTCATCCTTTCTTGAGAGTGCATCTGCCACCACATTTTGCTTCCCTTTTTTGTAGATGATTTCAAAGTCATAACCCAACATCTTTGTGACCCACTTTTGTTGCTCTTCAGAGGATAATCTTTGTTCTAAAAAGTATTTAAGGCTATCATGATCCGTTTTTACCTTGAAGTGTCTTCCCATTAGGTAGGGTCGCCATTTCCTAAGTGCATGGAGTATTGCCAACATTTCCTTCTCATAAATAGCTTTGCTTAAAAACTTTCCCTTGATTGGACGACTTTCAAAAGAAATGGGTCTTTCATCTTGCATTAGAACAGCACCAATTCCATTTCCTGAAGCATCACATTCCACAATAAAGGTTTTTGTGAAGTTCGGTGTAGCTAAGACCGGTGCTTGGCACATTGCCTCTTTAAGATTTTCAAAGGCCTTTGTTGCTTCTGGAGTCCATGAAAATGAATCTTTCTTCAATAATGTTGTTAGAGGTGCTGCTATTCTCCCATAATTCTTAACAAACTTGCGATAATACCCTGTCAACCCAAGAAATCCTCGCAGATGCTTTATGGATGTGGGGATTTTCCATTCCTTAATGGCTTTAATTTTGCTAGGGTCTACCTTAACTCCTTCATGAGATACAATATGACCCAAATATTCCACCTCCTGGACTCCAAAGAAACATTTGGATCTTTTTGCATATAATTGTTTTTCCTCCAATAGTTGTAGCACCCTGCCAACATGTTCAACATGATCCTTCCAAGACTTGCTGTAGATTAGTATATCATCAAAAAATACTAACACAAATTTTCTAAGGAATGGTTTGAAAATTGAATTCATCAAACCTTGAAATGTTGAAGGTGCATTGGTAAGGCCAAAAGGCATGACCAAAAATTCATAATGACCCTCATGAGTTCTAAATGCCGTTTTTGGAATGTCTTCAACCTTCATTTTGATTTGATGATATCCCGAACGAAGATCCAACTTGGTGAAGTAAATTGATCCATGCAATTCATCTAGTAATTCATCAATAACAGGAATGGGGAACTTATCTTTAATAGTGAGTTTGTTGAGCTCCCTATAATCTGGACACATGCGCCATGATCCATCCTTCTTGTGCACCAATACTACTGGAGCTGAGAAAGAACTTTGACTCGGTTGAATTATACCAGCCTCTAGCATTTCTGCAACCATACGCTCAATTTCACTTTTTTGGACATAGGGATATCTGTACGGCCTGATGTTTGGAGGAACACTTCCTGGAATCAGATGAATAGCATGATCATGATCACGCATAGGTGGGAGACCCTTGGGATTCTCAAATACCTTGGAATGATTGTCCAAGACTTTTTGGAGATCTAGAGAAATAGATGATTCCAATGTGGAAACATCTAGCGAGCATAATTGTGCAATTACACCTCTTTGCTCCTTTCTTAGAAGCTTTGTCATACCATGAGAGCTGATTATCTTTCCTGGTTTCCCTGCAATACCCCTTAATTCAACTTCCTTTCCTTCCGAAGAAAATTTGATGAAAAGTTCTTGAAAATTAAAAGCTATTGTACCCAAGGATTGTAGCCATTGGACTCCTAGTACAACATCCGCACCTCCCATTGGAATGGAAAGCATTGGGCTAGTCAATACATATTCTCCCATGGATAGCTTGATATTATGGCACTTTCCAGAGCAATTTATTGTTCCTCCATTTGCAATCATCACTTGACACTCTGGTGCTGGATATAGGAAGCAATTCAATTCTTTTGCTACCCTACAATGAATAAAATTGTGGGTGCTTCCTGAATCAATCAACACTATTACCTTTTTTTTCTTGATTTGTCCTTCTATCTTGATGGTTTGAGGAGTGGTAATTCCCGCCAATGCATTACAAGATATGGTCGGATTTATTTGTTCTACATCTAGGCTTTGTTCCTGGAATATATCCTCTTCTTTTGACCTTTCTTGCTCCTTTTCTTCTTCCTCTTCACAATCTATGTAGAATAATTTCTTCTCACCACACTTATGACCTTTTGTGTATTTGCTATCACAATTGTAACAAAGCCCTTTTGCTCTTTTTTCTTCCAATTGTTGTGGTGTCAACCTTGTAGGTTGTGGAAGACTATGGGCAACAACACTTCCCTCTTTATAGTTGTGAACGGTATGCTTCCTAGTTGCCATAATTTTGCTTTCCATTTTTCTTGCTAATCTGAATGCCTTCTCTAATGAATCAGGTTCCCAAAGGCGCACATCATGTTGGATATTATCCTTTAAAGACCCTATAAACACATCAATCCTATGCTCCTCTGGAATATCTTTTACCCTTATGTTCAATTTTTGGAACTCCTCAATGTGCTCCATTATTGAACCCTTTTGTTTGAGACTTATCAATTGGCTAAAAAAAGTGTTGCTTTTTGTATCCTCATAATGTGCTATCAATTCTTCCGTAAAAATTGCCCAAGTGATAAATTGTTTACGAGAAAAAAGCCATTGATACCATACAAACTGATTTGGTTCCAAATATAAAGTTGCCGTACGTACCTTTTGTGGGTTTTGCACATTATTGAGATCGAAGAATTGCTCCATCTGTAATATCCATGTGGCTGGATCCTTTCCATCAAACTTCCTCATATCGATTTTTGGAACATGGTGAGTCTTCGATCCAACATTAGAGTCTATGGAATCATGATTAACATTTATTTTGTTCTCATCATGAGTTTCCTTTACTACCTTTTCACCATTAGTGACCCTTTCTTGTAGCAACTTCTTCAATTCATCCATCTTATCATCCATGCCATCAATTTTAGCGTCCATGCCATCCATCTTAGCTTCCATCTTAGCTTCCATGCCATCCATCTTAGCTTCCATGCCCTTTATCTTAGATTCCACGCCATTTACCTTAGATTCCACGCCATTTATCTTAGATTCCACGCCACTTATCTTAGCTTCTGTTAGCTTTTGTGAGCGTGACATTTGTTGCACTTGTTCTTGTAATTTTGATATATCATGTAGCATTTCTTCCTCTTCTTCATGAGTCATGCTAGAGCTTTCAGGTTCCTTACTAGGTGTTTGCATTTTCTTTCCTCGGGGCATCAGTTACCGATAATAATGCTTTACTATTCCCTTTGAATTCCGTTAAACCAAGCTTACACAAAAATTTAAAAAAAAACTACACACCTTTTTTTCACTTTATAGAAGCCTGATATTGAATCTGATGTATCTCTGTAATTTCGGATCATCCAGTTCTGAAATTGCTATGTGTCGTAGCCTTCTGCGTCCTCTTTCCAATGCCACAAGTCTGAGCTAAATTGGATTCTCCAAGGAAGAGTTATGTGAAATCTCCCACAGTGACTAGCTTTTAGACTGGTTCAGTAGAGTGAACTTGTACGACGTTCCACGAGTCACTGTTTCAACCTTTGAATCTGAAACTCACCCACAAGAAACTACAGTCCGTCCTCTTTCTGTACCTTTTTACGAAATTTCAATCCGATCCTCAGAGAGAGAGTTATGACGATTTTCCCCAGGTCACCTGTTTTGAATGTAATTCAGGAGTCTGCAAAAATGCCAAATTCCTCAGATCATATCTCCGACAATATCGTGCTAAAAGCTATGAAATTCGGACCCAAAGTTTAGAGCCAATTCTTCTCAAATGGGTTTTTTTTGTGACTTCTGAAACGTTACAGAAAGCAAGTTATAGCGAAAATGCCACGATGACCTATTTGGAGCAGCGAAACCCTAGAATCCAAAGCTCTGATACCAAATGTTATGAAACCAGCTCACAAAAAGATAGAAAAGAGAGATCCACGACTTAGAATTCAGCCTCTTCGAGGGGGAAACCTCCTTTACATTACATAAGTGAACAATTCTTGGATGATACAAATGACAAAACCTCCTTTCTATATATAGGAGTCTAAGGAGTCACCATGTAATCCAGCCGACCTAACAATAATAATATAAAGCCACAAAAATAACAATAGAGGGATTCTATGGGGCACAGAAATAACAATATGGGGGTAATAGGGGCACAACAATATAAATAAGGGGTATAACTACAATAGTAATGGGGTAATCACTAGTATTATAGGGACCCAACATTTTGACACTTATTTTTTGGTAAAGTTTTATTGAATGACCTAAGTTGATCTTATTGGTCATGAGGAGAATGGTAACCTTGATGTCATAAGTATAATTGTAAGAATGATAAGTAGATCTCTCAATAGCTATGGTGATGTCTTGATAGCATATGGTTAAAGTGAATGTCCTAACTTGATGCAGTGACTTGATAGAAAGTGTCCATAATCTCTGAGATATGATGTTGAATCTATCTACTAATTTCAGTCAAAACTTGATGAAAGATTGATGTCATGATGTTGATAGACATGATAGATATATGTTTATAATCTAACAGATTTGTTGTTGCATCACTCTAGTAGAGGCAGGTTGATTACATGAATGAAGATGAATGACATATACTCCCATTCAGAGGGAGAATATCTTCTCAATGACATAGAGCCCAATCAGAGGGAGAATATCTTCTCAAGATTCTAACCCTTATTACTATTTTCATTCTGTGATGTTGAAGTATGACTTATGCGCATTTGAGAATATTGAACTGCAGAAGATCTTAGATTTGAAGCGCATACAAAAGTTAGAGTTTTTGCTCTAGACAGGGGCATACAAATGGGGAATCTTGTCCTTGGACAGATGCATGCTAAGGCCTATATAGCATCCAAGATGCTAAAGATACTTCCATGCTAATCTGAAGGGAGCATCCAGATATTTGACTAAAATTAACCATCATTTCAAGCTTTATGAATTTGTCTGAATTCTGCAACTATAAACTGTGCTCTAAAATTGTTGAGTTAAATTATTGATCATTGTACTTGAAATAAAATGTTCACCTAGGATATCCCAATCCTTTATATCTGAGTTATATAATAGTTAGGTCTGCACGGAGGAAAAGGTTGAATATTTTCCATAACATGAACATGCAGATTGATGTTGTGTTTGCAGGAGATTGAGACATACATACAAATATGTGACTATGTTTGTGCTACAAGAGGTTCACATGATTTGGTTGATTGGTATAGATGAGCAAAATTTTGTCATGATGCTTGATAATAACTTTGAATTGGTTATTGAGGTAAGATTTGATTGTATATCTCTCTACGATGGAAAATTTGGACTTGACCTGATATCTAATGATTTGATCTAATTATTGTTGATTTTCCTTGACATCAATACTTTTTGGGTATAATGACTTATGTGGGTTTGTACTAGCCTCCTCATTTGTAGCACACTGGTTGAGGTACTAATATTTGTGATTTAGCATTAAATTTGAACTTGAATGAATCATCCTTGGTGTATGCATTTTCTAGCGACATAAATGAATTGTATTATGTCTATGAGAATGACTTGATGAAGTTTCAAATTGATATTGCATGACTGATTACAACTTGTTGGCATGCTAATAAATGAAGTCATGAGTTCATATGAGCTCTCCCTGTCTCTGTTGGGTGTGGAGACTGATTATCTTCTGTATTCAAAGGTATTGCCGCATTGGACCCCAATTCGAAATGCGATACCAACACCGCCTATAAAATATTCATTACAGGGGGCCCTAGGGGGGTAGTTGCGACCTTTGGGGATCCCCCCCTTGGTGGGGGGTTTCGGGGGAAGCGCCCCGGAAGCTAAAAACTGATGTAAAATTTCCTTGTAAAAGTATAGTAATTTCTAGTCAATCTGGGTCGTTCATTAGGTGAATGATCTCATGGTAGAACTTATGTTTAGTTTAGGGTTTTTCGCCCTAGAAGGCAACCCCTCTCTTTGTATGAGGGCATTTTATTGAGGCTATGAGATAGATGTGTATTCTCTGAGCGAGAAACGGAGAGGTGAGACTGTGAGAGAAAACAGAGGATATTACAGTGGATCTGTTGTAGGTTGTGTCTCTTCATTTCGCTAGATAATAGAAATGAAGGACTGGTTGTTCGAGGTGGATGTAGCCCAAACTGGGCGAACCACATATATTTGTGTCTCTCTGGTTTATGCATTTTCTGTGTTTATATTTATGCAATATTCTATGTGTTTCATTGCTCTATAATATATAATTTTCTAACAACTGGTATTAGAGTTGAAGGTCTATTTGGCTAACAAACTCGCAGGAGAGAAGGGTCCTAGTTTGAGTGGGAGAAATGGCGGAAGATGGTAAGTTTAGGGTTGAGAAATTTAACGACCAAAACGTCTCGCTGTGGAAGATGCAGATGGAAGATTATCTATATCAGAAAGATCTGTACCTATCATTGGGTAGAAAAACAAAGATGATGATCGGTATGGCAGTTGAAGAATGGAACCTTCTCGATAGGAAGGCACTCAGAACAGTAT
The DNA here is from genome assembly GCA_031772625.1 of Pinus tabuliformis. Lineage (NCBI taxonomy): Eukaryota > Viridiplantae > Streptophyta > Pinopsida > Pinales > Pinaceae > Pinus > Pinus tabuliformis. The sequence goes on from CM062806.1 coordinate 295,106,833, forward strand.
GGTTGTGCCTTGTAGTGTCGGTTGCCTTCAACATTTCGAAGGAAACAACGACAAAGGGTTTGATTAAAGCGTTGGTGAAACTATATGAAAAACCATTAGCCACAAACAAGGTATTTCTTATGAATCGGTTATTTAGTATGAAGATGTTAGAAGGTGGATCTGTTGCAGACCATTTAAATGATTTTAATACTGTTACAAGACAGTTAAGTTCTGTAGGGGTAAAATTTGATGATGAAGTTAGAGCTCTGTTATTCTTGTGCTCATTTCCAGAAAGTTGGAATGGTTTAGTAATGGCCATTAGTAACTCTATGTCTAGATCTAGTACTTTAAAGTTTGATGATGTTATTGGTGCTATCCTTAGCGAGGAAATGCGACAAAAATGCTTCGGTGAGACATCGGGTAATGCTTTGAGTGCAGAGTCTAGGGGGAGAAAAATGGAAAGAGGAAAGAGCTTAGGATATCGCAGTAAATCAAGGAAAGGTAGATCCAAGTCCAGATCAAGGATAGTGTGTTGGAAATGAAAAAATAAAGGACACCTAAAGAAAGACTATAGATCTTGGAAGGGAAAAGAAGGAGATGCATGGCAAGAAAACAATCACGAAGCAAATGTGATAGGTGAGGTGTTACAAGATGCTTTGATTCTTTCTTTCAAAAATATTACTGATTCCTGGGTGGTAGATTCAGGGGCCTCATTCCATGCCACACCTGATAAGAAATACTTTCATGACTATGCTCAAGGAGATTTTGGACAAGTCCATTTGGGTGATGATAAACCCTGTAAAATCGTTGGAATGGGTAAGGTTCTTGTAAAATAGCACAATGGAAACCAATGGCTACTAGAGGAGGTAAGTCATGTTCCAGATCTGAAGAAAAATCTGATTTCAACAGGGAAGCTAGGTGGTGAAGGTTGTGTGATAACTTTCACAAATAAAGCTTGGAAGGTCACCAAAGGAGCCTTGGTAATAGCAAAAGAAGAAAATGTTGGTACATTCTATTTATGCAATGGCATTTCTAGCTTTGTTAATGCTTTAACTTCCAAAGGAGCAGATGCAGCATTATGGTATCATGGGCTTGAACACATGACTGAGAAGGGGATGAATATCCTTCACTCAAGGAATTTGTTGCCGGGTTTGAAGAATGTTGATTTGGACTTCTGTGAGAATTGCATTTATGGAAAACAAAAGAGAGTCAGATTTCTCAGAGTTGGGAAAGAAAAGAAGAGTGAAAAATTAGAGCTTGTGCATACAGATGTATGGGGACCTTCTCAGATGTGATGTCTTGGTGGATCTCGTTATTATGTTACTTTTATTGATGACGCAACTAGAAAAACTTGGATTTATTGTATTAAGAATAACTATGATGTATTTGATACTTTCAAGAAATGGAAAACTTTGGTTTAGATTGAGATAGGAAAGAAATTGAAGTGTCTCAGATCAGACAATGGAGGTGAATCTTGCAGCAAATAGTTTTATAGGTACTATTCAGAGCATGGAATTCACAGAGAGAAGACAGTTCCAAGAACACCACAAGAAAATGGCATGTCAAAAAGGATGAACAAAACAATCATGGAGCGTGCAAGGTGCATGAGATTGCATGCAGGATTGCCTTTACAATTTTGGGTAGATGTTGTAGATACTGTTGTTTATCTAATAAATAGAGGGCCTTCAAGTTCCTTGGATGGTGGTGTTCTAGAGGGAGCATGGACAGAAAAAGAGGTAAACTACTCATTTTTAAAGCGTTTTGGTTGTGAGGCCTTTGTCCATATTAATAAAGAAAATATAACAAAGCATGAGGCAAAGTCAAAGAAATGTACCTTTATTGGATATCGTGTTAATGATTTTGGTTATGGCTTATATTATTATGAAAATATCAAAATCATTAGGAGCAGAGGTAATATTCAATGAAAAGGTCTTGTACAAGAATCAATTGCAGGAAAATAAATAGGAAAAGGAAAACAAGGAATACATAGTTCTTGATCATATCACTGAAAACATAAAGGTGTCTAAAAATAATAATAATCAACAACCACAACAATAACAACCACCACAACAACAACAGACACCCCAAACACCTGAAAGTGGTGTTAGAAGATCTACTAGGATAAGTATACCCCCTAAAAGATACTCTCCTTCATTATATTATTTATTGTTGACTGATTCTGGTGAACCCAAATTTTATGAAGAAGCAATGTAGGTTGAAAGCAAGAAGAAGTGGGAGCTAGCCATGAATGAAGATATGGACTCCTTAATGCATAACAGACTTGGGACTTAGTCAAGTTTGCTGCAGGAAGAACTACATTGAAGAGTAAATGGATCTACAGGCTGAAGGAAGAAGATGGAGGAAAACAAAGGTACAAAGCTGGACTTGTGGTGAAGGAGTTTGCATAGAGGAAAGGAATTTATTTTGATGAAATATTTTCTCCTCTTGTTAAAATGACTTCAATCAGAACTATTTTAAGTCTAGTAGCAGTTGAAGATTTTCATCTTGGGCAGTTAGATGTAAAGACAACTTTTCTCCATGGGGATTTGGAGGAAGAGATATATATGTAGCAAACCACAAGCATATGAGGTGAAAGGGAAGGAGAAACTAGTGTGCAAGTTGAAGAAGAGCTTGTATGGCTTAAAACAGGCTCCAAGGCAGTGGTATCTAAAATTTGACAAGTTTATGTCTGAACAAGGTTATACTAGATGTCACTCTAATCATTCTGTTTATCAGAGAAAGCAAAATGATGGCAGCTATACTATATTGTTATTTTATGTAGATGACATTCTTGTTATAGGGTCTAACATGCAAGAAATAAATGTGCTCAAAAGAAAGTCGGCAAATTCATTTGCACTGAAGGATTTGGGAGATGCAAAACAAATCCTTGGTATGATAATAACTAGAGACAGGAAAAGTCGCAAATTAACATTATCTCAGAATGAGTACATACAAAAGGTGTTGATAAGATTTAATATGCACGATGCAAAACCAGTTAGTACACCTTTTGCTATCCATTTCAAACTTAGTAAGGAAATGTGCCCAAAGACCCAAGAAGACATGGATTATATGTCTAAATTTCCATACGCATCAGCAGTTGGAAGCTTAATGTATGCAATGGTCTGCACAAAGCCTGATATTGCACATGTAGTGGGCGTTGTAATCAGGCACGTGAACAATCTAGGAAAGGAACATTGGATGGTAGTGAAATGGATTCTCAAATATTTGAAAGGTATCACAAATAGAGCATTATAGTTTGGTGGTTCAAACATTTCTCTACAGGGATATGTTGATGTAGATATGGCAGCTCACAGAGATAATAGGAGGAGAACTACATGATATGTATTTACTGTAGGTGGAACAACTGACAGTTGGGTTTAAAAAATTTAAAGTGTTGTTGCACTTTCAACAATAGAAGCATAGTATGTTGCTGCTATAGAGGCTAGTAAAGAAATCATTTGGTTACAAAGGTTTATGAATGAATCGGGTAAGGAGCATGATATAGGCACGTTATACAGTGATATCCAAAGTGCCATTCATCTTGCAAAGAACTCAAAATTTCATTCCAAGACTAAACACATACAGCTCAAGTACCATTCCATACGATCAGTGTTGGAAGATGGAGATTTGAAGCTAGAAAAGATACACACTAGCCAGAATCCTGCAAATATGCTAACAAAAGTTGTAACTAGGAAGAAACTAAGAATCTGCTCAATTTCAATTGGTCTTCATGTATGATGAAGAAGATGAGAAACAGGCAGGTCCAAAGAGGAGTCATTGTCTAGCAAATGAACTGGCGATGGAGTTGCTATAATTAGTCTCCAAGTGGGAGATTGTTGGGTGTGGAACCTGATTATCTTCTTTATCCAAAGGTATTGCTGCATTGGACCACAGTTCATTTCCGCCCATAAAATATTCTTTGCGGGGGGGTCTAGGCAACGGTTTTGAGGGCAGCGCCCTCGAAACTAAAAACAGATGTAAAATTGCCTTGTAAAAGTATAGTAATTTCTAGTCAATCTGGGCCATTCATTAGGTGGATGATCTAATTGTAGAACTTATGTTTAGTTTAGGGTTTTTTTTCCCTAGAATGCAACCCCTCTCTTTGTATGACGACATTGTATTGAGGCTATGATATAGATGTGTATTCTCTGAGCAAGAAATAGAGAGGTGAGACTGTGAGAGAAAACAGAGGATATTACAGCGGATTTGTTGTAGGTTGTGTCTCTTCATTTTGCTAAATAATAGAAACGGAGGACTGGCTATTCGGGGTGGATGTAGCCTAAACTAGGTGAACCACGTATATTTGTGTCTCTCTAGTTTATGCATTTTCTATGTTTATATTTATGCAATATTCTATGTGTTCCATTGTTCTGTAATATATAATTTTCTAACAGTCTCCTTATTGAAAGTATTGATGTTGTGATAATGATGACTTTGATAATGGTCATGATCTAGTTTCTAAACTCCAATGAGCTGACCTTGTTGTTGTGATGGTACAACATTGATTTATGTAGGGTTGATTTTTCTAGCTTAGAAAGGCATTATGGTTAGATAATTGCATGAATAAAGCTCCCCGATCCAAATATGTATATATTTGACAGTTATCTAATGAAGTTAGGATGATGATTTCCAAGGTATGGTTTTCATTTTGATTAGGATTTTAATTTTATAACCTGATGGTCTACACTGGATAGGTGATGAGCCTATGTTGATCTAAATTAGAGGGAGATAGCTTTTGAAGCTCGAAATGATGTATCATGGCATGATCAATCAATTTCTAGAATTTGGAAAAGAAATTATATATTACAAAGCTATTGGAATTTTTTTTTGAATAATGAAAATGAAAACCCTTGGACACTCTGATTTTAAGTTCAAGATGTTGTCAAACTTGACATGACATCTGAAATTTGATTGAAGTAGTGATGTTTTGGTCTAAAAATCCATCTATATAATATGTATGATGTGCATAGAGCCTAAATAAAGATATGATTGAGTTGCTTCACTCACATAGAGTTTCCACCAAGCATCCTTTGAAATGCCTGCATGAGGTGTTCTATTTTTTAGAATGAGGTATTTCTCATATGATATATGATTACATGGATGTATTGTTTCTATTTTATATTATTGTTGATAAGCACATTTGGATGTTGCTTTATTATGAGAACTACCATTATATCTTATATGAGAGGTCCATAGCATGACTTAGTTTGAATATGGTGTTGCTAGCATGGCTAGTTGTGAGGCAAGATGGAGAATCTCCCTAGAAAAATATTTCAGCATGATATGAAATGAATACATTGTGATGACATAGGGTGAGATCTAATTTGTAGGAAGTCCCTCATTTATAGTTGGGATAGAGATAATTTCATATATTGAGGCCGTGCAGTTGTTCGAAACAATCACAGGCTTGTGGTTGTCACCACCTTGAGAGGGAGGATGATTATGGTATCTTTTTGTGATTTATATGATTATATATTATCTAACATGATATATGATTTGATGTTCTGTATGAAGAAGAAACAACTTCTATTGAGACAAGCATATACCATATTTGAGTATGATGAGAGTAATGCTAATCGAGTACATTGTGCCAAATCGTCCTCCCTGTTTGAGCTCCTAGGGTGCGGAATCGAGTAACGGGGCTCCTAGGGTTGAGGGATATTTGGACAATAGGGTACTCCCTTATCTATTACCCATAGGTTTGAGGATACTGCTACCCTATCTTTATAGGGTTAGAGAATGTTGCTCCCCTATTTAGTCTTTGCAGAGTATACCAAAGTTGGAATCCTACCCACAAGAAGTGTCGGCTTTTTGAGAATATTGCTTCTCACTTAGACAACGAATTGAAATTGTACTTTGGTTTCACAGTTGTAGTCGATTATGATGCAGGTGATTTACCACATGACTAATGAGACTCATTGTTGGGAATATCGATAGGCAATACGATTATGTTGAGAGTTACTCCCCTTTTGAGGGTGAGGTCCACAATGAGATCCTAGGTTTGATTTGTGCTCCCCTATGTGGTTTAATATCCTAATGCTAGATATGGGGTCGTAGTAGTAGCTACACCATGATATTTTCAATTGTGTAGTAGCTCCACGATGTGGTTCCGGGTTGAGATGTACTCCCTGATGATATGCTCTTTCATGATGATTAATGATGAGATTCCATGTAGCAGCATGATGGATAGAGGGTGGTATCTTAAGCTCCCCTCCAGTAAGAAATTATTCTTCTTTTAGATTCGAGAATGTTTAGCATATGATTAGGAATGATCAAGAGATAAGAAGGAATAATAAAAGGATAGATCGAGATGTACAATGATGATTTGTGATGATGAGACACTTAAGAAGGACATGGAATGATGACTACATGATAGATATGATATATGATGAGACGTGATCACACATGAATATTCTAGAATGGATTTTTGATCGATGGACATATATTGGCAGGTGGAATTCTCCCTAGTTGAGAGGGAGTGTTAATTTTTGCAACTACGGTCAAATTCCACCTTCAAGAGCTCACAGTACTATAGTGGTGATTTCATTAGCTTCCCCTTTTCGATAGGACAAAAACTGACCTAAATATAACCCAATTTTGTCAAGTGGAAGTTGAGTTATGAATTATTTTATTCATACATGTATGATGGAATGGATCGACCCTAACTACATGGGTAACTGCTTAGGTCGGCCTTAACCCCAAGTGGACCCTCATGAAATCCTATAAATATTATAGGCCTCAAGGTCATTTGGACACATTATTTCATAAATATATATTATCTTCTCTTATTATCCTGGTTCACACCAATTGGAAACAACGAGTTTGTGGAAGGGTCTGAAATCGTAGGTGTAAGGTTTGTTATGACTTTGGGTTTTCTGATTCCCAGACGCTGGCATAGAACTGGACATTTTAGCTCTTAGACGTTGGCACATAGTTTTATGGCAGTGTCTAGTGAGCCTTGGACACTAGTATAATGAGTTATGGGAGCATACAGGGCTTGAGGGTCAGATCAGGTTGTATTTGTCCCCGATGCTCACATAGAGTGGTATTAAGAGAATTCAGGATACCACAAATGATCACATAGCAGAATTATGATAGAATGTAGGGCTTGAAGCATGTCTAGGTATGTTCAACCCTACACACCCTCATCCAATTCATCTGGGAGTGTCCATATCTGTCTCAGACGCAGTCATCTAGTTATGGAGAGAGAATCTAGATCTTCTATAGATGCTCACACAACTCCTCTTTCCTTCATCCATGACTCATGGATGATATTTTTTTATGATGAAGTTTCCTCTCAGTGCTTAGCAAGGTTCATCATAGTGACAATAGTTGTCTACAGTCAGTGACAGCATATTACAGTCATCAAAATCAATGTTTTGTTTTCAGGCATGATTATATTTGTTTTATGGATATCATAGTTCTTTTGTTGCATAGATAAATTTATGGATATTTGTACTCTCTTTTGCTAAATCATTTGATGACAATCTAAGAAGAAGAAGATTTCCAAGGGTTTTTCCCATAGTGTGTTTGGCCCTGGTCTCGGACCAATCCCCTCGTCCCTATGTGTGTGTGTGTGTGATTTTCTTCTATTGTTCCTTTATGTTCCATTGCATTGATGATGATTATGGTGTTGTTGTTCTTTATATATAATTGCATATGGTTATGAATAATGTAATGACGATATTGAGTGAAATTAATGTATTATTGAAGAAATGCAATTGTCGAAGCAAAGAATAATGTAGCACTATGAAAATATAACACCCTTATTGTTTCTTTGCACACTATTTCGATTCGTATTAATCATATCATATGTTAATAGTTTCTAATATTTGGCATGTGATAATGAATCTTTAGTGAATGGTGAAGTATATATGTACTATTTGAAGTAAGTTATCCATTTTTTATAAGACAACGTCATTTATATGAATTATATTTATATATATATATATACACACATATGGATATAGATATATAACTTTGACTTGTTATGATAAATTTTTCATAAACGTATATAATCACTTCTACTTAGAAATTATGACATATTTTACTCTCTTGCTAGGATTGCATTTTTGCTAACAACGTTCTCTTAGGTATTTTGTGTATTTGTTATTTAACATATGAAATTTACTACTCCAGATATATTGTAAAAAAAGCATTCAGAAATTTGTAAAATGATCTCTGAATCATTGGTGACAAGGATGCTTATTTTTTATCTGTCATGTAACTTTTGGCTCTATGATTCCATTGTAACAATAGAAAATTGGTATCATTGACACAAGTATCAATAAAAATCTATATTTGGACTCAGTTACTTCAGAAATATTGCAAACCTCTTGAATCGTTGAGCCAAGTTCTTTTATTCCTTCATCGATTAAGCATAGTAGAACTATGGCCAATTTTTTGAAAAGAGTTTTTGTTGGCATTATGACATAGGTTTGGCTCAATGACATAAGTGTTGTCCTTGATGGCAACTCACTCAAGTAGCAGATCACATGTTTACGCTCTCAAAATAGTAGAAAAAGAGATACCCGCAGGTTCCTGTTCACAAAGCTGCGGTCATCAGCAGGTTCAGCAGGTGCGCCGAATAAAATATGTGGACATGTTCGCAGGTGTACCGAAAAAAAAGTGCAGTCGTAAAGTACACGGACTTTCATGCAGAGAAAAATGTGCGCATGTGGGAAATCTTATGGTTGGTCCATGGTATTTAGTCTGACATTTTTGATCCTATGGTTTTGGTCTGTGGTTTTGCTTCTAAAGTACTGAACCCAGGTTTTGGGTCCCTAATATTGGATTTCTATGGTTTTTGACCATGTTTTGAGTAAGGCCTAGTCTACAAAAAGGAAAGGAGATCATTTGGTTTAGCACAAATGTGTTGAATATCTTAAGTAGAGTAAGATCTGAAATACTGGTGATCGGTTGGTGAGTGATAGCTGGATCTGAATCAAGGAGAAACCTGAGCATTAAAAGACAGATCTACTGATGGGTCAAGATCTCTGTGGAGTATGATTAGATCTATAAATCTAATAGTCTGGGGTATACTTGAAGTCTAATAAATTATCTATACCCACAGGTTTGCAGGTCTGACACAGCACAGGTGCGGAGACCCATAGGCTAGACATGACGTAGGTGCGGAGACCCGCAGGTCCGAAAGAGCACAGGTGCAGTGATCCGTAGTCTAGACACGGTGCAGGTGTAGAGATCCGAAGTCTAGATATGACATAGGTGTGGAGATCCGCAGGTTTGACATAGCGGAGGTGTGGACACCCACATGTTTCTATTGGTGAAGTTGTGGAGTTTTTCTTGAAATATGTTTTAGTTGCTTTTGTCTATTACTGCAGTGTTCATGGTTCTGAATTAATTGTTATGTGCTAAGAAGTTATTGATTCAGTATTTGTACAAAGAAGTTGGTTGATTGCAGATCTACTCGATGTTTGATTAATATTCATGGATCCAGTCTGAAAATTTATGAAATGTGGTCCCTGGAAGAAAAGAGAAGGTTGTAGCCTTCTACAAGTTGAAGCCTACATGCTGGTATAAGACTGCACCAGTACAGAATCATTGTAAAAAGAAATTTCTAATTGAAAGAAGATAAAGGCATAGTGCAGCAGGTGATTTTCACCCACATTGGGTTTCCACCTTATATCTTGTGTTCCTTGGTGTGACTGTCTGCTCTATTTTTCTTGTTCCTATTTTCTGTTATATGGTTCTGACGCACAGATTAATGATCAACATTTGAAGAATAAATTAAATTATAAATATGTAAGATATATGCAAGTTTCATTAGTCAGATCTACAAGTATTTATATAAATTGAAAAGAATTAGATAATATTGATTCACCCCCCCCCCCCCCTCTCAGTATTATTTTCAACAATTAGTATTAGAGCAGGTCCTTCAAGAAAAGCTTGATCGCTTGAAGGAAGATCAATCATCATGAGTAACTACAAAAAGGAAGCATCGATCAGGCCACCGATTTTTGATGGGAGCAACTTTGTCTATTGGAGGGTAAGAATCAGTACATATCTTCAATCTCTTGGTACAAAAGTTTGGGATATTGTGGAAACAAGATACACATTTCCATCAGCAACTCCTACAGATGCAGCTGGTAGGAAGCAGTATGAAACAAATGCAAAACCTATCAACACTCTATTAGGAAGCCTATCTCAATCAGAATTCGTCAAGGTTATGCAGCTCAAAAACGCAAAAGATATATGGGACAAGATCGTTCTGAGCTATGAAGGAGATGAACAGGTAAAACAAGCAAAATTACAAACTCTTAGAATTCAATATGAAAGTCTCAGAATGCATAATGATGAAAGTGTGGCTAGTTATTTCCTACAAATAGATGAGATAGTAAATTGTATGAAAAACTTGGGTGAAGAAATAAAAGAAGTTGTTTTGGTTGAAAAGATTCTAAGATCTTTATCTCCTAAGTTTGATTCAAAAGTTTCTGCCATAGAAGAAAAGTAGAATCTACAGAACCTTACCATGTCACAGCTGCATGGAATTCTAACTGCTTACGAAATGAGAAAGCGAGGACCATCAGTAAGGAGATAAGCTACATTCAAGGCTTTAGGAAAAGGAGATTACTATGAGTAAGGACATATGTCAGAAGAAGAGTAAGAATCAACTTTTGTCCAGAACCTTCAACAGGGAACTAGAAGATTCAGAGGTAAACAACATTTCAAATGCTTTTCTTGTGGAAGAGTCGGTCATTATCCTGCAAAACGTCCACATAAAGATAAACTAGACAAAGGCAAGGAACATGTTAGATGGAACAAAAAACAGAATAAGAAGAGCTATTACACGCATGAAGACAGTGAGAGATTGTCAAATAGTGATGAAGATGAACAAGGTAATGACGATAGACTTTTGATGGCTTTTGAAGATGATGATTTCTTGGATGCTATAAATGAAGGTGGTCTTTATGAAGAAATTTCTAAACTTAAATCTTGTTTAGAGGAAATGAATATGATTATAGATACTCTAACATTCCAACTTGCTGAAAAAGATAAACACAATGAAGAGTTAGAATGTGAAATTGTCGGACTTAGAAAAGAAATTGAGAGAACAAAAGCCCTTAATCTCAGATTTGTTAAAGGATCTGAAACTCTAGATGAGATTATCAAAGTGCAGCGTTCTCCTCTAATCAAGACAGGTCTCGGATATTCTAAAGAAGCATCTCAAGCTCAGAAGCAAGCGCAGAAGCCATCCACCTCAAAAATTTATCTTGATGCAGCAAGGAGGAATGAACAAGTTGACAATCGACAGCAAAAGCATAATACAGATCGCCAAGTAAATCAAGGACAATTTGCTTCAAGAATGATCAAACCTTATCAATTAATTCAGGAGAAATCTACTCCAAGGATGAACAAGAGCCTCAACCAACCTTAGGTAAATCATTCTCAATTTAGCTCAAGAATGGATGAAAACTACAATCATATGGTTTGTAGATTTGATAATCTTAAGAATTTCTTCAATGGCTAATGTTTCTCTTGTCATAACTTTGGTCATAAAGTTGCTCAATGTGTTGCCTACAAGACCATCATGACTAGGGATGCTAAAAAAAAGGGAGTATGATAGGAATCATGAAAGGAACCTACAATAATTTCTCTGGTCTTGAAAATGAAATAGAATGTTCTATCTGTAACAACTTCGATCATGAAGATTCTGAATGCAGAAGCAAGTTTTGGAAAACAACTCAGAAGGAGCAAGCTGCATTGAGTTCTGTTGAAGCCCCGAAAATTGGGTCGACAACAAGGGGGATACCCACCCGGTCCGGACCTTGGTTGGCAGCTCCTTATCCGTTTGGTATAGCGGGTCCGACTGGGGATAATGGGACCAGTTTCCCAATCTAAGGGGGTGTGTGTGTGTGTAGAGTTGGATGATGCTGATCTAGGAGTATTTTTAAGCTAATTTAATTCAAACTTCTAAACTAACTCTATGCTATTGTAATCTAATAAGAAACAACACATCTAATCTACGCTAACCCAGGGTGTATTTCTTCCATTATGCGATCTAAAGAGATTTCGAACAATAACTGGTAATAAAGATCATTCAGCTATCATAAGAATATAAATCAATTAAGATAAACTACTCTGCATAAAAAGTTAAGCAAAACAGTTGTGAACAACATATCGCATAATAAGTTATTCATATGTCAAGCACAAATAAATGACTCCACCGTACAGAAGTGCCAAATGGTAACCCACACATTCATGCATTAACATATAAACAACTGAAAACTACATATCACTTTAAGAATATAAGAAGAAATTGGTTAAGAGATAAAAGTACCATTTATGACTGGTTCCACTCATAAGCTTCAAGCAATAACGATTTATCTCTACTTGTTCTAAAATCTACTAAGAGTACAAAAGTGCAACATCAGTAGCAGACATTAAAATGCAAACATTAATAAATCTCAATCCATCCATTCATCAAAACCTCCTCTGAGGGTGCAGAAGTGCATGTTCCGAAGACAAGTTTTTGACAAATTTCTGGACCCTCCTCCAAATGCAATGAGAAGGGTTAAAATACTACTTCCTAATTCTAATAATAGTATTATTACAAAATTTAGGATACGGTTTTCAAATGACCGTCCTTTTTTCTAATCTAGTTAAAAGAAAAAACAACATTCTAAATAAGGTTACTTCTGAACTTGGTCCTTAAAGTTGCAAGTGTTCAGCATGGGCTTGAGGAGAGTCAGCTGACTGATTTATGCGCTGAGCTGGGCTGCGAAAACAATATCTATGAGAGTTGGCACTACTTTTTCGGCCGCGTTTGTGATGCATTTCACCGTCATCCATTGGCTGTGCGGCTTGACCAAGTACGTCCAGTAACATTCCCAATTCAACCTGGCTAATGCTTGGATTGCTCTCCCCTTTGCCTGCACTTTCTGCCTCCATTTTGCTTCCAGTTGTAACTTATTTGGTAGGTACCCCGGGGTGGTCTCTACAATTAAATTGGCCCTGTGTAAATTCTCATTTACACAATCGATAAGAATGCTCGCCTGTGTAGTCGCTGTCTCTGCTGCTCGCTCCGCCTGCCTGATTTGATCGTCCCATTTATTAAAGAGCAATTCTTTATGATTTTCATTTATCTTGGGTGCACCTGCTCTTTTCCCTTCATCATCATCCTGCCAAGTTAAGTATTCCATCACCCTTTTGTCATTCTGATCATAGTCACTCCGCAAGTCTACCACTTGATTGGTGATTTTATCGCTTAGCTCGCAATAGTGACTCCACTGTGATATTTTACGTCCCAACTCTTCCTGTTGCTGCAGTAGTTGCTCATTCAAGCCAATAGATTCTGAAATAAATTCTGCCAGCTTAGGCTCGTCTTTATGCATTTGCTGTAAAGTCTGCAATTGTTTTCCTTTCTCGTCTAGACTCCTTTGATAGCCTATCTGCATCTGCTGAAAGTCTTCCTGCAGCTTCTCCAGCTGTTTGGAAGCTTCAATATTAGCATTGGCTTGTTGCAACTATTGTTGTAGCAGTTGTGTCTGATTTTCTTATTCTTTTAATAGTTGCTGAACTTCTGATGCCTTGTCAATAGTTGCAGAAGCATATGCTCCTGCGATCTGAGACAACTTCGTGAGATTTTTAGTCGGGTTATTATTGGGGTCTTTCCATAAGACGTCCAAATGTTCGGCATCTTGTGACAGTGTATTTTCTAGTTTTCTTTTCTTCCTCTGTCTCCTTACAACTGCTTTGTGTTGGGAACTATAGAATACATCCAGTGGGGGAATTTCTTCTACATTCAGTAGAAGTTCAGAAGGTGGAGCGATAGGAACGTGTTCTGCTTCTGTGACACTGCTGACTATGGTCAAAACCACTTCTTGCACTACCTGTGTATTGTTCACAGGTGTTTTCGGGGCTTGCCCTTCAAGATTGATCAATTCATTGAAGGTTTCCCATTCTTTGTCCAGTTCTGTTGTGACGAGTGGGGCTTCGATGACAGGAGGGGGGACATCTCTTGGTGGGGAGGCGATAACTTGTTGTTGAGACATTGCACTTGACTGAGCTGTATCTTTAGTTGTTTCTTCGTTTTTTCCTTGGTCGTATCCAGACTCTTTAGGATGCTCAGGTACTCCTTGCGCAGCGTTGGACTTAGATCTGGAAGTGCTAGATTTTTCGCTGAGGCTAATGCTTGGAGTTGGTTCTCTAGCAGGCAGTCGCAACTTCTCTAGAGGAATACTGGCCAGCCTTCTTTCTCTATATAACATGAATCTTTGGAGGTCATCTGGAGACAACCTCGACCTAGCTTCTCGCAAAATTTCTTGGAGTGAGCTTCTACTCTGGAACAAATCATCAAACAAATCTTTCTTCCCAGAGAACACTTTTATTTTGACGTTTGTTGTGAACTCTTGGGCAACATCATTTGGGTCGAATGGCCTTGCTGGGAATTTAAATAATTGAAGACACGTCACATTCTCCACTTCGGTGAATGTGTGTCCCACATCGAACAAAGAGAAGGCCCCACAAGCTACAGGAAATTGAGGGCATATGGCCTTCTTCTTGTCCTTTAGGTCTTTGGTCAGGCCGCCTTCTGAACAGGTTTGGTAGGCAATTTCCCGAGCCAACAGTTTATCAGGGATATATAGAGGTAGGACATGGGGAGGTACAGTGCTTCCAAAAACTCTAATGTAATTAAACCATTCTTCCCCGAACCATCTCGCGATGGGGATGATGTCAATTTGTGCCTCGGGAGAGCACCTCGGGGGGTCTTTATCATACATTATTCTATACAGGGGCAAAATAAGCCCCTGGCAAATCTGGTAGAAGTGAGGGATGAACTAAGAATCCCATAACACCTTGCGATAAACACGGATAGGCGATGGGTCATGGCTAGTCCATTTCCAACCCATAATGGGGAACTTAGACACAAGAAAAATAGAATCCATAATATATGCAGACAGATAAAAAGGAGGATAGATCCTTTGAGACGAGGATCTTTTAGACCGGTAATTGATAACAACCGTGTATAGATTATCAAAAAGGATCTTGGCCCAATCTATAATATCGGTGCTTGTGGCAGCATCTATTAATGGTAGCCACTCAGACGAGAACTTATTGATATCCGGCATCCCAAATAACCTACAAAGCATGGCCGCAGCAAAACAATATGGAGAGGTGAGGGAACCAGTGCTGTACATACCATTTTTGTCCTTTTTGAGCGGCTCCTCTTTTCTAGACCAATCGCTTGTGGTCTCTGATAGGTCTGGGTTCTCCGCCGCGAATTTCTTGACGAATTGTGCGTTAGAAGTCGCCTGCAGTTCAGGAAGATGATACATGAGCTTCAAATCTTGCGCAGCAAACGATCCGATGAGCCCGTGTCCTTGAACTTTGAATTGTTTGTTGTTCATGTCTGCATCATCAAGTATCCACTTGATCATATCCGTATATGGCAGAATTTTGGGTCTTGCCGCTATCCTGTGAAGAAATGAACATGCAAGCTCCTCTAAGGACGCCTTAGAAGAGCGTTGTGCACCCGCGATAGCAACAACCTTCATTATTCTAGGATTTTCCTCTTCTAGCAGCCTGTACATGCTTTCCCATGTTGATATCCCTGCATCTCTATTACAGGCTGTGTCTGTACACAAAGGCGCCATCTCCTTCGTCTTTTCCTTCGCTTCGGAGCTTTGAGCTTTATTTTTCTTTCCCATTTCTTCCTGCGTTTGTGTTTGAATCGTCTTAGCTCTTCATTCCTGCAGATTACGAGTGAAATGGAAATGACTGCTCCAGAAAGGTGATGGGAGAGTTTTAAATGCAGCAGATGTATCAAATATGCCACCTTACATGAAGTAAATCTCTACCAAGGCACACGTCTTTAATCCATTTAATAGCTGACAACTAATTCATTTACTATCATTAAAAGCGCATGATTTCGAGTCAGATTGTGGTAAGTGGATTTTCCTTGAATGGCGTGCCCGAAGGATTCGTAATGAAGTGATTTATGATTTGCTTACGTAACCTCGTATATCGCGTGATCGCAAATCACACCATCGCAAATCATACCATCGCAAATCGCAAGGATGTAGCATCGCAGCGATCGCAACATCGCAGATCGCAGAAGTTTGACGTTTGCCAAATCTTGCCGGCTCATTTCTGCGATATGCGATCTTGTGATTGGCGTTATCGCAGATCGGTGAATCTTTAAGTTTTTCTTTATGGGTATTACTTTGTTGCAATGTGATGTTATTGTTAACACGAGGATCTTGCGCATACCGACTTTAAAGAGAAATGGAGGTATTTCTTATCTTTTTTGCAACGCGACTTTAAAGATTTTCTCCTTATCATAGACTTAGGTTTAAAATATTCAAAAGACTCTACCTAAGCGTATGATGGTAACCTTATTTTGAAGAAAAGAAATTTTTTCTTTTCCTAAAAATTAACTAAGGGTCCCCATTCATTTAGTATTTTGGTCAACACTTAAATGAACAAAAGGGGGGGTTGTTGCTGGCCACAACAATTGGCGATTCACTTGGGAGAACCAGTTATCTCTGATCTTCTATTGACGTTTTCAAACTCCTGAATCAAATTTTTTTTTCTCAGAAATTTAAACTTTATTATAAAAAGATAAAGCATATCATACTTCAAACCATCAATGATGTTTTGTTTCAACCTCTTTCTATTTTAATTACTTGCATCCTCAGTTTGTCCTTGCATTTACATCAGCCATTAGTTGGTCTTGTAAAACATAAAATAAAGTCTTCCCTATGTAGCAACCTTTTAAATATGCTCCTTTGTCGCAGGTAGAGCCTCTGCTGCCAGCAGGCGTCCATAGCCTCGACAGGGTTACCTATTATCCAGTAATGATCCTTTATCCTGCTTAAGGCTATTTACAACTTTTCAGAGAAAAATCCATTTTTGACACCTTTTCCTTTTTATTCTCTAAAGAACAATGTCTTGGTTTGGTGGCCAAATTATGACACATTCATTCACTTGATTTACACTTTTGCTGAACAAGCTGGCTCGTGATGAGACCCATTGTCTTTTGATTGCAACAATCTTGAGTCGTTGCCCTGTTTTGGTGGACAGTATTGGCAAAGTCAGCAAGTTATAATATCTATGATCATGATAAGCCAGCTCGTAATGAGACCTCTTATTCTTTGAGATATAGTGTCTTTTTTGGATTGCTCCTCTGAATGCTGCAATTTCCTTTAGCAGGGAGGAAGTCAAATTTTCTTTCCTTAAGAAAGTTCTGGACGACAATGATAGAGTTGTTTGGTTATGGCTGTTTCTACAGAGAATCTTTATTTCATTATTGATACCTTTCATTGCACTGACCTAAAACAATTTCTTCACCAAGATAGCTTTCTTCAAATTTCTTGGAGTTTGAAACTAGCATCATATCTGGGTCAAAGTTCTATTGATAATAAAGATCAAGTTTCCAAAAGATTTGTTGTTCATAGAAGCAGAAGTTCAAAATCTTTGATAGAGAAAAGGTGTCTTTAGTAAATGTCAAATGCTGTTAACCATAGCAAATTTTATTATGGAGAAAAATATTTAACGCAATGAGAGGTAGACATTCTCTAGGGTTATGTACAGAATAGGTATAATTTCTTTTCTTATTTTTCCTACCAACTATTAAAAGTAAAACTAATAACCTAGCTAAATTACTCCTACTCCTATTCTAACTATATACAGAAGATTAGCTAGGTGAAATGATATTTCCAGTGGAACCATCTCTTCATTTTTATTTCTAGCCGTATGTAACCTCCAAACATTATCGTTAAGAACAAAACTTTTCCTGAACTGTTAATGTTGGATGTGGGATAAGAATATGTAACCTCAGTTGGAATTTTTTCTGATCTTCCTTTCTCATGAAAACTTCTTTCCAACTGGATACCTATTGGATCATAAAAATTAGGATGAACTTCTGTTACAGATTGATGATCTCGTAATAGGAAAGATAACAAGCCAGGTTGTGAATATGATTTTTTAGTTTCAATCGCTTGTAACCTATTGTTCGTTAAATCTGAGCTTTTAGCGATTTCATTTAAAAGGAAAGTTTCCATATATAAATCGCTAAATAAATCGATGCAAAATAGATGGAAATTCCTAGAAAGAATCTTATCAATTGGCGCGAATTGCCAACAAGTTTCGAAAGGTACTTTCCTTGGTTGATGGTGTTTTGGATGCCAAAGAAGTTTCTTAAGAAAATCTGATATCGATTGGTCTTGGAATTGAGAAAGTTCTATACTTGCTTGACACAGCTTAGCTTTCCAAAATGGTGGCACATCTTTCGAATGTTCTTTGATAAGATGGTCAACATGACACAGTAATCTATCAAAAGTCTGAAAATTTAAAATGAAATCCGATTTTGTACAAAATGAGTAGAAGTGAGAAAGAAAGGAATGATTATTTGTACAAATAGTGTTACAGCACAACTGGGATTTACTTGTAACATCTTGCTTCTCACAAGAACTTGCCAGAGTTATGGGATCCGAGCAATTTCGAATTCCGTCTTGTGAATCAGAAGACAAGTTATGATTGTGAACAGGCATGGAAGTTTCCTCATGATATGAATCATAGATCGGGGTAATGTCTTGGATAGTAAAATCATGCAAATGATCTCTTACTTTGGAATGAGGATTGACTGATATGATTTCTGAATTAGGATAACTCTTATTATCTGAACTTAGTTGAGTTACTTGGGATAACTCAACAACATCATCGTTGTCAAAGTAACTATCATAAATGATTTTACAGGTTTCCCTAGATTTCTCTTTTTCATTATATATTTTCAGACAAGGGAGGTCAAGTGGTTCTTGTTTGAAATTGGTCAAAGGATGTTCTATAGCTGTTTCTTTATCTTGAAAACCTACTGATGAGTCATTTCAATAACCCTCTGTGTTTTTTGAGATATCTTTAATATTGAGAAGGGAGAAATTATCATCACTAAAAACATCAGGATAAAGAGAAAAATGCGAATCTAGAACAATGCATTTGAAAACATCATGGAAAAAACTTTGTTCATCAGATTCATCATAGACATCGGGCTTTAGATCATACCTTTGTGTACAGATACTTTTTGAAAGAGAAATAGTTTGTTGTTCTAACCTTGGCATCTACATTTGTTGATTTGCAATGATATTATCTGACCTTGTATCAAAGTCATCTCCTGGTTCCAAGGTAGGCTTTCCTCCAGCATTCTCGCTTTTGTCTTCTTGCATTAGAGCATGCATGACTCCTAGGCTTTGTGGACATTCTTCATCATGGTTGATTTGTGTATTCAACTTGGAATCCTCATTCACATTAGAAGAAAATGAAACAAAGGTTGAACTAATTTCTGCTTGATCAGACATAGGAGGTAGGGAATACTCAGCATAATCTGAAGATTCTTCATCCGTGAGTTCACTTTCAAGATCATACTTTAGACAATTAAGATGAAATCGCATATTAAAATCCCTAACAGATTCATCTTGTTTCCATAGATAATCAATTTCATCATATACCTGGTCATAGTCATAACAATCAAATTCAAAAATGAAAGTCTTGACGAATTGGTCCCAGCTATGAATTGATGCAACTGGGAGGGTTCTGCACCATTTTCTAGCTTCCGCTGTGAATGTAAGAGTAAAAATCCTGCACAAAATGCCTTCATGAATTCTCTGAATATCAGAACTTGAAACTTTTTGAATAAACTGAAGAGCATGATTAAAAGCAGAAGAATTATTCTTACCGTTGAATTTTACCTGAGACAAGAGTCTTACCACTTCTGGTGGAGTGTTGGAAGAGGTAGGAACATGGATGCAACTCCAAATAGGAATTTTATGAGCAGCCATCCTGATTCAAATTTTACAATTGAAAATCAAACCAACAGACGCTATGTTCAGGCCCTCCTTCTAGCGCCAAATATGTTGAAGCCCCGAAAATCGGGTCAACAACAAGGGGGATACCCACCCGGTCCGGACCTTGGTTGGCAGCTCCTTATCTGTTTGGTATAGCGGGTCTGACAGGGGATAATGGGACCATTTTCCCAATCTAAGGGGGTGTGTGTGTGTGTAGAGTTGGATGATGCTGATCTAGGAGTATTTTTAAGCTAAGTTAATTCAAACTTCTAAACTAACTCTATGCTACTGTAATCTAATAAGAAACAACACATCTAATCTATGCTAACTCAGGGTGTATTTCTTCCATTATGCGATCTAAAGAGATTTCGAACAATAACTGGTAATAAAGATCATTCAGCTATCATAAGAATAGAAATCAATTAAGATAAACTATTCTGCATAAAAAGTTAAGAAAAATAGTTGTGAAGAGCATATTGCATAATAAGTTATTCAGATGTCAAGCACAAATAAATGACTCCACCATACAGAAGTGCCAAATGGTAACCCACACATTCATGCATTAACATATAAACAACTGAAAATTGCATATCACTTTAAGAATATAAGAAGAAATTGGTCAAGAGATAAAAGTACCATTTATGACTGGTTCCACTCATAAGCTTCAAGCAATAACGATTTATCTCTACTTGTTCTAACATCTACTAAGAGTACAAAAGTGCAACATCAGTAGTAGACATTAAAATGCAAACATTTATAAATCTCGATCCATCCATTCATCAAAACCTCCTCTGAGGGTGCAAAAGTGCATGTTCTGAGGACAAGTTTTTGACAAATTTTTGGACCCTCCTCCAAATGCAATGAGAAGGGTTAAAATACTACTTCCTAATTCTAATAATAGTATTATTACAAAATTTAGGATACGGTTTTCAAATGACCGTCGTTTTTCTAATCTAGTTAAAAGAAAAACAACATTCTAAATAAGGTTACTTCTGAACTTGGTCCTTAAAGATGCAAGTGTTCAGCATGGGCTTGAGGAGAGTCGGCTGACTGATTTTTGCGCTGAGCTGGGCTGCGAAAGCAACATCTATGAGAGCTGGCACTACTTTTTCGGCCACGTTTGTGATGCATTTCACCATCATCCATTGGCTGTACGGCTTGACCAAGTACGTCCAGTAATATTCCCAATTCAACCTGGCTAATGCTTGGATTGCTCTCCCCTTTGCCTGCGCTTTCTGCCTCCATTCTGTTTCTAGTTGTAACTTATTTGGTAGGTACCCCGGGGTGGTCTCTGAAATTAAATTGGCCCTGTGTAAATTCTCATTTACACAATCGATAAGAATGCTCACCTGTGTAGCCCCTGTCTCTGTTGCTCGCTCCGCCTGCCTGATTTGATCGTCCCATTTATTAAAGAGCAATTCTTTATGATTTTCGTTTATCTTGGGTGCACCTGCTCTTTTCCCTTCATCATCATCCTACCAAGTTAAGTATTCCGTCACCCTTTTTTCATTCTGATCATAGTCACTCCACAAGTCTACCACTTGATTGGTGATTTTATCGCTTAGCTCGCAATAGTGACTCCACTATGATATTTTACGTCCCAACTCTTCCTGTTGCTGCAGTAGTTGCTCATTCAAGCCAATAGATTCTGAAATAAATTCTGCCAGCTTAGGCTCGTCTTTATGCATTTCCTGTAAATTCTGCAATTGTTTTCCTTTCTCGTCTAGACTCCTTTGATAGCCTATCTGCATCTGCTGAAAGTCTTCCTGCAGCTTCCTGAGCTGTTTGGAAGCTTCAATATTAGCATTGGCCTGTTGCAACTGTTGTTGTAGCAGTTGTATTTGATTTTCTTGTTCTTTTAATAGTTGTTGAACTTCTGATGCCTTGTCAATAGTTGCAGAAGCATATGCTCCTTCGATCTGAGACAGCTTCGTGAGATTTTCAGTCGGGTTATTATTGGGGTCTTTCCATAAGACGTCCAAATGTTCAGCATCTTGTGACAGTGTATTTTCTAGTTTTCTTTTCTTCCTCTGTCTCCTTACAACTACTTTGTGTTGGGGACTATAGAATACATCCAGTGGGGGAATTTCTTCTACATTAAGTAGAAGTTCAGAAGGTGGAGCGATAGGAACGTGTTCTGCTTCTGTGACACTGCTGACTATGGTCGAAACCACTTCTTGCACTACCTGTGTATTGTTCACAGGTGTTTTCGGGGCTTGCCCTTCAAGATTGATCAATTCATTGAAGGTTTCCCATTCTTTGTCCATTTCTGTTGTGACAAGTGGGGCTTCGATGACAGGAGGGGGGAAATCTCTTGGTGGGGAGGCGATAACTTGCTGTTGAGACATTGCACTTGACTGAGCTGTATCTTTAGTTGTTTCTTTGTTTTTTCCTTGGTCGTATCCAGACTCTTTAGGATGCTCAGGTACTCCTTGCGCAGCGTTGGACTTAGATCTGGAAGTGCTAGAGTTTTCGTTGAGGCTAATGCTTGGAGTTGGTTCTCTAGTAGGCAGTTGCAGCTTCTCTAGAGGAATACTGGCCAACCTTCTTTCTCTATATAACATGAATCTTTGGAGGTCATCTGGAGACAACCTCGACCGAGCTTCTCGCAAAATTTCTTGGAGTGAGCTTCTACTCTGGAACAAATCATCAAACAAATCTTTCTTCCCAGAGAACACTTTTATTTTGACGTTCGTTGTGAACTCTTGGGCAACATCATTTGGGTCGAATGGCCTTGCTGGGAATTTAAATAATTGAAGACACGTCACATTCTCCACTTCGGTGAATGTGTGTCCCACATCGAACAAAGAGAAGGCCCCACAAGCTACAGGAAATTGAGGCCATATGGCCTTCTTCTTGTCCTTTAGGTCTTTGGTCAGGCCGCCTTCTGAACAGGTTTGGTAGGAAATTTCCCGAGCCAATAGTTTATCAGGAATACATAGAGGTAGGACATGGGGAGGTACAGTGCTTCCAAAAACTCTAATGTAAGAAAACCATTCTTCCCCGAACCATCTCGCGATGGGGATGATGTCAATTTGTGCCTCGGGAGAGCACCTCGGGGGGTCTTTATCATACATTATTCTATACAGGGGCAAAATAACCCCGTGGCAAATCTGGTAGAAGTGAGGGATGAAATAAGAATCCCATAACACCTTATGATAAACATGGATAGGCGATGGGTCCTGGGTAGTCCATTTCCAACCCATAATGGGGAACATAGACACAAGACAAATAGAATCCATAATATATGCAGACAGATAAAAAGGAGGATAGACCCTTTGAGACGAGGATCTTTTAGACCGGTAATTGATAACAGCCGTGTATAGATTATCAAAAGGGATCTTGGCCCAATCTATAATATCGGCGCTTGTGGCAGCATCTATTAATGGTAGCCACTCAGACGAGAACTTATTGATATCCGGCATCCCAAATAAGCTACAAAGCATGGCCGTAGCAAAACAATATGGAGAGGTGAGGGGACCAGTGCTGTACATACCGTTTTTGTCCTTTTTGAGCAGCTCCTCTTTTCTAGACCAATCTCTTGTGGTCTCTAATAGGTCTGGGTTCTCCGCCGCGAATTTCTTGACAAATTGTGCATTATAAGTCGCCTGCGGTTCAGGAAGATGATACATAAGCTTCAAATCTTGCGCAGCAAATGATCCGATGAGCCCATGACCTTGAACTTTGAATTGTCTATTGTTCATGTTTGCATCATCAAGTATCCACTTGATCATATCTGTATATGGCAGAATTTTGGGTCTTGCCGCTATCCTGTGAAGAAATGAACATGCAAGCTCCTCTAAGGACGCCTCAGAAGAGCGATGTGCACCCGTGACAGCAGCAACCTTCATTATTCTATGATTTTCCTCTTCTAGCAGCATGTACATGCTTTCCCATGTTGATATCCCTACATCTCTGTTACAGGCTGTGTCTGTATACAAAGGCGCCATCTCCTTCGTCTTTTCCTTCGCTTCGGAGCTTTGAGCTTTATTTTTCTTTCCCATTTCTTCCTGCGTTTGTGTTTGAATCATCTTAGCTCTTCGTTCCTGTAGATTACGAGTGAAATGTAAATGACTGATCCAGAAAGGTGATGGGAGAGTTTTAAATGCAGCAGATGTATCAAATATGCCACCTTACGTGAAGTAAATCTCTACCAAGGCACGCGTCTTTAATCCATTTAATAATTGGCAACCAATTCATTTACTATCATTGAAAGCGCATGATTTCGAGTCAGATTATGGTAAGTGGCTTTTCCTTGAATGGCGTGCCCGAAGGATTCGTAATGAAGTGATTTATGATTTGCTTACGTAACCTCGTATATCGCGCGATCACAAATCAGACCATCGCAAATCACACCATCGCAAATCATACCATCGCAAATCGCAAGGATATAGCATCGCAGCGATCGCAACATCGCAGATCGCAGAAGTTTGACGTTTGCCAAATCTTGCCGGCTCATTTCTGCGATATGCGATCTTGCGATCGGTGTTATCGCAGATCGGTGAATCTTTAAGTTTTTCTTTATGGGTATTACTTTGTTGCGATGCGATGTTATTTTTAACACGAGGATCTTGCGCATACCGACTTTAAAGAGAAATGGAGGTATTTCTTATCTTTTTTGCAACGCGACTTTAAAGATTTTCTCCTTATCATAGACTTAGGGTTAAAATATTCAAAAGACTTTACCTAAGCTTATGATGGTAACCTTATTTTGAAGAAAAGAAATTCTTGCTTTTCCTAAAAATTAACTAAGGGTCCCCATTCATTTAGTATTTTGGTCAACACTTAAATGAACAAAAGGGGGGGTTGTTGCTGGCCACAACAAGTTCCAAGACATGAAAAAAGAAGGAAACACAACCGGTAAGATGCGGGATAGCCTTATATGTGGAAGGACAGGAAAATCAATGTTACATTGACATTGAATTCTCGAAACGTATGACAGGTAATAAAGCAAAACTTCAGTCATATAGTGCCTTAGAAAAGGAAAAGAAGGTCCCATTTGGAAATGACACCCCTGCATTCATAAAAGGTAAAGGCTCTATTCATTTGAAAGAAAAGGTCAAGGCTGGAAATGTTATGTATGTTGATGGCTTAAAGCATAATCTATTGAGTGTCAGTCAGATGTGTGATAAAGGAACTGAGGTAATATTTCGATCAAATTGATGTATTGTTCGTGAGCTTGATACAGGAAAAACAATGATCAGAGGGATAATAACTCCAAATAACTTATATGTACTCAAGGGAGAACAATAACAATGTTATTTAAGCAAGAATGATGAACACTAGCTATGGAACAGAAGACTGGGGCATCTTAGCTTCTCTCAGATTAGGAAAGCATGCAAATATCAGGCAGTTCATGATCTTCCTAACATCATAATTCCAGACAATACAATATGCAAATCATGTCAATTTGGTAAGAAAACCAGAATTAATTTCCCTGAGAAGGAAGGATCAGCTAGCAGGCCACCTGAACTTGTCCAAACCGATATATGTGGTCCAAATAGGAAGAGGTTACCTAGAGGAGAAGAGTATTTCATATTGTTCATTAACGACTCTTCAAGGATGTGTTGGATAGAACTCATGAAGTATAAAGATGAAGCTTTCAAAAAGTTCAAGTCATTCAAAGCTTTGGTTGAAAACCAATCAGATCATAGAATCAAATGCCTCAGATCTAATCGAGGAGGGGAATTTACCTGAGATGAATTTTTCAATTTTTTTGAAGAACATGTAATTAGAAAGGAATTTTCTACTGCAAGGACTCCTCAGCAAAATGGAGTGGTGGAAAGGATGAACAGAACGGTTCAACAAATAGCCCATGCTATGCTTGATGAGTTTGGAACTCTTGCAACCTTCTGGGGTGAAGCCGATTTTTTCTGCTGTTACTATTCTCAACAAGACAAACACCCGGGTAAATAGCACTTAGACTCCTCATGAACTTTGGTACGGTAAGACTCCCATGGTAAAATACTTCAAAATTTTTGGAAGAAAATGGTACATTAAAAGGACTGATGAAAATCTTGGCAAGTTTGAACCTAGAGTAGATGAAGGCATTTTTCTTGGCTACTCTCCCCACAGCAAAGCTTATAAATGTTACAACCAAATACTTGGTAAAATTGTTGAAAGCATTGATGTAGTGGTTGATGAAGAAGGAAACACTCCTAGGTAAGTAAAATCTGAAGATTTTGAAGAAGACTATCTGTCAACATCAAATTAGATTCATGACGAAGAAGAAACCCATGAGGCACTAGAAGAACAGATAAAGATAGAAGAAAAGACTCCATATAGATATGTTAAGAAGAATCATCCAAAATCTCAAATTTTGGGGCAGAAAGAGGCAGGTGTGCAAACAAGAAGAACCATTTCAGAAGCTTCAAGCTATCTAGCATTGCTCTCCTCCACTGAATCACAAAATGTAAGAGAGGCTTGCAAAGATGAATGCTGGGTCAAGGCCATGGAGGAAGAACTCGAGTAGATTGAAAAGAATAACACTTAGGAGTTGGTTCCTAAACCAAAAGATAAAAATGTCATAGGGACAAAATGGATTTTCAAAAATAAGCTGAATGAAAATGGGGATGTGGTTAGAAACAAGGCAAGACTTGTTTGTAAAGGATATGCGCAACAAGAAGGTGTAGACTTTGAGGAAAATTTTGTTCCAGTTGCTAGACTTGATGCTATAATAATGTTCCTTGCTCTCTCTAGCTTTCAGAAGTTCAAAGTATTTCAGACATAAAATCTACCTTTTTGAATGGAGACTTAAATGAAAAAGTATATATTGAACAACCAGATGGGTTTATTCTTATAAATGATCCAAAATTGGTATGCAGGCTCAAAAAGGCTCTCTATGGCCTTAAACAGGCTCCAAGGGCATGGCATTATCGGTTGGATAAGTACCTCTATCAACAAGGTTTTATAAAAGGATCAACTAATAGCAATCTGTATATAAAACTTGACAATGATAAGTTGCTGGTACTTGTTGTGTATGTTGATGATATCATCTTTGGTAGAAATGAAGAAGTCATGAGCCAAAATTTTGCCTTGGTGATGCAAAAATAGTTCGAAATGTCCATGCTTGGTGAGCTCACATATTTTCTTGGTTTACAAGTCCAACAAAACAAAGATGGCATTTTTCTATCACAAACCAAATATCTCAAGCAGATCTTGAAGAAATATGGGATGGAGGATTCGAAACTAGTATGTACCCCTATGGTGACAAGATGCAGCCTCAGCGCAAATGATGAATCAGCAGTAGTACATCAACCAACCTATACATCCATGATTGGTAGTCTTCTCTATATAACAGGTACCTGACCAGACATTATGCATGTAGTGGGAATAGTTGGAAGGTTTCAAGCAAATCCAAAGGAAACTCATCTTTAGGCAGTTGAGAGAATTTTCAATTATCCTCGAGGAACTCAAAACTATGGCTTATGGTATCCTAGAGGTACAGATCTCACATTTCATGCATACACATATGCGGATTGGGTAGGAAGCATGGATGACAGGAAAAGCACTAGTGGTGGTGCATTCTTCATGGGTCTTAGATTAGTATCTTGGTTGAGCAAGAAACAAAGCTCTATTGCATTATCTACTGCTGAAGCAGAATATGTAGCTGTTGCATCTTGCTGCACACAACTCCTTTGGATGATGAAAACATTGCAAGATATTCAAATCACTTGTACTTCACCTATCTCCATTTTTTGTGATAATACAAGTGCAATCAGTATTTAAAACAATCCTGTCATGCATTCAAAGACTAAGCACGTACCAATCAAGTATCATTTTCTCCCAAAACAAGTGATGGAACAAAAGGTCAAATTGGAGTACGTTCCCTCTAAGGAACAAGTTGTTGATATCCTCACCAAACCACTACCCAGGGAGACCTTTGAATACCTCAGATAAAAGCTGGGGGTAGTTGATGCATCATCTTGCTATTGAATCTTGTCTGTTTCAGAGATTGTTGTATGCGAGTTTCATATGGGGTATACACGTACATATGCTGGGTTTATGTGGGTACAGTCGTGTTGACTTGAAGAAAAAAAAGGATGAGAAGAATCTGATATGGGTCTGTCAAAGGCCATCTAGAACAGGCTCAGCGGGAGCATATATTCTTCTAATAATGCATTGTTGGAATTATCATAGAAGACCTTGGTTCAATTCTTCATTTTTTGTGATTTCAAGAGGAGAAAGTGCAGAAGGAGAACATGGATTCTGATTTGATCTATGATTGACAGATGTTGATGATATTTTGTCTCTATATTTCTTTTTGTCAAGGTCATCTAACAATCTATCTTGGTTTCCCCACTATGCCTGGGATGGTTAATGTAATGTGCTTTTTATATCACATTTTCCCTCTTGGTTGGGAGTCATATGTATGAGTCTTTGGTGATAGGAAGGTCAGTTATGATGTATAAGGTTGAATTTCTTTTGTAGAATATCTTCTTGCAGATCTTGCCTATATGTCAAGGGGAGCTTGGACAACACAACAGAGCATAGATTTCAGCATGAACTCAGGGGGAGCATAACCCTTTTCCCTTGATGTCAAAAGGGGAGGAAAGACCTTGAATGAATTTCGGTTGCCATCAAGTCCAAAGGGGGAGATTGTTGGCATTATGACATAGGTTTGGCTCAATGACATAAGTGTTGTCCTTGATGGAAACTCACTCAAGTAGCCGATCACATGTTCAGGCTCTCAAAATAGTAGAAACAGAGATACTTGCAGGTTCCTGTTCACAAAGTTGCAGTCATGGACAGGTTCTGCAGGTGCGCCGAACAAAAGATGTGGACATGTTCGCAGGTGTACCGAACAAAAAGTGCAATCGTAGAATACATGCACTTTCAGGCAGAGAAAAATGTGTGCACGTGGGAAATCTTATGGTTGGTCCATGGTATTTAGTCTGGAATTTTTTATCCTATGGTTTTGGTCCATGGTTTTGCTTCTAAAGTACTGAAACCAGGTTTTGGGTCCCTAGTATTGGATTTCTATGGTTTTGGACCATGGTTTGAGTAAGGCCTAGTCTATAAAAAGGAAAGGAGATAATTTGGCTGAGCACTCACGTGTTGAATATATTAAGGAGAGAAAGATCTGAAATACTGGTGATCGGTTGGTGAGTGATAGATGGATCTGAATCATGGAGAAACCTGAGCATTAAAAAATTGATCTATTGATAGGTCGAGATATTTATGGCACATGATCAGATTTGTAAATCTGATAGTATGGGGTATACTTGAAGTTTGATAAATTATCTATACCTGTAGGTCCATAGGTCTGACATAGAGCAGGTGCGGAGACCCGCAGGGTAGACATGGCACAAGTGCAGAGACCCATAGGTCCCACAGAGAATAAGTGTGGTGATCCGCAATCTGGACACAGCGCAGGGGTAGAGATCCACAGTATAGATACAGTGCAGGTGTGGAAATCCACAGGTTTGACACAACGGAGGTGCGGACACCCGCATGTTTCTATTGCTGAAGTTGTGGACTTTTTCTTGAAATATGTTTTAGCTGCTTTTGTTTGTTACTGCAGTGTTCAAGGTTCTGAATTGATGTCTGGTTGCTGTGTGCTGAGAAGTTATTGATTTAGTATTTGTACAAGGAAGTTGGTTGATTGCAGATCTACTTTATGTTTGATTAATATTCATGGATCCAGTCTGAAAATTTATGAAACGTGGTCCCTGGAAGAAAAGAGAAGGCTGTAACCTTCTGCAGGTTGAACCTTGCATACTGGTATAAGACTGCACCAGTACAGAATCATTGTAAAAAGAAGTTTCTAATTCAAAGAAGATAGAGACATATTGTAGCAGGTAGTTTTCACCCACATTGGGTTTCCACCTTATATCTTGTGTTCCTTGGTGTGATTGTCTGCTCCATTTTTCTTGTTCCTGTTTACTGTTATATGGTTTTGACACACAGATTAACGATCAACATTTGAAGAATAAATTAAATTATAAGTCTAGAAGGTATACGCAAGTTTCATTAGTCAGATCTGCAAATATTTGTATAAATTGAAAAGAATTAGATAATATTGATTCACGCCCCCGACTCTCAGTATTATTTTCAATAGTTTTAAGCAAAAATCACATCATAATTCATTTGTCGACGCGTTTTGAACCAACAAGTGCCAATGTTAATTAACTTTCATTTAGCCACGAATTTCATGGATGAACTGTTATTTCTATGAATGCATGAATAAATAAGCATGTCAGATGGCAATGTGAAAAGATAGTTATAGAGTGTAACAGAGAATGTGCCAAAAGTTTTTCTTCAACCACCTATTCTTCCTTTTGGAATATTATCAACGAATCAATGAATTGGGCTCAATGATGATGGAGAACATGTGCAACACACTTCAGATGGTTGAGTGGCTAAGAGAATAGAAAAACATAAATTTATGAAAAACAAGGTATGCGTTTTTTAGGCACCTCTTACCTATTATTTAATATTCTTAGGAAGTTTTATCAAATGCGTTTTGAGTTCACTGATATGACATTTGATGTGTTCAACATGCTAGTATTATGCAGCCAGATAATCATGACCCAGTCAGTAATGCAGTCATTGTTGAAGCCAAAAATAGTCTCCATCTATTTCATGTTTTAATATTTCAAGGTCAATATGATAATTAATTTGATCATAAGTTAATTTTCCTATAATTTTGTGACTTATTCTAAGTATTTATTTTATCTTGTGCTTTTGTAAATAACCCATTCTCCTGGATTTCTCATGGGTTGCATATATCTAGTTGTTCTACTTACAAAATGTTACAAGTTGCCACGCCAAGTCACTAAATGCAGAAAATACAAATACAAGGATGATATGCAATTCATTTCTAGGTAAACCAACAACTCATGAATGACATGCTTTACTCTTTTCCTTTTTGAAAAAAAAATCTTTACATTCATACTAAGGCCTTCTTTTTAGAATAGAAATTATTATCTATTAATTTTTTCGCTAGGTGGCTACAAGGTGTCTCTATGTGATTGGGCTAAATATTCAAATCTTTATGGTTTCCTAATTGCTTATACAATTATAACAGTTATGAGCACAATGTAAGAATTAATTGTAACCTAGCAACACCTTGCATCTGCTCAAATATTTTTAAGGTATGTTTTGGTTAGGCTGGAGATTATTTTGATATGTAGTGAATTCTAACTATTGTTCTTGTAATAAAGAAATAAAAATGGAAACATGCTTTTAGGAACAAGGGAAAAACTATCTTTGTCATATATTAAGCAATCTATATATGGTTGTCTTTCATGTGTTAAAGCTTTTATTGTCGCAGGTACCAAGGATGGAGGAAATTTCATGGATTTCAACCATTGCAGCCACCATGTATTTTTCATACTCTTCTATTGGGCTCAATCATAGCGTAACAACAACTGTAGGTTTTCCTTCTTTTTCATATTCCTCTTTTTATTTTCTCATCCAATTTAACTACAACTATAGAGATGGTATTTTCTAAATCAACTATGAACGGAAAATACATTACTTAACATGAAGTCAATCTAATGATCCTTGCAAATAGAATGCATTCATATGCAACCCTAACCGGAGTACTTATTTCTAAACTTCTGTCGATAGGCAAGATAGGGTATATCTTGCAATGAATGGGAAACAATGAACTTTCCTACTCATTTTCCATAGTTTTGGTTGAAATAGAGGCAAGTATTAACAGTGATATTTCCCTTCATGTACCTATTCAATGTTCATAAGCTTCCTTTTGTTGACTTTGGAATTGTGCGCTTTGTAAGATATACTCATATCTCTCCCATCAGAGAACAAAATCATGTAAAATGTGAAGACTATGATATATGTGGCGATATTAGTAATCATCTTCTATGTTTATAGATTCAGAATCCAAATAGTCGGTTACTCATTTGCCCCTATTATTTTGATATGGTTCTTATTTATTACCTTCATTAGAATCTAGAATATTTCCAAGCATGATGCAGGTATCTTCAAAGCTTTCTATCCCAAAAATATCATTGATTACCTCAGAAGAAAATCAAAACAACCATGGATTTTACTTGGAGGAATAGTTATATGCATAATAGGTATGTAGTATGCTTCCAATTGTTGAATATTTGTTCTAGAGATTATCACACCCATTATTCAATGGTAACATTAACTATGTCACATGCAAAAAATTATTTAGAAATACCAAGCCCAATCTTCATTGCTAACTTCAAGTAAGTAGAATGTAAAAAAGTATTTATACATTAAGAAACCCAGTCTTTATTACTAATGTTAAGTCGGTAACATGCAAGAACTGCATATATGATTGCATATCTGTGTCACTTTTCATTCTCATACATACTTGAGACATTAGCATAAATTAATGCAACACGAGAGCGATACAATGGATCTATGCTAGTGATATCGTTGCTTTTTCTTCGAAATCAAAATACAACACTCATTCGCGAGGTTTGTTTGTATATATTTCTTTAATTTAAATTTAATTAATTCCATTCATAGGAAAAACTTAGTTAATATTTATTTCCATTTCTTTTCATTTCTAAATATCTAATTAGCTCTAGTATGTTCTATTGAACAAATTTTGAAAGATGGAAAAGTGAAATTTGGTATCTTGCAGATGTTGCATATTGAACGATGTTTGTGGTTGTTATTATTGTTGTGCTTTTTGCAATCTAGAGTATGATATATGCCACTTTCTATTATAAAGCAATCTATGGTCCTCAGTTTCTTTCCCTATGTCATAGTTGTCCACACTTTATCTAGATATGAATTCGAGGCCTACATCAGAGAAATAAACTTCATCCTCATGATTGCATCTATTGTAGTACCCGCTTCCTTCAAAGATATAAGAAAAATTGGTAATGCATATGGAATGTATTAGATTGATTTTAATAACTAAAGCATCAAGGAATTAGCTTAAAGGTTGTAGAAAATATTATTGAGTATTTTACTCTTTAGGCACTTTGAAAATAGGAGGACTCATGTTGTGGAATTGTGTGATATGAAACATTTAATTAAAAAATACATGGAATAATTTGCATTCCTGTTATAAGGTATACAAGAACCGTTTTTTGTTTTGTGCATAACAAAATGAATAAAAACAAAGGCCCTTCATATTTTTTTTTTCTTTTTGAAGGTTTAAATCGAAGGTCAGATTCATAAATATTTTGTAAATACAATTGTAACCTTAGGACTACCTGACCTTTTGACCATCTGACTAGCAAGTCGTGTTGACTAAGAATTTGTTTCTAAATAATCTATACAACCACCCAACTTCCCGACTTCCCAACTATCCTACTTAAATACAACACTCGGATATGATACAGTCAGGGTCAAGATAGAATAAATAAATCATAAAATAAAAAAAACGTCTGACTTCCTAACCTCACGACTGTATGATCGTCCTTATAAAATATTATTTTTCTTGATTTGCATGCAGTCGACATTTTTATATATATTTTCAATTTTTTAACAAGGATGTTGGGATCCTTTAACAAGTAATCTTTTTATTATTTTTACTTTTTGTTTTTCTTTTAATCTTTTATACATATTCTTTATTTAAATTTATTTCTTTAGTTGTAGAATTACAAATATGATTACATACTTCAAGAAACATATTTTTACCATATATTATCTTATATTTAAGAAAAAGAAAATGTTTAAGTACAAAATATTCTTAAAATATCACAATTCTAAAATAACTTAATGTTATTTTAACTCTTGCTTAAACACTCAATAGTATCGAACATGATAGATTGGCTATTTTATGTTATAAATATCCATCATCTTCAAATAATTTGAAGAAATAAACCAATTTGGTGCAGTGGTCAAAGTCTACACCCAATAAAAGATTTCATTCATTAAATCGCACTCCAAAAGCTTGAGCATTATGACCAATTACATGGCTATTTATTTAGAGGAGAGGAGTCTCTCTAATATCTTCTAGAGAAACTTCCTACTAGTTTTTTGGAGGAAGTTGAGAGCTATCCTCGCAACTTTAGGATTCTTTCCTAACTTCCCTATCTCCTAACTGATTCTAGAATGACTCACTAATTCTAGAAAATCTCAAATTATTAAATTAAATATTTACATAAAAATTAGACATGAGATGCTCTTGCATCATACTATCGCGGAAGAAAAAGAGATACAATTGTATGTTTTTCTTTTGAAGTTATTCAATGTTGGTACCATATTTTGAAATCTTTGCTACTGTCATCGAAGTAGCGTCTTCAAATGGTTGATTTCTCTATTTAACCAAGTATTAAAAATACTCTTTGTTTCTAGTCCTTTTAGCTACTCTTTTATCAATGATTTATTCAATATGCTTTGCTAGTATTGAAGGTAGTTGTTTCTCCCAATTAACTTTATCACTAATAGGTGCATCTGTAGAATCATTCATTGGTTCCTTAAAGGGGTATATATATAAAATATTAAATATTGGTGAAAACCAACATCTTTGGATTATTCTATTTCATAAGCATTTGAGGGAAATTTCCCCAAAACTTTGCATGGTCCAATCTTTTTCAATTTTAATTTATTGTATTCCCCTTTAGGAAATATCTTTTTGTGAAGGTGTGCTATAACCAAATATCCAACACTAAAGTCGAGATGTCTTCTTTTGGAATCCACTCTTTGTTTATACTTGGTGTTACTTTCTTGTAGTTGATGTTTGACTCTGTCCCTTGTTTCATGCATACTGGCTGCAAAGTATTCACCATCTGCACTTCTAAATTGTGCCTTTCCGAGGTTCCTCAACTCATAAATTCTTCTTGGATGCATTCCATAGAAAATTTTAAATGGACTCACTCTTGTACTTCTGTTGGGTGAATCGTTATATGCAAATTCAGCCTGAGCAAGTACATGATCCCATTGTTTGGGATGTTCACCTGCCAAACTCCTCAAGATATTCCCAAGGCTTCTATTTACCACCTTTGTCTGACCATCAGTCTCGCAATGATATGCTAAGTTAAAACTGAGATTGGTTCCCAACATTTTCCATAGAGTTATCCAAAATTGACCCACAAACTTCGTGTCTCTGTTAGAAACAATACTTGTAGGCAATCCATGAATCTATCTATCTCTTTGAAGTTTGCTATGTTAGTTGCATCATTTTTCTTTTTAAAAGCTATAAAATGTGTCAACCCAGAGAATCTATCAACCACAACAAATATTGAATCATTTCCTTTTTGTGTTTTAGGTAGGCCTAATGCAAAATGTTTGCTGATGGAATCCCATGGTCGATTTGGTATTTGCAAAGGTTCATATAATCTAGTGTTCTCACTTTTTCCTTTTGCATATTGACATAGCCTAAACCTTTCCACAAATTTCTTACATCTATTGACATGTGAGGCCAATAATAAAATGCTTGTAACTATGCTAGAGTTTTATCTTTCCCAAAATGACCTAATAAACCTCTACTATGGTTTTCTTTCAACAAAATTTCTCTTATTGAACATCTTGGAATGCATAATTGTTTTCTTTTGAATAGAAGTCCCTCCTAGATTATATAATTTAACCATGGAGTTCTATCTCTACTTATAGGATTTTCACAAGATGCATAAGATTCTTTGAAATTTGGATCATCTTTATACATATCTTTCAATTCATCAAATACGAAAACATTTACTTGAAATTCTTGCAAAATTAAATTGATTTTGCTTAATGCATCTGCTACTTTGTTTGATTTCTCACTTTTATGTTTGATGAAAAATGTGAAATTCTATAGCAATTCAATTCACTTAACATGTCTTTGACTCAATTTTGTTTGATTGTTGATATACTGAAGGGCATGATTATCTTTGTAGAGGATGAACTCTTTTGGCATAAGCTAATGTCTCCATTTTTTTAAAGTTTGTATGATGGCATAGAATTATTTATGATAAGAAGAATATTTTTTCTTGGCCTTATTAAGTTTTTCACTGAAGTAGGAAACCGGTTTTCTTTCTTGACATAGGAAAACTCCTATTGCATTTCCACTAGCATCAATATCAACCTTAAACAAATTATTAAAATCTAGCAATAATAAAATAGGTTGTTCTATAATCCTTTCTTTTAATAATTGGAAACTTTTACTAGTTGCTTCTATGGAATGGAATAGCTGATTTTTCTCCTTAATATCTTCTAAAATTGGAGCACATATTCCACTGAAATGTTTAACGAATTTCTGTAAAAACTTTCCAATCCATGAAAACTTCTTACCTCTGAAATTCTTCTTGGAGTTCGCCACTTGATTATGGTCTTCACTTTCTCCTAGACCATCTTTAGGCCTTCCCTTGAAATAACAAAGCCTAAGTACAATAGTTTTGTCTTCATGAAACTACACTTCTTTAGTTTGATTAACAATTTCTCTTGTTCTAGCTTCATTTAAATTATCTCAAAATGTCTTAGGTGATCTTCTCTTGCTTGATTGTAAATTAAGATATCATCAGTGTTAAGTATAACAAATTTTCCAATGAATTCTTTTAAAACTTCATTCATTAGCTTCATGTTGTAGCAGCTACAAACACTTTCCAAAATTTTACCTTAGCTTCGTTTTGGAGCCTCCCTACCAACCATCCCTAGTAGCATGTCTTGCACCATCGAGCATATAAGATTCACCTATTTCTCAATGTCTTCTCAGCCTGTGCTTGTCAGTTTGTTTCACTCCCTTCACAATCTCTCTTTCAAGACTTAGACCATATGCTGGCTGAGTAACTCCCCCAAAAAATTGCATAATTTTGGAGGGGAACTATTGGATAGCAAAGGCCCCGCATAATGGTTTTAGGGCTTAAAGCCTAGAAGTTAGGGAAATAATATTGTAAATCTCCAAAATAAGTGGAGCGCGAAATGTAATAGGTCAATTCAAGGGCTTTTCCACCCAAAAATAATATATAATAATGAAAAGCAATTCATTCTACCCATGGTCTGCAGACCATGAGAATGTATAAATAGAGCGAGGCTCGAAGGGTAGAAGGGGGTGAATTTTGGTTTTTGATCTTGATGATTATGGGTTTGTGAAGGAAATATTCTTTGCATATGTAAGTACGAGTCAAGGGTGTTGGTAGATAGATAGAGGCTCTATAGCTATGTGCACAGAGGCCTGGTAGAGTCCGCAGCTATGTCCGCTTACCCCTGTAGCTAAGTGCACAGGGCAGATTTAGTTGTATTGACAGAAGATATTAATAAAGATAAGTTTTTTCTAAAATATTATGGATCTATTGTGTTTTGGTTTATGCATCCATTATCTGAGCTTATTTCTCTTTATAATTGTACGCACTGGGTTTTATTGCTAAATGTTTGCTTGAAGACTATAACAAGAAGATCAGATCTATAATAGTTTCCTTAATAGAAAGTATACCTGTTGTCCAATAGTAGTACAAAAGTGGTGCGAGGCCATAGAACGATTTGTGATCCCCCCCCCCAAGACCACATCAAGACATCCCAAGGGTGCGGAAACCTGGTTCCAGCACCCTCCCCTGCTACCTTGGGTGAGACCTCAGTCTGCACTCTACAGGCTATTGTTGAAAGGGTTGATAGCTGCAAGATTTGTCTGGCTAAAAACTCTTCCGTACCTGGGTCAAGGCCCAATAAGTTAATAAATGGTTCCGTTGCTGCGATGGGATCTACCTAAGGGGTGTTTTGATGTCGATAGCTTGGAACCCTACTAAAAAAGAGATTGAAGATTGATTGGATCAGAAGTGGTACGAGTTTGTAGGCGGCCTTAGCACACCTGCACACAAACCAGAAGTTTAACATGGCGAAAGAGATTAAGTTGCCTATGCTCAAAGGAGTAGGAAGTGAAGATCCAGAACAATTTTGGTTCGTAGTAAGGGCAGTATGGGAAGCGCCCAATGTTATGGATGATAATATTAAAAAGGCTACCCTGGTAAGTGCACTACAAGATCGCATGCTGGCTTGGTATATTAAGCACTCTATCAATTACCCCAATGCTAGAATAGCAAAAATCCAAGATGCGCTAAAAAAGGAGTTTAGTCGGCCGAAATGAGAGATGCAGTTGATCGTAGGATTCAAGGAGATCATGATGCTGCCAGAAGAAACCCCTTGGGATCTCGATTACAGACTGAAGAGTACAATCGGAGAGGGTAACATGACACTGACGGATGCACAACACCGTGTGTGGTTTGTGGCATCTTTAACGCCACACCTGAGGACAACGCTGTCACAGCAGAAGATCTCGACCCAGGTTGAAGCATTAGAAATAACAATGTGGTTGCATGAGACTGCAATACAGGATCCTGGGTTGGGAGTTCAATAGATCCACACGCAAATACAAACTATATGCTTGGAAATGCAGAGTCTGAAATAGGAGAAGGCACCGATGCCAGAAGTGCATGAGGAGGTGTGATGAGTAAAGTGTAAATACCAGGGCCACGACAAAGATCATTGTTCGATATTCACAAGTTACTTAATAGTGGGGGGATCAATGCCATTGCGACCAGAAGCAAAAACGAGGCCAAGTGCGGTGCCCTCGCTCTGGTGCGCAATTTGTCAGGTGGGAGGAAAACACAACATGGACAACTATCACCTACTGGAAAAGTTTACCCAGACCCCCCAACAGCTATTTTGCAAGTTTTGCAAATCGGTGGGCCTCAATGAACGAGACTGTCGTAGTTATGAATTATTGATGGATCAAACACCAACCTACAGGATGCAGACTGAGGCGCGAGGTGAGGATCTAGCCATGACGATAGCGTGTGGTGGATTCCAGGGAAGAGGATGAGGATGGGGAGGAATGTGGCTAGGAAGGGGCTACGGGTAGCTAATTTGTTACAACTGCAGAGGACTAGGACACTACGCATGAGATTCTACCAATCTGACCAGAATATCGTGCCCCTATTGCGAACAGTTTGACCATGAAATGATAGATTTCCCCACACTGATAACACAGATCTGTGACAAAGGGGAAGTACAACCCACAACGATGCACAAGGTCCAAATGAAGAGGTCCAAACCATGCAAAGAAGATGCCAACATGAACATGATGCTCAGAAGTCGCATGGCCACAGGGGAGGATAAAGGGAAACTAATCAAGGAAGATGCATGGGTTTGCAAGGAGACATGTCTGGAACCTAGGAAGAGCTTCGTAGAGGTCTCTACCCCAGGTAGTAGGGATCAACCCGAGCCAAAAGGGGATCCCTCGATGCTAACTACTTTTTTGGAGACGTGCATGAAATTTCTTCACGACAATAGGGCGGTTAAAAGCTTACAAGAAGTGATAACTAGGTGCATATGATTAGGTGAACCATGTGTGGTCTGAAAATTGGGGAAGCATGCTTCGCGTAATAGACAAGAAATGCGATTAACAGTGTAGATTGGTGACAATGAGATGGATCAGATCATTCTGGACTTAGGCTCAGATGCAAACGTGCTACCTAAATAAACTTGGGAGTGCATGGGCAAGCCCACACTGGAGTGGTCTCCTATTCAATTGCGGGTGGTGAACCAACAAAAGATTCCACCCATGGGAAGACTATAAGGAATTACCATGCATATAGAAGGCATGAGCACACAAATGGACTTTGAGGTAATAGAAATAGTGGATGAAAGTAGCCCTTACCCTGCATTGTTAGGAATAGACTGGGCCACATATATGAATGGGGTCATTAATTTAAGAAGTGGAATATGATATTTGAGAAGAAGTCACTTCGCATAGTCATTCCACTAGACCCAGCTGAAGGACCGCATTACACTAAACCCGTGTGTGACGAAGAAAGTGATGACGAACTAGATTGTATCTACAAGATTACTGCACGTAATCAAGATTGGGTCAATCCAATTGCAGAAGGCAAAATAGCATGGGAGAGTACAGAGTCTTGCACTGTAGATTTAGATGAGGAAGATGAGCGGTGGCATAATCGGTTGAATGGAGTAACAACGTTAAACTATAATATGATGACTAGGTCACTGTATTGCCTAAGATTTCAGGATCGCGAACTGCCGATGTATGATGGGTTGACCGTGGTAGATGAATTCCTGACCATGTTTGAAAGTGTGGTACTAGCGCACCAATGGTTCAATGCGTTAAAATGGGCATTACGCATGACGGCTGCACATTGGTGGGAAACACATGAAGGAACCTTTGAAGACTAGTGCAACTGCAAGCTGATGATGCATATAAGGTTTGGTAAGCCAAAACTATGAATAACTGAAAAATATGATGGGCATGATGACTCGCGCACGCATCTTACCAGATGGACCCAGGCCTATGGTGAAGAGCCTCGACCAAAGTGGGTACACTTATTTTATCACACCCTAGATGTCATCCTAAGGGATTTGTACACCGAAACAAAACTTTGACATGGCACAGGCGAATGGGATATCTTGCGCGAAGGGTTTTTATTAACATTCTTGTTTGAGGAACAATGGATGGACATTGTTGACGATGCATTGCAAGTGGTGAAGGCTACCATTTTCAAGGTACCACTAGAACTAGAAGAAATAGTGCCACCAGATTGGCTGCGTTAGTTGAGCCAAGTCCTCGAATGTTACAACGTACAAATAGAAGATGATGAGGATGACCCCAGAAACATCAATATTCAAGAAACAGAGGGGAGTCACGAGGTTCGTGGACTAGCAATCAAGGACCCCAACATCACCACGCCACTGAAAAATAAACAAGTGAATATTTGTAGAGAGGAGGAGCCGAAGTATGTAACGCTTGGGGACTGTTGGGATGATGCCACAGTTGATAAGGTCATAGAGTTATTACGAGAATATTAAGACTTATTCCCGGCCAAAATCACGGAGCTAAAAGGGATCCTCAGTGACCTAGGAATGATGAAGATAACTGTGAAGCCAGATGCGAAGCCAGTGAAGCATCGACCTTATTGGTTGAATCCAAAATATAAAGCAAAGGTCCGTGAAGAATTGGACAAAATGCTTGCAGCAGGAATAATTGAACCAGTGGAGGAATTTGATTGGGTAAGTCCTATGGTTGTACAGGAGAAGAAACAGAATAGAGAGATTTGTAACTGTGTGGATCTTAGGAAGCTCAATGATGCATGTGTTAACGATCCATTCCCGATGCCATTTACTGATGAAGTACTGGAAAATGTGGGTGGACAGGAAGTTTACTCCTTCACAGATGGTTTCTCGGGGTACCACCAGATCAAGATTGCGCTGGAGGATAGGAGTAAAATGAATTTCACAATTGAATGGCGTTGTTTTTAGTACGCTGTGATGCCCTTTGGACTGAAGAACACGCCAACGATATTTTCGCGCATCGTGGTAGTTTCATTCAAGGAATTTGTACATAAGTTCTTGGAAGTATATCTTGATGATTGGACTATATTTGGGCTAGTTAAGAAACATACTATGAGTTTACGGTTAATGCTGGATACGTGCCGACGAAACCAGATTGCACTAAGTCTAAAGAAGTTTACTTTCCTCATCCCCTTCAGGAACTTGCTCGGCCATGTGGTCTATAGGCAAGGCCTCATGGTGGACCTGGAAAAGGTTGTTGTCATACTCAATCTGCAAGCACCACGAAGTGTCAAGCAGCTACGCGCCACACTCGGATACAATGGTTACTATCGAAAGTTCACCAAGAGCTACACAGAGATCACGGCACCGATGGAATAGTTGTTGAAAAGGGACGCTACTTATTGCGAGGACATCTAAACGCAGGCCCTCATCATTACTTTCGAATTAAGAATGGTGAAGAACCCACGAACCTCAAGGAAGGGCTACCTGATGCCCAGCTAGATGCAGTGCACATCGTGGAT
Source organism: Pinus tabuliformis (assembly GCA_031772625.1). Taxonomy (NCBI): domain Eukaryota; kingdom Viridiplantae; phylum Streptophyta; class Pinopsida; order Pinales; family Pinaceae; genus Pinus; species Pinus tabuliformis. The sequence continues at coordinate 295,148,303 of CM062806.1, forward strand.
GGCCACTTTGAGGACATTATCCAATTCTTAACCACATGAACTGCGCTGCAGGGGTATTCGGTTCAGAAAAAGAAACAACTGGTGATACACGCAGCCGACTTTACTGTCATTGTAGAGTACCTCTACAAAATGGGCAATGATGAAATATTACACCGATATGTACCAGAATTTGAGCGCGGACAGATCCTTGCTGAAGCACAGGGGGGGGGGGGGGGGGGGCGGTTGCAAGAGGACATTATGCCAGATGCGCCACAACATAGAAGCTTCTTCGAAGATGACTATGGTGGACAACTCTACATCAAGACTCAAAAGTGTACTGTTAGGCCTGCGATGTATGTCAACAGACTGGGAAACCTTCATGAAGGGATGAAATTCCACTCAAGCCACAGCCAACATTGCAACCGTTTGAGAAATGGGCAATCGATTTTGTGGGGCCTATCACACCTCCAGGAAGATAGGGGTGAACTATATCATCACCACAACAGAATACTTGACTCGATGAGTGGAAGCACAGCTGGTTAAGAACTGCATAGCTGCTACAGCTGTGAAGTTTTTGTTTGAGAATGTATTAACCCGATTTGGATGTCTAAAAATCATAATGAGAGACCATGGAATGGACTTCCTAAATGAAACTATTAGCGCACTCACTGAGGATTTCTAGATATATCATCAGCAAAGCACACCGTACCATCGACAGGCAAATGGAACCATATAAGCTTTCAATAAGATCTTGGAGATTGCATTGACAAAGGTATGTAATGTGCAGCGGAACGATTGGGATTTGTGCATACCTGTTGTGCTATTGGCATATTGAACAACATGCAAGAAGTTGATAGGCTAGAGGCCTTTCTAGTTAGTCTATGGAAAGGAAGCCATCATGCCAATGGATTACATTGTACCCAGTTTGAGGATAACAACAACGACAAGCATAGAATACCACACGGATTGGGAAGAAAGGATTGCACAACTAGAAGAAGTTGAGGAGGAATGGTTCCTGGCAAGATTCCATCAATAGGTATAGAAGCAGCAGGAAAAATCTTGGCATGATTGCCATATCAAGATATGCACATACAAAGAAAATGATCTATTATTACTCTATAAAAACAATTTCGAGAAATTCCCTGGAAAGCTCTTAATGCATTGGTTGGGACCCTATGTAGTACAGGAAGTCACAGATGGAGGCACACTCCAGCTCTCCAAGCTAAATGGAGAACCTTTCCCAAGTAGAGTAAATGGAAGTCACCTTAAGCTCTACAGGCCTATTGGGTAGTGGAGGCACCATGTAAAGGTTTTGGGGCTTAAATCCTAGAAGTTAGGGAAATAATATTGTAAATCTATAAAATAAGTGGAGCACAAAATGTAATAGGTCTAGTCAAGGGGTTGTCTACCCAAAAATAATATAGAATAATAAAAAGTAAGTCGGTCTGCCCATGGTCTGTCGACCATGGGAATGTATAAATAGAGCGACGCTCGAAGGGTAGAAGGGGGTAAAGTTTGGTTTTTGATCTTGATGATTATGGGTTTTGTTATCACCTAAATTTGTCCTAGGTTTAAGGAAGGAAAAATTTAGGGTAACCGCAAACCACTCTCAGTCTGGTAGCTAGCCGTACCAGAACAGGAGAGGGCTCTCTCCGAGTCATGCTCAGTGAAGAGATAATCTAAATCAGTGTGAGATGACTTACAATGAAATATTTACCTTGGGCTAGTAAGTGAATAGGCATTCAGGAAACAATTTTCATGAATGACTGAGCTTTTGGGATGGTATGGGACCAACGATCAGCTAAGAATAGAGAATTTAATATGAAGGCATAGATTATTCCGTGAGGCAAGGCAGGTAGAAAATGTAGTAATTATAGTTTGAGGTAGCATGGAATGCAAAGATTGCTGAAGAAAGTGAAAAGGGCATAGCTACATGAATCCTTTTCAATAGAAGAAGAACACTGAACATGAAATTTTCCTACAGGCAAAGCAATAAAATTGAATTATACCTAATCTCACTTAGAAAATTTCACTGGAAATGAACATGAATTGAATTATGAAACATAATGAAATACATATGAAAAAATAAGAAACACATTTGCTACACTCACAACCACAAGAATCTCATGAAACAGAGCTGTTTCCTTTCATTAATTCTCTGTCAAAAATACACAGTGAAGAAACAAAGTTTCTTTCCCACAGTCTCCCAGAAGTTACAAGCCAACCAACCCTTTGCAAATAGCTTGCATACAATATATATAATGTGTAAGGAAGAGATAGAATGCCCAAGGGTTGGGTAGTTACTCAAATCATTACAAAATGGAGATGAAGAGCCAACCATCAGCAAGAGGTGCAATGTTACAAACATGACATTTGGCCTTGGTGACCCATCGCCTTCCTTCGCCACTTGGATAGAAGCCAATCTGGAGAAAAAACAATTTAAATACCACCTTTGGTGCCAAAAAACTTAAGTGTAGAGGAGTGGGCCCAATTGGAGAAGTCGCGAACCAAAATTTCTTGAAATGGGAGAAAATCGGCAATTTCTCCTTTGTGCATCGCGCCAATTTCTCTGTGCGTTGCGCTACTTTGGGGCCTGTTTTGGGGCACTTGTAGGTGAAAAAAATGTGCCCAAGTAGGCTTGTTTGAAATCCTATCCTGTCTACTTTCTAGCCCAACTAGAATTTTTGATTTTGGTGCTCATTTGCCCCTCCAAATGTCCATTCTCCCAAGACTACTTTTTGTGTGTCAAAAAAGTGGCAGAGAGGCCATTTTTTGGGTGTTTTTGACCTCTAGGAGGCTTAGATCTTGCCCAAATTTCTTGCTCGGACACCAGTAGTCGTGATTTTCCATGCTAAATCCAAAACTGCAATCCATTCCTCATTTGGAGCTCTATAATTTTAGCGCGCGCCAGTGGCGCGACGCACAGGGACAAAATCCCTGTTTTTTGCGCAAAAAATTTCCATGTGACCAAAAATTCCCCAAATTTCTTGAAATTTGGGATGGAGGTTCTCTATGGGGTGTCGTGCTGAGCCAAGGAAGCCTCAGCCAAGATTCTAAGCCTATCTTTCTCTTTTGCCTCCTTTGCCCTCATTGTTGCTTTCCTCAATTTTGCTTTTAAATTCTTTATTCGAGCCTTAGCGCTCATGTTTCGTGCCCTGTAATGAAATGCCATGTGTCTCAATAGAGCAAGGTCCTTGTCAGCCTTGTCTAATAGCCTCTCCAAATGCATGTTGACCCTCTCAAGGTTGGCCTTCCTATCCTCATTTATTTCTTGCTCCAAAGATGTGATCTCAACCCTTCTTCTTTGAGCAGCTTGGCGATGCTCTCGAATGTTTTGCAGCTCCATGATTGCATGTTGGTCCTCAAGCTACTTGTTTCTCTGCTCTAGGTACTTCATGTTCCACTTGGTCCTCTCCAAGTCAAGGGATAAGGCCTAAATCTTTGACTGCTATTCCTGGATGACCTCTCTAACCTCTGCATTTGTTGGCTTTGTATCGGTCTCATCATCGTGAAGGAGAACGAACTCGGTCTCTCGTTCACCTAATGGCTCTCTTGAAGGCCCCTCACCATGCACTGTCTCCTTACCTCTGCCCTGCTCCTATGATGCTGATGTAGGAAGCGAGGCCCCTTCCACCCCGGGTGGAGATAATACTCGCTTTGCTGCTACAAACAAAGGTCTACTGCCATTCTGGTAGGTGATGTATATGTGCATGGTAGCAGTCTCATGGAGCTCATACTGATGTGAAGGACCACCTACCTCATGCTTTGCCTCTGATACTACTTGCAGAGTGCTGAAGAAGTCACGGGAGATGAAGTCATCCCAAGCAATTCCCTGCAATCCCAACTGATGGTCCACCAAAATCTGGATAAGAGCAAAATGATAAACACTGTTTAGCTGCTGTCGAGGGGTCTTGTGCTTCATGAAGTTTTTCATCTTCTCTATGTTACCGCAAATCAAAAATGGGAGGTTCATTATCCGCACCCTAGTAAAGTGCATGAGAAACCTGATGTGATAGGCATAAAGGTGAAAAAACCTCCCCTCACAACTTAAATAATTCATGATCAATTTCATGAGCGGAGCATACTCATCTCTCAAAAATCTGAATGGAAAAACTCTGGTGAGCTGGTTCAAATAGCTAACGTTAATGTAAGGCTCATAATTATGCCTCTCCACCTTCTTCTTCTTATGCCACTGTTATCCAATGTTCGGTATGCATGTTGCCACTGATATGGTTTTGGGTGTCAATGTGAAAGTTTCTCGAGCCAAGACAGACAGACTTCCATGTAGGTGAAGTGCAAAAAGACAGGCCAACTCATGATGGACTCTGACATTTACCACCCTTTGATAAAATTCATAACATGCTAAGTAGCAAGGGGGCATGCCTACAACTCAGTGAGGGTGTTTGGCTCATCCCTAAGATGTCTGCCACTCCAGTGATGTTTCCTGTGGCCCTTTCTCTTGAAGCTATGTCACTGTGGGTCTCCTCCTCATATTCTGATGAAACTTCTGATGCCATGACTACTGTTTTGTAAGTTGAATTTAGGTTTCCCTTTGATTTTAATGAAGCTGGAGTTTACTTTGATAATCTACCACCAAGGGGACAATTAAAAAGGGAGCACTAGGATGGGGATAATATAATGGGGATATGGGTTTATAGGAAAATTTTATTTAGGGATATACAAGGGTTTTGTGGTATTTTGATAGGGTAGGGTTTTGTGTTGCGGGTAAGGTAGGGTTTGGGTTTTTGAGGTAGGGTTTGGGTTTTTTGGGCAATAGGAGGAGGGGGCGAAAGGGAGTATGATTTTAATGGTGTTAGGGTAGTGATTATGGGAAAATGGCATAGGGGAATGAGTGATAGGGGTAGGGTAGGAAAAACACCTTGGAAGCAATATCACTGTAGCACAAACCCTAGCATCATGGTTTTCTTGATGTCTTCTTTTGTTTGCTTTATAAGAAATTTTGCATTTGATTTATAATCCTAAAACCATGCTATTCCTTTCAATTTTGATGCAAAAGTGGAGGTAGGTTGCCTACCATTCAATTTGATGAGCATCCACAAATTTTTTTGAGCAAATTGGGTGTTTTTAGGGCGTTATACCCCTATGCGCCATGCATAATGCCCAGTGCACCGTGCGCCCTGAGTGCGTCATGCCAATGGCGAATTTACACAGTGGATGGGCTCTGTGTGCGCCGCGCCCAATGAGTGCACCACACTCCTTTCTGTGTGTGCTGCACACTCTGAGATTACCTAAAATTGCTCTAAATTGCTTCAAATCTTCAACTCTTCGATCTTGCGCCCTTCTTCCAATGCCTTGCTTGCATAATGAGCTTGTCTTATGGTGATTTTTGTGTATATGGGCTTGGAGGTCATTTTATAAATTAACTTTTTCAGAAACCCACTTTTCTAATGTCCTGTTTCAACACTTTTTTCACTGACTTTAATACACCCTGATTTACACTTTTTCTTTGAATTTTGGGCTTAAACGACGAAATTTTCGACACTTTTCATAGGGATTGCATGACAAAGAAATTTGGCCATGAAAACCATGACTGCACATGAAGAAATCAATTGTCGACCCTTTTTGAAAATTTTGTCACCAATAGCACTGTTGGACTTTTCTTCAAAATAGAGTTTTGAAGAACCGTCGATTTTTGTCGATAAGATGATGGAGGACTGCGGATCATTACTTTACAAGAGCATCAATCTGGCCTTCATGGCTTTACTGGGCATATTTCAAGGCCAAATTGATCAATTCCTAGACCTAATGACCAAGAAAGACTTTTGTCCATTGAAGGACCAGACCTTGACTGTTATGGACCTTTTGATTATTTGACATAAAGACTTAAGCCAGCAGGAACCGGACAAGAGGGAAACAACTAGCATGACCTTTTCCATTAGATTATGGGATGTCCCTAGCAGAATGTACCAGATTGAATGGAGCGGGACACCTAAAAATGAAATGCATAAAGAGTTTTGATCTCTGATGGAGGGCTGACCAGGCCGACTCTAACATTGGCTCCAATGGGGGATGGTAGCTCCTTGGAGGTGCCAAGAACAGCAGATCTCTAGAGGAGCTAGATAGTGCCTTTCGTCCATTGGGCTATGGAGTCATCATTTTGACAAACAACATAGGACTCTGACTCATTTTCGAAACTAAAATGACCAAAAGCTGACTCAACTTGACATTGAAAGGACTCAAAAACTAACTAGACAGACTGAAACCAAACTGAAATAAAAATGGTATTTACAATGATAGTGGAAGCAGTGTTAATGATTCAGCAGTGGTACCACTTGAGTAGCCGACCATTTATTGGCCCTCCTGGACAATCTTCCCCATTCATTTCCTTCAGAAGAAAGGCATTCTGACCCCTATATGCTGCAATTTTGAAAGGACCTATCCACAGATTTTCGAACTTGCCATGCTTACCTCTCTCTTCATTCCCTGCATCCCGCTTCAGCACCACATCATCCAACTGAAATCTATCTGCCTTTTCTTTTCTTTCATAGATTTTCTTTATTTTCTCTTGCAATTTGGATGTGTTCTTGAAAACTTCTTCTCTTGCCTACTACAAGTGAACCATTTGATTCAACCTTCTCTGCATGGGATCTTCTTCACTGCCAGCCTCCTGAAGAAGTCTGATTACCGAGCAAGTGAGAGAGGTAGGAAATATTGTATCAACTCCATAAACAAGCTCAAACGGTGACATACCAATGGATTTTTTCTGACTGATCCGATCTGCCCAAAGCGCATGGACCAACCTCTTATTCCAGCTCTTTCTATTTATTTTGAATAGCTTCTTGATAATGTTGACCAATTATTTGTTTGAAGATTTCGCCAATCTGTTGCCTTGTGGATGATAGGCAGTTGAGTGACTTAAAATGATGTGATATTTATGGAAAAATTCTACCATCCTTTTCGATTTGAAAGTTGTTGCATTATCGGTGATTAATTTGTTTGGACAACCAAAGCGAGACAAGATGTTATTTTTGAGAAATGAAATGATTACCGTATTTGTAGCTTGTCTAGTGGGAGCTACCTCAATCCACTCTGTGAAATAATATGTCACTGTAAGGATCCAACTATGTTGTCTAGAAGAAGTGGGATGAATTTCCCCAATGAAATCCAACCCCCACTGCTGGAAAGGAGCGCTCGACCATCTTATACACATCAGCAAACAAAGTAGGCCAATAGTATTCTACTCTCAAAATTTTGTTCGCTGTTGACTTCTAAAAAAGGTGACCACCACACTCTCCTCCGTGGAAATCCTCCATGACTTTCTTTGCCTCCTCTTCCACCAAACAATTTAACAAAATGCCACCGAGATCTTTCCAATATAGTGCAGAATTCAAAATGCAAAACTTGGCAGCCTTCAATTTTAGCGTTGTCGCTTTGTTTCTAGTCATGCTCGGCGATGGTGACAGATTTTTCAGCACATATATTATATATGAATACCATGGGCACAAAGCAAACATTTCACATACCTGAATTGACATTCCTTCCTCATTCTCATCGGACATGGCAGCGATCAGATTTATGTCCAATGCATGCAAGTTTGATTCAGCCATTAACCTTGCCAATCCCTATCCTTTGACCAACTTTGTGGGCTTTATTTCCACATCATATTCTAGCAAGGCTACAATCCATTTGCCTCTTCTTCCTTCTAGATCGGTCTGCACTAAAACTTATTTTATAGCAGCATTAGGAACATAGGCCAGAACGTGAGAATGTATGATATATACCCGAGAATCCTTCAATGCCTTCACAAGTGCTAGGGCTTGCTTCTCAATGATGTTGTACTTTAAATTTGCATATCTTATAGCCCTACTAAGGAATGCTATGGGTCTTTCATGATCGTCTCTTTTCTGCAATAAGATTGTTGCCATAGTGTGCTCTGAAGCAAATGAAAACAACATGAAATCTTGAGTATAGTCCGGGCTTACTAGAACTGGAGTTGAAGAAAGGGCCAATTTGACCAAGTTGAAATATTTTACACCCTCCTCAGTCCATTTCACCTGGCTGTCCTTCTTAAGCATGTTGGTCATTTCTTTTAAGTGTTCAGCAAGATTAGGCACAAAGCGACGCAGAAAATTCATCTTACCATTGAATGATTGTATCTCTTTCTTGTTCCTGGGTAGATAGATTTGCTAAATTGATTGCACATGTGTTGGATCAATACGAATGCCATCCTTTGAGATAATGTGCCCAAGTAATTTTCCTTCCTCCATGGCGAACAATCTCTTCGGAGGATTCAGCGATAAACCATATTTTTTGCACTTTTGAAAGACAGTTTTTAGATGGTGCATGTGTTCTTCATCAGATTTGGAAAACACTGTCAAATCATCCTGATACACCACCAAAAGCACATCCTTCTCATTTGTAAAAGCCAAGTCCATTGCTCGTTGAAAGGTGGCACTTGCATTTTTTGAACCGAAAGGAGTTTTGGCATAATGAAAGGTTCCCCATGGAGTGGCGAACGCTGTTTTTTCTCTATCATGTTCATGGACAGAAATTTATTTATATCAGGAATAACCATCTAGCAGTGACATACGAGATGCCCCCACTACTCGCTAAAGTATATGGTCCATTTTGGGCAGTGGACAATTGTCCTTCAATGAGACTTTATTGAGGTGTCTGAAATTGATGCACAAGCGGATCTCACCTATCTTCTTGTGTATGGGCATCAAGTTGGAGATCCAATCTGAAAATTTGATGGGCACGGTGATACCTGACTTGTACAACATGTTTACTTCCTTTTCGACAGATGGCAGCAACTTTGGATTTATCCTTCTCAGCTTTTGTCTAAATGGTTTTTGATTGGGCTTGATGGGTATCATGTGCTGAATGACATTGGTATCATAGGGCTTTAAATAAGAATAATCCAAAGCAAACAAATATGCAAATGAAGCCATCAAACTAATGTATTTGTGCTTGATTTTTAGTGGTAATTCTTTAGACAATTTTACCATCTTAGGATTGGCAGTTGTTCTGATGTTAACCTCTTCTACGCCCTTCTCTATTGGCTGCAGTGTTGGCTTGAGGGCTACATCATCTTGATCAAAAATTTCTTCTAGAGGTATCAAGCCTTTAGGAATAATGTTATTTTTCAGCTGCAACATGTCCATTTCATTGATCTGCACTTCATCTTTTCCATTCCCTTTGCCATCGTCATTTTATATAAATTGAGGTTTCTTTGAACTTGCCTTTGTTTTGCAGAAATTCTTTAATCTCCTCATCATCTTGAAATACTTGCCAATATCTCTAATTGTCTAGAATGGTTGGATGGTGCTTGACATGGATTTCAAATTTATTGCTAGAGTTCATGGGGATCTTCAAACTACTTGTTGCCTTAGCAAGAGCATCAGCAATACTACTTTGTATACGGGGCACACATGTCAAGGTGTATTCTAAAAATAATTTTAAGATATCTAAAACTGCATTATGGTAGGCCTACATCCTAGGATGCTTTGCTTGATACTCGCTTCTGACGTGCTTTATTACCAATTTGGAGTCGCCATATACCAAAATCCTTTTAGCATTCATCTTTCTAAGAATCTTCAGGCCAGTAATTAGAGCTTCATACTCTGCTTCATTGTTTGAACACTCAAAGGCCAACTTGTAAGAGAAAACCCTCACGTTACTAGGCACTTTGTTTGGGGCGGATAAAGGACTACATACCCAAATTCCAATTCCAGCGCCATCATTACCTACTGCTCCATCAAAATCCATGGTCCATAAGCCTTCTTCCTCTTCTTGTAAGTGTTGGAAATCTATTTGATGTGCCTTGACTACTTGTTGTCCATTGCTTTCAGCTAATTGCCCAATGTTTTTATGCTTTTCTTGTTCTTCTCTCTTCAAAATTTCTTTGAAATTTTCCGTTGTTTTGGGATGTCATCTGCTTCTACTATCTGACTATCTATATCATTTAAACTATCTGAAAACAAAATAAAAGACTATAAATATGTATGTACATAGTTAATTGGATGACTTATAGGTTTCTCCTTGATTGTGATCATATATTTCATTTTCTGTTCCCGATACAATTTCCTCATTTGTCCAAACACCGGGATTGTTGCATAGGAGAAATCTAGTTGTAGTGTCCCTTTCAATTTCGCTACCCAAGACCTGGAAAGAAGCATGCCAAACCTTGGAGGAATATCTGCTACCACCACATCCATCAAAACATTTTTCATGGGAAGCTGATCCAAACTCACAACTAAGCCTTTGATGATTCCTATACATCTCATTCTGCTAGAATCAAATGAATAGAGATCGTGGTACTGTTGGGTGATGTCCAGACCGATCTTATCCATAATAGCTTTGGGCATGAGATTGTGAGAAGCTCTGGAATCGAACATGGCATTATGTAACACAAAATCATGCAGTCTTAAACCGATGTAAAACGGTGGCACATCACTATCAGGAGACTAACCATTTGATGCCAGTCCAAAAATCATTTCAGGTTGATCATCTTCTACATTTACCATGTCGGACATTGGGTCCAAATTCAACATTTTAGATATATGTCCTCTATAACTGCTATTTTTCATTATTTCAATCAAGGGGATGGATATCTTTAACTTAGAAATCTCGTTCTCTAAGCTAAAAGCAAGAGTATTTTCTACCTCTTTGACTGGGATTTCTTTCCTTTCCTTTTCCATTGATGCAGTTTGCTATTGTGATTGTTCTGCTGATTTTGATTTGCTGCTCTCTAGACCAACCGCCTCTTTTCCTTTTCTTTGTGTAGTTGCTGAATCATTCTTTGCGTCTTCACCCTCCTTCTTTTTCGGAATTGGCTTGGTTGGCACATCTTTGTTTCTGAGAGAATATTGCTGCTGTTGTGCGGACAGAGCATTCATATACCCTGTTTGATATTCTTCTGATTCTTCTTCCAAAACAGTATCGCTAGCTAAAATTAAATCTACATCTTTGTGTGTAGTTGAGCTCACTACATACTCCTCTTGTTCGGTAACGTAAGTAGGCAGCTCATCTGGAGTAAAAAGGTGGTTTTCTTCACCTATTACATTTCCATCCTCATCTGTATCCGGTCCATGTACAAAATTTTGTTGCAAAGGTGTTTGTACCGGTTGTTGTGATGTCTGCTCTTGGGGTCGCTGATCTCTCTGTCTTATTGTATATTGTGGTTGCTGCTGGCCACGGAAGTTAGGATTTCTAACTTGTGGCTCAGGTTTATCGAGCTTCACCCTTTGAAGCATTTGCTCTACTTTTTTGAGTAGTTGATCCATTGAGGAAGACTCTTCCTTAACAATGACTTTCTTTTCTGCTTTCGCTCTAGCTCTTTTGGACAACAGATTTGCTTCAACGCTGACCGCAATTTTCTGCATATCTTCCATTGTGTCCGGTTCTCTTTCTCTTAATTGATAGGCCATGTCAGCATAAAAACCATATGGAAACTTCATCATAGCTAGTCTCGTAGGTGGCTTCATATGATATGGAATTTCGTTATAGACTGCATTAAATCTAACATAGTAATCTTGGACCGACTCACCAGCATTTCGTTTGATTTGTTCATATTCGGCCATAATTTGAAGGGGATTCTTTTTCACTTCCCACCGGCTCAAAATGTCTCTGTATCTCAGCCAAGGTAGCGATACATGCTGCCACAAACCTCTGAACCATTTCCTCACTTCACCTGCAAATGTCTGCACAAGGAGTCTCATCGCCACATTCTCCTCATCGATCTTGTGCAATTCATAGAAGTCTGCCATTTTGTCTACATGTTGCTGAGCAGTAATGTTGTTTGGAGTGCCATCAAAAAACAGGATTTTGCTTTGATAATCTAAGGGCATATCATCTAGAACTTGGGGCAGAATAAGGGGTGTGGAATGGGAAACCATCACTCTCGGTGGATTTGACCTTGGAGGTGTTGGAGGAGTGTGCACAGTTTGCAAGAGACTAGCAATTGGAGTTTGGAGCTGTGCCACAATATAATTATCGATTGATCAGTTTGCTCTTTCTGTTTCTAAGTCTACAAGAAATTGCAGATTGGGGACAGTATAGTCAACAGCCCTTTCGGACACAGACTCAAACAATGATATTTCGAACCGCTCATCAAACTCAAGCTCTTCAAGGTACTCAACAATGTCGGGACATGAATGGGATTTGAACATGGGAGTTATGGTGCTTCCTTGACGAAGGAGTCTTGGAATCAAATTGAGATTTTCATAGATGTGAGGAGGATATATCGTTTGGAAGCCAGTGTGCTATTGAGAAAAGTCACAGGACACAACCAATTTACTCAGCCTATCCAATCCTAAGCTTATAATCTGGAAGCTTAGAATTATTATGACACAAGGGGATTTGATTTCAGTTTGATTACCTTCCCCAGTAGAGTCGCCACTATGTTATCACCTAAATCTGCCCTAGGCTGAAGGAAGGCAAAAATTAGGGTAACCACAAACCACGCTCAGTCTGGTAGCTAGCCCTACCAGAATAGGAGAGGGCTCTCTCCGAGTCATGCTCAATGAAGAGATAATTGAAATCAGTCTGAGATGACTTACAATGAAATATTTACATTAGATTAGTAAGTGAATAGGGATTTGGGAAACAATTGTCATGAATGACTGAGCTTCTGGGATGGTATGGGACCAATGATTAGCTAAGAATAGAGAATTTAATATGAAGACACAGATTATTTCGTGAGGCAAGGCAGGTGGAAAATGTAGCAATTTTAGTTTGAGGTAACGCAAAATGCAAAGATTGCTGAAGAAAGTGAAAAGGGCATAGCTACATGAATCCTTTTCAATAGAAGAAGAACACTGAACATGAAATTTTCCCACATGCAGAGCAATAAAATTGAATTCTACCTAATCTCACTCAGAAAATTTCACTGGAAATGAACATGAATTGAATTATGAAACATAATGAAATACATATGAAAACATAAGAAACACATTTGCTACGCTCACAACCACAAGAATCTCATGAAACAGAGCCGTTACCTTTCATTAATTCTCTGTCAAAAATACACAGTGAAGAAATAGAATTTCTTTCCCATAGTCTCCCAGAATTTACAAGCCATCCAACCCTTTGCAAATAGCTTGCATACAATATATAGAATGTTTAGGGAAGAGATAGAATGCCCAAGGGTTGGGGAGTTACTCGAATCATTAGAAAATGGAGATGAAGAGCCAACCATCGGCTGTAGGTGCAGCATTACAAACATGACATTTGGCCTTGGTGACCCATCACCTTCCTTCGCCACTTGGATAGAAGCAAATTTGGAGAAAAAAAACTTTAAATGCTGCCTTTGGTGCCAAAAAAACAAAGTGTAGAGGAGTGGTCCCACTTGGAGAATTCGCGAACCGAAATTTCGCGAAATGGGAGAAAATTGGCAATTTTTCATCTATGCGTCGCGCCAATTTTTCTGTGCGTTGCGCTACTTTGAGGCATGTTTTGTGGCACTTGTAGGTGTCCAAAATGTGCCCAAGTGGGCTTGTTGGAAAGCCTGTTTTGTCTACTTTCTAGCCCAACTGCAATTTTTTAATTTGGTGCTCATTTTCCCTCGAAATCTCCATTCTCCCAAGAATTCTTTCTGTGTGTCAAAAAAGTTGTAGAGAGGCCATATTTTGGGTTTTTTTTTACCTCTAGGAGGCTCAGATCATGCCCAAATTTCTTGCTCGAACACTAGTAGTCGTGATTTTCCATGCTGAATCCAAAACTACAAGCCATTCCTCATTTGGAGCTGTAGAATTTCAACGTCGGGCCAGTGGCACGACGCACAGGGAGAAAATCCTTGTCTTTTGCCCAAAAATTTCCATGTGACCAAAATTCCCCAAATTTCTTGAAATTTGGGCTGGAGGTTCTCTATGGAGTGCCATGCTGAGCCAAGGAATCCTCAGCCAAGATTCTAAGCCTATATTTCTCTTTTTCCTCCTTTTCCCTCCTTGTTTCTTTCCTCAATTTTGCTTTTAAACTCTTTATTCGGGCCGTGGCGCTCATGTTTCATGCCCTGTAATGAAATGCCCTGTGTCTCAATAGAGCAAGGTCCTTTTTAGCCTTGTCTAACAGCCTCTCCAAATGCATGTTGACCATCTCAAGGTTGGCCTCCCTATCCTCATTTATTTCTTGCTCCAAAGATGTGAGCTCAACCCTTCTTCTTTGAGTAGCTTGGCGATGCTCTCGAATATTTTGTAGCTCCATGATTTCCTGTTGGTCCTCAAGCTACTTGTTACTCTGCTATAGGTACCTCATGTTCCACTTGGCCCTCTCCAAGTCAAGGGATAAGGACTCAATCTCTGACTGATGTTCCTGGATGACCTCTCTAAGATCTGCATTTGTTGGCTATGTATTGGTCTCATCATCGTGAAGGAGAACAAACTTGGTCTCTCATTCACCTGATGGCTCTCCTGAAGGCCCCTCATCATGCACTGGCTCCTTACCTCTGCCCTACTCCTGTGATGCTCATGTAGGAAGTGAGGCCCCTTCCACCCCGGGTGGAGATAACACTCACTTTGTTGTTGCAAACAAAGGTCTACTGCCCTTCTGGTAGGTGATGTATACTGGCATGGTAGTAGTCTCATGGCGCTCATACTGATGTGAAGGACCACCTACCTCATGCTCTACCTCTGATACTACCTGCGGAGTGCTGAAAAAGTCATGGGAGATGAAGTCCTGCCAAGCAGTACCTTTTAATCCCAACTGATGGTGCACCAAAATCTGGATAAGAGCAAAATGATAAACAATGTTTAGCTGTTGTTGAGGGGTCTTGCGCTCCATGAAGTTTTTCATCTTCTCTGTGTTACTGCAAATGAAAAACGGGAGGTTCATCATCCACACCCTGGTAAAGTACATGAGAAACCTGATGTGATAGGCATAAAGGTGAGAAAACCTCCCCTCACAACTGAAATACTTCATGATCAATTTCATGAGCGGAGCATACTCATCTCTCAAAAATCTGAATGGAAAAACTCTGGTGAGTTGGTTCAAACAGTTGGCCTCAATGTAAGGCTCACAATGATACCTCTCCACCTTCTTCTTCTTATGGCACTATTCTCCAATGTTCGGTATGCCTGTTGCCACTGATATGGTTTCGGGTGTCAATGTGAAAGTGACCCCAGCCACGACAGACTAACCTCCATGTAGGTGAAGTGAAAAAATATGGGCCAACTAATGACGGACTCTGACATTTTCCACCCTTTGACAAAATTCATAACATGCTAAGTGCTGGAAACAAGACATAGCAAGGGGGCATGCCTGCAACTCAGTGAGGGTGTTTGGCTCATCCCTAAGATCTCTGCCACTCCGGTGATGTCTCTTGTGGGCCCTTTCTCCTGAAGCTGTGTCACTGTGGGTCTCCTCCTCATATTCTGATGAAACTTCTGATGCCATGACTACTGTTTTTTAAGCTGAATTTAGTCTACCCTTTGATTTTAATGAAGCTGGAGTTTTCTTTGATAATCTGCCACCAAGGGGACAATTAAAAAGGGAGCATTAGGATGGGGATAATATAATGGGGATAGGGGTTTATAGGAAAATTTTATTTAGGGATATACAAGGGTGTTGGGGTATTTTGATAGGGTAGGGTTTTGTGTTGTGGGCAAGGTATGGTTTGGGTTTTTTGAGCAATAGGAGGAGGAGGGGAAAGGGAGTATGATTTTAGTGGTGCTAGGGTAGTGATTATGGGAAAATGGCATAGGGCAATGAGTGATAGGGGTAGGGTAGGAAAAACACCTTGGCAGCAATATCACTGTAGCACAAACCCTAGGATCATGGTTTTCTTGATGTCTTCTTTTGTTTGCTTTATAAAAACTCTTGCATTTGATTTATAATCCTAAAACCATGTTATTCCTTTCAATTTAAATGCAAAAATGGAGGTAGGTTTCCTACCTTTCAATTTGATGAGCATCCACAAAACATTTTGAGCGAGTTGGGTGTTTTCTGGGCATTATACCCCTGTGCAATGTGCGCAATGCCCACTGCACCGCACTAGTGGCAAATTTACACAGTGGACAGGCTCTGTGTGCGCCGCGCCCAATGAGTGCGTTGCGCTCCTTTCTATGTGTGCCACGCAGTCTGAGATTACCCGAAATTGCTCCAAATTGCTTCAACTCTTCAACTCTTTGACCTTGCACCCTTCTTCCAACGCCTTGCTTGCACAATGAGCTTGTCTTATGGTGATTTTTGTGTATATAGGCTTGGAGGTCATTTTTTAAATTAACTTTTTCAAAAACCCACTTTTCTAATGTCTTGTTTCAACACTTTTTTCACCGACTTTAATACACCTTGATTTTCACTTTTTCTTGGAATTTTGGGCTCACACGACGAAATTTTTGACACTTTTCGAAGGGATTCCATGACAAAGCACTTTGGCCATGGAAACCATGACTGCACTTGAAGAAATCAATTGTCGACACTTTTTGAAAATTTTGTCACCAATAACACTGTTGGACATTTCTTCAAAACAGAGTTTTGAAGAACCGTCGATTTTTGTCAATAAGATGATGGAGGACTGCAGATCATTACTTTACAAGAGCATCACTCTGGCCTGCATGGCTTTACTGGGCATATTTCAAGGCCAAACTGATCAATTTCTAGACCTAATGACCAAAAATGACTTTTGTCCATTGAAGGACCAGACCTTGACTGTCATGGACCTTTTGATTATTTGACATAAAGACTTAAGCCAGCAGGAACCAAACAAGAGGGAAATGACTAGCATGACCTTTCCCATCAGATTATGGCATGCCCCTAGCGGAATGCAGTTTATTGAATGGAGCGGGACATCTAAAAATGAAATGCATAAAGAGTTTTGATCTCTGATGGAGGGCTGACGAGACCGACTCTAACAGGTTTATGAAGGAAATATTCTTTGTGTTTGTAAGTCCGAGTCAAGGTGTTGGTAGATAGATAGAGGCTCTACAACTGTGTGCGTAGAGGCCTGGCAGAGTCCATAGTTGTGTGTACAGACCCCTGTAGCAGAGTGCGCAGGGTGGATCTAGTTTTATTGAGGGAACATATTAATAAAGATAAGTTGTTTTCTAAAATATCAAGGATCTATTGTGTTCTAGTTTATGCATATGTTATCTGAGCTCATTTCTCTTTATAATTGTGTGCATTAGGTTTTCTTGTTAAATGTTTACTTAAATATTATAACAAGAAGATCAGATCTATAATAATTACCTTAATAAGAAAGTACACTTGCAGTCCGATAGTAGAACAGAAGTGGTGCAAGGCTACAAAACAGTTCGTTACCCCCCTCTAGACCACATCAAGACATCCCAAGGGTGGGGAAACCTGGTTCCAACACCCTCCCCTGCTACCTCGGGTGAGGCCTTAATCCACGCTCTGCGGGCTGTTACAGAAAGGGCCAGTAGCTGTGGGATTTGTTTGGCTAAAAATGCTTCCGAACCTGGGTCAGGGCCCAATAAGCCACCAGGAACCATCCTTCCCTGCAGAAATTGTGAAAACAAGCTCACCAGCATGTTGAGCTCAAGAATTGACCAAATTAGTCTCTTATGATTCCCTATAAAAATTGCACAATTCTCGAGGGGACCCAACCTTCCCTCTAGAAACTACGCAAATCCACCTAGAAGCCTCCTGGGCTCTAGATTTAGGCAGAGAAATAGGTAAATATTCCTCCAAAAAAATACACAATCTAACCTAGCACTACTTCTCAACCATGAAATTGTGCAATTTTGGGAGGCAGTCACCTGCTAACCCCAAAAATTTAACAATCCCTCTGGGATAGTTAGCCCAACTAAGCCCAGGAACTGCGCAAATTTTCATCATAGGCTCGAAGACCAATGCATGTGCCTTCAAGTTGACTAGTTCCCTCTAAGACTTAGAAAAACTTATTTTCATGCATGGACTTCTTTTGCCAAAGGATCATGCAAAGTCATCCCTAGATTTAGGGACTTGTATTTATCAGTTGGAGGTTACATGAAAAGCTAATTTTAGAGACGTCTCGCCAAGTGTCACTTTTTCATAGATATGTGGCATGCACATCATTACCTCAACCTTATCAAAAGCCGTCAATCAGACTCCGTAGAGTTCATTCCTCACATCGACCTTATAGCTTTGCCATTTGACATCACATCTAGTAGTCGTCGGCACATTCAACTCAGTTGTTTCGGGGTAAGCACGCTTTGCATGTCTTGCACTGTGTTTCAGTCACTTTTTGTGTTTCATCTTGTGTAAGTGTTCTCTACTTGATTTCAATGAGCACCTATTGTCATTTTTATTTATGTTAGCTTGTAGAAGCACCATTTCAGTTTTCGTTTGCATCTTGTTAGCCTCCTGTTGCAACAGGTGTTCATTTTTCATGATTGACAGTTTTACAAACCAAATATGTCATTCTTTGCATGCTGCAATGCTCCATATTTCTAGATGGCTAGAGGAGTATCCATGAGAGTGGGCTAGTCTAAGTGCCACTGCTGTATACCAATTTTGATCAGTTATCCATTTTTGAAGAGTTTCAGTTAGAGGGAAGGCCAAACAGCTTAATCTTGGCCTCCCCAGGTTTCAATTTCCTGTTGTAGAATATAGAGAATCATTATCTGTCCAAACAGTTTAATCTTGGCAGATTTGTAGATAGGTAGAGAAGCAAGGGTGCTCAACAGCTTAATCTGAGCCCCTGGATGAAATAAGTGTAGATGTAGATAGGAGAACAGAAAAAAGAAAAAGTTGAAAAGCTGGGTTTGCTAGTTCAAGTGCACCCAAACCAAAAAGAAGAAAAAATGCTAGGTAAGTAGGCTGGGTAAGTAGTTTTGTGGTTGCAGAATCAAGTTATGTGATCCAGGTCATGTTTTCAAGTGTCATATTTATTCAGATCACAGTTTTGAGGCATTTTTTCAGCTGGTTCAGATCAAGCAAGGCATGTCTAACTCCCCTTTCCTCTCATTCCCCAAGTCACTCATTAATTTCCCATAAAGAGGTCAAGATCTGCTTGATACCTCTTAGATTCATCATGTTCCATATCATTTGCCTTGGTTAAGATCTGCTTTACTCAAGGAATGTTCATACTCCCTCTATGAGTCATTTTCCCCCATTGATAGCCTAAGACATCATACTTAGCGCTTTTCTCATCATTGTCATATTAACTACTAACTTTATTATGTAGCTCCCTATCTATTTCCCCTTCCCCTACTAAAACTATGTACATAACTCGCTTATATACTTATCCCTTCCCCCCCGGTTGAAAAATAACCATATACATCCTTGGGAATTGCTAAGTTTACCTGAAACTTAGCAAGAACCCTCATTGCTCCCCTCTAACTATCTTCCAAATGCATGAGGACCCATTCCTTTGCACAATTCCCCCCCCATATATATGAAGACCCTCTTTTTGGCTTGGTTTCCACCTTCTCAATGTATAAAACCCCTCTTTTGGGCCAAAAACTCCCTTAAATCCATCAAATTTCCTCCTTGCTATACTTCGGACCCCTTCCGAAGCCCCAAAAACCTTTCAAAGGCCATAAAAACCCTTTTCCAAATCATAAAACCCACCTTTCCTAAAGTTTTCCCACCGCCGTATGATTAAATCAATTTAAAAATCGCACAGGTCCCGTCCCTTATCCCTCCGCCACCTTGTCCATTCTGCCAGCCGTTAGATCTGGAGCGCCCTAGATCTACGGTGGGCAAGTCTTCTCCCCCTCCGACCAGCCGATGGTTAGCGTCCGAGAGATGGGCGGTTTGCTCGTCGTACTCCTGCTACGCGTCGCCCTCTCGGCTGTGGCGGAGCCCCCTCCTCCCAAACCGCCTTCCGCACAAGGGTGGTGCAACATAAACTGGAAACCACCTTCTGCACCCTCAAGCCAGCGTGACGTCACCCTGCCACGTCACCTTGCCACGTCACCCTCCGTACTGGCTCCCACCTGCTGACATCACCGCAAAAAAGGCGCGAGAGGTGAAATCGCGATTTAGGATGCCTGGAATCAGTTTCTGAGGCAGTTTTTGATGCGCGATTAGCGCTCGCCTAGCGCTAATCGCGCATCGCTAAGAAAAAAGGGCCAAAATGGAAATCCCCTTTCCTGTGCAGTTTTGCAGGGGCCCTTTTGCCCGAATTGAGCCAGAAACTAGCCATTTAGCAGTTTTTGAGTGCCAGGAGAAGCAGATAAGGCCAAAACCAGTGTCAAAGAGTATCAGGATGCGGCAAAGACCATCAGTAAGGATTTTTTCAGTGGCTCGAAGTAGATTCAGCATTAAAGAGCCCCCCAGCAAAGTCAATAAAGCATTAAAAGCCATTAAAAGGTTTTCAAATCACAGTTAATACACATCAAAGTCACATGAGATCAGTGGATCAAAGCCCAAAGCACAGTTATTTCAGAAGCATTGCATCAAGCCACCAATGGAAGACATATTAACTCATTTTACGGCTACTTCCGGCGTAGCTCAGTAGATATTTTCTTGCATTTAATTCCAGTACGAGTTTAGGTTAAAAGAAACTTTTTCCGCAAACCTGTTTTAGGTCAGATGTAATAAATATTTTTGATGTCTTGTTCTATATAAACCACCCGAGTTCATTGTTTAAGGGTTGGTTGTTGGTCATTTAAGAAACGCACTCCAAGAGAGACTCGTTCTGTATTTGATATGTTTCATTTAATCAAAGATTGCTGAAAGCTTGGAGAATGGACTGTTGATGTATTGTTAATGGTTGCAATGAGTGAATGATGGAACTCTTGTGCTGTCATATGAATCAATAAGTGTTTCTTCCCTCTGTTATTTCAATTTCATATATGCTCAAGTCACAGAACGAAAGTCTGGTTTAGAATTTGCATAATTGCACTCTACACTCAGTTTCTGTGGTTTCTTAATGTTTTCTTCTTTGATTTAGGCATAAATATGGATTCCTTATGGCTCATATTTGCCCTATTTCACCTGTGAATGACTGTTGTTTAGGAATTCTTAGTTGCTCCTAGATAAGGCTCATTCATTTTCCCTCTGCTAACTTGTTTGAGAGATTCTCTGTTGCCTCCCATTCCTTAGCATTCAACCCATCTCCATCTAGCTTAAATGTTGTTTTCTGATGCAGCTACCTTGCACCTTATTCCTCTTGTGACCAAGAAAATGCACCAGCAGTCCTACTCCATGACTCGATGCCCAATGGTTTGAAACTTGCCTCACTATGCATTGCCTCTCTACTTGAAAGCTTCCCCTTTCCACCTTCCCACCAAAACACAGACAAAATCCATTGAACCCTATAACTAGCCTAAAATCATCATCAACAAAGATAAATCCTAAAGAGAGTGCCCCCTCTGACTACTGGTAGGCTAGGACCAGCAGTCCAAAGATTGGTCTGTGGTTACCTCGGCCGTATCCCTTAAGGAGTTTAGGGACAACCTGAGTGATAACATAATGGCGACTCCATTGTGGAAATCCTCAGTTAATCTCACAAATCAGGTATAAAACTCCACTGAGGAAGAATCTGACCTTCCAAAAGTTTCTTTCTATTCCATATATTCTTAGAAAAATCCCCAAAAAACAAGCTATAAGCTGGCTCCCAAGAAGAATTCACGTTATACAAGATCAAATCTAGACCCACATCCTCCAGTTGTTTTTGAGAATCCCAACTTAATCTCTAGAAGCCTTAACAAACAAAAACAAGAAGACTGTATTGCTCCTAGTCTTGAAACCGTTCAGCCTAGTTGTGTTCCAACCCCTGTCAAAGTGTTGTTTCGTTCAAACCCTACTTCCCCTAGTTCATCATCCACCCCTCCAAGCACCGGTTCCACACCTTCATTCACTTCACACACTACCACCACTACTCCTATTATCCCAGTTGTCCCAGTTGTTCCATTTATCCCTGTTGTTCCGCTTATCCCTGCAAATATGGCTAACAGATATGCACCTTTGCAATTGCCTGCTAATCCCGGGGCTATGCCTCAGGATTACCAGACTAAAATAACCTATTTTGATGGCACAAGTGCCTGCACAGCCCTTCAGCATACAAAGAAAATGCAGGATTACTTTGAAAGCTATGATATTGATGACGATAGTGTCAGAATGAAAATTTTTGTCCAAAGTTTGACAGGTGATGTCATAACTTGGTTTAGAGCACTCCCAGCTAATTCCATAGCAGACCCAGAAGCCTTGTACCAGTCCTTTATCAACAGATGGGAGAAAAAGAAAGACCCCTTACACATACTAGCCGAATATGATACGATTAAAAGAGGCCCTCAAGAGACTGTTTTAGACTATTGTGCAAGATTCAATAATGTCTATAATGCAATACCTCAGAACTTAAGACCTCCACCTAACCTAGCCTTGTATAAATTCCCTGATGGATTTGACCCAGACATGGCCTACCAGTTAAAGGAAAGAGCCCCTAACAGCCTTGCTGAGATGCAAAATTTGGCTGTCACTGTGGAGGAAAATTTAATTTCCAAAAGAAACAGAGCTAGAAATGAGAGAAGAACTACCTTCAAGGAAGAACCCTTAGCCTTAGAACAAAAGCTGGATGCTATTATTAATGGCATGCATAGGCTGGGAGATAGAGTAGAGAGTGTTGAGAGGAAATCATCTTGGGAAGGACAACAGCCAAATACCACTAGGAGCACAAATTTCAGAAAGAATCAAAACCCAAACGTTGGAAGGGCCAGTCCCGACCATGATATTAGGCCTCCTTTTCAAGAGAACTATACAGAAGCATCTCCCTCTAGTGAGCCAACAGAGGAGACTCACATGAACTTGTTAGATTTGAAGGGTGAGCAACAAATTTTTCTAACTCAAGAAGACCAAGATGACCATGAGATAAGTCAATTTCAGACTAAGTCCGGAGAGTCTTTTGATTTTAAGCAAGGATATGATTCCGCTGTTTATGAAGTTCACAAATAGTATAAGTGGAGAACTAGAACCATTGATATCCCTGCACCCAACAAACCAAAAGAGAATAAACAGTCCAACAGAATTAAAGGCAAAGTTATTGTAACAGAACCAGCTGATACAACAGTCCCAAACCCGCATCAACTAAATGTAGAGGACATAACAGTCATGCACCCTTCTATTGATCAGCTTCTGCCTCCTTTACCATCAGAAGAAAATACGAAAAGTAATCCTAAAGACCCTCCCAAAACAAAAATACCACAAACTGTTATTCACCAAAATACTGATAATCAAAAGGAAAACCCAGAAAATACACTTGAAAAAGAGAAATCTGCTACTGCTAACACAAAGATTTCACTGGAGAAACCATTTAACTTAGAAGCAGAGATTGGTAAACTTAAGATGTCCATTCCCCTCTCAAAACTCGCGAACATGATGTTTATAGGCAGCAAATCCAAAAATCACTTCAAATGCCAGAGGTCAAAGACGGTGTAAATGTTTTAGATGATACCCTTAAGCTGTTGTTTGGACCAGAAGTTAATGGAAAATCAACATATGGATCTGTTCTACCTTTTTATGTCAGTCTGCACATACATGACAAAATCTTTCATAATGCTATGTTTGACTCAGGTGCCTCACACAACCTTATGCCCAAAGCGGTAATGGAAAAATTAAACCTTGATATAACAAGACCCTACAAAGATCTATTCTCCTTTGATTCAAGTCAGGTCAAGTGTTTAGGCTTAATCAAAGACCTTTGTGTGTCTTTAGTCCAATATCCCAACAAGACAATCCTAATGGACGTAGTAGTTGCTGACATTCCAACAAAATATGGTATGCTTCTATCAAGATCATGGGGAGCAAAACTCCAAGGATCTCTTCAATTGGACCTCTCTTATGCCACTATATCTGTCTTTGGGCAACCAAAGAGACTGTACAGGGAAACACTGATGAAATATGTGGTAAGTAGTGAGGAAAAGCCCCAAAACTTCCCTTTATACTCAATCCATACTGATATGGATTCTTTTATTTTGTTCAATGATGATAGCTGGCCTTTAACTAATGACAAACCTCTAGCTTTAAAGCAGCAAGCACATATCAATCAAGAATCGGTTGCACACACTCAACAAATTGTCACAACAACCAATACAACTAGCTTGCAAGAAGAACTTTCCCAAATAGAACATTCAAATCTGCCCAATCCTAAAATAACTGAAACTCTTAATTCAAATCCCAAGCAAGAAATCACATGGTATTTATAGTTTGATGGTTCTGTTAATAAATTAGGAGCAGGGGCAGGTGTATGGATTCATAATTCTCATAACAACCATGCAGAAGGCCATGCCTACAGACTAAATTTCAGATGCACCAACAATATGGTAGAGTATGAGGCTCTCCTTTTAGGCCTCAAACTGCTCAAAGCTCTAGGGGCTACAAAAGTGTCCATCCTGGGTGACTCTGATTTAGTCATTCAACAAATGAAAGGTAACTTTGTTACTAATGACAATAGAATGAGAGCCTATAGGACTGCTGCCACTAATATACTTAATGCATTCACTAAATCCAATCTTGCCAAGATTTCAAGAGATCATAACATTCATGCGCACAACCTAGCCACTTTTGCTAGTACATGCAAGCTTCCATTCGAGCCAAATCACCATTTCACTGCAGAGGTAAAACATAGGTCTACTATCCCAAACAATGTTAAAGATTGGCAGGTGTTCGAAAATGATGCCCAGATTAACAATTTTCTCACTCTTGAGCATGATTTTTCAACTATAAACATTGACATGGATGTCATGGATGATCCCCTACAGCAAACAAATGAAAATTAGCATGCTGTAACAGCTGCTACAGCAAAACAAATCCTTCACCCAACCATCTTCGACAGTGCAAACATAGAATAGCTGAAACAAGCGCATTTGGAAGAAATAGCCAAAACAGAAGACGAGATCATTGATCTGAAGGATAACTTTCTCCCTACTGGCTTAACTCCCTTAGAGGATATGTTTGATGCCAATGATGTCCCTAAAAAGCCTAAAATGGAACCTTTGAATGTTGCCATAGAAGAACACAACATAGGGACAACAGAGAAGCCCAAAATGATCAAATTGTCCAAAAATCTGCCACCTGATCAAAAGCCAAAATATATAGATCTATTCAAAGAGTTTCAAGATGTATTTGCATGGAGTTATGAGGACTTGAAGTCCTATGACACCTCAGTGATTCAACATACCATTCCCTTAAAACCAAATCAAAAACCATTCAAGCAGAAACTTAGAAGGATTAACCCAATGCTTCTTCCCTTGATTGAGAAGGAAGTAAAGAAAATGTTTGAAGCAGGTATCATAGCACCCATCAGATTTTCTGAATGGGTATCCAACCTTGTTCCCACAAGAAAGAAATCAGGTGAGATCAGACTGTGTGTAGACCTAAGAAATTTAAACCAAGTCTCCCTAAAAGACCACTATCCTTTGCCCAAAATGGATCACATCCTGCAAAGAGTAGTGGGATCATCTAGAATCTCCTTACTATATGGATTTTCAGGTTTCAATCAAATACTTGTTCACCTGGATGACCAATACATGACAGCCTTTACCACACCGTGGGGAACATTTAAGTATGTTAAAATGCCTTTCAGACTAAAGAACACAGGGGCTACCTTTCAAAGGGCAATGGATATTGCATTTGCCAAGGAAATACATGATTTCCTAGTTGTCTACCTCGATGACCTCACCCCTTTCTCCAAATCAGATCAAGAGCACCTCAAACACTTAAGGCAAATATTCATGACATGTAGGAAATATGGCATTTCCTTAAATCCCAAGAAGTCTCTGTTTGGCCTTGAGGAAGGTAAATTATTAGGCCACATCATTTCAAAAGACGGTATCAGAATTGATCTGGAAAGGATCCAAGCCATTCTCCAAATACCCTATCCAAGAAACATAAAAGAGCTGCAGGCATTCCTTGGAAAGATCAATTTCCTAAGGAGATTTATCCCAAATCTAGCTGAGCTGATAAGACTATTAAGTAACATGTTAAAAAAAGATGCCAAGGTAAAATGGTCTCTTGAGACCAAGCAAGAATTTGAGAGTATCAAAGCTGCCTTGACTCAAACGCCTGTCCTCACAAGTCCATAATTTGACAAAGATTTTATCATTTTTTCGTTTGCATCTGAGCACACCATAGCTGTTGTTCTTTTGCAAAAAGATGATCAAGGAAATGAAAAACCAATTGCATTTTTCAGCCGAGCCTTAAGAGATGCACCATTGAAATACCAAATCATGGAAAAACAGGCCTATGCCCTGGTTAAGGCCATTAAAGACTTCAGAGTTTATATTCTATACTCCCATGTGATTGCCTATGTCCCAAACTCTGTTGTAAAAGACATATTAACTCAAGAGGGACTTGAAGGCAAAAGAGGCAAGTGGATTGCCAGCATTCTTGAATATTACATAGAAATAAAACCCACCAAGCTGATAAAGGGATAAGGTTTAGCCAAACTCATGTCCGAAACAAATTTTCAGGCCTTAGATATTAACCAACTGGACAATGAACAGGAGCTGGCGACTCCACAGATCAGTGAAACCTTTTTGCAATCCCCATGGTATGCTGATATTTGCTTTGTATTGTTAAACATGTGTGCTCCCCCAGGATTGTCCAGAACCAAGAAAAGATTTTTGAAAATGAAAGCTTCAAAGTTTTGTGTCTTAGACGATGCCTTATTTTGGAAAAATCATGAAGGCATACTACTCAATTGTTTGACTATGAATGAAACTAACAGTACCATAGAAGAATTCCATGCTGGAGACTGCAGATGACATTTATATTGGAAGTCAACTACTGACAAGATTTTGAGGGCTGGTTACTATTGGCCTTCTCTCTTTGCAGATGTCAAGAATTTTTCTGTTTCATGTCACAAATGCCAAATCTTTGAAGGAAAAAGAAATCTTTTGCCTTTGCCGCTTAAGCCCATCTCAACCGAAAAACCTTTTCAACAATGGGGTCTTGACTTCATTGGAGAAATCCATCCTTCTTCTTCAGGCCAACACAAGTGGATTTTAACAGCCACCGACTACTTCACCAAGTGGATTGAAGCCATCCCATGTAGGCAAGCCAATGACTCCACCATCATCCAATTTTTTGAGTCCAATATCCTTTCTAGATTTGGCTGCCTTGAGAAAATCATCACTGAAAACGCCGCTACTTTCAAGTCCAAAAATATGATCAATTTCTGCCATAAATTCCACGTTACCTCGGGCCACTCCACAGCCTATTACCCTCAAGGCAATGGCTTGGCCGAGTCATCCAACAAAAGCCTCATCAACATCATAAAGAAAATGCTGGAAGAAAACAAAAAGGACTGGCATAAAAGGCTCACAAGTGCGCTGTTGGCAGACAGACTTTCCACCAAGAGATCCATTGGTATGAGCCCCTATGAGCTAGTATATGGCATGGAGGATAGATTTCCCTCATCATTGGGAATTCCTACTATCAAGCTGTTGCAAGAAATTCAGGCTGAACCAAATGAAATTCAACGAAGACTCAACCAGACCCTCCATCTTCAGCAGACCAGAGAGCAAGTGTATGACAGAGCTCAAATTTTGCAAGAGAAGCTCAAAAAGATGTTTGATAAGAGAGCTAAAGCTGAAGATTTCTACGTTGGCAACAAAGTTCTAAGGTGGGATTCATGAAGAGAAGACAAGGGAAAACATGAAAAATTTGACTTTCTATGGAAAGGTCCATTTTTTATCAGAGCTGTGCAAGGAAATAACACATATTTTCTCAAGTCTACAGATGGCAGCACAGCTGAAGAAGGCCCTATAAATGGCCGAATGTTAAAGCATACCTTGATCCAGTTTTTTGAGAATTAACATCCCTGTGTATACCAATATACAAGTGATTGTATATATCAGAAGTTTTCTTTTTATGTCTGAATAAGCAATCCGATTGCTCCAGTTTTGTATCCAGTTTTTGTTCCCCGATGTCGTGTTTATTTCAAAAACAGGTTCTCACGAAGAAGTAAATTTGATGACAGAGCACGCAGAAGAAAGCAGGCGGTGCTGCTGTTGGGTAAAAATTAAATTTTGAGAATGTTGTTTCAGGTTTCAGAGGTTTCAAATCATTTTTATAGAAAAGTCCTAGTCTACAACAACAATAGAAGATCAAGGCAGTCTGACCTGCTATTCTTGGCTTTTCACAAGGAGAAGCCATCCCCAAGTGGAGCCACTATTAGCCTCCTATTGCAACAGGTGTTCATTTTTCATGATTGACAGTTTTACAAGCCAAATATGTCATTCTTTGCATGCTGCAATGCTCCATATTTCCAAATGGCCAGAGGAGTATCCATGAGAGTGGGCTAGTCTAGGTGCCACTGCTATATACCAATTTTGATCAGTTATCCATTTTTGAAGAGTTTCAGATAGAGGGAAGGCCAAACAGCTTAATCTTGGCCTGCCCAGGTTTCAATTTCCTGTTCTAGAATATACAGAATCATTATCTGTCCAAACAGTTTAATCTTGGTAGATTTGTAGATAGGTAGAGAAGCAAGGGTGCTCAACAGCTTAATCTGAGCCCCTGGATGAAATAAGTGTAGATGTAGATAGGAGAACAAAAAAAAGAAAAAGTTGAAAAGCTGGGTTTGCTAGTTCAAGTGCACCCAAACCAAAAAGAAGTAAAAAATGCTAGGTAAGTAGGCTGGGTAAGTAGTTTTGTGGTTGCAGAATCAAGTTATGTGATCCAGGTCATGTTTTCAAGTGTCATATTTATTCAGATCACAGTTTTGAGTCATTTTTGCAGCTGGTTCAGATCAAGCGAGGCATGTCTAAGTCTCCTTTCCTCTCATTCCCCAAGTCACTCATTAATTTTCCCTAAAGAGGTCAAGATCTGCTTGATACCTCTTAGATTCATCATGTTCCATATCATTTTCCTTGGTTAAGATCTACTTTACTCAAGGAATGTTTATACTCCCTCTATGAGTCATTTTCCCCCATTGATAGCCTCAGACATCATACTTAGCGCTTTTCTCATCATTGTCATATTAACTACTAACTTTATTATGTAGCTCAATATCTATTTCCCCTTCCCCTACTAAAACTATGTGCATAACTCCCCTATATACTTATCCCTTCCCCCCGGTTGAAAAATAACCATATACATCCTTGGGAATTGCTAAGTTTACCTGAAACTTAGCAAGAACCCTCATTGCCCCCCTCTAACTATGTTCCAAATGCATAAGGATCCATTCCTTTGCACAATTTCCCCCCCATATATATAAAGGCCCTCTTTTTGGCTTGGTTTCCACCTTCTCAATGTATAAAACCCCTCTTTTGGGCCAAAAACTCCCTCAAATCCATCAAATTTCCTCCTTGCTATACTTCGGACCCCTTCTGAAGCCCCAAAAACCTTTCAAAGGCCATAAAAACCCTTTGCCAAATCATAAAACCCACCTCTCCTAATGTTTTCCCCCCGCCGTATGATTAAATAAATTTAAAAACCGCGTGGGCCCCGTCCCTTATCCCTCTGCCACCTTGTCCGTTCCGCCAGCCGTTAGATCTTGAACGCCTTAGATGTACAGTGGGCGGGTCTTCTCCCCCTCCAACCTGTCGATGGTTAGCATCCGGGAGATGGGCGGTTTTCCTGTCCTACTCCTGCCACTCGTCGCCCTCTCGGTTGTGGCAGAGCCCCCTCCTCCCAAACTGCCTTCCGCACAAGGGTGGTGCGACATAAATCGGAAACCACCTTCTGTACCCTCAAGCCAGCGTGACGTCACCCTGCCACGTCACCCTACCATGTCACCCTGCCACGACTCCCTACCATGTCACCCTCCATACTAGGTCCCACCTCCTGATGTCATGCTGACGTAACCACAAAAATGGCGTGAGAGGTAAAATCGCGATTTAGGATGCCCGGAATCAGTTTCTGAGGAAATCCCCTTTCCTGTGCAGTTTTGCAACGACCCTTTCGGCCGAATTGAGCCAGAAACCAACCATTTAGCAGTTTTTGAGTGCTAGGAGAAGCAAATAAGGCCAAAACCAGTGTCAAAGAGTATCAGGATGCGGCAAAGAGTATCAGTAAGGATTTTTTCAGCGGCTCGAAGCAGATTCAGCATTAAAGAGCCCCCCAGCAAAGTCAATAAAGCATTAAAAGCCATTTAAAGGTTTTCAAATCACAGTTAATACACATCAAAGTCACATGAGATCAGTGGATCAAAGCCCAAAGCACAGTTACTGCAGAAGCATTGCATCAAGCCACCAATGGAAGACATATTAACTCATTTTGCGGCTGCTTCCGGCGCAGCTCAGTAGATATTTTCTTGCATTTAATTCCAGTACGAGTTTAGGTTAAAAGAAACTTTTTTCGTGGACCTGTTTTAGGTCAAATGTAATAAATATTTTTGATGTCTTGTTCTATATAAACCACCTAAGTTCATTGTTTAAGGGTTGGTTGTTGGTCATTTGGGAAACGCACTCCAAGAGAGACTCGCTCTGTATCCGATATGTTTCATTTAATCAAAGATTGCTGAAAGCTTGGAGAATGGACTGTTGATGTATTGTTAATGGTTGCAATGAGTGAATGATGGAATTCTTGTGTTGTCATATGAATCAATAAGTGTTTCTTCCCTCTGTTATTTCAATTTCATATATGCTCAAGTCACAGAACGAAAGTCTGGTTTAGAATTTGCATAATTTCACTCTACACTCAGTTTCTGTGGTTTCTTAGTGTTTTCTTCTTTGATTTAGGCATAAATATGGATTCCTTATGGCTCATATTTGCCCTATTTCACCTGTGAATGACTGTTGTTTATGAATTCTTAGTTGCTCCTAGATAGGGCTCGTTCATTTTCCCTCTGCTAACCTGTTTGAGAGATTCTCTGTTGCCTCTCATTCCTTAGCATTCAATCCATATCCATATAGCTTAAATGTTGTTTTCTGATGTAGCTACCTTGCTCCTTATTCCTCTTGTGACCAAGAAAACACACCAGTAGTCCTACTCCATGACTCGATGCCCAATGGTTTGAAACTTGCCTCACTATGCATTGCCTCTCTACTTGAAAGCTTCCCCTTTCAACCTTCCCACCAAAACACAAACAAAATCCATTGAACCCTATAACTAGCGTAAAATCATCATCAACAAAGATAAATCCTAAAGAGAGAGCCCTCTCTAGCTGTTGGTAGGCTAGGACCAGTAGTCCAAAGATTGGTCTGTGGTTACCTCGGCCGTATCCCTTAAGGAGTTTAGGGACAACCTGAGTGATAACACATCTCACTATTGTCACATACATGACACTATTTTTTCACAGACGGTCGTCATTGTGGTGAATCACTCCACACGCATGCATGTTCTCCCTGTTTTCGAAATCCTACACTTGTTGTTTGCATGCATGATCGTTCACTCTTGTTTACACTCTGTATCACTATGCTTTCCGACTTCTCATGTTTTCAGTCGCCCATTGGCGAGTCTAGGCTGCCTTAACCCAGACCATGCCTTGCCCGCTAACATTGTGCGTTTTTGGAAGTGAAGGCTCTACCTTCCCTCTAGAAATTATGCAATTCTAGCCCAATACTGACCTCCAAGCTTTCATTGCACAATTCTACGAGACAATGCCTTGCTAGTCCCAGAAATAGTGCATTGCAGCTTGCTAGTTTCCATGTCACTACTCACTAAAATTTCACATTGCATAGTTTTAGTCCTCAACATGCCATGCTAGACTATGAATTGTGTATTTTAAACTATTAGTTAGCCTTCCAAAAGCTCAAACTATGCCTTGTGTAGCTTTGGCAGTCAGTCTCGTAGCCTCCCATTGAAAATCATGCAATCTTTATGTACAATCACAGAGGTATGTTGCATGTCAGTCCTCCAGCTTGTTTTGGTTTTCAACTGAGATATTTATTGTAATGAGTGTTGTTATGTCTCCAGGTATCACATTTTTTCCTCTGCCTCTCAGCAGCACAGGTATAATGGCTTCCAGGAAAGTAGAGTCGATGATACCATTCAAAACACAAGTGGGGATGTAGTCGACCAAGTGTCTATGAACTTGCCTATCTATGAAGACAACAAGTTGTTCATGGAAAAGGATATCAATATGAGATGGAAGTGGCATCACAATGATTAGCACCATCAGAAACAACAAAAGGAAACACACCTGCACATGACGAATGTAAGAGGAAGGTCGTTGATAGTGCAGAGGCAGAACAAAGTTGCAAGTTCAAGAAGATCCACTTGTAATGAAAGTATCTTTGGAGATTGAGGCTATAAGGCAACAACGTGAACATAGGATCACACAAAGGAAGAGAGAGAAATAGAAAGGATTTACAGATG
This sequence comes from Pinus tabuliformis, assembly GCA_031772625.1. Lineage (NCBI taxonomy): Eukaryota > Viridiplantae > Streptophyta > Pinopsida > Pinales > Pinaceae > Pinus > Pinus tabuliformis. The sequence continues at coordinate 295,180,385 of CM062806.1, forward strand.
CTGAAGTGGCAACTCAAGGAAGAATAGGAGTTTCATAGACAACAAAAGGAGTTGCAGCGGGAATAGGCACAACAGGAGGTGCAACATGCATAGACTGATGGAACTGTGCCCATATAGGTTATGGACCCATCCAGCAGCTGGCATGGAGCAGACAGGGTGAGCATTGTTGTCGATCGCATGAAAGGGTATTAAGGAGAATGGATTTCATTATGCAGATGCATTTGATCCCACCAATTTGGCACACTCACCGAGGCAAAGACAAGAAGCAGGTTCGACTTGAACTAAACATGTATTTCAACAAGTTGATGCAGATGGTCACCAACACACACTTGGAGATAAACACATACACTATGCATCAGTATGTTACTCGCTCAACTGCACTCAACCTGATGATGCGCATGTTATTAGATGAGTTACACAAAGGAGCCATATCATTTTACCTAGATGCAACGGAGGAAAGAGTTCATTTTCAGGCAGATGTCACCACTGAGCACATGGAAACCATCACAGATGACCAAGCTTGGCGTCAATTGACCACCTCCGATCATCGAAGGCATGTCAAAGAGTTTGTCTCACCATAATTGTCTGCGTTTTAGTGATAGCTTGCATGGCTTGCTCAAGCCTATTTTCTCTCACATGGGTCCATGTGTAGATTGGATGTAACATCTTGTCAAGTGGAAGTTTAAGTCTCAATAGTTGAATGCAACAGTCATAGAGTAGTTGAAGAGTCATGAGGGTAGGTGAACAATATCAAAGGGGAATGTTAAGGGGAACCCCACCCTTTTCTATATATCGTACCTCATAACTCCTTGTAGAGGCTTTTGGTTAACCAAGCTTCCAATAGGAGTATATTAGAGAAAGCGTGGAGAGTATCGTAACGAGACTTGGCCTCTCCATAGTACAGAGCTAGTACATCTCTTTGGAGGAGCAGGCGCTAGTGACTGTAATGTTCTACTATCGGGGCTAGTGGTCAGTAATGGTTGTAATGTATGATTGGAACTTTCACTTCTTAATATAATGGAGCCAACATGTTTCATGCATATGTCACATTGTATTTCAACTATCCTTTTTACTCTAAATGATATATGTATATGTTTTCTTACGCATGTGTGTATAGACTCTTTCTCTCTATACATGTATGAATCTTACTAAAAAGTGTTGTTGGTTTAACCATCACTTTGGATTGTCAGCTTACCTGCCTTCGAGTTCATGATGCATCTTTGCTCGTGTGTTCCTTAGCCATGTGCTTTCACAGGTTTCCAAGGGGTGCACTCACATCACCCTCCATATGTTAGAACCATTCATGCACCTTCCTTGACTCGCTGCATATGTCACACCGTTGCTACCAACAGGAATATCTTACTTTCCTTTGCGTGCAACCATAGTCAAGGCAACACCATACGACCCACTGATGGGACTCTACACCAAACGGTCTAAGTTCTAGTTGCGACTTCTTACTGGGGAGATCTCCTAACATATTGGTGGGTCCAGCACCATCAACATTTTTGGTGCTAGAAGGAGGTCTAGATGACAAGCTATATCCTCTCATCCTATTTTGAACATTTTCACATCTATCATGGATTCTATCACACTCATCCCTCCACGATGTCTTTTGCATGCCTAACCTCTCAATATCACGGGGAATTGTTTTCATCTCTTGTTCGAATTCACGTATGATGGTGAAAGAAAAGTAGCCTAGCCTGAGTACTTAGAAGACTTCTATGCACTCCTTGATAATGAAGAAGAGTTCTATGCAGAAGAAGTCAGTCTGCTACTATCATACACACTTCACGAATCCCCACAACGGTGGTGCTGTAGTCTGCCTCCTGATAGCATGCACTCACTGGAGTAGTTATGTGATCTCATTGAATTTACTTTCCAAAATTTTGATCCAGAACCTCTTGACCAAAAACTGTTATAACAACGGAAGGCCCCACATGAATCGCCTTTGGATTTTTTGCAACGCTTTCATGATTTGCAGTTTGAAGCTATGAAAAGTCAAATGAAATTTCGATATATTTGGGATATATTCAAATAATATCTAAACAAATCAGTCATTCCCAAGAAGAAGTTAAAGATCAAGCCCCACATAGCATACTTTAGTGATGGAGCTGCGCAATCACGAACGTACATGCTCGCTGTCATAAGTGACTTTTTGTTGTCCCCTCATCAAACAGCTCCACCATCATAGAGTGATGTGGGAGAGCATGCACACACATATGTTCAACCGTCACATGCTCCCGACATCACTCCTTTTGATTTTCGCACAATATTGGTTGTGATTCCATTGGGTTATCACATGCATTTTGTACCTCAACCTCCGTCTTCATACTCGGATGATCCTCCGGATGACATTCTCTTGTGTTCTTTCATTCCAACTCTACACTTGTTGTAAACGAGGATCAAGCCATTGACGGAGTTCGTGTTGCACAACGAACATGCTCTGTCATTCATGAAGACTATGACTAGGATATTGAACATCCACCCATAGTAGAGGACCATCCCTCTCTGTCCGTACCTCCTCTATTTTTTTTTCTGACATCCTTGATGGTCTTGCCATCTTTGATTTTTCATGTGTATCTTCGTCCATGGATGCACATATAGTTGATCATTCGTAGGACACAACTTATGTCAAACCATCATATGAGAATGGAGAGGACTAGTTATTCATTGGACAACCACTTGATTATTCATTTACTTTTTCCTAAAATGCAAAGGGTGAACATCCTTGATTCTCATCTACCCCTCTGTGTCATTCATCAAATCATGAGGATGCCGACAAACATACTGAATTTTCTGATCTTGATTGTCATGATCTCTCTACTTCTTCATCCAATCATGATATTGATTCAATTGTTGTTAATCTGTCCAAGGCACTGGTCTACAATGATCTATCTATCGAAAAAGTCGAAACTCCACAAACTATTGAGGAACTTAAGCCCGAGATGATAGTTATGTTAGGCCCTCACTATCTTGAGGTTGGTCTCACTTCCGATCAAGAAATTGTTGAAACACCTGAGGCTCCTCATCACTCATTTTTATGCATTGAAGAACAATATCACACATATATTTCTCTTCCTACACTTTAACTACATGATCTCATCACTCATGCATTGGAGGAATCTTACACAACAAGCGCACTTGCGCAATGTAAGTGGTCTACCTTTCTCACATTTGCTTGCATGTCACAATCAAGAGAATGCATACACTTAACATATGCACACACTGTAGCACAACACCATGGAAATTCCATAAAGTGCATGTCATGCGCTTTCACTTACTTATGTTTTGCGAATGGTTTTAAGCTAAGTGTGTGTTTGTCTCCATTGCTATATCATTCTTGTTTACTGGTTCAGACAATTGTCTTGTTCGTGAGCCATGCCTTCACCAGCATGTGTCGACCAATGCACTGATGGTTGAATTGGAAGTATCACCTCATGTGAGCAGACCCATGCACCATTAGCTTAGGAGTAGGAGTAGTGTTTTCTTTTGGTTTGTGTGATTGCATGCATGTTTTCTTACTCGCTTTTCATGTTTGCTTGTTTTCCTTCTTGTTTTATTACTTGCTTTGCTTACGCATTTACTTCTTGCTTTTTCTTTGTTTTCTATTTTGTTTGCTTCTTTGCATTCATTGGTTAGTTTCACATGGATCATGTGTGACTATTGAATTAAGAGAGGAAAAGTACAAGAGGATTTATGTAGTTATCAATACTTGGTTATCTGTCATCATGCCTTTGTATGAAGAACTTGTTATCTACAATCCATGATACGCCAATGCAAAATGCGTACTATTCAAAGTGAGTGTTGGTGAAAATAGAAAAATTGTGCGCTAACTAGTGCCACCTACTATAGGGGGTTATTTTTGGGTTAATCCTTTTTAGCTTAGTCAAGTAGAGTAAGGTGAGGGGGGAAACCATAACAAGAACATCAAAGGTATATATAAACTACTTCTTTGAAGGAACAACCTCTTCTTCTCTCAATAAGTCAAGATCCCTCCTCTACCTATCAAATGAATAAGTGTTATGCACAGTTACAAAATATTAAAAAAAATAAAATGTGAAAAAAATTTAAAGAATTGAAAAATGAATGAGGTGAAAGGATAGAAAGGCTTCTTGCACATAGAGGTGATGCAAGTAACTCCGTCGGGACTAGGCTTGTTGGCAATGAAGCGATGCTTGTGTTCCTATGTGACTCCATTGCATTATTGTCTAGGCTTACTGGCAGTAGAGCAACACCAGAGATGATACTAAAACTCTAATGATCATATGACTTGTGCCCCAATAAACCCCTCATCCCCAATCAAAACAACTATGTTGACTTGGCTTCGAATATGTGTTGACCGACGAAGGGATTAGTAGATGTTACATCTTATAATCAAGAAGGTGTGGAATACAAACACAGAACTAAAGAATACTTCCAGAGGTTTTAGACCTTCTCTTTGCAAACAAGGTCCATTTATAGAGCTGGAGTTCTACTAGTGTGTCGCCAAGTGTTGTAGTCGCTACAAACACCCTCCAAAATTTTGCCTTAGCTTCATTTTGGAGCCTCCCTACCAATGATCCTTAGTATCATGTCTTGCATCATTAAGCATATAGGCTTCATTTGCTTCTCAGTGTCTTATTAGCTTTTGCATGTCAGTTTGTTTCACTCCCCTCACACGCTGTCTTTCCAGACTTATTCTTGTAGAAGCACCATTTCAGTTTTCTGAATCCTCCACTTGCTGTTTTCATGCATGATAATTCATTCTTGTTTACGCTCAGTGTCACCATGCATTTAGACTTCTCATGTTTTCAGTCACCTGGTCAATGAGTTTGGGCTGCCTTAGCCCAGACCTTGCCTTGCCCAACGAGCATTGCACATTTCTGGAAGTGAAGGCTCTGGCTTTCCTCCAGAAATTGTGCAAGTATGGCCCAAAACTAACCTCTAGGCTTGCATTGTGCAATTATGGGAGATTGACCCAAGAAACTGCGCAATGCAGTTTGTTAGTTTGCATGTCACTGCTGACTGAAATTGTGCATTGCGTAGTTTTAGTCCTCAGCAGGCCAATATGGAATGTGAATTACATAGTTCCAATAGTTAGTCAGCCTCTGAACAACCCGAACTATGTCTTTTTCATTTCTGGCAGTTATTCTCCCAACCTCTCGTTGAAAATCGCACAATATTCATGGACAGTCACACATGTATGTTGCATGTCAGTCCTCCAGTTTGTTTTGGTTTTCAACTAATGGATTGCTTGTCATGAGTGTTTTTGTGTCTCTAGGTATCACAGGTGTTTGTCTGCCTCTAAATAGCACAGGTACAATGGCTTCAATGAGAGAAAATTTTATGACACCGTTTAGAGTACAACTGAGGATGTAGTTGATCAAGTGTCTATGAACTTGCCTATCTATAAAGACATCAAGTTGTTTATGGACAAGGATATCAAGATTAAATGGTAGCAGCATCACAACGAGTAGCACCATCAGTAGTAGTAGAAGGTAGCACACCTGCATGTGACAAATGTGAGAAAGGTTGTTTACATCTTAGAGGTGGAACGTAGTTGCAAGTTCAAGTAGATCCACTTGTGATGAAAGCATATTTGGAGATTGAGGCTATGAGGCGACAACATGACTAAAGGGTCATGCGAAGGAAGAGAGATAAACAGAGAAGGAGTTACAGCTGTTGAAGCAACAACTCAAGGAAGAACATGAGTTACATAGACAACAGAAGGAGTTGTAGCAGGAACAGGCAGAGCAGGAGGCGCAACATGCACAGACTAATGAAACTATGCCCGTACAGGTTATGGACCCATCTAGAAGCTAGCATGGAGTAGACAAGGTGAGTAGTGTTTTCAATTGCATGCAAGGGTATTCAGGAGCATGGATGTCATTATGCGCATGCATGAAATCCCACCCATTTGGCACATTCACCAGGGCAAAGAGAAGAAGCAAGTTTTATTGGAGCTAAACATGTATTTTGACAAGTTGATGCACATGCTCACCAGCACACACTTGGAGATCAACAAAGACACTATGCAGCAATATGTTGCTGGTCTAGCTACACTCAGGATGATGATTTGCATGTTATCAGATGAGTTGGACAGAGAAGCAATATCAGTGTACCTAGATGCAACGGAGGCAAGAGTTAAATTTCATCTAGATGTCACCATTGAGGGCACAGACACCATCACGGATGACCAAGCTTCGCATCAGTTTTCCACCATCGATCATTGCAAGGATGTCAAAGAGTTGGTCTCACCATAATTGTTTGAGTGTTAGTGATAGCTTGTATGGATTGCTCAATCCTATTTTGTCTCACATGGGTACATGTGCATATTGGATGTAACATCTTGTCAAGTGGAAGTTCAAGTGTCGATAGTTGAATGTAGACATAGAATAGTTGAAGAGTCATGAGGGTAGGTGAACAATCACAAAGGGGAATGTTAAGGGTCACCCCGCCCTTTGATATATATATAGTACCTCATCACTCCTTGTAGAGGCTTTTGGCTAGCCAAGCTTTTGATAGGAGTATCTTAGAGAAAGCTTGGAGAGTATTATAATGAGCCTTTGCTTCTCCACAGTGAAAAGCTAGTACGTCTCTTTAGAGGAGTAGGTGGTAGTGACTATAATGTTCTATTATTGGAACTAGTGGTCAGTCATGGTTGTATTGTATGATTGGAACTTTCACTTCTTAATATAATAGAGCCAACATGTTTCGTGCATATGACATATTGTATTTCACCTATCTTGTTTAGTCTAAATGATATATGTATCTGTTTTCTTACGCATGTTTGTATAGACTCTTTCTATATATGTATTTATGAATATTACAGAAATGTTTTGTTTGTTTAACCATCAGTTTGGATTGTCAACTTACTTTCCTCTAGTTCGTGATGCATCTTTTCTCGTGTGTTCCCTTCTTAGCCATGTGTTTTCACAGGTTTCCAAGAGGTGCACTCACATCACCGTCCATGTGTTAGAGCCGTTCATGCACCTTTCCTGACTTGCTGCATATGTCGAGCCCTTGCTACTAACAGGGCTATCTTACTTGCCTCTGTGCGAAACCATAGTCAAGGCGATATTGTACGATCCACTCTTGGGACTCCTACACCTGTTAAGGTCTAGTTCGGACTTCTTATCAGTGAGATCCCTAACATGTTAGTGGGTCCATCACCCTCAATACCTCATAAAAGTACCCAAATAATTGGTAAGTCCGAACAACATTACCAACCATTCATATAAACCATTATTAGTTTTAAATGCTATTTTCCATTCATAACCTTCTCTGATTTTTATTTGATAATATGCACGTTTTAAATATACTTTAGAAAAATATGCAACACTACTTAGACAATCTATAAGATTATCAATACCGGGTAATGGAAACCGGTACCTGATTATGATTTTGATGATTTCTTGAGAATCTGTGCACAATCGCCATCCACCATCCTTCTTTTGAGTTAACATTGTTGGAACAACACATGAGCCTAGACTTTCTCTGATGATACATTTATCAAACAAATACTGCAATTGGTTTTTAATATCTTCATTCCCTTTTGGAGTCATTCTGCAATCCGCTTTGTTCGGAAGGTTAGCATCTAGAATTAGATCAATATGATGGATAATACTTCTAATGGGAGGCAATTAATTAGGTAAGTCATCTACTACAATATCGATAAATTCATTCAACATGTTTTTTTTTTTTTTTGAAGATCATTCAAATTTTACTTATGAGGACTACCTTTGGCTTACCGATTGAGGAAAAATTTATCTCCTCATGCTTCATTTCTTGAAGAAATTATTTCCCACTAAGTAACATTACCTTGGTTGGTCTTCTTTTGGTGCTTTGTCATTCTTCAAATGAAATAGTACATGCTTTTCACCATCCTTTTCAAAAGTATAGGTATTTCTACTTCCATCGTGCATTGATTTCTTGTCATATTTCCATGGCCTTCCAAGCAATATACGACATACATCCATAGGAATAACATCACAAAGAAATTTATCCTTATAACATCCTCTTTGAAATTTCACTTCACACTGTTCATTAACTAATATATGATGTCCTTTTTGCAACCATGAAACTTTGTAGGGAGTAGGATGTTTAGTTTTCTTTAAATTCAACTTTTCTACCATCTCCATGGATACTAAATTATCAATACTCCCACTATAAATAATTATTTTACAACATTTTCCTCCTGATTTACAAACATTTTTGAACAATGTTTTTCTTTGTGTGGGTTCCTTTACTTCTTTAACACACTTTAATAAAGTTCTTTTCATTATCAAAGATTCACCAGTTTCAGGTGCATTTTCATATGTAGAGGATTGTAAACTTTTTGTTTCCGTTTTTGTTATATGTGTTCTTTCTTGATTAGAAAAATCTTTATAGACATTCATTAGCCCTGTGACCAACTTTTAAACATATATAACATCTTACCACGAAAGATCAACCTCTCCCTCCTTCATATGGTCTTCGTCCTCTAAAGTCTCCTCTTGATGCTTCTATCTATTATGAACTATTGCCTTCTCCTCTTTGAATGGGAAATATTCCACTCGAATATTCTCTACTTGATTGTCCTTGACTTAATGATCCTCTACTTAATTGTCCTTTGCCTCTTATTGTGCTTCTTCCTCTTCCTCATTGACTCTACTTCCTTGCCATTTTTTCTTCAATTTTAAGGGCTATATGATAAGCTTCTTTAACAGTTTTTTGAGACAAAACATCCAAATCATCCTGTATTTCAAATTTTAGGCCATTAATGTACCTAGCTATTTTTTCTTCATTTTCTTCCATATGACGAGATCTTATACTCAATCTATAAAACTCCTCTATAAATTCTTTTACAGACATAAATTTCTACTTGATACTTTTCATTTGGCGAAAAATATTTAACTGATAATCTCAACAAAGAAATTTACCTTTGAGCTTGGCTACCATCCGATCTTAGCTAGTGATATTCCCTTTGCTTCTATTTCTTCGTTCAACTTGCACACTATCCCACCATAGTGTAGCATGTCGCTTCAGTCTGGTCACCGCAAACTTAACTTTCTTCTCATCAACTAGATTTTCATAATCAAAATATTTATCCATGGCACTGATCCAATCAATAAATTATTTAGTATTTAAATTTTCTTCATACATAGGCACATCCAATCTTGGCTTGGTGCTTATTCCTGTGATCATCTTGACCATCTTATCTTCTGGAGTTTCATCTTCACCTTCTTCTTTTAAGCTTTCTTCCACTTCATTGGTATCACCGATGTTAACATCTCTTTCATTAAGGGGATTTTGATGTCTAAAATTGGCCTCCTAAGGAAATTATAAAATAATAGTGGGAACAATAAAATAAGATTATATTACATCATCAAAATTTAGAAGGAAAAAAGGAAAAACTATTTTTTCAACTTATATTTTCAACTTATCTCCCAATGAGTTTACTCAAATTTTGAGTGCAAACACTCATTGGATGAAAAATTTGATTCGTCATCCAAGTATTACCCATGTTTCATACTTTCAATGGACCCTAATACACGAAAAATGAGAAATACGTGAAAAACATGATTGTAATCATGTTTTTTCGGGTATTTCTCATTTTTCATGTAGAAGGGTCCATTAATGCAATATGGGTACTCCTTGGATTAGGAATTAAATTTTTCATCCAATGAGTGCTCCTTCTCGAAATTTGAGTAAAACGTTAGAGAGATAATTTAAAAATATGAGTGGAAAAACTAGTTTTATTATTTTATTATTTTTTAATATTTTTACTTTTTTACTCCAAAAATGGTGAATCATCCCTCGTGGTTGAGATCATCATCTTGAATCCTATTGGTTCTTATAAATTTTATTTTCATTTTACATTTTTCTTAGGAGGCCCATTTTGGACCTCAAAAGTCTCCTAATGGACATGTTGTCTCCAATGCATCCAATCGCGTTCTAATATGTCTTACTTCATCAAGCATAAATTGATTTGTAGATGGTATTCCTTGACCAATTCCAACTCCTATGGCTCCTATAACTCCTATAAATCCATGGCCATCATGCTTGTAGAGGTAGTGTTTCTCTACTTTCAAAATCGATTCCCACCATGCTTACAGATTTGACAACTCTGTGCTTGGCACACCATGACTTGCCAGAATGAGCATAAATTGCACTATGATTTAATTCAATGATTACTGCATTCTAATGTTGCATTCAACAATTGTGCGTTTGCGAACTTCCCAACACCATTCCCACAGTCTGCGTTAGCCAGAACGAACCACATGTCATGCAAATCTAATATGCTTCATCAGGTCGTAAGCGTCAACAACAAGGTCTTATTAATCAGTCGAGCCGAGCTTCTTTGTAGTATAAAAAAATTTACTTATTTTCCCTTTCTCTGTTCTCTAACAATGTATGCAACAATGTTCAAATGGTGACTGTAATCATGTGCCAATGGTTACTGACTCAAACAACTATTCTCATATCTATTCTAATAGCTTGCTTTGATACCAAAATTGGTGCAGCGCTCAAAGACTTAACACAATAAAATATTTCATTTATTAAATCACACTCCAAAATCTTGAGCATTACAAACAATTACATGGCTATTTATTTAGAGGAAAGAATTCTCTCGAATATCTTCTAGAGAAACTTCCTCCTACATATTTGGATGAAGTTGAGAGCTATCCTCTAAACTTTAGGATTCTATCCTAATTTCCATATCTCCTAATTAATTCTAGAATGATTCACTAATTCTATAAAATCTTAAATTCCTTAATTAAATAATTACCTAAAAATTAAACATGAGATGCTCCTACATAATTTCTCTTAGAAAACATGAATAACATGTTACATAATTTGAGTTTATTTTAATTCATCAAAGTATTTTCCATCAATTTAAGTCTCTTAAAAATCCCTTCTTATATCACTTTGCTATATATGATAATTGTCAAAATCAATCATAATATAAAAAGTGAGAACATAAAGTTTTACATTAAAAGGAAAAAAAACGAACCCATGATAGCTATGAATACTTACCAACAGTGGATCTATGTTTCTAATCCAACTAAAGGGGATATTTTCATTCACCAAGAGTGAAGCAATATAAAGCTTCAAAGAGAATGATTATCACGCAAAATAGAAAAACCTTTCAATATTCAAATCCTAGACTTAGTTTTTATAATTTCATATGATGATTGAATTAGAAGGTTCTAACAAATACAAACAAATTCTTTATCTCACTCTTATTGCATAGAATTTTCATTCTCATCATTAGTAGTTGTTGGTACCATTGATACTTTATCAAGTATCTCAGTGATAGATCATAATTTAGAAGAAATTTATGAAAACTTAATTTTATTTTAAATTATTAATTAAACTTGATAGAGATGACTGTTTCTTTGAATGTGTCACAATTTGTTTCCAGGTTTACAACAAACCCCTTTTCATTTCTACATAGAAAAATGAATAAAAAAGGCTTTAAATAAAATTTCGCTTTTTTTGAAAGCTTAAGGCAGAGGTTGGGTTCAAAAAGGTTTTGTAAATAAAATTATCACCTCCCGATTACCTGAACTTTTGACCACCCAATTAGCAAGTCTGACCGAATGCCAATTTTTTTATAATAGTTCGCTCGACCACCCGACCGCCCCACTTCCCAACTTCTCGACTACCCAACCTAAAGACAATATCTGACTACAGTATAGTTGGGGTTGAGATAGAATAAGTAAATCATAAAATAAAAAAATACCCAACCTCCCTATTGTATGACCATTCGAATAAAATATTATTTTTCTTGATTTGAGTGTAATCCGTCTTTCTGATATAGATTTTCATTTTTTTTTGTTTCACATTCAATAGATTATTTGTTAAATAAATAATCAAGTTTCTAATTCTTTATTGATTCATGAAAAGAGAAATAGTTACCGTGCTTACATGAAATTAATGAACACGTGCAATTGCGATTTTCTTGTAATTCTAAACAAAATTTTAATATTTCAAAGTGTTCTACGTGCATGGTATTTTCTTAAGTCTTTCTCGATGAAAAATTGAATTAAGGAAACACAATACTAGTTTCAAAAAATCATGTGTAAGTAGGATGTTATTTTAGAAATTCATGAATACATTTTACAATTTTAAATAAGGAAAACTTATATATTTTATGTTACTATTCACAAGTCATAAAATGGGAAAAAAGGGAAATTTTCCACCATCAAAGCAACAAATGGGGCAAATTAGGGAAAATATTAAGGAGATGGATGATCCACTACGAGGGTAAGTCAACTTCAATGCATTTCTCATCTCAGATTCATCTTACAAAACACAAAAAGTAGGTACGATGATCTAAGAGGAGATATTTGATTTCTTGGAGCAAAGAGAATGGTTAAAAAACACAAGAGCTACTAAAAAAAGAACAATCATTTTGAAGTAATCAAGGTAATAAAGTTACATAAAGTTGCATCTAGGGCCATGGTTTCATGGATTTTCTCTCACGTTGATATTAAAACCCAAATAATATCATACCATAAAGAAATTCTCATAGCCTCCTCGAAAGCTGAAGTCTTATCGAACATGTAAAATGTCAATCCCATGGAAATCCACCTTAATGTTGAGTTCCTTAATAAGTTTTGAAGTATTGTCTTCATGAATTTTAACCAGAATTATGATATAGTTGTTATCACTCTGATAATTCCTTTGAACTAATAAGAATGAAAAACTATGGTAACCACAATCCGCTTTTGGAGATCGTGACGTAGCCTTCTTGATGCTCAGCGAGGGCTCTCTCTTTAAAATTTAAGTTTGTTTTAGTTAAAAAGTTTTAGGCTAGCTATGATTGTTCAAGGGGTTTTGATTTGTATTTAGATTGGGTGTTGGGATCTGCTTAGACAGATGGAAAATTGATGTCTTTTATACCATTGGGCTATGGAGTCAACTAATAAGGAAGCAAAACTAGATTAACTCATTAAAGGGGATGTTCCAAGGGCAAGATAACAGAGTGTATTTTAGATATTTGAGACAGAGGGGTGAAAAGGTTTCAATCAGGCTGAGAGAGTAGTTAAGGGTTCTCAAACATAGATAATGAATGAGGAAGGAAGGGGTAATCGAGATCAAAGGGAAGTTAATAATCCTTTAACCTGGATTATTCATGAAATCAATCTAAACGAAAGAGAAATTAAGAATTCTTTAATTTAAATATCAGAAGAAAACATTCAAATGCTTAACTATTAATATAGAGTGTGATTTAAACAAGTTTTGAAATATTATTTTAGTTATAAAATTTAGATTGAAACACATTTAAGATTATGAATAACTTTGAGAAAAATGATAATAACACATGAAAATAATTGTTTGAAATTCGCTCAGCACATGAATTCTTGGAAAAGTCTGATCTTTATTTATCAATCCATCTTGTTGGTTCATCAACTAATATAATAACCTTCTGGGCCTTCTTGATAAAATGGTCTATAGAAATGTCTAATAGAATCCACACTACATACTTCAAATTGTGAAGTATTGATACAAAAGTTTATTACAAAATATCTCAAACTTATTTTAGATTTAATCTAGGAAAGAAAAAATATCTTCTTGCAAGAAGATAGCGACATCTATTGAACTACTTCACGATGCCCCTTTTATTTTGGTGCTGCTGGCTTTTATGCTTTGATTTTTAGCCCTTTATGTTGCTTTGTTGTTTGATCTTTCACGTTGGAAGATTTATTTACTTTAGGCTTTCATCTAATACACTTTGACTCTCATACACTTTGACACTGATACACTTTGGCCCTGCTGATCTGTCTTCATCCTTTTACAATTTTGTTTTACTTTTACAGTACATTAACCTTTTTACTGCATATTTCTACAGTAAATCAACTCATTTCTCCCACGATTCAGCATAAAGTAATTAGATTTTTAGAATCCTCCTATATATTTCATCTACCTCAGTGTATTTGGCCAAAGTAGGCTTATTGATAAAAAAATGTTTTACCTCATGGTGGAGGTAAAAAAAAGTTTTCAAATGTCTGGTAGAGTACTTTTCCTATTGGCAACGCCTTCATTGATGATGTATTCACTTGATCCTTTGCTACCTCTCTGATTTTCTTGTTGTAATCCTCCTGTGTCATGAGCTTATCATTTATCACAAAGGGATTGGGTAATCCCTTCTCTCTCAACATTTGGAACTTAGCCATAAATCTATCTACTACTAGCTACATATTTTGACACTTATTCTCCAAGTTTTGCATTAAGTTCCTCTTGGAGAGGACCTTTCTACCCTCCAAAATTTTCTCTATTCTATCCTCTATTTCAAATTCCTAAAGCTCATACTTATTCTTGTTGTTAAGGAACTCGATAATTTTGGCATCCTCTTCTAGCATTTCTCCTAATTCTTATTTTACTTTTTGGATGGTCTCTGTAGCCATCTTTATTAAATCTATCTGCTAAAAAATCACCTGAAGAGATGGCCAAATATCATTGATAAAGTCAATGATATTTTCCCATAATAGTTCCTTAGACTTCCCAAGGGGTTCCTTTAGTGTTAGACCCTTTTCCATGGCTTCCAATCTCTCACTCATCCTGGCATCTTTTTTCACTTCTTCTTTATGCATGATTCTTGCAAGCTTGTAATCAGCTTCCAAGCTTGTCACTTTCTCTTTGAGCTTATTCATCTGTGTTGTCTGTATGGACATTTATTCCATAGCTTTACCCAACTTTGCTGCTTCTTCACCTGATGTACCTATAGTTGATGTAGATTCTATAGAAACTGGTTGTGTTGTGGCCATTGGAGCTGTGGAGCCAATGAAGCTGCCAATGTGGAAGGAATAGCCATGGCAACTACTTGGATGACATTCATAGAGCTAGTGCCAATATCAGTTTCCTTTAATTGGATTACACTATCCAATTCCTTTTCTATCTCCCACAACTGATCATTTAGTTTAAGGACTAAGTCTATCAACTCTTGATGTCTTGTGGCTTTCCTTCCTATGTCTGGGGATGCTGTAGTTGAGGTATCTTGAATTGCTTCTTGAGTGCTATAGTGTAATCATTCTTTTTCATTATTATTTGTTTAGTAGACTTGATATCCTTGGGGTCATGTACCAATTCAATTACTAAGTCTTCCAAAGACTTGATTCTGGTGTCATTGGCCTGTGAGGAGGCCTTTTCCAACAAATATTGGGCTGAAATGTTGTTGAATGAATTCTACAACTGATGGACAGCTATGGCGTTTCCTGTAAGGGTGGAGTAAACCATTTATATAGCCTATTTGTGAAATTTAATTTGGTCAATGGGATGAATATCCCTTGCCAATACCTCAAAATTGATCTTCATGAAATCTGTTGATGTCCTTTGTTGTTGTACAATTGGCTTTATGAAGGACATTTGCATGTTTCCTTCCTTGATGTCATAACCTGACATCAACCTAGTTTGATTGGTGGGTGTAACTTTGAGATACTATGCATAAGACTGTGCCTTTAGTTTCTCATTTCTCATTTTGATTTCATTGAACCTGTCCTTAATGTCCCTATCTCTATTAGTAGGTTTATTAAATGAGGAGACTTCTACACTGAGCTTCCTTTCCAACATTTGAGTTTGTGAAGTAGATGGCTCTTGTGTTTCCCCTGATCGAGTTGTGCCCTTGCTCATGTCTAACTTCGTATTTGTTATTTTTACTGAGCCTTTTGTGTCTTCGAGTTTTGAAACAGGATTGAGCCTTGGCCTTTTTCTCTGGCTGGCTTCATATTGTACATTATATGTGTCCTAACCTGAACTAGAAGCAGCCTCTCTATTCCTTTTGGGATTCTTTTCCTGATTCTGAGGATTCTGCAAAATAGTAGGGGTACTCATGGTTCCTTCTTGCTCTAGTACCTGTAGAAACGAGCTTTCATCAAGTGTCTCTCTAAATCAAACAAGGTATTTTGAACATCTACCTTTGTCTTATCCCTATCTATGAGAGTGTTTTCTAACCACTAAGATTGATTGGTGTATCTCTCTATTTTTGGTATGGGGTGATGAATGTAAGGTCCCATCTTGACCTTTTGTCTTAGATTGGTCATAAACCCTTCAGGGTCATACCTCCATATGAAGCTGTTTTGGAACTTCATTTGTTGCAAAATTTGATCTGCTTCCTGCCCTAGTTCTCTAGAATTGCAAATGAAAGCGCCTAACTTTTTTTTGACCTTGAACTGAGTTATTTTCTTGGCTGAGACAAAGTTGACATCATCAGAGTTCATTATCTGCCTATAATACTCCATGGTAAATAAACTCATGGGGAGGTACTTGGGAAATCTGTATGGGGCAAGCTGGCAACCATAGATTCTTATTTCAGTGTGATTTTGGTGAAGGTACCAATCTCTCACGTTACTTTGCTTGGAAACTTGGAGCACTCTTTTGATCTCTTGGCATATTCTAGGTGAAGTACTTCTTGTCAGCATGGTCATGATTTGATGGACAAAAGAGTCAGTGAAGTTTGTGTAGGTATATGGTGATGAATATCTGTCGAAGAATGGTGTCCAAAATAGAATAGACCTAGGTTGGCTTTTGGTATCCAACTTCTGGATGGTGAAGGGAAATCTGTCTCACTGATAATACAAAAACATGTGGTATAGTATAGATGAGTAGTTTAATACTCTTTTATTGTGAATTCTAGTAAATTGTTCATGCATCCTTTCAGCTATGAACTCTGCATAATTGTTCATAGTAGTAGGAGGCTTTCCTGGGGTGAAAATGGACATGAAGGCCATGATGAGCTCATCAACAAATTCATTTGTGTTATAGGCATAGCCTAGAACACTTGATATCATGGTTACAATTTTCTTTCCCCTTTCATAGAAAATGGCAGAATCATATGGAGGGGCATCTTTAGGAATGTGTTGCTCTTCTACAATGAAAGTTTGGAATATGTAGGCTAGTCTAGATGGACTCAATTTGGTGTATTGGTCTAAAAAATCGATAATGGAGAGTGGGGTCAGGTTTGGACCTGGTTGGAATTGTAACATCTCATTAATTGACTCAACCATAATGGTAAACAAGACTTTTTGGTCTGAGGACATTATAGGTCTCTAGCTGGGAATGTAATAGGCATAGAACATATGGGCAATCTCACAAAAGAAATGTGCTTGTGGAAAATGGAGTTTGGGAAAATTGGGGTCCCAAAGGCCAATGCTATAAGAATGGTTTAGATATATGTCGTTACTCAAACAATGAATTTTCAGCAGAAGTTGATAGGCACTTGTGTCTTTGATTTGAAAACCCCTCTCCACCACGAGAAGGTGGTCAAAGTCCAAATGGGGAGCTGTGACAAGTTTGACATCCATGGCAATAGGGGCAGAAATAATTTAGTTCTTGAGGATTTTAATTTGACTTTTACAAGTTTATATCAAAGGTTTGAAGGTAGTTCAAAAGATTTTTAGAAGGCTTTGGTGTTATGAAACCAGCTCAAAAAAAGATAGAAAAGATAGATCAACGCCTTAGAATTCAGCCTCTTCGAGGGGGCAACCTCCTTTACATTACATAAATGAACAATTCTTGGATGATACAAATGAAAAAACCTCCTTTCTATATATAGGAGTCTAAGGAGTCACAATATAATCCAGCCGACCTAACAATAATAATATAAAGCCACAAAAATAACAATAGAGGGATTCTAAGGGGCACAGTAATAACAATATGGGGGAAATAGGGGCACAACAATATTAATAAGGGGTATAACTACAATAGTAATGGGGTAATCACTAGTATTATAGGGACCCAACATGCCTCTCTCCTTCAAAAAAGTGTTGTCCTCAACGCTTGAGTAGTTCTGGATACTTTTGCATAAATTTCTCATCCTCCCATGTCGAATCTTCAGCGGATAAGTTCTTCGACTTGATAAGATACTCTGAAATTGATCAATTTCGTAGCTGTCGAGTTCTTGTTTCTGTGACTGCTTCTGATTACAATATGATTTTTCCTTCCTCGTCGAGTTCTGGCTATATTGTTTGAACTGGGAGCTTGTCGCCTATAACCTTCTTTAAACATGAAACATGGGAAACTAGGTGCAATCGAGAAGCTGCAGGAAGCTCCAATTTGTATGCCATAGTACCAATCTTTTGAAACACCTTGTACGGACCATAATACTTTGGTGATAATTTATTATCCTTCTTAGCTTGCTTGAGGGACATTTGCTTATATGTTTGTAGTCGTAGGAATACCCAATCACCTACATCAAAACTTCTTTCACTGTGATGTTGATTTGCCTATTGTTTCATTCTATTCTGTGCCATCACGAGGTTATCCTTTCAGAGTTGGAGGACTTGTTGTTGATGTTCGATGTGATGTTCCACTGCCTGAACCTTAGAATTTTCTCTTAAATATGATGTGTTGGATGGTGGTTGATACCCATAAAGTGCCATAAATGGGGTCATTTTTGTTGCTGTATGGAAGGAAGTGTTATACCACCATTTAGCCAAAGGCAACCATTTGACCCACTGTGTCTGTTTATCAGATACAAAGCAACAAATATATCCTTCCAAACATTTGTTTACTATCTCAGTTTGCGCATCAGATTGAGGATGATAGATGAGCTATGAGCTAACTGAATACCAAGACAAGAAAATAATTCTGTCCAAAAATTTCCAGTGAAAATGGGATCTCTGTCACTTACAATAATCTTTGCGCTTCCATGTAGCTTTTGAATTGTTTCCATAAATGCAGTAGAAACTGTACTGGCTTTACATGGATGCGATAATGCCCAAAAGTGTGCATACTTGGTAAGTTTGTCAACTACCACCATGGTGACACTCTTTCCCTCAGACTTGGGTAAACCTGTGATAAAATCCATTGAAACCTCCTCCCAACATTGGCTTGGAATGGATAAAGGTTGTAATAGACCCGGTGTCTTAATTGTTTCAACTTTATGTTGTTGGCAAACCAAACATTCTGCCACAAACTTTTGAATATCTGATTTAAGACCATCCCAAAAAAATTCCTTCTTAACCCTATGATAAGTTTTTAAAAATCCTGAGTGCCCTCTTAAGGGAGAAGTGTGCAATTCCATGAGAATATTTGGTTTTAGTTGGGAATTCTTACAGAGGTATAAGCGATCTTTGTACCATCACGAATCATTTTGCCAGATAAATGTATCAGACGTACTGGAATCTTGTTGTAACTTTCGAATAAGTGCCCACACTTCTTCGTCATTCTTCCATTCCTCCCTTACTTCATTTATCCAATCTAGTTGGATAATAGAAATGGCGCACAACAATGCTTCCACATCCTCATCATTTCTTGAGAGTGCATCTGCCACCACATTTTGCTTCCCTTTTTTGTAGATGATTTCAAAGTCATAACCCAACATCTTTGTGACACACTTTTGTTGCTCTTCAGAGGATAATCGTTGTTCTAAAAAGTATTTAAGGCTATCATGATCTGTTTTTACCTTGAAGTGTCTTCCCATTAGGTAGGGTCACCATTTCTTAACTACATCGAGTATTGCCAACATTTCCTTCTCATAAATAGCTTTGCTTAAAAACTTTCCCTTGATTGGACGACTTTCAAAAGCAATGGGTCTTTCATCTTGCATTAGAACAACACCAATTCCATTTCCTGAAGCATCACATTCCACAATAGAGCTTTTTGTGAAGTCCGATGTAGCTAGGACCGGTGCTTGGCACATTGCCTCTTTAAGATGTTCAAAGGCCTTTGTTGCTTCCGGAGTCCATGAAAATGCATCTTTCTTCAATAATGTTGTTAGAGGTGTTGCTATTCTCCCATAATTCTTAACAAACTTGCGATAATACCTTGTCAACCCGAGAAATCCTCGCATATGCTTTATGGATGTGGGGATTTTCCATTCCTTGATGGCTTTAATTTTGCTAGGGTCTACCTTAACTCCTTCATGAGATACAATATGACCCAGATATTCCACCTCCTGGACTCCAAAGAAAAATTTGGATCTTTTTGAATATAATTGTTTCTCCTACGATAGTTGTAGCACCCTGTCAAGATGTTCAACATGATCCTTCCAAGACTTGCTGTAGATTAGTATATCATCAAAAAATACTAACACAAATTTTCTAAGGAATGGTTTGAAAATTGAATTCATCAAACCTTGAAATGTTGAAGGTGCATTGGTAAGGCCAAAAGGCATGACCAAAAATTCATAATGACCCTCATGAGTTCTAAATGTTGTTTCCGGAATGTCTTCAGTCTTCATTCTGATTCGATGATATCCAGAATGAAGATCCAACTTGGTGAAGTAAATTAATCCATGCAATTCATCCAGTAATTCATCAATGACAGGAATGGGGAACTTATCTTTAATAGTGAGCTTGTTGAGCTCCCTATAATCTGGACACATGCGCCATGATCCATCCTTCTTGTGCACCAATACTACTGGAGTAGAGAAAGAACTTTGATTCGGTTGAATTATACCAGCCTCTAGCATTTCTGCAACCATACATTCAATTTCACTCTTTGGGACATAGGGATATCTGTACGGCCTGATGTTTGGAGGAACACTTCCTGGAATCAGATGAATAGCATGATCATGATCACGCATAGGTGGGAGACCTTTGGGAGCATCAAATACCTTGGAATGATTGTCCAGGACTTTTTGGAGATCTGGAGAAATAGATGATTCTGATGTGGAAACATCTAGCGAGCATAATTGTTCAATTACACCTCTTTGCTCCTTTTTTAGAAGCTTTGTCATACCATTAGAGCTGATTTTCTTTTCTCGTTTCCCTACAATACCCCTTAATTCAACTTCCTTTCCTTCTGTAGAAAATTTGATGAAAAGTTCTTGAAAATTAAAAGCTATTGTACCCAAGGATTGTAGTCATCGGACTCCTAGTACAACATCAACACCTCCCATTGGAATGTAAAGCATTGGGCTAGTCCATACATATTCTCCCATGGATAGCTTGATATTATGGCACTTTCCAGAGAAATTTATTGTTCCTCCATTTGCAATCATCACTTGACACTCTGGTGCTAGATATAGGAAGCAACTCAATTCTTTTGCTACCTTACAATGAATAAAATTGTGGGTGCTTCTTGAATCAATCAACACTATTACCTTTTTCTTCGTGATTTGTCCTTCTATCTTGATGGTTTGAGGAGTGGTAATTCCCATGAATGCATTACAACATATGGTCGGATTTATTTTTTCTTCATCTAGGCTTTGTTCCTGGAGTATATCCTATTCTTTTGACCTTTCTTGTTCCTTTTCTTCTTCCTCTTCACAATCTATGTAGAATAATTTCTTCTCAGCACACTTATGACCTTTAGTGTATTTGCTATCACAACTGTAACAAAGCCCTTTTGCTCTTTTTTCTTCCAATTGTTGTGGTGTCAACCTTATAGGTTGTGGAAGACTAGAGGCAACAACACTTACGTCTTTATAGTTGTGAGTGGTATGCTTCCTAGTTGCCATAATTTTACTTTCCATTTTTCTTGCTAACCTGAATGCTTTCTCTAATGAATCAGGTTCCCAAAGGCGAACATCATGTTGGATATTATTCTTTAAAGACCCTATGAACACATCAATCCTATGCTCCTCTGGAATATCTTTTACGCTTATGTTCAATTTTTGGAACTCCTCAATGTGCTCCATTATTGAACCCTTTTGTTTGAGACTTATCAATTGGCTAAAAAAAGTGTTGCTTTTTGTATCCTCATAATGTGCTATCAACCTTTCCGTAAAAATTGCCTAAGTGATAAATTGTTTATGAGAGAAAATCCATTGATACCATACAAACTGATTTGGTTCCAAATATAAAGTTGCCATATGTACATTTTGTGTGTTTTGCACATTATTGAGATCGAAGAATTGCTCCATCTGTAATATCCATTTGGTGGGATCCCTGCCATCAAACTTCCTCATATCGATTTTTGGAATATGGTGAGTCTTCGATCCAACATTAGAGTCTATGGAATCATGATTAACATTTCTTTTGTTCTCATCATGAGTTTCATTTAGTACCATTTCACCCTTAGTGACGATTTCTTGTAGCAACTTATTCATATTTATCTTCAATTCTTCCATCTTCTCATCCATGCCATCAATTTTAGCGTCGATTCCATTGACCTTAGCTTCCATGCCATCCATCTTAGCTTCTACACCTTTCTTTAAACCATCCATCTTAGCTTCTACATCTTTCCTTAAACCATCCATCTTAGATTCTGTTGCTTTTTGTGCACGTGACACTTGTTGCACTTGTTCTTGTAATTTTGATATTTCATATGGCATTTCTTCTTCTTCTTCATGAGTCATGCTAGAAATTTTAGGTTCCTTACTAGGTGTTTTCATTTTCTCTCCTCAGGGCATCATCTACTGATAATAATGCTCTAATATCCCCTTTGAATTCCTTCAAAATAAATTTTGAAACCAAGCTTAAGCAAAAATTTAAGAAAATCTACACACCTTTTTTCACTTTGTAGGAGCTCGATATTGACTCTAATGTATCTTTGTACTTTCCAATCATCTAGTTCTGAATTTGTGATCTGCAATACCCCTCTGTGTCCTCTTTCCAATGCCACAAGTCTGACTGAAATTGGATTCTCCAAGGAAGATTTATGTGAAATCTCCCACAGTGACTTGACTATAGACTAGTTCAGTAGAGCGAACTTGTATGACATGCCATGAGTCATTGTTTTGACCTTTGGATCCAAAAATGCATATAAGAAACTACAGTTCGTCCTCTTTGTGTACCTTTTTACGAAATTTCAATCCGATCCTTAGAGAGAAAGTTATGATGATTTTCCCCAGGTCACCTATTTGGAATGTAATTCAGGAGTCTGCGAAAAGACAAAATTCCTCAGATAATATCCCCGCCAATATAGCACGGAAAGATCTGAAATTTAGAACCAAGATTCAACACGATTTCTTCTCAACTGAGTTTTTTTTGCAACTTCTGAAACGTCGCAGAAAAAAAGTTATAGTGAAAATGCCACAATGACCTATTTGGAGCAGCGAAACCCTAGAATCCAAAGCTTT
This sequence comes from Pinus tabuliformis, assembly GCA_031772625.1. Taxonomy (NCBI): domain Eukaryota; kingdom Viridiplantae; phylum Streptophyta; class Pinopsida; order Pinales; family Pinaceae; genus Pinus; species Pinus tabuliformis. The sequence continues at coordinate 295,203,315 of CM062806.1, forward strand.
AATACCAAATGTTATGAAACCAGCTCAAGAAAAGATAGAAAAGATAGATAAACGCCTTAGAATTCAGCCTCTTCGAGGGGGAAACCTCCTTTACATTACATAAATGAACAATTATTGGATGATACAAATGAAAAAACCTCCTTTCCATATATAAGAGTCTAAGGAGTCACAATATAATCCAACCGACCTAACAATAATAATATAAAGCCACAGAAATAACAATAGAGGGATTCTAAGGGGCACAGTAATAACAATATGGGGGCAATAGGGGCACAACAATATTAATAAGGGGTATAACTAAAATAGTAATGGGGTAATCATTAGTATTATAGGGACCCAACATTTAGGCACACAATTTAATTTTTAATGTAATTTCAATTAATTTTACTTAATTAAAACAATTTAAAGACTAAACGTTTTCAAATTGAAATGGTGTCTGGTAATTTGTCTTCAAATACTTGGAATTCGGGTGAATTAACTTCAAATTTGTGCTCTCGGAAATTGCAGAAGGTAAAATGGGCTCTAGTACGGACTGAGAGCTCGACTGGGGTGTCTGCAACTTCTTCAGGAGTGAAAATTGAGGTCAATTGGAGATTTCAGTGTTTGTAGGTGTCGTGATGCTTTGTAGAATTTTACAGAGAAAATGAGTGAAAAAGGTGATATAGGGCTTCTCAGGCTTTTTATTGAGCAACAGTCACTTTTTGGCGGGTAAATTACAAATGAACAGTAGGCAGTTTTTTGGGTTGGGCGAGGAGGGAGTTTCCCAAGCCATCACACCACTTTTACGGAGGAGGTGGTATTTTTGAGGGGTCACCTGATCTATGTTAGCGCTTGACACGTAGGAGATGGGGGGCCGAGCAAAACCACTTTATCGAGCAGGTAAAGTTTGAACATCGGGTGAACCTGATATGGTTGTGGACCATTGGATTTGGGAGCTGACGATCAAATGACAATCGGGTGATAAATGTGCATGGATGAAATGGGCAAAGTTTTCAGGGGGGTGGGGGAGGGCTTTAATCCTTAGCGGTTTGGGATTATTTACGAGTAAATGATGGGATTAAATTATCAGGTGGGGTTTAATGAAGGGATTATCTCAATTTTACCGAAAAGTGGTGAATCAAGTGGCTTTTGTCGAGGGTATGGGATAAAAGTATAGTTTATAGATAAACTAAGGGTTGGGGTATTATATAATGGATTTAATTATATATGGGAAACAGTATATCGGGAGTTATAGAATTATGTTAAAAATTAATATTAAATGAGATGAGCGGAGTGAACATACCATTAAACATAAATGTAATATTTGTACATTTTATTCACATACACTTTATACTTAGGATAAAATCTTTTTGTGGGTATTTTGAATGAAATGGAATTTAACATGGGGTTGTTTACTTTTCATAGGAAAATAGAGTTTAACCTTATGAAAAGGGGTTTTATTAGGGTAGTGAAGGGAAATTAATTTTATGATGGGAATTATAACACTTGATGTCCATAAGTCATTAAGTCGAGCGTCCGGTCCCACCAAAAGTTAGAGAAATGCTGTGAGCCTTTATGACTTGAGTTTTAGTACTAGAACTTATTTGTGGATGGGGAAATTAGTAAATAAAGGGATGAAATGAATGAGGGGGAGTTAATTAAATCAAGTTGTAAACCACTGTTTTTTCTTTGTTAACTGCTCATGCACATGGAAAGATATGATTAAGCATGATAAATGTGCTTTTATCCAATCAAATTTATACTTCAGCAACCTTTGTTCTACTTACCCATTACTTACCCTAACACTTTTTTCTTCATTTATTGGGTGCATTTAGGCTAGAAAACCCTTATCATTTTCTTTTCCTTTATAAAACAAACTATCTACTTCTAACCTTATATCATCCAAGGGCTCAGATTAAACTGATGATCTCCTTTATTTCCTCTACCTATCTAATGATCTGCCAAGATTAAACTGTTTGGTCAGATTTTATTCTCTAACTATAAACATAAAATTGAAAGAATGAAATAGTGAAGATTAAGCAGTTTGAATACCATGGGTTGTGGCATGTATGACAAGCTGCACACGACAATTATTTAAGACAGTAAAGTAGTAAAATACTAGTGGCATTTAGACTTGCACACTTTCATGATATGTTTTTATTTTTGGTATTCATATTTTTCATTTTTTGATCTTTTCTTATTCTTTTTGTCCTTTGATATCTCTTTTAGGACATACCCATTTTACATTTTTTAGTTTTTAATATGGAAAACATTTGCACAAAGCAAAGGTATGTAAAATATTACAAGGCTTAACCTTAGCCAATTCAAAATTATGAATCCTATCACTATATGAATCTAAAAGTGGCTCCACATGGGGATGGCATTTCCTAGTGAAATGTCAAGAACTCTAAAGATCAGTACCGTTTGAATTGTGGCCGAAGTTACCTTGCAAAGTGTGGTTCTGTGAATTCGCATTATTGATACTTATGACAGTAAATCTTTCGAAGCTTAGGGCCTTCTCTCCTGGCTTCAACTTCAAGGGTTTACCATCCAATGCAATCTACGCCCTACAATATTATGTACAATGATGCAAAGTAAAATGAGCTATTGGAAGTTAGTGGAAAGGTAGTGCTTTAGTATCCTACCATTAACAGGTCCTCCCGGTAGATCTGATCCATCTATGTGTCTCAAGAAAAAGGCATTGTTGCCTCTGTAACCAAAAATGACATAAAGCCCTTGCCATAGAAAATCAAATTTTCCATGCTTGCCTTTATCTTCTCTCCATGAATCACACATAAGGACTTTGTCTCCTATGTAAAAATCATCTGCTTTATTATTTTTATCAAATACTTTCTTAATTTTTTCCTAGATTTCCTGTGATTTCACATACACGTCTTCCCTGGTCTGCTGCAGGTGTATAGTTTGGTTTATTCTTCTCTGGATGTCATTCGGATCCACTTGTAATTCCTGGAGGATCTTCATGACTGGCACTCCCAACGATGATGGGAAAATGACATCCATCCCATAAACCAGCTAATAGGGTGATGTTCCAATGGACTTCTTAGTAGTCAATCTATCTACCCAGAAGGCATTGACTATCTTTTTGTTCCATGTCTTTTTATTATCCTCCAGTAACTTTTTGATAATATTAACCAAGCTTTTGTTGGATGACACTGCTAGTCCATTATCTTGAGGGTAATAGGTTGTTGAATGGCCAAGGGCTATATGGTATTTGTTACAAAAATCTATCATTCATTTGGATTTGAATGTTGTTGTGTTATCAGTAATGAGCTTCTGGGGACATCCAAATATTGAAAGGATATTACTCTCTAGGAAGGTGATATGACAGTGTCTATGGCTTGCATAAAAGGTATGGCCTCTATCCAATTGGTAAAGTAGTCTGTGGCTATTAGAATCCACTTATGCCGAGCTGAGGATGGGGGGTGTATTTCTCCAATGATGTCTAACCCCCATTGTTGAAATGGCATCTTAGTGGAAATGGCAATGGTAATAGTTTCCTCCTTCCCTAAAAAATATGGCATTTATGATAGGAGGTCACACGTTTTTTGACATCTGCAAACAAAGTAGGCCAGAGAAATTAGCCCTCAGAATCTTGTCAGTAGTACTTTTCTAGTATAAGTGTCCTCCACAGTCCCCTGCATGAAACACTTGCAAAATCTTGTTAGCTTCATCTTTTAATAAACATGTTAAGAGAATACCACTACTATATTTCCAAAATAGTGCATTATCTACAACACAATATCTCAATGACTTCATTTTTAGGAATCTAGCTTTAGCCCTTATCAATCCAGGAGGAGCTTGTAAGTTTAGTAATACAATTGTAATATCTACATACCATGGTGAATAAGTAAAAGGTTCACTAATATGTGGAGTCCCATCTCCTCCTCGTCATCAAGGGCACTAATGAATTTGATATCAAGGGCCTGAGAATTCAATTTAGACATGAGTTTGGCTAAACCTTGGCCTTTGATGAGCTTGTTGGGTTTTATCTCTATGTCATATTCCAATATGGTGGCAATCCATTTGCCTATTTTTCCTTCAGGCCCATTTTGAGTCAAAATGTCCTTAACTATAGAGTTTGTAACATAAGCAATAATGTGAGAGTACAAATGTATACTCTGAAATATTTGATAGCTTTAACCAAAGCTAATGCATATTTTTCCATGATATTGTATTCAAGTGTGGCATTCCTTAAGGATTTACTAAAGAATGCTATTGGTTGTTCATATCCTTGATTGTTGTTTTGCAGCAAGACTGCTACAATGGTGTGTTCTGAAGAAAAAGAAAAAATAATAAAATATTTCTAAAGTCAGGACTAATCAGAACTGGAGTCTTGGTTAATGCTTCCTTAATAGCTTCAAAGGATTGTTTGGCCTCCAATGTCCTTTTGATTGATGAGTCCTTTCTTAGCATGTTATTTAATTCCCTAATTAGATCTGCTAGATTTCAGATGAATCTCCTAAGAAAATTAATCTTACCTAGAAATGATTGTAGCTCTTTTATGTTTCGAGGATGGGAAATCGTAAAAATGGCTTCTATTCTAGAATGGTATATCCTAATCCCATCTTTATATATGATGTGTCCTAATAGCTTTCCCTCTTCTAGACCAAAAAGTGTCTTTTTAGGATTTAAAGAAATCCCAAATTTCTTGCATTTGATAAATACTCTTCTGAGGTGGTTTAAGTGTTTATTGTCAGATTTATAGAAGATTGTGGTGTCATCCTAGTATACTACTAAGAAGACATTAATTTCCTTGGCAAAAGATATATCCATAGCTCTTCAAAATGTGGCACGTGAATTCGTTAATCCAAAAGCCATCTTCAAATACATGAAGGTACCCCAAGGAGTAGTAAATGCAGTTTTGACTTGGTCCTCAAGTTGGACTAGTACCTGGTTATACCCAGAGAATCCATCTAACAGTGAAGTCCTAGATGAGCCCACTACCCTTTGCAATATATGGTCCATTTTTGGTAAGGGGTAGTTGTCCTTTAAAGAGACCTTGTTTAAGTTTCTAAAACCTACACAAATTCTAATTTCACATGTCTTTTTCCTAGTTGTAACTAAGTTTGAAATCCAGTCTAAGTATCTAATGGGTGCTATTATTTGGGCATCAAACACTCTTTTAACCTTTTTATTTATGGGTGGCATAAGAACTAGGCTTGTCCTTCTGAGTTTTTGTTTGAAAAGTTTATGATCTTCTTTTTGAGGTATTTTGTGTTGGATTATGGTGGTGTCATAAGATTTTAAGTCTTCACAACTCCAGGAAAATACATCTTGGAACTCTTTAAACAGATTGATATATTTGACCTTTTATTCTAGGGGTAAGACTTTAGATACCTTGGTGAGTTTTGGTTTATCCTCACTTCCTATATTAACCTCCTCTATGTTAGCTCTTAGAGGTTCCATCTTGGGTTTCCTAGCTACATCATTAGATTCAAACAAATCCTCTAAAGGTATTAATCCTTTAGGCAAAAAATTATTTTTCAAATTAAGAATCTCTGGAGCATCATCCATTATTTCATCTGTCTCTACATTCTCTAAACCATCTATTTCTACTTTAATAACTTTAGTTGGTTCAAGTACATCAGAAATATCTACATCTAAGCTATTTTCTATATTATTATCTATTTTACAGTCAGTACCTATCTTGCAATTCTTAAATTCTCCTTCATTCTTCATGAAATAATTGATCTAAGAGTCATGGGAGAAACTCTGCCAATACTTAAGGTCGTCCGGTATAACAGGCCTATGTCTGACTTCTACACTGTACTGGTGGTTTGGTTGAAATGGTAAATTACAAGTACTAGCAAAGGTAGCCAAACTGTGGGCCTGCATGTTTTGTTTTCTAGGAATGGAAACAAATATTGATTCCAGGAGGTCCTTGAACAAGTCTAAAATAGTATCCCTATATCTACCAAGCCTAAGGTTGTTTACAGAATATTCATCATTGATCTGTTTCATAATCAGCTCTAAGTCTCCCATGAAAAAAATTCTTTTGGCTCCCAATTTCCTAACCAATTGTAACCCTAGAATTAGGGCTTCATATTCGTCCATGTTATTGGTACATTTGAAGTTCAATCTGAAAGAATAACCCTCAGCACGGTGATTTTCCATATTATGGATCCACACACCTAAACCAACCCCAAACCTATTTACAGACCCATAAAATTTTAAATGCCAAAGAGACTCATGGAATATGTTCTCACTATCAGCTATTCTATACTTGAGGTCTTTGGATGTGATTTTCTTTTTATCAGTTTCTGCATTGTATAACATGAAAGAGTCCATATCTGAATGCATGGAGTATATGGGAATGTTTTGGTGATTTTCCTCACTACTAACAATGTACTTCATCAGGGTCTACCTATATAATTTTATTGGTAGGAAAAAAACAAATATGGTGGCATAAGACATATCCAACTTCAAATATTACTACAGTTTTTCTCCCCATGAGCGAGATAGTAGCATTCCATATTTTGGTGGGATATCTACAACTACAACGTCCATCAGAATTCTCTTTGTAGGGAACTGGACAAGAGTCACACAAATGTCTTTGATTAAACTAAGGCATTTAACCTAGCTAGAGTCGAAAGAAAATAAATCCTTATAAGGCCTTGTAATGTCTAAGTTCAGTCTTTCTATTATTGCCTTTGGCATGAGATTGTGTGATGTTCCTGAGTCCAACATAGCGTTATGCAAAATTTTATCATGAATTTTTAGACTGATGTAAACAGGAGGAGCTCCCCCCTCAGGATGAATTCCATTGGCCTTAGGGCCAAACAACAATTCACGCTAGTCATCATTCAAATTAATAGAATCCTCTCCCTCTCCTTTGTTCAAAGTCTCAGTTATCTGTGGCCTATAAGATTCATTCTTCACCAGTTCAGTCAAAATAACCGATATCTTTAATTTAGCTATTTCATTTTTAATATTGAAAGGGAGCTAAGGTTTTCTTGTTTGATTCAGATCTTCCTTAATGTGTGTAGTTTGAGTGTCTTTATCCTGTTTCTCAGTAGTAGGAATTTCAGTCTATGTTTCCACTATTTTACATTGATTTCTTTTATCTTGATTGTTTTCAATTATTGGCTTTGTTTGGGTTTCAGTGGAGGTCATATCTACAATCCTGGGGGTTGAAGCTTCAGGTGTTACCCTAGGGAAAATTTACAATACTTTGTTAACTGGAGTCTCTTTTATTATATTAGTCTGGGTTTGGATGGATCTTTTAATGGGAGTCTCATTATTCTTCTTACTTCTCAAGATATATTGTTTCTATACCTCATATATAGCTGATAAATATCCCTACTTAAAATCAAAAGATTCACCAGATTCTAATTGTAACTGCTGAAGCATATATAACTCTTTTTCTTCTTAAGTGAGAAAAATAGTGTCTTCCTCTATGGTTTCCAGTAAGATAATCTAGGTATCATCTTTTGCTTCTTGATTTTGTGAATCGTCAACATAGTTTTCCTAGAAGGGGGGCCTAATAGGTTGGTCTGGTGTAGCATTTTTTGCAGTATTAGGGTTCTTCCTAAAATTTGGGTTTCTTATTGGGGGTTGTTGTTGTTGATTCTCCCATTGGCTTTTCCTCTCCATGTTATCTAACCTATCCATAACTATTTCTAAAATTTTAGCTAAAACATATACTTTTCCATCTGAAGTTGAAGCTTCTTCTTTAAATACAACTTTCTTTTCATTCCTCATTTGTGCTTTCTTAGCTAACATGTTGCCCTCTACACTGACATCATTACTCTACATTTGTTCAAGGGTTTTAGGATTTCTCTCCATTAGCTAGTATGATATGTCAGCATCAAAACCATCAGGGAACTTAATTAGTGCTAGGTCAGGTGGAGGCTTAATGTTGGCTGGAATTGCATTATAGATATTATTAAACCTAATGCAATAGTCTTGAACTTACTCATTGGGATCTCTCCTAATATTTTCATATTCAGAAAGTATTTGCAATGGATTCTTCTTTCTTTCCCATCTTCTAACCTTTGAAAATTTGCTATGTCTGCAATATGGTTGGTAGCAAAGGATTTGAACCACTTCTTGATGTCACCAGTTAAAGTTTGGGAAAATAGTGTCATTTGGACACCTACCTCATCTATTTCATGCAATTCAAAAAATTCAGACATCTTGTTTACATGTTGTTGGGTAGTGTAATGACCAGTAGCATCAAACAAGAAGATCTTAATCTGATAATCTGTAGGCATGGGACAAAGTTGGGCAAGTAAGACAAGAGGAGCATATATGTTTTCAATTGCTATGGTTCTGGTTTGATTGGGAGGTAAAGTTGTGGTGGTTCAAGAAGGGCTTGAAACTGATGGAGGTGAACTAGATGACAATGATGATAAATGATTAATAAGTGGTTTAGGTGATTGGGTTTTGGTAGATAAAATTGATGAAGTTGTGGTAAAGGAAGGTGGATTTACACTGAGTGAAGACTGTGAAGAAATTTGAGAGGTAGCAGCAGTAAGGGAAGCTAGCTCTATAGATCGTTGAAGATAAGCACTATCTATATTACTAACCAATGTAGAGGTCAGGGCCTCTAACTTGTCAAAAGAATCTAAGACAAATTTTGTTGTCATTATGATACAAGTATGATACAGGTGTTGTCCTTGATGGCAACTCACTCAGATGATAGATCATAGTATAGCTAGTAAATAGCAAAGAATTAAAGGTATACATAGGTTCACTGTGACAAAGAAGCGCATACACGTGGGTTCACCATATGCCAAGTTGCATATACGTACACACGCACGGTTACAAAAGGAAAGGTGCATACATGTTGGGAATCTAAGTTTTGGTCTGTGGTTTTTGGTCCATGGTATTTGGTCCGAAGTGTTGACCCCAGGTATTGGGTCCAAGGTATTGGTTCTACGTGGTTTTGGACCATGGTATTGAGAGAGGTGTAAAGCTATATAAGGAGAATATCATTAGGACAAGGGGAAAGTGTGCAAGTGATGAATATATGATGAAGTGTGAGATCTAGTATGTTGGTTATGGGTTTGTGATGCTTTGCTCGATCTGAACCAAGGAGGCACCTATGCGGTTGATGAAGGTTAACGGATAGGGATCATGAAGACTAAAATGCATTATCATTACATGGTATGATCATGAATAGATCTGAATACTGACGCATGTCTTATCCTTTATATCTTATGTTCTGGGTATATCTGAAGTTGAAAATTGTAGCGAAGGTATAAGTAATTATTTTTACACCTTTATGCAGGTTCCCTCTGGCGAAAGAGCATATGCACGTTGGTTAGACAAATTCAAGTAGCATATACATTATGAGATTTGATATTTGAGGTTGTTGTTGGTTCTAGTGGTTGTTGCAGAGTTCTGGGCTCTTTGTGTTCTGGTGAATGTGGTTTGATGACAGGGTTTCAGTGATTCAATTGTTGGGTGATTCAAAGTTGATGGTTGTATTGCAGTAGTGATTATTTCATATTGATGGATCCAGTATGAAAATTTATGAAACGTGGTCCCTGAAGAAAAGAGAAGGTTGTAGCCTTCTGTAGGCCAACACCTACGTACTAGTACATCAGCTAGTACAAGAACTAGGGGGTTGTAGCTCCCTTCCAGGGGAAGATGGAGAACGAGAAAAGGTTATAGCCTTCTGCAGGTAGAAGCCTGTGTACTGGTATAAGACTGCACTCGTATAGAAATATTGTAAAAGGAGTTTCTTATTAAAAGAAGATAGAGACGAGTTGCAGCAGCTGGTTTTCACCCACATTGCTTTTCCACCTTACATCATGGTGTTCATGTGTGCTTCTTATGTGTGATGATATGTTCTGTTTTACTACACCTATTTACTATTTATATGGTTAATAATGTTCTGATGCACTCATTAATGATCAACTAAATGAATCATAAGTTTAATAGATATACGCTAGTTGCATTAAACACAGTTGCGTATACACATGGGTTGCCTTAACTTAACCAACGTATATGAATCTGATAATGGAAATGAAAAGATTATTAAGTTGCTAATACTGATTCATTCCCCCCTCTCAGTATTATTTCCAACAGTTGGTATCAAAGAAGGTCCTTTAGAAAAAGCTTGATTGCATGAAGGAAGATCCATCAGGATGAGTAATCAAGAAAGAGAGGGATCCATTAGACCACCAATCTTCAATGGGAGAAATTTAGTCTACTGTAAGGTAAGAACCACAACATATCTACAATCGCTTGGAACCGATGTTTGGGGAATCGTGGATGGAGGATATAAATATCCATCAGTAATTCATATAGTTACGGCAAACGGAAAGCCATATGAAGTCAATCCCAAAGCTGTTACTATCTTATTGGGAAGTTTGTCAAAATCAGAGTTTGCCAAGGTCATGTAGCTGAAATCAGCCAAATAAATATGGGACAAAATCATTCTAAACTATGAAGGAGATGATCAGGTAAAACGTGCTATGCTTCAAACACTTAGAAAATGGTATGAAATTCTTAAGATGCATAGTGATGAAAGCATAGCCAATTACTTCTTGCGTATAGATGAGATTGTCAATTGTATGAGGAACCTAGGTGAAGAAATTAACGAAGTTGTCTTAGTTGAGAAAGTTTTGAGATCCTTGTTTGATAAATTTGAATCCAAAGTTTCTTCCACATAAGAAAAGGAGGATCTGCAGAAAATCACTATGACGCAGCTTCACGGAATCCTAACTGCTTTTGAAATGAGAAAATGAGGACCATCAGATATGAGAGAAACCACATTTAAAGTAACAGCAAAGGGAAAAGAAAAACTCAGTGAATCAGGATACATTTCAGAAGAAGAATATGACGTAAATTTCGTTAAGAAAATTCAACGGGATCTGGAAGGTTCGAAGGTAAGCTACCTTTCAAATGTTTTCCTTGTGGTAGAGTTGGTCACTACGTTGCTAAATGCCCTCATAAAAAAGCAGAGATGTATGAACAAGGTAATAGAAGTTATTATACTCATGATAAAAGTAATAGTGATCAAGACATTAGACTTCTCATGGCATATGAAAATAAGGACATAGAAACAAAAGAAGTTACTAGATTAAAATATCAGTTGGAGAGAGTAACCAAAGTAAGGGAGCAGTTGCAGGATGTAGTAAAAGATCAAAGCATAATAATTTAGAGACTTAAATCTAAGATCCTCCCTCTAAAAGAACATCTTAAAGAATAAAAGAAGCATAATAAAGAAGCTCTTGAAGAACAAGAACATGAAGTGCTCAAATTAAGGGGACAAGTGGAAGAAGGAAGAAAAGCTAAAGAAAACATAAAGAAACAATATCTGGAAAAGGAAGAACAACATTAGGTTGAGGTAAATATCTTAAAAGGTAAATTAGAAGAAAAGGATAAACTGTTAGGATTTTAGGACAGTACTAAGATTTTGGATGATATTGTTAGTAGTCAAAGATCCCCTACTATCAAAACTGGTATTGGATTTTATGAAATTGTCGAAGGTGAATCTAGCTCACAGGGTGAGGAAAGGAATTCTAATGCAAAATCTGAAATGATCAACAAAGAGATAAGTGGTCAACCCCAACAACAACCAAGGAAAGAAATTCTTCAAAGAAAATATTTCGCTCCTAACTGTGGAAATGATAGACGGTTATTTCCTCCAATGAATAATGTTGAATGTTATGAATGTCATAATATTGGACACGTTGCAGCTAGATGCAGAAGTAGAATGGTTCAAGAAAGATCATCACATTCCAAGTACTTTAAGGGATATTGTTTTTCTTACAGTATGTTTGGTCACAAAGCTATTGATTGCAAAAATAGGAATATGAAACATGTAATATGTTATGCATGTAACAAGTTTGAACATAAAGTAAAGGAATGTAGGAGCAAAATTTGGACACCAAAGAAAAAGGATCATACATCATTGCAATCGCAGGTATTGAAGAAGACAGAATTAGAGTAAAAAAGATGTGGCATAACTCAGTTATTAGACATAACAAACACAGGGGAAACTAAAAGTGTAGACCTTCAATATTCCAATTTTCATACGTAGATATTATGAATAGAAGTTGCGTATATACATGAGTTAAAGGCTACATAATCACGTATATGGAGCTTTGAAGAAAAGGTAGTAGGACAGAAGTCTGATATGGTTTAGTAATGGTATGTGTTGGTCGGCGCAGCTTCAGGGGGGGCATATGCTTCAAATAATTGTTGGCATTATGGTTAGAAGACTTCGGTGATAATTCTTATGTGACTAAATGATACATCTTGCTACTTATTGTTGGTCGGTCAAGAGAATAATATTGCAGGTTACAGGTTTCTGATGTTGATGAGAGATGCTCATAGTGCAGATCATATGGTGTATGAAAGTTGCTGATGACTATCATGGTCTTGTTTAGACTCGACATGTTCTCAAGGGGAGCATGGACGAATTGATACATCTTAGCATGACAAAAGAGGAGCTCAATTATAGAATTTAGAATGTACTCAGGGGGAGTATGGACAACATAATGTATACCAAGGGAGAGAATACCTTGGTTCACCCTTTTCCCTTGATGTCAAAGGGGGAGAGTGACTTGGTGTGGTTGTTTCCATCAAGACCAAAGGGGGAGATTATTGGCATTATGATACAGGTGTTGTCCTTGATGGCAACTCACTCAGATGATAGATCATAGTACAGCTAGTAAATAGAAAAGAATTAAAGGTATATGAAAGTTCATTGTGATAAAGAAGCATATACACGCGGGTTCACCATATACCAGGTCATGTATACATACACATGCACAGTTACAGAAGGAAAGGTGTGTACATGTTGGGAATCTAATTTTTGGTCTGTGGTATTTTGTCCATGGTATTTTGGTATTGGTCCATTGTATTTGGTCTGAAGTGTTGACCCCAGGTATTGGGTCCAAGGTATTGGTTCTACGTGGTTTTGGACCATGGTATTGAGAGAGGCGTAAACTTATACACGCAGAAGATATCTAGGCCAAGGGGAAAGTGTGCAAGTGATGAATATCTGATGAAGTCTGAGATCTAGTACGCTAGTTATGGCTTTGTGATGCTTTGCTTGATCTGAACCAAGGAGGCACTTATGTGGTTGATGAAGGTTGATGGACCGAGATCGTGTAAAATAAGATGCATTGTCATTATATGGTATGATCATGAATAGATCTGAATACTGACACATGTCTTATCCTTTATATCTTATGTTCTGGGTATATCTAAAGTTGAAAATTGTAGCAAAGCTATAAGTAATTATTTTCATATCTCTATGCATGTTCCCTCTGGTGAAAGAGTGTATGCATGCTGGTTAAATACAATCAAGTAGCATACACATTATGAGATTTGATATTTGAGGTTGTTGTTGGTTCTAGTGGTTGTTGGAGAGTTTTGGGCTCTACTTTGTGTTCTGGTGACTGTGGTTTGATGACAGGGTTTCAGTGATTCAGTTTTTGGGTGATTCAGAGTTGATGGTTGTATTGCAGTAGTGATTAGTTCGTACTGATGTATCTAGTCTGAAAATTTATGAAACGTGGTCCCTGAAGAAAAGAGAAGGTTGTAGCCTTCTGTATGCCAGCACCTACGTACTAGTACATTAGCTAGTATAAGACGTAGGGGGTTGTAGCTCCCTTCCAGGAGAAGATGGAGAATGAGAGAAGGTTATAGCCTTCTGCAAGTAGAAGCCTTTGTACTGGTATAAGACTGCACCAATACATAAATATTGTAAAAGGTGTTCCTTATTGAAATAAGATAGAGACAAATTGCAATAGATGGTTTTCACCCACATTGGGTTTCCACCTTACATCATGGTGTTGATGTGTGCTTCTTATGTGTGATGATCTATTCTGTTTTACTGCACATGTTTAGTGTTTATATGGTTAATAATGTTCTGATGCACTCATTAAAGATCAACTAGTTGAATCATAAGTTTACTGGATATACGCTAGTTGCATTAAACATAGTTGCGTATACATGCAGGTTGCCTTAACTTAGATAGCATATATGAATTTGATAATGGAAATCAAAATATTATTAAGTTGATAATACTGATTCACCCCCCCCCCCCCCCCCACTCAGTATTATTTCCAACAATTGGTATCAGAATAGGTCTTTTAGAAGAAGCTTGATTGCTTGAAGGAAGATCTCTCAGGATGAGTAATCAAGAAAGAGAGGGATCCATCAGACCACCAATCTTCGATGGGAGAATTTTCGTCTACTAGAAGATAAGAATCGCAACATATATACAATTTCTTATAATGGATGCTTCGGGAATTGTGGAAGGAGGATATAGATATCCATCAACAATTCCTACAGATACGGCAGATAGAAAGCAATACGAACTCAATGCCAAAGCTGTTACTATCTTATTGGGAAGTTTGTCAAAATTAGAGTTTGTCAATGTCATGCAACTCAAATCAGCGAAAGAAATATGGGACAAAATCATTCTAAGCTATGAAGGAGATGATCAGGTAAAATGTGCTAAGCTTCAAACTCTCATAATACAGTATGAAACTCTTAGGATGCATAGTAATGAAAGCATGGCAAATTACTTCCTGCTTATAGAAGAGATTGTCAATTGTAGGAGGAATCTGGGTGACGAAATTAAGGAAGTTGTCTTAGTTGAGAAAGTTTTGAGATCCTTGTCTGATAAATTTGAATCCAAAGTGTCTACCATAGAAGAAAAGGAGAATCTACAGAAAATCACTATAACGCAGCTCCACGGAATCCTAACTGCTTTTGAAATGAGAAAAGGAGGACCATCAGATATGAGAGAAGCCACATTTAAAGTATCAGCAAAGGGAAAATAAAAGCTCAGTGAATCAAGATACATTTCAAAAGAAGAGTATGAGGTAAATTTCATCGAAAATCTTCAATGGGGATCAGGAAGGTTCGAAGGTAAGCTACTTTTAAAATGTTTTTCTTGTGGTAGAGTTGGTCACTACACTACTAGATGCCCTCGTAACAAAGGAAAGATGTTTGAAGAAGGTAATAGATGTTATTGTACTCATGATAAAATTAATACTAATGAAGACATTAGACTTCTCATGGTATATGAAAGTAAGGACCTAGAAATAGAAGAAGTTACCAGATTAAAAGATCAGCTGGAGGATAGTAACTAGAGTAAGCGAGAAGTTTCAGGATGTAGTAAAATATCAAAGCATAACAATTCAAAGACTTGAATCTAAGATCCTCTCTCTAAAATAAGATCCTAAAGAATCAAAGAGGTAGAATCAAGAAGCTCTTGAAGAACAACAACATGAAGTGCTCAAATTAAGGTAACAAGTGGAAGATGGAAGAAAAGTTAAAGAAAACATAAAGAAACAATATCTAGAAAAGGAAGAATAACATCAGGTTGAGGTAAATATCTTAAAAGGTAAATTAGAAGAAAATAATAAACTGTTACGATTTCAAGACAGTACTAAGGTTTTGGATGATATTCCTAGTAGTCAAAGATCCCCTACTATCAAAATTGGTATTGGCTTTTATGAAACTGTCGAAGGTGAATCTAGCTCACAGGGTGAGGAAAGGAATTCTAATGAAAAATTTTAAATGATCGACAAAGAGATAAGTGTTCAACCCCATCAACAACCAAGGAAAGAAATTCTTCAAATAAAATCTTTTCTCCTAACTGTGGAAGTGATAGATGACTATTTCCTCCAATGAATAATATTGAATGTTATGAATGTCATAATATTGGACACGTTGCAACCAGATGCAAAAGTAGAATCGTTCAAGAAAGATCATCACGTTCCAAGTACTTTAAGGGATATTGTTTTGCTTGCAGTATGTTTGGTCACAAAAATGTTGATTGCAATAAAAGGAATATGAAACATGTAAGATGCTATTGATGTAACAAGTTTGGACATAAAGTAAAGGAATGCAGGAGAAAAATTCGGACACCAAAGCAAAGGGATCATACATCATTACAGTCCCAGCTATTGAAGAAGATAGAGTTAGAGTCAGAAAGATGTGGCATAACTCAGTTATCAGACATAACAAACACAGTTGAAACTGAAAGTGTAGACCTTCAGTATTCTAATTTTCATACACAGATTTTATGAATAGAAGTTGTGTATATACACGAGTTAGAAGCTGCAGAATCGCGTATATGGAGCTCTGAAGAAAAGGCAGTTGGATAGAAGCTTGATATGGTTTAGTCATGGTATGTGTTGGTTGGCACAGGTTCAGGGGGAGCATAGGCTTCGGATAATTGTTGGCATTATGGTTAGAAGACTTTGGTGATAATGCTTATGTGACTAAATGATACATCTTGGTACTTACTGTTGTTCGGTCAAAAGAATGATATTGCAGGTTGCAAGTTGCTAATGTTGATGAGAGATTCTTATACTGCAGATAATATGGTGTATGATAGTTGTTGATGATTATCATGGTCTTGTTTAGACTCGGAATGTGCTCAGGGGGAGCATGGAAGGATTGATACATCTTAGCATATACAAAGGGGGAACTCAATTAGAGAATTCAACACGTACTCATGGGGAGTATGGACAACAGAATGTATACCAAGGGAGAGAATATCCTGGTCTACCCTTTGCCCTTGATGTCAAAGGGGGAGGGTGACTTGGTGTGGTTGTTGCCATAAAGTCCAAAGGGGGAGATTGTTGGCATTATGATATAGGTATGACACAGTTGTTATCCTTCATGGAAACTCACTCAGATGATAGATCATAGTACAGCTAGTAAATAGAAAAGAATTAAAGGTATACATAGGTTCACTATGACAAAGAAGCGTATACACGCGGGTTCACCATATGCCAAGTCGCGTATACGCACACACGCACAGTTATAGAAGGAAAGGCACGTACATGTTGGGAATCTAACTTTTGGTCTGTGGTATTTGGTCCATGGTATTTTTGTATTGGTCCATGGTGTTTGGTCCGAAGTGTTAACCCCAGGTATTGGGTCCAAGGTATTGGTTCTATGTGGTTTTGGACCATGGTATTGAGAGAGGTGAAAAACCTATATAAGGAGAAGATCATTAGGCCAAGGGGAAAGTGTGCAAGTGATGAATATCTGATGAAGTGTGAGATCTAGTATGCTAGTTATGGGTTTGTGATGCTTCGATCGATCCAAACCAAGGAGGCACCTATGCGGTTGATGAAGGTTGATGGACTGGGATCATGAAGATTAAAATGCATTATCATTATATGGTATGATAATGAATAGATATTAATACTGACACATGTCTTTTCCTTTATATCTTATGTTCTGGATATATCTAAAGTTGAAAATTGCACTGAAGGTATAAGTAATTATTTTCACATCTGTATGCCGGTACCCTCTGGCGAAAGAGCATATGCACGCTAGCTGGACATAGTCAAGTAGCGTATACATCATGAGATTGGATATTTGAGGTTGTTGTTGGTTCTAGTGGTTGTTGCATAGTTTTGGGCTCTGCTCTGTGGGTATGCATGCTAGTTAGACATAGTCAAGTAGCATATACATTATGAGATTTTATATTTGAGGTTGTTGTTGGTTCTAGTGGTTGTTGCAGAGTTTTGGGCACTACTCTATGTTCTAGTGACTATGGTTTGATGATAGGGTTTCAGTGATTTAGTTGTTGGGTGATTCAGAGTTGATGGTTGTATTGCAGTAGTGATTATTTCGTATTGACGGATCCAGTATGAAAATTTATGAAATGTGGTCGCCAAAGAAAAGAGAAGGTTGCAACCTTCTGTAGGCTAGCACCTACGTACTAGTACATCAGCTAGTACAAGAGCTAGGGGGTTGTATCTCCCTTCAAGGAGAAGGTAGAGAATGAGAGAAGGTTGTAGCCTTCTGTAGGTAGAATCTTGCGTACTGGTATAAGACTGCACCTATATAGAAATATTGTAAAAGGAGTTTCTTATTAAAACAAGATAAAGACGAATTGCAGCACGTGGTTTTCACCCACAATTGCTTTCCACCTTACATCATGGTGTTCATGTGTGCTTCTTGTGTGTGATGATCTATTTTGTTTTACTGCACCTGTTTACTATTTATATGGTTAATAATGTTCTGATGCACTCATTAAAGATCAACTAACTAAATCATAAGTTTACTGGATATAAGCTAGTTTCATTAAACACAGTTGTCTATACACACAGGTTGCCTTAACTTAAGTATCGTATATGAATCTAATAATGGAAATGAAAATATTATTATGTTGCTAAACCTGATTTACCCCCGCCTGTCAGTATTATTTCCAAAAATTTGTATCAGAGCATGTCCTTCAGAAGAAGCTTGATCGCTTGAAGGAAGATCCATCAGGATGAGTAATCAAGAAAGAGAGGGATCCATCAGACCACCAATCTTCGATGGGAGCAATTTTATCTACTAGAAGATAAGAACCATATCACATCTACAATCACTTGGAATGGATGTTTGGGGAATCATGGAAGGAGGATATACATATCCATTAGCAATTCCTACAGATACGGCAGATAGAAAGAAATATGAATTCAATGCCAAGGCTATTACTATCTTATTGGGAAGTTTGTCAAAATCAGATTTTGTCAAGGTCATGCAGCTCAAATCAGCCAAAGAAATATGGGAAAAAAATCAGTCTAAGCTATGAAGGAGATGATCAGGTAAAACATGCTCAGCTTCAAACTCTCAGAATATGGTATGAAACTCTTAAGATGCATAGTAATGAAATCATAGCCAATTACTTCCAGCGTATAGATGAGATTGTCAATTGTATGAGGAATCTGGGTGAAGAAATTATGGAAGTTGTCTTAGTTGAGAAAGTTTTGAGATCCTTGTTTGATAATTTTGAATCCAAAGTGTCTGCCATAGAAGAAAAGGAGGATCTGCAGAAAATCACTATGACGTAGCATCACAGAATCCTAACTGCTTTTAAAATGAGAAAAGGAGGAACATCAAATATGAGAGAACCCGCATTTAAAGTATCAGCAAAGGGAAAATAAAAACTCAGTGAATTAGGATACATTTTAGAAGAAGAATATGACGCAAATTTCGTCAAGAATCTTCAACAGGGATTTGGAAGGTTCAAAGGTAAGCTACCTTTAAAATGTTTTTCTTATGGTAAAGTTGGTCTCTACACTACTAAATGCCCTCATAACAAAGGAAATATGTCTGAAGAAGGTAATAGATGTTATTATACTCATGATAAAAGTAATAGTGATGAAGACATTAGACTTCTCATTGCATATGAAAATAAGGACATATAAACAGAAGGAGTTACTAGATTAAAAGATCAGCTAGAGACAGTAACCAGAGTAAGGGAGTAGCTGCAGGATGTAGTAAAAGAACAAAGCATAAAAATTCAGAGACTTCAATCTAAGATCCTCTCTCTAAAAGATGATCCTAAAGAATCAAATAAGTAGAATAAAGAAGCTCTTGAAGAACAAGAACATCAAGTGCTCAAATTAAGGCAACAAGTGGAAGAAGGAAGAAAAGCTGAAGAAAACGTAAAGAAACAATATCTAGAAGAGGAAGAACAACATCAGGTTGAGGTAAATATCTTAAAATGTAAATTAGAGGAAAAGGATAAACTATTACGATTTCAAGATAGTACTAAGATTTTGGATGATATTCCTAGTAGTAAAAGATCCCCTACTATCAAAATTGGTATTGGCTTGTATGAAACTGTCGAAGGTGAATCTAGCTCACAGGGTGAGGAAAGGAATTCTAATGAAAAATATGAAATGATCAACAAAGAGATAAGTGGTCAACCCCAACAACAACCAAGGAAAGAAATTATTCAAAGAAAATCTTTTTCTCCTAACTCTAGAACTGATAGACGGTTATTTCCTTCAATGAATAATGTTGAATGTTATGAATGTCATATTATTGGACACGTTGCAGCTAGATGCAGAAGTAGAATGGTTCAAGAAAGATCATCATGTTCCAGGTACTTTAAGGGATATTGTTTTGCTTGCAGTATGTTTGGTCACAAAGCTATTGATTGTAATAAAAGGAATATGAAACATGTAAGATGTTATGCATGTAACAAGTTTGGACATAAATTAAAGGAATGTAGGAGAAAAATTTAGACACCAAAGCAAAAGGATCATACATCATTGCAATCCTGGGTATTGAAGAAAATAGAATTAGAGTCAGAAAGATGTAGCATAACTCAGTTATCAAACATAACAGGCACAGGGGAAACTAAAAGCGTAGACCTTCAGTATTCCAATTTGCATACACAAATATTATGAATAGAATTCATGTATAGACGTGAGTTAGAGGTTGCATAATTGCGTATATGTAGCTCTAAAGAAAACGCAGTAGGAAAGAAGTCTGATATGGCTTAGTTATTGTATGTGTTGGTTGGCACAGGTTCAGGGGGAGCATATGCTTCGAATAATTGGTGGCATTATGGTTAGAAGACTTTGATAATAATGCTTATGTGACTAAATGATACATCTTGCTACTTACTATTGGTCGGCCAAGAGAATGATATTGCAGGTTACAAGTTGTTGATGTTCATGAGAGATGCTTATAGTGCAGACCATATGGTGTATGATAGTTGCTGATGACTATCATGGTCTTGTTTAGACTCGGCATGTGCTCAGGGGGAGCATTGACGGATTGATACATCTTAGCATATACAAAGGGGGAGCTCAATCAGAGAATTCAGCATGTACTCAGGGGGAGTATGGACAACATAATGTATACCAATGGAGAGAATATCTTGGTCCGCCCTTTGCCCTTGATGTCAAAGGGGGAGAGTGACTTGGTGTGGTTGTTGCCATCAAGCCCAAAGGGGGATATTGTTAGCATTATGATACAAGTATGATACAGGTGTTGTCCTTGATGACAACTAACTCAGATGACAGATCATAGTATAGCTAGTAAATAACAAAGAATTAAAGGTATATGCAGGTTCACTATGACAAAGAAGCGTATACACACGGGTTCACCATATACCAAGTCACATATACGTGCACATGCACGGTTACAGAAGGAAAGGCGCGTACATGTCAGGAATCTAAATTTTGGTTCGTGGTATTTGGTCCATGGTATTTGGTCCGAAGTGCTGACCTTAGGTATTGGTTCCAAGGTATTGGTTCTACATGGCTTTGGACCATGGTATTGAGAAAGGCATAAACCTATATAAGGAGAAGATATTTAGGCCGAGGGGAAAGTGTGCAAGTGATGAATATCTGATAAAGTGTGAGATCTAGTATGCTAGTTATGGGTTTGTGATGCTTTGCTCGATCTGAAGCAAGGAGGCACCTATGCGGTTGATGAAGGTTTATGGACCGAGATCATGAAGACTAAAATGCATTATCATTATATGGTATGATCATGAATAGATTTGAATATTGATGCATGTATTATCATTCATATCTTATGTTCTGGGTATATCTGAAGTTGAAAATTGCAGCGAAGGTATAAGTAATTATTTTCATATCTGTACGCGGGTTCCCTCTGGCGAAAGAGCGTATGCACGCTGGTTAGACACAGTCAACTAGTGTATACATTATGATATTTCATAATTGAGGTTGCTATTGGTTCTAGTGGTTGTTGTAGAGTTCTAGGCTCTACTCTGTGTTCTGGTGATTGTGGTTTGATGATAGGGATTCAGTGATTCAGTTGTTGGGTGATTGAGAGTTTATGGTTGTATTGCAGCAGTGATTATTTCATATTGATCGGTTCAATATAAAAATTTATGAAACATGGTCCCTCAAGAAAAGAGAAGGTTTTAGCCTTCTGTAGGCCAGCACCTACATACTAGTACATTAGCTAGTATAAGAGCTAGGGGGTTTTAGCTCCCTTCCAAGAGAAGCTGGAGAACGAGAGAAGGTTGTAGCTTTCTGCAGGTAGAAGCCTGTGTACTGGTATAATACTACACTAGTATAGAAATATTGTAAAAGGAGTTTCTTATTAAAAGAAGATAGAGACGAATTGTAGTAAGTGGTTTTCACCCACATTGGGTTTCCACCTTACATCATGGTGTTCATGTGTGCTTCTTATGTGTGATGATATGTTATGTTTTACTCCACTTGTTTACTATTTATATGGTTAATAATGTTCAGATGCACTCATTAAAGATCAACTAACTAAATCGTAAGTTTATTGGATATACACTAGTTGCATTAAACACAGTTGCGTATACACATGGGTTGCCTTAACTTAAGTAGCGTATATGAATCTGATAATGGAAATGAAAATATTATTAAATTGCTAATATTGATTCACCATCCCCCCCCCCTCTCAGTATTATTTCTAGCAAATCTATCTAAATCTGGATGAATAACTTTTTTTGATTCAATGAGTTGAGTAAACTCAGGGTCTTAAATTGTTTCATGGATATCATTCTCATATTTGGTTCTAAATAGTGAGAGGTCAAATGACAAATCAAAAGGGACTACTTCTAAAGTTGAAAACTCCTCAGGGAGTGAATTGGCTCTGTCTAGCTGGCTACTACTTGCCTTAGTTTCTTCATGTTTTGGCTTCCTTAGAATTCTGTTTGGGTCATCCACTATAGTTACAGGGTTTGGATCTAGGTTGACCCTAGTGTAGTGGATCTGTTTAGGAGCCAAAATTGTAATTTTTTAAAATTGTTTTTATGAAATTTTCTGAAAACTTACTTCAGGTAATGACCTTAAGGGGCTCAAGATTTGATTGAAGGTTTCCTTAAAGTTTTTATGAGACTGAGGATCGAAGTCCTGAGTAGGGCCGCTAGAAATTTCATCACTCTGATAATTCCTTTGAAGTAATAAGAAGGAAAAACCAAAGGTAACCACAATCCACTTTTGGAGATTACGACCTAGCCTTCCTGATGGTCAGAGAGGTCTCTCTCTTTAAAATTTAACTTTCTTTTAGTTAAGAAGTTTTAGGCTAGCTATAAATTGATGTCTTTTCGACCATTGGGCTATGGAGTCAACTAATAAGAAAGAAGAATTGGATTAACTCATTAAAGGGGATGTTCCAAGGGTAAGGTAGCATAGTGTATTTCAGATATTTGAGACAGAGGGGTGAAAAGGTTTCACTCAGGGTGAGAGAGTAGTTAAGGGTTCTCAAACCTAGATAATGAATCAGGATGGAAGGGGTAATTGATATCAAAGGGCAGTTAAGAATCCTTTAACCTGGATTATTCATGAAATCAATCTAAACCAAAGAGCAATTAAGAATTCTTTAATTTAAATATCATAAGAAAACATTCAAATTCTTAATCATTAATACAAAGTGTGAGTTAAACAAGTTCTGAAATATTATTCCAGTTATAACATTTAGATTGAAACACATATAAGATTATGAATGAATTTTAGAAAAATGACAATAACACATGAAAATACTTGTCTGAAATTCACTCAACGCATGAATCCCTGGAAAAGTCTAATCTTTATTTATCAATCTAGCTTGATGGCTCATCAACTAATATAATAACCTTTTGGGCCATCTTGATAAAAAATTCTGTAGAAATGTCTAATAGAATCCACACTACATACTTCAAATTGTGAAGTATTTATACAAAAGTTTATTACCAAATATCTCAAACTGATTTGAGATTTAATCTAGGAAACAAAAATATCTTCTTGCAAGAAGATAGAGACAGCTATTGAACTACTTCATGCTGTCCCTTTTATTTTGGTACTGTTGGCTTTTATGCTTTGACTTTTAGCCCTTTATGTTGCTTTGTTGTTTGATCTTTCATGTTGAAAGCTTTATTTACTTTAGGATTTCATCTGACACACTTTGAATCTGATACACTTTGACCTTGTTGATCTGTCTTCATCCTTTTACCATGTTGTTTTACTTTTACTATACATTAACCTTTTTACTACATATTTCTACAGTAAATCGGTTAATTTCTCCCATGCTTCAGCATTAGGTAATTGGATTTTTATCATCCTCCTATATATTTGATCTACCTCGGTGTATTTGGCAAAAGTATGCTTATTGATAAACAAGTGTTTTACCTCATGCTAGAGGTAAAACAAGTTTTCAAATGTTTGGTGGAGTACTTTGCCTATTGGCAATGCCTTCATTGATGATGTATTCACCTGATCCTTTACTACCTCTCTGATTTTCTTGTTGTAATCCTCTTGTGTCATGAGCTTGGCATTTATCACTAAGGGATTTGTTGTAGAATTTGATCTGCTTCCTGCCCTGCTTTTCTAGAATTGAAAATGAAAGGGCCTAACTAATTTTTGACCTTTAACTGAGTTCTTTTCTTGGCTGAGATAGAGTTGACATCATCCGAGTTCATTACCTACCTATAATACTCTAGAGCAAATAACCTCATGGGAGATATTTGGGCAATTTGTATGGGGCAAGCTGGCAACCATACATTCTTATTTCAATGTGATTTTGGTAAAGGTACCAATCTCCCACCTTACTTTTCTTGGACAATTGGAGCACTCTTTTGATATCTTGGCTTATTTTGGGATGAGGGCTTCCTATCAGCATGGTCATGGATGGATGGAAAAAAGAGTCAATGAAGTGTGTGTAGGTATATGGTGATGAATATTTGTTGAACAATGGTGTCCAAAATATAACAGACCAGGGTTGGCTTTTGGTATCCAACTTCTGGATGGTGAAGGGAAATATGTCTGACTGATAATGCAAAAACATGTGGTATAGTATATATGAGTACTTGAATACTCTTTCATTGTGCATTTTGGTAAATTGTTCATCCATCCTTTCATTTATGAACTATGCGTAATTGTACATAGTAGCAGGAGGCTTTCCTGGGGTGAAAATGGACATGAAGGCCAGGATGAACTCATCAACAAATTCATCTATGGTATAGCCTAGAACACATTATATCATGGTTACAATTTTCTTTCCTATTTCAGTTAAAATGGCAGAAACATATGGAGGGCAATCTTTAGGAATGTGCTTCTCTTCTACAATGAAAGTTTGGAATATTTGGGCCAATCTAGATGGACTCAATTTGGTGTATGTTGGGTGATAAAAGGTGTCCTTTTAACTCTCAATTATCTTCACATTAGTTATCAATCTAGGCAAGATTTTCTATTTCAAGAGTGTACACAGTTTGTGGCGGCTATTTACTCAAGAGTAATGTTTCTAAATTGTAGTACAATGCTCTCAAATACAAGAATAAATGGATGGAACGAATAAATTCTTATTGCAATTAAAAGAAAGTCCAATCCTTTAAGGAACTCAAATCCTGCAGTAATCTAAGTGACAACAATGCAATCTATATAACAACACTATCAGTTAAGAGTGTAGTAATAATAACTCTTCCCTTAGAAACTGATAGAAATTAAATCATGTTCATTCGAATGTAAAATAACGATGGCATCAATCTGAGAGTTCTTAACAGAAATAGTTCTAGCTCATTACAATTGATTACATCGAGAAAGAGATGTATCAATGAAACCTAATATGAAATGAAAAGAAACTAATAAAGAAACAATTATGTAAATTAAATATAAAACAGAGTTATTCTATCATGTAAAGAACCAATGAACAACAAAGCGATAAAATAATAGAGGCAGTAATATGATCACACTAGCACACTTGCGATAATTGAAATCATATAATACAGATGAAGCAATGAGTTCCACCAAAATTTGGGCCCTAGCTGCTAGCGTACACTGCTTGGTTACTTCAGAAAATGGAGAGGAACAACAACTCTTTTATTTATTAATCATCAAATCGTGAAATCATTACAATGCATTTACGCTCTATAGCAAAAGTGTTTAATTGAGGATTACAATGGTAATACAACAGTCCCCCTTTCCTCATATCCTACGCTATCCTATCAATCCCTATCTTAATCTCTCATAATCTATCCCATAATCTCCCCTCCTCTCATCTCTGTTCTAACTTAAATACATAGAGAGAAAAGAGAAGTTACAACCGTGATGATTACAATATGATTCCCATTACAAAATTGGATTTTTCTGAACAAATTGATAAACAAGATCATATCTCAAATATCTTCTCATCAACATTCAACAGGAATAGGTCGAATTTGGTGTTGTAGCTGAGAAAATTTGGAAAACGGGCACAACAACGAATTTGAGAAAAACATCTTCAGAGAACCTTCTATTTCTCTTAGTATGGACAAGATTTGGAAAAATTGCTCATCACAAAACTAATTTGGTCCGTTCTGAACAAAACCCATGTTTCAGATTTTCCAGATTCTTCTCCATTTCCCTAAACCATTTAATACAAAACTTTCATTTATTATTCAAGCGAATTTTTGAGTTGGCACATCTAATGATGAGCTAGAGATCAAATCTTCAATCTAGAAAATATCTTGGAGGCTAAAATGGTGAGTGATGTTACAACCAATTTATTAATAAACCATCGTTGGTAGAATCATGCATAATCATCAATTTCTTAAAAACAAAGGAGAAGAAATAATATTTATCCATAAGAGCATAAATAATTATAAGATGGAATTGTCCCCAAATGTGGGTGGTAGATAATCATTTATGGTGTATGAATAGGCGGGAAAACAGGCAGCCCATTCGTATGGCCACTTGTGCCTTTGCTTGTGTGATCTCATGGCAAGTCATGGCTCTTAGGTTGGCGACATTAACTGCCTCAGAATTTCGAGACATTCCCTGCAAATATCAAAATATGGATCAGAGTAATCCTCTTCGCCTCATTCAGCCCCTCAATTGCTCCTGCCATCTTCCGTCTCTGAACTGAGCATTCACACAACCACTAGAAGACACTGCAAAACCTTATGCTACATCAACTTGAGCATTGGAAACCATTACTCTCAATCACTTCTCTGTGATCTGCGGTCTGAGGTCCTAACTCCTTCCTCTACTTCGCCTGTGAATCCCATGGACCCCCGCCTTTTTCCTCCCGGGGAGCCTGGATTGATTCTTGCTTAGTCTTCCTACCGCTCTCAATAGCCTCATTCAATCAGACCCATGCAATATCGTCACAGAATGAGGAGTAGGCACATAGGCAGTCATGGTGGTGCTACTCATCCCGGGTATCATTCCCCTTTTGCATCATCCTCCCCTTCTATTTCTTAGTTCCCTACCCTCTCCAATCCCTGCTCCCTTGGCAGGTATCTGAACACTCAAAGCAGCCATGGAAGAATGAGCACCAGTGAGGCTCATCACTCTAGAAGCATCCCCCAGCACCCAACGACCAATGCCACCTCCTAGCAAGCGCACTTCTATCATCAAAGCTCCTTGAACAAGCTGCTCATAATGGTCACTATCATGGTGGATTTCAAGGAAGTCCCTGCCTTCAATTCAGAACTTTCACTCAGCAGGCATTTCAACCAAGACCGTCCTTTCAATTTCACTCCAGGGGAGCCAAGCTCTAGAAATCAGCTAACAGAAAAGGGTATCCCTTCTAGCAGCAAACCTTGAATGCTAGAAAGCGAAGCCACCTGTAAGGATAAGGGCATCCAAATTGAGGATAGTGAAGGTGGCGGACATGCAAAGAACACAGATGCTGACATCTAAGGGTGGTGTCTGACAGTGGAGGAAGAACCTACAGAGGATACTAAGCAGCTACTTGCTAGGTCACATGGTGAGCCTTAATCTGGTTTATGTTTAGTTTTGGTACTTGTCATTTTGTTTCTTGCATCCTGTTGAGTCTTTCTTCTCTTATTCTCCTTCTCGGGCGCCAAAATTTTGGTATTTTGCTCCCACGAGTCAACTTATAATGGACAAGTCTGAGTCAAGTTTTGAATTTTTCAGTCTTTACTCATGCTTTTTATATTATGGAACTATAGCCCCTACACAGGCAGCTGGAACTTTCCTAATTTTGGGCCTGAATTGGTTTCCCCTTTTGGGGCAGTCTCGATTTGAACATTGGATGCTCAGAATGGTCATTCAACTGACCTAGTACCGCTGAGGCTGGTGCCTCCTTGTATATTATGCCTTTATTAATAGACTAGTTTTAATTAGAAAAAAAATATAAGATGAAATTATATGACAAACCATGATAAATGACATGATAAAGAAGAGTAGAAATGGATGAAATAGGTGTTGAAAAGTAATAATAATAATAATGACATATTAACAGGCCAACATACCCCAAAACTGAATATATTGCATGTCCTCATGCAACCCAAAGCTGAATATATTTCATGTCCTCATGCAACCCAAAGAATCTGTGTTAGACAAGTGATAAAAAATTGGTCATCCCAACTCATGAAATGGATGGAACAAATGAATTCTTCCTCAAACAATGAATATTCAATTTTAGCAATTTTGATGAAGGCGTAATAGTTTTTACATTTACGTTCAACTTATGTGTTGTAGGGAAAAGTATCCGACTCGGATGACCCTATCCCACTCTAAGGGTGATAGTACCTCAGCAACAACTGTAAAGAAAACTACTTAAGGTTTACTTCTTTATGAAAGCAAAAGAGAGTGGATAAATGCACTAACCGTTGCCTTGCACTTAATGTCGAATCCAAACTCTTCTCTATGGCCGCTTGCTCCCAGCTCTTTGCTCTTTTGCCGGCCCAGCTACAATGAGATCCTGCAAAATGACAAAGAAGGAGACTACAAGAGGCATGCAATCATAACTGATTCACGGATTAGCATAAACCAAATATACAATTATCACAAAACATCATTGGAACAAATGCATATAGAAGAACCTCAATAGCTTTTATTAATGAAGAAGTAAAGGTTCTGAGAGTGTTACAACCATTGAAGGTCCTAATCCAGCAACACCTCCCAGCAGAAAGAATTTCTCCTCTTCACCTCCCTCAAGCAATCACCCAATAGCTCTATAGTGAAACCAACAACATAGCATTACTTTGCACAAAATTCCAGCCTCCTGAGCTCATAGGAGAGAGCTCAATATATAGATGAATTGAGAAAGGATGAGTCAGCTTGCAACTGATGTGTAGCTGCCTTATGTCCTCTCTCTCTTCAGTTAATCTTTAGTTGATCTTCAGTTCTTGAGTCCACTTGGAGAACCTTGCTTCCACTTGGAGAAACAGAGCCTTTGACTCATCACAAGGCGAAATCCCTGATCCAAGTGTCATTTTTGGAGCAATGACTCAGTGTGCCACTTGTCCCATCTCGCTCAGCGCAGGTGGCCTTTGTTCCACTTGCTTTGCAACGCAGGTACACCATGGAGGATCTGAGTTTCAGCGCAGAAGCCTAGTAGAGCACCTGCTTTGATTTCATGATTGCTTGTTTTTGAGTGTTTTCAGGTGGAGAACTGATCTGAGAGCTGTTGGTTTGCTGACCTTGTTCCTCTAGGGGTAGGAACATCATGTTTAGGGAACTTTGGATCCCTTGGATTATTGACAATTCATGCCTGTTGCTGTAAGGCACAAAATTGTCTATAACATTATGTGTGTATGAAGTTGTGGAAAAATATGATATAAGTAACAGCAAACTTCATTAGCCATTTCTCAAAAACCACAAACCAGATTTTGCTAAAATTTTGCAAGTAGATTTATAATATATTAATGCTTCTATGATCCAAAACTCAGATCATTTTGATCCACGGACCAAGGGATATAAAAAAAATGTCTGTAGGTGACTGTGCATGATTTCCGAAATTTTATGAACTAATTTAACTTGAAACTATCTAGGTTTGTGTATTTTAATGATATGTTTGTGTTTTCCAGAAATTACAAGAATTCAGTTCATAGTTTTAAAGATATAGAGAAATCAATTCTGCACTGTATAAAAATGAAATTCTATGCCTTAAATGAGAAGGAAATTAGAAAACTCCCATCATGCGTAGCAATTCCTCCCCCGAACTGGGGAATTAGCATGCCCTCATGCAATGCTAGAAAACAAATTGAGGTGGTCGCTACCATCTGTTGAATTCTATGCTTGGTGTAAAACAACATGGAATAATGGAGGTGTTGAGAATGAATAAGAATATCAGTGGATGATAAAGAATATTGTTGGAATTCAGAGGCACATCAATATTAATTAAACACACAGCAGAATAAATCAAGCACATAAACACAGTTTTTAACGTGGTTCACCCAACCAATCTGGGCTACGTCCACCAAACATAGGCATCAGGAATTTATTAATCAAATTGGAGATTACATAATGAAAACCTCATAAAACTCTCACCCTCTCAGCAAACCATCCGAATGGTTGCCTGTTATATAGCATAGAGAATCTAGCAGCCTCATTAACTCCCTCACATCAAATATAGGAGACATTAACTCCCTCCCAACAAACTGGAGTTAATCTAGGACCTGAATTCTATTGTTGTCATCAGCTGAGATTTTTCCTATTTTGCTCCAAACAGAAAATCTCAACAATCTCTACCTTGACAACAATTCCCCTGATGCCCTGTTATTATTATTTTATCTTTTCTGCAAGCCAAGAGAAGCCAAACACCAGCGTAGCTTCTCCAACAAAACTGGTTTCGTGAACATGTCTGCACAGTTCTCCTTTGTATGCACCTTTTCCAGAGGGACTCCCCTTTCAGTGATAACCTGTCTTACAAAATGGTACTTAATTGGAATATGCTTTGATTTGCTATGATAGGCCGGATTCTTAGCCAAATGTATTGCACTTTGACTATCACAAAGTAACTTGATGTTGTCCTGTAACCTACCAAACTCACCAAGCAAACCTTTCAACCAAACCGCCTCTTTGCAAGCATGAGAAGCAGCAATGTACTCTGCTTCAGTAGTGGATAAAGCAACAATATTCTGTAGCTTTGACATCCAGCTTATAGCTCCACCTGCAAGAGTAAAGACGTACCCTGAAGTTGATCTTCTCTTATCCAAATCACCTGCAAAATCGGAATCAACATATCCGCAAACAAATTCGCTACTCTTATTGTAAGAAATACAATAACTACTTGTGCCTCTCAAGTACCGAAGCACCCATTTTACTATTGACCAGTGCTCTTTACCCGGATTTGCCATGTACCTGCTGACAACCCCAATTGCATGAGAAATATCTGGTCGCGTACACACCATCGCATACATCAAACATCCTACTACATTAGCATACGGAATTCGAGACATATAATCCTTTTCTTCCTCTGTATTAGGACATAAACTCGAAGAAAGCTTAAAATGGGAAGCTAAAGGGAATGAAACAGGCTTCACATTATTCATACCAAACCTCAAAAGTATTTTCTCAACATACTTCTGTTGTGATAGCCACAGCTTACCATTGCCCCTGTCTCTGAAAATCTCCATGCCCAAAATCTGTCTTGCCGCTCCCAGATCTTTCATATCAAACGTCCTTGCCATCTGAGTCTTCAACCTGTTGATTTCTTCAATGCTTTTGTTTGCTAAAAGCATATCATCAACATATAACACTAAGATAATGAACATGCCATTATTTAACTGCTTAAAGTAAACACAATGATCATATTCACTTCTTACATATTTCTGACTCAACATGAAAGAATCAAATTTCTTATACCACTACTGAGGCGACTGCTTCAGGCCATATAATGACTTCTTGAGCCTGCAGACAAATTTCTCATTGCGATGGTGAACAAACCCTTCCGGTTGTTCCATATATATTTCCTCATCTAAGTCACCATGTAGAAATGCAGTCTTAACATCTAACTGCTGCAACTCTAAATCAAGCAAAGCCACTAATGCTAACACAAGTCTAATTGAAACAATTTTAACCACTGGTGAAAATATCTCATGAAAGTCTATGCCAGCTTTCTGAGAAAACCCTTTTGCAACCAGTCTCGCTTTGTACCTGTCTTCCATATCATTCACACCCCGTTTCACCTTGAACACCCACTTGCATCCCACAGTTTTCCTGCCTTTAGGAAGTTCAACCAGATCCCACGTGCCATTCTTACCTAAGGCCATCATTTCTTCCTTCATGGCTGCTTTCCATTTGTCACTATTTGAACCTTCTACAGCTTCCTGATAACACAAAGGTTCATCATCATTAGCGATCAAAGCAACTGAAGTAACATGATCATCATACCTTCTCGGAGGGCGTTTGATCCTTGTAGACCTCCTTAAGAATGTTTCTGGTACATCCACAATTGGCTGTCTATCATCTGTAGGAACTTCTTCATGATCGCCATCTGAGACCTGTTCATGACCTCCATCTGAAGCCTGTTCAAAATCTGATTCTGAAACCTGTTCATGACTAGAATCTGAACTATGGTCGTTATGACTATCATTAGAAATTCTATCAAACTGAATATGCTGGAAATCAGATACATCATCTTGTTTCAATCTACTATTTACATCTAACTGTACAAGAGAGGATTCATCAAAATTTACATCTCTGTTGATGATGATTTTGTGGGTAGTAGGATCCCACAATCTAAATCCCTTTGTTCCAACACCATACCCAACAAAGATATACCTTTTAGAATTTGGATCTAACTTAGTTCGTTGATGTTTAGGCACTAGAGCATATGCATCACAACCAAACACTCTGAGTTTAGAATAGTCAAAAGGGTGTCCTTTCCATACCTCTTGCGGAATCTTGCAGTCTATGGCCGTTGATGGAGATCGGTTTATCACATAACAAGCTGTTGCCACCGCTTCCATCCACAACTCCTTCGGCAACCCGGCGTTACTCAGCATACACCTTGCTCTCTCTAGAAGAGTCCTGTTCATGCGTTCAGCAACTCCATTCTGCTGAGGAGTATAAACTGTGGTCTTATGTCTTTCAATCCCCGCATCCTTGCAATAGATGTCAAACTCCTTGGAGGAAAACTCACCACCATTGTCAGTTCTTAAACATTTTATAGTTCTACCAGTGTTGTTTTCTACCAATGCTCTAAACTGCTTGAAAACTGTAAAAATATCAGACTTCTTTTTCAACATGTAGACCCATACTTTCCGGGAAAAGTCATCAATGAATGATACAAAATAAGATGAACCACCATATGACGCTGTAGGGGCTGGACCCCAAACATCTGAATGGATATAATCAAGTATGCCTTTACTAGTATGTTTTCCTGTTTTAAACTTTTGTTTACTTTGTTTACCAAACAGACAATGTTTACAGAAATCCAATTTTCCAGATCTTAGATTAGGAAGTAACTTTCGGTCAGCCAAAATTTTCAATCCTCTTTCACTCATATGCCCCAATCTTTGATGCCATAAGTGAATGGAACTACTGTCATGTTCAGACACAGACACATGATTTGACCCAGTTCTACCTTCTAACTGAAATAGATTTCCTACTTTCTTAGCTTTCATAACTAGTAAGATGCCTTTGTAAATTTTCATTACTCCATTTTGAATTACAGTTTTATATCCATTTGAATCAAGTGCTCCTAATGAAATCAAATTTTTCCTTAAATCTGGTACATGCCTCACATCAGTTAATATTTTGGTTGTGCCATCAAACATTTGTAGTTGTACACTTCCTATTCCAACAATACTGCAAGTGACATCATTACCCATGTACACGACTCCATCATCAACTGATCTATATGTTTTAAACCAATCTTTATGAATACACATGTGGTTAGATACCCCGGAATCTAACAACCAATGTTGATCATGTTTTGAAATATTAACTGACAATACTTCATCACTCATACCTGAACCAGATACTGAACCTGTATCTGTGGTGTTGGCTTCCTTCTTTTCTGTCGAAGAGCCTTCTTTAGCAGCCTGCTTTTGCTTCCAACAATCCTTTTTTAGATGTCCAGCCTTGCCACAATGCCAGCACTTCACCTTTGGCTTCTTTTCTTTGGACTTTGAGTGAGAGTCGCTATGCTTTCCCCCGGAGTGTCTCTCTCTTGAGCAACCTCTGGCCATCATTACCTCTGATGTAGAGGTGTCTGCATTCGACCTCTTCCTCGTCTCCTCAGCCAACAAGGCTCCAACAACATCGTCAAACTCAAGGATTTCTGATGTACTAAAGCTTATGGAAGTAACAAAGTGATCCCAGGATTCAGGCAAAGAACATAATAGAGTTATTGCCTTATCCTCTGAATCAAATTTCACATCTAGATTGTCTAATTGCACCAGTAAGGTATTAAAAACATTCAGGTGATCAGCAATTGAGGTACCTTCTTTCATCTGCAAACCATAAAGCTGCCGTTTCAGGAGAATCCGATTTGTCAAAGATTTCGTCATATAGAGCTTCTCAAGCTTCCACCACAAGCCTGCGGCGGTTTTCTCTGACACAATGTTGAACAGAACATCGTCCGCCAGACATAACCGAATTGCGCTCAGAGCTCTATCGTCCATCTCATCCCATTCATCCTCCATCATGGAAGGAGGTCTTTTGTTTTTCCCCAACAGTACCTTCGCCACACCTTGTTGAACCAGCAGATCGTGCATCTTCACCTTCCAGATCTCAAAATTATTCTTGCCATTAAATTTCTCAATTTCAAACCGGGCACTTTGAGTTTTCGCCATTTGTTATCAAAAAACACAATAATCTCCAATATCCAACCAGCAATTAAAAAAACAATTGCCTATTCCTTTCTGCCTTGGCCTTTAAAACAAAAAATATCTTCCCTTCACAAAAATTTTTTTTGCCTATGCCTTTGTTTTGACACAACAAAAAAACTGCCTTATTACAGTAGACCTCCGCCAAAAACAATTTTTTTTTGTTTTATTAACTTTTGATACCAAATTGTTGGAATTCAGAGGCACAACAATATTAATTAAACACACAGCATAATAAATCAAGCACATAAACACAGTTTTTAACGTGGTTCACCCAACCAATCTGGGCTACGTCCACCAAACATAGGCATCAGGAATTTATTAATCAAATTGGAGATTACATAATGATAACCTCATAAAACTCTCACCCTCTCAACAAACCATTCGAATGGTTGCCTATTATATAGCATAGAGAATCTAACAGCCTCATTAACTCCCTCACATCAAATATAGGAGACATTAACTCCCTCCCAACAAACTGGAGTTAATCTAGGACCTGAATTCTATTGTTGTCATCAGCTGAGATTTTTCCTATTTTGCTCCAAACAGAAAATCTCAACAAATATTAATGACATGGTCATAAGAAAGAAATGAATGAAAGAAATAGTCCCCCAAACTAAAAGATGATAAGTCGCTGAAAAATGGTAAAGATGTGGAATGAATAACGATAAATAATGCTTAATGGATTTTCATGAAATTCTCCTAAATTCATAATAAATCAGAAAATTATGCTATTTTACATCAAGTTTTACCTCCAAAAAGAAGAATGTGGAATGAAATATATGGACTGGCATTTGTTGAAGTTGATGTAGGCTGAGCAGATATTGAAAGTGATGCAAAAGGTGGAATCCAGGAAAGCACATCATGTCTAAACAATTGTTGTCATTTGTGAGTTGCTCGAGCCTCTTCTGTTAGTTGCAATAGTGTAGTCATGCTGCGAATAGAGTCCCCCCCCATACTTGTTGTTCTCCTGTAAACAAATCACTATTTTGCATACAATGTTCTTGAATCTACAATGCTAGTTTTGAATAGCAACAAATAACATGCATGCAAAAAATTCAATTAGAAAAACTTTTGTATACATGCAATACTAATATTTTGTCAAATCAACAAGTTATGGCAAGGTGTAGTAATTATATCGCATGCTATCCCATAATGCATGCATTCCCCCTACTAATTTAAAAAGGGATTCCATGACTATAAAGCATATGAAAAGTGTTGTGCCGACCGTAAGGCAAGGGAATGAACAATATGGCAGTAAATGAAGTAGAGGACTGTTGGGTCCCTATAATACTAGTGATTACCCCGTTACTATTGTAGTTATACCCCTTATTTATATTGTTGTGCCCCTATTACCCCAATATTGTTATTTTTGTGCCCCATAGAATCCCTCTATTGTTATTTTTGTGGCTTTATATTATTATTGTTAGGTCGGCTGGATTATATTGTGACTCCTTAGACTCCTATATATAGAAAGGAGGTTTTGTCATTTGTATCATCCAAGAATTGTTCATTTATGTAATGTAAAGGAGGTTGCCCCCTCGAAGAGGCTGAATTCTAAGGCGTGGATCTCTCTTTTCCATCTTTTTGTGAGCTGGTTTCATAACATTTGGTATCAGAGCTTTGGATTCTAGGGTTTCGCTGCTCCAAACAGGTCATCGTGGCATTTTCGCAATAACTTTTTTTCTTTGACGTTTCAGAAGTCGCAAAAAAAAACCCATTTGATAGGAATTGGCGCTGAACCTTGGGTTCAAAGTTCAGATCTCTTCGCGCGATATTTTCGGAGATATGATCTGAGGAAGTTGGCCTTTTTGCAGACTCCTGAATTACATTCAAAACAGGTGACCTGGGGAAAATCATCATAACTCTCTTTCTGAGGATCGGTTTGAAATTTCGTAAGAAGGTACAAAAAGAGGACGGACTTTAGTTTCTTGTATGTGTGTTTCAGATTCAAATGTTGAAACAGTGACTCGTGGCACGTCGTACAAGTTCGCTCTACTGAACTAGTCTAAAAGCAAGTCACTGTGGGAGATTTCACATAACTCTTACTTGGAGAATCCAATTTGGCTCAGACTTGTGGCATTCGAAAGAGGACGTAGAAGGCTACTACAGGTAGCAATTTTAGAACTGGATGATCCAAAATTACAGAGATACATCAGATTCAATATTAGGCTTCTATAAAGTGAAAAAAGGTGTGTAGTTTTTTTTAAATTTTTTACCTAAGCTTGGTTTAACGGAATTCAAAGGGCATAGTAAAGCATTATTATAGGTAACTGATGCCCCGAGGAAAGAAAATGCAAACACCTAGTAAGGAACTTGAAAGCTCTAGCATGACTCATGAAGAAGAGGAAGAAATGCTACATGATATATCAAAATTACAAGAACAAGTGCAACAAATGTCACGCTCACAAAAGCTAACAGAAGCTAAGATAAATGGCGTGGAATCTAAGATAAAGGGCATGGAAGCTAAGATGGAGGATTCGATGGCAAATTTGAAGATAGATTTGAAGACATACATGGAAGAATTGAAGAACTTGCTACAAGAAAGGGTCACTAATGGTGAAAAGGTAGTAAAGGAAACTCATGATGAGAACAAAAGAAATGTTAATCATGATTCCATAGACTCTAGTGTTGGATCGAAGACTCACCATGTTCCAAAAAACGATATGAGGAAGTTTGATGGCAAGGATCCTGCCACATGGATATTACAGATGGAGCAATTCTTCGATCTCAATAATGTGCAAAACACACAAAAGGTACGTATGGCAACTTTATATTTGGAACCAAATCAGTTTGTATGGTATCAATGGCTTTGTTCTCGTAAACAATTTATCACTTGGGCAATTTTTATGGAAGAATTGATAGCACATTATGAGGATACAAAAAGCAACACTTTTTTTAGCCAATTGATAAGTCTCAAACAAAAGGGTTCAATAATGGAGCACATTGAGGAGTTCCAAAAATTGAACATAAGGGTAAAAGATATTCCAGAGGAGCATAGGATTGATGTGTTCATAGGGTCTTTAAAGGATAATATCCAACATGATGTGTGCCTTTGGGAACCTGATTCATTAGAGAAGGCATTCAGGTTAGCAAGAAAAATGGAAAGCAAAATTATGGCAACTAGGAAGCATACCATTCACAACTATAAATATGGAAGTGTTGTTGCCCATAGTCTTCCACAACCTACAAGGTTGACACCACAACAATTGGAAGAAAAAAGAGCAAAATGGCTTTGTTACAATTGTGATAGCAAATACACAAAAGGTCATAAGTGTGCTGAGAAGAAATTATTCTACATAGATTGTGAAGAGGAAGAAGAAAAGGAGCAAGAAAGGTCAAAAGAAGAGGATATATTCCAGGAACAAAGCCTAGATGAAGAACAAATAAATCCGACCATATCTTTTAATGCATTGGCGGGAATTACCACTCCTCAAACCATCAAGATAGAAGGACAAATCAAGAAGAAAAAGGTAATAGTGTTGATTGATTCAGGAAGCACCCACAATTTTATTCATTGTAGGGTAGCAAAAGAATTGAATTGCTTCCTATATCCAACACCAGAGTGTCAAGTGATGATTGCAAATGGAGGAACAATAAATTTCTCTGGAAAGTGCCATAATATCAAGCTATCCATGGGAGAATATGTATTGACTAGCCCAATGCTTTCCATTCCAATGGGAGGTGCGGATGTTGTACTAGGAGTCCAATGGCTACAATCCTTGGGTACAATAGCTTTTAATTTTCAAGAACTTTTCATCATATTTTCTTCGGAAGGAAAGGAAGTTGAATTAAGGGGGTATTGCAGGGAAACCAGGAAAGATAATCAGCTCTCATGGTATGACAAAGCTTCTAAGAAAGGAGCAAAGAGGTGTAATTGCACAATTATGCTCGCTAGATGTTTCCACATTGGAATCATCTATTTCTCCAGATCTCCAAAAAGTCTTGGACAATCATTCCAAGGTATTTGAGACTCCCAAGGGTCTCCCACCTATGCGTGATCATGATCATGCTATTCATCTGATTCCAGGAAGTGTTCCTCCAAACATCAGGCCGTACAGATATCCCTATGTCCAAAAAAGTGAAATTGAACGTATGGTTGCAGAAATGCTAGAGGCTGGTATAATTCAACCGAGTCAAAGTTCTTTCTCAGCTCCAGTAGTATTGGTGCACAAGAAGGATGGATCATGGCGCATGTGTCCAGATTATAGGGAGCTCAACAAGCTCACTATTAAAGATAAGTTCCCCATTCCTGTTATTGATGAATTACTGGATGAATTACATGGATCAATTTACTTCACCAAGTTGGATCTTCGTTCGGGATATCATCAAATCAGAATGAAGGTTGAACACATTCCAAAAACAACATTTAGAACTCATGAGGGTCATTATGAATTTTTGGTCATGCCTTTTGGCCTTACCAATGCACCTTCAACATTTCAAGGTTTGATGAATTCAATTTTCAAACCATTCCTTAGAAAATTTGTGTTAGTATTTTTTGATGATATACTAATCTACAGCAAGTATTGGAAGGATCATGTTGAACATGTTGACAGGGTGATGCAACTATTGGAGGAGAAACAATTATATGCAAAAAGATCCAAATGTTTCTTTGGAGTCCACGAGGTGGAATATTTGGGTCATATTGTATCTCATGAAGGAGTTAAGGTAGACCCTAGCAAAATTAAAACCATTAAGGAATGGAAAAACCCCACATCCATAAAGCATCTGCGAGGATTTCTTGGGTTGACAGGGTATTATCGCAAGTTTGTTAAGAATTATGGGAGAATAGCAGCACCTCTAACAACATTATTGAAGAAAGATTCATTTTCATGGATTCGGAAGCAACAAAGGCCTTTGAACATCTTAAAGAGGCAATGTGCCAAGCACCGGTCTTAGCTACACCGGACTTCACAAAAACCTTTATTGTGGAATGTGATGCTTTAGGAAATGGAATTGGTGCTGTTCTAATGCAAGATGAAAGACCCATTGCTTTTGAAAGTCGTCCAATCAAGGGAAAGTTTTTAAGCAAAGCTATTTATGAGAAGGAAATGTTGGCAATACTCCATGCACTTAAGAAATGGCGACCCTACCTAATGGGAAGACACTTCAAGGTAAAAACGGATCATGATAGCCTTAAATACTTTTTAGAACAAAGATTATCCTCTGAATAGCAACAAAAGTGGGTCACAAAGATGTTGGGTTATGACTTTG
Source organism: Pinus tabuliformis (assembly GCA_031772625.1). NCBI lineage: Eukaryota > Viridiplantae > Streptophyta > Pinopsida > Pinales > Pinaceae > Pinus > Pinus tabuliformis. The sequence continues at coordinate 295,242,739 of CM062806.1, forward strand.
AAATCATCTACAAAAAAGGGAAGCAAAATGTGGTGGCAGATGCACTCTCAAGAAAGGATGAGGATGTGGAAGCATTGTTGTGTTCCATTTCTATTATCCAACCAGATTGGATAAACGAAGCAAGGGAGGAATGGAAGAATGACGAAGAAGTGTGGGCACTTATTCGAAAGCTACAACAAGATTCCAGTACTTCTGATACATTTAGCTGGCAAAATGATTCGTTATGGTACAAAGATCGCTTATACCTCTGTAAGAATTCCCAGCTAAAACAAAAGATTCTTATGGAATTGCACACTTCTCCCTTAGGAGGGCACTCAGGATTTTTAAAAACTTACCACAAGGTTAAGAAGGAATTTTTTTGGGATGGCCTTAAATCAGATATTCAAAAGTTTGTGGTGGAATGTGTTGTAGGGAAAAGTATTGATTCGGATGACCCTATCCCACTCTAAGGGTGATAGTACCTCAGCAACAACTGTAAATAAAACTACTTAAGATTTACTTCTTTATGAAAGCAAGAGAGAATGAAGAAATGCACTAACCGTTACCTTGCGCTTAATATTTGCTCCAATCTCTTCTCTTTGCTGCTTGCTCCTAGCTCTTTGCTCTTTTGCTGGCCCAACTACAATGAGATCCTGCAAAATAACAAAGAAGGAAACTACAAGAAGCATGCATTCATAACTGATTCAAGGATTAGCATAAATCAAATATACAATCATCACAATACATCATTGAAACAAATGCATATAGAAGAACCTCAATAGCTTTTATTAATGGAAGAAGTAAAGTTCTGAGAAGGTTACAACCATTGAAGGCCCCAATCCAGCAACACCTCCCAGCAGAAAGAATTTCTCCTCTTCACCTCCTTCAAGCAATCACCCAATAGTTCTATAGTGAAACCAACAACATATCATTACTTTGCACAAAATTCCAGCCTCCTGAGCTCATAGGAGAGAGCTCAATATATAGATGAATTGAGAAAGGATGAGTCAGCTTGCAACTGATGTGTAGCTGCCTTGTGTCCTCTCTCTCTTCAGTTGATCTTCAGTTCTTGAGTCCACTTGGAGAACCTTGCTTCCACTTGGAGAAACAGAGCCTCTGACTCATCACAAGGCGAAATCCCTGATCCAAGTGTCATTTTTGGAAGATTCCAGAGCAATGACTCAGTGTGCCACTTGTCCCATCTCGCTCAGCGCAGGTGGCCTTTGTTCCACTTGCTTTGCAACGCAGGTACACCATGGAGGAGTTGAGTTTCAGCGCAGAAGCCTAGTGGAGCACCTGCTTTGATTTCAGGATTGCTTGTTTTTGAGTGTTTTCAGGTGGAGAACTGATCTGAGAGCTGTTGGTTTGCTGACCTTGTTCCTCTAGGGGTAGGAACATCATGTTTAGGGACTTTGGATCCCTTGGATTATTGACAATTCATGCAAGGCACAAAATTGTCTATAACAGATGCCCCCTAAAGTATGAGGTCGTTTATCGGGTGAAATGCTTTATTAGGAGGATCCGAAGTTCATTCAATCTGCTGAGAAGTGTCCTGTAATAAGATACAATACAATACATTATTTTTCATACTTTTTCATGATCTAGCTGAGGCGGGCATTCCCATGCTCAGCTTTTATAAATACATTTTGGTACATAGAACAGACGATCGTCTGATGATAGACTGATAATTCTCTGCTGAAATTATCATCCTTTGAGAAGGATGATCATCTGCTGCAATGATGTACATATCAAATGTCTTTATATCCTGAATATATATCGCAGCCCGGATGGATGAAACTAGATCCGGGGTCTTCAATCTCTTCCGATCTTCACTCGATGTACAAGTCGATCCATGTGAGAATTTCTTGAAGTCGACCATGGAAAGACATCGCTTGATTACCGGTCAATGATGTAAACCGTTAACAAGCGCGAGAGGAATCACCGATAAGGATGATGACCCTCAAGGTACGGCAGTACAATTCACATGGTGGGAATAAAGGACTTGGCGTCGACCACCATGCAAAATCTTCTGGTCGAAGGTCATTGATGTATACCTGTCGCCGGAAGTGAGAAACTTGCCATTGAGGCATGCAAGCTTCAAAGTACTGAAGGGGTTGTTCCTAGATCAACTCCTTGGATAATGAGCTGATGTCGACAAGGAGCGATCCGTCAAAGGAGGGCCTTAATGAATCCCACATCAGTGACACGGAATGGAGCTAGTGATTGTGATGAGGTGAAAACAAACTGTGATGTATGATTCAGGGTGGCGGTCATGAAATGGATGAAGGACAATGTATGGCAGTGGATGGGACACGGTTGACTCTTTGCAGAACAACATCTCTTGAACATATAACGACACTGATGTGATGGATTGGTAGCATTACCCCAAATGTGGATGGTGTGGCGAGGACCATGGTGATGAGACCGGTGAATGAAACAACCCAACCCGATGTGATACGGAGGACAAAGTGTCATGTTCAAGAGCGACTTGCTACCATTAAAGCTGTGAGGTTCTCCCAATTTTTCCCCAGTCATTGCTGACCAGTACCTCTTTATTTTTATCAAGCTTGAGGAGGATAACATATGCTTGTTCTATAACCTGCCCTTCGGGCAAGCCCATCGCTATGTTTTAACGAGCCTAGCGATAGGGAAACTCGTTCTCGTCTAAAGACAAGTTTGTCGCTATTTAATGAATTTAACGAGTCTAACAACAAGGATAACTCGGTCCTTTTCATTTTTAGAGAGTCTGAAAAGGTACATAAAGTCAACTCCAGAATTCCTTTTTCGTCATCTAATCCCTTAAGTCCGAAAAAGTATAAAACAATACAGAAGGGATGAATTTTCGATTGCTTTAACGAGCCGAACAAAACAAGCGCTCGATCTTTTTGTGCAATAATCCCTCAGGTCCAAAAAGATTAAAATCTAGAGGAGGGATAGCTCTTCCGGTCGTTTAACGAGCTGGAAGGCCAAAACTCGGCAAACTTTTCATATTTTACGAGTCAGTGAAAAGAGCTCAAAGAAGACTCGTCTTTTGAGGAACGAGTGATAAACAGGGATAGCAGCAGATTCCAGGTACAGGTTAGAATATTCCAATCACGACAGTGTCACAAGGATGGCTAAGTGAAATCACTCTTCGCAGCTGTTCCTCAAAATGGGTAAACAACCATATGGAGATGAACGATTGGCCAAATGAACGGATGGAGGTGATGGCATATAAACACGACCAATGGCTTTTAATATGGCAGTCAAAGGTTACATTTCTCAAGGTTATTTACCGGTTCATTTTTTCTGGGTGAGCTTGAACTCTAGGGGAAGATTGCTCACAACTTATGTTTATTTTTTAACGAGCATGAACTATGTGCTAAAACTGCTCGGATCTTGCGTTTATTTTTTAACGAGCATGAACATTGCTAAAACTGCTCGATTATACCAGTCTTAATACAAGGAACGCCTCAGGTGAGGTATTCTTATTTAAGGAGCTATACCTCACTAGCTACTCCAATTTGGCAAGTTTTAACTTTTGCCCCACATCCTTTCTTTATGCAAGCTGGAAACGGCTAATCCTACGAGTTTAACGGGTTAGACCTGCAGGTTTAAAGGGAGGACCTAAAAATTTAAAAAATAAATAGTCGTCCCGTGCTTGCACTCCAAAAGGTTCGCATGCCCCCAGGTATAAAGTATAATTTCAAGGCTACCCCTCCTCTGTCCCACCTTTGTTTTTCTACTTGTCGTCTTGCTATATTTTTAACGGTACTTGTCTTCTCGTTATTTTTCGGTGCTGACGGTACTTGTCTTCCCATCAGTTCACTTTTAGATTTTTGCAAGATCGCAACAGATAAAACATTGGCGTTATGGAGGGAGGTTTGCCTCTTACTTATTATCCGAAAAAATGGTTTTGTTCGCTGCCGCAAACTAAACTCTTTTTCCCGGCGATGTCTATTACTAGGTTACTAAAGATGGTGACCACTTGTTGCAACAATTTCATCTCTTTCTTTGGAGACTGCCCCTACTTATCCTTCAAAACATATGTTTTGATGGGTGAGGCTTGACTTCAAAGATGGTGGCTACTTGCCGCCACAAATGGATCTCCTTCCTCAGGAGAGCCTATTTTTTAGACAAAGGGAGCCAATTATTTTGCTCACATAACTTTGACAAAATAATTTTATTCTAGAACAACCCTTTCTTCCTTCCTTCGGACGGGGTACGGACTAGTCATATTCTTCTGCGGAAATTAACTTTATACCTAAGGTTTCCTCTGCCCAAGGCAGGCCAGGGTGCATGCCCCCTGGGTCCCAGTTCTTTCTTTCCGAATCACTCGCATTCATCGGGAAGTAGAACCGGGGGTGGAGGCATTCCTTGAGTGAATAAACCGTTAAGGGATGGTATTTGACTATTTGCGATGCGTGATCCTGGAAATGAAAGTTGGTCTACGAGCTTGACCATTCTTCCTTCGTGCGGAAAACACATAACTCTAAAGAGTGAGGACACTATTGCCTCCATGCAATATATATAGTCTCGTCCAAGGAGTAAGTTATACACCAAGGGTCCCTGGACGACCATGATGTTCATATGAACTGTCTTCCCTTTCAATGTAACTGGAACATTGGGGAGAATCCCTAACGGGTGACTGGTTCCTTTATCAAAACCTGATAGATTTCTTATCTCAGGTAAAAGCGTCGGGGAACCCAGTGCTTTCCAAGCAATAGAGGAAAGGATACTCACAGATGCCCCTTCATCAATGATAGTTCCAGCCATCACCATTCTGTAGATTTGGACGATGATTCTGAATGGGATACTGGCTGGTAACCGGGGTCTGCCTAGTTGATTCCAATCAAAGGATACAACTAGGTTGCTTGGTGGTGGGACCGAATATACGGCCGGATACGACCCTGACGATGTTCCTTCCTGCGATAAAGGAATGGGCGCATTGCCCTGATGCTCATCAGAGTCTGTGTTGATGAAAAGAATATGGACGGTGTCATCCCTATCCTCTTCAGTGAGGGTGTCGTTTGAAGATGGGTCTTCAATGACGGAGTCATTTGAGGATGAAACCTCTAAAGGGAGAACCGGGTCAACTGCCGTTTCGACCTTTAGACTTTCGTCTGGTCTGGATTCAGCAGGTTCACTCTCAATGACTGACACTTCAGCTGACCACTTGAGCGGGCCAGCTGGATTTTCAACTATCGAGGGATTAGGCGCGAGTTTTTGGTATCCAGGAGGAAGTCGTAACGGTGATACCGGACGATCTTCCAAAACTCTCTTCGCCTCATCTAAGAATGGACATCGGTGGATGGCGTGATCGCCTTCACACAACATACAGGGTGATCTTGGTCTCCCTTTTCGTCCTTCACTCTCGCTAGTTGACAGACTGCAATCAACATGACTACCAGAGGTTGATGCTACCGGATTGTGCAACCTGGGGGACCAGTCCCTTAGTATCCGGGGAATACAAGGACAATCACGATGGAAGTGGGTCCCTTTGCAAATGACACATGGCGATTTAGGCCCGGTCGGTGCAGTGTGTGGATTTTTGTCAGGTGTCTTTTGCTTGCCCCCAGTCGCCTTCGCCATAGGCCCCTTCTGCTTCTTTTCTCTCTTCTTCTTTTCCTTCTTCTCCGTGGGAGGCTGACTTTTGCCGGCTCTACCTTGCGAAGATGAAGGAACAGAGGAAGAATTGTAAGAAGTGGAAGGCTGGTGGGTAGCTCTAGACTGGTCTGACTGTTGATTCGACTGCTCAGGATTAGTGGCGATCTGAACTACATTAGTTGAAAAGAGCCATACAGGTAGGCCAATTGTCAATCCTGGAAGTGACAATGTGGCCATATGAGGCGCACCAACATCTCCCCAAGAGGAGAAGGGATTGGGACTTCCACCAAGGTGACTTCCTTGGTTGGTGGGCTCCATACTTTTCAACTGAAAGATCAACGTGGGAATAACAGGTGATTATGTTCCGATTAAAATAAATTTTATTAACGACGCTTTTAGACACAACTTTTCTTTTTCATGTTTTAAGAGTCGAGAAAAAGCTAAAGATGACTCTAGTCTCCTTCGATGTTTTAACGAGCCCGAAGTGACAAATGCTCGGATGGACTTTTTCAGTTATAGAGTTTGAAAAAGGCCAAAAGAAACTTCTCTGGAGTTCTAGGCAGAGGGTGTGCCAAACTTTTCGCGAAACCACAGAATACGTTTTACGGTACGGGTGGTCGATCTTCGTGAATGCTGTGTTCACTGCATCGCGATCAGTAGGGCGGCCGACACGGCTTCCTATGGATAAAGGCTTTGTTCCTATAGGGGTCTCCCAATATATACGCGACGGTACGTGGGAGCACAAGTCCGTATTAGTGCCACCGACTCTCAGGAGGAATCACCCACCTTCGTAGAGATTGACAGTCACTATGTTTAATGACGCCGGAACACGTCTCTACCTAGACCTCTATGTGTTTGCGTTATGTTTCAAAGCGTTGTTATGTAAATTGAATTTATTTTAATGTTGATCTTGCTTAGCAGTTTTCCTTTAAGGATCACCACGAGATGTATGTAACAAATTCCTGAATGCAGTCTAAGATGAGAAGCAAACTTTTCAATTTTTCAACTTTGAAAATCTTAACTACTGAGGGAAAAGAAAGGCAAATCTTTTCACACAGATCATAGAGCACACACTAATGCAAAATTTCCTAAATCGTCATTGAAACAGTCAAATGCAAAATGCACAATGCATGTATTTTCTTTTCCCTTTCTTAATGTTGATGGGTTACAAAAAGAAAGTTGTTATATAACTTTGATTTCGATTTAAAGCGAAAGTAAACAAGCTTGTCCAAAATCAAAAGACACCTTAAGATTTACTTGTTTTAATCACTGGAAATACATGAAATCAAACCATAATGATGAAAGTAAAAAGACTAATCAGCTATGGACAACCAACAAGCTAACTCTTTAGACCAACAAAATGCCTAACACAGGTTCAGATCTAAGAGGCCAAAGCAAGACTAGTTTACTTTTCGTTATGGGAAATTGTAAATGAAGTAAGAAATACAAAAGAACAAATACAATTTCGTTATATAACAGAGGCGGAATGATGGCAAGTAAGGTTGGTTTCAGAACAGGTACAAGACTGGTAACTGGCTGCAAAATCTATAGTGAAAACAGACAAGAAAAAGGGAGGAAACCCCAACTGCTCAAGGCAAAATTGGGCCAACGCAGGTGCTGCTCAGCCAGTCTGGCTCTCAGCGCAGGTAGCCCCTTCGGGACCTGCGTTGCAAAGCAGGTAGCCTGTGTACTACCTGCTTTGGAAAATGAAAGTTGAGTTTTCTCAGTTTCCGGGTCACAATTTTCTCAAAAATGCACAGTTTTTGCTCAAATCAGAAGCAATCAGTCAAGCACACACAAAGGGATGATTAGGAGGATGAAAAGCTATCACTAAGAGCTTACAAGGATCCTTGTAGATCAGCTCTTCAAATCATGAACATGCTCATAAATGAGCCAGAGTAGCTGCCCTCTACTTCACTTTTGATATAGTCAAAAGCTTTTCGATTTGGTACTCTTTTGTTCAGGAAATGAATAGCAAAATACTACAAACAATCAAACAGATACGATCCCCAGTGGAGTCGCCAGTTTGTTGTAGGGAAAAGTATCCGACTCGGATGACCCTATCCCACTCTAAGGGTGATAGTACCTCAGCAACAACTGTAAATAAAACTACTTAAGATTTACTTCTTTATGAAAGAAAGAGAGAATGAAGAAATGCACTAACCGTTGCCTTGCGCTTAATATTTGCTCCAATCTCTTCTCTTTGCTGCTTGCTCCTAGCTCTTTGCTCTTTTGCTGGCCCAACTACAATGAGATCCTGCAAAATAACAAAGAAGGAAACTACAAGAAGCATGCATTCATAACTGATTCAAGGATTAGCATAAATCAAATATACAATCATCACAATACATCATTGAAACAAATGCATATAGAAGAACCTCAATAGCTTTTATTAATGGAAGAAGTAAAGTTCTGAGAAGGTTATAACCATTGAAGGCCCCAATCCAGCAACACCTCCCAGCAGAAAGAATTTCTCCTCTTCACCTCCTTCAAGCAATCACCCAATAGTTCTATAGTGAAACCAACAGCATATCATTACTTTGCACAAAATTCCAGCCTCCTGAGCTCATAGGAGAGAGCTCAATATATAGATGAATTGAGAAAGGATGAGTCAGCTTGCAACTGATGTGTAGCTGCCTTGTGTCCTCTCTCTCTTCAGTTGATCTTCAGTTCCTTAGTCCACTTGGAGAACCTTGCTTCCACTTGGAGAAACAGAGCCTCTGACTCATCACAAGGCGAAATCCCTGATCCAAGTGTCATTTTTGAAAGATTCCAGAGCAATGACTCAGTGTGCCACTTGTCCCATCTCGCTCAGCGCAGGTGGCCTTTGTTCCACTTGCTTTGCAACGCAGGTACACCATGGAGGAGTTGAGTTTCAGCGCAGAAGCCTAGTGGAGCACCTGCTTCGATTTCAGGATTGCTTGTTTTTGAGTGTTTTCAGGTGGAGAACTGATCTGAGAGCTGTTGGTTTGCTGACCTTGTTCCTCTAGGGGTAGGAACATCATGTTTAGGGACTTTGGATCCCTTGGATTATTGACAATTCATGCAAGGCACAAAATTGTCTATAACAGAATGTTTGGTTTGCCAGCAAAATAAAGTTGAAACAATTAAGACACCGGGTCTATTACAACCTTTATCCATTCCAAGCCAACGTTGGGAGGAGGTTTCAATGGATTTTATCACAGGTTTACCCAAGTCTGAGGGAAAGAGTGTCATCATGGTGGTAGTTGACAGACTTACCAAGTATGCACACTTTTGTGCATTATCACATCCATTTAAAGCCAGTATAGTTTCTACTGCATTTATGGAAACAGTTCAAAAGCTACATGGAAACCCAAAGATTATTGTAAGTGACAGAGATCCCATTTTCACTGGAAATTTTTGGACAGAATTATTTTCTTGTATTGGTACTCAGTTAGCTCATAGCTCATCTTATCATCCTCAATCTGATGGGCAAACTGAGATAGTAAACAAATGTTTGGAAGGATATCTTCGTTGCTTTGTATCTGATAAACAGACACAATGGGTCAAATGGTTGCCTCTGGCTGAATGGTGGTATACCACTTCCTTCCATACAGCAACAAAAATGACCCCATTTATGGCACTTTATGGGTATCAACCAGCATCCATCACATCATATTTAAGAGAAAATTCTAAGGTTCAGGCAGTGGAACATCACATCGAACATCAACAACAAGTCCTCCAACTCTTAAAGGATAACCTCGTGTTGGCACAAAATAGAATGAAACAACAGGCAGATCAACATCGCAGTGAAAGAAGTTTTGATGTAGGTGATTGGGTATTCCTACGGCTACAACCATATAATCAAATGTCCCTAAAGCAAGCTAAGAAGGATAATAAATTATCACCAAAGTATTATGGTCCGTACAAGGTGTTGCAAAAGATTGGTACTATGGCATACAAATTAGAGCTTCCTTCAGCTTCTCGATTGCACCCAGTCTTCCATGTTTCATGTTTAAAGAAGGTTATAGGTGACAAGCTCCCAATTCAAACAATATTGCCAGAACTTGATGAGGAAGGAAAAATTATATTGGAACGGGAAGCAGTCACAGAAACAAGAACTCGACAGCTATGAAATCGATCAATTTCAGAGTATCTTATCAAGTGGAAGAACTTATCCGCTGAAGATTCCACATGGGAGGATGAGAATTTTATGCAGAAGTATCCAGAACTACTCAAGCGTTGAGGACAACACTTTTTTGAAGGAGAGGGGCATGTTGGGTCCCTATAATACTAGTGATTACCCCATTACTATTGTAGTTATACCCCTTATTTATATTGTTGTGCCCCTATTACCCCAATATTGTTATTTATGTGCCCCATAGAATCCCTCTATTGTTATTTTTGTGGCTTTATATTATTATTGTTAGGTCGGCTGGATTATATTGTGACTCCTTAGACTCCTATATATAGAAAGGAGGTTTTGTCATTTGTATCATCCAAGAATTGTTCATTTATGTAATGTAAAGGAGGTTGCCCCCTCGAAGAGGCTGAATTCTAAGGCATGGATCTCTATTTTCCATCTTTTTGTGAGCTGGTTTCATAACAAGGACACATATCAATGATAGGATGACAAGAGGTATGGTTATAATCAGAGCAGAGTGTGTAAACATAGTTATGAATAAGAGATAGGATGCTTTGAATTGATGATAGGTTATGCGAAAAAGAAAAAGGACAACAATATGCCGAAAATATGCTTTGCTAATGGTATTCTAGTTGAAAATGATGTGATTGACCTAAAAACAATTTCTCATGTGTAAAGGTTCAAAACAGGGAAAAATTAAGGAAATAACTTCTCCGATATAAAGAGAGAATAAGGAAAGGGTATTATAGTAATAATTGAGAATAAGATATAACTTCAATACCATACACAGAGCCTCTGCTGCCAGCAGGCATCCATAGCCTCAACAGGGTTGTTTTTTAACACGTATGAGCCAGGATCCTCAATTTAGAAATGGAGAGTTCTAGTGTTGTTCTACAGAAGAGATCAGTGTGCTAGCATGGCAACCAAATAACCACACTACCATTTACTGGGATGTAGCAAAAGTGATCAGGCCGGCTCGTGATGAGACTTCTTATTCCAACGATAATTTGGCTGTCCAATGGATCATAACCCTAGTGTGGTGGCCATAATGGGAATGCCACTTTGTTACAGCCTGATGAACATGGTAGGCTGGCTTGTAATGAGACCCCCTATCCTCCATCTGTAAACAAAATTTTGTTTTTATTACACAGTTTTATCATAAAAGGAGGGAAGCTCAGTACTCCTTAAAAGTAGGGATGGTGGAAGAAGTTGAACATGTCAATAGAAAAAAATATACCCATAATCTCATTTATTATAGACAGAGAAGATTATAACCAGGAAGGGTGGAACCAGCATGGTATTAAGATGATCAATCAATATCATGTTCAACAGAAAACAATGCAGTAAAGTAGTATATAAATAATTGTGTCCCTTTAAAAAGAATCTATCATCAAGGAACTGTCTTGTTAAAGATCATAACATGAATGATATTGACTTGCTTCAATAGAATCCATAATTCTTGTCCTCATAAATGTAGTGTACTTCATGACATGAAAGAGAATCATTAAAATGTGGTTGATATGAACTAGGAATAATCCCACAAGAGGAAGGAAGGATTGTTCTTGAAAATACTCCCAAAGTGTTGTTCCTTTGAAGGAACAACAAAAACACTCAAAAAAGTGTTGTTCCTTGTAGGGAACAACAAAGGAAAATACACGCAAAAGTATTGTTTAGAGATATCTAAGCAGAGGAGGTATGATGGATATCGGAAGGTATGAGGCCATTTCATATCATCAAACATCAGGTCTCCATCATTTGTTGAGAAGTCATTCCAGGGAACACGCCACTCACCACACATAAGGGAAAGTTTTCCTCAAACAATGTTTTTGGGAAAGAAAACATGAATTTGATAAAAGTGAGAGAGGTTTTTGTCCATCATCAAGTTAAGAAGAAAAACCTCTTTTACTTTTTAAACAAGTTTCATGGTTAAAAAACATCATTTTCCTCAGGAGGGTTAGTGCACCTCTAGAGTGACCTCGGTAAAATCAAATTTTCTCCTATATGAAATTACCAAATGACTTTCCTGATGCATCAACTGATAATTAGACACAAATATATTTCCAATGAGGCATCATGAGCTCAATTTGGAGTTTGGGAAGGCCTTCAAAAGTTAATTGCAACATCACTATACATTTCGACAACCTCATTCTGCACATTTTGACTAGTCTTGGGGGATTGGACATTTGACAAGGAAAATGAACTCCAAATTGAAAAATTCAAGATGCTCTAGGAAGTTCACTCGACAAGATTTCCAACGAGCTATTTCACACTCAATTTGGCTAAGGGAAAGGCCTCCAAAATCATGTTGAAAGCAGCATTTCGCTTTTGACCAGTTTGCCCAAAAATTGTTGTTCCTTAAAAGGAACGAGTGTTGTTCCTTAAGAGGAACAACAACTATTGTAACAGAAAAAACACAAACACGTGAAATTTCTATTCCTTGAATGGAATGGTTGTTTTTCCTTAAGAGAAACAATAGCTGTTCCTTAAGAGGAACAACAGTTGTTCCTTAACAAGAACAACAAAAATACAACATACGCAAAATTGTTGTTCCTTAAGAGGGACGATTGTTGTTCCTTAAGAGGAACAACAAAAATATAAACACACAAAGTTGTTGTTCCTTAAGAGGAACGGCTGCTATTCCTCTTAGGAGGAACAACAAAAATAAAAACACGCGCAACTGTTGTTCCCTAAGAGGAACGACTACTGTTCCTATTAACTACGCCTTTGATCAACAGTTACTCAGTGAAAATTATGAACCTATTCTATGGGAATCTAATTTTAAATGACATTTTCTGTTATGTTTCGTATTATTTCCATGAAATCATTCTTGGGACAATACCTCCCATAATAAATCAAATTTTGAGAGAATGACTAGAAACAATAGGTAACTGGTTCGTTGAGGAATTATTTTCATATGTCAGAGTTTTTGGAAGTGAATTTGGTCCCCAACTTCTGCCCCTATATATCCCAGAAAGACTTTCTTTGAGAGAAGTGTCTAATCAAGTTGTTTTGAATGGGCAAACAAAAAAAATTAGTAAGCTACAAAAGGAAATCTCACCTAATTTTCCAATAAATTTTGATGACATCAGTATCTGAGACAAATGGCACGGATTCAAAGAATCCAAAGAGCTTCAAGAAGTTTGGTTATTTCTATTACATCGTTACTACTATGATCCTAATGGAATCATTAGGATTCATTATATAAGAGTCAATTATATAAAAAAAAAAATCATCAGAAACCCCCTTTCGATGAGATATTTATAAACATTGATGATTTTCAGTATGTTGTTGAAAGAGGAAAACTCTTAAATAGTGAAACAAGACAACAATTACAACAGTTTAGGGAAAATCTATTCAAAAATTTCCTAAAGAAAAAGGCTCTCCATCTTAAAATTTCATTCGAATAGTCCAAGACTACTGAATTTCTCCAATTTAATTTTAACCAAATCACTTTAGATCCTTGTATTATTTCTCAAAAGGAACAAGGAGTAGAAATTGAAAAAATGGAAGATTTTGTTGTCACAAGTAAAAAAGTTCAAGTCACAGCAATAAGAACTCTGAAAGAGAAGCAATAAAGTGTAGGAACAATAAAGACACCCTAAAAATGAAAAAAAAATTGAATATGAGGTTATTGTGATTAATTATCCCAAGGAAACAAAGAAAAATAAACCAGAAACAACAAAAGTCAAAGAAATGGAAGTAGATAACACTAGTGCAAAATGGCTAATTAGTTACTAAAAAACAACTAAAATTTGCATATAAACATCCATTTTTGAGTTGGTGACCAATAGTTGTTAATTTACAATATCTTATAACACAACGAACTTTTAGTCATTTTTAGCATAGTCATTAATTGATTTCCTCAATTTTACCATCTAGTAGTATATTTAGTCATAAATTGTCACAACTAATGACCAAATATACAACAAAATATATTACTATATGAATCCTCAAGAAAAGCAATTAATGACCAAAGAAAGATTACCAAATTTTAATCGTGTTATAAGATATTATAAATTAGCTACTAATAGTCGTATATATGTAAAATTTAGTCATCATTTTAATCAAAAAATTATCATTTGCAATAGTCATTTATCTTTCTTTGGTAGTTTCATATTCATGATATAAACGATTGATTTAGTAGTTTCTATTCATTTCATTTAAATTCATTCATAATCATTATAAATGACTAATTTAGTTATATATTCATTTTATTCGTGTTCATCATTAATTAATATAAACTACTAATTTAGTAGTTTTAGATTGATTTTATGTATTCATTATTAATCAACATAAATTACTTAGTATGATCTTGCGACTAAATTTTAAAAAGATGCCATACAATGTGCATGTTTATCTAATATGATAATGCAAAGTTACATATGTTAATTAAAAAACCAAATAATATCAAGTGCAAAATAATTTCAACCATATAAATTTTATTATATAAAATATGAAGTATTAGAATATAACTTTCCAACTTAATATTGGTTGGACTACAATTTAAACATTAAATATTGTTTCATCATTTCAAAAAATTACAACTGTGTTGGCAAAGAATTTCAAGTGAATTCACCAACTTTGAAGGCTTGATCATCAGTCTCTATGAGTGCGTCTTATGCAAGATATTGTCTCTAAGGGTATCACTAGACAAATTCTCTTCTCTCTCTTATTTTGCATTTTTCGCTCCAGTGTTATTTTTCTCCTCTTTCTTCAATTGCTGCTTCTTACCATGAATATTGAGTTCCTCTTCGGAAAATGAAATAAGATACAATGTAGAGCATAATGCATGAAAGACAATGAATACTTGAATATAAAATAAATTAGACAATAAAATATGTATACGATGTGTACCTCAACATTCAATATTGGCCACTATGTGGCTAGATGACCAACGTAAAAAATATCCTAATTGCTTGTTCTAAAAGAATCATGATCCTTAAATTTGGACATTCTTTTGCCCATAGTAAAAGTTCCTCTCTATTATGACCTATGTTTTCAGGATCATGAGATTGATCCAACATCATATTGAATTATCGAGACAAAATAATTCAACTTTCCAAGATGAGTAGCTCACTTGGTTGAATGAAGGTGCTAGCTACTAGTGTCAAAACGTTAGGGAAGTAGAACACTAAGCCCTAAGAAAATATATCACCACTTATCCACTAAAAGAAAAAATTGCAATCCCTCGATGGCCTCTGGGAGTCCATTTCGTTGGATGGGTATCACAATATGAGAGATTATTGTCTAATACAATGAGAAGTGTACATATATTGTGACAATGCCCCTCACAATCAGACCCTATAGTTGTGTCTTATAATATTATTCATATTATACTATTAAATTATAAATTAAGACTAATTAGTCTGAAATTGTGTTTTTAGTATTTCTGTATACATGAAAATATTCGGGAAAAAAGGGTACCTTTTGTGACTAGTTAATTTCTTGTTAATCTAAATACACAAGAAATTATGGTGCCTCGGTGTTTCTCTACCGGTTATCTTCTCATTGTATCAATTTCTCCCATGTCCTCTACTGCTTTTGGTGAATTCCTCTTTGATGATGTCCAATTCCAATGCAATGGACACGTATCCACAATTTTTTCTGAGCCAAAGGGAAGCTCCACAAGTAACAACCAAAAAGTAGCCTCAAATATATTATTGGGGGCTAAAACACAGTAATTACATGAAAAGACAAGAAACAGTACACCTTAATCACATTCCCTATAATATTGATTAATAATTTCTTTGCATGATCATGTAATACTAAAGTGTCAAGTAGGGAAATTTAAAGTTATTCGTCCATCAATATGAC
Organism: Pinus tabuliformis; assembly: GCA_031772625.1. Lineage (NCBI taxonomy): Eukaryota > Viridiplantae > Streptophyta > Pinopsida > Pinales > Pinaceae > Pinus > Pinus tabuliformis. Next base: position 295,258,223 of record CM062806.1, read on the forward strand.
CTTTGAGAGCACTTAGTAGTTAATACTTCCTATTACACACACAATATATCACCAACTTCAAGGATAACATATAAACACAACAAAAATGAAATTAAAAGAAATTCTAGGAAGTCCAATGCGACTAATATTGAGTCAAAAAAATATAAATCCCTTCAAATTAGCAAGGCATTCTTACGCACTAAAATAGAAAATCCTTCCATTACATCATTTTCACCTTTTCTCTAATTTCTTTAATTGATACCATAACTTTAAAAAGAAATTTTTTTATTGAAAGGCTCTCCAAATCCTAACAAATGCTCGAGCGATTGTCATATGAATTAACAGAAAGACAATCATTTGATATTCTTTTAACTTGTGGAATATATCGAAGAATATGAAGCTTTCTCATCCCTTGCTCCTAATCCAATTGTACTCCGTGGGTTCCAATCAAGTAATCAATTTCCCTCCAAGCTATTTAAGAGATCACATTGGAGAAGGACTTCTAGAAGCATTGGGATAATAGAAATGGAATTAACTAGGAGGAAAATGAAGCACTTTAGTGGGTGCTCCAAAATATTTGAACATAATTGAAAATGATTTTATACTCCTACCATACATCTTAAAACCGAAACCATTGATATGCATCTCATTTATTTTCCACCTTTCTGTAATATGTAATTCTTTGAGCAAGAATAGAGAATTAATAAATATTGACATGAAAGAGGACTCTTCATAAACCTAATAAGTTGGGATCTAAAAAAACAAACAATTTCATTTAGTGAATAAATCTTGCATGGTAGATTTCAATGATTAAAATGACAACTTTATTCTTAATCTCATGACAACAAAAATAAATCCAAACCTAACTAGTTGGGATCTAACAAATCAAGAATTTCATGTAGTAAAGTAAACTTCCATGGTAGATCCCAATTATTTGAAATGACAAATTATTACTGATATTATAACAACATAGGTAAATTCAAGAGCACATACATATTTCCTTATCTAAGACAAACTTTGAACACATTCCAATATTTCATAGAAATATAATGATATGGTTTACCTGTAGGACATGAGAAAGCTATTTACATCTAGCACCCATCACTGGACAATTGTTATTGAGATACCATCTTGTAGCATTAGAATCATGTAGATAGATAGTGTTATAGAGATACCTTGCAACACCTATTCAACACTACCTTCAAGCTTCAAATGCATCAATTGATTTAATTTAATAGCAAATTCTAGTGGGATTTCATTAAATACAACCCAACAAAAGCCATTTATGATAGTTTTCATTTCCTTCTCTGGATCTAGCCCCCTCTGGAATTAGAATAACTAATATTTCCCATTTTTTGACGTACTTATTTCATGTTCAACATGGGCTATTGGGTTCTTCATGTGGAAAAGTTTTCAAATATTATATGTATAATGGAAACAAGCATGCAATTCAAGGTTGCTCCTAAAGTCTCTTGGGTGAATTATAAAACACTATCTACTTAAAACATGATATATGATAGTAAAAAAAACCTACCCAAGATACCACTTAAGAATTCAAAATGTTGCAAACAGGATATGTCTTTAACAATATCAAGTATTTAATTGCGTAATCACGCTAAAATAGACAAATCATTAAAATGTTGAAAAGTGTGAAAAAAATGAAGTTGGAATATTATAGTTATGTCAAGGTAGATATAGATAGGTAAAGTTCAAGTTCCATCAAAACCACTTAAATGTATCTTCTATTGTCACATGAAATGTAAATTCTATATAAAAAAACAAAGTTGGAATATTATAGTTACGTGAGGGTAGATATAGCTACATGAAATGTAACTTCTATATAACATTCTAAATATCATTTTTCAGTCATTTAAGGGACTAATATTGTTTTAGCTTCGGTTAATAACTTAATACTCCACCATAAATAGCATTGAATTGGTTCTTCACCAACCAAGGGGAAATTTTTAAACCATTGTGAAAATTCTTACTCATTCCCCTGCCATATTTTTAATATTTTATGTTTGCATATTTAAGCTAGTGTAATGTAACTTCTACATATTTGACAATTTAAATGTAAAAAATTACCCAGATTGAAGTTGTACAATTAGCATATGCACAATAAGATATAATATGCATGAGTTATAAGTAATATAATGTTTACATGTTATATCAAGAAAAACGTTTTCTCATCTCATTAACTCTTATTTTATAGTTGGTGATGGATATAGCCTTTAAAATTGTGAGTGAGCCTTGTTATATCTTATATTTAATGATGGATATAGCTTTTAAAAGCATCAAACTTGTTTTTTATTATGTAGGTCAATTTAAATAGAAGTTCTCATAATTTTATTCAATATTATCTTATACAAATGGAAATAAAATGATGTGGAGGTCGTGTTTCTAGTGATTTTCAAACTTGCTTTAATTACCTAATTTTTTTAAAATTTAGCCTATTTAAAGTAAATAGTTGCATTGACAATATTATCTTCAAGTGAGTAACTTTTCTTGGGGGAATCTTCATGACATCCACTATCTCTGAAAATTATGAAATATTAGTAGTATCTTTCACTAAATTGACAATGTTGGCATGGAATATTTTATTTTTTTTAACTCCGTGTCACAAATTTATTGATATCTTATGATTCTTGGTTTTGATTTCCACGACAAGATGGGATTCATCATGCCTAATGGGAGTTTATTCTTGCACACATCATATTTCTCACTTCTAATTGTATAAAAACTAGAGAGTATTCACAATGACATGTAGTGACATGTTGGTGTCTAGTTTACTCAATGATATATATATATATATATATATATATATATATATATATATATATATATATATATATATATATATATATATATATATATATATATATATATATATATATATATATATATATACCCATTCCAATCCTGCTACAATAAAATTAAGAGAGACAAGGACACAAGATTGACTATCAATAAATGAAATTACATACTTTAGAATGCAACTCAAATTGTAACTTAATGTAACGATAACTATTTGCAGCTGCCTAGTCCCCGATGAGCATCGAATCATACTGTGAAAAATTCCTTGCAGTATGAGAATTTGTTTGCACCTACACTAATCCTCTGTAGTAGTTCCTTGACTTGCTTATAGATATAATTTTAGAAATAATCCTACTCCTGCAATTCTTCCCTATATGAATCATCTTTGTCCCCCCCTATTGATAGTTATTTTTCAAGTGAACAAAATAGAACTCTCCATTTACATCATCACCTTTCAAAACAATGCTTGAGTATTTCTAGGTGATTTTCAAACCACTCGCTACCTAGGTTTATGAAATCATTGATTTTTCTCCATTACACAAAACACTTTTCGTAATAAAATTATAAATCTCACATCTGCATTCCTCGTCCTTGACATACCGATTATTTATAGTGGAATACTTTATCATTTCTCCCTCAGCGCATTATAGATCCACTACTGTGGCATGGAGATGATTGGTTTCATAAAATGGTGCAGTGCATCCTTCAAAATATTTCACAAAACTCCTCTCACCTAACAGAACTCTTCTCATATACAAAAACAAGAGTCCTCTCAAACTGCCTGGTCTACAAATCATTGATGATGAAATAAGTGGATATTTATGTGGGTGACAAAGTGTGCTTGGTGATTTAATAGAAGGAGATATCACTAAGAAAAAAAATACAATGTAGCATAATAGTTATCAGTAGGGGGAACAACCCTGCCTAGATGTAAATTTTTAACTAGATCAAGATACTCTTGAAATACCTCTTGTAACGAACAAAAGATAACCTCAAATTCCTATAGAGTCTACCTATGCATTGTAGCAATGAAAACACTGTTAAAAAAAAACATCTACAACAACATTGGTCAATCTCTTCTTCTAGTGAAGGGCATGCCCATCTTTTGAAAAGTATGAATCAGGTGAGGGTCCACCTCATCCAGGATCCTCCTCTTCTTCTACTCTCTCTATTTAGGTTTAGAACGATAAAAAAGGTATTGGAGATTGATGGGCCGGTAAAATTTATTAGATCATTTGGGTTCTTCCATTTTTAATCATTGTCTATAAGCGTTGAGTGTAAATTGTAAAATCCATTTAGGTTCCTTCTTTTTAGCTAAAATTAACCTAAGCTTTGGAGAGTTATAATTTTCAATGGATCTAAGAATATTATACTTAAAATATAGTAATATGGTTTAAAACTATACACATTGAGATGAGAATCTAAGAATGAAACAGAAAATATTTTATGTTCATGATTACAATAAATTTTAATTTCACGTAACAAAGTTTGAGGAAGGTCTAGTATTTGCATCCTACTAGAACATTTTCTTGCATCACTCAAGCCCTTTCAATTTGGGCATGGTAGAGTCCATCACACAATCAATCATCCACTAAAAAAAAGGTGAAAAGAAAAAAAAATCATACATTTTGACCCTAGAAATGTTAGGGAGGAGCAAATTGATCTGTACAATAAGGACATGCAAAATGCTTACTTTTCCACTGCATTTTGATGAATTGTTGGCCGCAATAAATATCTGTAATATCATAATCATTAAACCCTTTGTATAATAAGGACATGGAAAATTCTTACTTGTGCATTTTCTTTTGATGAATTGTTGGTCACCATCAAGATCTGCATTATCATAATCATTAAAGCCTCAACTCTAGATGAAATTTATGCTTTGAGCATATAAAACCTTGAAATTGTTTACCCATAAGAACAAAAATAATCTTTAGTAAGAAGGAAGAACTCTCCAGATTCCAAATTCATACCCATGTACAAATGGTCAAAATCTCCATGCCTAATGACCTTGCCCTTCCTCCATCTAATCGTTGATGCTCTCCTAAGGTGTTTCCCATGCAAATTCCATCTCGGTTTGAATAACATGAAATCCGTAAATCACGTTGATGGTATTCCTTCTTCTGGAATTTTCACGAATATATCAACAAGGTAGAGAAAAATAGTGCTACAATGTGATGTTGTAATGTGTGAATATTTTATTTGAAACTACCGCTAAACTCAAAATGAAAAAGAAAAGAAATATTTATAATGGAAAATATAAAAGAAATATTTATAATATAAAATAAAATATATAAATTTCAATTGGTTTAAATGATTTATTTTTAATAAGAATTTTTTATTTGTGTGTAAGACACTAAATTAGAAAGAACAAGAGGAAGTTAATAATGATATTGGGATGATTGTAAACATTTAAATTTGACCTCAATTAATAATAAAAATTTAAATTAATAAAAACAATAAAATTCAATTTGTTATATTTTTATTTTTTATTAACTTGTGAACTTACAAAAAATGTTGTTTATATAGTTCTTATCAAACCACACAACTAAGATGATACTTTACAACCTTTGAAATTTAAATGCTTATGAAATTTGCTGAGCACTTAATGTGATTTTGAGTGAATATATGACATGCCATCTCCATGGTAGAATACATAATATAAATTTGATTTATATAACACTTTGTTGTGGAATTTTTCTTGTTACATGTGGTCTATCTATCACTCAACACATATAAATATATATGTCATGGGTTTTGAAGCCCTTATACATACATCCCACTTGTTGGCTCTGTTGATTAATGACTAATAACATGTTAATTCTAGATAAGTGAGCCATTTAATTCGGATGAGGTTTATTGAAATAGTGGATCTACCTCCTTTGAGGATTTTGTACGATTTGTTGATCAACATTATTTATTCATATTGGATAGTATAGATTTTATGACAAGGACGTTACAATACCATAGGCCAATACCATGGCTTATCAATACAACAAGCATAAAAACCATAACTTATTTCCAAACCAAAATATTTTATAACAATATAACAAGATTCTTAACCATGGATATTCACCCCCACATTACGGTAGATATTATTAACTTGTAAAAAATATCCTTTGTTACAATACCATGGGTCAATACCATGTATTATCAATACCACATGCCTAAAAAACATAAATTATTTCACAATCAAAATATTTTATAACAATATGACAATATTGTTAAACATGGATATTTTAAATAAAATTAACCTAACATGGATCTATGCCGGTTCTTTATATATATATATATATATATATAATCAGCATAGATTCATTTTGGCTAAGGATCCAAAGGTAAACCTTTTCATTATTTTATTTTCTTTGACATGATTGATACAAAATATAGGTTTAATATTTTACAACTAATTAAGTTTTCTTAATTTATATAATTTATTAATTGCAATACAATGTGATCAAATTTAAGAGAGAGTTGGGGAGGGGGTGGAGAGAGGGAGGGAGATAGTGAAAAAGTTGGAGGGCAGTGAGAGAGAGAGAAAGAAAGAGTGATGGGGGGCAGAGGGAGTGAGGTGTGAGAGAGGAAGCAAGAGAGAGAGAGAGAGAGAGAGAGAGAGAGAGAGTTGGGGTGGGAGAGAGAGGGAGGGAAGAACAAAGACATAGACAGATAAAGGTGGAGGGGGAGAGGAGTGAGAAGGGAGAGATGGAGAGAGAGTGAGGGAGACAGGAGTGGAGGGAAGAGAAAGAAGAGGAGAGGATAGATATAAGGAGAGAAGGGGAAGGGAGAGAGATGGAGACATAGTGATGGAGAAGGACAGGGGGGGAGATAGTGATAGAGTTGGAGAAAAGAGAGAGAGATAGGGAGAGTGATTTGGGAGGAGAGATAGAGGGAGGTGGGAGATAAGGGATAGATAGGAAGGAAGATAGAGATGAGGAGAGAGATATGGAATTCGAGGGGGCAGGAGAGCAAGGGAACAAGAAAATCATAGAGGGAGAAAGGTGGAGAGAGAGAGGCGGTGACACGGGAGTCATGGAGAGAGACTGAGGAAGAGAGAAGAGTGGGAGTAAATAGAGAGATGGATATAGATAGAGAGGGAGAAAGGTGGAGAGAGATGGGGGGTGACACGGGAGTCATGCAGAGAGAGTGAGGGAGAGGGTCGAGTGGGAGGGAATAGAGAGAAAGATACCAATAGAAAGGGAGAGAAGGGGAAGAGAGATATAAAAAGAGAAGACGAAGAGAGGGAGAGAGAGTGTGTGTATGTTAGGGGGGTGATATAGAGAGAGGGAATAAGAAAGAGACACAAATACAAATATAGATATTATACAATATTATATAACCAACCTAGATCCAGAATAACCCTATAACTACCAAGTATCGAGAGGGATCCAATGTCTCCAGGTGCAAATATTTCCTCAATTTTTGCACTAGAAAAAAAAATTTCACCTCGAGAGATTGGATCCCTCTCGACGTTTGATAGATCCGGGGTTAAGATGGATCTAGGTCAATTAATATCAAATTAAAGTAGTTTTTATTTGATATTATAGTCTTAAAAATTAAAAAATTCTCTTAAACTTAATTTCAAATTGGAACTAGATCTAATTCAATTCAATCAATAGATTTTTAGAAAATACATAAAATAATTATTTTATTGAAAGATATTTTTAAAATTACAAATTATTAGAGATAAATAATGCAAAGTTGGCTCACCTATACACCATGTGAGGATGAAGAAATGTTTAAGGAAGGATAACCTTTCAACCAATATTTAACAACCTTTCAATCCCTTATCACTTGTAAGTTTAGATTGCTTGACACAATTAGGATGAATAGCATAAAAAGGATTCATATTATTGTAGTACTCATTAGGTAGTTGTATTTTTGTACTTAGACAAGATTAGCCATTCATGTTATTAATTTTTAGTTGTATTACTTATTAGCTAGTCACATATTTTAACTGATGACTAAAATAGTGATTTATGTTAGTCGTTTTTAGTTCGGTTACTTAAGATCACTCATTTTTTCGTAGTATTTAACTTGGAAAAGTTGTGGTCACTAATGTTTTCAGACACCTTATCACTAATTTCTCATTTTCTACTGGTGTAACTAGAAAGGAAAACAAGTATCTACTAAGACCACCACCAAGGAAAATGAGGAAAAAATGGAATCATATAATAAAACTGATACTACATCTACCATATCTCCTCAAGCATGAGTAACACCCATTTCTACTAAGATTCCTTGGGAATATTTTTTGTTTAAATTGGTTTTTGAGTTAGACACAGTTTCAGATACAACCCCTTATTCGACAGATTATTACTTTAATACTCAAACAAAATCAGTTTTCATAAGAACAAAGAAAAGGAAACATCATACTTTGGAGACTATATCTCAATTTGGTTGGTAGGCTCAGGAAGATGTAAAAGAAAAAGATCAAGAATCCTCTCGACCTTTAAGAGCTTTCGCTAATGACCATTAGTATCATTTGAATGATCTTGCAACTTCATATTATAAAAATTTGTACAAAACTAAAGTTTTGGAGGAAAAATGGAAGAAAAAGGGATTTTTCAATGAAGAAAATTGACAAAGGAATTCAACCACTTTAGTTCAAGGATTTGTTGTAGAAATGGAAAATCTACAGAATAATTTTCAGAAAGAATTCAAAGGAGAAAATGAGAAACATGAACATGAAATTTAGGAATTGAGAAAATTACATGAAGATCAAACTCACATCTGGAAGAAAAAAGTAAAAAACGATTTTGAGATTATGATCATAGACTTGAAAGAGAAAATTGAATCTCTTAAGGATCCACTCAATCCAAATCAAGGAGAAACAAAAAGTCTGGAAGTTTTTAAGGGACAAGCTTTACAAATTTGCCTAATTTTAAGGAAAAATCAATCAAACTTATATAAAAAGATGGATAAATTTTCAAGATTTTATCAAGAAATTAAAAATTTAAATGAAAGAATTGATTCATTGGTAGAAGAAGAAAAATAAATTTTAAAAAATTGTCTATTGTTGACTAGGAAAATGTATTTCAATCTAATGAAATTCCAAAAGTTTTAAGATAGATAAAAGATTGATTCTCGCATCGTTAAGTCCCAGGGAGAAATATGAAAAATAAGTCAAGTCATGGATATAAACAACATATGAGAAATATTTAAAAATTTGGGAAAAAGGAACAAACGTTATAGAAGAATTAGACCTATCAGGTGCCAATTCATTAAAGGAATAAATTCCAGGAGAATTAAAACAGTGTATGGAAGATATAGTTGCCAAGGACCAGGTAGAAATAAAAAAGATTAATTCTTTGAAAACACAAAGTTTCCAAAAGTTTATGCAACTTCCTTTTTAACAAATCAAACTTATTGCCAAATTTGAGGTCATATTAGAAGAAGAAGAAAAAGGTCTAAGGATTGATTTCCAACTCTTAGATTAACAACAATAAGTATCCTTCCATTTATTTCTATGTAGTATACCATATATATTCACAATGGGAAACTCATATCGAAGTAGTTGCACCTCACCTCCTACTTCGTCTTAATTACAAAGTTTCTGATGATGAGGAAAGGGTGTCTGCTTCTCTGCCAGATATCAACTAAACAAATATAGAATATTTATTTTTTTGAATTAAGTGTTTACATTCATAAAATATGTTGATTTTATTTTTTTATCTTATTATTTTTTATTATTTATAGACCGTTATACGTTGGTGCAAAGGTTCGAGAATCAATCAAAACTACAAATGTTTTGAATCAAGAATTGAGAATGTTCTGAATGGATATTTGATAATTCTATTTAATATTTCATATGACAATGTGAGACCTTAATGTTCACTTCCTTAATAAATTTTGAAGTATTGTCTTCAAGAATTTACAAGAGAATTACGATATAGTAATTGAAGATTACTTGAGAGAAGAAGAGCAAGGTTTTAGGCTCAAAGGAAAAAAGTAACATCGCATAGCTATTTTTCAGAAACCTGTTAGATTTCTTATTAAAATTCTAACTATATTATATGGGTAACAAGATCTTGAGCATTGAGAAACTAAATGGATCCCAATAATCCATACCATTTTTAATGAGGTGAAACAACTAAATTGGGGTGACATCTTGTTGCAAAATATCACAGATACATTAAACTTTCATTATCATGTCCCCCCCACTTCAAACATATTTTATTTATGTTTTCCTATTTAATAGATATTTTTATTGCCTCGGATCCATTCCCGCTCACGAAATGTAAATACGCTTCTAATAAACACCTAGCCATTCAAAACTATACTCCTATTCTATGGGAATCTAATTTTAAATATCATTTTTATGATATTTTTCATTATAGTTCCTTTCCATGAAATCCTATTTGGAACAATACCTCCCATAATAAGTCAAAATTTGAGAGAATGACTAGAATCAATAGGTAACTAATTTGTTGAGGAATTATTTTCTTGTGTTAGAGTTTTTATGTAACACCTCTCCACAGTTATGGAAATGTTTAATTTTGTGAGAGCTATTAGTAGTATGGTGGTTGATGGGCCATGATGAACTGATTATGAAGGAAACATTGATGTAAATAAATAGTTAAATTTTATGAATAAAGTTGGAAATTGTGTGGGAATAAACACTAGAGAAAAAACATGCTTGCTAAATTTGGATACCAATGAATCGGATCATATTTTTATTAAAAAATCCTTTCATAAATATACTTAGTTGATGATAAATACTAAGAAAAACAATGAGGGAGAGAAAAGTAGTTTGTATGAGAGAAAAAAAAAGCATAGGCTGAAGGGCGGGCAGATCCCTGAAAGGTGGGATGCCGCAAAGGAAATATACTAGAAAATAAGGTTAAAAATCACATTATGTGGACGAGAGGGGGTTGATTATTCTAACAAAGACTATCTTACCGCGGGGGGGGGAGATCAGAGGTTGGTCCAAGGCTGGGTGGATCATTGTTGTCTCATGCACAATTTCCATATTTAATTGCTGGTTAAAGATTGTGTTACTGTTATTTTTACATTATGGGTTAGTGTTAATTATAATTGTTGCATCATTAGAATTAATGTTAAATTATGTTATGATAATTTTCTCAATAATTTTACTTTCATGAAGATGAGTTTCGCTAGTGAGTATTTAATCGTAATATTTTCTTATGTGAATAACATCAATGCATTGGTTAGGAGAACATGGATATTTAATATATGCATGATTACAATAAGAAAGCTAAGATAATATAATTGTAGTGGTTCTCATATCGGCCCCATGAAAATTTCTTGGAGATTGGGGTTGCATGTGCAACCGCATATGCATATGCATGATTAAAAGTTGGAGTAGGAGTCATTAAATCCTGGTTTACGAATGGGTAAGTTAGTGAATTAATTATATTTGTGGTTACATTGTTTTACTATAGATGTTAAAAGAAGGGATGTAAACTTGTGCTACAATCTGTCTTTGTAGCACGACCTAGAATTGACATGTAGGGTTGCAATAACCCTCAAAGGAAGCACCCAAGTGAATGGAAGAGGTTAATTTGAGGGGTCAGTGGATTCAAAAGAAATTTTCAGTGTTTGGTCACATGAATCCTTGCCTAGTTGGTAAACCAAAAGATTACTGGAATAAATCACTTCCCATTTTTTTCATAAAAAAAATTATTAATAGGCAAAAAAATGTGACATATTTGTAACAGACTATTATCATAATTTAGGAATGTCAAGCCCAATATTCTAACCTACTGACGAAAGTTCCCCTAACCGAGTAGTGAGAATCACAAGGAGTCAAATTCTACTTACTCACTATAAATTTCACTGAAAATAGTTGTAGTTGTTGATTTTAGATTCTTTACATAAAAAAATTGCCACAAGAAATGGGGGAATGGGGAAAATAAATACCCAAGTAAAACCAAAGAGAAGGTTCCTAAGACTTTATTATGTTATGAAACTAGCTCAAGAAAAGATACAAAAGATAAATCCACGCCTTAGAATCCAGCCTCTTCGAGGGGGCAACCTCCTTTACATTACATAAATGAACAATTCTTGGATGATTCAAATGACAAAACCTCCTTTCTATATATAGGAGTCTAAGGAATCACAATATAATCTAGCCAACCTAACAATAATAACATAAATCCACAAAAATAACAATAGAGGGATTCTATGGGGCACATAAATAACAATATGGGGATAATAGGGGCACAACAATATAAATAAGGGGTATAACTACAATAGTAATGGGGTAATCACTAGTATTATAGGGACCCGACATGCCCCTCTCCTTCAAAAAAAGTGTTGTCCTCAACGCTTGAGTGGTTCTGTATACTTCTACATAAAATTTTCATCCTCCCAGGTGGAATCTTCAGTGGATAAGTTCTTCCACTTGATAAGATACTCTGAAATTGATTGATTTCGTAGCTGTCGAGTTCTTGTTTCTATGACTGCTTCTGGTTCCAATATAATTTTTCCTTCCTCGTCAAGTTCTGGCAATATTGTTTGAACTGGGAGCTTGTCGCCTATAACCTTCTTTAAACATGAAACATGGAAAACTGGGTGCAATCGAGAAGCTGCAAGAAGCTCCAATTTGTATGCCATAGTACCGATCTTTTGCAACACCTTGTACGGACCATAATACTTTGGTGATAATTTATTATCCTTCTTAGCTTGCTTTAGGGACATTTTCTTATATGGTTGTAGCTGTAGGAATACCCAATCACCTACATCAAAATTCTTTCACTGCGATGTTGATCTGCCTGTTGTTTCATTCTATTTTGTGCCAACACAAGGTTATCCTTTAAGAGTTGGAGGACTTGTTGTTGATGTTCGATGTGATGTTCCACTGCCTGAACCTTAGAATTTTCTCTTAAATAGGATGTGATGGATGGTGGTTGATACCCATAAAGTGCCATAAATGGGGTCATTTTTGTTGCTATATGGAAGGAAGTGTTATACCACCATTTAGCCAAAGGCAACCATTTGATCGATTGTGTTTGTTTATCAGATACAAAGAAACGAAGATATCCTTCCAAACATTTGTTTACTATCTGAGTTTGCCCATCATATTGAGGATGATAAGATGAGCTATGAGCTAATTGAGTACCAAGACAAGAAAATAATTTTGTCCAAAAATTTCCAGTGAAAATGGGATCTCTGTCACTTACAATAATCTTTGGGTTTCCATGTAGCTTTTGAATTGTTTCCATAAATGCAGTAGAAACTGTATTGGCTTTAAATGGGTGTGATAATGCACAAAAGTGTGCATACTTGGTAAGTTTGTCAACTACCACCATGATGACACTCTTTCCATCAGACTTGGTTAAACCTATGATAAAATCCATTGAAACCTCCTCCCAACGTTGGCTTGGAATGGATAAATGTTGTAATAGACCCGGTGTCTTAATTGCTTCAACTTTATTTTGTTGGCAAACCAAACATTCCGCCACAAACTTTTGAATATCAGATTTAAGGCCATCCCAAAAAAAATTCCTTCTTAACCCTGTGGTAAGTTTTTAAAAATCCTGAGTGCCCTCCTAAGGGAGAAGTGTGCAATTCCATAAGAATCTTTTGTTTTAGCTGGGAATTGTTATAGAGGTATAAGCAATCTTTGTACCATAACGAATCATTTTTCCAGCTAAATGTATCAGATGTACTGGAATCTGGTTGTAGCTTTCGAATAAGTGCCCACACTTCTTCATCATTCTTCCATTCCTCCCTTGCTTTGTTTATCCAATCTGGTTGGATAATAGAAATGGCACACAACAATGCTTCCACATCCTCATCCTTTCTTGAGAGTGCATCTGCCACCACATTTTGCTTCCCTTTTTTGTAGATGATTTCAAAGTCATAACCCAACATCTTTGTGACCCACTTTTGTTGCTCTTCAGAGGATAATCTTTGTTCTAAATGGTATTTCAGGCTATCATGATCCGTTTTTACCTTGAAGTGTCTTCCCATTAGATAGGGTCACCATTTCTTAAGTGCATGGAGTATTGCCAACATTTCCTTCTCATAAATAGCTTTGCTTAAAAACTTTCCCTTCATTGGACAACTTTCAAAAGTAATGGGTCTTTCATCTTGCATTAGAACAACACCAATTCCATTTCCTGAAGCATCACATTCCACAATAAAGGTTTTTGTGAAGTCCGGTGTAGCTAAGACATGTGCTTGGCACATTGCCTCTTTAAGATGTTCAAAGGCCTTTGTTGCTTCCGGAGTCCATGAAAATGCATCTTTCTTCAATAATGTTGTTAGTGGTGCTGCTATTCTCCCATAATTCTTAACAAACTTGCGATAATACCCTGTCAACCCAAGAAATCCTCGCAGATGCTTTATGGATGTGGGGATTTTCCATTCCTAAATGGATTTAATTTTACTAGGGTCTACCTTAACTCCTTCATGAGATACAATATGACCCAAATATTCCACCTCCTGGACTCCAAAGAAACATTTGGACCTTTTTGCATATAATTTTTTCTCCTCCAATAGTTGTAGCACCCTGTCAACATGTTCAACGTGATCCTTCGAAGATTTTCTATAGATTAGTATATCATCAAAAAATACTAACACAAATTTTCTAAGGAATGGTTTGAAAATTGAATTCATCAAAGCTTGAAATGTTGAAGGTGCATTGGTAAGGCCAAAAGGCATGACCAAAAATTCATAATGACCCTCATGAGTTCTAAATGTCGTTTTCAGAATTTCTTCAATCTTCATTCTGCTTTGATGATATCCCGAACAAAGATCCAACTTGGTGAAGTAAATTGATCCATGCAATTCATCTAGTAATTCATCAATGACAGGAATGGGGAACTTATCTTTAATAGTGAGCTTGTTGAGCTCCCTATAATCCTGAGACATGCACCATGATCCATCCTTCTTGTTCACCAATAATACTGGAGCAGAGAAAGAACTTTGACTTGGTTGAATTATACCAGCCTCTAGCATTTCTGCAACCATACGTTCAATTTCACTTTTTTGGACATAGGGATATCTGTACGGCCTGATGTTTGGAGGAACACTTCCTGGAATCAGATGAATAACATGATCATGATGATGCGTAGGTAGGAGACCTTTGGGAGTCTCAAATACCTTGGAATGATTGTCCAGGACTTTTTGGATATCTGGAGAAATAGATGATTTCGATGTGGAAACATCTAGCAAATATAATTGTGCAATTACACCTCTTTGCTCCTTTTTTAGAAGCTTTGTCATACCATTAGAGCTGATTATCTTTCCTAGTTTCCCTGCAATACCCCTTAATTCAATTTCCTTTCCTTCTGTAGAAAATTTGATGAAAAGTTCTTGAAAATTAAAAGCTATTGTACCCAAGGATTGTAGCCATTGGACTCCTAGTACAACATCAGCACCTCCCATTGGAATGGAAAGCATTGGGCTAGTCAATACATATTCTCCCATGGATAGCTTGATATTATGGCACTTTTTGTTAGGCCCCTATACTACTAGTGTAACCCCTTATTGTTATTAGTATAACCCACTTATTATATTGATGTACCCATGTAGTGCCCATATTGTTACTATTGTGCCCCACAGAAGCCCACTATTGTTATTATTATGCCCCTACATTATTATTGTTATGTCGGCTCTGATTATGTTATAACCCCTTAGACTCCTATATATAGAAAGGAGGTCTTTTCATTTGTATCATCAAAGAATTGTTCATTTATGTAATGTAAAGGAGGTTGCCCCCTCGAAGAGGCTGAATTCTAAGGCGTGGATCTCTCTTTTCTATCTTTTTGTGAGCTGGTTTCATAACATTTGGTATCGGAGCTTTGGATTCTAGGGTTTCGCTGCTCCAAACAGGTCATCGTGGCATTTTCGCTATAACTTTTTTTTCTGTAACGTTTCCGAAGTTGGAAAAAAAAACCCATTTGAGAAGAAATCGCGCTAAACCTTGGGTCCGAATTTCAAAGCTTTTAGCATGATATTTTCGGAGATATGATCTCAGGAAGTTGGTCTTTTTGCAGACTCCTGAATTACATTCAAAACAGGTGACCTGGGGAAAATCGTCATAACTTTCTCTCTGGGGATCAGATTGAAATTTCATAAGAAGGTACAGAAAGAGGACGGACTGTAGTTTCTTTTATGCATTTTTCAGATCCAAAGGTTGAAACAGTAACACGTGGCACTTCATACAATTTCGCTCTTCTGGAAAGGTCTATACTCAGGTCATCTTGGGAGATTGTGCATAACTCTTTCTTAGAGAATCCAATTTGGATCAGATTGGTGGCATTGGAAAGAGGACATAGAGGGCTACTATAGTTCACAATTTCAGAACTTAAAAATCTGAAAGTACAGATTTACAGACGTTTCAAGGTCGAGCTCCTAAAATCAAGAAAAAGCAAGATGAGGAAGTTTGATGGCAAGGATCCAGTAAATTGGATACTTCAGATGGAGCAATATTTTGATCTACATGGTGTACAACTGTTACAAAAGGTATTTATTGCATCTTCATATTTAGAACCAGATCAATTTTTATGGTATGAAGGGCTTTGTTCTCATAAAAAACTTGTTACGTGGTCAATTTTCACGGAGGAAATGATTGCACATTATGAGGATACAAAGAGCAACACCTTCTTTAGAGCAACACCACAACAATTGGAAAGCGTAAAAGGGATTTGTGACATAATGGAAAGCAAAATTATGGAAACCAGGAAGCATACCCCTCACAACTATAAAGATGAAAGTGTTGTTTCTCCTAGCCTTCAACAACCTACAAGGGTTACACCACAACAATTGGAAGAAAAAAGAGAAAAACGGCTTTGTTACAATTGTGATAGCAAATGCACTAAAGGTCATAGGTGTGCTGAGAAGAAATTATTTTACATAGAATATGAAGAGGAGGAAGAAAAGGATCAAGAAACATCAAAAGAAGAGGATATACGCCAGGACACCACCCTAGAGAAAGAAGAAATGAATCAGACCATATCTTGTAAAGCATTGGCAAGAATTACCACTCCTCAAAATATCAAGATAGAAGGACACATCAAGAAGAGAAATGTTCAAGAAGTGAAAGATCACATTGAGCATCAAGAAATGAATCCGACCATATCTTGTAAAGGACTGGAATAAATTACCACTCCTCAAAAGATAGAAGGACATATGAAGAAGAAAAAAGTTCAAGCAGAGAAAGATCACATCGAGCATCAACAACAAGTTCTCCAACTTTTAAAGGATAACGCCACTTTGGTGCAAAATCAAACGAAACAACAGGTAGATCAACATCATAGTGAAAAATGTTTTGATGTAGGTGATTGGGTATTGCTAGTGCTACATCTCAAGCAAGCTATTTATGAGAAGGAAATGTTGGCAATACTACATGCACTTAAAAAATGGCGACCTTACCGAATGGGAAGACTCTTCATGGATGAGGATGTGGAAGCATTGTTTTGTGCTATTTATATTATACAACCAGATTGGATAAACAAAGCAAGGGATGAATGGAAGAAGGACGAAGAAGTATGGCCACTTATTCAAAAGTTGCAAAAGATCCCATTTCAAGCAATATTGCCAGAAATTGAAGAGGAAGGAAAAATAATATTGGAACCTGGAGCAGTCACAGAAACAAGAACCCGACAACTACGAAATCGATCAATTTCAGAGTATCTCATCAAGTGGAAGAACTTACCCGCTGAATACTCCACATGGGAGGACAAGAATTTTATACAGAAGCATCAAGAACTACTCAAGCGTTGAGGACAACGCTTTTTGAAGGAGAGGGGCATGTTAGGCCCCTATACTACTAGTGTAACCCCTTATTGTTATTAGTATAACCCACTTATTATATTGATGTACCCATGTAGTGCCCATATTGTTACTATTGTGCCCCATAGAAGCCCACTATTTTTATTATTATGCCCCTACATTATTATTGTTATGTCGCCTCTGATTATGTTATAACCCCTTAGACTCCTATATATAGAAAGGAGGTCTTTTCATTTGTATCATCAAAGAATTGTTCATTTATGTAATGTAAAGGAGGTTGCCCCCTCGAAGAGGCTGAATTCTAAGGCGTGGATCTCTCTTTTCTATCTTTTTGTGAGCTGGTTTCATAACACTTTCCAGAGCAATTTATTGTTCCTCCATTTGCAATCGTCACTTGACACTCTGGTGCTGGATATAGGAAGCAATTCAATTCTTTTGCTACCCTACAATGAATAAAATTGTGGGTGCTTCCAGAATCAATCAACACTATTACCTTTTCCTTCTTGATTTGTCATTCTATCTTGATGGTTCGAGGAGTGGTAATTCCCACCAATGCATTACAAGATATGGTCGGATTTATTTGTTCTTCATCTAGGCTTTGTTCCTGGAGTATATCCTCTTCTTTTGACATTTCTTGCTTCTTTTCGTCTTCCTCTTCACAATCTATGTAGAATAATTTCTTCTCAGCACACTTGTGATCTTTAGTGTATTTGCTATCACAACTATAACAAAGCCCTTTGACTCTTTTTTCTTCCAATTGTTGTGGTGTCAACCTTATAGGTTATGGAAGACTAGGGGCAACAACACTTCCGTCTTTATAGTTGTGAGTGGTATGCTTCCTGGTTGCCATAATTTTGCTTTCCATTTTTCTTGCTAACATGAATGCCTTCTCTAATGAATCAGGTTCCCAAAGGCGAACATCATGTTGGATATTATGCTTTGAAGACCCTATGAACACATCAATCCTATGCTCCTCTAGAATATCTTTTACCTTTATGTTCAATTTTTGGAACTCCTCAATGTGCTCCATTATTGAACCCTTTTGTTTGAGACTTATCAATTGGCTAAAATAGTGTTGCTTTTTGTATCCTCGTAATGTGCTATCAATTCTTCCCTAAAAATTGCCCAAGTGATAATTTTTTTACGAGAACAAAGCCACTGATACCATACAAACTGATTTGGTTCCAAATATACAGTTGCTATACGTACCTTTTGTATGTTTTGCACATTATTGAGATCAAAGAACTGCTCCATCTGTAATATCCATGTGGTGGGATCCTTGCCATCAAACTTCCTCATATCGATTTTTGGAATATGGTGGGTCTTTGATCCAACATTAGAGTCTATGGAATCATGATTAACATTTTTTTGGTTCACATCATGAGTTTCCTTTACAACCTTTTCACCATTAGTATATATTTCTTGTAGAAAATTTGTCAAATGTGTCTTCAAATCTACTAGGTTTATCTTTCAATCTGTCTTCAAATAATCCATCTTAGCTTCCATGCCCTTTATCTTAGATTCCACGCCATTTATCTTAGCTTCTGTTAGCTTTTGTGAGCGTAACATTTGTTGCACTTGTTCTTGTAATTTTGATATATCATGTACCATTTCTTCCTCTTCTTCATGAGTCATGCTAGAGATTTCAGGTTCCTTACTAGGTGTTTGCATTTTCTTTCCTCGGGGCATCAGTTACCGATAATAATTCTTTACTATTCCCTTTGAATTCCTTCAAACCAAGCTTACGCAAAAATTAAAAAAAAAACTACACACCTTTTTTCACTTTGTAGAAACCTGATATTGAATCTGATGTATCTCTGTAATTTCAGATCATCCAGTTCTAAAATTACAACCTGTGGTAGCCTTCCACGTCCTCTTTCGCATGCCACAAGTCTGACCGAAATTTGTTTCTCCAAGGAAGAGTTATGCGAAATCTCCCACAGTGACTTGATTATAGACTAGTTTAGTAGAGAAAATTTGTACGACGTGCCACGAGTCACTGTTTCAACCTATGGATCTGAAAAATGCATGCAAGAAACTACATTCTGTCCTCTTTCTATACCATCATACAAAATTTCAATCTAATACCCAGAGAGAAAGTTATGAAGATTTTCCCCAAGTCACATGTTTTGAATGTAATTCAGGAGTCTGCAAAAAGATCAACTTTATCAGATCATATCTCCGCAAATATCGCGCAAAAAGCTCTGAAATTCGGACCCAAGGTTCAACGCGATTTCTTATCAAATGGTTCTTTTTTGTGACTTCTGAAACATCACAGAAAAAAATTTATAGGGAAAATCCCACAATGACCTGTTTGGAGCAGCGAAACCCTAGAATCCAAAGCTCTGATACCAAATGTTATGAAACTAGCTCAAGAAAAGATAGAAAATATAAATCCACACCTTAGAATTCAACCTCTTCGAAGGGGAAACCTCCTTTACATTACATAAATGAACAATTCTTGGATGATTCAAATGACGAAACCTCCTTTCTATATATAGTAGTCTAAGGAGTCATAATATAATCCAGTCGACCTAACAATAATAATATAAAGCCACAAAAATAACAATAGAGGGATTCTATGGGGCACAGAAATAAGAATATGGGGGTAATAGGGGCACAACAATATAAATAAGGGGTATAACTACAATAGTAATGGGGTAATCACTAGTATTATAGGGACCGAACATAGTAGCTCAAGGGGAAATAAATACCCAAGCTAACCAAGAGAGGAGGTTGCTAAAGCTATAGAAAATTAAGCCCAAAACATATGAATTTAAGGAAGAGAATTTCCCATAGCATGCGATGCTCATTATATTATATATTACAGTATAACCACATGTGAATAAAATATTTAATTTTAGCATGGGCTGGTGAAATCAACATTGGTGTAAGGAAAAAACAAGTTCAATAACAAGCCAAATCAGGAATCTTGTCATAGGTAGAGAGTGAAGCTATAGCATATGAAAATTTACCAGTATATACATTTATAGATATATAAAAATGGTGAATAGTGAATCAAGCTAATTATGCAGATAATATGACACTTTCTCACTACAAAATTTCAGCATACAGAAGGAAACGTTATTAATAAATTGAGAGCATAATTCATGTTGATCCTAGTTCTCAACTCTATGAAATTAAAAAATTAATTATTCATTGTAGATAACAAATTAGATGGTAAGGGACCCTCTCATATTGAGTTTTCAAACACAGTCAAATCAAATACGTATTCACAATCACAAACTAAAAGGCAAGACGCACTCATATCAACAGCCTTCAATATAGGACATTCGTATAAATATGAGCCAAAACCAAATGCTACCTTAACATGTGATAAAAGAAATTATTTAGTAGTAAATATTGTCACAATGATAGCCATGTTAGGTAGGGCATGCAAAAAGTACTACCCACATTACAAAAGGAAAAATCTTTCAACAAGGGTTAAAACTCTAACCAAAGTTATAAGTCCTGTACATACGTATGAGACTCTATCAAATTCTGGGATCATGGGTTATAAAAACTAGAAATCCTTTCAACAAGAATGAATTTACAAATTATCTAATAGACAAAGACTTGGGAATAACAATCTAGCCTAGAAAAGCCTTGGGGTTTTTCCATACATATGAGATTCTATCAAATTCTGGGATCATGGGTTATAAAAACTAGAAATCCTTTCAACAGGAATGAATTTACAAATTATCTAATAGACCCAGACTTGGGAATAACAATCTAGCCTAGAAAAGCCTTGGGGTTTTTCCCAGTCACGCAATTGTGGTATGGAGATCTAGGAAAATAGGAATTGTGGAAGGAAAACCAACTTATATATCTATGGAAACGCTTCCAGCATACCTGAAACAATCCAAAACTAGAGAGAACAAAAATAGTATTGATTAAGAAACAATTCCAATCAAAATTAAAAAAGAATATATACTAAATGCATAAGAGGATTAAGGAAAACAAGTATTACCTGGTTATTGATCATGGAAAGAGGCCTCACTCATGTCGTGGAAGCTTCACATCAAAACCCCCAAAATGAATTGATATCAAGAGTAAAGGGATTTCACAAACTAGGTGAACGAGCAAGCGAGGATGATAGGGGTAGAAAGCATCTTTACCCAAGATACTAGATGGAAGAACAAGGGTGACATCATGCTAGTCATTGGAACCCCAAGCCAAGTTGTAGTAATTCTCACCTCCGTCCCTATGGAACGAAAAAAAAGGAACCTCAAAAGGACGCTGAAGACAAAAGGGGTTTACCTATAAGTAAGGCCCTATAGAGAGTGAGAAGAAAATTTACTTTGGTGAATTGAAATGGTTCGAGGGACCTCTACTATTTCCAACTCAAATTTTGACATTGGTATAAAAGGCGAATATATAGTAGGAGTAGAAAATCTAGCAATTTCAATGCCAAACGGAACCCAAATCATGCCATAGCCTTGGCTTATGCATGGACACCATGAAATGGGAAATGGCAATGGTATAAGCATGTGGTGGTGGTGGTGAATGAGGAAACAAGTCACTATTGCAGAGCCTTAGCTTCAGTGATGGAAAAACACACCAAATGAAAGGATGGTGGACCACGAGAAGGTTTAGGTTTTGGAAGAAAGATTTTATGCCATTTATGAGAAGAAAGATATATGGGTTGTTGGTGTTACATCATCTCGAACATCGTGAGGGCCATGTGACATGGTCCCCACTTCATATGGGCTAGGATGCGTTGATGATCCTGTTGGAGGTGTAGTGAGGGTGTAGGACAGTTGGGGTGCAGAACCAGAGTTCAACCATAGAAACAGGTAAAGATAGTCTCGTGCCATAGTACAAAATCATGAAGAGGAGCCAATTTCATGTGACATGGATATTGAAACAAATATTATTAACTATGAACCCATTCTTATACACTTAGTTGTCGACTGTGAAACATAAGGGTTGCATATAGGTTACTAACTTGAATTCAGAGTTGTGCATATAATGGGGAGAACCCCATAGTACATCCATATTGCAACTTGAATGTAACAACAAAACTTTATATATATATCAAACATAAGTGGCCAAGAAATCACCCAGGATAGAAGAGCGCTAGGTAGAAAGCGAACTTTGAATGTAAACAAAAGATCAATAAAATGTGAAAAAAATACTCAGGATGCTAGATACAAATGTATTCATGTCATTTATTAAAAAAAAAAGAAAAGATAAAAATAATAAGGGATGCTCCTTATGTAGCATTACAGTTATAAATTGCACCATAGGAATTATTCTTACAATTATTCCATCTTGTGTAATGGAGTGTTATGGTAAATTAGGTAACTAAGAAATGGTATCAAAGCGTAAGATACTGCATTGGGCTTATGAAAAAGGTACCGCCATAGTTATAGAATAACTAGTAATACAAGTAAATGTAAAATATTGATATTAATTGGTTTGTTTCATAGGGTACAAGATTGAAGCAGATTGTTATAGAATGGTAGAGAACTCTCCTCCAACTACCACTAGTGGGGAGGATTTGTATGTGGAGTTTGGGGAAGGCAATACCTCATTACCTTTTTATTTGGTGGATATAGTAAGAAATTTGCAACAACAATTAGCATAGTTTCATAGTAGTAATGAGCGATTATTAAAATCTTGCGAGGAACAGGAAAAGTTTATTATAGAATGGACCGAGAAGTCTAGCCATAAAAGTATAGGTCGAGAATGTTTAAAAGGAATAATAGTGGGATAAAATCTAAAAACTCTAAAAGTGGAGAAGAATCCGGCCATGATTCTCCAAAAGTTCATAAGGGAAAGAATAAGATGGAGTTGCAGGGGGGTTTAAGGATCAAACCCCCTACCTTTGACGAAGAAAAGGAGGAGGATGTAGAGGCGTGGTTGTTGAACATGATTAAATATTTCCAGGTGTATAAGTATGATATTAATCTAAAGGCATGTCTAGATATCTATCAGCAGTAGGGTAGACCTACCCTCTGGTGAGAAATGGTAAGAAGTGTGCAGTTGCTAGAAGAGGACAATTTCGTGGGAGGAATTCAAAAAAAATCAAGTCATGGTATCTTAGTGAGTGCTACTATGATGATTAGGCCAAGGAATTCCACGAATTAAGTCTAGGACAACTGACCATGTATGAGTTTGTGGCCATGTTTACAAAATTGTTGCAATATGTACCATACCTTAAGGAAGCGAAGGCGAAAGTACAGTGGTTCCTAAAATGTTTTCCAACTTTGTGTAAGGAGAGAATAGAGTTCAATAACCCAAGATATATGGATGAAGTTGTGAGGATTACTAGATTATGTTATCAACAATTCAAGAATAGAAGTGAAGGTGGCAAATAGTGGAAAAATAAATAGAGCCCCGAGGCAGGAGGAAGCATAAAAAGACAAAAAACTTACTACCTTAATAATTTTAGCAAGGACCATCAAAGGAATAAGTTTAGAAAAGGAAGTGCACCTCTCCCTAGACAGTCTTATACCGGCTCGAAAACCATAAAATTTAACAACAATAAAAAAAACACTATAAAGGAAAGGGAACCATTGAAATGTTGGGGTTGCAGTTAGCCACACTTTCTAAGTGATTTCTCTCATAATCCTAAGTCTATTTAAAACATTGAGGTTGTCCAAGAGGCCACGACCCTAAATGACATTGCCCAGAATGTTCCTAGAATTACCACAACATTGGAGGAAGTCAAGTTTAGCACCATTCTACCATGATTGAAATCGAAGGTATTATTCTAAACCAAATTTTGTCAATTTTAATTGATCTGGCGGCTGGTTTAAGCTACATCAACCCCCAAATTTTGGAAAAGTGTAATATAAAATATGATAAATTCATAAATGTGTGGTTGGTCTAGTTGGAAGCTAGTACCAAAAGAAAAGTAACCATCTGAATAAAAAAATGTCTCCTTAATATAAATGGGTATCCTACAACAACATATTCAAATATTCTTCCCTTCGGGTCATATGATATGTTGATCGACATGGAATGGTTGGAAAAGAAGCAATTGTTATAAATTGCCTAGAGAAAATAGTTAGTTGTGTTGATAAACTGAACACACATGGCTAATTAAGGGAAATAAAAAATTAGTATCAGTTCAACAAATTTCAGTCTTACAGCCAAAAACATGTGCAAGAAGAGGATGTAAGCTATATGTGGTACAGGTGGAAACTAGTGATTAGACAAAAAAATAAGGAAATTAAATACCTTACCAGTTACTAAGAAATATAAAGATGAATTTCTAGAACCTAGAGACATAGATTTTACCGTTGACTTAGTTTCAATTGCCATTCCTGTGTCTAGAGCCCCATATCGAATGACTACATCAGAACTAATAGAATTGAAAATTTAATTACAGGATATTTTGAAGAGGGGGTATATCATATCCAGAGTCTCACCATGAGGTGCACCGTGTTATACAAGATTTACGATTATGACAGAAGTATCTGCCTTGAGTTGGTGGTTAACCTAGAACAATAGAGAGACAAGGAACTCAATACTTTTCCCTAAAGTAAATAGATGACAGATTGAGGCCAACCTCGAACCCTTTGCACAATTCGATCCTTCTTTAGCCTGGAAGCTCCAATTCCATTTATGAATGCCAAAATTAGAACCTGCATTGTCAGATAAAACAAGCTAAGAAACTAGGAGATTTATGCAGTATAATCTAAATACTTAATTCAATAGATCAACATGGTCTTTAAATATATGAAATAACAACATCACATATAGGAAAACAATGAATTCTTTGAGTTAATATAAGTGTAAGGAGATTAGAACCATCTGTAGAAGTTGATCTTGTAGAGGAGCTCCTCCAAGTTGTTGGCTTGTCCTTGTAACAATATGCACCTCAAATCACCCTAAATGCATGAGATAATAACCATTCAGTACAAAATCATAAGGGAAAAATCACTCTCCAAAAGCCAACTCCCAACCACATAGAAGGTTGGGACTATATAGAGAAGTAGGTTACGTTGGGAGTTTATTGAATTACCAATCAAAGGTTTGAGATCCACCTTTGATGGAGGGATAGGATCAAAGGATAAGTGGTGAAAAATCAAAAGTAGGGTAGGATAGGACCCGAATGTTTTATCCAAGATAAGTAGGTAGAACAACATTTGGAGAATCCTAGAAGGGGAAGCTTATAGAATATTGATCATTCTCCCATATTTCTAGAACCAACATAGGTGCAAAGGGGAACAACTTGCTAGTGACCAACATAAGCCAATGCAGAAACCTATAGGTGATCACACCCTAGTAGGGGTATAGGGAGCATTGGTCGTAGAATTGTCTTAGATGATGCAGTTCAGCAATAAAATTTTGGGGGATGAAGGGAACATGCTTAGGGATTTGTGAAAAATGGTGACAATGGGGAATAAGATGTTGATTGATTGCATTAGGAGGCTCAATGATTAGATGTGACAAAATGACCTATAACAAAATTCCCCCTAGCGCACAAAGTCGGAGATGATGACTAATGACTGATGAGATTTACCTTGTGAAAAGTTGGGATCAACAACAATTGGTGAGATTCATCTGTTACAAGACATTTATAATATGACACCTTTATTTGCTGAGGGAGGAATACCCAAACTCAGCCTAGAAGCTAACATAACATGTATAATGATCAAATGATGCACCCACAGATGAAACGTTTAGACCCATGATTGGATGATATTCTATATGATCATTTCCATCATACATTGTCATCTTTGTATAAAACCTGAAATCATAGCCCAGATGGATGAAACTGCATCCAGGGTCTTCTATCTCGTTCACACGACCAACCAATGTATGAATCTAACCATGTGAACCAATGAGTTGGATTCGAACATGGTAGACACCATATGATTACCGACCAATGATGTAAGTCATTAACAGATGTGAGAGAAACTACTAATGATGTTAATAGATGTCAAGGTACCATATTATAATCTGTATGGTGTGAATGAATGAGTTGATGTTGAACACCACACAATTTTTTTTGGTCGAAGGCCATTGATGTAAATGTGTCATTGAGAGCGAGGAAATGTAAATGTGTCATTGAGAACGAGGAAACTTTCCTTTGATGCATGCAATCACCAAGGTACCAAAGGTGTGCTTTTAAGTGAACTTCCTAGATGATGTATTTATGTAGACAGGAAGGGATCTATCATAGGAAGGCCTTTATGTATCCCCCACCAATGACATGAAATGGGTATAATGATTAAGACAGAATGATCAGAATGATGTTGATATGGAACTCAATAAATAAAGGTAGACATGAAGTGAAGGCTTAAGGGTATTGTAGCTAAGGTCAACTGAATGACTTCTCTTACACTAGTGACACTAAATGGATTTGGCAGTGTTGACTCAAAACCAAAAATGGAAGCCCTGAAAAACAATGTGATAACCAAAAGAAAAATAGATTACCCAACCCAAATTCCACAGACATGAAGTACAAGAGTTTTGTATTCAAGAGCGACTCATTTCCATTAGAAAAATAGAATCCCTTGTTTTCACTTTTTCCCCAACCATATTGGTCAATACCTATTTTTTTTTTAACAAGCTTGAGGAGGATAGGATATGCTTGATTTGTAAGTTCATCCTTCAGATGAATCCCTCCATGTATGTTTAACCAAAGCTGAGAAGGAATGGTTTGACCCAGTCATGATCGACGAGTATATCATTGTTTGATGTTTTTATGAGTCCAGCAACGGTAAAAATTGACATCTTTTTCATGTTTATAGAGTTTGAAAGAGATGCGGAAAGAAAACTCCAAATATCCCTTTCCATAGGTAGTCCCTTAGGTCTGAAAATGTAGAAAATAAAACCCAATAGAACCTCTTAGCCATGATAGACTAAGGTATTCCTTTTTCGTAGCTAGTCTATCATAGTCTGGAAAAGGGTTAGACTTATACTCAATAGATGTCTCTTCATTTACTTTTACAAGTTTGAAAAGACAAGTATTTGACAATCTCTTCATGTTTTCTGAGTCTGAAAAAGAGATGAAAGAGGACTCCAAGGGTGTTTCTTTTGCATAGGTTTATAGAGCGTGAAAAATAGATAAAAGTATATTCTTAGGGTCAAAATAACCCATTCAAAACATAATAAAAACCTGCTAACAGTTGTCGACCTGCTTAGCACACCACAAGAAGGATTAAACATACTTATTTCATAGTAAGCATGAAACATATCTAGGTCAAAACACTAAAAATGAATAAAATAATGAGAAAATGACCATGAACATTCAAAATGACTTTTCGTCTTCACCATTTCACATTTTACCTTCAACAATGAGTATTTGGAGCCATTTCTTCCCTTGATCTCCTGCAGCTAATTGCAGCCAATCTAGGGAGCCATTTCGAGTGTCGTCACTTCCACGTAGGAACTAAAATATTTCTCTATCTTTCCATGGTTAATTTTCGGGTTTTAATGCAAATATTTTAAGGTTTTGAGGCCCTGAGGGTTCATAAAAAAATGTTTTGGGACCAACACACTTCCCTTGTGTCGAAAAAAGCGTTGCACCTAGATAGAGAAGCATTGCAGACGGGGGTGCAACACTCTGTGAAACACTCATGTGGTGCGTTGGGTGCATATATCCAAGTTTTCTTTTAGTTTTGCCTCAAATTTTGTCAATTTTTTTGCATGGGAAAGAACCTAATAGATTCCTTGTTGATGTTTCAGGTACCTATTAGAACAAAATGGCATTCATTTGTAGGGGAGAGAATATGAGGAAAAATATTTGAATGTGGCAAATGACCCTGCTACCATCTACGAGATAAAAAAATGTGGGTTATTGAAATTATTGTGGCTTCCTGGTATGAGTCAACAAATAGAGTTTTTGAAGTACCTTGTCTGCTCATGGCATATTCAGGAACAAGCATTCAAGTTTGGGGAAAATCTACTCAAGATAGAGGTCAAAGAAATTTACTTTCTGACAGGTTTGTCAAAGCAAGCTATCCCCATCTCTCTTCTACTTAGAAGAACTGGCACTGAGATGGTGAAAGACTATATCGCTAACTATTGTAGACCTCGAGCCCTTCCTAATAAGTATGGGAAGATTAACATAAAGGAGGTGACCCAATTACCTTTGAGAATGATCTTGTTCATTATTGTAAGATTGGCAGATAGCTCAACACTATATGTAGCAAGAAAATCATACATTCAATATGGGATAGAGTGTCTAGAGCCCATAGTATTTAACTAGAGTGAGGGTGCCTTGGTCGATTTGAAGGAACAACTTACTCAAGAAAAGGAAGGGAAGTTGAAGAACTTCAGTTATGGCATGATATGTTATCCTTTTCTCTAGAATAGGTACAATTCTTGCAACCTCAATAGATTGTACTTGATTCCATTAATCCAATGGTCCCACAGATGAGAATGTGCATATAACACTTGTGCCGACATGCAGGTCCATCGGCAATCAAATTTTCACCAACCTTCTTTGGGTGGCTCTGGAAGCAGTTCATCATTATTTATGATTATCCTTATGCAGGGATGGGTTTACGTGATGGTCCTGAGCTCGAGTTGCCTGAGGGTGATAAATAGGATGCTTAAGGTGAGATACTTTGACCATTAAGATTTTTTTTTGAAATTTTTACATTTTCTTTTTTATGCTTCTGAGGCTAAACTAATTTTTTTTTTCATGTAGATATTAGGCTTGTTTGACGAATAGGTGCTACATACCTTTGTAAAATAGAGAGAGAACCACAAGAGGAGGGAGTGGAACCAGTACATGTCGTTGTAGTAGGATGTGATGTGCTATGGGATCTTGAGGTATCTGAGATCCTATAAGAGGTGGAGCACCACATGGAGGGACTGAGACATGGGATTGATGAGACAGTGGCCTATTAGCTTCCATTACAACTTTAGTGACACACTAGCAGAGTGCCTAGTCGTATTGGTCGATTACTGTGCAAGATATCTCGTGTAGTGTCATTTTATCATGAGCATCACTGATCTTCTACTCAGGTTTTGCATGTATTTTTTAGATGGGCGATGTAGCCATATGTGTCTCAGAGCACACATTTTGTAAAACCAAGCTTCATATATATATATATATATATATATATATATATATATATATATATATATATATATATATATATATATATATATATATATATAGTGTTTCCTAGTTCTCATTCTACTTTCAGTATAATGTGATGTGAATTGAAAGTTATTTACATTCGTTGCAAATGTTTTTCTAAAACAATATTACTTAGGGAATCTTCTAATGTGTTTAGATTTCTAAAAATATGTTCATGTCGTATGAAATTGAAATGTCCTTCCATAAGACATACTCTCAAAACCATGCAAAGGATGGCAGGATTTCTCACTGAATATATATTAGTGATTTGTATTACTATGAGATCTCAGTCAAACATGGTGACTATACATGAATACCACGTGAAATAGAATCATATAGTAGCTCAACAACTACGCTATACTCAACGGTGTTGTTAGTAGAGAGACCAATGAAAATCCCTTGCATGCTCACTAGCTTTCCATTTGGAGCAAATATAGCCCATGTTGAAGAGGATAGGTTCTAATTACTACAGCTAAAACCATTGACATAACCAATATAAGGTTCTATAGAGGTTGAAATTTGCAATCTAAAATTAAAAAGAATCAACGTAAACCATTGGAAACTCTGAATAACACACTGTAAAGACACTCAACACACCTACAGACAATTTGTACATAGTGTACTATGCATGGGTTCAACAATAATATTTTTGAGGTACGAACTATTTCTAGGTTGTGTTAGTGGAAGTCCATTGAAATATACTAAGTCATATGCCCCTTTTGCAAGGACACACTTGAAAATGTATGGGTCCAACCACATAGGCTAGAACTTTCCTAGACCTAACTTAGTGACCTCCTCCTCACATAAGAGAACCAAATATCCTTTTGAGAAGACTCTAGGCTTGACACTTTTGTCATATTGAACTTTGATGCATCTTTTATGAGCTTCATTAGTAATAGAAGCATTGTGTCAGGTTTCATCCAAGCAAGTTAGATGTAAAAGACAATCCTCCTCCATGGAAGCAACATGAAGAATTTCAATAGTTAGTTTCAGTGCTGGAATTTCACATTCAATGGGAAGGATAGCTTCCAAACCATTAACCAACTGGAAGTGTGTGAATCCAATACGAATCCTAGCTAAGGCTTGATATGCCCACAAGGAAGAATATAGAAGCAAGTGCTAGTCCAATTTTTGGACACGTATCATATGTTGAAGCATACTCTTAAGAACTTTGTTGATAGCCTCAAGTTGTCCATTCACTTGAGGATAATAGGGAGGGGAATTTTCCTGTTAAACTCCCAATTTGGTAGGTAGTTCTGTCACCATATCACTATAAAAATGCTTCCCATCATCTGTAACTATTGCTTGCACAACACGAAACCTAGTAGTAATGTGGTTGAAGAAAAAGTATGCAGCCATTTCGCTAGTGTTGTTAAATGTAGGCATCACTTCGGCCCACTTAGTAAAGTAAGCAACAACAATAATGATATAACCATGCCCCCCAACCGAGTGAGGGCTACATGTGATAAAGTCGATACCCCATTTCGAAAAAGGACCAACAACGATAACAAGATGTAAAAGAGAAGGCAGAGCATCGATTTTACAATCATAGATTTGGCATACATGACACTTGTGGATTGTGAGGATACAGTCACGGAAAACGGTCATATATATACAAATTTCAGTTATTGTTTGAAACCAATTAATAACCAAAGAAATGTGGCTAAATTTTGGTTGTGTTATAAGATACTATAAATTAGTTACTAATAATCGTATATATGCAAAATCTAGTCGTCATTTGTAATCATAAATTTATCATTTGCAGTACTCATTTATCGTTTTTTGGTAGCTTCATATTCATTTCATTTACTTTCATTAATAATCATTATAAACAACTAATTTAGTCATATATTCATTTTATTTTTGTTCATCATTAGTCAATACAAACTACTAATTTAGTAGTCTTAGATTGATTTTATGTGTTCATTATTAATTAACATAAATTATTTAGTATGATTTTGCGACCAAAAAAAAAAAAAAAATCATAAAATGTGCATGTTTATGTAATATAAAAATGCATAGTTACATATGTTAATTACGATACTAAACAATATCAAGTGCAACTATAAATAATTTCAACCACATAAACTATATTATATGAAATGTCAAGTATTATAGTATGAGTTTCCAATTGAATATTGGTTGGACTAAAATTGATACATAAATGTTGTTTCATTACTTCAAAACGTTGTCATTTTGATTCCAAGGCATTGCAGGTGAATTCGCCAACTCCAAAGACTTTACCATCAGTCTTTATGTGTGTCTTATGCAGGATATTGGATCTAAGGGTATCACTAGACTGATTCTCTTCTCTCTCTCTTTTTGCATTTGTCGCTCCAGTGTTATTTTTCTCCCATTTCTCCAATTCTTGCTTCTTACCATTAATATTGAGTTCCTTTTGTGAAAACAAAAGAAGATATAGTGCAGAGTGTAAGCCATGAAGTATGATGGACATTAGGATATAAACTAAAGTAGACTATAAAGGATTTATACAACATATACCTCAACATCAGCAATGTCAAAGCCATTTTTCCCCATAAAAGTAAGAAACTTGAATAAGTTTCCTTCAGTTGGGCGATGTTGGCCACTATGTGGTCTGATGACCTATATAAAGTGAATAAAATTTCACAATAGAAATGAACACCTTAGCTACTTAGTATTCAACCTTCAGGGAAAGCTTAGACACAATCATGCCAACTAAGTTACATGTTAAAGAGCTCAAGTTGTAAATAAATTGTGAAAACAAATAATATGATATGTGATGTCTAATGCTTATCATTTTATTCGAAACAATATTTTATTCTCTAACACGTGAACTTGGTCAAGTATATAAACAACATGAAATTAAACTTTTCTAATAGTCATGAAAATATTTTAACACAAAACAAGTAAAATGATTTCCATCAATATTGTGTAATACTAATTTCATCTTCAAGATTTGGATTTTGTTTAAATGGAAATGATATCAAGTATTTTCAATTTCATTGTTAAATGAAAAAAAAATAAAGACATGTTCAAAATACAATAAAACAATAAAGAGAATATATCATGGAATGAACATTGTAATTATAAAAAAATTATTTACCTATCCAATGATATCTTGTATGACATTCCGAAAACATTTTCTTTCCCAAAATAACCAATGAGGTGAAAGAATCACAACATTAAAAACCATAGGAATCCCTACTAGAAACATTTCCAAAGTTGATGGCTTAGGTGCCTGAAGGATCTCCAACAACAAATGAATCATATCCAAGTCATACTCTACATTTTCTCCCCATCCTTTTTCCAATCACACTTCCTGTAACCTGCCGACACCAGACCCAAGTAACAATCAAGCAAAGGCATTGACATTTTGTTTTTATCTTTTATATATACGAACTTTGAATCTAAAAATATTTTAACACAAAAAGACTATAATGCTAATATTATCTTCAAGTTTTGGATGTTTTTTAAATGGATATGATACCAAGTATGTTAAATTTTATAGTTAAAAGGAAAAACAAAATCAAAGTAAAATTTCAAAATACAATCAAACAATAAAGAGAAGATATCATAGAATGGGCCTTGTAATCATAAAAAGCTTTTTAACCTATCCGCTAGTGTTTGGAATTCCTAAAATTTCTTGCCCAAAACAACCACGAGGTGAAATAATCACAAAATTAAAAAACGTAGGAATCCTTCCTAGAAACATTTCCAAAGTCTATGGATCGGGTGCCTGAAGGATATCCAATAACAAATGAATCAAATCCAAGACATTCTTTGCATTGTTTCCCCATCCTTTTTCCAATCTCATTTCTTGTAATCTACCCACACTTGAGTCTCGTAACATTCAAACAAAAGATTTTGTAGAAAAAATTTGAGATTTGTCTAGCATGATAATTGCATGGTACAAATACTCATAAATATTTATAGAAAATAATAATAAAATATTTTATATTTTTGTAAAGATAATTGGAGATTTGTCAAGTAGGCTAATTGCATTGTACATTTTTTTTTTTCCGCAGATGTATCTATAAATATGATGGATCTTACTCATAAATATATGAAGAATATTTGTCAATAAGGAAACATGTACACCTTTGGAGTCCTAGTTGTGTGAATGTTTAACATATTTGATGTAGATTTAATTTTGTTCTTCTTTATTTGAGCTTTGAAGGTCCTTCATCTGGTGAGCCTATAATAAGAGTAACTCTACCACCATAACCCTTACATGAAGTTGGTGCCTGATTGCTTCGAGTCTTGCAAGTTGCTACGGTTGTAAAACAACAGAGGTCATACCCAAAAGGTATAAATTTATATACTTTGTCTATTTACCCAACCATTGTGAGTGTGAAAGGGACTTTTACTTATTGGAGCATTTTTAGGGCCTAGAAGGTTGCCTAGAAGATCAACTCTTTACTCTTTGGAGTCGAACTTTTATGTTTGTAGATTTGATTATGTTTTTACTTTTGGTCTCTTTATATTATATAAGAGTCACTTGGAAGTCCCACTTTGTATGGACATCATTGTACCTAAACAATCTCATTGACCTACTTCAGTAGTAATTTGTCAGACATTAATACATTTGTCATATATTTTTTTATTTTGTTGTATCTACCGATCTAACATATCCAAAATTTGTTTTATAGCCAAACAAATATGCTCAACAAATACACAAATACAATAATTAATCACCCAAGTGAAGCTTAAGATATCAAGTTAGGCATAGGTAGCGAAAGAAAACATTTTTTTATTGAATAAACAACCTTTAATAATACTTTTGAAATCTCATAATATAAACAACCAGGAAGAAGGTCAACACACCTCTCTTTCAGCCCCTCGACAACTAGCATTAGCCCGATATGACAATACAATATGATACCCAACCAAGAAGGAATAAATTTGAAACAAAATAATGATGAGTTTTGGTGAAAACCAACCCCAAATATTTTTCTAGAATCAAGCTTCTAACCTGCAATTTTATCTTCAACCTCAAATAGAAGTGTCTAGACAGTTTATCCATAATGAACTACAATTCAGTGCATCACATTGAATATTTTTATAAAATCGAACATGCCACTCAATTGATAAACAACCCATTAAAGAAAAAACCTTCCATAAAGCATACACTCCAAAACACGAGAAATTAAATACTCAACAATTTCACGTTGTGCAAGAGAAAATACATGTCACATTCGAAAACTGTAAGTGCTTCATCT
This sequence comes from Pinus tabuliformis, assembly GCA_031772625.1. Taxonomy (NCBI): domain Eukaryota; kingdom Viridiplantae; phylum Streptophyta; class Pinopsida; order Pinales; family Pinaceae; genus Pinus; species Pinus tabuliformis. Next base: position 295,292,972 of record CM062806.1, read on the forward strand.
AAAAAGGTGAAAGACTGGTATATAAGTTAGGCTAAAGTATTCCACATAGCAAGCTAGATATACAGTCTTAGAATAAGGCTCATGATTCAATGAACTAACCATTTTGCATCATGCCTAAATAGAACTACAAAGGAAAACATATTGCTAGTGTTCAAGATATTCCTAACCTGGGTGAACCAAGAACTTCCCCTTCTTTAATGAGGTTATTTAGTAAGGCCTCGAAAACATTTCCTTTTATAGAACCACCAGTTTCTCCATCCATTTATTTAAGAAATTAATGTAAGGACCTCCAAAATGAAGATAAGATGGTTGGGAACATAATTCATTGTTTTGCTCCACATACAATCGCCCTGATACAAGAAACATATGGAGGCGTATAAAGTTGCTCACCTTCAAATTTCCCCTATACCTAAATACATGCATAACTTACAAAACAAAATCACCAAAGGAATTCCCACAACACTTCCGAGATAAACCTAAAGCAGAATGAACAATGGGTTTAAAATCCAAATGAAAACATTTGAATCCCCTCATCTAAACACTCACACAAGGAAAAACAATACAGGCATTGTCCAATTCCTGTTTGATAGCAAAGAACACAGTCAAAACATTGTTCCCAACAAAAATAAGGTGTGGACTAGATATGGTCCACACAGTGATGCTACAGTCCTTGATTACCATTTCTATTATATTAAACGGTGATGAATCGTTTGAAACTAACTTCACTCCGTCATTAGCATGTCCATGCAAATATTAATATCTTATTTTTGGAAAAACAGTAGGGTGAAAGGAAGTAATCTAGAACACATATTTTAATGAGGTAGAAAGGAACATGATACTTTTGAGAGACCCTCGCTTTGGATGTAATTAAATATATAAATCAACTCCATCCCATGAATGAGAAAACAGTAAAGATATGGAGGGAGATGAAGGGGAGGGTAGAATACGAGAATGCTTAAAGTTGGAGAGAGATCATTTGGTATATTTTGAAGACAACCATTTTCACTAATAAAGTCATCACATGTAGTCTCACAAGATGAAAAGGCCAAACATTTTACAATTTCCTGCAACAGTTTACATGATTTAGTGGGGTAAGGATATACTTGAATGGTTATTTATCTGCTTTTATGTGCATCAAGATACCATTGGATGCTATAGATGAGGAGTTGGAGGAAATGAGATGGAGTAGGTGATTAACTTTAATTCACACATAATACCTTTAATGTATTACAATTCACGCATTGGAACATGAAGGGTGAGAGCTCTGACCACTAGCCCTCTTCCATGATGGAAGTCTCAAGCTTGACAACATTTTTGCAAATGTTTGTTTAAATTATGGAAATCAACATAATTTTATTTCCCTTCGTTTCTTCTTAACTAGCACTAAATTGGAAATTGAGGAAGAATGATAAAATTTAAGATGATATTCACAACCAAACTTTTTCCAATTATTTCTAAATCAATGGATCCGATGTGGGATGTACCTTTCTTAATTTTTGTTAGATAAGTTTGAAATCTTTGTGGAGGGGAATGGTAGGCCAGATTATCCTTGTGTCATATGCTCTTAGAGCTTCAAATATATAAGTGAAGACATCCCTATATTGTCTAAACAATTCCATCTAATCTTGTTCTTTTTGCTTCTTAACAACAAGTTCCAAGGTTGATGTTATAAATATCTTTTTTATGTTCCCAAATTAATCAACTCATAATTCACGGTAGAATTATTTGTTTTGACATTTACAGATTTTCTAGATCTACTCCTTTGGGAATTGAATTCTGCCTTAAATTTCCCATACCATCTTGAAAAATATCCATAACATTCAAATTCTCTTCATCGACTATGACTAAATTCTTAAAAATGCCCTCACTAATCAAAGAATTGGTTAATATATTGATCGTCATTGAACACTCACAATTTATTGACATTTTTTGGCCTGGTTTAAAGGCTTAAAAAGTATTTCAATAGAATTTTTTTCATCGAATATCATCTAATGGAGCTAGCCTAGAAGCAACTTTAGCTAGAGTGTTCACAACTGCCATATTACATTTCGGAATGGACACAATACTAAAAGCATAAAAATTAGTAATTAGTTAACTTAGTACCTTAAATTGGAAATTCTCAAAATGAAGAAAAATAAAATCAATGGAATTCTTTACCTTCCATAAAAATAAAAAAGAATTCAAAACAAAACCTTTAAATGTTTCACCTTCAAATCAAAAACCTTTTCAAGGCCTATAGGAATTAAGTGTAAAATTTTTCTAGGGATCAATCAATGCGGAGTCTTCCCTTGCATCCTCCTGTAACATAGAACCATCATAAAACAATGTCTAGAAGTTAGTTTCTAATTAGCTTAGAAGATCTAGCACTATCTATATCCAATATCATATAATTTTCATCTTCAATTTCTAAACATAGGTTATAATATCTAGCATTATCTATACCCACTATCATACAATTTTCATCTTTAGTCCAAATGCAATCAAGGAGTTCAAACATTGTATCTAATTCTTCTGATATATAATTCTTGAAACCAATTTCAAGGGATTAATTCTCGAGAATTGGCTATGTGAACTCTATGGGTTCATTTTATCCCTCAAGTTCAATAAACACATCGTTCATATAGGCTTCCTAATCAATTGTCATTTGATTTGAATATTACTTCCATGGGAATTGGAAATGAGAGTGATTGGTGGGGAAGTATCCATGTGGATTTTGAGAGGAATCCCTTTTGAGCAATAAATCATAAGTCCCATGAATGTCAAGAACAATATCTACAATTTGACAAACTTTCATATTAGAAATCATTCTCATCAAAACATCCTTAAATCCACCCATGAATTTTACATCTAACTTATCTAATTAAATAGTGTGGGTATAGTTTTTGGTAGGAGTAGAATTAATCTTTTTGCAAACAATATTGGGCATTACATTAGAATATTATCCTTGGTCTAGTCAATAGTTCCACACAATATAATTATATATTTTAAATGTTAGAAGTAGGTATTTGTGACTCTGATTGTTTCCTGCAATAAAAACATTCATTGTAGCTTTCTACTTTACTTCAGACACTTGTTCCATATTTGTCCTAGGTTTCTACACGTTTCTATTTTATTTCAATTTAGGTATTGTTTTCTTAAGCAAGGTAATGTTTTAAAGGTATTCTCTGTGATAAGGTCAAGATTTTTTATTTTGTTTTCATGTCCTCAATACCACAAAATTCTATGGCCACTCTATTCACTAGATTCAATATCACGACTACATTTTTAGCTATCATAATGGATTCAGAGATAATATAAATTGAATGAACATGTGGTTTTCCATAAGCCCCATTAAAAATGTTAACAATTTCTTCGTTTCAATATTTCAAGTTGAGAGTAGTTAATAAAGTGAAGTGGCATAAGTGTTTAAATAAGTCATGTACCTTTATGGTTACATAAAGGTGGTTATGTAGCTTATGTATCTTTTATAAGGCATAACATTTATAAAATGTACAACAATATTTTGAGTTTATATCAAATATCTGCTCTATCTCTACCACTGTTCTACAAAGGTTATCGACAAAAGAATATTGGTGAAACTAGAGTTGTTTGTATTTTACCACTAATCATTTTATCCCCTGAATTTTACAGATTAATTTTTGTGGTTTTCTCATAAATACATCACTTGGCAATTATTTGATGTTAATTTTCTATTTTTCATGTTCTCTTTTAAGTAGACACATTTTAATTGGTTCATTTTCCTTTCACAAGATTTTAGACCACATAACGCATGGTGTTTCGACCTCTGCAAATCAACGATATTTAAACACACAAAAAGATCTAGCTTTTTATATGCCTCACAAACTAGGTATGCTAACACCCGCATGCCTCTCCCTGCTTCATGCCCTCCTTCATAGATACGCACTCTTTCATAGATATACAACTATGTTTTCTCTTATAGCTGGCATATGTCATCTTTCTGCATGCAGACTACTTTGAACATTTACGACTACAAATTTTTCTTTCCACTTCCTCAGACTCAGTTGTTTTTCTAAATTTGTTAGATATCAATGAAATTCATTTAACTTTTTTTTTTTTTTTAAGGGTTTTGTTTAATTTGGTTAGTTTTTTAGATTTCTGGAATATTTTGGAATATAAGTTAAATTGGATCTCAAACTATCAACAGCTTTTAGAATCTTTAGTTCTTTAGTTCGTGAATTTTATTGATTTGAGAAAGTTGAAATATCTTTAGTTCTTCGATGATTTTTCCCAATGTAGGTTTCGATTGGACAACAATATGAAACAAAACGATTTTGATTTTTTATGGTATTGTGGGGAATTTGAATCAGCGCAACAATAGGCAACAAAAAGATTTTGATTTTTGATGATATTGTGGGGAATTTGAATCAACACAACAATATGCAACAAAAAATTTTAATTTTCAATGATGTTGTAGGGAAGTTGATGATTCAAAGAGGTAAATTTTAGATATTTTCAAGGAAATTATGGTTAAAATAAATGGTTTTTTCGGGGAGCTTTGCACATTTATGAAAGATAAGTTTTACTGCCTGCACACAATGAACCATTAAAGATTTCCTTGCTTACTTTACAATCATATTTTCACCTCATGGCCTGACACTAAAGTAATGCCAAACTTATAGAAGAAAACGTTTTAAATATGGGAAAATAAAAAGTTGGGCCTTTCAGCTTATCTAATATGGAAATTGGAAATGACCCTATAGCGATGCCTTTCTGGCACTAACCAATGTCTCCAGCCTAGCCAAGTAGCCTAAGAGCACATGTATAACTATTGTTCCGTTAATTGATGTCCTCGATGTTTCACTTTCCTTGCTCCTCTCAAATGGAAATTACCCCAATATTTTTTTATTTTTTTTTGGAGTCCAAGTAATATTATTCATATAAGAATAATTAACAAAATTTGTATAATAGCACCGCCACTCAATCAATTTTTAATGTTTCCTATGCATTTAGCCTAGTTGCATTAATAGCATAAGAAAGGAGTGAGGGAATTGCTTCCTGAAGGACGAGGGATAGGAGTGTTAAGCCAAATGGGTGGATGGTGCGGGGGAAAATATATATTCATGTAGTGTTTCATTCTCGCGATACCAGTCTGAACCCTTATAAAGCACATCATTTCCTTGGTAGGTTATATGAGAGTGAAAAATTTCACGCTTTCAAAATAACCGAATAATTTTCTCTAAGAAGACCGTCAGGTTATCCCAACCTTATCATTTTACCCAGTAAGTCAAATAAAAAAACCACCCAACAAACCATTGGGTTATCCTAAACCTGTCATTTTACCGAGTAAGTAATTCAAGTAAAGAAACCACTCAACGAGTAGGAAGTACATGAGGAATCCCTCAAATAATTAAAGCAGTGATTTTATTCCATAATATTTCCATTCCAGGATGTTTATTCTTTAGTATAGTAGGGGTTTCTGTCTAGATGGCTTTGAGGCTTTTCAAATAGGTGGGGAGTGGCTTCTGTAAGGATTCTAATTAATGGCTGCTAAAGTTTCGGGGTTAGATAATTCTGATGAATGGTCGGTAGGAGCGGAGGGAAACACCATTGATCAAGTAATCCTTGTATGAGGTTCACCGATAGATAGATAGTTATGATCCTCCTTTCTGGTATAAGTCTAGCATAAATAACCTGGGGTGTTGCAAAGGTGGTGGATTGATAGAGTGAGGTTTACAATAGCTTGGTTACTATTACATTGGTGGCTTAGGTGTGCATCAATTGATTCAATTAGCAAAGAGAGGTGAAAATTACTGTTGTTACTAATGACAATGAGAGAACAAAGCAACCCTGGAATAGACAACCCAACTTGCATGCAGAAGGATCACTATCGCTCAGTTGATTATACACTCATCACACCTTCTAGAACCAATGGAGAGAGAGGCGGCTTGGACGCTACCACGAGGACTGGTCGATAACGTTTACCCCTTCATTTTCGGGGTTTGATCCAGCCCGAGACCCTGGAGCACACAACCACATAACCAAGAGAGATTGTGTGTGAGCTGCTGCTAGTCAAGACACTGGATCATTCACCCTACAAGAATCCCTTCATGAGAGGCCCTGACTAGAGGCCACGATAGAGGTATGTACCATTACAAAAATAATATATTTAATAGCCTCCATATTTAATGACCAACTTGAAGAGAACAGAAAAAACAAATCAAAAATACCCTATCCAACATTATACTTCCTAGAAATTAAATCTCAACCATCTAATTGTTACAAACACTCTGGCAGTCAACATAAAGAAGAATATTTCAATTAGAGGAGAACATGTAGAACATGTAGAAGTGGAGAGAAGTACCATCAAACGCTGTGTTTAGTACACGACAAACAAATTCCTTGAAATCATTTGCAATAAACCCTTGTTGATTATCTTGGCCTCCTACCTTTGAATGCAAATGTCCCCATGGCCTATCTAGATGCATTTTTCCTTTGCCCGTCAACTTTTAATTTAAAAAGACGAAGGCTCGGTCTCACGATGCAGACATTCTCTTCTAATCTGTAAATGCACCATGAAGTTTAGGAATGGCATGTAGTTGGCATTTCTGCATTCAACAAACCAAAAATTCTATCTCAGTATTTATCAACACTGAGCTATATTTAAATAGAAAAACAAAAGAAATGAAAAGACATATTTCCTATTCCCTGATACAAAGATTTTCCATTGCCGCATAGGAAGTCGATTGCACTGTCAATGTGAGAGTTTTTAAAATAATTCTTTCCAGTGTCGTCTAACAAGATATCCTAATACCCTAGAAATCTGCAATTGTAAAATGCATAATGATCTCTGGAAACCCTCAACACCACAACTCTCATCCACACTTTCACCAAACGGACCATATGAATTATGCACAACTCCATTTTCTTTTAAGGTAAATTCATCTCATGATTTACTATGAAGCATAGCTACCAAGTTTGGTCGTACTGGCCAGAAAGATTCGGAAATAAGGCAGTACGATTCGATTTGGTGGCAAATTCCGAAATTGGAATTCCCTAAGTTTTTTTTTTAATAAAATTTTTATATTAACTTTTTTTTTTATAATAAACTTTAAAGGGTAGGTTAAACTTATTAGCTTATTACAATGATGGATGGAATTTGATAAATAAAAAAATATATATTAAAAAAATTATAATAAACTGTAAATGGTATTTCACGGATGTTAAGTTATATGGAATTTATTAAAATGGTATGTTAAGAATATTACAATTATGATAAACTATAAATGGTATATTAAAAATATTATAATTATAATGGAATTTAATAAAATGGTATGTTACTAATATTACAATTATGATGGAATTTAATAAAAAAAATATTAGTATAAAATTTAATATTTAAAAATAGAAATTTCTATGTTATTTAAAACATAATTTTTTATATTAAAAAAATTAGATTTATTATTTAACTTGGTAAAGATTTTCTGTTAATATATATATATATATATATATATATATATATATATATATAGAAATTTCTATATTAAAAAAGTATAGTAAATAGTAAATTGCATATTAAAAAAGTTATAGTTGTAAAAAACAATAAATTATGTATTAAAATATTGTAAAAAATAGTAACTTTATATGTATTAAAAATAATAAATTCCTATAACAAACAAAAATAAATTCTTGTCTATAAATATTTATAAAATATATATTCTCCAATTTTTTCTATTTGAATTTTATACTTCCGGTATTCCCCACTAGTAACAAAATGGAAACGATGAATTAAAGTTGGGGTGTGTTTCTCCCTTCCTCTCTGTTGGGGTGTGTTTCTCCTTTCCAGTCTGTTTTGAATTGAGTAGAATGCATATCTGGACTAACAAAATCTACACTGTGAACTGTGAACAACTCTTTGAAAGTGTGCTTCACTGGAAATGCTAAATCTACAAGCAGAAAATTATGTTGTTTTAGTTATTAATTAATAATGTTGTTATTTTTTTATTTTTAAGGGTTATATTAAAATTTAGGACTTGATAATATGAAATTTTTTTAAATATATATTAGAAAATATATATATATTTTTTAATTTAAAAATAATTTAATTTTGAAAGATCTCTATTTCTGAATTTTTCCTGTATTGTATTTTAGATAATAGAATTTTCTCCCTATCGAATCGAATTCGAATACCGAATTCGTATTCGAATTCGGATTTGGTAAGTATGCTATGAAGATGAATTTACCAGAACAACCACAAAATCTTTATTTAAAAACTGAGATGATCACATTTTGCGTTCTTTATTTAAAAATTGACAGATGGATAACTGATACATTGTCATTTCCTGGTACCTACTCCGGTAACAGGCCTACCCAATTTACACAGCTACCATCTACTACGATGTCAACTGAATATTGTTGGAATATTAATTCCAACTGTCGTACAGAATCAGCGATTTGTTACTTCACGAAAGTACACTAATCAGAGGCAGGCAGCAGCGACAGCGACAAGGGACATCGCCGATGGGCGTATCGGGGAAGTCGGCATATCGGCATATCGGCGAAGTCAGTGGATGGAGCATCGGAGGTATCGGCGGTTGCATTGCGATATTGCATCGGCACTTTCAAAAGGTGGCAGGCACTTCGCACAGTTATGTTTGCGATCCGATAACCGGACCCGACGGTTATATAACGCTCTGCTCCATAATATTTCAGTTCCGCCAGCGGCCATTTTTTCATGTGTTTTACAATGTTTTCATGCATAGGTTAAAATGCATCGCTTCAATGGATATCGCTTCAGCGGGTCATAATTTGGCATTTCGCTATGCGATAGTGCGTTGTTGTGATAAGGGACACTTTGAATTCTGATAGGATATTTTCTAATATATTTCAGCCGAGTAATCAATGTAATTTACTGTGATTGGTAAATGTAGGTAGGATATTTTTTTTCTTATCGTTTAAAAATCAGATATGTTTTTAATATATATATATATATATGTGTGTGTGTGTGTGTGTGTGTGTAATGAACAGTAGTTCTGTTAAGAAAAACTTTTGAAGAATCTGAGAGCTTTGTAATTGTTTGAAAAATGCACAGCAGTGCTCAGATAGTGAAAACAGATTCTGGAACTGAATCGTTCCTGTTGGACCCCTCTGATAGAGGAAGACTACTCTGTAACAGTTTTTTTCATATATAATTAAGATCCTGTATTGGACATAGAGCGTTGTTCTCTGTGCAATTTCTTTTGTGTTCGGAATCACCAGAAATTCTCGTCATGGTATCAGAGCTAGTCTAGGCACTCAGTGAGTCAAAAAAAATAGAGTTTGGTTTTTTTTCACTGTAGGAGTTGTAAGAAACTTATTGAGCAGATTTTCTCGAGTAGAGAAAGTTCTTGCTTGTTTTAATTATACAGTCAGTATCTCTTCTTTATTTATACAGGTTAAGATGGCAGATGCTCGAACTGGTTTGACAAATTCCCAATTTCCACAGTTTAATGGGAAAAATCACAGTTATTGGTCCATAACAATGAAAGCATTGTTTGCTTCTCAAGGAATATGGGAGCTGGTTGAAACTGGCTATGCTGAACCTGCAGATGCAATAGCACTGGCTGCTTTGAAAGTAGCAGAAAAGGATCTGTTGAAGAGCAACAAGAAGAAGGATGCCAAAGCCCTCTTTTTTCTCTTCCAATCAGTACATGAAAGTGTTTTTCCACGGATTGCAGCAGCAACAAAATCCAAGGAGGCATGGGATATTCTCAAAACTGCCTATCAAGGCATGGAGAAGGTGAAGACTGCAAAGTTGCTGATGTTGAGAAGAGACTTTGAAAATCTCAGCATGAAGGAATCTGATACAATATATTCATCCTTCACTCAGGTTATTGGCTTAATAACCCAGATATGATCTCATGGTGAGATTCTTGAAAAAAGAAGGATTGTAGAGAAGATCTTGAGATGTTTACCCTCAAGGTTTGAAGCTGTTGTGGTAGCAATAGAAGAAACAAAGGATCTCTCACAGTTCATAGTAGATGAACTGAGTGCTTCTCTTATGTCTCATGAACACAGACTGAATAGAGGAACAGATTCCTCTTTTGAACAAGCATTCAAGACTCAGATGTCTTTTGGCCCAAGAAGAGGTCGAGGCAGAGAAAATAACAAAGGTTGTGGAAGAAGCCAAAACAGAGGCAGAAATAATCCTGCAAGCACAAGAGGCAGGAGCTGCAATCAGAAAAAAGATGAAGGTTCAAGAAAACAGCAAGCTCATGGACAAAGGTATGACAATCCCAAGTCCAATGTCATTATTGTAAGAAATATGGGCACTACGCCAATGAATGTAGGAAGAAACAAAATGACATGAATAGTAGGAAAAATGCTAATTTTGCAAATGAAGAAGATAAGAATCCAAAGAACGTGCTGTTAACATGTAACATAACACAAGACAAACAAGAAGATTTTTTGGTTCTTAGAATCAGGTTGTAGTAATCACATGACTGGAAATATTGAAATGTTTTCCAATCTGGATGAAAATGTGAAATCTGAGGTAAAAACAAGAACTGATAGTAAGATATCTATCAAGAGTAAGGGCAGAGTCAGTATCCGAGCAAGAAATGGAGAACAGATGATTGTGCCAAAGGTATACTATGTACCTGGTCTGAAATGTAATCTTTTGAGCATTGGACAACTCATTGACAAATGTTATAGTGTGTTCTTCAAAGATGATATGTGTACAATCAAGAGATATACCTCCAAGTAAGAAGATCATTGCACAGGTGCAGGTGACCAACAATAGAATGTTTCCTCTCAAACTCAGGGCAGATTTGAAGGAAGGAAGAACTATTGCGGCTGTAACACAAGAAGTCTTTCAAGAACAAGTGAAAGATGTGAATTGGTTATGGCACTTGAGATTTGGACATCTCAATTTCGGAGGCTTGAATCTATTGCACAGAAAGGGAATGGTAAAGGGATTGCCATTGATCGAGAAACCGGACAGCCTTTGTGAAGGTTGCATCTTGGGCAAGCAACACAAAGAAAGCTTTCGAATAGGAAAGAGTATAACGGCAAAAGCACCCTTGGAAATTGTTCACTCTGATGTGTGTGGACCGATGAAAATACCATCATTTTCCGGAAATAGATATGTTTTAACTTTCTTTGATGATTACACTAGAAATACATGGGTGTATATGCTGAAACAGAAGAGCGAAGTGTTTGAGAAATTCTTCCACTTTAAAACTCTTGTTGAGAAACAGTGTGGCCATTATATCAAAGTGCTCAGAACAGATAGAGGAGGAGAGTACATCTCCAAAGATTTTCTGCATTTTTGCAGAGAGAATGGCATACAAAAGCAGTTCACCGCGAGGTATACACCTCAGCAAAACGGTGTTGTTGAAAGGAATAATAGGACCATTCTTGACATGGTCAGAAGTATGCTGAAGGCAAAACACTTGCCGCATGAGTATTGGGTAGAAGCTGTCATTTGTGCAATTTACATCTTGAATAGATGCCCAACTAAAGTTGTCATGAACAAAATACCAGAAGAAGCATGGAGTGGTCAAAGGCAAACAGTCACTCACATGAGAGTATTCGGTTGCATAGCATAGGCACATGTACCGGATCAGTTAAGGAAGAAGCTTGACAGTATGGGGAAGAAGTGCGTCTTTATTGGCTATTGTGATGAGTCAAAAGCATACAAACTCTGTAATCCATCCACCAAGAAATTGATAGTAAGCAGAGATGTGCAGTTCATTGAAGATGAAGCTTGGGATGGAAGCTTAGAGAAGACAGTGAATGTGAAGACAATTGTGTCTCACGAAGAAGAAGAGAAAGGGACAGTAGCAAATAATCCTTCCTTGGTGACTCCTCCTCCACCACAACAAGTACAACAAACCACACCACAAGCTGGAATTCGAACAGCCTTAAGAAGTCAAGGAAGTGCTTCTCTAAGCATACCATAGGGATTAGAAATACCCTCAAGTTCGGATGAAACTCCAAGTACACCAAGAAGACCAAGATTCAGAAATCTGAATGAGATTTATGAACAAGGAGAGGTAAGTAACAATACCTGTCTGAATTCATTATTCGCTTTGTATTGTCATGTTGATGACCCAGTTCATTTTGAAGATGCTATAAATGAAGATAAATGGATTGAAGCAATGAATGAAGAAATTGGCGCAATTGAGAAGAGCAAAACATGGGATTTAGTGGACCTCCCTGAAGGCAAAGATGCCATTGGAGTTAAGTGGGTCTATAAGACCAAAAGAAATGCTGAAGGCAAGATTGACAAGCACAAAGCAAGACTTGTTGTGAAAGGCTATAAGCGGCAACAAGGCAAAGACTATGATGAAACCTTTGCACCAGTAGCAAGGATGGAAACAATCAGAACAGTGTTTTCTATAGCAGCACAACACAAATGGAAGATTTATCAGATGGATGTTAAATCTGCATTCCTGAATGGAGTGTTAAAACAAGAGGTTTATGTTGAACAACCTCCAGGTTATGAAGTTGAAGGCCAAGAGCATAAAGTTTGCAAACTGAAGAAGGCTCTTTATGGGCTGAAGCAAGCTCCAAGAGCATGGTACAGCAGAATAGATGCTTATCTGATTGAGTTTGGGTTTGACAAGTGTGATGGTGAACCCACACTCTACATAAAGGAGAATGACGGTAAGAAACTTATTGTTGTTTTATATGTAGATGATTTGATTTTTACTAGAAATGATGCTTCTCTCATTGTTGATTTTAAAGCAGTCATGAAAAGTGAATTTGAAATGACTGACTTGGGCTTCTTAAGATATTTTCTTGGAATTGAAGTAGACCAAAGTGATAATGGTGTTTTCATTTCTCAAGATAAATATGTAGAAGCAGTGTTGAAGAGATTTAACATGCAGAACAGCAAGGCAGCTGTGACTCCAACTGTAATGGGGTTGAAATTAACCAAAGAAGACAACAGCAAGGATTTTGATCCAAAATTATACAAGAGCATAGTTGGCAACCTTATGTACTTGACTGCAACTAGGCCAGAGATCATGCACGTTGTGAGTTTAATCTCCAGATTTATGGAAAGACCGAAAGAGACTCATTGGCAGGCAGCCAAGAGGATTCCAAGATATGTGAATGGAACGAAGGGGTTTGGTATTTTATACTCCTCTTCTGAAAGTTTCATGTTGACAGGTTACACTGACAGTGAATGGGCTGGAAGTGTTGATGATAGGAAAATCACATCGAGATATGTGTTTCATATGGGATCGGGAGCCATCTCATGGGCTTCCAAGAAGCAACTAGTTGTGTCTTTGTCAACAACAAAGGCAGAGTATGTGGCAGCAACAGCAGCAACATGCCAAGCAGTGTGGCTGAGAAGAGTTCTCAGAGATTTGTGTCATGAACAGGAAAAGGGCACACCCATTTACTGTGACAATAGCTCGGTAATAGCATTGTCTAAAAATTCTGTTTTTCATAAAAGGACAAAGCACATAGACACCAAATTTCACTTCATACGTGAATTGGTTAACAATGGTGAGATTGTTTTGCAGCACTGCAGTACAGAGGATCAGTTAGTTGATATCTTGACAAAACCATTAAGAAAGAAAAGTTTTGATCATTTCAGGAAATGTTTGGGTATGATTGAATGCCCAATAGTTGAAATTAAAGGGGAGTGTTGGAATATTAATTCCAACTGCCGTGCAGAATCAACGATTTGTTACTTCACGGAAGTACACTAATCAGAGGCAGGCAGTAGTGACAACGACAAGGGAGATCGCCGATGGGCGTATCAGGGAAGTCGGCATATCGACATATCGACGAAGTCGGTGGATGGAGCATCGTAGGTATCGGTGGTTGCATTGCGATATCGCATCGGCACTTTCAAAAGGTGGCAGGCATTTCGCACAGTTATGTTTGCGATCCGATAACCGGACCCGATGGTTATATAATGCTCTGCTGCATAATATTTCAGTCCTTCCAGCGGCCATTTTTTCATGTGTTTTACAATGTTTTCATGCATAGGTTAAAATGCATCGCTTCGATGGATATCGCTTTGGCGGGTCATAAATTGGCATTTCGCTATGCGATAGTGCGTTGCTGTGATAAGGGACACTTTGAATTCCGATAGGATATTTTCTAAGATATTTTCAACCGAGTAATCAAAGTAATTTACTACGGTTCGTAAATGTAGGTAGGATATTCTTTTTCTTATCGTTTAAAAATAAGATATGTTTTTAATATATATATATATATATATATATATATATATATATATATATATATATATATATATATATATATATCTGTGTGTGTAATGAACAGCAGTTCTGTTAAGAAAAACTTTTGAAGAATCTGAGAGCTTTGTAATTGTCTAAAAAACACACAGCAGTGCTCAGATAGTGAAAACAGATTCTGGAACTGAATCATTCCTATTGTACCCCTCTGATAGAGGAAGACTATTCTGTAACAGTTTTTTATATATAATTAAGATCTTGTATTGAACACAGAGCGTTGTTCTCTGTGCAATTTCTTTTGTCTTCGGAATCACCAGAAATTCCCATCAAATATCTCAAACCAAAGGCAAGGGAAATGACCGGATTAAAATTAATTATGGGAGTCTCTCTCATGTCAGATGATCTATATAAATAATTATTTTCAAAACCCATATACAGTTCATATTTTCCATGGATTCCTCGACACTCCTGCGAAAAATTGCTAGATTGAGTTTTATACAAACTTATTTGGTGCTCAGAATCTTATGGTTGATGTTCCTAAATTTGGTAACCGGTGCAGCTCAGCCTGAATGGGTTGGGGACTGCCGCTGCATTAAGTCAGATTTACAAGGGTGATTAAGACCCTTCTGGTGTGCTCTATGGCTGGAATAAGGTTGTTTTATATCATTCCCCATTGACCCATCCACCAATTCTCTCTTATATAATTTACCTGTTACAACCCGCCGATGGAGTGAGAGATGAAAACGAAGATAAGAATTTTAGCAGTAGACACCAACCCATAAACGTGGATAATTCAAATTCCCAATGGAGAATTTATCGATGATCCGACCTAAGGAAGAAACGTGCGACTAGCGCTTCCTTTTCAGTGATGAAATAGTCGCGACGCAAGCATGAAAATTATTTCAAGCACCAACAATATAAATACTAACCCACCATCGAGTGTGGCCATAGTGATAATCAATATCAAAGTAGTAGTGGCATGAATGCTATAGCATCCACGGTATCTACATGAATGACATTATTAACAGTGCCTAAAATCCAACATCGGCACCAAACTATATCTATTTATTTTGCGCAGTAGTTCATATACACAAATATATATTTAGTAGTGAGGGCAGACGCAACTGGAACTGGAGTTAGGGCTCAAGACAAAAAGGAAACAACAACCGGAACTTCTATATTCTGGAACTGGCACCGAACTTTGAACTCGAACTTAAAGGAATGGGGCAAGTGTTGGATCTGGAGCGGGATCTTTCACAAATATGTATATTTATTCCTTTTTCAATGATCGAGACCCCACTACTTTTCTCCCACAATACGTCATTCTATATTCTCCTTATTCAAAAAACATAGATCGCTTCTACCTATTGACCTACCGGATGGATCGTAATTTCTCTAAGGAAGGCCTTTAGATCACTTGATATCCTTTTCCGGAAAATGGGATTTTGTAGTAGTCAAAGAAATACAACCTTGTTCTACGGGGGAAGCAAGCCATTTTTTCTTGGTTTCTATTGGTATTTGTGTAGCCAGATATGTAAGAATTTTGGGTTTTATGGAGGAACGACTCTGTCTCTAGACGACTAAGATATTTAGAGTCTACGGATTTTCTCATTGGTTGCAGAAGGTTTTTGGGGAAATGGACGAAGACTAAGATTATTACATGTCGCATAAATTTAAACCATTTGTATGCACAAGCTATGGCTTGACACTCCAAAAGGAGTATTAGAGAAGTGAAGGGTCTAGTAGATCAAACCTTTATTTATCCATCACCAGTTGAAGAACCAGAGTCGAAAACCCCTAGCTCCACCATACTAGATTCCACTTATTCTATTTTGTAGAGCGAGTAAGAGGAGATGTGCTAAGTGTGAAGCCAAATTCACGGAGGATTCTAGATCAGATCTTTCTAGATCTCCAGGATTCTAGATCTTTCTGCACCACCATTAGTTTCTAGAATCACATGCAGGATTCTAGATCCCCTACACCACCAGTGGTTTCTAGGTCATTCCAGATCTCCATCTGAATCACATACAGGACTCTAGATCCTTCTTCTGCCTCTATAAATCTATAATTTCTCTGGCCAAGGAAAGCAAGCCAAGTCCCAAGCCTGTTATATAATGCAAAGTGATTTTTGTTCTCCAATGATTTTTTTATATATTCTATTGTTTCTGACTAAGTAATCTTGTTGTTTTTCCATTTGTATATCTCTATGAATTATTCTCTGCTATAGCCATCTAAGTCTCTAAGTATAAATCCGTTGTGTGTTATGTATGATATGGTCCAACAAGATGGAGGGTTTTCCTTCCCTCGTTGAAGCAACCCAAAAAAAACTGGAGAAGTCCACTTATGAACGTGAGGCCAAAGAAATGAGAGACTAAGAAATGACGAGCACAAAAACAATCAATCACTACCTTGGACCCACACATATAGGGCTCCTACCCTGTCAGGACTCTATCTGTCTCTACTTGATATATTCTCCCAAAGAACTTCGTTTATCCTTGATATCCTGGAGACCTCTCTAATTTGGATGCTCGCTCTTTCCGACCATTCAGTTATCTATCCGATTTTTCACCCCGTCACGTAGATTCATGGTCATGCCCCAAAACGAGGGCCCTATAGCCAATAGGCTAAGGAATCCAATCAATCCCCATCCATATAGCCAGAGCAGGTGAGAAAAATAAATCACCCCAACCAGTTGTACCCACATTCTTGCCAAAAAGCAATATTGCATCTTGTCATCCTACCTGTCATAGTGAAACTACCCTTGTATTTTGATTGAAGGTGTGAGCTTCAAAGTTATTTGTTGGAGCTCATGGGCCAATCAAGCCAAAAATTCTCTAATTCATCCTAGAAATTCGACGAAGTAAGTCGAAGTAACCTTCATTTTGATGAATAGTGTGAACGTTGCATAATTCCATTTTTCAATTGAGAAAAGGTAACTAAAAATGTTAAGTTGGGAAAAGAATATCAATTTCAAAAGTGTCGATACAACGTGCACAAATGGTGACCTAAGAGGTTTTATCACATCTGTTTTCCCCTTCCTACTACACCACCCTTTAACTCGCCATAAATATAGAAAGAAACAAGGTTCCCGTCTACTAGTTGGTGGAGATGGAGGAGAGCTTCATGGTTGTTCTGGTAAAGTCATCAGTTCTCGAGACCGACTACTAAATCTAGCAGTGGGATTTGATGATGTTCTATGTAGGAAGTACCAATCTGGGCCATAAATATGCTTCCTTAGGAGAATTGCAGCCATGGCTCGGATTTCCACCTATACACGTGACTGTAGGATGTTAACGAGCTTCAGGGCCAGAGCATCCAGGTGGTTCTACTTGCAACCACACCTCCACATGGCCTCTTGCTCATTTCCAACACTCCTGAGGTGCATTATCAGAGCTAAACAAGCCAAACATCAAAAAAGGATATTTTATAAACCCCTCTTGCATGGGTTAAATCTAGGGTTAAATCTAGTTATCTTTTTAGGGTAAACACTAATTGATTTTTTTTTGGTTGGGTTTGGTTAAAATTTTGTTGGGGCTTATAAGGAATTTAATTTTTTATTTTTTTGAAGTGCCACCAAAATATATTGAACGTTTTAGGGAAAATACTATTTTTTTATTTGTTTTGGGTTGCGTTTGGTTAAATATTTCTGGGGGCCTATAAGGAATTTCATTTTCAATTTTTTTTCAAATGCCGCCAAAATATAATTAATATTTTTAGGGCAAACACTATTTTTTTCTATTTGTTTTGGGATGGGTTTGGTTAAAAGTTTCTTTGGGCTTATAAAGAATTTAATTTTAATTTTCTTTTACAATATTTGGATTTTCAATAGTTAATCTGTTTTTTATATTAAAAAATTAAAAATATTTAATCAATTAAAAATAATTTTAGATTAGGTTTTCAAATTAAAATTATTTTTAATATTTATCAAGAAAATCAAAGTGGCCTTTGGATGGAGTATATTGCCAATATTGTTTAATGTTCATGCATTTGAAGAATATTTCCAATTGTGTTTAGTGTTCAAGTTAACGTAATAGTATGGGGAATGATTAACCTCCTAGGAGCACAAAAGGTCGTAATTATATGACATCAATGGTAAGCAATGTTATTAGAATATGCCAAAAGAGATCAAATAATATCCAAACAAATCAAAAGGTTAGGCCTCCTTACTCACCTACAACATCATGATCCTCCTATAAAATATAATAAAGGTATTTGCATCTCCACACATACATATAAAAAAAGGAATTGAGAAACATAAGGGAAAATATAAATCTAAATAGGATATAAAAGATGCCTTTGGTATTTGGTAGAACGATATCAATCTCACGCGAAACAAACATAATTGAAGCCTTCCTTTGAGGTGATAATTTAAGGAGAGGATCAAACAAAGTGTGAAGAAAGTATGATTCTGAGCACTTAGATAAGCATTTGAGTGCGACGTGTCATAGTAGGTTTTAATATAATCCTTTCATTTCTTTCAGGCCTTGGTAGTACAATGTAATCCATTTATAGTTTGGGCATCTGTGAAAACTATCATAGAGTGTCTCGCTATGATGACATCCTTATTTCATTTTGTTGTCTTTGTTGAGGAGTTATTGTTAGGATCGAGATGCTTGAGCCATACAACTAGAACCAAAAAAATTACGGAAACATTGTGGGTGTATAATATCGATTACTTTGTAAATTAAACCTGCTTGTGTGCCATGTTGGCAAACTAGTGACAAGAACCAGTGTGATAAAATATGAATAGACGTAGGGCACAATATCGAATGTAGTTTAGGCATATTTTTCTTGGCGAGAAAGTAAATTGCTTTATCTTCAAAGTAAGGCATTTCTCTTTGGTTTCGTGCTTGAAGAAGATAAAGAGTAATTTTCAAATTTTCCACACAATTAAGGACATAGTACTCTTGAATTGATAGTTGGTTAGCAATTCTACCAGTTCAATTTTATGGGTAGTTGAGGTAAAGAGCTCTTTGGTTTGGTGCTTGAAGAAGATAAAGAGTAATTTTTAAATTTTTCACACAACTAAGGTATTACTCTTGAAAACTAAGGTATTACTCTTGAATTAATAGTTGATTAGTAACTTTACCGATTCACTTTTATGGTTAGTTTGGGTAAAGGCATTTTTAAAAGACATTTTTTTTGGGCTTTTAGGAGTCAACAATGGTCATCATAATTAATGTAGGGAAGAAATTATGGATAAATTTATATATATTTTTTAAAAATTTCATAATTATTAAAGAGTAAAGAAGGTATAAATATATTTATAGGTGGTGTTCTTGTTGTTGTTTTTTTTTGGCAATGTTAAATTAGGTGTTAATCTAATATTGAGGAAGACGGTTTGTTTTAATATTCTCCATAATGTATTCTTTTGTTTGCAAGTATTCTTCATAATGTATTTAACTTAGCTGTAAGCCTTTGAATTAATTCCTCATGAATGTGATCAAAAGATATAAACTGGAAGATGCTAACCAACAATGTAACTCTAATCATCTATTGATCCAATAAAGAACTGTTAAAGGAAGTATAACCTTTCAGCCAATTTAAGTTCAGATTGTTGAAGAGAAACAATTGAAATGACTAACATAAATGACTAATTTGTATTACTGTAGTAATTTTTAAGTAGTCATATTTTTGTTCTTAAACTAAATTAGTCATTCATATTAGTCATTACTAGTTGCATTACTTATTATCTTGTCATATATTTTAACCTGAGACTAAATTAGTTATTTATGCTAGTCATTTTTGGTTGGGTCACTTAAGATTACTCATTTTTAGTAGTATTTCACTTGGAAAAGTTGTAGTGACTAATGTTTTTAGTCACCTTGTCACTAGTTTCATCATTTTCTACTTGTGGATAATATCACCAATAATTTTAATTTCATGAAGATGAATTTCTACAATCAGTATTTAATCGTAATGTTATGTTATGTGAATAACGTCAGTACTTTGGTTAGGAGAACATTCACTGCAGATTGGGGTTGCATATGCACCTGCATGATTAAAATTTGGAGTAGCAGTCATTAAATCTTTATTTAAAAATGGGTAACTTAGTCAATTAATTATATTTTTTGGTACACAGTAGATGTTAAAGACAATAGATGTTAAGGAATGGATGTAAAGTGGTGCTACGATCTGTCTGTGTAGCATGAATTAGAGTTGATATGTAAGCTTGCAATAACACTTAAAATAAATAGGTAAGCGAGTGGAAGAGGTTAATTTGAGGGGCTAGGTGGAATCAAAACAAAATTTCACCATCTGGCTAAATTAATCCTTGCCAAGTTGTTAACGAAAATATTACTAGAATACATCCCACCTCATTTTTTTGCATTAAAAACAAAATGATTACCATGCAGAAAAATGTGACCTGTTCGTAATAGTATATTAACATAATTTAGGAATGTCGAACCTAAAATTTCAAGCTGCCAACCGAAGTTCACCTTACCAACTAGTGACAATCGTAGGGAATCAAATTCTACTTACTGACTATAGACTTCATTGAAAAATAGCTATAGTTACCAACTATAGATTATTTACATAATATCTTGATCAGTGTATATAAAAAAAAACCAACGCCATAATAAAATTTAGAATGGGGAAAATAAATACCCAAGAAAACCCAAAGAGGAGGTTGCTAGGACTGTAGTAGGTCAAGGGGAAAATAAATACCAAAGAAAACCTAAAGACGTGATTGCTAAACTTGTAGAAAATTAAGCCAGGAAAAGAATTTCCCATAGGACGCCATGCGCAGATATACACCCAACTATATAAACACAACTCCTCATTATATTATATATTACAATATGACCACATGTAAATAAAATATTTAAGCTTAGCATGGGCCAGTGAAATCAACACTGATGTAAGGGAAAAACAAGATCAGTGGCATAACAGAGAAGGAATCATGTCGTGGGCAAAGAGTGAAGCTCTAGTATATGAAGGGTTACCAGTATATACATTTATAGATATATAAAAATGACAAATAGTAAATCAAGTTAATTAAGTAGAGAATATGGCACTTGTTGATCACAGAATCTCAACATACATAAGGAAATTTTATTAATAAATTGATAGCATAATTCACGCTCATCCTAGTTCTCAACTCTATGAAATTAATGAATTAATTATTCACTCTAGATAGAAAAACCAAAGGGTAAAGGACCCTCTCATCATAAGTTTTCATACATGTTATAGATCCATTTGGACAATGTTGAGGCTCCAATTTATCCAAATTTTCATGATTTGCCTAAATAATTCTATGTATGTACTAAGTGTCTATAATCATTATTATTCGTTTTACGCATTCTAAGTTATCACTTAGAGGCATTTAGAGCTGACAATTGTTGATCTATGAACTCTTCTTTTTTGTTAATTTAATGTGAAAATGTCATTAATATCAGGGCCTTTTGTGGCAAGTGCTAACATTCCTGTAGTAGCATTTCCTATACCAGTTGTGCCTACACTAGCTCTGCCTACACCAACATGGCTCCACCAACATGCTTGCACTTATTTGGGGCATTCATGCATTAACACATCTCTAGGGAAATATGAAAGAGGTTTTTGTTAAAAATATTGTTTGAACACTTCCACAAAAGCTAAGATACACCCAGGCCATATGGATTTATTTTTAGGCAATAATTAATGCCTCGGCCCCAAATTTGCAATAGTTTCCAAACTTCCAACTTCAATTGTAGAAGACTGCTAGATTTGGGAAATTCGTGCCAAATCTTCATTCCTTCAATGGGTAAATGGTTGTAATGATATTCTATTGATAAATATCATTTTGGATTCAATCCCCATGTTATTTTCTAAAGAAACTATCATGTAAAAACCAATATAAAAGAGAGGAGATATGTATGTGTGAAGGGGTATGGCAGTTTGTATTTTGTAAATCGTATTTTAGTTGTAGAACAGGGAATTAGATCTTGCTATGTAGGGAAGGAGGAGATGTGCACCAATGGAATGATCCTTGGAGGGGACCATTGGAGCCAGTGCTGCACTATTTAATGAATCTGTAACAAGAGTTCTCAAATGAATTTCCTTGGCATTAAATACTGAATTCTGGTTTCTACTCTGAAATGACTTTATTTTGCAATCACTTCTGAGTAATTTTGTTTCTCCATATTGTTCTAAATATTGTGTCTTAATCACTTCAAGGACAACAAGCTGGATGGTTGGGCCCACCATCCAGTCCGTTGCCCCAAACATCTTAACCTTCTTTTGCTGCATTTTAGTTTGCTTGGTGTAAGTGTGATCTTAGATAATTTCACAATTTCATTTCATAGCTCTTCTTTCACTCATTTCACTTTCAATTTCATTCCAAAAGCTTTATTTTACTACTCTAGTTATTCAAGTTTAATATAAATCCTTTTGGATGTATTTTGATAAAGGTTGAACTAAAGTAAACAGTGAATGTTTTAACTGCATCTCTTATTTATTCTTACAAAGATTTACCCTGATTTCATTGCTGCGTAACAAAGTTTATTTCCATAATGTAATGGTGAAATAATTGTTGATCAAGAATTCTAGTTAACTTAACTTAACATGTATTCATGATTTCCTTTGAATATTATATGAGATGGATTCCTGTACTTTTGTAGAAAAACATTTATTCCTGCACTTTTGCAAGCAGATGTCAAGGTCAACATAACGAAATATTGTGAATCTTGTTGACAAAAGGCTCAAAAAATTCTTCATTATAAGTAAATGTTGCATATATTATAAGGAAGTATTTAATAAGATCAGGAAAAAAAACACGAATTATATATTGGTTCTTATTGCATATTTCTCTAATAGCTAAAAGAGAAGCAGTGCATTATTATCTTGATTCTTCTTAAAGCATTCAATTATTTCCTTAGATTAGTTGGAATGAAGTTTTTGTGTGATTTCTAGTTTAATTTCATGTTTGCAACATAGCAATAATGTTTTAAGAGGTTTCACATTCTTTATTTCTTGAATCATATTCTTTTGAATGGGGCCTACGTTCCCTTGTACCCTAGACAACTGAGGAAGATTTACTGCAGGAGTTAAATCAACCTAGAAGAGGAGCCACAAGTAGATTT
This sequence comes from Pinus tabuliformis, assembly GCA_031772625.1. Classification (NCBI taxonomy): domain Eukaryota; kingdom Viridiplantae; phylum Streptophyta; class Pinopsida; order Pinales; family Pinaceae; genus Pinus; species Pinus tabuliformis. Next base: position 295,316,190 of record CM062806.1, read on the forward strand.
CCGGAGTGTGTTTACTTTTCTTTGAAGAGTCTTGTTTATTTTTCTTGAATGATTCTCCTTTTGAAAAATTGTAATCTTTCATTATGTGGAAAAATTACATGTGGTAGATGCCCAACGCATATGAAAGTCTATTGGCCCATGGCCATTTCAAAAGATTGTATCAAAAAATATAGATGGCCAAGCCATTTCCCGTAGGATTGTTCAGTGTGATAAAAACCTGTACATATTCCTCGTTGAGGTATTCAGTTTGTTGTCCATATATTGTCCAAAAAATATATACATGGTATTTTGAGAAGATAGACTATGTTAAAGTAGTAAAATATATATATTTAGGGCCTTCCCACCCTATGGAACTCCTGATCTATATATGGCCTGTGGTGATATTGATAGAAATTTGCTCCCATTTATTCATAGATCATCCACAAGCCTCGGGGTAGTGGCGTTCCCTCCTTGGAAATCCTGTCAGCATCTTCATTATATTCCCTGTATATATGATTACAAGAGACTCTGTTAAAAATTGCTTTGGAAATGCTGACTTCATCCAAAATATTTCGAAGTGAAATAGCATGACATTGATTTTTATTGTTGAAAAAGTTGATAATGATTTTTGAGTCCCCAAATATATGAATGGTAGAGCAATAATGAGCTAGTGCAAAGTGGAGCAGATGTCTAAGGGTGATTAGCTTGGTATAATTGTTTATTCCCTCCCCCAGTCCTAATTGGACCTTATAGAAATGTTGATCAAGGATATATAAAATGAAACCCCCTCGCATCAACAATATTGGGCTGCTCCATCGAAAAATGCCCATGGCCTAGATTTGTCAATCTGTCAGGGGATAGTATTTCTACGAATGTGGGATTTTTCAACTTTAGGGATGTCATGATAGGGTGCCACAGCCTTTGCAATGATAAATGTCCATCAGGAAGTTGAATCGTCGAAAATTATGTGATTCCGAGTGAGGCATTGTTTCTTTGAGCGCTGGTGTGCTGCGTTCCAATTATTCCAGGCTTGTAGAATAGAGGTACCATGCCATGTGTTTTGAATAGAAAGCTGCTGAGTTATAGATTGCCAAAACTCAGTGATTGTATGGATCTGTGCAATAGGGCTTCACCTGTGGGGGTTTTGTTGCTTAACACACTCCACACGAATAAGCGCGTCCAGAGAGGAGTTTTCAGTTTCCAAATCTGTTGCCACCATTCTTTTGAATGTTTAGGTTTGCGATCCGAGAGAAGGTGGGTGTAGCCCAGCTTTGGAGTATATTTTCCATGCTCAGTTAGCATCCATACTAGTTCATCTAGATTGTCATTTATACGCACATGAGCTTCAATCAATGTCTTTAGATATTTTTCCCAGGATTGTTGCCACTGTATAGGAATGCCCACTTCAGGGGTTGTCCTCCATTTCTGGCTGAAGACAGTGTTTCTCTCATGATCAGCAATATGTGCAATCACTGTGGTATTTCTATGATGAAGATATTTTATTAGATCAAGTGGCAACTAATACCTATTTCCCCCCCTATAATGGGTCAATGCTAATGTGTACTGAGTTACCATTATTTATGTGCCATGCCAGTCTAGATCTAATGAAAGGAAAAGATTGTAAGATTGATTTCCATACTATAGAGATGCCCAAACGAGGCCAGTCTAGTAGGCGAGCCAAGTACAAGATTTGTTGCGGCTAGATGTATTTATGGTATGACACAGTGGTCCATAGATTCTGTGAAGTGAAGAGGGTCTACATCATCTTGGCTGCAAAGGCTTGTGCAAAAACAGACAGGTCTTTTAGCCCCCACCCCCCCCCCCATTTTTTTGGTAGAGAAATTTTCTTCCAACTCACCCAACCAAAATTTTTTCCTTCCTTTTGTACATTCCATAGATATCTGTAGCATATAAGTTGAATGCGGCCGAGTATTCCCTTAGGAATCCAGGCGAGTGACATCCAGTATACAGGTGTGGCTTCCAGTACAGGTTTTATAAGGACTAGGCACCATGCTTTTGAAAGGAATCTGTGATTCCAAATTTTCAATCTCTTCTCAATTTTAATCACTAACTTGATCCAGTCAGCAATCCGGAAGCTATGGGGTTTGATCCAGAACCCTGAGTATTTCAGGCCATTTGAGAGATTATGCAATTGATAATGAAACAATTAGAGAGTTGTTCTATCCTCCTGAGGGGAGGTGTGAGATAGAGAGATAATAGATTTTGACTAATTTTTGACCATACTAGTGGCTTTTTCAAAGAGCGCAAGGATGTCAAGGAAAGGGGTAGAATCCCTGATGCTGCCATCCAGGAATATCATAACATTGTCAATGGAAAGGAGGTGGGTGAGGTGGCAAAGTTCATTCATTTTCGGTCCTTTGAGTCTGCCTTCCATTTTTGGAGTGCCAATGAGCCTACTGAGTCCCTCCATCACTATAAGAAATAGAAGGGGAGAAAGAGGGCATCCTTGCTAGAGTCCTTGTTTGGCATGGAGAAGTGGGATGCAGATCCATTTATGAGTACACTGAAGGATGCTGATTTTATGCAGGACATGATCCATTATGTGAAAGCGACTAGAAATCCTAGATGGATCAGAATAATCATAATGAAGAGCCAACTAACATGATCAAAAGCGTTTGGGAGATCAATCTTAAGGATTATGATTTTCATATTTCTTGTTTTGGTAGAGTGGATGGATTCCTAGGTAGTGCCTATTGTTAGAAAATTATATATTACGGAGCAATGGAACACATAAAATATTGCAGAAATATAAACACAGAAAATGCATAAAACAAGAGAGACACAGATATACGTGGTTCACCCAGTTTGGGCCACGTCCACCCCGAACAGCTAGTCCTTCCTTTCTATTATCCAGCAAAATGAAGAGACACAACCTACAGCAGATATGTTGTAATATCCTTTATTTTCTCTCACAGTCACACCTTTCTGTTTCTCGTCAGAGAATACACATGTATTACACAGCCTTAAATACAATGCTCTCATACAAAGAGAGGGGTTGCCTTCTAGGGAAAAAAAACCCTAAACTAAACATAAGTTCTATCGTCAGATCATCCGCCTAATAAACAAACTAGATTGACTAGAAATTACTATACTTTTACAAGGAAATTTTACATCTGTTTTTAGCTTTGGGGGCGTTGCCTTCGAAACCCCCGTTGGGGGACTGCTAGCCCCTGGACCCCCTAGCCAGGGGGGATTGTCGCCCCCAAAACCCTGCAGGGGAGACAAGTCACCCCCGCACCCCCCCACATGGAGGGGTGTACAAACTTCTTGGGGTATACATCTGGCTCAAACAAAGACCTCTGAACAATCATGCTCCACACCCAACAGTCTCCCACTTGGAGAATGATTCTAGCAACTCCATCGCTGCTGCATTTGCTGGACAATGACTCCTCTTTGGACCTAGCTATTTCTCATCTTCACCGTCATCCTTTAAGACCAATTTAAACTAAGAGTATTCTCAGTTTCTCCCTGGTTACAACTTTTGTTAGCATATCTGCAGGATTATGGCTAGTGTGTATCTTTTCCAACTTCAACTCTCCATCTTTCAACATTGATCATATGAAATGGTACTTGAGCTGTATGTGTTTAGTCCTAGAATGAAATGTTGAGTTCTTTGCAAGATGAATGGCCATTTGGATATCACTGTATAACATGCCCATATCATGCTCCTTACACAATTCACCCATAAACCTTTGTAACCAAATCATTTCTTTACTATCCTCTGTAGGACCAACATACTCTGCTTCTGTTGTTGAAAGTGCAACAACACTTTGGATTTTTGAAACCCAACTGACAGTTGTTCCACCTACAGTAAATACATATCCTGTAGTGCTCCTCCTGTTATCTCTATCACCTGCCATGTCTACATCAACATATCCCTGTAGAGAAATGTTTGAACCACCAAAGCATAATTCTTGATTTGTGGTACCTTTCAAATATATGAGAATCCATTTCACTGCCATCCAATGTTCCTTTCCTGGATTTTTCATGTATCTACTTAAAACTCCCACTACATGTGCAATATCAGGCCTTGTGCAGACCATTGCATACATTAAGCTTCCAATTGCTGATGCATATTGAACTTTAGACATATAATCCATGTCTTCTTGGGTCTTTGGGCATGTTTCCTTACTAAGTTTGAAATGGCTAGCAAAAGGTGTACTAACTAGTTTTGCATTGTGCATATTAAATATTTTCAACACCTTTTTTATGTACTCATTCTGAGACAATGTTAATTTGCGATTTTTCTTATCTCTAGTTATTCTCATACCAAGGATTTGTTTTGCAGCTCCCAAATCCTTCATTGCAAATGAATTTGCCAATTTTCTTTTGAGCACATTTATTTCCTACATGTTAGACCCTGCAACAAGCATGTCATCTACATACGATAACAATATAATTTAGCTGCCATCATTTTGCTTTTTTGGATAAACACAATGATCAGAGTGACATCTAGTATAACCTTTTTCAGACATAAACTCGTCAATTTTTAGATACGACTTCCTTGGAGCCTGTTTTAAGCCATACAAGCTCTTCTTCAACCTGCACACTAGTTTCTCCTTCCCTTTTACCTCATATCCTTGTGGTTGTTGCATATATATCTCTTCCTCCAAAGCCCCATGGAGAAAGGTTGTCTTTACATCTAACTGCTCAAGATGAAAATCTTCAACTGGTACTAGACTTAAAATAGATCTGATTGAAGTCATTTTAACAACAGGAGAAAATATTTCATCAAAATCAATACCTTTCTTCTGTGCAAACCCCTTCACCACAAGCCTAGCTTTGTACCTTTGTTTTCCTCCATCTTCTTCCTTCAGCCTGTAAACCCATTCATTTTCAATGTATTTTTTCCTGCAGGAAGCTTGACTAAGTCCCAAGTCTGATTATGCATTAACGAATCCATCTCTTCTTCCATGGCTACCTCCCACTTCTTCCTGCGTTCAACCTACATTGCTTCTTCATAACATTCGGGTTTACCAGAATTAGTCAACAATAAATAATATAATGAAGGAGAGTATCGTTCAAGGGGTATACTTATCTTGGTAGATCTTCTAACACCATTTTCAAGTGTTTGGGGTGCCTCTGGTTGTTGTGGTGGTTGTTGTTGTTGTGGTTGTTGATTATTATTATTTTCAGGCACCTTTACTTTTTCAATGATTTCATCAAGAACTACGTATTCCTTGTTTTCCTTTTCCTGTTTCTTTTCCTGCAACTGATTCTTATATAAGACCCTTTCATTGAATATTACATCTCTGCTCCTAATGATTTTGTGATTTTTGTAATCATATAAGCGATAACCAAAATCATTAACACTATATCCAATAAAGGTACATTTCTTTGACTTTTCCTCAAGCTTTCTTATATTTTCTTTATTAATATGGACAAAGGCCTCACAACCAAAAGGCTTTAAAAAGGAGCAGTTTAGCTTTTTACATGTCCATGCTTCCTTTGGAACACCACCATCCAAGGAACTTGAAAGCCTTTTGTTTATTAGATAAACAGAAGTATCTACAGCATCTGCCCAAAATTGTAAAGGCAATCCTGCATGTAATCTCATGCACCTTGCACGCTCCATGATTGTTCTGTTCATCCTTTCTGACACACCATTTTCTTGTGGTGTTCTTGGAACTATCTTCTCTCTGCAAATTCCATGCTCTGAACAATACCTATCAAACTCTTTGTTGTAATATTCAGCTCTGTTATCTGATCTGGGACACTTCAATTTCTTTCCTGTCTCAATCTCAACCAAAGCTTTCCATTCCTTGAAAGTATCAAATACATCAGATTTATTCTTAATACAATAAATCCAAGTTTTTCTAGTTGCATCATCATTAAAAGTAACATAATAATGAGAGCCACGGAGAGATGCTACCTGAGCAAGTGCACATAGATCTGTATGCACAAGCTCTAATTTTTTGCTTTTCTTTTCTTTCCCAACTCTGAGAAATCTGACTCTCTTCTATTTTCCATATATGCAATTCTCATAGAAGTCCAAATCAACATTCTTCAAATCCGACAACAAATTCCTTGAGTAGAGAATCTTCATCCCCTTTTCACTCATGTGTCTGAGCCTATAATGCCATAATGTTGCATCTGCTCCTTTGGAAGTTAAAGCATTAAGAGAGTTAGAAATACCATTGCATAAATACAATTTATGAACCTTTTCACCTTTTGCTATTACTAGGGCTCCTTTGGTAACTTTCCAAGATTTTTCTGTCAAAGTTGTCACACAACCTTCACTGCCTAACTGCCCTGTTGAAATCAGATTTTTCTTTAGATCTAGAACATGCCTTACCTGCTTTAGTAGCCATTTCCTTCCATTCTGCTATTTTACAAGAACCTTACCGATTCCAACCATTTTATAGGGTTTATCATCATCCAAACGAACTTGTCCAAAATCTCCTTGAACATAGTCATGAAAGTATTTCTTATCAGGTGTGGCATGGAATGAGGCCCCTAAATCTACCACCCAGGAATCAATAATATTTTCAAAAGAAAGAATCAAAGCATCTTGTAACACCTCACCTATCACATTTGCTTCATGATTTTTTTCTTGCTGTGCATCTCCTTCTTTTTCTTTCTGAGATCTACAGTCTTCCTTTAGGTGTTCTTTCTTTCCGCATTTCCAACACACTATCCCCAATCTGGACTTGGATCTGCCTTTCCTTGATTTACTGCGATATCCTGAGCTCTTTCCACTTTCCATTTTTCTTTCCCTAGACTCTGCACTCAAAGCATTACCTGATGTCTCACCGGAGCTTTTTTGTGGCATTTCCTCACTAAGGATAGCACCGACAACATCGTCAAACTTTAAAGTATTAGATCCAGAAATAAAGTTACTAATTGCCATTACTAAACCATTCAAACTTTCTAGCAATGAGCACAAGAATAACAAAGCTCTAACTTCATCATCAAAGTTTACCCCTACAGAACATAACTGACTTGTAATAGTATTAAAATCATTTAAATGGTCTGCAACAGGTCCACCTTCCGATATCTTCATATTAATTAACTGTTTCATAAGAAATACCTTGTTTGAGGCCAAGGGTTTTTCATATAGTTTCTCCAATGCCTTAATCAAACCCTCTGTCTTTGTTCCCTTCGAAATGTTGAAGGCGACCAACGTTGTGAGTCACAACTATACTATTCCAAGTGCTTTTCTATCGGAAGGTTCCATTCTTCATCCATCATACCCATCGCCATCTTTGTTTTTCAGCCCAATGGTAAGTACACATATTTTTTATATAGATAATCTTCCATCTACATCTTCCACAGTGAGAAGTTCTGGCTGTTAAATTTCTCGACCCTAAACTTACCATCCTCCGCCATTGCTCCCACTCGAACTAGGAACCCTTCTTTCCTATGAGTTTATTAGTCAAATAGACCTTCATCTCTAATACCCGTTGTTAGAGAATCATATATTACGAAGAAATGGAACACATAAAATATTGCAGAAATATAAACACAAAAAATGCATAAAATAATAGAGACACAGATATAGGTGGTTCACCTAGTTTGGGCTACGTCCACCCCGAACAGTCAGTCCTTCCTTTCTATTATCCAGCAAAATGAAGAGACACAACCTACAGTAGATCCACTGTAATATCCTTTGTTTTCTCTCACAGTCTCACCTCTCTATTTCTCACTCATAGAATACACATCTATTACACAGCATCAAATACAATGCCCTCACACAAAGAGAGGGATTGCCTTCTAGGGCAAAAAACCCTAAACTAAACATAAGTTCTACCGTCAAATCATTTGCCTAATGAACAGCCTAGATTGACTATAAATTACTATACTTTTACAAGGCAATTTTACATCTGTTTTTAGCTTCGAGGGCGCTGCCCTCGAAACCCCCGCTGGGGCACCGTTAGGCCCCAGACCCCCCAGCATGGACTTCCTGGGTATACATCCAGCTGAAACAAAGACCTCTGAACATTCATACTCCACACCCAACACCTATGGCCTCATGGATCTGTCAATGTTGAAGAAAGGAAAATTGCTCTGGATAAATGTGATGGGAGAGTATAGGACAGAGCCGATTAGCTATGATCTTTGCGATGATTTTGTATAGGGTATTGCAAAGAGAGATTAGTCGGAAATCATTGAAGGATGTAAGGGAGTCAAATTTTTGTATAAGGGCAATGAAGCTAGCATTGATAGCCTCATACATCTTTCCGAAGTTCCCGCACTCTTCAACAACATTGAGAAGCTCATTCCCAATGAGGTCAAAAAAGGCTAAGTAGAATTGGATGGACCATCCATCTGGGCCAAGGCTTTTATCTTTGTTGAACCATTTTAATGTCCCTTAAAGTTCATCTTTGGTGATGGGTGTAGTTAGCTCAGTTTGCGCATCCAAATCTACAAAGCTTGGTCAGTGCCCTGCAACTTGAGTTATATCTGCAAGGTTTTAGGCTGGGGGCTCTTTATATAGGTGTTTGAAGTGTGAAATACCCAATTGAGATAATTGACTGAAAGTTTTAGGAATACCTCCATCCTGCGAGGGCATTTTCCAGATGGTATTGGAGGCTTTTCTCCTCATGGAAAAATTTTGAAAGTAACTTGTGTTCTCATCCCCTGCTTTGAGCCCAAGCACTTTACTCTTGAGTCACCAAGTTTCCTCTCTTTCCTTCCAAATTCCGGCCCCTTGATTTTCTAATTCGATCAATTATGACTTAGCTTCTATGTTTAAGAAACCCCTGCTTTGGTCATCCATAAGATGGGCCAGGGATAATTCAATAGAGGCGAGGGTATGGTCATCCCTTTGGGTTTTTTCCTTGCCCATTTGATAGTTAGTTTCTTGAGATGCAGAAGGTTATGACGGAACCCTTCAGCTCGAGTGAGACCCTGAGTGGGAGGGTTTTTCAACGAGAAATACAAGACCAATTGGGAGGAGGGGTCCATAAGCCAAGATGAATTGAATTTGAAAGGGGTTTGGGCTTAATAATAGGGCTAGAGATTTCTAGATAGATAGGCGAGTGGTCAGAGAAACCTTCGGATTCGACCCACTGCCTATAATGTGATAATCTCTGTAACATCAGAGTTTTGGGGATGAAACGGTCCAGCCTTCTAGCTAGTGCCACCTCACCAACTCTTCTATTCCTCCATGTGGGCAAGGGTCTATTCATGGGGATATCCGAGAGATGGGCTTGATCAAGCAGGTTTTCCATGGTATCAGAGAGCGAGTCAATCTATGCATATGAACATGAGGATTCACTAAATCCAATAGAAAAATTTAGATCATCACCCATAATGAGACTGTTAGATGAGGTAATAGAAAGGTTTAGGAGTTGATTCCAGAAGCCTCCTGCCCCCGACAAGGCCCATAAAAATTCATGACATGGAGATCCATTCCCAGCTTAGTAGAAAATATGTTAATACCAATGAAACCCTTTCCTCCCCGAGCCAAAGTTAGGTTTAGGATCATGGATTGTACCCTAGAGCCAATCCACCAAATCGCCCAACTACATCTAGGGCAAGGAATTTCCATCCCAGGTTTAGACTCCTCAGAATGTGGATAATGTGTTGAGCTTCACGAATGGTTTCTTGAAGGAATATAATGTCTACAGGCTCGGAATCAAATAGTCTGCGGAGGGCTAGCTTTTTGGGCAAGCTAGCCATACCCCTGTAGTTAAATGATAGGCACTTCATGGGGGTAACATGTCAAGGGTGTTCTTTGCTCTAAGAACCTGATCTAATGAAGATTGCCTTCCCAAGACCATCTCAACACTAGCCTAAAATATACCATGCGAGAGATAAGATTTGCGCACATGAAGGGGTTTGATAGACATCGAGGGAGGGACAGGCCGAGACTAGAGTGTATTGAATGTGTACTCACTGAGGGGGGCTAGGATCGCAGGTTGTAAGGGTGGGGAGGAACCAGGGGAGAAGGGGATGGGGAGGAGGATGCCTCCCGAGGTAGGGATGGGGAAGTAGTAGAATAAAATAGGTGATGGGGGAGAAGGGGGTAGGGGATAGATGTATGAGAGGTAGATTGATCCTGTACAGATGCATTATGCTGATGGTGTGTAGAAAATGCATAAGTAGAAGATAGAGTAGGGAGAGTGGGAAGAGAAATAACCAAAGTACGAGCTACTTCAGCTGTTGCCCTGGCTCGAGTCAGAGGTGGAGACGGGTGTCATGAGGAGTAGCCTATAGATTGCTAGATTGGATCAGTTGGGGTTTCTTTACGAGGCGGAGTGGGTGCTGCTGATGGTGCCTTCTTGGGGTTGTTTTAGGTAGCCCTTCCATTTCCACCCTCTTTTTCCATAGTCGCTTCCAACAGTTTTTGGACGAGTGGGCATTCCTTATACAGATTCCCGACCTTGTGGCAATGACGGCATCTGAATGGCAACCCCTCATAATCTAGGACTTGAACACTAGTAAAGTTATGCCATTAGAGAGCAATATTTTACTCCAAGCCCTCCCTAACGAATGTACTAGTTGGCTTCCTAAAAATAGGAAAATGGTATTTTGAGGAATCATCTAATGAGGAATATTTATGCTTCTACACAGACATACAACTCATCCAATGAAGAATTAACAATTGAAAATTTTAATATTTTTTTTGAAAATAAAAATGATATCATTAAATATTTAATTTCGAAATTGGATGGCTTTCAGTAAGAGTGGGAACAGGATGAAAACCCACCGCTTATCGTTTGTGCCAATTGTAGAAGGAAACACCTCCTTGGAAAGTGTCCACTTAGTAGCCTAAAAATTTGAAATATTTGTGAAGAGGATCATTTAACGGAACGTTGCCCAGCACTACTGAGATTACTGCAAATACTCAGGAAATCAAGGAATCGAATTGACTACCATGTATAGCTCAAAACCCCTTATCATTTGATACTTCGAATAATGCTTATTTTCCTGAGCAGGTTTCTCAACATGTTTATAATCCTACAATTTCATGGCAAACTTTTAATCCTCCTCCAATTAAATATCCTACTTCATGGCCGCAGTGGCCCTCTCCTTGGCCCTCATCCTTGAGCGAGATATCACCATGGCCTTAAGAATCGTTTGGATCCTTATCTCTAGGGCAATCTCCCATGTAAATTCAGTACAACAACCACAATTTCTTTCCAATGCACCATTAAGTTATCCTCCTGCATGGTCTCAGCCATATGTGAAACCTTAACTTAGCCTCAATACATACCCTACCCCTTATCCTAATCCTTACCCTACTCCTTATCTTTATCCATACCCTAACTCTCATTCAAGCCCTAATCTATACCCTAATCGTAGTCCATACCCTTATCCATACACTAGACCTAACCCTAGTCCAAATCCTAATCCCAATCCACACCCAACACTTAGTCAAAGCATTAACCAAAACCATAGCCCAAACCATATCATAAACCCTAATCTAAGCCATGAGGTTGCACAGCAGTCGCAACCACCTATTCTTCTAGTTGATTCCCATGTTGAACATAATACTACATCTTCCATGTTTGGAAAGGGAATGAATTTGGAAACTTCCCACATTACTACTGAACATTCACCCCCAGAAGTTATCATTCAAAGACCGCCAGAGGAGAAATATTTCATTGGAACTTGTTCTCAAAATGTTGTTGAAGCTCAAAACCCTAGAGTCTCTCTCAACCATTCCTTTCAATTTGAAAATCAAATATTTGAGCCTGAATTTGAGGGATTTATCTTTTGTCTTTCACCAAATTCTTTGTGCCTCCAGGAGAGTGACTATCAAGCTGTGGAAGACATGCATCAGTTGGAGGATCATAAATATGTGGATTTCATCGAATCCTAGTTTTGAGAAGTCATCAAGCCACCTTATTTCCAAATCACTCGAAAATTCTTGGTACCATATCAATTGAAGAAATTGGTTTCTCACGCTATGGTATGTCTTGGATTCTATTCTTCAAAACTAAGTGTGAGTATAATGAACATTTTGTTGCGCACTTGATTGCATTGGAGGTCCTCATATACTTAAAAGGGAGTCTTCCACTTTGTAGGGTAGAGTAGGGTAGAAGAATAAAGAAATGCCGTGAATAAAGTTGTTACAACAATGCAATTGGGATTTTGACTTTCAAAGCATAGCCACTAAAACTACTTTTAATCCACATCAGTTTTTAAAACACACATCTGTGACAAATCTTGTCGAGTATGATTCACTCTACTACCTCATGATTTTTCAAAAGTAACCATCACTAACCACTCTAACGAAGATGTCATATGAGATATATATTTTCAATTTCCCTGAGAAGGTAATATTGGAGAGCCACCTATGGTGGACCACTCTTGTAAAGATGATAATAAGCTATTCATGAGAGCGCTAGCATTATTAACTTAAAGAATATTTCAGTCATCATATGGGATATTTTTAATAAGTCTTTAAGGTAGAGGAACTAGCCAGTGATGATTAGTCATTAAAAATGTTTCACGCCATCCCGTACTCTTAAGGATTAGATCTTTCTCCCCACTTACAAAGTGAGCTTTAAGGTTAATCACAATCATAATTTATAAAATATTTACGGGAGGATAGGAGGTCTCGTCATGAGCCCACCTACCATGATCATGAGACCTAACATGCATGACATTACTGTTGCTAGTCACCAAGCTAGAGTAATGGCTTTCAGCTGAAAAGATGTAACACAGGAGGTCTCATCACGAGCTAGCCTGTTTATCTATGTTATTTATTGTGAGTGGCACTGCCATCAACTGTTTACCAAGCTAGGATAATGGCCTTCATATAATTTTTAAAATTAGATATGATAACTCTGAATCTATATCTAGTAAGTGGGACACAGGCATTTCGTTGGGATAAAATACATCCCTGCTGAGGTTATAGACACCTGCAGTGTTACAGGGAAAAGTGTCTATACAGAGCTGCTCTATCCCACTAAGGTGTGATAGCTACCTTAGAAACAAACAAAGTAAAGCTACTTTCATTTTTCCTTTATGAAGTATAGATGAGAGAAGAACACAGAAGACCAACCTCTATCTTGCGCTAATCTCCTAGTTCGATTCCTCTCTCTCTTGATAATCTTTCGCTACTTGTTCCCTTGCACACCCAACTTCACAGAGTACCTGTAAGATCACAGTAGCATAGCACTATACAAGAACATGGATCTATAATCATAAACAATATAGGATCAGATGTAAATTGACCATACAAATGCAGCAAACATAAATGACACAAGAGTATGGAGGAAAACTTGAATAGCTTTTATTGATAAACAAGAAAGATCCAAGGGGAGTTACAACGAGTTGTTCTGACCCAACATCATCCTCTCAGCAAGTCAGCCCCTCTTCACCTCATACAAAGCTTAGATCACCCAACAATCTGATGTTGTCTCAAGAAACCAACAACAATTCCTTACAATATGCAAAATTCCAGCCTCTGGATCTCTGGGATGAGGGATCCATATATAGATATCTATAAGGGGGATGAGTCAGCTTGTGATTTGATTAGTGTCTTCCCTCTGATAGTTCTTTCTTCCACTTGGAGACTGATGATCTCTTACTCATCCTTGGTCGAATTCAGAGAGGCAAGTGTCACAGGAGAAGTTTCTGGAAGCTTCCATTGCCTCTCCACGTCGCGGAATGACACTGCCATTTGTCATTTCTCGCCCATCGCACCCCATAGAAGGGATTTTTAAAATGCAATGCCCCCACACTGTGTATCTAGGTGCAATGCAACACACTTTGCCTATGGAGCACCTGAAATGATCCTGTTTTGACCAATTCTGAGCAGTTTTTCATGGAGAACTTCTGGGAGGAGCTGTAATCAGTTGACCTTGTTCCTTTAGGGGTTAGAACAACACTTTTAGGGACTTAGGAACCCTTGGTTTATGGACATTTTATGCTTGGGATTGCAGTGCCCAAAAATGTCTATAACAGTTGCCCCCTAAAGCATGAGGTCGTTAATCTTTTTGGATGTCGGGTGAAATGCTTTATCATGAGGATCCGAAGTTCCTTCAAGCTGAGAGGAGACCTATAATAAGATACAATACAATACATTATCTTCATAATATTTTCATGATCTAGCTGAGGCGGGCATTCCCATGCTCAGCTTTATAAATTCATTTCCATGTACATAGGATAGACAATCGTCTGAGTGTAGACTGATGATTCTGGTAGAGCCATCATCCCTTTGATTGGATGATTATCTGTGCAGCAATGATGTACATTTGATGTCTTTATTTTCCTGAATATATATCGCAGCCCGGATGGATGAAACTAGATCCAGGGTCTTCAATCTCGTTCGATCTTCACTCGAAGTACAAGTCTATCCATATGAGAGATGTTCTGGAGTCGAACATGGAAAGACATTGCTTGATTACCAGCCAATGTTGCAAGCTGTTAACAAGCGCGAGAGGGATCACCGATAATGATAATGACCCTCAAGGTACTGCAGTACAATTCACGTGGTGTGAATAAAGGACTTGGCATCGAACACCATGCAAAATCTTTCGGTCGAAGGCCATTGATGTAAACCTGTCACCGGAAGTGAGAAACTTGCCATTGAGGCATGCAAGCTTCAAAGTACTGAAAGGGGTGTTCCTAGATCAACTTCTTCGATAATGAGCTGATGTCGACAAGAAGAGATCTGTCATAGGAGGGCCTTAATGAATCCCACATCAATGATAAGGAACGAAGCAAATGATTTTAATGGAGGTGAAAACGGTCTGGTGATATTAGGTTTAGGGTGGCCGTCATGAAATAATGGAGCATAAATGTATTGTAGTGGGTAAGACATAGGTGAACTCTCTAAATGACTTCTCTTGAACATATCGGTGACACTGACAAGATGGATTGGTAGCATTAACCCCAAATGTGGATGGTGTGATGGGACCATGGTGATGTGACCGGTGAATGAAACAACCCAACCCGACTTGGATGCAGAGTGAAAGTGTCATGTTCAAGAGCGACTTGCTACCAACAAAGTTTCTTCAAGTTTTCTTCCCAATTTTTCCCCAGTCATTACTGACCAGTACCTCTTTATTTTTGTCATGCTTGAGGAGGATAACATATGCTTGTTCTATAATTTGCCCTTCGGGCAAACCCATCGCTATGTTTTAACGAGCCTAGCGATAGTGAAACTCGTTCTCGTCTATAGACAAGTTTGTTGCTATTAAAATTTTAACGTGTTTAACGACAAAGATAACTCGGTCCTTTTCATTTTTAGAGAGTCTGAAAAGGAATGTAAAGGCAAATCCAAAAATCCTTTTTCGTCATCATAATCCCTTAAGTCCGAAAAAGTATAAAACAATACAGAAGGGATGAATTTTCAATCCTTTTAACGAGCCAAACAAGACAAGCGCTCGATCTTTTTGTGTAATAATCCCTCAGGTCCAAAAAGATTAAAATTTAGAGGAGGGATAGCACTTCCGGTCCCTTTAACGAGCTAGAGAGGCCAATGGCTCGACAATCTTTTCATATTTTACGAGTCAATTGAAAAGAGCTTAAAGGAGACTCGTCTTTTGAGGAACGAGGGATAAAATGGGTAGCAGCTGATTCCAGGTAAGGTTTGGAATTTTCCAATCATGGCAGTGTTACAAGGATGGCTAACATGATCACTCTTCACAGCTGTTCCTCAAAAAGGGTAAACAATCAAATGGAGGTGAATGATCGGCCAATGCAAAAATGGAGATGATGGATCAGAACACGACCAAGGCTTTAAAGGCTGAGGTATTACATTCACGATGGTTATTTACCGGAAATTGGTTCATTTTTTAATGAGCTTAAACTCTGGAGGAACATGTGCTCATTGCTTATGTTTGTTTTTTAACGAGCATGAAGTCCGCGCTAAAACTGCTCGATACAACGGTCATTTCTTGAGTTTACCATAAGTAGCTTTGTTCTTTCAAAGATTGTACTGTATTTTCAACTGCTTCATCAAACTAGTTAGAAATGAACACTACATGTTTGAAAAATGAGTTAGAACACTAATATTTTACTCGAATTACGAACAAAAGTAAATTAAAATTGCTTTTACCTCTCATTTTACCATTTCATTTGAACTTTGGTTTGTTGGAGCTTTGGAGTGGATTTTCCCCCTTGATTTTCATCAGCTGATTTCGGGAGATTCTATGGACGATTCTTGGCACCGTCTGGACCAGGTATGAGCTAAACTTGAGCCCTTTCATTTCATGCTTTCCATTTTGTATTCTGAGCTTGATTCCTGGTTTTTCTGAGCCTCTGGGGTTTGAAAAACTCACTCTGCCTTCATCACACCCTCTGTGTATCGAAAGGTGCGTTGGATGTTGGTCTGTCTACTGGCCATCTGACATGCAACGCACCCAGAGCACTACTGTAGGTGCGATGGGCGCAAAGAAGGAATTTTATGCACAGTTTTTGATGGAAATTTTACCTGTTTCTTACCAAAATCAGGATCTAACTCTTCTCTTGTTTGTTTTTCAGAGATCTTTGGAGCAAGAGGACGATTACATGGCGAGAACATGAGCATGAAGAAGAGGACATGCTTGCTTTACATGACCCGGTCACAGTAAACGCACTGCGGAACTGTGGCTTGCTGAAGTTTTTCCGCATTTCTAGCATGAGACAACAGATCAACCTACTGCAGTATTTGCTCGATGCTTGGGATCCTACCAACCAAGTATTCCAGATTAGGGGCAAATCCATCCCCTTGACTGTAGTGGATGTCTATTTCTTGACTGGCTTGTCGAGGCGGGGTGCCCCCATCTTTTTATCAAGTTCGGCTTGAGGAGGTGAATCTGTGAGAGATTATGTTCACCGGTATTGCAGAGAGGGATCTCAGCCGAGTAAAGACGGCAAGACCATCATCCATGATGTCACTGACAGGTCCCTCAGGACTATTCTGTTCACTTTTGGTAGGATGGCTGGTGGTGCGGCTCTTCATGTAGCCAACCGATCTTATATGCAGTATGCCTTGGAGTGTCTCCAACCGAACGTGTTCAACTGGTTCGACGCAGTACTTCTTGTGATGAAAGAACAGTTGACCAAGGTGAAGAGTGGGAGGTTGAAGAACTTTGGGTATGGTTCTATCTTGACTTCCTTCGCCTTGGAAAAGATTCCACTGATGCAGCCGCAGTATATTGCACTCGATTTACCGCCACCGATTGAACCATGTATGCAGAGTGTTGGAAATAATACTGAGAGGGGGGGTGAATCAGTATTATCTAATTCTTTTAATAAATCTTCCTTATTTGTTCTTTGAATTATTTTTGCATGTCAGTACCATAAAATAATGAGCATGAACAAAGAAAACAGATAGTCACACCAAAGAACACAAGATGTAAGGTGGAAACCCAATGTGGGTGAAAACCACCTGCTGCAATATGTCTCTATCTTCTTTCAAATTAGGAACTCCTTTTACAATGGTTTTGTACTGGTGCAGTCCTTTACTAGTACGCAGGCTGCAACCTGCAGAGAGCTACAACTCTCTCTCGTTTTCCAGTATCTCCTGGAAGGGAGCTACAACCCCCTACTTCTTTTCTTACAAGGACCACTTTTCATAAATTTTCAAACTGGATCCATAAGCATCAAATGATCATCAAGTATAAGAGAATCACCCAGTCAACTGTAGTAACCAGATCAAAAATAATAGAACCAAACCCAGAACACAGCAATGATAAACAGAGATTTCAAGAGAAGTAAGCAGCTTCACCCATGTACTGCCTGCTTACAGCACGCACCCTGCTCAACTGCTCGCCTGCTTACGTACGCACTGTAGTCAATTGCTCACCTGCTTACGTACGCACTGTACTCAACTGCTCACCTGCTTACCTACGCTCTGTGTCCATTGATCTACCTGCGGACCTCCGCACCTGCAACCCTTCTGTGCCTGCGTATCGGCGCACCTGAAACCGTTCCAGCGTATATACGCACTTTTCTTTCACTGTCCCTGCGTACCTTCGGGCATAGATGATTTCAAGACTTCAAGAATAACCCAGACAGTCAGATCTACAGATCTGATCATGCGCCGAAGAGATCCCAATCCATCAGTAGATTCGCCTTATTTAGATCTAGATATTACTCCCAAGAGATCATAATATTTCAGATCTAGCTCTCATAAGATGTTCAACCCAAGCCCATGCACAAGCCAAATGATCTCCTTTGCTTTATATAGGAAAGCTCTTCCTCAAATCATGGATCAATACCACGGGCCGACACCATAATAACACAAATACCGTGGGCTAAATATCAAAGATTAAACATAAGAAACCCCACGTGTGCTTTTCTCTGCCTTGAAATGAGTGCACTGGGGGTACGCACCTCCTGGACGGTTTATCTGCGTATCAGGTCGCGGTCCCTTCACGGTGTACCTGCGGGTATGCACTTTCTGAACTGATCTCTTGCATACTTCTTAATTTTCAACATATTGAGAGCCTTGCCATGGGGGTTGCCATCAAGTACAACATCTGTAACATATATATAGCCATACCAGAAACATAATGCCAACAATCTCCCCCTTTGGACTTGATGGCAACCTCACAAAATTCAGCTTCATTCTCCCCCTTTGACATCAAGGGCAAAGGGTTATGCTCCCCCTAAGAACATGCTCCCCCTGAATATGAACCAGATCTGCAGCGAAGAACCATAAACCACCATGAAATAGATAGAGACATATTGCAGCTACTTTCAAGATCTCCTTCTGCACATCCTCCATAATGCCAACAATGCATTATATGCTCCCCCTGAACCTGTACCATCAATCAGAAGAGGTTCAGCAATAAGATGATGCATCAACAACCCCTAGCTTTTTCCTGAGGTATTCAAAAGTGTCCCTGGGCAATGGTTTGGTGAGTATATCAGCAACTTGTTCCTTAGAAGGAACATACTCCAACTTGACCTTCTGTTCAAGCACTTGTTCCCGGAGAAAATGATACTTGATTGGTATGTGCTTGGTTTTTGAATGCATAACAGGATTCTTTGAGACGCTGATTGCACTTGTGTTATCACATAAGATGGGGATTGGTGGTGTACAAGTGATTTGAAAATCCTGCAAAGTCTGCATCATCCAAAGGAGTTGGGTGCAACAAGATGCAGCAGCAACATATTCCGCTTCAGCTGTAGATAAGGCAATCGAACTCTGTTTCTTGCTGAACCAAGATACCAGTCTGGAACCCATAAAGAATGCACCACCACTTGTGCTTTTCCTGTCATCCACGCTTCCGGCCCAATCTGCATCTGTATAAGCATGAAGTGTAAGATCTGTATCTCTAGGATACCATAAGCCATAATTTTGAGTCCCTTGAAGATATTTGAAAATTCGCTTCACTGCCTGAAGATGAGTCTCCTTCGGATTTGCCTGAAATCTTCCAACTATTCCAACTGCATGCATGATGTCCGGTCGGGTACCTGTCAAATAAAGTAAACTTCCAATCATAGATCTGTAGGTTGGTTGATGTACTGCTGCAGATTCATCATTTGCACTGAGGCTACATCCTATGACCATGGGTGTACATACTGGTTTTGCATCTTCCATACCATATTTCTTCAAAATCTGTTTGAGATACTTGGTTTGAGATAAAAAGATTCCTCCTCTTTGTTGGATTTGCAAACCAAGGAAATATGTCAGTTCTCCTAGCAAGGACATTTCAAATTCTTTCTGCCTGACCAAGGCAAAGCTTTGACCCATAGCTTCTTCATTGCTACCAAAAATAATGTCATCTACATACACAACAAGTATTAGCAATTTGTCATTTTCAACTTTTATATAAAGATTGCTATCTGCTGATCCTTTTGAAAAGCCTTGTTGATGAAGATATTTGTCCAAACGGTAGTACCAAGCCCTTGGAGCTTGTTTGAGACCATAGAGAGCCTTTTTCAATCTGCATACAAGATTTGGATCATTTCCAAGAATGAACCCATCTGGCTGTTCAATGTATACTTCTTCTTCCAAGTCTCCATTCAGAAAGGCTGATTTCACGTCCATTTGAAATACTTTGAAGTTTTGAAAACTTGAGAGAGCAAGGAACATTCAGATGGCCTCAAGTCTTGCAACTGGAGCAAAGGTTTCTTCAAAGTCTATTCCTTCTTGCTGCCCATACCCTTTACAAACAAGTCTGGCTTTGTTTCTAATTACTTCCCCATTTTCATTCAATTTATTTTTGAAGACCCATTTTGTTCCGATAACATTCTTATCCTTTGGTCTAGGAACCAGCTCCCAAGTGTTGTTCTTTTCGATCTGCTCAAGTTCTTCATCCATTGCCTTCACCCAACATTCATCTTTGCACGCCTCTTTCACATTTTGTGGTTCAATAGACGAGAGTAATGCCAAATAGCTTGAAGCTTCTGCAACTGTTCTTCTTGTTTGTACACCTGCTTCTTTCTGCCCCATAATCTGAGATTCTGGATGATTCTTCTGGACATATCTGGATGGAGTCTTTTCTTCTATTCTTGTTTGCTCCTATGGTTCTTCTTGAGTTTCTTCTTGAGGTTCTTCTTCTTCATCATTCTGTCGTTGGGGGTAGCCTTCATCTTCTTCGATGTCTTCATGATGTACTTGCCTAGGAATGTATCCCTTCTCATCAACCACTACATCAATGCTGTCAACAATTCTGCCAAGTCTTTTATTTTAGCATTTGTATGCTTTCCTATGTGGAGAGTAACCAAGAAGAATGCCTTCATCTGCTTTAGGTTCAAGTTTGCCAAGCTGCTCATCAGTATTCTTGATATAGCTTTTGATCCCAAAGATTTTGAAGTGCTTTACCGAAGGAGTCCTACCACTCCAGAGCTCATGAGGAGTTTGAGTGGTGTTCACCCGAACATTTGTTTTGTTGAGAATAACAACCGCAGCATGTGCAGCTTCACCCTAGAAAGTTGCGGGAGTTCCTGACTCATCAAGCATAGCACGAGCCATTTGTTGGACTGTTCTGTTCATTCTTTCCACAACTCCATTTTGCTGAGGAGTTCTTGCTGTAGAGAATTCTCTTCTTATCCCATGTTCTTCACAGAAATCGAAAAATTCATTTCAAGTAAATTCCCCACCTCTGTCGGATCTGAGGCACTTAATTTTGTGACCTGATTCATTTTCAACCAAGGCTTTGAAGGATTTGAATTTTTCGAATGCTTCATCTTTGTGCTTCATAAGTCCTAACCAGACAAACCTGGAGAAATCGTCAATGAATAATATCAAGTATTCTTCTCCTCGAGGTGTTCTTTTCCTGAAAGGACCGCATGTATCTGTATGTACTAGCTCAAGAGGCACGCTAGCTGATCCTTCTTTCTCTGGAAAGTTAGTTCTGGTTTGTTTTCGAAACTGACATGATTTGCATATGGTGTTGTCAGGAATTTTGATATCTGGAAGATCGCGAACTGCCTGATATTTGCATGCTTTCCTTATTTGTGAAAAGCTTAGATGTCCCAACCTCCGATGCCATAACCAGTGCTCATCATCCTTGCTCAGATAGCATTGTTGTTGTCCTTCTTCAAATATGTACATATTATTTGGAGTTCTTTTGCCTTTGATCACTGTTTTACCTGTATCAAGATCACGAACAAGACATCCATTTGATCTGAATATAACCTCGGTTCTTTGATCACACATCTGGCTGACACTTAGAAGATTATGCTTCAATCCATCAACATACAAAACATTTCCAGCCTTGACCTTTTCTTTTAACTGAGCAATGCCTTTTCCTTTTATAGTTGCAGGAGTATCATTTCCAAAAGATACTTTCTTTCCTTTTCCTAGAGCAGAATATGACTCAAGTTTTTCTTTATCACCTGTCATATGCTTCGAACATCCACTGTCAATGTACCATAGATTTTCCTGTCCCTCTGCATAAAATGCTATCCCACATCTTTCTGTTTGTGGTTCCTTTATTCTCCATGTTTTGGTGCTTGAGGCTTGTTCCTTTTTCTGCTGAAACCTGCTCCTGCATTGAGAGTCTTCATGACCAAATTTATTGCAAATAGAACATTCAACTTCATTTTCAAGAACCGAAAAGTTGTTATAGGTCCTTTTTGTAATCCCGGTCATACTTCTTTGTTTTTGAGCTTCCCTAGTCATGATTGTTTTATATGCAACACATTGAGCTGCTTTGTGACCAAAGTTATGGCAAGAAAAGCATTGTCCATTGAAGAAACTTCTGCGGTTATCGAATCTACCAGCCAATTGATTGTAATTTCTATTGTCATCTATTCTTGAACCAAATTGAGAAGATTTTACCCGTGGCTGGTTGTAGCTTTTGTTCACCCTTAAGATGGATTGCCCCTGATAGTTTCTGTTTGTAATTTGTCCCTGCTTTACCTGATGATCTTCATTGTTCTTTTGCTCATTTCTTCTTGCTGCATCAAGATAACTTTTTGAGGTGGATGCTTGAGAAGTTTCTCCATTATAGCCCAGACCTGTCTTGTTTAGTGGAGACCGCTGCACATTGATAATCTCATCCAAAGTTTCAGATCCTTTGACAAACTTGATATTAATAGCTTTTGTTTTCTCAATCTCTTTTCTAAGACCAACAATTTCACCTTCTAATTTTTCAAGATGTTTTTCCTTTTCATCAATTTGAAATTGTAGAGTATCAATGATCATGTTCTTTTCTTCTATACATCTCTTGAGTCTAGTAATTTCATCATAAAGGTTATCCACATCTATAGCATCCATATAATCATCATCTTCAAATGCCATTAACAACTTATATTCATTACCTTGTTCATCTTCATCACTGTTTGATAGACCATCACTATCTTCATGAGTGTAGTAGCTTTTCTTATTTGCGTTCTGTTTCTTGTTCCATCTAGCAGGTTCCTTTCCTTTATCCTTATAAGGACATTTTGCAGCATAATGACCTACTCTTCCACAAGCAAAGAATTTAAAAGGTAACTTACCTCTGAACCTTCCAGAACCCCTTTGAAGATTTCTGACAAAATTTGATTCTTCTTCCTCTTCTTCTGGGACGTGGCTTGCTTCATAATAATCTCCTTTGCCTGATGCCTTGAAAGCAGCTTCTCTTCTGTCTGATGGACCTCCCTTTCTCATTTCATAAGCAGTTAGAATTCCATGTAGATGAGACATAGTAAGAATTCGTAGATTTTCCTTTTCTTCTATTACAGATACTTTAGATTCAAACTTGGGGGACAATGATCTTAGAACCTTTTCAACCACAATAGCCTCTTTTATTTCTTCACCCAAATTTTTCATACAATTAACAACCTCATCTACCCGAAGAAAATAGTTAGCCACACTTTCATCATTATACATTTTGAGAGTCTCATACTGAATTCTGAGAGTTTGAAGTTTAGCACGCTTTACCTGTTCATCTCCTTCATAGCTCGTGACAATTTTGTCCCATATCTCTTTTTCGGATTTATAGTGCATTACCTTCATGAATTCTGATTGATATATACATCCTAATAGAGTACTGACTGCTTTCGCATTTGTTTCATACTTCTTTTTCTCGGCTGCATCTGTAGGAGTAGCTGAAGGAAAAGCGTAGCCTGTCTCTACGATGTCCCAAACTTCTGTACCAAGAGATTGAAGATAGGCAGTAACTCTTACCTTCCAATAATTGAAGTTTGTCCCATCAAAAACCGGTGGCCTGATTGATGCTTCTCTCTCATAGTTGCTCATGATGAACGATCTACCTTCAAGCGATCAAGCTTCTCTGAAGGACCTGCTCTGCTACCAATTGTTGGAAATAATACTGAGAGGGGGGGTGAATCAGTATTATCTAATTCTTTTAATAAATCTTCCTTATTTGTTCTTTGAATTATTTTTGCATGTCAGTACCATAAAATAATGAGCATGAACAAAGAAAACAGATAGTCACACCAAAGAACACAAGATGTAAGGTGGAAACCCAATGTGGGTGAAAACCACCTGCTGCAATATGTCTCTATCTTCTTTCAAATTAGAAACTCCTTTTACAATGGTTTTGTACTCGTGCAGTCCTTTACTAGTACGCAGGCTGCAACCTACAGAGAGCTACAACTCTCTCTCGTTTTCCAGTCTCTCCAGGAAGGGAGCTACAACCCCCTACTTCTTTTCTTACAAGGACCACTTTTCATAAATTTTCAAACTGGATCCATAAGCATCAAATGATCATCAAGTATAAGAGAATCACCCAGTCAACTGTAGTAACCAGATCAACAATAATAGAACCAAACCCAGAACACAGCAATGATAAACAAAGATTTCAAGAGAAGTAAGCAACTTCACCCATGTACTGCCTGCTTATAGTACGCACCCTGCTCAACTGCTCGCCTGCTTACGTACGCACTGTAGTCAACTGCTCACCTGCTTACGTACGCACTGTACTCAACTGCTCACCTGCTTACCTACGCTCTGTGTCCATTGATCTGCCTGCGGACCTCCGCACCTGCAACCCTTCTGTGCCTGCGTACCGACGCACCTGAAACCGTTCCAACATATATACGCACTTTTCTTTCACTGTACTTGCATACCTTCAGGCATAGATGATTTCAAGACTTCAAGAATAACCCAGACAGTCAGATCTATAGATCTGATCATGCGCCGAAGAGATCTCAATCCATCAGTAGATTCGCCTTATTTAGATCTAGATATTACTCCCAAGAGATCATAATATTTCAGATCTAGCTCTCATAAGATGTTCAACCCAAGCCCATGCACAGCCAAATGATCTCCTTTGCTTTATATAGGAAAGCTCTTCCTCAAATCATGGATCAATACCACAGGCCGACACCATAATAACACAAATACCGTCGGCTAAATATCAAAGATTAAACATAAGAAACCCCATGTGTGCTTTTCTCTGCCTTGAAATGAGTGCACTGGGGGTACGCACCTCCTGGACGGTTTATCTGCGTATCAGGCTGCGGTCCCTTCACGGTGTACTGTTGGCATTATGTTTCAAGTGTTGACCTTGATGGCAACTCACTCAGAGGTTGGTACAGGTGCTCAGAGGTTGGTACAGGTGATGGCAACTTAATCAGAGGACACAGAGGACAGATCTCAGTACAGCAGGACAAGAAAGAGATATACGCAGGTTCAGCAAGGAGAATCAGCGTGTACACGCAGGTTGGCTTCAGTAAAAGCGCGTACATGTGAAAAGTACCTTTGGTCCGTGGCAGTTAGACCTTGGAAGTTGTGCCTATGGTTTTGGACCATAATGTCTCGACGAACGTGTTGATCCCTAGTTTCGAGGTTGATGGTATTGTGTTTCTATGGTTTTGGCTCTTGGTATTGAACAAGGCCTAAGGCTATATAAGGAGAAGATCATTAGGCAAAGAAATATGCATTGTGTGTCTGACGCAGTGAGAGGATCTGGTATTGCTGGTTATCTGTTCGGGACGTTTGGCAAGGGTCGGATCTGACAGCGAAGGCATAAGAATCTATTTCTAGATCTGCACGTGGGTTGCCTTTGGTGAAAGCGCGTATACACGCGGTTTTGGTACAGTGAAGTAGCGTATGCATGATAAGGTTTGATATTTCAGGTTGCTGCTGATTCTGGTGGTTGTTGCAAAGTTCTGGACTCTGGTTTGGGTTCTGTGTTCTTGATGACAGGGTTTCAGTGATTCGGTATTGGGTTGTTTAATGAATTATGATGCAAGTATAAGTTGATGATTGTATTGCGGTAATGTTTGTTTTGTACTCTTGGATCCAGTCTGAAAATTGATGAAACGTGGTCCCTGAAGGTTGTAGGGTCATCACCTACGTACTAGTAAATGGATCAGCTAGTACAAGAGCTGAGGGGGTTGTAGCTCCCTTCCAGAAGTAGTTGGAAAACGAGAGAGGGTTGTAGCCCTCTGCAGGTTGTAGCCTGCGTACTGGTAAAGGACTGCACCAGTACATTGTAAAAGAAGTTTCTCATTAAAGAAGAAAGAGACGAATTGCAACAGGTGGTTTTCACCCACATTGGGTTTCCACCTTATATCATGGTGTTCATGTGTGTGGCTCTTGTGTGATGTTCTGTTCTGTTATACTGCACCTGTTTACTGTTAATATGCTTAATAATGTTCTGATACATTTACTGAAGATTAACCTAACTGAATTATAAGATTTCTGGATATACGCGAGTTTCATTAGACACAGTAGCGTGTACACGCGAGTTCACTTAACGGAAGTAGCGTATATGTTTCTGAGCATTGAAAAAGTTTTATTGATCTAATAATACGGATTCACCCCCCCCCCCCTCTCAGTATTATTTCCAACAATTGGTATCGGAGCAGGTCCTTCAGAGGAAGCTTGATCGCTTGAAGGAAAAGATCCATCAGAATGGCTAATCAAGAAAGAGAGGCACGCATCAGGCCACCAGTCTTTGACGGGAACAATTTTACTCACTGGAAGATAAGGACCACTGCATATCTACAATCACTTGGAGCAGAAGTTTGGGGAATCGAAGAAGGAGGATACAAATTTCCATCAGCAACCCCTACAGATCCAGCAGAGAAAAAGAAATATGAGCTCAATGCCAAAACTGTTACTGTCCTATTGAGTAGTTTGACTCAATCAGAATTTATGAAGATCATGCATTTCAAATCAGCTAAAGAAATATGGGACAAAATCGTTACAAGCTACGAAGGAGATGATCAGGTAAAAAGAGCAAAGCTTCAAACTCTCAGAATCCGGTATGAAACTCTTAAGATGCGTAGTAATGAAAGCATAACTAATTATTTCTTGCGTATGGATGAGATTGTGAATTGTATGAGGGATCTGGGTGAAGAATTTGAGGAAATTGTCTTAGTTGAAAAGGTTTTGAGATCTCTGTCTGCTAAATTTGATTCTAAAGTATCTGCCATACAAGAAAAGGAGAATGTGCAGAAAATCACCATGTCACAGCTTCACGGGATCTTAACTGCTTTTGAAATGCGACAAGAGGTACCAGCAGAGGCCGCATTCGAAGTGTCAGAGGAAGAAGATGAGGTAAATTTTGTCAAGAATCTTGAACGGGGAACTGGACGGTTCAAAGGTAAGCTACCTTTCAAATGTTTTCTATGTGGTAGAATTGGTCACTATGCTGCTAGATGCCCTCATAACAAAGGCAAGATATCTGAAGAAGATGGTAGAAGCTATTATACCCATATTAAAAGTTCATTCAATGATAGTGAAGATATTAGAAGTCTCATGGCACATGAAAAGAAGAATGCTTCATCCAATAATAGCGAAGATATTAAAAGTTTCATGGCACATGAAAAGAAGAATGCAGAAACTGAAGAAGTTGCCAAATTAAAAGAACAATTGGAGACAGAAACCAGGGTAAGGGAGAAATTGCAGGATATAGCAAAAGATCAGAGCACAACTATTCAGAGACTTGAATCAAAGATCCTCTCTCTAAAAGAAGATCTTGAAGATCAAGAACATGAAGTGATCAAACTAAAGCGACAAGTGGAAGAAGGGAGAAAAGTTGAAGAAGACCTAAGGAAGCAGTATCTGAAAAAGGAAGAACAACATCAAGTTGAGGTAAATATCTTGAAAGGTAAACTAGAAGAAAAGGATAAGCTTTTACGATTTCAAGATAGTTCTAAAGTCTTGGATGATATTCTTAATAGTCAAAGATCTCCTGCTATCAAGACTGGTCTTGGTTTTCATGAATATGTTGAAGGTGAATCTAGTTCACAAGGTGAGGCAAGAAACTCTAATGAGAAATCTGAAATGCTCAAGGAACAACCAAGGAAAGAAATTCCTCAAGGAAGATCCTTTACTCCTAACTATGGACGTGATAGATGATTATTTCCTCCACTGAATAATGTTGAATGCTATGTATGTCATAATCTTGGACATGTTGCAGCCAGATGTAGAAGTAGAATGGTTCAAGAAAGATCATCGCATCCCAGGTATTTCAGAGGATATTGCTTTGTCTGTAATGCATATGGACACAAAGCAATTGATTGTGATAGAAGGAACATGAAAAATGTAAGGTGTTATACATGCAACAACTATGGGCATAAAGCAAGGGAATGCAGGAGCAGATTTCAAAATTCAAGACAAGAGGACCATACATCATCACAGTTGCAGGAATTGAAGAAGACAGAGACAGAAAGGTGTGGCATAACTCAGTCAGCTGACATAACAGACACAGGGGAATCTGCAAGTGATGAAATTCAGTATTCCATCCTGCATACGCTGATATAATGAAGATAAGTCTCGTATATACGCGAGTTACAGGCTGCAAAGACGCGTATATGGAGAAAGGGCAGCAGAACATACCCAGGTTCAGTCATGGTTGGCTCAGGCTCAGGGGGAGCATAAAGGGCAGCAGAACAGACTCAGGAAATGGTTCAGTCATGGTTGGCTCACACTCAGGGGGAGCATATACTTCATTGTTGGCATTATGGTTAGAAGTTGTTGATGAAACTTCTTGTTGTTTGATCAAAGGAATAGTATTGCAGACTGATGCTTATGGTACAGATCTGAATGGCTGGTTTTAGAACCTGCATCTGCTCAGGGGGAGCATGGATGGATTGATACAACTTGGCATATACAAAGGGGGAGCCAAATCAGAAACTTCAGCATGTACTCAGGGGGAGTATGGACAGCAGTATGGACAGCAAGAGGTATACCAAAGAAGAGAACATCTTGGTCCGCCCTTTGCCCTTGATGTCAAAGGGGGAGAGTGACTTGGTGTGGTGGTTGCCATCAAGTCCAAAGGGGGAGATTGTTGGCATTATGTTTCAAGTGTTGTCCTTGATGGCAACTCACTCAGAGGTTGGTACAGGTGCTCAGAGGTTGGTACAGGTGATGGCAACTTAATCAGAGGACACAGAGGACAGATCTCAGTACAGCAGGACAAGAAAGAGATATACGCAGGTTCAGCAAGGAGAATCAGCGTGTACACGCAGGTTGGCTTCAGTAAAAGCGCGTACATGTGAAAAGTACCTTTGGTTCGTGGCAGTTAGACCTTGGAAGTTGTGCCTATGGTTTTGGACCATAATGTCTCGACGGATGTGTTGATCCCTAGTTTCGAGGTTGATGGTATTGTGTTTCTATGGTTTTGGCTCTTGGTATTGAACAAGGCCTAAGGCTATATAAGGAGAAGATCATTAGGCAAAGAAATATGCATTGTGTGTCTGACGCAGTGAGAGGATCAGGTATTGCTGGTTATCTGTTTGGGACGTTTGGCAAGGGTCGGATCTGACAGCGAAGGCATAAGAATCTATTTCTAGATCTGCACGCGGGTTGCCTTTGGTGAAAGCGCGTATACACGCGGTTTTGGTACAGTGAAGTAGCGTATGCATGATAAGGTTTGATATTTCAGGTTGCTGCTGATTCTGGTGGTTGTTGCAAAGTTCTGGACTCTGGTTTGGGTTCTGTGTTCTTGATGACAGGGTTTCAGTGATTCGGTATTGGGTTGTTTAATGAATTATAATGCAAGTATAAGTTGATGATTGTATTGCGGTAATGTTTGTTTTGTACTCTTGGATCCAGTCTGAAAATTGATGAAACGTGGTCCCTGAAGGTTGTAGGGTCAGCACCTACGTACTAGTAAATGGATCAGCTAGTACAAGAGTTGAGGGGGTTGTAGCTCCCTTCCAGAAGTAGTTGGAAAACGAGAGAGGGTTGTAGCCCTCTGCAGGTTGTAGCCTGCGTACTGGTAAAGGACTGCACCAGTACATTGTAAAAGAAGTTTCTCATTAAAGAAGAAAGAGACGAATTGCAGCAGGTGGTTTTCACCCACATTGGGTTTCCACCTTATATCATGGTGTTCATGTGTGTGGCTCTTGTGTGATGTTCTGTTCTGTTATACTGCACCTGTTTACTGTTAATATGCTTAATAATGTTCTGATGCATTTACTGAAGATTAACCTAACTGAATTATAAGATTTCTGGATATACATGAGTTTCATTAAACACAGTAGCGTGTACACGCGAGTTCACTTAACGGAAGTAGCGTATATGTTTCTGAGCATTGAAAAAGTTTTATTGATCTGATAATACTGATTCACCCCCCCCCCCTCTCAGTATTATTTCCAACATGTACCTGCGGGTACGCACTTTCTGAACTGATCTCCTGTGTACTTTTTAATTTTCAATATATTGAGAGCCTTGCCATGGGGGTTTCCATCAGGTACACCATCTGTAACATATATATAGCCATACTAGAAACATAATGCCAACACAGAGATGGGTCGACCATATGTCCAGACATGCTGGTCAGTCTCAGATTTCTTTTTCCGATACCTTCTTTGGGTGGTTTTATCGTCAAGAGATGGTTTATTCTGAGTATCCATATGCTGGCATGGACTTCCGGGGTGACCCAGATTTGGTACTGCCGGCTGGCGAACAGTGCGGCGCCATTGGTAAATTCTTTGACCATATTCTTGTTTATCGTTTTCCTTTTATATTGTCCTTGTGCTTTACTCTGTCAAGACTAATCAAAACTCACGTGTTCATACAGATGTTGGTCCCGTTCGGCCAGTAGCACGCTTGAGAGTACCAGCTGCTGCTCTAGCAGGAGAGGTTGTTGGAAGGGCTATCCTTCGCGACCTCGATGTGGCTGAGACTCTCGCAACATTACAGGAATAGGTTGAGGGCCTTACTCTTGGTATTCCAGATGTGAGGACTGACGAGCTACCCTTGAGGTTGCAGTGGCATACCACTGGTGTGCCCAGACGATGGACTCAGCTCTTACGCATGATTGCACAGGCTGTGACTTGCTATCACGAGCACCATTAGACTAGGGTGCCCCCTAGCGTTTTGAGTTTTGGGTCATTTGACCAATTTTGTCTTGGTTACAGAACATTATGTGTAAACCATAAGCAGTTATATATATTTTTTTGATTTTCGAAGCTTTATTTTGGTTAAGTTACATGATCCAAATGCAAATATTGATGAGATGCTTCTTTATATAAATGTTGCAAATGTCTATCTAACACATAATTTGCCAATGAGTCAGTTAATGTGTTTAAGTTTCTAGAAATATGTTGATATTGAATAAAATCAAATTGTCTTTCCAAAATCTTAACCCTTAGGAACATGCGATAAATAGCTGGATTTCGGACAGAGTAGATACCAGTGAGTTGTAGTATGACGAGTTGTGAGTCTAGCCTGACAATCAGTCGATGTATACCATGTGTGATGGCATCAGAGAGAAGTTCTATCAACGCGCTATATTCAACGATGTTATTCGTTGATCGACCAATACATACCCCTCTGAAACTTACTAACTCACCGCTCGGATCAAAAATGGCCCATGCCGCAGAAGATAGGTTCCGCGAACTATTACTCGCTCCGTCGGCATACCCAACACATGACTCCAATAGGTTTGACATCTGCAATAAATGTAAAAAGTGGATTACTTGACCAAAATAATTGCTCTTAGCGAAAACAAAAACGTAACAAAAGCATATAGGTTACTATACTGAATCAAGCATAGTAACGCTTAAGGTACAACCCGTTACGGGGTTGCGACAGTGGAATTCCATCATAATCCATCAACTCGTAGGCTCCTTTTGCTAACACTCTTTTAACAATATAGGGGCCCATCCATAACGACCTGAATTTACCTGCTCCCAATTTATAGGATTCTTGGTCATAAAGCAAGACCAAGTCACCTTCTGAGAAGACACGGGGTTTGACATTCTTGTCGAACTGCGCCTTGACTCGATTCTTATGGGCTTCGTTAGCCAAAGCGGCATCACGACGGGTTTCATCCAATTGGATTAATTCCAAGAAATGAGCCTCCTCTTCTGAAGTTCCGGGGAGAAGGCCAATCGCGAGTTTGAGGGATGAGATTTCACACTGAACTGGTAATATTGCTTCTAGGCCATACACCAGTTGGAAAGGTGTAAACCTGGTCGCATTCCTTACCGATGTTCGGTAAGCCCACAAGGCTGAGTACAGGATCAGGTGCCAACTCCTTTTATGGACTCCAATCATCCTCTGCAGCATGCGCTTCAGGACCTTGTTGATTGCTTCAACTTGTCCGTTGGCTTGCGGGTAATATGGAGTAGAGATGTCATGCGACAACCCTAATTTGGTAGCTAATTCGGCCATCATGTGATTGCGAAAATGTGATCCATGATCTGTGACTATAGCCTGTGGGACGTCGAATCTGGTGACTACATGATTGAAAAAGAAAAGGGCAGTTGTTTCACCAGTATTATCTAATATAGGCATCGCCTCGGCCGATTTGGTAAAATAGTCAACTGTGACTATGATATACCCATGCCCCCCCGGTCGAGGTGGGGTTACATGTCATGAAATCAATGCCCCATTTGGCGAATGGCCCAACAGAAACTATTGGCTGTAGAGGTGCGGGTGGTCTTTTGGTTTTGCTATCGAAAATTTGACAGGCATGGCAACTTCTGACTGCGGTTATGCAATCTTTGAACATTGTTGGCCAGAAGTATCCTGCTCGTAAAAATTTTTGCGCCGTAGCATAACCAGAGTGATGCCCCCCACACGCGCCTGAATGGCAATCATTCAGGAATTTTTCGGCCTCCTAATGAGTGAGGCACCTTCTCAGAACTGTATCGACACCACGATGGTAAATTGTATCACCGACGATCATGTAGTCTTTTGATTGGTATCGAATACATTTTTGTTCGGAGCATGTAGTATTAGGCCTATAATTTTAGGTTTGGAGATAGATGATTATATCTCCATACCACGGATTGCTTGAAGATATCAGAAACAAAGATTCATCCACGATTGTTTCTTCAGATGTTTCATCGTTGGACGACGATGGGAGATCGCATAATAATTCTGCGAAAACTAGAGCTTTCTTTGACTTGGATTTTACAAATTCCAGATCAAACTCTTGTATAATTGCTATCCATTTTGAATATTTGCCCCCCAGCAACTATCGCGACAATATATAAGTCATGGGGTTGCAATATGATAGAATGGTAGTTTTTCGAAAGAGGACATAGTGTCGAAATCTCTGTATCGCTTGAACAGCTGCGAGTGCTAGCTTCTCAACGTAAGAATATTTGCTTTCTTTATCATTTAAGTTTTTAATTAAATAATATATAAGATGTTCAATTCCGTTGTCTTCTTGAACTAAAACCATTGCGATGGTTGTATCCGCTGCAGCCAGATATAGGTTAAAGTCTTTTTGATAATCGGGAGCATACATTAATGATGCTTTCATAAGGGATTCTTTTAAAGCATCAAAGGAAGCTTCCACAACCTGATCCCAGGCAGGCAACGTAGGATGATCCCAATGATTGTTATGGTTGAATGATCATGGAAGGCATAATTCATTTCCCTTTGAAATGTTGCCCCTGCGTTCTTTAAACCAAAGGGTAATTTTCGATATGCGAATGTGCCCCACGGACAAATAAATGCAGCCTTTGACTGGTCCTGTGGGCAGATATTTATTTGATTATACCCGGAGAATCCATCCATAAACGAAAAGATTTCACATCCGGCGCATTCATCAATTATCTGGTTGATAAAGGGTGTAGGGTAGTTGTCTTTTGGACAAGCTTGATTTACATCCCTATAATCGACGCACACTCTTATCATTCCTTGTTTTTTCATAACAAGAACAATATTCGATACCCAATCGGTTAGAGGAACCGGGTAAATGAAACCAGCATGGAGAAGTTTTTCAACTTCTGCCTTAATGGCAGCGGCTTTCTTGGGGTGCACCTACCGTAGTCGTTGTCGTACTGGTTTGACATCTGGATACATCTTAATTTCGTGTTCAACTATTCTCGAGTCAATGCCTAGAATTTCTTCATATGACCAAGCAAAGACGTCTCTGAATTCACGAAAAAGAGCGTTATATATTTCCAGTTCTGAAGGAGAACAACATTTGCCAACATAAATATTCTCTACAACATCTATTTTGGTCGAGATATTTATGGCGATAGTCTCTTCAATATTGGACAAGTTTCACTCGGAATCCACCGTTTTTACAGTATTTGATGGAAAATCAAAAACTGATGGATAATGAAGGTCATCAGGAGTATCTTCCTCACAATCCGGAAGAAGGGAACGATGGTGGTAATCTTCCCATGGTGCCCCTTCAATTAACATTGATTGAACAATTCCTTCGTCGGTGTCATGCACTTGCGACCAAGGATCTGAAGGGGTGTCATATTCCTTTGACCTATCTATCCAAACGCTTGATGAGCGTTGATTTGGGTTTGCCTCCCATGCTAGAAACATTGATTGCTACAATATTTCTATTGGACTTGGAGGCAATACCCGCGTATGATCCATGTTTATATCGTTTTCTGAGATCTTTTCAATCATACTGTAGGTTCCTATCGACACTACTTCCGCCAGATTGATGGGAGGTGGAAGTGCAAAAGTTCCCATTAATATAGGGTCTTTTAGTAGGCCTACTCCGATATTTTGAAGCGAATGCGGGCTTCCATGGATCATTGGAACGCTTCCCGTAACTTGAGAACCATTGGGGAGGAAGGTTTGTTGATCGACGATTGTAATCCCTCCTTCAAAGGGAAATGCAATCTTCTAAAATAGGTCGACACAACAGCAGCCATAGCATATATCCATGGTCTTCCCAGTAGGATGTTGTAATCGAGGTTTCCGTCGATTACTTCAACATCTATTTCTATTGTCTTTCCTCCTAGTTCAACCTTCAAGTTACTTAGAATACCATATGGGGTATATGTTCGTCCATCAAATGCTTTTAATGTCGTCGAAGATCACGACAAGGTTGGAGATCCTAAAGTTTTCCAGCAACTCATCGACATAATACATGTAGATGCCCCCTCATCAATGATTAGCCGATGAACAATTTTGTTGAGGGCTTTCACTTGAACAAGGAAAGCTAGTTGAGCTGGTAATTGAGGATCGTATCCTTTATGATTGAAGGACAAAAGATTGGAATCCTTTGGGTCTATCCCACCGATAGCTGATAATAAAGCCTGCTTTTGGGATGGGCAATTTTGTAGTACCTCAAGAGTCGACATATCGGATGGCGATTGGGCCAAATCTTCTACTATATTGTAATGTTGTGCTGCTCTGGCACGAGGATTAAATGTCGATTTGTGTACTACTCCCTTTGGCGGTTTTATTGTCAATTCAAGAACGATGGGTGGCGCAACTTCTGTCGAAGTTGTTGTCGAACTACTAGGTTGATCTTTATCCTTGTTGTTCGATAGCTGTGGATTCCCATAATCTTTGTTCCTTGTCGATATCAAAGCATCATTTTGCTGTTTTGAAACCGACAACATTAGCACTTGAGACGGGGAAGCATTCCCACTTTCAACCAGATTTGTTCCTAGATTTGGAAACGGATCAGTTAACACTTCCGAGGTTTTTGAATTCTTGAAGAATTTTCTAAACTCCACTCTCTGTGGACAATCTTGTGTCCAATGATCCTCATCACATATGAAACATGGACAATTTGGTTTCCTATTTCCATAAGGGTTTGAAGAATATTTTTCAAGAGATGATTCCTCCTGTTTCTTCTTCTTCCCTTTGCTTTTCTTCTTGCTTACTGGTTTCTTGGTTTCTTTGCCTTTATCTGTTGATACGGCATTTACTTTCAAGGCAAGAAGTTCTTCTTTTGCATTTTGACTGGAAATCTTACGGGCCTTTTTAGATGTAGCCTTTGTCCATTTCGTGTCTGTTGCGCCAATCACGCCATCGCCGGCATGAGAGTCATTGTTTGATTTAGGAGGAGGAGGAATTGAGAATTCCGGCCTAGGGGCGTCAGGTATTTTATCGTAGAGCGTGCCAGACTAAGTGTAAATCAAGTCCAAATATTGTGCACGAGCAATAACTTGCTCTTCTGTGACGACTCCCCCTTTTGCCACATCTTCCGTGATGGAAGGCAATAATGACTTAATAAACCATTCAGCTAAAAGCTAATCGGGAACATACATTTTCACCATTCTACGATGACGTCGCCACTCATGTATATGATCAGATATGTGAGTGGTCGTTGTTTGTTTGAAATTGGTAAGAAGTTCCATTCCCATTTCGTACCTTATCGGTAACTGAAAATCGGTTAAAAAGGTTGTAGCTAGGGTACTGAAGTTGTCAAATGAAGCTTTGGGCAATTCGATATACCATTTTGCTGCCGGACTAGTTAACGTCCTCTGAAAGAGGCGAAGCCTAATCGAATCATCGTTTAAGGTGTTTGGTGAACACCACAGATGAAAGGTCATCACATGATTCGACGGATCTTCACCCGGATTTCCATTAAATTTAGGAATATTAGACGAAAGTTTATGCGGAATCGCGGGCCACCAAGGGGCGTAAGCGATTGGATCGTTTGTTAACCGATTTAAATCAGGTAACTCTAAAGTTGCCACGAAGGGAAACTGTTGATTCAAGTTAGGTGAAGCATACCCAGGATAAGATGGGATTGCCTGAACAGTTGGTCTTTGCATACCAGCATAATGCATTTGATGCTAGTAATTTTGGTAAGGTTAGTGGGCATGACCATTGTAAAATGGTTGATTTTGACCGTTTTGAATATATGGCTGCCCACTATTTGCAAAGATTTGCTGCTCAGAACCTTGATATACTTGTTGGAACTGCGGTTGTTGGTATTGCACCAGCCATGGTTTTGAAGCCACGTGTTGTTGCCCGATGCTAACTGTTTGACCAAGATGAGGGGTAATTGTACCCGTTTGAACCTGTGTCATTCCACCAGTCAACGACTGTGGTTGGGTCACAAGGTTAAGGGGTTGTTGCATTACAACCTGAGAAGCCTGAGGTTGGCATACAACAGGCAGCGCTTGAACTTGCGACACCATCACAATAGCTAGCGTAGTTGGTATACTTGACATAGGTAAGCATTGTTGCATCGAATACACAACTCTTGGTTGTTGAGGTAGTATCGGTACCCAACCGCTTGAAGTAATTCCAACATAACCTGAATTTTTTTGTGAGCTCCCGTATGGCTGTCCTCCCAGAGGGGACAATGAAAGGGTGTACTGCCCACCATACGGTGGTAATCCAGTACTCAAGGGAATGGTTTTCCCTTGAGGGCCGGACTGACCAAATTGACCTCTAAATGGATCAATCTTTTGAGACTCAACATAAGAGTTTCCAGATATTATTCCGGATGAACAAACAGGAATGGACCATACTGTTGAAATAGCCCCTAAGTGGGCTCCTTCTAGTGAATGAGAGCTAGTTGGGACAGCTGGTATACTGGCGAACATTGTTGGAGTTGCGGCAGGAAGTTCTACTGTCGCTGTGTCAGACGACACAGTCCTAGATGTTGACGGTTGTTCAGACATTTCTAGTCTATCTAAAAGATTACCTAGCAATTCTACAGGAGCTTCCGCTCGCGGTAGACTAACTTCTGATGAAGAAGGATAAAGAGTCATCCCGACTCCAAATTGCGATGGAGTACTAGATGGAGGATCTTCCACAATCTCTTCTATAGCAATCAGACCAGGTGGAAGGGGTAGACCGTCAGGTCCGTAAAATATTTATGGTGCCGAAGAAGGTATGGAATCCGCAGTGACAGATGTTTGGGGAACAACACTCTCTAAACAGGTTGTAGATGAAACTGGTTCAGTAACACAAGCGTTTTCCCTCAGACTAGGATCAATACTACTGTCCTATGGTGGCTGCTGAACTTCTTCTGTAAAGGCAGGGATACCAGAAATGTTTGGAGTAACCGGAGTCTCTGATGTTGTTGGAACCAGAGTTCTAACTTTACCAGGAGATTTGGAACCGGTTAAACGAGTTCGCTTGCTCCGTACTAGCTTCGATTCTGGAGACAAAGACGGTTGACTCGTAAGCCTCTGCGAACGATGGGGTTTCAATTGACTTTCTTCCACGATTGCGGATTACTCGATCAACCAAAAATAAAGGAGAAGTATGTTTCTGAATTAGATGAATTTTAGACGCTTTGACACAACTTGTTTTTTCAATTTTTAAGAGTCGAGAAAAAACAAAAGATGACTCTAGTTTCCTTCGATTTTTAATGAGCCTGAAGTGACAAGTGCTCAGATGGACCTTTTCTGTTAAAGAGTCTAAAAAGGAATGAAAGGGACTGCTCTGGAAATCTAGGTAGAGGGATTACCAAACCAATCGCAAAACTGCAGAATACTTTTTATGGTACAACAGTCAATCTTCCCGAATGTTGTGTTCAGTGCATTGCGATCGATAGGGCGGTAGACACGGCTTCCTACAGATAAAGGATTAAGCCTATTGTGGTCTCCCAAAATATACTCGACGGTACGTGGGAGCACAAGTCCGTACTAGCACTTATCGCCTCAAAGTGGAGGAATCACCCAACCAACAGTGAGAACAACAGTTACCAGGCTTTACGACGCCAGAATACGTCTCTAGCCTAGACTTCTAGATGTTGTGCGTTAGGTTCCAAAGCGTTTTTAGATTCATTGAATTTATTTTATAGTTGATCTTGTTTATGAAGTTTTCCTTTCAGGTTCACCGCGTGATGTATATACACAATTCCTAAAATGAAATCTAAGATGATAAACAATTTTTTATCTTCTTTGTGCAATGAAAATCCTAGCTACTAAGGAAAGAAAGACAGAATTCTTTCACAAAGAGCAAAGAGCACACTCTAAATGCACTTTTCTAAATCAAACCAATCAGACTGTCTAAATGCAAATGCACATGCATGTATTTGTTTTCGAATTTCTTAGTATATGAATGGTAAAAAGAAAGTTGATGCAAAAATTTGAATTTCGTTTCAAGCGACAATTATCAACAAGTTTCTTTTCGAAATCAAAAATGGAGACAATCACAACATTTTACGATTTGGAAATGAATACTTGTTTTTGACACTAAAAAAACCACAAATTCAGACCAAAAACAATAGTAATAGGATAATCGACTATCTACAGCAATCAAACTCTTTACTATGACTAAAAACGACGCTTGCGACACTTTAAAATCAAAGGACGACAACGCGATTATGTTACTTTTTGCAAAGGAGAACTGAAAATGACTCAACAAACACATAAAAACATTTACAGTTCTTTTGTACAAAGGAGGTGGAATAACAACAAGGAAAAGGGGTTTCAAACAGAGATATACTGATCACAGGCAACAAAATTCATGAATAGAACTGGAAAGAATGAATCACAGAGACCAAAACTGAACAATGCCTAGTCCGATCAGCGCACCTGTAACACAGAGAATTTGAAATGCAGCGCACCTACTACACTCGGGAAGTGCGCTGAATTTCAGATTCACAGAACAGTACCTGTGCTGGGCCAGAGACGATTCTTTGCTTGGGTTCTGGGTCACAGTTTGCAGTTCAGTTCATGGGTTTTGGCCGAACAAATGGTAATCAGTAATGCAACAACCAGGGGTAGATCTAAGGAGGATCTAAGAGCTATCACAAGAGGCAATCAGAAAGTTTGTAAATCAGTTGTTTAATTTATAAACAAATCCCAGAGATTGACTAAAGCGACATTTATCTACTTTGCATTTGCAGAGCAAATGCAGTTCGAAAGCTACCTGGCACAACTTCAGGCTCCGTCTGTAAGTTTATAAAGTAAACAACAAAGAAGATAAACAAACAAACTAATTCATCCCCAGTGGAGTCGCCATTTTGTTACAGGGAAAAGTGTCTATACAAAACTGCTCTATCCCACTAAGGTGTGATAGCTACCTTAGAATCAAACAAAGTAAAGCTACTTTCGTTTTTCCTTTATGAAGTATAGATGAGAGAAGAACACAGAAGACCAACCTCTGTCTTGCGCTAATCTCCTAGTTCGATTCTTCTCTCTCTTGATAGTCTTTCGCTACTTGTTCCCTTGCACACCCAGCTTCACAGAGTACCTGTAAGATCATAGTAGCATAGCACTATACAAGAACATGGATCTATAATCATAAACAATCTAGGATCAGATGTAAATTGACCATACAAATGCAGCAAACATAAATGACACAAGAGTATGGAGGAAAACTTGAATAGCTTTTATTGATAAACAAGAGAGAGCCAAGGGGAGTTACAACCAGTTGTTCTAACCCAACATCATCCTCTCAGCAAGTAAGCCCCTCTTCACCTCATACAAAGCTTAGATCACCCAACAATCTGATGTTGTCTCAAGAAACCAACAGCAATTCCTTACAATATGCAAAATTCTAGCCTCTGGATCTCTGGGATGAGGGATCCATATATAGATATCTGTAAGGGGGATGAGTCAGCTTGTGATTTGATTAGTTTCTTCCCTCTGATAGTTCTTGCTTCCACTTGGAGACTGATGATCTCTTACTCATCCTTGGTCGAATTCAGAGAGGCAAGTGCCACAGGAGAAGTTTCTGGAAGCTTCCATTGCCTCTCCACGTCGTAGAATGACACTGCCATTTGTCTTTTATCGCCCATCCCACCCCATATAAGGGCTTCTTGAAATGCAACGCCCCCACATAGTGTATTTAGGTGCAATGCAACGCACTTTTCCTATGGAGCAGCTGAAATGATCCTGTTTTGACCAATTCTGAGCAGTTTTTCATGGAGAACTTCTGGGAGGAGCTGTAATCAGTTGACCTTGTTCCTTTAGGGGTTAAAACAACACTTTTAGGGACTTAGGAGCCCTTGGTTTATGGACATTTTATGCTTGGGGTTGCAGTGCCCAAAAATGTCTATAACATGCAGGTAGCAGGGCCATGTCTATGGTATTAAAGTTAATTGCATAGTATAACTTACTCGGTTATCTTTCTCTTTCCCTAAAATTCATCATTTTATTTCTTGGATAATGGTTTTAAGATGATTTTAGCATGATGCTTTGAGTTCTTTCTTTCAAAAATTAGCAATATTTACTGATGTGGTACCCTAATTGGAGGTAATTATTTGTACTAGATTAAGGAGAAATTTACTTTCGCATCTACATGACAACAATTTAGCATGTTCAATTCGCTGATCGGTCCAAGAAGGTGTCATCTTGTTCTATTTTTATCTCCCTTTTCTGGTATCATAAGTCACTTAATTTTTTATGGTATTTAGAGTGATGAATTGCTCAGCGATGATTACTCAATAGGTGTTGATGGACAAAAATTCCAATTGATTGTGGTTGCCTATAAATAAGAACTATGTGACCTAAGTACAAGATTGGTGAATTAGGTGCAGGAATATTATGGTAATTTTCTTGAAATTGCACCTTTTCAACAAAGATTTGATTTTTTTCATGATTGTTAATAAGACTCTGGACAGAAATAAGAGCTCTGAAATATATGACAAGTAGGGAATTCAATTGAAACGGGACAATAGGTATGTGATGTCTATCATAAAGGTACAATATTCTTTTTCCATAATGTATGGTACAGAGAATTTCTTTCCTATACGTTGTCTTGTTGTAATTTTATCATTCCTGCACTCGATACTTTCATAAGGGATGTAACAAGGTTTTAGTTGGCACCGTAAGAGTGATGTTGCAGACTTAATGAATGCTTTAAAAATTATGACATACCATGTTATCTTAATATTTCCTTGTGGATATTTTTGCTAACACTTTTATCGGGAAGCATAGTATGATCTTTAAACATTCCCCTTGCCTTCCTCCATGATTTTATAATCCTATTGTTTGGCTTGCATGAGGGTATGCAAGTAGCTTAGTGTGGGGGAGTGTTGAGGCTAAATTTTGTACAAATTTTCATGATTTACCTGAATAATTTTATGTCTGTACTAAGTGTCTATAATCACTATTATTCGTTTGCATTATTAAGTTATCACTTAGACACATTTAGACCTAAGAGTTGTTGATCTATGAACTCTTCTTGTTTTGCTAATTTATTGTGAAAATTTCATTAATGTCAGGCTCTTTTGTTGCAGGTGCTAACATTCATGTAGTAGTAGATCCTATACCAGTTGTGCCTGCACCAACATGTCTGCACTAATTTGGGGCTTTCATGCATTGACAAACATCTAGGGAAATATGAAAGAGGTTTTTCTTCAAAATATTATTTGAACACTTCCACATAAGCTAAGATACACCCAGGTTGTACGGATTTATTGTAGGCAATAATTAATGCCTCAGCCCCAAATTCGCAGTAGTTTGCAAACTTCCAACTTCCGCCTCTTTTTCCATGCATGTGAAGGAAAATACAGAAATTCTAAAACCTGAGTTTATGTCCTAGTATAGCAAATTAACAAAGCCTCAAACCGTTTGCTAAAATTCGTAATGGTATAAAAGTTACATAACGGTCGTTGAGGCAATTTTCTAAAAATAAACTATTTTTTCAACAATTTTAGCATCTCATATTTCAAACAGTCATTTTCGGGCATGATTTTTGAGTCAATGTATCTGAACTAGAAAATTATGAGAAAGGTTATTGTTGAAAATATAACAAACTAGATTGTGTCCAAACATTTTTCCAAAATTCGTAATGGTTGAGATACACAGAGTTATTTAGAGGTATTTTGTTAAAAAAAAGGAAAGTTTCCAGAATTCTAGAAAACATCCAAATTTGGGAAATTCATGCCAGATCTTCATTCCTTCAATGGGTAAATGGTTGTATTGATATTCTATTGATAAATAGCAGTTGGGATTCAATACCCATGTTATTTACTAAAGAAATTATCGTGTAAAAACCAATATAAAAGAGAGGAGCTACGTAGGTGTGAAGGGGAATGGCAGTTTGTATTTTTATAAATTGTATTTCAGTTGCAGAAGAGGGAATTAGATCTTTTTGTGCAGGGAATGAGTAGTTGCGCACCAGTGGGATGATCCCTGGAGGGGACCATTAGAGCCATCACTACATTATTTAATGAATCTATAACAAGAGTTCTGAAATGAATTTCCTTGGCATTAAATTGTGAATTCTAGTTTCTACTCTGAAATGAGTTTATTTGGCAATCACGTCTCAGTAATTTTGTTTCTCCATATTGTTCTGAAGATTGTGACTTAATTGCTACAAGGGAAATGAGCTAGATGGTTGGTCCCACCAGCCAGTCCATTTCCCAAAACTGCTTAACTTTCTTTTGCTATATTTTAGTTTGCTTGGTGTGAGTGTGATCTTAGATAATTTCATAATTTCATTTCATAGCTCTTCTTTCAGCCATTTCATTCTCAATTTCATTCCGAAAGATTTATTTCACTGCTTTGGTTATTCAAGTTTAATATCAATTCTTTTGGATGTATTTTGATAAAGACCGAACTAATGTAAACGTTGAATGTTTTAACTACATCTCTTATTTATTCTTACAAAGGTTTACCTTGATCTCATTGTTGCATAACAAATTTTATTTCGAGAATGTAATGGTGAAATAATTGTTGATCAAGAATTATAGCTAACCTAACTTAACAAGTATTCATTATTGCCTTTGGATATTATATGAGGCGGATCCCTGTACCTTTGCAGAAAAACATTTATTCCTGAACTTTTACAGAAAAAACATTTATTCCTGCACTTTTCAAGCAGATGTCACGATCAGCAGAAGCAAAGATTATGAATATTGTTGACAAAACACTCACAAAATTATTCATTATAATTAAATGTTGGATATATTATAAGGAAGTATTTAATAAGATCAAGCCAAACAACACAAATTATATATTGGTTTCTATTGCATATTTCTCTAATAGTTAAAAGAGAAGGAGCACATTATTATCTTGATTCTTCTTAAAGAATTCAATTATTTCCTTACATTAGTTGGAATGAAGTTGTTGTGTGATTTCTAGTTTAATTTCGTGTTTGGAACATAGCAATAATGTTTTAAGAGGTTTCACATTCTTTATTTTTTGAATCACATTCTTTTGAACAGGGCCTATGTTCCCTTGTCCCTTGGACAACTGAGGAAGACCTACTGCAGGAGTTAACTAAACCCAGAAGAGGCACCAAAAGTAGATTCCCAGACTATTTTTACTTTGCTTTGCAGAGTCTTTTTTATTTTTCTTGAATGATGCTCCTTTTGTTGCAAGAGCTTGGTTTTTATTTAATAGATCCCTGAGGTCGTATTCTAGCATATATTGTGCTGCGCCTCTAAGTTTACTTACCCGGATTGAAAAATTAAATTTTTGTGTCAATATTGCATTTATATTATCTGACATTGTTGCGCCATTGTGGGGGAGGTGCTTAGGGGATTGACCTTGGTGATCTACCGCATTTGTTTTTTTTGTTTCCTTCACCTAGTTTCTCTTGCA
Source organism: Pinus tabuliformis (assembly GCA_031772625.1). Classification (NCBI taxonomy): domain Eukaryota; kingdom Viridiplantae; phylum Streptophyta; class Pinopsida; order Pinales; family Pinaceae; genus Pinus; species Pinus tabuliformis. The sequence goes on from CM062806.1 coordinate 295,360,068, forward strand.
ATTTTATGTTCTTTGAATTTTCCTGCACTGTTGCTTTAAGGTTTCTCATTTTCTCTGATGTTGAACCTCCCACCATACATATACACCATTCATGTGCTAAAAAATGTACCAGTTGGCTTGCTAAAAACAGGAAAATGGTATTTTGAGGAATCTTTATGTTGCTACAAAGACATACAATTCGTCCAATGAAGAATTAACAATTGAAAAAAATAATATTTTGATTGAACATAAAAATGATATCATTAAATATTTAATTTCGAAATTGGGTGATTTGTAGCAAGACTGGGAGTAGGATTAAAACCCACCACTTATATTTTTCACCAAATGTATAAGGAAACACCTCCTTGGAAAGTGTCCAATTAGTAGCCTGAAAATTTGTGAAATTTGTGAAGAGGATCACATAATGAAACATTGCCCAGAAATACCAAGATTATTGCAGGTACTTAGGAAATAAAGTAAGGAATCGAATTGACTACTAGGTATAACTGAAAACACCTTACCCTTTGATCCTTGGAATAATTCTTATTTTCCTCAGCAGGTTTCTCAACATGTTTATAATCCTACAATTTCATGGCAAACATTTAATCCTCCTCCGATTGAATATCCTACTTCATGGTTGCATTGGCCCTCTCCTTGGCCCTCATCTTAGAGCCAAATATCAAATCGCCTCAAGAATCGTTTGGATCCTTATCTCTATGGCAATGTCCCATGCAAATTTAATCATATGACCACCAATAACAACCACATTTTCTTTCCAATTCACCATTAAGTTATCCTCCCCCATGGTCTCAGTCGCATGTGCAACCTTACCCTAGCCTCAATCTATACCTTACCCATTATCCTAATCCTTACCTGACTCCTTATCCTTACCCATATCCTATCTCTCATTCAAACACTAATGTATACCCTAACCCTAGTCCATGCCCTTATCCATACCCTAGACCTAACCCTAATCCAAACCCTAATCCCAATCCAAACCCAAGCCTTAGTCCAAGCATTAACCAAAACCCTAGCCCGAACCATATCATAAGCCTTAAACAAAACCATGAGGTTGCACAGCAGTTGGAACCACCTATTCTTCTAGTTTATTCCCATGTTTAACATAATATTACATCTTCCATGTTTGGAAAGGGAATGAATTTGGAAACTTCTGCCATTACTGCTGAACATTCACCCTGGGAAGTCATCATTCAAAAACCATCAGAGGAGCAATGTTTCATTGGAACTTGTTCTCAAAATATTGTTGAAGCTCAAAACCCTATAATATCTCTCAACCATTCTTCTCAATTTGAAAATCAAATATTTGAGCCTGAATTTGAGGGCTTTATACTTTTTCTTTCACCAGATTATTTGTGCCTCTAGGAGAGTGATTATCAAACTATGGAATACTTGCATCAGTTGGAGAATCATACATATGTGGATTTCATCTAATCCTGGTTTCGAGTAGTAATCAATCCACCTTATTTCCTCATCATTCATAAACTCTTGGTATCATATCAATTGAGGAAATTGGTTTCTCATGCTTTGGTATGTCTTGAAGTCTATTCTATAAAACTAATTGTGAGTATAATCAGCATTTTGTTGCGCACTTGGTTTCATTAGAAGTCCTCCTATACTTAAAAGGGAGTCTTCCACTTCTTAGGTTAGACTAGGTTAGAAGAATAAATAAATGACATGAATAAAGTTGTTACAAAAATTCAATTGAAGTTTTGACTTCCGAAGCATAGCCACTGAAACTGCATTTAATCCACATTAGTTTTTAACAGACACATCTGTGACAAATCTTGTTGATTATGATTCACTATAATACCTCATGATTTTTCAAAAGTAACCATGATTAACCACTCTAACGAAGTTGTCATATGAGATATATAATTTCAATTTCCCTAAGAAGGTACTATTGGAGAGCCCGCTATGGTGGACCACTCTTGCAAAGATCATAATAAGCTATTCATGGGAATTCTAGCATTATTAACTTAAAGAATCTTTCAGTCATTATCTCGGATATTTTTAAGAAGTCTTTAAGGTAGAGGAACTAGCAAGCAATGATTAGTCATTAAAAACTTTTCATGCCATCACGTACTATTAATGAGTAGATCTGTCTCCCCACTTATTAAGTAACCTTTAAGGTTAATCGTAATCATAATTTATAAAATATTTAGGGGAGGATGGGAGGTCTCGTGATGAGCCAACCTACCATGATCATGAGACCTAACATGCATGAAATTACTGTTGTTGGTCACCAAGCAATAGTAATGGCCTTCAACTGAAAAGTTGGAAGACAAGAGGTCTCATCATGAGCCGACCTGTTCATCCCTGTTATTTCTTGTGAGTGGCACTGCCATTAGTTGGTTACAAAGCCAGGATAGTGGCCTTCATCTAATTTTTAAAATTAAATAAGTTAACTCTGAATCTATATCTAGTAAGTGGGACATAGGCATTTCGCTGGGTTAAAAGACATCCTTGTTGAGGTTATAGACACCTACGGGCAGCAGGGCCATGTCTATGGTATTAAAGTTAATTGCATACTATGAATTATTCGGTTATCTTTCTCTTTCCCTAAAATTCATCATTTTATTTCTTGGATAATGGTTTTAAGATGATTTTATCATGATGCTTTGAGTTATTTCTTTAAAAAATTAGGAATCTTTACCGATGTGGTACCCTTAGTGGAGATAATTCTTTGTACTGGATTAAGGAAAAATTTACTTTTGCATCTACATGACAACAAATTTAGAGCGTTCTATTTGTTGATCAGTCTAGGAAGGTGTCATTTTATTCTATTTTTATATCCCTTTTTTGGTATCGTAACTCAGTTAATTTTTCATGGTATTTAGAGTGATGAATTTCTCAGTGATGATTACTCACTAGGTGTTGATGCACAAAAATGTCTATTCATTATGGTTGCCTCTAAGTAAGCGCTATGCGACCTAGGTAGAGGATTTTTGTATTAGGTGGAGGAAACATATGGTAATTTTCTTGAAATTGCACCTTTTCTACAAAGATTTGATTTTTATCATGATTGTTAATAAGGCTCTGGAGAGGAATAAGAGCTTTGAAATGTATGACAAGCAGCGAATTTAATCGAAATAGGACAGTAGGTATGTGATGTCTATCATAAAGGTGAAGTATTCTTTTTCCATAATGAAGGGTACAAAACATTGCTTTCCTATACTTGATCTTGTTGTAATTTTATCATTCCTGCACTCGATACTTTCATAAGGGATGTAACATGGTTTTAGTTGGCACTATAATAGTGATGTTGTAGACTTAATGAATGCTTTAAAAATGATGACATACCATGATATCTTAATATTTCCTTGTGGAGATTTTTGTTAACACTTTTATCGGGAAGCATTGTATGATCTTTAAACATTCCCCCTACCTTCCTCCACGATTTTATAATCCTATCATTTGGCTTACATGAGGATATGCAAGAAGGTTAGCGTGGGGGAGTGTTGAGGCTCCATTTTGTCCAAATTTTCATGATTCACCTGAATAATTTTATGTATGTACGAAGTGTCTATAATCATTATTATTCGTTTTATGCATTATTAAATTATCACTTAGAGGCATTTAAAGTTGATAGTTCTTGATCTATTAACTCTTCTTGTTTTGTTAATTTATGAAAATGTCATTAATGTCAGGCTCTTTTGTGGATGGTGCTAACATTCCTGTAGTAGTAGTTCCTATACCAGTTGTGCCCGAACTAGCTCTGCCTGCACCAACATGCCTGCACTAATTTCAGGCTTTCATGCATTGACACATCTCTAGGGAAATATAGAAGATTTTTTTATTCAAAATATTGTTTGAGCACTTCCACACAAGCTAACATACACTCAGGCTGTATGGATTTATGTTTAGGCAATACTTAATGCCTCAACCCCAAATTCGCAGCAATTTCCAAACTACCAACTTTTGCCTCGTTTTTTATGCAGGTGAAGGAAAATAGAGAAATTCCGGAACATGGTTTTTGGTCCCAGTATAGCAAGTTGACAAAGGCTCAAATTGATTTTTCAAATTCATAATGGTCTAAAAGTTACATAACGGTCTTTGAGGCAGTTTTCTAAAAATAGACTATTTTTTCCATAATATTAGCATCTTAGATTTCAAACAGTCATTTTCGGGCATGATTTTCAAGGCAATGGATCTGAACCAGAAATTTTTGATAAAGGTTATTGTTGAAAATATGACAAGCTAGATTGTCTCCAAAATGGTTTTCCGAAATTCGTAATGGTCAAGGAGATACGCAGAGTTCTTTCGAGGCATTTTATTAAAAAAACCAATTTTTTTAGAATTGTTGAAAACGGCTAGATTTTGGAAATTCATGCCAGATCTTCATTCCTTCAATGGGAAAATGGTTGTACTGATATTCTATTGATGAATATCAATTTGGATTCAATCCCCATGTTATTTTCTAAAGAAACTATCATGTAAAAACCAAAATAAAAGAGAGGAGCTATGTAGGTGTGAAGGATGATGGGAGTTTGTATTTTGTAAAGTGTATTTCAGTTGCAGAATAGGGAATTAGATCTTTCTATGCAGGGAAGAAGGAGTTGCGCACCAGTGGGATGATCCATGGAGGGGACCATTAGATCCAGCGCTGCATTATTTAATGAATCTGTAACAAGAGTTCTGAAATGAATTTCCTTGGCATTAAACTTTGAATTCTGGTTTCTACTCTAAAATGAGTTTATTTGGAAGTCACTTTTGAGTAATTTTGTTTCTCCATATTGTTCTAAAGATTATGACTTAATTTCTACAAGGGAAATGTGCTAGATGGTTGTGCCCACCAGCCAGTCTGTTGCCCCAAACCTCTTAACTTTATTTTGCTGCATTTGAGTTTGCTTGGTGTGAGTGTGATCTCAGATAATTTCGCAATTTCATTTCATAGCTCTTCTTTCAATCATTTCATTTTCAATTTCATTCCAAAAGCTTTATTTTACTGTTCTATTTAATTTGAGTTTAATATCAATGCTTTTGTATGTATTTTAGAAGAGGTTGAACTAAAGTAAACGGTGAATGTTTTAACTGCATTTCTTGTTTATTCTTACAAATATTTGCACCGATCACATTCTTGCATAACAAAGTTTATTTCCAGAATGTAATGGTGAAATAATTGTTGATCAAGAATTCTGGTTAACTTAACTTAACATGTATTCATGATTGCCTTTGAATATTATATGCAACGGATTCCTGTACTTTTGCAAAAAAAAAAATTATTGCTCCACTTTGTAGAAAAACATTTTTTCCTGCACTTTTGCAAGCAGATGTCAGGATTAGCATAAGGAAAGAAGTGAACCTTGTTGCCAAAACGCTCACAGAATTCCTCATTATAATTAAATGCGGCATATATTATAACGAAGTATTTAATAAGATCAAGCCAAACAACACGAATTATATATTGGTTCTTATTTCATATTTCTCTAACAGTTAAAAGAGAAACAGTGCATTAATATCTTGATTCTTCTTAAAGCATTCAATTATTTCCTTAGGTTATTCAGAATGAAGTTGTTGTGTGATTTCTAGTTTAATTTCATGTTTGCAACATAGCAATAATGTTTTAAGAGGTTTGGAATTCTTTACTTCTCAAATCACATTCTTTTGAACGGAGCCTATGCTCCCTTGTCCCCTAGACAACTGAGGAATACTTACTGCAGGAGCTAACTCAACCTAGAAGAGGAGACAGAAGTAGATTCCTAGAGCGTGTTTACTTTGCTTTGAAGAGTCTTGTTTATTTTTCTTGAGTGATTCTCTTTTTGAATTACTTGCAAGAGCTTGGTTTTTATTTAACAGATCCTTGAGGTCTTATTCTAGCATATATTATGCTACGCCTCTAAGTTTACTTACCTGAATTGAAAAGTTAAATGTTGGTGTAAATGTTGCATTTATACCGCCCGACATTTTGGTGCTATTGCTAGGGAGGAACTTAGGGGATTTACCTTGGTGATTTGCCGCATTTGCTTTTTTTCCTTCGCTTAGTTTCTCTTGCAATTTTGTGTTCTTTGAATTTACTTCTTTCCTGCGATGTTTCTTTAAGGTTTCCCATTCTCTCAGATGTTTAAAGAACCTCCCACCCTACATATACACCATTCATGTGCTAACAAACGTACTAGTTAGCTTGCTAAAAACAGGAAAATTGTATTTTGAGGAATCATCTAATGAGGAATCTTTATGTTTCTTTAGAGACATATAATTCATCCAATGAAGAATTAACAATTGAAAGTTTTAATATTTTGATTGAACATAAAAATGATATCATCAAATCTTTAATTTATGTTAATTTTAGGTATGTTATATGCTAGAGAAATTTATTTCAATTTATTTCAATTTCTTTTCCACATTAGTAATCACGTCAGCATAAAGTAAACTGCAAATAGAACATAAATATAAATTGAAAAAGACAAGCCAAGACAAGAGGACGCAAGATGTGGTGCTAGCCACGAACAAACCCCATAATGTGGGGAAACCCTTGATCAATTCTTCCTTTATGTTCTTCAAAGTTCAACAGGGAAAGTGAGAGAGATAGTACATTTACAATAGAAGTCAATCACTTTGAAATTTGATATCGGCATGAGATCAGTTGAAGACATATTGCTTCAACTGATTCTCTAAGGTGACTCGTTCACCTATCATAGTGTTGCATATCATCTATTTGTTTCACATTGCCATGTGACACCTTGCTATACTATCACATGTGTTGAACCTTGATGACTGAGCTACTCTCATCTTCATGTTGCTCATCATGCTACATCTTCCATGGTCTTATTCATCATCAAGCTTCCCATGCTCATGATCTCATTCATCATTATGCTGCCCATGCTCATATCATCATGCATCATTATGCTTCCCATGCTCATATCATCATGTTGCTTATTATGTTTCCCATGATCTCATACATCATGTTGCCTTCCTTCGGCAACAGTTCTAGCATTTCCTGCTTTTTCGGCTTGGGACAAACCCCACAATGTGTGGGGAAACCCTTTGATCAAATCTTCTTTTATCTTCAATAATTCAGCAGAGAGAAATAGTACAATAAATCTGATTTGCATCAACAGTAGCAAACCCTAGACCAGTAGCATCAGCATGAGCGTCTTCATCATAAAAACTAAGGCATACGATATCTCATAAACTAACTATCGGATCGGCTTGATTTCACCACCAAAAAATGTGTCCTATAGAGCAGGTCCAGATGGACCTACAATGAAATTTAGAAGAGGAGGTTTGATGGTCAATGCTTGTCAAAGTTTGGATATGTAGTTACAACTTGAGGTTCAGCAGCTTCCTTATACTTGTGTGAGAGAGAGTCTCTTTTCTACGCAGTAGAGAAGAACCTATTTTCTTTGTAGGGTAGAGAGAGAGAGATGTGATGAGATGAGTGAGTATAAATGAGGAAAGGTCCTCCTGTATTTATACACAATTGTTGATGTTTGAATAGATGCGACTATTGGGCTTCTAAGCCTACATGAGTTGTAGGTATGCCTCTGAGTTTCATAAACTCAATCACGTTGATGTTCTTGGTGAACTTCCATCCAGACATATGTTTTGCAGTTAGCATGGTGAGGTCATATTTGGTTGAGCCTCATTGGATTGGTGCCAAGAATCCTCTGAGATATCTTCGAGGCACAATCTCTCATGGATTGAGATACACCGCCCGAAATGTGAAAATTGCATGGTTATTCGAATGCTGACTGAGCAGGAAGTGTGGAGGATCACTAGAGCACTTCTCAGTGCTAGTTCTTTTTGGATTCTTCTTCGATATCATGGATGTGCAGGAAGTAGAAATCGATTGTTATAAGTACCACCACGACTGGATACATAACTACGAGTATGACCTCGTATGAATTTGCCTGGTTGTGGAAACTCTTTAGTGAGTACACATGATGAATACCACTGCGATTCTCTGTGACAACCAGAGGTGGGATTCAATTATCAAGGAATCTCATATTTAATGATTTCTCTAGCAAATAGACATCAGATACTACCTTATCTAGGATATGGTAAGTCGATGAGCAAGGAGGCTCCATCACATTGAGATGATGTACAGGTCACTACATTTTGTCAGAGCCCTGGGGAAAGATCAAATTTGTGATTTTCCCGAACGACTTGGATTCATCGAGAGAACCTTGTAAAAGGGTCCTACATGTTGCATACATTGAGCTCTGGGAGCTTAGGGGGCTTTTAGTTCTTACTGGAGCAACATACAACCATAGGGTGACTCACCCTCCCCTGGTGGTGCACACTAGGATAGGATGATTCACTCTCCTTTGGACAAGATGATTCGTTCTCTTGTGGGACAAGATGATTCACTCTCTTGTGGGACAGGATGATTCACTCTCCTATGCAAACGATGATTCGCTCTCCTATGAACAAGATGACTCGCTCTGTTATGGGACAAGATGATTCGCTCTCTTGTGGGACATGATGATTCACTCTCAAGTGTAGTAGGAGGATTAATTAGCCTATGAGGTATGGATGATGTGTGCTCCATGATGATTAGGTAGTAAGATTATTAACTCTCCTGTGAGGTCTGGATGATGTGTTCTCCATGACGATTGTGTAGCAGGATGATTAATTCTCCTGTGAGGTTTGGATGATGTGTTCTCCATGACGATTGTGTAGCAGGATGATTAGTTCTCCTGTGAGGACAAGATTGATTAAGTTCTCCTGTCGAGGCATCCTACCCATGTAGTCTGGGACTCATGGGAAGTACCTCTCATCTAATCAATGAGAAAGGAAATGAGGATAGGGACCACAGTAGTACCAATGGATGCATCGATGTATCTACCGTACTCCCTATGCTAGGATGAACTTCATTGGTCTGGGATCATTCATACTCATCTGGGACCATTGGTAGGAGTTGTACAAAATATGACACTAACTTTGGGTCGGTTGAGGAGTAGTCTGGGACCAGTGGTACATACTCTGAGACTGACTTCGAGTCAGTAGAGTACTGGTATGGGACCAGTGGTAGGAGTTGTACCTACTATGACACTGACTTTGGGTCAGTTGAGGACTGTTCTGGGACCAAGTGGTACATACTCTAAGACTGACTTCGAGTCAGTAGAGTACTAGCCTAGGACCAGTGGTAGGAGTTGTACCTACCATGACACTAACTTCGGGTCAGTTAAGGACTGGTCTGGGACCAGTGGTACACACTCTGAGACTGACTTCGAGTCAGAGGAGAATGGTATGACACATTCTCGATCAATTCTTCTTCCTCATGTTTCAGCAGAGCTAAGTTGGGCAGAACAGAACTAGCAGAGCTGAGCAGAAGAAAGCAGAGCAAGTAGAGCCAACAAAGCTGAGCAGAGTTGAGCAGAGCCAACAGAGCGGAGCAAAGCCAGCAAAGCAGAGCAGAGATAGCAGAGCTGAGCAGAGCTAGCAGAGCAATGCGGGGCACTGATGGCATAGATAGTAGAATTGGACATATGGATCAGCAGATGGACTTCTCCCTAGTTGAGAGGGAGTGTTAAAAATAGCAACTAGGTCCAAACTCCATGTGGGTCATATCATTTATGGCAACTGATATTTTTATTGGATCCGTCTCATTTAGAGGTGTAGGATTGATATAAATATCATCCGCTTCCGATAAGTATTTATGAAGTTATGAATTTATTTATGTTATGGACAAATTGTTAAGTCGACCAGCAACTTATGTAGGCTCAGAAGCCCAACAGTCATGTCTATTGAACCTCTATGTTTTAGTATAGATAGAAGAGGACTTGAAGTCATTTCTACACACACTTGGATCTCTTCCCCTCTCAGTTTGTCTTTGGGTTATAGTAGAAGGAGATATCCTAAGTAAAAGCCGAAAAATCCAGAACTGCCGGAAAAGCCAGAAAATTTGGAATTGCCACAAAAGATGGAAAAGCCAGAAAAGCCAGAAAGATGGAATAACCTAAAAAGCTGGAAAAGCCGAAACTGCCGGAAAATCTGGAACTGCCGGGAAAGCTGGAACTTCCAGAAAAGTTGGAAACACTAGAAAAGCTAGAAATACCAAAAAAGCCAGAAAAGCTAGAAAATCTAGAAAGGCCGGAAATGCCGGAAATGTCGAAACTGTTGGAACTGCTGAAAAAGCTGGAACTGCCAGAAAAGCTGGAACTACTAGGAACTGCCGAAATCGCCAAAGCACCTATCTCCAAAGGAAGACATCATGATGTATGAGATCATGGGTAGCTTAATAAGCAGCATGATGATATGAGCATGGGCAGCATAATGAGCAGCATTATGATGAGAGCAGCTTAGTCATCAAGGTTCAACACATGTGACAGTATGGCAAGGTGTCACATGGTAATGTTCAGCAAATAGATGAGATGCAGCACTATGATAGGATAACGAGTCACCTTAAAGAATCAGTTGAAGTAATATGTCTTCAATTGATCTCATGCTGATATCAAAAGTCAAAGTGATTGACTTATATTTTAAATGTACTATCTCTCTCACTTTCTCTGCTGAACTTTGAAGAACATAAAAGAAGAATTGATCAAAGGTTTCCCCACATTGTGGGGTTTGTCCATGGCTAGCGCCACATCTTGTGTCCTCTTGTCTTGGCTTGTCTTCTACAATTTCTATTTATGTTCTATCTGCAGTTTACTTTATGCTGATGTGATTGCTAATGTGGAAAAGAAATGGAAATAAATTGCTCTAGCATAGAACATGCCTAAAATTAACAATTTTGAAATTGGATGATTTGCAAGAAGAGTGGGAGCAGGATGAAAACTCACTGCTTATCTTTTGTGCCAACTGTAGAAAGAAACACCTCCTTCGAAATTTTCCACTTAGTAGCCTAAAAATTCGCAAAATTTGTGAAGAGGATCATCTAACAGAACATTGCCCAACACTACCAAGATTGCTGCAGGTACTCAGGAAATCAAGTAAGGAATTGTTGGGTCCCTATAATACTAGTGATTACCCCATTACTATTGTATTTATACCCCTTATTTATATTGTTGTGCCTCTATTACCCCCATATTGTTATTACTGTGCCCCATAGAATCCCTCTATTGTTATTTTTGTGGCTTTATATTATTATTGTTAGGTCGGTTGGATTATATTGTGACTCCTTAGACTCCTATATATAGAAAGTAGGTTTTGTCATTTGTATCATGAAAGAACTGTTCATTTATGTAATGTAAAGGAGGTTGCCCCCTCGAAGAGGCTGAAATCTAAGGCGTTGATCTTTCTTTTCTATCTTTTCTTGAGCTGGTTTCATAACATTTGGTATCAGAGCATTTTGCCAGAACTTGACGAGGAAGGAAAAATTATATTGGAACCAGAAGCAGTCACAGAAACAAGAACTCGACAGCTACGAAACCGATCACTTTCAGAGTATCTTATCAAGTGGAAGAACTTATCCGCTGAAGATTCCACATGGGAGGATGAGAATTTTATGCAGAAGTATCCAGAATTGCTCAAGCGTTGAGGACAACACTTTTTTGAAGGAGAGGGGCATGTTGGGTCCCTATAATACTAGTGATTACCCCATTACTATTGTAGTTATACCCCTTATTTATATTGTTGTGCCCCTATTACCCCCATATTGTTATTTCTGTCCCCCATAGAATCCCTCTATTGTTATTTTTGTGGCTTTATATTATTATTGTTAGGTCGGCTAGATTATATTGTGACTCCTTAGACTCCTATATATAGAAAGGAGGTTTTGTCATTTGTATCATCAAAGAATTGTTCATTTATGTAATGTAAAGGAGGTTGCCCCCTCGAAGAGGCTGAATTATAAGGCGTTGATCTTTCTTTTCTATCTTTTCTTGAGCTAGTTTCATAACAGGAATTGAATCGACTACCAGGTATAACTAAAATCCCTTATCATTTGATACTTGGAATAATGCTTATTTTCCTCAGAAGGTTTCTCAACTTGTTTACAATGCTGCAATTTCATGGCAAACTTTTAATCCTCCTCCAATTGAATATCCTACTTCATGGCAATAGTGGGCCTCTCCTTGGCCCTCATCCTCAAGCCAGATATCACCATGGACTCAAGAATCATTTGGATCCTTATCTCTAGGGCAATCTCCCTTGCAAATTCAATCATATGAGAACCAAAAAATACCATAATTTCTTTCCAATGCAGCATTAAGTTATCCTCCCCCATGGTATCAGCCGCATGTGCAACCTTACCCTAGCCTCAATCCATACCCTACCCCTTATCCTAATCCTTACCCTACTCCTTATCTCAACCTATACCCTAGCTCCCATTCAAACCCTAATCTGTACCCTAACCTTAGTCCATACGCTTATCCATACCCTAGACCTAACCCTAGTCCAAACCCTAATCCCAATCCAAACCCAAGCCTTAGTCCAAGCATTAACCAAAACCCTAGCCCAAACCATAACATAAACCCTAATCTAAACCATGAGCTTGCATAGTAGCTGTAACCACCTATTCTTCCAGTTGATTTCCATGTTGAACATGATACTACATCTTCCATGTTTGGAAAGGGAATGAATTCGGAAACTTCCCCCATTACCGTTGAACATTCACCCCAAGAACTTACCATTCAAAGACCACTAGAGGATCAATCTTTCATTGGAACTTGTTCTCAAAATGTTGTTGAAGTTCAAAACCCTAGAATCTCTCTCAACGATTCTTCTCAATTTGAAAATCAAATATTTGAGCCTGAATTTGACGGATCTATCTTTTTTCTTTCACCATATTATTTGTGCCTCCAGGAGAGTGACTATCAAACTATGGGATATTTTCATCAGTTGGAGAATCATACATATGTGGATTTCATTGAATCCTGGTTTCGAGCAGTCATCAAGCGACCTTATTTCCTCATCATTCGAAAACTCTTGGTACCATATCAATTGAAGCAATTGGTTTCTCACGCTTTGGTATTTCTTGATGTCTATTATTTAAAACTAAGTGTGGTATAATCAACATTTTGTTGCGCACTTGGTTGCATTGGAAGTCCTCCTATACTCAAAAGGGAGTCTTCCGCTTCGTAGGGTAGAGTAGGGTAGAAGAATAAATAAATGCCATGAATAAAGTTGTTACAACAATGCAATTGGGGTTTGGACTTTCAAAGAATAGCCACTGAAACTGATTTTAATCCACATTAGTTTTTAACACACACATCTGTGACAAATCTTGTTGAGTATGATTCACTCTAATACCTCATGATTTTTCAAATGTAACCATGATTAACCACTCTAACGAAGAAGTCATATGAGATATATATTTTTAGCTTCCCTAAGAAGGTACTATCAGAGAACCCCCTTTGGTGGACCACTCTTGTAAAGATCATAATAAGCTATTCATGAGAACGCTAGCATTATTAACTTATAGAATATTTAAGTCATTATCTAGGATATTTTTAATAAGTCTTTAAGGTAGAGGAACTACCCAATAATGATTAGTCATTAAAAACTTTTCACACCATCCCCTACTCTTAAGGCGTAGATCTGTCTCCCCAATTATTAAGTAACCTTTAAGGTTAATCACAATTAAAACATATAAAATATTTAGGGGAGGATAGGTCTCATGATGAACCGACCTACCACGATCATGTGACCTAACATGCATGATATTACTGCTGCTAGTCACTAAGCCAGAGTAATGGCTTTCAGCTGAAAAGCTGGAAGACAGGAGGTCTCATCATGAGCCAGCCTATGCATCCATGTTATTTCTTGTGAGTGGCACAACCATCAACTGCTTACCAAGCCAGGACAGTGGCCTTCATCTAATTTTTAAAATTAAATAAGATAAATCTGAATCTATATCTAGTAAGTGGGACACATGCATTTTGCTGGGTTAAAAGACATCCCTACCAAGGTTATAGACACTTGCAGGTAGCAGGGCCATGTCTATGGTATCAAAGTTAATTGCATACTACGACTTACTCAGTTATCTTTCTCTTTCCCTAAAATTCATCATTTTATTTCTTAGATAATGGTTTTAAGATGATTTGAGCATGATGCTTTGAGTTCCTTCTTTCAAAAATTAGGAATCGTAACCGATGTGGTACCCTTAGTGGAGGTAATCATTTGTACTGGATTAAGGAGAAATTTACTGTCACATCTGAATGAAAACAAATTTAGAGTGATCAATTTGATGATTAGTCCAAGAAGGTGTCATTTTGTTCTATTCTTATCTCACTTTTCTAGTATCATAACTCACTTAATTTTTTATGGTATTTAGAGTGATGAATTTAGCAGTGATGATTACTCACTAGGTGTTGATGGAAAAAAATTTCTATTGATTGTGGTTGCCTCTAAATAAGCACTATGTGACCTAAGTATAGGGTTGTTGTATTAGGCGCAGGAATCTTATGGTAATTTCCTTGAAATTGCACCTTTTCAACAAAGATTTGATTTTCATCATGATTGTTAATAAGACTTTGAACATAAATAAGAGCTCTGAAATCTATGACAAGTAGGGAGTTCAATTGAAATAGGATAGTAGGTATTTGATTTCTATCATAAAGGTGCAATATTCTTTTTCCATAATGTATGGTACAAAGAATTGCTTTCCTATACTTGATCTTGTTGTGATTGTATCATTCCTGCACTCGATACTTTCATAAGGGATGTAACATGGTTTTAGTTTTCACTTTAAGAGTGATGTTGCAGACTTAATGAATTCTTTAAAAATGATGACATACCATGATATCTTAGTATTTCCTTGTGGAGATTTTTGCTGACACTTTTATCGGGAAGCATAATATGATCTTTAAACATTCGCCCTACATTCCTCCATGATTTTATAATCCTATGGTTTGGCTTGCATGAGGACATGCAAGAAGTTTAGTGTAGGGTAGCGTTGAGCCTCCATTTTGCCCAAATTTTCATGATTTACCTGAATAATTTTATGTCTGTACTAAGTGTCTATAATCATTATTATTTATTTTACGCATTATTAATTTATCACTTAGAGGCATTTAGAGCTAAGAGTTGTTGATCTATGAACTCTTCTTGTTTTGTTAATTTAATGTGAAAATTTCATTAATGTCATGGTCTTTTGTGGCAGGTGCTAGCATTCCTTTAGTAGCAGTTCCTATACCAATTGTGCCTACACAATCTTTGTCTGCACCAACATGCCTGCGCTAATTTGGGGCTTTCATGGATTGATACATCTTAGGGAAATATGAAAGAGGTTTTTGTTCAAAATATTGTTTGAATACTTCCACATAAGCTAAGATACACCGAGGTTGTACGGATTTATGTTTAGGAAATAATTAATGCCTCAGCACCAAATTCGCAGCAGTTTCCCAACTTCCAACTTCTGCCTCGTTTTCCGTGCAAGTGAAGACGAATAGAGAAATTTTGGAACATCTATTTTGGTCTCAGTATAGCAAATTGACAAAGCCTCAAACCGATTATTCAAATTCTTAATGGTCTAAAATGTACATAAAGGCCTTTGAGGTAGTTTTCTAAAAATAGATTGCTTTTTCTAGAATTTTAGCATCTCAGATTTCAAACAGTCATTTTCGGGCATGATTTCTAAGGCAATGGATCTAAAACATAAAATTATGAGAAAGGTTACTATTGAAAATATAACAAGCTAGATTGCGTCCAAATACTTTTAAGAAATTCATAATGGTTAAGGAGATATGCAGAGTTCTTTGGAGGCGTTTTGTTAAAAAAACCCAATTTTTCCATAATTGTAGAAAACGGCCAGATTTAGGAAATTCGTGCCAGATATTCATTCCTTCAATGGGTAAATGGTTGTACTGATATTCTATTGATGAATATCATTTGGGATTCAATCCCCATGTTATTTGCTAATGAAACTATCATGTAAAAACCAATATAAAAGAGAGGAGCTACATAGGTGTGAAGGAGGATGGCAGTTTGTATTTTGTAAAGTGTATTTCAGTTGCAGAACAGGGAATTAGATCTTGCTATGCAGAGAAGGAGGATATGTGCACCATTGGTATTATCCTTGGAGGGCACCATTGGAGCCAGCGCTACATTATTTAATGAATCTGTAACAAGAGTTCTAAAATGAATTTCCTTGGCATCAAATTCTGAATTTTGGTTTCTACTTTGAAATGAGTTTATTTGGCAATCACTTTTGCATAATTTTGTTTCTCCGTATTATTTTGAATATTGTGACTTAATCACTGCAAGGGCAACGAGCTGGATGGTTGGGCCCACTAGCCAGTCCGTTTCCCAAAACCTCTTAACTTTCTTTTGTTGCATTTTAGTTTGCTTGGTGTGAGTGTGATCTTAGATAATTTTGCAATTTCATTTCATAGCTCTTCCTTCAGTGATTTCATTTTCAATTTCATTCCAAAAGATTTAATTTACTGCTCTGGTTATTCAAGTTTAATATCAATTCTTTTGGATGTTGTTTGATAAAGGTTGAACTAAAGTAAATAGTGAATGTTTTAACTACATCTCTTATTCATTCTTACAAAGATTTACCTTGATCTCATTGCTGCATAACAAAGTTTATTTCCAGAATGTAATGGCGAAATAATTGTTGATCAATTATTTTGGTTAACTTAACTTCACATGTATTCATGATTTCCTTTGAATATTGTACGGGATAGATTCCTGTACTTTTGCATAAAAAAAATTATTCCTGCACTTTTGCAGAAAAATATTTATTCTTGCACTTTTGCAAGTAGATGTGAGGATACACATAAGGAAATATTGTGAATCTTGCTGACAAAACACTCACAAAATTCTTAATTATAATTAAATTTTGCATATATTATAAGGAAGTTTTTAATAAGATCAAGCCAAACAACACAAATTATATATTTGTTCTTATTGCATATTTCTGTAACAATTAAAAGAGAAGCAGTGCATTATTATCTTCGTTCTTCTTAAAGAATTCAATTATATCCTTAGATTAGTTGGAATGAAGTTGGTGTGTGATTTCTGGTTTAATTTCATGTTTGCAACATAGAAATAATGTTTTAAGAGGTTTCACATTCTTTATTTCTTGAATCACATTATTTTTAACGGGGCCTACATTCCCTTGTCCCTTGGAAAACTGAGGAAGACTTACTGCAGGAGTTAACTCAACCCAGAAGAGGAGCTAGAAGTAGATTCCTGGACTGTGTTTACTTTGCTTTGAATATTCTTGTTTATTTTTCTTGAATGGTTCTCCTTTTGAATTACTTGCAAGAGCTTAGATTTTATTTAACAGATCCCTGAGGTCGTATTCTAGCATATATTGTGCTATGTCTCTAAGTTTACTTACCCGAATTGAAAAATTAGATGTTGGTGTAGATCTTTCATTTATACCACCCGACATTTTGGCACCATCACCGGGGAGGTGCTCAGGGGATTGACCTTGGTGATTTGCCACATTTGTTTTTTTTCGTTCACCTAGTTTCTCTTGGAATTTTTTGCTCTTTGAATTTACTTCTTTCCTACACTGTTGCTTTAAGGTTTCTCATTTTTTCTGATGTTGAAAGAACCTCCCACCCTACATATACACCATTCATGTGCTAACGAATGTACCAGCTGGCTTGCTGAAAATAGGAAAATGATATTTTGAGGAATATTTATGCTGCTACAGAGACACACAATTCATCCAATCAAGAATTAACAATTGAAAATTTTAATATTTTGATTGAACATAAAAATGATATCCTTAAATATTTAATTTCGGAATTGGATGATTTATAGGGAGGGAGCAGGATGAAAACCCGCTACTTACCTTTTGTGCCAACAGTAGAAAGAAACACCTCCTTGGAAAGTGTGTGAAGAGGATCATGTTTACAATCCTGCAATTTCATGGAAAACTTTTATTTCTCCTTCAATTGAATATCCTACTTCATGGCCGCACTAGCCCTCATCCTCGAGCCAGATATCACAATGGCCTCAAGAATCATTCAGATCCTTATCTCTAGTGCAATCTGACATGAAAATTCAATCATATGAGCACCAACAAAAATTGCAATTTCTTTCCAATGGACCATTAATTTATCTTCCCCCATGGTCTCAGCAGCATGTGCAACCTTACGCTAGCCTCAATCCATACCCTACCCCTTATCCTAATCCTTACCCTACTCCTTATCCTTACCCATACCCTAGCTCTCCTTCAAACCCTAATCTGTACCCGAACCCTAGCACACACCCTTATCCATACCCTAGGCCTAACCATAGTCCAAACCCTAATCCCAATACAAACCCAATCCTTAGTCCAAGCATTAACCAAAACCCTAGCCCAAACCATATCATAAACCCTAATCTAAACCATGAGGTTGCACAACAGTTGGAACCACCTATTCTTCCTGTTGATTCCCATTTTGAACATAATACTACATCTTCCATGTTTGGAGAGGGAATGAACTTGGAAACTTCCCCTGTTATTGTTGAACATTCACCCTAGGAAGTTGTCATTCAAACACCACCAAAGGAGCAATCTTTCATTGAAACTTGTTCTCAAAATGTTGTTGAAGCTCAAAAACCTAGAATCTCTCTCAACCATTCTTTTCAATTTGAAAATAAAATATTTGAGCCTGAATTTCAGGGACTTACCTTCTGCCTTTCACCAGATTCTTTGTGCCTCCAGGATAGTGACTATCAAATTGTGGAATACTTGCATCAATTGGAGAATCATAAATATGTGGATTTCACCAAATCCTGGTTTTGAGCAGTCATCAATCTACCTTATCTCCTCATCATTTGGAATCTCTTGGTACCATATCAATTGAAGAAATTGGTTTCTCACACTTTGGTACGCCTTGAAGTCTATTCTTTAAAACTAAGTGTGAGTATAATCACCATTTTGTTGCACACTTGGTTGTATTGGAAGTCCTCCTATACTTAAAAAGGATTCTTCAAAGCATAGCCACTGAGACTACTTCTAATCCACACCATTTTTTAGCGCACACATCTGTGACAAATCTTGTTGAGTATGATTCACTCTAATACCTCATGATTTTTCAAAACTAGTCATGATTAACCACTCTAAGAAAGTTGTCATATGAGATATATATTTTTAGTTTCCCTGAGAAGGTACTATTGGAGAGCCCCCTATGGTGGACCACTCTTGTAAAGATCATAATAAGCTATTCATGAGAACACTAGCATTATTAACTTAAAGAATCTTTCAGTCATTATCTCAGATATTTTTAATAATTTTTTAAGGTAGAGGAACTAGCTAGTAACGATTAGTCATTAAAAACTTTTCACGCCATCATGTACTCTTAAGCAGTAGATTTGCCTCCCCACTTATTAAGTAACCTTTAAGGTTAATCACAATCAAAATTTATAAAATATTTAGGGGAGGATGGGAGGTCTCATGATGAGACGATCTACCATGATCATGTGACCTAACATGCATGACATTATTGTTGCTGGTCACCAAGCATGATTAATGGCTTTCAACTGAAAAGCTGGAAGACAGGAGGTCTCATCATGAGCTGACCTATTCATCCATGTCATTTCTTGTGAGTGGCAATGCCATCAGCTGGTTACCAAGCCATGATAGTGGCCTTCATCTAATTTTTTAAATTAAATAAGATAACTCTGAATCTATATCCAGTAAGTGGGACACATGCATTTTGCTGGGTTAAAAGACATCCCTGTCAAGGTTCTAGACACCTGCGAGCAACAAGGCCATGCCTATGGTATTAAATTTAATTGCATATGGTGAGTGCTAGTACTTCCGCAAGAATGATGCAAGTCTTGGGCTTCCAACTTTACTTTTATCAACTCGAGAGTTCATAACAAACTTGGAAGCGTCGGTGTTGTATGCACAAGTACCAGTTCTTACTGCAAGTTTTCACTTGGTCAGCCAGTGCAAGATCACTAGGATCTCAAGCCAACTTCTATAGATTCCAAAGGAAGCTCTATGTGTGATGAAAGATAGAAATATCACTCTACAGAGGCTATTCGAATTGCAGAAAGGAAAAACACTGGAATGTAAAGCAAGGCCTAGTAAACCTTAATTAACAAACTAATTCTACTTTTGCCAAAAACACTATGAAAACCATGAAAGAAATGCCATCACCTACTCAAGAAAGCAAAAAACATCTACCCAAGCTCTTTCTAGAAGTAAATAAGAAGAAAAACATATTTTTGGATTTTTATGTGTTTTTATGTGGATTTGACATGCATCTAATTTATTGTGTGTGGCTGTGGCGGTGAACAGGTGGCATTGGAGGGTGGTTTTAGAGCTTGGGAGGATGTAGGATGGTGTGGGTGGGTCCTAGGAGGTCTTATGTGGCCTTCGAGGCTTTTCCCACACTCGGCCATCAAAAGAAAGCCTACAAGAAAAGCTACAGTAGGACACAGGAAAACTACAGGAGGAAAACAGGGAAACTACAGGAGGCCTACAGGAGGCGGCTGAGAGAAATTTCCACCATTTTGAGGGTGTGAGAGTGGGTGGAAAAGGTGGATGAAGGTTTGGAGGTTATGTTAGGGTGCCTATGGTCTACCATGAACCACCAGGAGAGAGAAAGATGATTGAGTTTGCTCAAGGAGAGAGGAAGAAGTTCTATGAATAATCCAGGAAACTAAGAGAGAATTGAAGTGAGGTTTGGGAGACATATAGGGCATGGATTAGATGGAGGGTGTGATTGCTGAAAATCTAGCCTACTCCAAGAGGAGATCTGCTGCAAAGGAGTTGAAATTATACCAACAAAATCAAGACACAAATGAAATGAGTGCATCTAGGAAAAACATATTTTTGCATAAAAATGATCTAAACTATGATCTATGGAAGGAAATGCCACGAAATGTTGTAGGAAATGAAAGCATGAAAGAAGACTATTGTAAAACAGGAAATGAACATGATGAAGGAGCTCTGGAGCAAAGAAAAACTGGACTATTAACCTACTAAAGAGCTACAAACAGTAGAAGTCCTATGCATGAGGAAAATCTATGCTTTTTGGGCAGCAAGAGGGTCTTTGCCTCAAATCATGGTCCCAAAGGGAGGAAGAGAGGCAAAGGCACTATTTCTAGCCTTTTGAATCTTTTCTAATCACTGCTTGACCTTCTACAAAAAGCACAAATGGAAGAAAACTACAAAATCATCAAAAGAAACCTATTCTTAACCATAAGAGAAATACGTCTAATAGAAAATTAATCTACAAAATGAAGTAAGAATACAAATACAAGTAAAGAGAAACTTGGCTACTTATATTGGGCCCTAACCCAAGAGCTTCAGCCCTCTAAGGTAACTCAGTGCTAGCTCAAAAATGATTCCATCTTTATTATCAAAAAATAGCAAGGTTACATAAAACTGTCACAAAATAATAAGCTCGAAATTTGAGCAGCATTTACATAAGCAAAAAATCTGACCTTAGTGAGGCCCTAGGCCTCTCTACTTTACATATGAAGCTACCAAAAGCTTCCTTGAAATAGGGAGGCTTGCTCCCAAAACTCAAGATAACTATCAGTCATCCTTCACTTGCTCGGCTACCTTCCTAGCGCATGACTTGGCTGCTTGTACTCCGAGTTGAATGAAAGGAAATTCGAACTGAGGAGTAATAAATGAGGGGGATTCCCTCCTATAAGCCCTCTCCTCTATCTACTTTGACTTATTGCTACCATTTGACCTTGTCTTTGACCATGAAATCCATCAATGATCTACATTAAATACATGTTAGACCACATGCCATCATAACTAACTCAACTCACTCTATAAGCATAAATATAATCAGAAAATCATAAAATAAGCTAAGATAATGGTTGATTTGACTAGGTTAGGAGGTAAAATGGGCCCATAAAATTACCCATTTATGAGGCTCATCATCACCCCCTACTGAAGTTGTTGCTCATCCTTTGAGAAACTTAGTCAATCTCCTCATCTTTTATGGCCTTGGTGGCCTCCCTAGCATCACAGGCTTCTGATATGGTCTACTCATGTTGGTCATAAAACCTTGTTGGTCTGTCTATGTCCTCCCACTGCTCCTTCTCTTCTTCTTCTCTTCTGCCTTCCAGCATTCCTAAGAGGAGTGGGGGACTCAGTTTGAGGCCAATCCAGTTGACCTTCAGCCTTTGCGTGGAGTGCTTGTACATTGGCACTCTTTTTAATGCCTCCTTCATCCTCATGGGGGAATGGTATTCCCTGATCTGCAAACTATGAGTTAAGGTGTTCCATCTTCTAATGCATGCATACACACAACCATCCCAAAGTATCCTTTGCATATCTTCAAAACGTGCAATGGCTTGTGCCTGATTGGCTAGATATTTAGGGGTAATCTGAGGGTCATTGGCGAGCAAGTTGTGGGTGCTGATGAGTGCCATAGGATCTAATGGCTTAACTCTTATCATTAATGGTTCATTCTTCTCTTTTATCAACAAACTCTTCATTTTTGCTACCCTCAATTCTTCATGGTTCATTCTTCTCTTTTACCAACAAACCCTTCATTTCTGTTTCCCTCAATTCTTCATGGTTCATTCATGAGGCCATGGCCATTAATTGCAAGTCCCCTAGCTTGGCATTGGGGTCCCACACATTCATGTTTGTGAGGGCCATGTTGTGGAGGTAGAACTCTGCCATTTTTGCCTTATCTTCTAAGGTTATTTTGTCACACAAGTCCATGAACTGCCTGTAGTCATGGAAACGCATTGTGCCTCTTTGTGCCAAAGTCTTTATTTGGAATTGAAGCCATTGATCCTTCAAATAGAGGCCATAGGACTTGGCTGGTGTTCTACATTTCAATGTTTCCATGGATAAGCTGGCCATGTATGCCAATTGATTCTCTTTCTCTTGTAGCTACCTCCTTAGGATTTCATTCTCATTTTCAAGGTGACTTCTTGTGCTGGCTTCTTGATCTTTGAGAGGACTCAATCATTTTCCCATTTCCCTAAGTTTTTTTTCCATATGACCAACATCCCCAACCCCTTTGGATTTGGCTATCTACATCCACCTGTGTGTTCTAAATCTTTCCTTCTCGAATTCAAAAAAAAGTGGAATTGCAAATTTCTGTGGGATTATTCTGCCTCCCTCAAGCAGATTGTAATAGGAGGCAAGACTAGGTTGGGGGTCCAGTTCTTGTAGCTCTTTTGCTTCCTCCTTCACCTCTCGTTGTCCTTCTATCCTTTTCTCAAGCTTTTGGGTCTCCTATAGTTTAGATAGTGTCTCCTGTAAGACTGTCTCAGCCTCCTGTAGTTCTGGCTTTGGGTCCTGTAGTACTGCCTTTCCCTTCGATCTAGAATTCCTTGGAGTACCCCTTTCATATGTGATGGGTGTCTTGGAGGAGATTCTTTCATCTTGGCAGATGGTCAATCTTCAATAGTAGTGGGAAATTTTGAAGAGGGTTGTGGTTTTCATTTTTTAATCCTTGTGCTTTTCCTTGCCCTGAAATACATGGAGGTCTGTCTTTTTCTCTTTTGCTTTGGCTTCACTGGTGTACTAAGGGTAGTGAGGGTAGCTGTTGCCTCTCTTTCCAAAGTATCAGGGGATTCTTCCCCTTTTCTCTGCCTTCTCTACCTACTTTTCTCCTTCTCCTGTCTCTTTTTCTGTCTCTTCAACTTTTTCCTCCTTTGTTTCTTTTCCTTCCTCCTTCCTTGCTTGCTCTGTTCAGTCATCATTAGCTCCATCTTCTCCTTCTTTTTGTTCTTCCTCCTCACTGCTAGTACGACTAACATCATAGGTTAATGCTTTTATTTCATCCTCAGTTGTCATATTTAAGAAAACTTCCCATGTTATAGGGAGTGTAAAGGTATGGAGGGCTTCCTCAAGTAGGAGTTTTATCAAGCCATGGTGAGCTAACTGCCCTAAATTTATTACTTTAAACTTGGTGTTGGAGTCAATGAGGGATTGAAGGAGAAAGTAAGGGATACCAAGCTTCTGAGGTGCTGGGGTATCCATTTCATGCCTCAAGTCATGGAGGATTTTGAAATGATAACCATAGAAAATGTCATGCCTCCCCTCACAAGAAATGTATTTGATTATTTGGTAGCTAACCTCAGCTTAGGGATATGGTATACTAGCCCTTCTAATTCCATTTTTATCCTTCATACAGGTTTCATTATTTTGGAAGAATTTCTTGTTGGCAGCCTGGCCAATGGGTTTTTCATATTTACTCCAAGGCAGCCCAATAAGAAGGGTAGTGACCCTACTGATAAATTTTGGGGTTATTTCAATGGAAAAGACTCTAATGGTTAGAGTGGCATGTGTTCTTGTGTGATGGGCTAGAGAGAGAGCAAATTCTTGGGAAACCTCCTCATCAAACCCTCAGAATTTCTCAAAGGAGTTCATCCAGTTTGTCGTTCTGAATATGTCCACTACGTGGGGATATGCATGGAGCCTAGTGGAGTTAGTGGGATCCCTTCTCATAAACCCTCCTGTCATACTACCTATGCTTTTTAAAAAAAAAAAAAATATGGAGGTGGAGACAGAGAGTTTTTGAGAAAAAATAAAAAACAGAGGAGACTGTTTTTTTTTAAATAACATAAAAACTTTATGTGTTCTCTATCCTCCTAAAGACTTATTTCCTCCTCAAATTGGGACCACTTCTTTAATATACTGATATTCAACATGGGGCATGCATGAACCCTACCTCTTCAGACTAAAATTTGTGCCAAAAATCGTGATTTCTCCCTTCAAAATGACTCACTGGCCCTCCTATAGAAGCCTGTTGTCCCTCCTGTAGATTTCCTGTAGGTGGTCCTGTAGATTTCCTATAAGTTCTCCTGTAGAAAACACCAAGAGCAAATATAGGGAGGAAATTGATGGAGGATGGTGGTTACGAGCCTATGGGGGCACCAGAAGGGTGCTGTAGCTGAGGTACGAGGAGAAAATGAAGAAAAGGTGGTGAGAATACGCGGGGAGGAGTGCTCGTTACCCATTATGGATATTTTCGGTTATGAGTGTTGAGCTAGCAAGGTGGACGTTGGCCATATTCGGACCATTGGTCCCCACCTTCTTGGTCATCATGGCCCCTCCTCGTAATCATCCCTCATTATTGCATCGGAGTTCACTCTTCCTCCACTACCTGTCCTTGGCATATTTTCCTTGAGTTAATTGTGCGCATGTGTGGGTGACATCTCGGATAAGTGGAGTCAACTAGATTATGGTAGCCAAGTTAATTGGCCCACCTTTCCCTCATTCAATCTCAATCATCTCGTTGCCTTTGCATGACTCCTAATTACACAAATGAAAATAGAGGAATGATTTAGTTACTTACCTATGATCCAAGTGTATTTGTCGTGAGGTGTTGTGGCTCTCTCTGCTGCATGCCTTCATTCTCATTTATGCATGTTTTCTCTACTAGCTAATGTGTGATTATGGAATTTTGCAAGTTCTTCTATTGTTGGAGCTGAGCTGCATGTGCCTTTCCAACCTTCAGATGTGCACTCTTTTGCTGTTGGTGCTGGAATTCTATGGGATCAGTTGCTACAGGAATTCCTACAGGAGCTGCTACAGGAATTCCTACATGAGCTCCTGTAGCTACTTCTCCCCTTGAAACTTCAGCTTCTCCCTATGCTTGGAGCTCAAGAATAATTCCAGAGATGTCATACATGATGGAGGGAAAATAGGTAAGCTTCATGTAAGGTTATTGGTGACTTTTTCCCTTTTTTTTCCATATTGGAATTTTATTTATTTATTTATTTATTTTATTTTTATTTTTATTTTTTATACTTTATATTTTATATTTTTATTTTTATTTATTTATTTATTTTATGTATTTTATCTATTTATTTATTTTATGTATTTTATTTATTTATTTATTTATTTATTTTTATTTTATTTATTTATTTTTTGTCTGTGTTTTTCTTGGATAGGAAAAGAAATGATGCTTAGCGGTGTGATGTAGGCTTGGAAATGATAGCAAGGAGGCTTTAATGTGGTAAGAGGGATGATAAGTTCCTCATAAAGCTCTCCTAGTCCCTCAAATTTCCTTTTGTAGACATTTTTGGCTCTCTGTAATTCCTATAGGAGCCTCATGTAAAAAACACAGAGCCTCCTGTAGAAAACATAGTTTTGAAAAAAAAAGTATAATGGGGTGAAAGAGATGCCAAATATGATGGAGGAAGGTGTGGAGAAGGTGAGATGGATGCTGGTGTGAATGTCAGGGTTCCCTTGGCACCTTCTTCTGCTTGCTATAGTCCTCTTGCAAACCTGCAATGCAATAAAAATTCATTTTTTATTTTTTTTCAAAAACAACTAGGGTACCTCAGAGAGGTTTTCACCTGAATTGCTTGCCCTATGTGCCTCAAAGGGAGGTTTTCACCCAAGGATCTTATTCTTTTTTCCTCTTTTCTTTTCCATCACTGGGCCACCTCGGAAGAGGTTTTCAACCCCACGATGGGACTCAAGCACCTCATGGAGGTTTTCACTTGAGTCCTTATTTTCTTTATTTTTTCTTTTCTTCAATGAGTGGGTGAAGTGGAAGCTAAAACATGCTCGACTACTATCATTGTTTTATTCAAATCTTCAATGAACTCTCACTTCGAGAGGGGTTTCTTGTAGACTTTCAACCGATGTCCATTGACAAGCATGGGGATGGCTTCCTCATCAATGGTTTTGCTTAGAACTGAACCATTGTCATTGAATTTCTCAACAGTGTAGGGTCCCAACCATCTTGTCCTTAGCTTGCCTTTGAAATCTTTGTATCTTGAATCATAGGGCAGTGCCCAATCTCCCTCTTGGAATTTCGTCTCCTTGATATTTTTTTCATGCCATATCTTCCTCTTAAGTTGAACTACCACTGTATGGAGAAGGGCTTGCAATCTGTATTCATCCAATCTATTGAGCTGAAGTAATCTCTCCTTTTGTGCATGGCTGAGGTCTAGGTCCAACTGAGCTTCCATCCTTAGGGTATTGAATTCAAACTCTATTGACAGTGGAGCCTTCTTCCCATAGACTAGTTCATAGGGTGTGAACCCGGTTGTGGTCTTCCATGTTGTGTTGTAGGTCCAAGTGGCCTCAACTAATCTATCTGCCCAGACTTTTCTACTGTTACTCACTACTCTGGTCAAGATCCCTTACAATGCCCTGTTAGTGACCTCCACTTGCCCATTGGCTTGTGGATGGTAATGGGTGGAAGTCCTGTGCTTGATCTTATGATGTGTGAGTAGGTCTTCAATTAGGTTGGAAGTGAACTAGCTGCCATGATCTGTGACCAACTCTCTCGTATACCCGAACTTGTAGAATATTTTTTCTCTCAGAAACTTAGCTACTTTTTCCTTTGTTTCTGCTTGGATTTCTTTTGTCTCTGCCCACTTTGTCAGGTAGTTGGTGCACACAATGATGTAATGCTTCTGCTTTGAAGGGGGGTTGATAGGCCCCAAAGAGTCAATGCCCCACTTCTCAAATGGCTCAAGGGTCACTTGAGGCTACATGGGCATTTCATCCTTTGGAGTGGGTTTTGTCCATCCTCTAACACCGATCACACTAGCTCGTGTATCTCCTCACATCATGATGAAGAGTGGACCAGTAGTATCCTGCTTGCAATATCTTGAAGGCGGTTCCTTTTGCTGCAAAATGACCTCCACAAGGCCCATCATAATAGGCTAGGAGGATGTTAAATACTTCCTCCTCCCTGACACATCTTCTCAAGATCTGACTTGGGCCAAGTTTGAAGAGATTGCCCCCAATCTAGGTGAAAGGGGCGCTTTTCCTTACTATCTTGATCTTCTCTTTTGAGGATAGGTGTGCTGGGAACTGTGTTGAAACCAAGTAGTTTTTTATATCAGTAAACCATGCAGAGAGTACTGATATAGCAAATAGGTGTTAATCTGGCATTTGGTCACCCACCATTCCTTCACATGCAAGAAAATTCACTCTAGACAAAAAGTCAGCAACAACATTCTCTTTACCAGGCCTATCAATAATTTTCAAATCAAATTGCTGCAATAAAAGCAACCATCTAATAATGCGAGCATTTACATTTGGTTTTTTCATTAAATATCTAATTACATCATGATCAGTGTGCAGAAACGTTTGATAGCCTGTGATATAATGTCTGAATTTGTTAAAGCAATGTGCGACGGCTAGGAGTTCCTTCTCGGTCACTGTATAGTTTAACTATGGCTTTGACAAGTTTTTTTGATAAATTATATGGAATAAGGTAACTTTTCATCAACTTTTCCTAAGGCTATGCTTTGTTCGAAGCATCTGTGTGAATGTGAAATGGCAGGGCCTAGTTTGGGCCTCTGAGAATTGGGGCAGTCACTAGCTTGCTCTTCAAGGTATCTAGGGCTTCTTGACAGTTTTCTGACCATATGAACTGAACATATTTACCTAGGAGGCCAAACAAAGGAGAGGCTATCTTGTTGAAATATTTAATGAATCTCCTATAATATCCGGCTAAGCCTAGAAAACTTCTAACATCTCTCGGCTTTTGAGGGGGTGGGACCCTTTGGATGATGACAATTTTGTTGGCATCCACATGCAGTCCTTCTTGAGATATTGCATGACCTAGCACGGTTCCTTCAGTAATAAAAAATTAACATTTTTCTGGACTGAGGGATAGGTTCATCTCAATACACTTATCTAGAACTTTTCCTAGGTTAGATAAAGCTTCCTGAAAGTCAGAGCCATAAGTAGTAAAATCATCCATGTATATTTCTACTACATCATGAACCAGTTCAGAGAATATACTCAATACCACTCTTTGGAAAGTGGCTAGAGCATTGCAAAAACCAAAAGGAACAACCCGGTATGCAAAGGTACCCCAAGGACAAGTGAAAGTGGTCTTATCTTGGTCTTCCGGGCTGATTTGAATCTGATTGTACCCACTAAACCCATCTAGGAAAGAGAAAGAAATTTCCTTTCCAGACCATCTAACACTTGATCTATGAAAGGTAAAGGAAAATGGTCCCTTTTAGTGGCTTTTTTCAATTCCCGATAGTCGACACAGATTATCCACTTACCATTTTTCTTTGGTACTAGCACTAAGGGAGAGACCCACTCACTATCATAAATGGGATAGATGAATCCTGCATCAAGCAATTTATATAGCTCTTCCTTAGAAATATCTTTAAGTGTTGGATTCATCCTCCTTTAAGGTTGCCTGACTAGTTTTCAATCTTCCTTGATGTATATATGATGAGTAAATACTGAAGGGTGCACTCCTTTCATCTCCTTATAACTCCAAGAGAAGGCATCTAGATGTTTTCTCAATACGCCGCATAACTCTTTCTCCTGGGAAGTAGATAGGGATGGATTGATTTTCAATGTTCTTTCTAGGCCAAAATATATATTTTTAACGTGGAGAGAAGTAGAGTCGGCCACACAGAGATCAGTTGAGGGGTTGTTTTGGGTTTCTCTTACTATGTATTCTAATGATGATACACTGGGAGGTGGATTCTGAATCAAATTTTCAATCATATCATCCTCATCTTGCGGTTTTCCTCCCATGGTGATTTCTAATGCACAAAGTGGTGCAAAATAAACTTCATCCTCATCCTCCTCCTCCAACTAGAGAGGTAGATCATGTTCTAGCAAGGGTTGGGCAGGAGGATATAGGGTCAATTGCTTGCACATATGCCTGTTCTTGATGGTCATTTTCCCAGCTCAGCAGCTGATGTAGGCATCGACTGTAGCCAACCAGGGTCTTACTTGAATGAGAGTATACCCAGTGAGCTTTTCCTTTGGCTAGATAACTAAGAAATCAGCAGGGTACTCCCAAGAATCAACAAAGACCATCACATCTTCCGCAATCCCCTGAGGGGTCACGGTGGAGCGATCTGCTAGCTTCTGCACCATCATGGTCTTCCTCAAGGAGCCTTAGAGGTTAAGTTTGAGAATTGTGTACTTCGTCATCACATTAATGGCAGCTCCCAGATCAATCAAGGTATGTGGGACCATTGTGCCATTGATGTGGACTAAAATTGATACATGAAATGTTGTTTCTTTACTTCAAAACATTCTCATTTTGTTTCCAAGGCATTGTAGGTGAATTCACCAACTCTAAAGACTTTACCATCAGTCTTTATGTGTGTCTTATGTGGGATATTGGATCTAAGGGTATCACTAGAATGATTCTCTTCTCTCTCTGTTTTTGCGTTTGTCACTACAGTGTTATTTTTCTCCCATTTCCTCAATTCTTGCTTCTTCATTAATATTGAGTTCCTTTTGTGAAAACAAAAGAGGATACAATGCAGAGTGTAAGCCATGAAGTATGATGAACATTAGGATATAAGCTAAAGTAGACTATAAAGGATTTATACGACATATACCTCAACATCAGCAATGTCAAAGCCATTTTTCCCCATAAAAGTAAGAAGCTTGAACAAGTTTGCTTTAGTTGGGCAATGATGGCCACTATGTGGTCTGATGACCTATATAAAGTGAATAAAATTTCACCATAGAAATGAACACCTTAGCTACTTAGCATTCAACCTTCAGGGAAATCTTAGGCACAATCATGCCAACTAAGTTACATGTTAAAGAGCTCAAGTTGAAAATATCTTGTGAAAACATATAATATGATATGTGATGTCCAATGCTTATCATTTTATTCGAAACAAAATTTTATTCTCTAACACATGAACAAGGTCAAGTATATAAACAACATGAAACTAAACTTTTCTAATAGTCATGAAAATATTTTAACACAAAACAAGTAAAATGGTTTCCATAAATATTGTATATTACTAATTTCATCTTCAAGATTTGGTTTTTGTTTAAATGGAGATGATATCAAGTATTTTCAATTTCATACTTAAAAGACAAAAAAATAAAAGACATGTTCAAAATACAATAAAACAATAAAGAGAATATATCATGGAATGGACATTGTAATTATAAAAAAATATTTACCTATCCAATGATATCTTGTCTGACATGCCTTAAACATCTTCTTCCTCAAAATAGCCAATGAGGTGAAAGAATCAGAACATTAAAAACCATAGGAATCCCTACTAGAAACATTTCCAAAGTTGATTGCTTAGGTGCCCGAAGGATCTCCAACAACAAGTGAATCATATCCAAGTCATACTCTACATTTTCTCCCCATCCTTTTTCCAATCACATTTCCTGTAACCTGCTAACACTAGATGCAAATAACAATCAAACAAAGGCATTGACATTTGTTTTTATCTTTTATATATATAAACTTTGAATCTAAAAATATTTTAACACAAAAAAACTATAATACTAATATTATCTTCAAGTTTTGGATGTTGTTTAAACGGATATGATACCAAGTATGTTAAATTTTATAGTTAAAAGGAAAAACAATATCAAAGTAAAATTTCAAAATACAATCAAACAATAGAGAGAAGATATCATAGAATGGGCATTGTAATTATAAAAAGTTTTTTAACCTATCCACTAGTGTCTGGCATTCCTAAAATTTCTTGCCCAAAACAACCAGGAGGTGAAATAATCACAAAATTAAAAAACATAGGAATCCTTCCTAGAAACATTTCCAAAGTCTATGGAGCGGGTCCCTGAAGGATCTCCAACAAAAATTGAATGAAATCCAAGACATTCTTTGCATTGTTTCCCAATCCTTTTTCCAAATTCATTTCTTGTAATCTGCCCACACTTGAGTCTCGTAACATTCAAACAAAAGATTTTGTAGAAAAAAATTGAGATTTATCAAGCATGATAATTGCATGGTACAAATAGTCATAAATATTTATAAAAAATAATAATAAAATATTTTATATTTTTGTAAGGAAAAATTGGAGATTTGTCAAGTAAAATAATTGCATTTTACAATTTTTTTTTCCATAGATGTATCTATAAATA
This sequence comes from Pinus tabuliformis, assembly GCA_031772625.1. Classification (NCBI taxonomy): domain Eukaryota; kingdom Viridiplantae; phylum Streptophyta; class Pinopsida; order Pinales; family Pinaceae; genus Pinus; species Pinus tabuliformis. The sequence goes on from CM062806.1 coordinate 295,391,653, forward strand.
TGATGGATCTTACTCATAAATATTTGGAGAATATTTGTCAAGAAGGAAACATGCACACCTTTGGAGTCCTAGTTGTGTGAACGTTTAACATATTTGATGCAGATTCAATTTTGTTCTTCTTTATTTAAGCTTTAAAGGTCCTTCATCTGGTGAGCCTATAATAAGAGTACCTATACCACCATAACCCTTACACGAAGTTGGTGCCTGATTGCTTCGAGTCCTACAAGTTGCTACAGATGTAAAACAACAAAGGTCATACCAAAAAAGTATAAATTTATATACTTTGTCCATTAACCGAACCATTGTGAGTGTGAAAGGGACTTTTACTTCTTGGAGCATTTTTAGGGCCTAGAAGGTTGCCTAGAAGATCAACTTTCTACTCTTTGGAGTTGAACTTCTAGGTTTGTAGATTTGATTATGTTTTTACTTCTAGTCTCTTTATTTTATATAAGAGTCACTTTGGAAGTCCCACTTTGTGTGGACATCATTGTACCTAAACAATCTCATTGACCTACCTCAGTAGTAATTTGTTGGACATTAATACATTTATCATATATTTTCTTATTTTGTTGTATCTACCAATCTAACATATCCAAAATTTGTTTTATAGCCAAACAAATATGCTCAATAGATACACAAATACAATAATCAATCATCCAAGTGAAGCATAATATATCAAGTTAGGCATAGGAAGCGAAAGAAAACAATGTTTTATTGAATAACCAACCTTTAATAATACTTTTGAAATATCATAACATAAACAACCGGGAAGAAGGTCAACACACCTCTCTTTCAGCCCCTCAACAACTAGCATTAGCTCGATATAAGAGTACAATATGATACCCAACCAAGAAGGAATAAATTTGAAATGAAATAATGATGAGTTTGGGTGAAAATCAACCCCAAATATTTTTCTAGAATCAAGTGTCAGACCTGCGATTTTATCTTCAACCTCAAATAGAAGTGTCTAGACAGTTTCTCCATAAAGAATTAGAATTCAATGCATCACACTGAATATTTTTATAAAATCGAACATGCCACTCAATTGATAAACAACCCATTAAAAGCAATGTAAACTTTGAAACGGGAACTGCTACTGTTACCCGTTTTGTAGAGATAGCATAAAAGTGACCCGATTTTGAAAAGGGGTGATGCAGAACACACATGTTTTTTTTAAAGCATAGTTTTTGGCACTTTAATTTTTTTTATGTACATTGTATTTTAGAATGGTAGTGATTTTCATGCTGATTTAAAAAGTGGTTATTCTGCATCAGACCCTTTTTTTAAAAGACCTATTTTTTGACTTTAAATTTTTCTAACATATGAAATGTAAATAATTATTTCGTAAATTTAATAATTTTGGAAGTGGTCTTCTTCTTCATATTTTCTAGTTTTTATTTTTATTTTTATTTTTTTTGTAGTTGGGTTTTAATTGATTTGCATATTTAAAGAAGAAGGTCGATATTTTGCATTTTCGATATACTACATATTTATACATCGTTAATTAAATTTTCAATCCATATGAAATAATTGTCTCTAAAAAAGAAATATAAAAATATATATAAAAAAGACAAAAATAAAAAATAAAAAATGTTAAAAAAAATTATCTCATAAACCATTAAAAAATTTGGAAACAAAAACAAAATTATATATATATATATATATATATATATATATATATATATATATATATATATAAGTAAATATTGAGAAATTTTAAAAAAACATTAGAAAAAACTAGGGAAAAGAAAAAAAAATTAAAAACAAACTAGTTTTAAAAAAAATAGAAAAATAACGAAAAAAATTTAAAAAATAGTAAAATTAATATTAAAAAAAACAAAAAAATGTAAAAAAAAAATAAAAAATCTCACAAACCATAAAAGAATTTGGAAAAAAAAAAAACAAAATATCTCACAATAGACAACCTTGTTACACTTAGGATCATTGCATAGGAATGTCGTAATGATAAATCCAATTTATTTTGTTGCTTTGTGGACTATAGAAAGGCTTTCGATACGGTTCCTAGATACAACCTTTGGAATAGATTAGAAGAGCTAAAGGTTCCTCTCGAGTTGAGAGCTGCCGCTATAAGGTTATACGAGAATGTAATTGCCAAGCTAAAGAGCAATGAGGGGTGGTCGAAAGTTATTAAGTGTAACATCGGAGTTAAACAAGGTTGCCCCCTCTCCCCTACCCTATTTGGCATTTACATCGATAAGCTCGAAGGCTATTTAGAGGAAGCAAGATGTGATGCCACGATCTTAGTTGGGATAGTCGTCATCCTTCTTCTTTATGCTGATGATATTGTTCTTTTGGCAAGGTGTCCATCTGATCTTGATAAGCAACTCAAGCTTCTTAAGGATTTCTGCTCTACCATGAGTATGACTGTTAACACTGACAAAACAAAAGTTATGATTATCAAATCCAAGAAGGACACTTACGCTAATTTTATGTATGACAATAATAACTTGGAGGAAGTGTATTCTTACAAGTACCTAGGAATTGATATTCATCACAAGCTCAACTGGAACCATAGCATTGAGAAAAGGATTTTTGGGGCGTGGAAAGCTTATTTTGGTCTTGAAAATAATTGTAAAATAGCAAACCTCGTAATGTGGGATAAAAAGAAGTTCCTCTTTGAAACTTTAGTCACTCCTGTTATCTTATATAGCTGTGAGGTTTGGGGTTGCAGCATCTCCAGAGTATCATGGAGAAAGATTGAACAAATCCAGAAGCGTTTTATAACTTATAACCTGAAAATTAAAAGTAATACACCCTATCCTATTCTCCTTATACAAATAGGTCTTTCCCCTATTGAGAGCCTAGCTATGCTTAGGTTTCTGTTGTACAAGCAGAAACTAAATAACATAGACGATCATAGACTTCCTAAGCTAGCTTTAAATTCCACCCAAAACCACCTAAGGCTCAATCGAGGGTGGCATAAAGACACAAGGGCCTGGTTAAACTATTGGGAGATCAACGAAAATGATGCATTGCAAAACATAGATAATGTTAAAGATATTATTACTTCTAAGTTCAAAGAAAAAATGTGGTGTGAGAAAGATTTAGCGGCTAAAAGAAAATTGAGTTATTATAAGAAGGTCATCAAACCCACCCTAGAAGATCAAAAATATCTCTCTATTTTAACTAGCTCAAAGAAGAAAATTAATATAGCAAAGACTAGAACGAATTCTCATGAGCTCCATAGTGAAACAGGTCGTTGAGCAGTTCCTAAAATGCCATGGATGGAAAGCATCTGCCATATATGTGAGAATAGGAACATCGAGGATGAAAACCACTTCCTCTTAGAGTGCCCACATACAGTCATATTAGATATTAGTTTCACAATCTTTGTTACAATACTGAAATTCATAGCCTTTTAGAATGCCAAAATTATAGTGAGCTCGAGACCATTGTTTGGTCTCAGTGGACGTTAAACATCATCATCATCACACAGATATATATATATATATATATATATATATATATATATAAGTAAAGATAGAGAAATTAAAAAAAAAAAGATTAGCAAAAATTGGGAAAAAAATTTAAAAACAACCTAGTTTAAAAAAAAATAGAAAATTAACAGAAAAAATTAAAAAACTGTTAAAATTAATATTAAAAAGAACACAAAAATAAATTTAAATTATAAAAAAATGAACCAAAAAAGTTCGTATTTTTTATTAAAAAAAGAAAAAATGCAATTATTTTTTATTAAACATATATATTTTATTTAAAAATAAATAAATAATTTTATTTTTTTTAAACAATCTTTGTTTTTATTAAAAATAAAAAAAAAAAAAAAAAAAACAATTTTTATTTGAAAAAATAAAAATACAATTTAAAACGATTTTTTTTTATTTGAATAAAATATATTTAAATTTCATTAAAAATTAAATTATTAAAAAAATTAGCAAATAATTTTAATAAAAATTCAATTTTAATTTTTTTTCAAATTTCGTTTTTATTAAAAAAAATAAAAAAAAATTGACTTTGCAGGCCGCCGGCCGCGCCACAGCCGGGTGGCTGGCCGGCCGTGCGGCAATTCCAAGAATCGCCCCATAGTTGGCTAGCCTCCCGACAGTGGCACAACCGGCGGCCCACAACGTCAACTTTGTTTTTTTAATAAAAATGAAATTTCAAAAAAAATTAAAATTGAATTTTTATTAAAATTATTTGTTAATTTTTTTTAATAATTTAATTTTTAATTAAATTTAAATATATATTTTTTTCAAATAAAAAAAAATTGTTAAAAAAAAAAACCAACATTTAGTTTTATATTTTATTAAAATTATTTGATAATTTTTTTAATAATTTGATTCTTATTATAATTGTTTAAAATTTAAGTTTTTTTAAAATTGTTTATTAAATTAAAATTTAATAATTTTTATTAAAATTTTTTAATGATTTTGTTTTTCCAAATAGAAAATAAAATGGTTTAAAAAAATATTATATTTAAATATTTTTTTTTATCTTTAAATAAATAGTGAAAAGTTAATAATAAAAAAATATGTTCATTTCTAAAAATCAAAAGCACATTTTTTTCTTAAGTTTAAAATGTTTTTTAATTTTTTTAATTGGAAAAGACATACGTTTTTAAAATTTTGATAATTTTTTAGTTTTTATTTTTTATAATTTGAACTTATTTTTGTCTTTTTAGTTTTTTCTAAATGTTTTTAATAGTATTTGACTAGTTTTTTTTTTTTTGGGTTAATTTTCTAATTTTGTTTAATCTAGTTTGTTTTAAATTTATTTTTTTTGGGGCTAGTTTTTGCTAATGATTTTTTTAATCTTTCTATTTTTACTTAATTATATATATATATATATATATATATATATATATATATATATTTTCCAAATTCTTTTATGGTTTATGAAACAATTGTTTTTTAAACATTTTTTATTTATATATATATATATATATATATATATTTAAGTAATCATCATTTTAATTTTAATTTCACTAGTTTTTATTATTTTTTTTGTTAATTTTCCATTTTCTTTTAAATCTAGCTTGTTTTAATTTTCAAATTTATTTTTCTTTTCTGTTAATGTTTTTTTTTTTTTTTTTTTTTTTTTTCCTACTTAATTTTAGAGTTTTTTTTAATGTGTTTTTTTTATTTTTTTTATTTTACCAAAATTTTTTATGGTTTACATATTTGTTTGTTTTTTTCTTTGTTTTTTTTTTTTTTTTATTTTTTTTACTATTTATTTGTTTATAATTTGTGATTTTTTTCTTGTTTTTTAATTCTTATTTTATTGGTTAATTTTGTTTTTTATTTACATTTTTATGATTGATTTTTATTTTTGATGTTTGATTAATTTTTTTTATTTTAGTTTTATGTTTTGTTTTTAGTATATATTTTTATTTATGTTTTGTTATTTTTATTTTATGTTTTTTTTTGTTTTTTTTTTCATTGTTTTAACTTTTTTATTTTTTATTTTTTATTTTATTTTTATTTATTTATTTTTTATATTAAATTTTAATGTTTTTCGGGGTCATGATAAAATATTTTATGCTAAAATTTCAAAATGTTGAAATTTTACCCTTGAAAAAAAAATTGTTATCCCAGCATCAACACTTTTCGTTTTGAGGGTGTTTTATGCACAAAATTACCATTGAGAGAAAAAAAATGTTATTCGAACATCAGCACTTCGTTTTGAGGGTATTTTTTGGACAATTTTTGCACAAAAAATTGGTTTTCACCGCCATTTTTAAAACATGTTGAAAATTTACCCTGGAAAAAAAAGTTGTTATTCCAGCATCAACACTTTTTGTTTTTAGCATTGTTTTTTATGCTTTTTCAGGGGTTTTTGGCCAGAGTTCCTATTTTGAGTTTATAGTTCCTGTTTCAAAGTTTATATTCCTTAAAGAAACAACCTTTCATAAAAGCATACACTCCAAAAATACAAACATGAGAAATGAAATACTCAACAATTTCACGTTGTACAAGAGAAAATACATGTCATATTCAAAAACTATACGTGCTACATCTAAAAAGGTGAAAGACCGGGATATAAACTAGACTAAAGTATTCCACATAGCAAGCTAGAAATACAGTCTTAGAATAAGGCTCATGATTCAATGAACTAGCCATTTTGCATCATGCCTAAATATAACTACAAAGAAAAACATATTTCTAGTGTTTAAGATATTCCTAACCGAGGTGAAGCAAGAACTTCCCCTTCTTTAATGACGTTATTTAGTAAGACCTTGAAAAAATTTCCTTCTATATAACCGTCAATTTCTCCATCCGTTTATTTAAGAAATTATTGTAAGGACCTCCAAAATGAAGATAAGATGGTTGGGAACATAATTCATTGTGTTGCTCCACATACAATGGCCCTGATACGAGAAACATATGAAGGCGTATAAAGTTGGTCGCCTTCAAATTTCCCCTATACCTAAATACACGCATAACTTACAGAACAAAATCAGCAAAGGAATGCCCACAACACTTCCAAGATAAATTTAAAACAGAATGAACAAGGGGTTGAAAATCCAAATGAAAACATTTGAACCCCCTCATCTAAACACTCACACAAGGACAAGCAATACAGGTATTGTCCAATTCCTGTTTGATAGCAAAGAACACAGGTAAAACAATGTTTCCCAACAAAAATAGGGTGTGGACTAGATATGGTCCACACAGTGATGCTACAGTCCTAGCTTCCCATTGCTATTACATTATATGGTGACGAATCCTCTGAAACTAACTTCACTCCACCATTAGCATGTCCATGCAAATATTAATATCTTATTTTTGGAAAAACAGTAGGGTGAATGGAAGTAATCTGGAACACATATTTTAATGAGGTAGAAAGGCACATGATACTTTTGAGAGACCCTCCCTTTGGATATAACTAAATATATAAATCAACTCCATTCCATGAATGAGAAAACAATAAAGATATGGAGGGACTCCATTATGGAGGGAGATGAAGGGGAGGGTAGACTACGAGAATGCTTAAATTTGGAGAGAGATAATTTGGTATATTGTGAAGACAACCATTTTCACTAACAAAGTCATCACATGCAGTCTCATAAGATGAAAAGGCCAAACATTTTACAATTTCCTGCTACAGTTTACATGATTTACTTCCTGGAAATCAACATAGTTTTATTTCCTTTCGTTTCTTCATGAGTAGCACTAAATTGGAAATTGAAGAAGAATGATAAATTTTAAGATGATATTCACAACCAAACTTTTTTCAATTGTTTGTAAATCAATGGATCTGATGTGCGATGTACCTTTCTTAATTTTTGTTAGATAAGTTTGAAATATTCATGGAGGGGAATGGTAGGCCAGATTATCCTTGTATCATATGCTCTTAGAGCTTCAAAGATCTAAGTGAAGACATCCCTATATTATCTGAACAATTCCATCTAAATATCTTTTTTATGTTCCCAAATTAATCGACTCATAATTCATGGTAGAATTATTTGTTTTGACATTTAGAGATTTTCTAGATCTACTCCTTTGGGAATTGAATTTTGCCTTAAATTTCCCATACCATTTTGAAAAATATCAACAACATTCAAATGCTCTTCATCGACTATTACTAAATTCTTAAACATGCCCTCACTAATCAAAGAATTTGTTAATATATTGATCGTCATTGAACACCCACAATTTAGTGACATTTTTTGGGTTTAAAGGCTTAAAATGTATTTCAGTAGAATTTCTTTTCCTAGAATATCATCTAATGGAGCTAGCCTAGAAGCAACTTTAGCTAGACTGTTCACAACTGCCATATTACATTTAGCAATGGACACGATACTAAAAGCATAAAGTTTAGTAATTAGTTAGCTTAGTACCTTAGATTGGCAATTCTCAAAATGAAGAAAAATAAAATGGATGGAATTCTTTCCCTTCCATAAAAATACAAATAAATTCAAACAAAACTTTTAAATGTTTCACCTTCAAATCAAGAACTTTGTCAAGGCCTATAGGAATTAAGGGTAAATTTTTTCTAGGGATCAATCAATGTGGAGTCTTCCCTTACATCCCCCTGTAACATAGAACCATCATAAAACAATGTCTAGAAGTTAGTTTCTAACTATGTTAGAAGATCTAGCACTATCTATATCCACTATCGTATAATTTTCATCTTCAATTTCTATATATAGGTTATAATATCTAGCACTATCTATATCCACTATCATATAGTTTTCATCTTTAGTCCAAATGCAATCAAGGAGTTCAAACTTTGTATCTAATTCTTCTGATATATAATTCCTGAAACCAATCTCAAGGGAGTAATTCTCGAGAATTGGCTATGTGAACTCTATGGGTTCATTTTATCCCTCAAGTTCAATAAACATGTCTTTCATGTAGGCTTCTTAATCAATTGTTATTTGATTTGACTTTTCCTTCCATGGGAACCGCAAATGAGAGTGATTGGTGGGAATTATCCATGTGGCTTTTCAGAGCAATCCATTTTGAGAAATAAATCATAAGTCCCATGAATGTCAACAACAATATCTATAATTTGACAAACTTTCATATTAGAAATCATTCTCATCAAAACATCCTTAAATCCACCCATGAATTTTACATCTGACTTGTCTAATTGAATAATGTGGGTATAGTTTTTGGTAGGAGTAGAATTAATCTTTCTGCAAACAATATTGGGCATTACATTAGAATATGATCTTTGGTCCTCTCAATAGTTCCACACAATATAATTAAATATTTTCAATGTTAGAAAAAGTAGGTGTTTGTGACTTTGATTGTTTGCTTACAATAAAAGCATTCACTATAGCTTTCTACTTTATTTCAGACACTTGTTCCATATTTGTCCTAGGTTTCTAAATGTTTCTATTTTATTTCAAATTAGCTATTGTTTTCTTAAGAAAGCAAGGTAATGTTTTTAAGGTATTCTCTGTGGTAAGGTCAAGATTATTTTCTTTTCTTTTCATGTCCTCAATACCACTAAATTCTATGGCCACTCTATTCCACTAGATTCAATATCACGACGACACTTTTAGCTATCATAATGGATTCAGAGATAATATAAATTGAATGAACATGTGGTTTTACATAAGCCCCATTAAAAATGTAAACAATTTTTTTGTTTCAAGATTTCAAGTTGAGAGTAATTAATAAAGTGAAGTTGCAGAAGTGTTTAATTAAGTCATATATTTTTATGGTTACATAAAGGTGGTTGTGTAGCTTATGTCTCTCTTATAAGGCATAACATTTATAAAATATTGAGTACAACGACGTTTTGACTTTATATCAAATATCTGCTCTATCTCTACCACTGTTCTACAAAGGTTATCGACAAAAGAATATTGTTGAAATTAGAGTTGTTTGTATTTTACCACTAATGATTTTATCCCTTGAATTTTACAGATTAATTTTTGTGGTTTTTTCATAAATACATCACTTGGCAATTATTCGTTGTTAATTTTCTACTTTTCATGCTTTCTTTTAAGCAGCCACATTTTAATTGGTTCATTTTCCTTTAACAAGATTTTAGACCACATTACGTATGGTGTTTCGACCTCTGCAAATCAACAATATTTAAACACACAAAAAGATATAGCTTTTTATATGCCTCACAAATTGGGTATGCTGACTCCCACATGCCTCGCCCTACCTCATGCCCTCCTTCATAGGTACGCACTCTTTCATAGATATAAAACTATGTTTTCTCTATAGTTGGTCTATGTTATCTTTCTGCATGCAGACTACTTTGAAGATTTACGACTACAGATTTTTCTTTCCATTTCTTCAGACTGAGTTGTTTCTGTAAATTTGTTAGATATAAGTGAAATTCATTTAACTTTTTTTTTTTTTTTTCCTTTTTTAGATTTTCTTTTTATTTTTGCTAGTTTTCTAGATTTCTAGAATATTTTGGAATGTAAGTTACATTGGATCTCAAACTATCAACAACTTTTAGAATATTTAGTTCTTTAGTTCCTGAATTTTATTGATTGGAGAAAGAAATATCTTTAGTTCTTTGATGATTTTTTCCAATGTAGGTTTCGATTGGACGACAATATGAAACAAAACGATTTTGATTTTTTATGGTATTGTGGGGAATTTGAATCAGCACAACAATATGCAACAGAAAGATTTTGATTTTTGATGATATTGTGGGGAATTTGAATCAACACAACAATATGCAACAAAAAAGTTTAATTTTCAATGATGTTGTGGGGAAGTTGATAATTCAAAGAGGTAAATTTTAGATATTTTCAAGGAAATTATGCTTAACATCACTGGTTTTTTTCGGCGAGCTTTGCACATTTATGGAAGATAAGTTTTACAGCTCACAAACAATGAACCATTAAAGATTTTCTTGCTTACTTTACAATCATATTTTTCACCTCATGGCCTGACAGTATAGTAATGCCAATCAAAAGAAAACTTTTTAAATATGGGAAAATAAAAAGTTGGACGTTTCAGCGTATCTAATATGGAAATTGGCAATGACCCTATAGCAATGCCTTTCTAGCACTGACCGATGTCTCCAACCTAGCCAAGTAGCCTGGGAGCACAGGTATAACTATTGTTCCGTTAATTGATGTACTCGATGTTTCACTTTCCTTGCTCCTCTCAAATGGAAACTATCCCACTAAAGATTTTATTTTATTTTATTTATTTATTTTATTTTTTTCGGGAGTCCAAGTCATATTATCCATATAAGAATAATTAACAAAATCTGTATAATAGCACTACCACTCAATCAGTTTGTAATGTTTCCTTTGTCTTTAGCCTAGTTGCATTAATAGCATGAGAAAGGAGCGAGGAAATTACTTCCTAAAGCACGAGGGATAAGAGTGTTAAACCAAATGGGTGGAGGGTGAAGGGGAAATATATATTCATGTAGTGTTTCATTCTCACGATACCAGTCTAAACCCTTATAAAGCATGTCATTTCCTTCGTAGGTTATATGAGAGTGAAAAAATTTCGCACTTTCAAAATAACCCAATAATTTTCTCTAAGGAGACCGTTGGGTTATCCCAACCTTATCATTTTACCCAATAAGTAAGTCAAGTAAGGAAACCACCCAACGAGCCATCGGGTTATCCTAAACCTATCATTTTACCGAGTAAGTAATTCAAGTAAAGAAACCACTCAATGAGTAGGAAGTACATTGGCATTGTGATATAGTTTGATGGTATATTGTTTTGTAAGAAACACAGGGAGTTGTGTACTGCCATCAAGTTTTAAGTTGTAAGTTTCAGGTCTTAGTATTTTTTTAGTACAGTTTGTCGAGTCAGTTGATTAGTACTTTCAGTTTTAAAATCGAGTCAGTTTACTCAGAGTAATATTCAGTTTTCAGTCAAATCTGCAGTCAATAAATGTGTCAAAGTTTTGTGTTAATTGTTGAAATAATGACTCCATCGCCCAATGGATGAAGGCACTCTCTAGCTCTTACAGAGATCTGCGGTTCTTGGTATCTCCAAGGAGCTACCATCCCCATTGGAGCCAATGTTAGAGTCGGTCTAGTTATCCCTCCGTCAGAGATCAAAGCTCTTTCTTGCATTTCATGTTTAGGTGTCCCATCAGTTTCGATTAGTTGCATTTCGTTAGGCATGCCATAACTCTGACGGAATGGTTTGTGTTACTCATTCCCCTCGTGCTTGGAACTGCTGGTTCAGGTCTATTCATAAAAACAAGTCTTCAAAGGTCATGTACAGTCCTGTTTCAAATTTCTAGGTCATAACAATGGTTCTTGGTCATTAGGTCTAGGGTTGAGTCAGTCTTGTTTTGCAAAGTCTAAGAAGACCAGCAGGCCTGAGGGATGTCCTCGATAGGTGGTTACTTCAATAATTTTCATCATTACACAGATAAATTAGGACTTCTCTTCAAAACTCTGTTTTGATAAGTCGTCATCTCATTTTTGTAAAAATATTCAAAAATTTCAGTTCTTGAATCGTCCAAGCGCAGCCTTGGTCTCCTTTGCCAGATCATATCACAGCTATCCCTGCAAAGAATTGTCAAAGAAAACGATTATTTCAACCAAATTTAAGGGGGAAATGAAAAAGGTCAGAAGTTTATTAATGCTAAAAAAGTGTCAATGACAAAACATTACAAAATGGGTCATGGACCAAGCAAAAATCAAAAGGGAGTGTTTATAAAGATATTTCATGACATTTTCAACTCATTTTGCATGCCAAGAGTGAAGAACATCATTCCAAAGCGAAATTGTGAGTTTGTGAGGAAGTTGGAGTAGTTTCAAGGGTGCGCGACGCATTTGACTAGGTGCGCGGCACATCAGGCATTAAATCACAGTGTAAAAATACATGCGCACGGTGCATCAGAGGCGCACGGCGTGTTGGGTGAGGTGCATGGTGCACTGGGGTTTAAGCCCAAAATTTTCTTGGAAATGCGTCAACTCGCCTCCTCTCCGCACAAAATTGTAGGTAGGCTCACATCCACCACTTTTGCTTGGCTTTTGAAAGATAAATGTAATGGGTTCATGATATGTTTGCCTTAGAAATCCAAGTGGAAAGCCCTCCTTGTCAATGAAATTGTTGTAGGGTTTGAATGCAAAAAATTGCTCTAAGGGTTTCAAAAACAGAGTGTAACCAAGGTTGTCATTATTACCCCATTTCCCTTTGTTTCCCATTCCCAAATTCACCCTTATTTTTCCCCATTAATTCCCTCCTTCATCCTACACTATAATCCCTCAAATCCTAGTCCCTCACCTCTATTACAAAACACATTATCCTTACCTAACATCCCAAAACCCTAAAATCCAAGATTTTCATTTCCCTTCCCTTCTCTAAGTCCCTTGTTTTTATTTCCAAATTCCCTAATTCCCTAATGTTTCCCTTTTCCTAATATTCCCTTGTGCATTTTTGTCCCCTTGGTCACAGCATTTTTTGGGGCAAGAGAACAGTTTAGAGGCAATTGAGTAAGGCACTCAAACGCCGGAAAAAGCCCGATCCACTCCAAATTTTGGCCGAGGCTTCATTGGCGGGGCACAATACATGATAGAGGGTCTTCACTCCGAATTTGAGCAAATTCAGAGAAATTTTTGTCATTTTTGAAAATTTTGTCCTAAAAAACAGGTTTTTTGGCTCAACGCGTAGCGCGCCGCTTGCGATCCATAAGATTGGGAGGTCCAAATCACAAATAGCTTGTAGTTTTGGATTTTTCATGATGAAATATACATGCTAAGCTATTGCCAAAGAATTTCATCAAGTTCTGGGTTACCAAAAGGCTCAAAAACACGATGAAAATCACCTTTCTGCCACCTTTTGCACTAGCAGGAAGTACTTCCAGGAGAATGCACTTTTGGAGGGGAAAATGGACACCAAATTGGAAAATTCCACTTGATTTGGAAAGTAGACATCCAGGGCTTTCCAAAAAGCCAACCTGAGCTCAATTTGGATGCCGGGAATTGCCCCAAAAACAAGTGGAAAGGCACGCGGCGCACATGGTTTTTTGGCACAATTTTCACTTTCCAGCTCAGGACTTCGGCCATTTTTCACCAGTTTCACTCCTTGATGTGATTTTTGACCAAACATGATGTAATTTGATGTATGTAAGTTAACATGGCACTTATCTACCTCCTTCTAGATGGTTCATTCACAAATTACCAAGAAATTAATGTAATGAATCAGTTTCCTTATTTTTAGAGGTAGGTTGTTTTGGTCAATTAGATTCTTGCTCCATGTTTAGAATTGGTTGAAACAACTCCTAGGATGATGAGCTAGACCCCTAGAGGCAAGGGAATGGGTTGACTTGCCTATATTATGTATTTTCTTAGTCATTTTCATGGTTGGACTCTTGGGAAGATTTTGGCACACTATTGTACATATTTTTCATATTTTGGCTAAGGAAAGATCAAAGATTTTGTAGCACCTGTTGGGATCCTTGTGGCTTTCACTTCTTGATGATGTTATCTCTCAGTTTATTATATTTTTATTCATGTTTAATGTATGCCATTCCCTTATTATGCTTCTGAAACTAAATGAATGAGTAAATGAGGTTGAATCCATTGTTTGCAGTGCTCTTCCTTTAAATTTGTTTAGTTTTACATATTTTCGTCAGTTTGGAGAGGATCCATGTTCTCCTTTTCCCTCTTCAGTTCCTTGTCGTTCTGATCCATCCATGCACCTGATCAAAGACATCAAGACTATTTCCTACCTCGCCCCAACTCGAATTCTGCAAAGATCTGACCTCAATCCCCGCACCAAAATTGGTTTTCCCGTTTCTCCAACAAAAAACCCAAAAAATCTAAATCAAACGTTCCTATCTCTTTACTAGCCTAAAATCAGTATTCTTTATCGGTCATCTCAGCCCCTTTGAAAACTTGTTTGCCGAGATAGACTCGGAGAGAGCCCTCTCCTGTCCTCGTAGGGCTAGCTACGAGGCTGAGCGTGGTATGATGTTGCCTTGAGTTTTGCCTTCCTCAGCCTGAGGCAGATTCGAGCGCTAACATAGTGGCGACCATACTGGGGAAGATGGTTTGCTGTTGATGGGACATTCGACTTGTCGATTTTCTTGCCCTAGTACATGAAATCAAGTTGTAGATCTGATGCTGATGGTGGACAGCGATCAGACACTGGTAAGGCTGAAATCATTCACCTGGCGACTCCTTTCACTGAAGAATCCAGCAACCTATGCTTCATGGTGACTTCACTGCAGAGAGATCAGTAGCTGTGAGATTTTCAAGATGGACCGAATCAGAAGAAGATACGCTCCCACGAGCCGAGATCACATTCCAGGTTTTCCGAATAAGATGCCGAAGGTAGATTGGTCAAAGAATTTGCCTGTGTTCAGAAATCAGGAAGGTAATGACGCTGCTCTTCATCTGGTGAAATTTCACATTCATGTGCATAAATTAAATATCGACTTTCCTGAAGACTCTCTGATGAAAATATTTATGGCTACTCTAGAAGATGAAGCCCGATCCTGGTATGAAAGTTTGCCATCTGCTTCCATTTATTGTTTAAGGGATTTTCATACCATGTTCTTTGAAAAGTATAAAGAATCATATCCATCCTTGATTTTAGTTCAGAACTGTTGTAGCCATGTACATAATTTCATTGAAGATCTTGAGGATTTTTATGGTGATAATGATTTCATGGACGGAGAAATCATGGAAGCTCTATATGAGAAACCATGTCAGCAACATGACGAGAACCTAGTGGATACACATCAAGATGCTCAGGAGACTTTGCAGTAGGTTGAAGATAATATGGCTGTAATTGATGAAAGAGAAGAGCTTGTTCCAGACCTGCTCATAGAAGACAACAACATGCAAGTAAATCCAGTGCTGATTGTAGATTGTGCTAATGCCCAGTCAGCTACTTCAGATTCAGATTCAGATTGTAATGACCAAGCATATCTTGTGTTGAAGCCCATCAAAGAGAACTTTGCTGTTGAAATCATCTGGAATGCAAAATACATAGTAATAGATCCAAATGTTCTCAGTCATACTGTCAGTCCATCATTAGAACACAGCCTTCATGAAGAAGCAATTCAGTCAGTTCATGAACAACAAGGTGAGATCTTTGCTCAAGCAGGTGAAAAAGTTTCTCTGAATGAAGTTATGGTAGATGATAGAAATGTCATTTTTGCACTTCAAGAATCAGCTGAAGTTTCTTTCCTTAATATTGAAGAATGTAATAAGGAACTTGATAATTTGGTTGTGATACCATATGAAGATGACCTACCATATTGTCAGACTACAGAAGATCAGAGCATACAAGACCTTTCAGATTCTTCATATGTTTCATGTCTTGAAATGTTTTTACAAGACGAGATCTGCTCATCTACCTGTTCAGAGTTTTTTGAAGCCCATGAGACTATTTTTACTGAAGCACATGATGAAGGCAGATCAGAATTTGAAACAAAGGACACCTTGATCTTTCAGCAGGAGGTGACAATGGCAAATCTTCATGTTTTTCACGATCCTCTAGCAAGTTTGTTGCAGCCAACAATGAAAATGTTTATTACAGTGTTTTGTTGCAACCATGGTCAGCTATGTTTTTGGATGCCCAGTTATCAGTTTGTATTGTTGACCAGCAGATCTGATCAGGGAAATCAGTCAGCAAGGCATCTGCTGGTTTGGTTACATTGGCATTATGATATAGTTTCATGGTATAATGTTTTGTAAGAAACACAGGCGATTGTGTACTGCCATCAAGTTTTAAGTTGTAAGTTTCAGGTCTTAGTATTTTTTTTAGTACAGTTTGTCGAGTCAGTTGATTAGTCCTTTCAGTTTTAAAATCGAGTTAGTTTACTCAGAGTAATATTCAGTTTTCAGTCAAATCTGCAGTCAATAAATGTGTCAAAGTTTTGTGTTAATTGTTGAAATAATGACTCCATCGCCCAATGGATGAAGGCACTCTCTAGCTCTTACAGAGATCTGTGGTTCTTGGCATCTCCAAGGAGCTACCATCCCCATTGGAGCCAATGTTAGAATCGTTCTAGTTATCCCTCCGTCAGAGATCAAAGCTCTTTCTTGCATTTCATGTTTAGGTGTCCCATCAGTTTCGATTAGTTGCATTTCGTTAGGCATGCCATAACTCTGGCCGAATGGTTTGTGTTACTCATTCCCCTTGTGCTTGGCACTGCTGGTTCAGGTCTATTCATAAAAACAAGTCTTCAAAGGTCATGTACAGTCCTGTTTCAAATTTCTAGGTCATAACAATGGTTCTTGGTCATTTGGTCTAGGGTTGAGTCAGTCTTGTTTTGCAAAGTCTAAGAAGACCAGCAGGCCTGAGGGATGTCCTCGATAGGTGATTACTTCAATAATTTTCATCATTATACAGATAAATTAGGACTTCTCTTCAAAACTCTGTTTTGAAAATAAGTCGTCATCTCATTTTTGTAAAAATCTTCAAAAATTTCAGTTCTTGAATCGTCCAAGCGCAGCCTTGGTCTCCTTTGCCAGATCATATCACAACTATCCCTGCAAAGAATTGTCAAAGAAAATCATTATTTCAACCAAATTTAAGGAGGAAACCAAAAAGGTCAGAAGTCTATTAATCCTGAAAAAGTGTCAATGACAAAACATTACAAAATGGGTCATGGACCAAGCAAAAATCAAAAGGGAGTCTTTATAAAGATATTTCATGACATTTTCAACTCATTTTGCATGCCAAGAGTGAAGAACATCATTCCAAAGCGAAATTGTGAGTTTGTGAGGAAGTTGGAGCAGTTTCAAGGGTGTGCGAGACATTGGACTAGGCGCGCGGCGGATCAGGGGCGCGCGGCGCATCAGGCATTAAATCACAGTGTAAAAATATATGCGCACAGCGCATCAGAGGCGCACGGCGTGTTGGGTGAGGCGCGCGGCGCACTGGGGTTTAAGCCCAAAATTTGCTTGGAAATGCGTCAACTCGCCTCCTCTCCGCACAAAATTGCAAGTAGGCTCACATCCACCACTTGTGCTTGGCTTTTGAAAGATAAATGTAATGGGTTCATGATATGTTTTCCTTAGAAATCCAAGTGGAAAGCCCTCCTTGTCAATGAGATTGCTGTAGGGTTTGAATGCAAAAAATTGCTGTAAGGGTTTCAAAAACAGAGTGTAACCAAGGTTGTCATTATTTCCCCATTTCCCTTTGTTTCCCATTCCAAATTCACCCTTATTTTTCCCCATTAATTCCCTCCTTCATCCTACACTATAATCCCTCAAATCTTAGTCCCTCACCTCTATTACAAAGCACATTATCCCTACCTAACATCCCAAAACCCTAAAATCCAAGATTTTTATTTCCCTTCCCTTCTTTAAGTCCGTTGTTTTTATTTCCAAATTCCCTAATTCCCTAATGTTTCCCTTTTCCTAATATTCCCTTGTGCATTTGTGTCCCCTTGGTCACTGCATTTTTAGAGCAAAAGAACAGTTTAGAGGCGATTGAGCAAGGCACTAAAACGGCGGAAAAAGACCGATCCACTCCAAATTTTGGCCGAGGCTTCATTGGCGGGGCACAATACATGATAGAGGGTCTTCACTCCGAATTTGAGCTAATTCGGAGAAATGTTTGTCATTTTTGAAAATTTTGTCCTAAAAACAGGTTTTTTGGCTCAACGTGTAGTGCGTCGCGCGCGACCCATAAGATTGGGAGGTCCAAATCACAAATGGTTTGCAGTTTTGGATTTTTCATGATGAAATATACATGGTAAGCTATTGCCAAAGCATTTCATCATGTTCTCGGTGACCAAAAGGCTCAAAAACACCATGAAAATCACCTTTCTGCCACCTTTTGCACCATCAGGAAGTACTTCCGGGAGAATGCACTTTTGGAGGGGCAAATGGACACCAAATTAGAAAATTCCACTTGGTTTGGAAAGTAGACATCCAGGGCTTTCCAACAAGCCAACTTGAGCTCAATTTGGATGCGGGGAAGTGCCCCAAAAACAATTGGGAACGTGTGTGGCGTATAGGGCTCAGGCGCGCGGTGCACAAGGTTTTTTGGCACAATTTTCACTTTCCAGCTCAGGACTTCGGCCAGTTTTCACCAGTTTCACTCCTTGATGTGATTTTTGACCAAACGTGATGTAATTTGATGTATGTAAGGTAACATGGCACTTATCTACATCCTCCAGATGGTTCATTCACAAATTACCAAGAAATTAATGTAATGAATCAGTTTCCTTCTTTTTAGAGGTAGGTTGTTTTGGTCAACTAGATTCTTGCTCCATGTTTAGAATTGGTTGAAACAGCTCCTAGGATGATGAGCTCGACCCCTAGAGGCAAGGGAATGGGTTGACTTGCCTATATTATGTATTTTCTTAGTCATTTTCATGGTTGGACTCTTGGGAAGATTTTGGCACACTATTGTACATATTTTTCATATTTTGGCTAAGGAAAAATCAGAGATTTTGCAGCACCTGTTGGGATCCTTGTGGCTTTCAGTTCTTGATGATGTTATCTCTCAGTTTATTGTAAGTTTATTCATGTTTAATGTATGCCATTCCCTTCTTATGCTTCTGAAACTAAATGAATGAGTAAATGAGGTTGAATCCATTGTTTACAGTACTCTTCGTTTAAATTTGTTTAGTTTTACATATTTTCGTCAGTTTGGAGATGATCCATGTTCTCCTTTGCCCTCTTCAGCTCCTTGTCGTTCTGATCCATCCATACACCTGATCAAAGACATCAAAACTATTTCCTACCTCGCCCCAACTCGAATTCTGCAAAGATCTGACCTCAATCCCCACACCAAAATTGGTTTTCCCGTTTCTCCAACAAAAAACCCAAAAAATCTAAATCAAACCTTCCTATCTCTTTACTAGCCTAAAATCAGTATTCTTTATCGGTCATCTCAGCCCCTTTGAAAACTTGTTTGCCGAGATAGACCCGGAGAGAGCCCTCTCCTGTCCTCGTAGGGCTAGCTACGAGGTTGAGCGTGGTATGATGTTGCCTTGAGTTTTGCCTTCCTCAACCTAAGGCAGATTCGAGCGCTAACATGGTCAAGCCCAAGACCCAGGAGCACACAACCGCATAACCAAGAGAGATTTTGTGTGAGCGGCCACTAGTCAAAACACTGGATCATTCACCCAACAAGAATCCCTGAGTGAGAAGCCGTGACTAGAGGCCACAATAGAAGTATGTACCATTACAAAAATAATATATTCAATAGGCTCTAGATTTAATGACCAATTTGAAAATAACAAAAAAAAAACAAATCAACACTAGCCTATTCAACATTATACAACATTATACTTACTAGAAATTAAATCTCAACCATGTAATTGTTATAAACACTACGGGAGTCAACATAAAGAAGAACATTTCAATTAGACTAGAACATGTAAAATTGGAGAGAAGTACCATCAAGCGTTGTGTTTGGTACACGAAAAACAAATTCCTTGAAATCATTTGCATTAAACCTTTGTTGATTTTCTTGGCCTCCTACCTCTGAATTCAAATGTCCCCATGGCCCACCTAGATGCATTTTTCCTTTGCCCGTCAACTTTTAATTTAAAAAGACGAAGCCTCAGTCTTCCAATGCAGACATTCTCTTCTAAGCTGTAAATGCACCATGAAGTTTAGGAATGGCACGTAGTTGGCATTTCTGCAGTCAACAAACCAAAAATTTTGTATTAGTATTTATCAACACTGAGCTATAATTAAATAGAAGAAGGAAAGAAATGAAAAGACATATTTCCCATTCCCTGATACAAAGATTTTCCATTGCCGCATAGGAAGTCGACTGCACTGTCAACGTAAGAGTTTTGAAAATAATTCTTCCAATTGTCGTCTAACAAGGTATCCTAATACTCTAGAAATCTGCAATTGTAAAATGCATAATGATCTCTGGAAACCCTCAACACCACAATTTTATCATCCACACTCTCATCACCGGGACCATATGAATTATGCACAACTCCATTTTCTTTTAAGGTAAATTGATCTCATGATTTACCATGAAAATGAATTTACGAGAACAACCACAAAATCTTTATTTAAAAACTGAGATGATCACATTTTGCGATTTTTATTTAAAAATTCGGAGAAGGATAACTGATGCATTATCGTTTCATGGTACCTACTCCAGTAACAGGCCTATCCAATTTACACAACTACCATCTACTAAGATGTCAACTGAATATTTCAACCCAAAGGCAAGGGAAATGACCGGATTAAAATTAATTATGGGAGTCTCTCTCATGTCGGACGATCTATATAAATACTTATTCTCAAAACCCGTTAACAGTTCATATTTTCCATGGCTTCCACGACAGTCCTGCGGAAAATTGCTAGATTGAGTTTTACACAAACTTATTTGGCGGTCAGAATCTTATGGTTTATGTTCCTAAATTTGGTAACCGGTGCAGCTCAGCCTGAATGGATTGGGGACTTCCGCTGCATGAATTCAGATTTACAAGGGCGATTAAGATCCTTCTGGTGTGCTCTATGGCTGGAATAGGGTTGTTTTATATCATTCCCCATCGACCCATCCACCAATTCTATCTCGTAGAATTTTCCTGTTACAAGCCGCCGATGGAGCGAAAGATGAAAACGAAGATAAGAATATATTTTACTAGTAGACACCAACCCATAAACGTGGATAATTCAAATTTCCAATGGAGAATTTATCTATGATCCTACCTAGGGAAGAAACGTGCGACTCGCGCTTCCTTTTCAATGATGAAACGGTCCCGACGCAAGCGTGAAAATTATTTCAAGCACCAGCAATATAAATCCTACCCCACCATCGAGTGTGGCCATAGTGACAATCAATATCAAAGCAGTAATGGCATGAATGCCATCGCATCCACGGTACCTACATGAATGACATTATTAACAGTGCCTAAAATCCAACACCCGCACCAAACTATATCTGTTTATTTTGAGCAGTAGCTCATATAAACAAATATATATTCAGCAGTGAGGGCGGAAGCAACTGGAACTGGAGTTAGGGCTCAAGACGAAAAGGAAAAAACAACTGGAACTTCCATATTCTGGAACTGGCACCGAACTTCGAACTCGAACATAAAGGACAGGGGCAAGTGCTGGATCTGGAGCGGGATCTTCGACAAATATGTATATTTATTCCTTTTTCAATGATCGAGACCCCACTACTTTTCTCCCACAATACGTCATTCTATCTTCTCTTCTACCTATTGACCTACCGGATGGATCATAATTTCTCTATGGAAGGCCTTTAGATCAATTGGTATCCTTTATCGGAAAATTGGATTTTGTAGGAGTAAAAGAAATACAACCTTGTTTTACGGGGGAAGCAAGCCATTTTTTCTTGGTTTCTCTTGGTATTTGTGTACCCAGATATGTAAGAATTTTGGGTTTTATGGAGGAACGA
The DNA here is from genome assembly GCA_031772625.1 of Pinus tabuliformis. Classification (NCBI taxonomy): domain Eukaryota; kingdom Viridiplantae; phylum Streptophyta; class Pinopsida; order Pinales; family Pinaceae; genus Pinus; species Pinus tabuliformis. Next base: position 295,413,398 of record CM062806.1, read on the forward strand.
CTCAGTCTCTCGGTATTTGTGTACCCAGATATGTAAGAATTTTGGGTTTTATGGAGGAACGACTCAGTCTCTCGCCAACTAAGATATTTAGAGTCTCAGATTTTCTCATTGGTTGCAGAAGGTTTTTGGGGAAATGGGCGGAGAAGATTAAGATTATTACATGTCGCATAAATTTAAACCATTTGTATGCACAAGCTCTTGCTTGACACCAAAAGGAGTATTAGAGAAGCGATCGCTCTGGTAGATCAAACCTTTATTTATCCCTCACTAGTTGAAGAACCAGAGCCGAAAACCCCCAGCTCCCCCATACTAGATTCCACTTATTCTATTTTGCACAGCAAGTAAGAGGAGATGGATGTTGTTCCTCCCCTCATTGAAGGAACCCGAAAAAAACTGGAGAAGTCCACTTATGAACCTGAGACCAAAGAAATGAGAGACTAAGAAACGACGAGCACAAAAACAATCAATCACTACCTTGGATCCACACATATAGGGCTCCCTACCCTGTGAGGACTCTATTTGTCTCGACTTGATATATTCTCCCAAAAAACTTCGTTTATCCTTGATATCATGAAGACCTTTCTAATTTGGATGCTCGCTCTTTCCGACCATTCGGTTATCTATCCGATTTTTCACCCCGCCACGTAGATTCATGATCACGCCTCGAAATGGGAGCCCTATAGCCCATAGGCTAAGGAATCTAATCAACCCCCATCCATATAGCCAGAGCAAGTGAGAAAAAGAAATCGCCCCAACTAGTTGTACCCGCATTCTCGCCAAAAAGCAATATTGCATCTTGTCATCCTACCTATCACGCCCCTACACTTGCGGTAGTCTTTCAACCGCTTATAGTGAGGTGCGGCACCACCGAACACTTTCTTTTCACCAATACTAATGTTCATGGACTACACCTAATTCACTTTTCCTTACTTAGTTTGTGTTTCACAACCAAGTAATATTATGTTTATGCTTTATACTAATGAACACCCATACTCATTCATTATTATCAGCGATTATAAAAGAGAACAACAATTGCACAGTATAAAGGGAGGGGAAACTCCCTGAACAATGAGTCTGCCCAACAATATATAATAATCAATCTTTCTTCAATAATACAAGCTGCACAAGTATCCTTGGCAAAATCCAAATCTATACTTAGCCAAATTTACAATAGAGGCAAAACAACCCTTTTACAACATTTGTGCACACCTTGCACGGTGGGAGGGTGCTCACCTGAGACACCAAGACCCCCTCCTCAAGTCTCACACAAATCTGTGCTTTAGATCAACCGCGGGCACACCTTGCCCAACCTTCGATCAACTCCAAGAATGTTAACCAAGTGAGCAACCTTCTATGAGAAGAGCGCATGAGCTATGCGCATTCCTCTTCTCTTTCTGCGCACTTCCTTCTTGAGCTCTAGCGAAGAAGCTTGAGATGAATTCGTTGTTTGAATGCTCCATCGAAATGCATATATATATGCCTCCTAGCGTGTGGGTGCGCTGCCCAGCCGACTGACCCCACATTGTTGTACATACCCCTCATGAGTGCTATAATGAGTCAGCCTCCACTCCATTGTGAGTCGGCCTCGCCCATCTCCTAACGCATCAAACCATGGGTATAACTCATCGCAACCGCACTTGTCACTTGTTGTTTTGTTGTGCGCTCCAACTCGACCTGCACCCACACCCTGCCCACGTGCAACCTAGCTCACATGTCCGCCCGTGCGCCCGCCCGTGTGCAACCCAACTCGCGTGCCCACCCGGGCGCCCTCCCGCGCGCCCACCTATGTGTTTGCTAGCCCGCTGGTGTGCCTATGTGCCGCCCGTGCGCCCGCGCGCTCGCGTCCTTCGACTGTCATGCGGCCCGGCTCGCCCGCACCCAACTACGCCCGCTCGCCCAACCACGCCCGGTACAACGAAGGCCTTACATCCTCCTCCACCTGAAATCGTTGTTGTCCTCGACAACTTATCTTCCCGGCAGCTATCTATCAAGAACATCACTATCCATGATGTCAACTCCTTCCACATATGGTAAACATCCCTGCAACATATGTAGAACTCCATCTCCATCATGTCTCCAACCTAGTGACCAACTGTCACCAAGTGCTCCATACCAAGGTATACGCCTCAACGGTATGTTATGTACCCGATATCATCTTGATCCATGATCATCGACTCCTTTGTCACAATCTCCACTATAACATCCATGTCAACCTCATCATGTGTCACCATGTGAACCTCTGTCATGATACTCCAACAAGAGCTAACACATGTCTATCATATGCCAACATCTCGTCCCAACAACAACATCATCCTGTACACTAGATCCCCTTATGACTCAAGCTAGTTTGGTAGCTAATCCAACCATGCGCCCAAACAACAAGAATGCACATTCTTCCATCACCATCAGTCATTTCTCAAAACAACCTGCCACATTCTTAACTCCTCAAGAATCTATCTCCATGCCTAGGTCCATGGAAACTCCATCCATCTCATCTACAACATGTCATGATGCTTGGTGCCAAAACCATCCCTGCACCATTAGTCATACCTGCTCAACATGTTTAGGGACTCACTGCCATGAGCAGCTAACAATGAGCCCCATCTCCTCATCTATCTAAGAAGATGTAGAGGGAGTAGAGCCTGAAGGCTCTCCCTCACTAATCAACTCGATCCATCTATCAGGATCCTCAACCTCCATCCTCTGTAGATAAGCAACCCGGTCTTCCTTCTGGACATCCGGCCTCACACATACGTCCTCCTCATCATCATCATCATCTTCAACCAACTCTAGCCTTCTTGACAAATCCAACATGCTATCTGAAAGTGACCTGATGTCCAATGACTGTTCGGTAAGCTTTGCCTCAACAGTAGACAATCGCTTACTCTTGTCTCCCATTCTCTTCTCGTCCTCCATTTGCATCACTCCCAACTTACAATCAGGTCTTATCACTCCAATGGTTGGCACACCAATGGGTACATCTTCCCTTCCATCATAAATGTAGAGCTTCTTCAAATCTGGAACAATCATGGCATCAAATTGTTTAATGAATTCCATCCCTAATACAACTTCATAGTCATCAATTTGCACTATAGTGAAGTCAACCTTCCCTGTCCATTCACCAAGTGTAGTGTCCACCCTTTCAGCGATACCAAGAACTTCAATAGGAGGAGAATTCATTGTCTTAATTTGTGCCCTTACCGGTACAAATTTCAGCCCAATCCTTCTTGTAGTATCCTCACCCATAAAGTTGTGAGAAGCCCCACTATCCACCATAATGAGTATATCAGCACCTCCAACCTTCATTCGGACATACTCCAATCTGTTTCTCTCAGGATCCCTCCTAGAGACCTCCTCTGTAGTAGCTGAAGTAGCAAGTATTTGCATCATCCCCACAGAAGCACTTTCATTCTTCGCATTAGATTGTGCCATAGCAGCAACCTTTGGTTTAGAAGGACAATTCTTCACTGTGTGTGGTCTAGCACATATCCAACACTTCAAGGTTTTCTTTGTCTTCGAACTATCATCCGATTTCAAAGCATCATCCTTCTTCTTTTCTTTTGACTTATCGGACTTCTTTTTCTTGTCATCAGAAGTCTCATCATAATGCTCCACCAACCTATCAACAGCAACAAAAGCCTCCTCAAGTGTCCTAATCTTCTGCCTCTTCACTTCATTGCACGCCCAAGGTTTCAACCCAATAATGAAGTTGAACACCTTGTCCCTCTCCGCCATGTTGGGAAGTTCCAGAGCTGCACTTGAAAACTCTCGTTGATATGCTTGTAGGCTCCCGGTGTACTTTATGTATTTAACCTTTGTCCTTGCTTCCCATGTCTCATCCTGAGGACTAAAATGGGTTTACAAAGCCTTTTTCATGTCATCCCACAAAGTAATGTCATCAACACTGCCATTGGCAATCTGGTCCATCCTCCTTCACCACCACATCTTAGCATCCTTTATTAAGAACTGAACAACTACCTTGACCTTTGTCTCATCATCAGATAGACCCAACCGTTCCAAGTATTGCTCCATGTCCCATAGAAAGTTGCCAAGAGTTTTTGCATTCCTTGTGCCATCATAAGATTCTATTTCCTTGACTTTCACATGAGGCACTCCTCCACCTGAGTTATGCCTCACAGCCTTCTTCAGCACCGCGATCACGTCCTTGGCTTTGTCAAGATATTTCTTCAAGTTCACGATCTCTGCAAGACCTTGATCCCTTGCTTCTTCAACCTCCTTGACCCTTACTTCAAGTTGTGTACACATAAGATCAGTGTACTCATGCTGTATCCGGAGCTCATCAAACTCTTCCTTCATCTTTGTATTGCCCTCTTGTTCTTGAGTGAACAAGTCCATCTTCTTATCCCAGGAAGTTTCCATAGCTTCCATCCTCAACAACATCTTCTCCATGAGTAATAAAGTAGCATCCTTTCCATGACTAGACCCGGCCTGAGATTCAACTGCCATCTCCAACAACTTCTTCTTCTTTTGCAATCTAGTTTCAACCATTCAACAACTTCACCAAGTAGCCTGCAACCTGAACCAACCCTTGTTTCACTTGTGTGAAACGGCTTCCTTCACCTGCAAGTACCCTTTCCACTGTCACAATCAACCCTGCTTCAAACCTTCAATACACTGAATCAGCTTCACCTATCATGAGAAACCCTGCTCTGATACCACCTTTAATGCTTCAACACCTGAACCTTTTTCAAGCTCTAATACCACCTGTTACGCCCCTACACCTACGGTAGTCTTTCAACTACTTATAGCGAGGTGCGGCACCACCGAACACTTTCTTTTCACCAATACTAATGTTCATGGACTACGCCTAATTCACTTTTCCTTAGTTTGTGTTTCACAACCAAGTAATATTATGTTTATCCTTTATACTAATGAACACCCACACTCACTCATTATCATCAACAATTATAAAAGAGAACAACAATTACACAGTATAAAGGGAGGGGCAACTCCCTGAATAATAAGTCTGCACAACAATATATAATAATCAATCTTTCTTCAATAATACAAGCTTCACAAGTATCCTTGGAAAAATCCAAGTCTATACTTAGCCAAATTTACAATAAAGGCAAAACAACCCTTTTACAAAATTTGTGCACACCTTGCACGGTGGGAGGGTGCTCACCTGAGACACCAAGACCCCCTCCTCAAGTCTCACACAAATCTACGCTTTAGACAAACCCCGGGCACACCTTGCCCAACCTTCGATCAACTCCAAGAATGTTAACCAAGTGAGCAACTTTCTATGAGAAGAGCGCATGAGCTATGCTCATTCCTCTTCTCTTTCTGCTCACTTCGTTCTTGAGCTCTTGTGAAGATGCTTGAGATGAATTCATTGTTTGAATGCTCCATCGCAATGCATATATATATGCCTCCTAGTGTGTGGGTGGGTTTCCCACCCGATTGCCCCCACATCGTTGTACATACCCCTCATGGGTGCTATAATGAGTCGGCCTCCACTCCATTGTGAGTTGGCCTCGCCCATCTCCTAATGAATCAAACCGTGGGTATAACTCATTGCAACCGCACTTTTCACTTGTTGTTTTGTCGTGCGCTCCAACTCGACCTGCGCCTGCGCCCTGCCCGCGTGCAGCCCAGCTCGCATGTTCGCCCACGTGCAGCCCAGCTCGTGCGCTCGACCGCATGCTCGTGCACCCGCGCGCCCGCCTGTGCGTCCGCTCACCCGCTTGTGCGCCTGTGCGCCCACCTGTGCGCCAATGCGCCTGCGTCCTCCAACCATCGTGCGGCCCTGCTCGCCTGTGCCCAACCGCGCCTGGTACAATGAAGTCCTTACACTACCTATCATAGTGAAACTACCCTTGTATTTTGATTGAAGGTGTGGGCTTCAAAGTTATTAGTTGGAGCTCATGGGTTAATCAAGCCAAAAATTCTCTAATTCATCCTAGAAATTCGACGAAGTAAGTCCAAGTAAGCTTCATTCTAATGAATAGTGTGAACGTTGCACAATTCCATTTTTCAATTAAGAAAAAGTAACTAAAAATGTTAAGTTGGGAAATGAATAGCAAGTTCAAAAGTGTCGATACAATGTGCTCAAATGGTGACCTAAGAGGTTTTATCACCTCTGTGTTTCTCATCCTACTACACCGCCCTTTAGCTCGCCATAAATATAGAAAGAAATGAGGTTCTTGTCCGCCAGTCGGTGGAGATGGAGGAGAGCTTCATGGTTGTTCTAGTAAAGTCATCGGTTTTGAGACCGACTACTAAATCTGGAAGTGGGATTTGATGATGTTCTGTGTAGGAAGTACCAATCCAGGCCATAAATATTCTTCCTTAGGAGAATCGCAAGCATGGCTCGGATTTCCACCTGTACACGTGACTGTATGATGTGAACGAGATTCTGGGCTAGAGCATCTAGGAGCTTCTACTTGCAACCACACCCCCGCTTGGCCTCTCTGCTCATTTCCAACACTCATGAGGTGCATTATCAGAGCTAAACAGGCCAAACATTAAAAAAAGGGTTTTTATAAACCCCTCTTGCATGGGTTAAATCTAGTTATCTTTTGAGGGTAAACACTAATTAATTCTTTTTTGGTTGGGTTTGGTTAAAATTTTTTGGGGGCTTATAGATTTAATTTTTAATTTTTTTAAAGTGCCACCAAAATATATTCAGCGTATTAGGGAAAATACTGTTTTTTTAATTTGTTTTAGTTTGCGTTTGGTTAAAAATTTCTTGGGGCTTATAAGGAATTTAATTTTCAATTTTTTTTCAAATGCCGCCAAAATATAATTAATTTTTTTTGGGGCAAGCACTATTTTGTTTTATTTGTTTTGGGATGGGTTTGGTTAAAATTTTCTTGGGGCTTATAAAGAATTTAATTTTCAATTTTTTTTTTAGAATATTTGGATTTTCAATAGTTAATATATTTTTCATATTAAAAAATTAAAAATATTTAATCAATTAAAATAATTTTATATTATGTTTTCAAATTAAAAGTATTTTTAATATTTATTAAGAAAATCAAAGTGCCCTTTGGATGGAGTGTATTGCCAATATTGTTTAATGTTCATGCATTTGAAAATATTTCCAATTGTGTTTAGTGTTCAAGTTAACATAATAGAATAGAGAATGATTAACCTCCTAGGAGCACAAGAGGCTATAATTATATGACATCAATTGCAAGCAATGTTATTAGAATATGCCAAAAGAGATCAAATAATATGCAAACAAATCAAAAGGTTAGGCCTCCTTACTCACTTACAACGTCATGATCCTCCTATAAAATATAATAAAGGTATTTTCATCTCCACACATACATATAACAAAAGGAAATGAGAAACATAAGGGAAAATATAAATCTAAATAGAATATAAAAGATGCCTTTGGTATTTGGTAGAACGATATCAATCTCACGCCTCACAAACATAATTGAAGCCTTTCTTTGAGGTGATAATTTAAGGAGAGGATAAAACAAAGTGTGAAGAAAGTATGATTCTCAACACTTAGATAAGCATTTGAGTGTAACATGTCATAGTAGGCTTTAATATAATCCTTTCATTTCTTACAGGCTTTGGCAATACAATGTAACTCATTGTTATAGGTTGGGCATTTATGAAAACCATCATAGAGTGTCTCACTATGATGACATCCTTCTTTCATTTTGTTGTCTTTGTTGAGGAGTTATTGTTAGGATCGAGATGCTTGAGCCATACGACTAGAACAAAAAAACTTACGGCAACATTGTGGGCAGATAATATCGATTACTTTGCAAATTAAACCTGCTTGTGTGCCATGTTGGTGAACTATTGATAAGAACCATTGTGATAAAATATGAATACACACACGACACAATATCGAATGTATTTTAGGCATATTTTTCTTGGCAAAAAAGTAAATTGCTTTATTTTCAAAGTAGGTCATTTCTCTTTGGTTTTGTGCTTGAAGAAGATAAAGAGTAATTTTCAAATTTTCCACACAATTAAGGACATGGTACTCTTGAATTGATAGTTGGTTAGCAACTTTACCATTTCACTTTTATGGGTAGTTGAGGTAAAGGGCTCTTTGGTTTGGTGTTTGAAGAAGATAAAGAGTAATTTTTAAATTTTCCACACAACTAAGGTATTACTCTTCAGAACTAAGGTATTACTCTTGAATTGATATTTGATTAGCAACTTTACCGATTCACTTTTATGGTTAGTTTGGGTAAAGGCCTTTTTAGAAGACATTTTTTTTGGGGCTTTTAGGATTCAACAATGGTCATCATAATTAATGTAGGGAAGAAATTATAGATAAATTTATATATTTATTTTTAAAAATTTTCATAATTATTAAAGAGTAAAGAAGGTATAAATATATTTATAGGTGGTGTTCTTATTGTTGTTTTTTTTTTTGCAATGTTAAATTAGGTATTAATCTAATATTGAGGAAGACAGTTTGTTTTAGTATTCTCCATAATGTATTCTTTTGTTTGGAGGTATTCTTCATAATGTATTTAACTTAGTTGTAAGCCTTTGAATTAATTCCTTATGAATGTGATCAAAAGATATAAACTGGAAGATTCTAACCAACAATATAACTCTAATCATCTATTAATCCAATAAAGAACTGTTAAAGGAAGTATAACCTTTTAGCCAATTTATAGTAGACTTTGAATGTACTATCACTTGTAAGTTCAGATTGCTGAAGAGAAACAATTGAAATTATTAACATAAATGACTAATTTGTATTATTGTAGTAAGTTTTAAGTAGTCATATTTTTGTTCCTAAACTAAGTTAGTCATTCATGTTAGTCATTTCTAGTTGTATTACTTATTATCTCGTCGTATATTTTAACTTGAGACTAAATTAGTTGTTTATGCTAGTCGTTTTTGGTTGGATCACTTGAGATTGCTCATTTTTTGTAGTATTTCACTTGGAAAAGTTGCAGTGACTAATATTTTTAGTCACCTTGTCACTGATTTCATCGTTTTCTACTTGTGGATAATATTCACAAAAATTTTACTTTCATGAAGATGAATTTCTACAATGAGTATTTAATCGTAATATTCTGTTATGCGAATAACGTCAGTACTTTGGTTAGGAGAACATAAAGATTTAATATATGTGTGATTACAACAACAAAGATAAGATAATACAAGGGTAGTGGTTCTCATACAGGCCTTGTGAACATTCACTACAAATTGGGGTTGCATATGCACCTACATGATTAAAATTCGGAGTAGGAGTCATTAAATCTTTATTTACAAATGGGTGACTTAGTGAGTTAATTATATTTTTTAGTACACAATAGATGTTAAAGGAATGGATGTAAAGTGGTGCTACGATCTGTCTATGTAGCATGAATCAAAGGTTATATGTAAGGTTTCAATAACACTTAAAAGAAATATCTAAGTGAGTGGAAGAGGTTAATTTGAGGGTCTAGGTGGAATCAAAACAAAATTTCACCATCCATCTAAATTAATCCTCACCTAGTTGGTAATGAAAATATTATTGGAATACATCCCACCTCATGTTTTTGCATTAAAAACAAAATGATTAACAATCAGAAAAAATTGACATGTTCATAATAGTGTATTATCATAATTTAGGAATGTCGATCCCAAAATTTTTAGCTACTGACCGAAGTTCACCTTACCAACTAGTGACAATCGTAGGGAGTCAAATTCTACTCACTGACTATAGACTTCATTGAAAAATAGCTATAGTTACCAGCTGTAGATTATTTACATAATATCTTCATCAGTGTATATAAAAAAAAAACAATGCCATAATAAATGTTGGAATGGGGAAATAAATACCCAAGAAAACCAAAAGAGGAGGTGGATAAGACTATAGTAGATCAAGGGGAAAATAAATACCAAAGCAAACCCAAAGACGAGATTGCTAAACTTGTAGAAAATTAAGCTAGGAAAAGAATTTCCCATAGGACACCATGCTCAGATATACACCCAACTATATAAACACAACTCCTCATTATATATATATATATATATATATATATATATATATATATATATATATATATATATATATATATATCAGTATGACCAAATGTAAATAAAATATTTAAGTTTAGCATGGGCCGATGAAATCAACACTGATGTAAGGGAAAAAGAAGATCAGTGTCATAACAAAGAAGAAATCCTGTCGTGGGCAAAGAGTGAAGCTCTAGTATATGAAGGGTTACCAGTATATACATTTATAGATATATAAAAATGACAAACAGTGAATCAAGTTATTCAAGTAGAAAATATGGCACTTGCTCATTATAGAATCTCAACATACAGAAGGAAATTTTATTAATAAATTGAGAGCATAATTCACGCTCATCCTAGTTCTCAACTCTATGAAATTAATGAATTAATTATTCACTCTAGATAAAAAAACCAAAGGGTAAGGGACCCTCTCATCATAAGTTTTCATACATGTTATAGATCCATTTGGGCAGTGTTGAGCCTCCATTTTGTCCAAATTTTCATGATTTACCTAAATAATTTTATGTCTATACTAAGTGTCTATAATCATTATTATTCATTTTAAGCATTATTAGGTTATCACTTAGAGGCATTTAGAACTGACAGTTGTTGATCTATGAACTCTTCTTGTTTTGTTAATTTAATGTGAAAATTTCATTAATGTCAGGGTCTTTTGTGGTAGGTCTTAACATTCCTGTAGTAGCAGTTCCTATACCAGTTGTGCCTGCACTAGCTCTGCTTGCACCAAGATGCCTCCACCAACATGCCTGAACTAATTTGGGGCATTCATGAATTGACACATCTCTAGGGAAATATGAAAGAGGTTTTTGTTCAAAATATTGTTTGAACACTTCCACATAAGCTAAGGTACACCCAGGTCGTATGGATTTATGTTTAGGCAATAATTAATGCCTCAGCCCCAAATTCGCAGCAGAGGAATTCTGGAACATAGGTTTTGGTCCTAATATAGAAAACTGACAAACCTAAAACCAAGTTCTAAAATTAGTAATGGTATAAAAGTTACATAACGGTCTTTGAGGCAGTTTTCTAAAAATAGGCTGTTTTTCCATAATTTTAGCACCTCAGATTTCAAATAGTCATTTTTCTGAGGCAATGGATCTGAACCATAAACTTTTGAGAGAGGTTATTGTTGAAAATATAACAAGCTATATTTCCTCCAAACAGGTTTATGAAATTCGTAATGGTTAAGAAGATACACAGAGTTATTTGGAGGCATTTTGTTAAAAAAAAAAACAATTTTCTAGAATTGTAGAAAACTACCAGATTTGGGAAGTTCATGCCATATCTTCATTCCTTCAATGGGTAAATGGTTGTAATGATATTCTATTAATAAATATCAGTTTGGATTCAATCCCCATGTTATGTTCTAAAGAAACTATCATGTAAAAACCAATATAAAAGAGAGGAGCTATGTAGGTGTGAAGGGGGGTGGTAGTGCAAATTGTATTTTAGTTGCAGAATAGGGAATTAGATCTTGTTGTGCAGGGAAGGAGGAGCTGTGCACCAGTGGAATGATCCTTGGAGGGGACCATTGTAGCTAGCGCTGCATTATTTAATCAATCTGTCACAAGAGTTCTCAAATGAATTTCCTTAGCATTATATATCGAATTTTGGTTTCTACCTTCAAATGAGTTTATTTGGCAATCACTTCTCAGTAATTTTGTTTCTCCATATTGTTCTGAATATTATGACTTAATCGTTGCAAGGACAACGAGCTGGATGGTTGGGCCCACCAGCTAGTCCATTTCCCCAAACATCTTAACCTTCTTTTGCTACATTTTAGTTTGCTTGGTGTGAGTGTGATCTTAGATCATTTTGCAATTTCATTTCGTAACTCTCCTTTTACTCATTTCATTTTCAATTTCATTCCAAATGCTTTATTTCACTGCTCTGGTTATTCAAGTTTAATATCAATCCTTTTGGATATATTTTTATAAAGGCTGAACTAATGTAAACATTGAATATTTTAACTGCATCTCTTATTTATTCTTACAAAGATTTACCCTGATCTCATTGCTGCATAACAAAGTTTATTTCCATAATGTAATGGTGAAATAATTGTTGATAAAGAATTCTAGTTAACTTAACTTAACATGCATTCATGATTTCCTTTGAATATTATATGAGACGGATTCCTTTACTTTTGCAGAAAAAACATTTATTCCTGCACTTTTGCAAGCAGATGTCAGGATCAACGTAAGGAAAGATTGTGAATCTTGTTGAAAAAACACTCACAAAATTCTTCATTATAAGTAAATGTTGCATATATTATAAGTATTTAACAAGATCAGGCAAAACAACACAAATTATGTATTGGTTCTTATTTCATATTTCTCTAACAGCTAAAAGAGAAGCAGTGCATTATTATCTTGATTCTTCTTAAAGCATTCAATTATTTCCTTAGATTAGTTGGAATGAAGTTGTTGTGTGATTTCTAGTTTAATTTCATGTTTGCAACATAGCAATAATGTTTTAAGAGGTTTCGCATTCTTTGTTTATTGAAGCATATTCTTTTGAATGGGGGCCTACGTTCCCTTGTTACCTGGACAACTGAGGAAGACTTACTGTAGGAGTTAACTCAACCTAGAAAGGAGCCACAAGTAGATTCCTGAAGCGTGCTTACTTTTCTTTGAAAAGTCTTGTTTATTTTTCTTGAATGATTCTCCTTTTGAATTACTTTTTTTTTTTGAAAAATCATAATCTTTCATTATGTGGAAAAATTACATGTAGTAGATGCCCAAGGCATATGCAAGTCCGTTGGCCCATAGCCATTTCAAAAAACTGTATAAAAAAATATAGATGGCCTAGCCATTTCATGTAGGATTGTTCAATGTGATAAAAGCATGTACATATTCCTCATTGAGGTATTCAGTCTATTGTCTATATATCTTCAAAAAAAAATATACATGGTTTTTTGAGAAGATAAACTATGATAAAGCAGTAAAATGTATATATTTAGTGCATTCCCACCCTATGGAACTCCTGATCAATATATGGCATGTGGTGATATTGATAAAAATCTGCTCCCATCTGTTCAGAGATCATCCATAAGCCTCAGGGTAGTAGCGCTCCCTCCTTGGAAATCATGTCAGCATCTTCATTATATTCCCTGTGTATATGATTACAAGAGACTGCGTTAAAAATTTCTTTGAAAATGTTGACTTCATCCAAAATATTTCAAAGTGAAATAAAATGACATTGATTTTTATTGTTGAACAAGATGATAATGATTTTTGAATCCCCAAAGATTTTGAATGGTAGAGCAATAATGAGCTAGTGCAAAGTGGAGCAGATGTCTGAGGTTGATTAGCTTGGAATGAATATTTATTCCCTCGCCCAGTTCTAATTGGACCTTATAGAAGTGCTGATCAAAGATATATAAAATGAAACCCCCTCTGCATCCATGAGGTTGGGCTGCTCCATTGAAAAATTCCTATGGCCTAGATTTGTCAATTTTTCTGGGGGTAGTATTTCTATGAATGTGGGAGTTTTCAACTTTAGGGATGTCATGATAGGCTACCACAACCTTTGCAATGATAAAGGCCATCAGGCAGTTGCATCATTAAAAATTATGTGATTCTGAGTGAGCCATATAGTCCAACAGAGAATGAGAGGAAGACATTGTTTCTTTGAGCCTTGGTGTGTTGCGTTCCAATTGTTCCAAGCTTATAGAATAGAGGGACCCTGCCATGTGTTTTGAATAGAGAGCTACTGAGTTGTAGATTACCAAATCTGGGTGATTTTCGGACAGAGAAAAACAAATGCTCGTTAGTTTCAAAGTCTTGTTTTCATAATACACACCATACTGGCCCATGTATGGATCTGTGCAATAGGGCTTCGCCTGTGGGGGTTTTGTTGCTTAAGAAACTCCACATGAATAAGCAAGCCCACGGAGGCGTTTTCACTTTCCAAATCTGTTGCCACCATTCTTTTGAATGTTTAGGTTTGCAATTCGAGAAAAGGTGGGTGTAGCCCAGCTTTGGAGTATATTTTCCATGCTCAGCTAGCATCCATACTAGTTCATCTAGATTGTCATTTATACACACACGAGCTTCATTCAATGCCATTAGATATGTTTCCTAGGACTATTTCCATTGTATAGGAATGCCCACTTCAGGGGTTGTCCTCCATTTCTGGCTGAAGACAGTGTTGTGCTCATGATCAACAATATGTGCAATCACTGTGGTATCTCTATGATGAAGATATTGTATCAGATCAGGTGGCAGCTGATACCTATTTCCCCCCCCCCCCCCCCCCCCCCCCCCCCCCCCCAATACCAATGCGTACTGAGTTATCATTGTTTATGCGCCATACCAGTCCAGATCTGATGAAAGGCAAATATTGTAATATTGATTTCCAAACTATAGAGATGCCCAAACGAGGCCAATCTGGTAGGTGAGCCCAATCCAATATTTGTTGTAGCCAGATGTATTTATGGCATGACACAGTGGTCCATAGATTCTGTGAAGTGAAGAGGGTCCAAATCATCTTGGCTGCAAGGGCTTGTGCAAAAACAGATAGGTCTTTTAGCCCTCACCCCCCCCAAATTTTTTTGGCAGAGTAATTTTCTTCCAACTCACCCAAGAAAAAGTTTTTCCTTCCTTTTGTCCATTCCATAGATATCTACAGCATATCTATTGAATGTAGCCGAGTATTCCCCAAGGAATCCAGGCAAGTGACATCTAGTATATAGGTGTGGCTTCTAGTATAGATTTTATAAGGACTAGGCGCCCTGCTCTTGATAGGAATCTGTGATTCCAAATTTTTAGTCTCTTCTCAATTTTAATCACTAGCCAGATCCAGTGAGTAATCTGGAAGCTGTGGGGTCTAATCTAGAACCCCATGTATTTCAGGTCATCCGAGAGATTATGCAATTGATATTGAAAGAATTGGAGAGTTGTTTAATCCTCCTGAGGGGAGGTGTGAGATAGAGTGATAGTATACTTTGACTAATTTGTGACCATACCAGTGGCTTTTTCAAAGAGTGCAAGGATGTCATGCAAAGAAGTAGAATCCCTTATGCTACCATCCAGGAAGATCATAACATCATCAACGGAAAGGAGGTGGGTGAGGTGGCAAAGTTCATTCATTTCCAGTCCTTTGAGTTCGCCTTCGCTTTTTGCAGTGCCAATGAGCCTACTGAATCCCTCCATCACTATAAGAAACAAAAGGGGAGAAAGAGGACATCCTTGCCAGAGTCCTCATTCAGCATGGAAGAAGTGGGATGAAGATCCATTTATGAGTACACTATAGGATGTCGATTTTATGCAGGACATGATCCATTCTGTGAAAGCGAGTGGAGATCCTAGATGGATGAGAATCGTATTAATGAAGAGCCAACTAACATGATCAAAAGTCTTTGTGAGGTCAATCTTGAGGATAATTCTTTTCATATTTCTTGTTTCGATAGAATGGATGGCTTCCTGGGCAGTGCCTATGGCCTCATGGATCTGTCGATTTTGAAGAAAGGTGAATTGCCCTTGAGAGATGTGATGGGAGAGTATAGGATGGAGCCGATTAGCTATGATCTTTGCGATGAATTTGTATATGGTATTACAGAGAGAGATTAGTCAGAAATCATTGAACGATGTAAGAGAGTCAGATTTTGGTATAAGAGAAATGAAGGTAGAATTGATAGTGTCATACATCTTTCCATAGTTGCTGCACTCTTCAAATACATTGAGAAGGTCATTCCAAATGAGGTCAAAAAAGGCTAAATAGAATTCAATGTACCATCCATTTGGGCTAGGGCTTTTATCTTTGTTGAACCATTTTAATGTCCCTTCAAGTTCATCTCTGGTAATGGGTGTAGTTAGCTCAGCTGCTGCATCCGGACCTGCAAAGCTTGGTCAGTGCCCTACTACTTGAATGATATCTACATGGTTTGAGGCTGGGGACTCCTTATATAGGTGTTTAAAGTGTGAAATACCCGAATGAGATAGTTGATTGAAAGTTTTAGCAATACCTCCATCCTGCAAGGGAATTTTCCATATGGTGTTGGAGGTTTTTCTCCCCTTGAAATTTTTTTGAAAGTAACTTGTGTTCTCATCCCCTACTTTGAGCCAAAGCCCTCTACTCTTGAATCACCAGGTTTCCTCTCTTTCCTTAAGAATTCTGGCCCTTTGATTTTCTAATTCGATCAATTGTGACTTGGCTTATGTGTTTAAGAAACCCTTGCTTTTGTCATCCATAAGATGGGCTAAGGATAATTCAATAGAGGCGAGGGCATGGTCATCCCTTTGGGTTTTTTCCTTTGTCCTTTTGATAGTTAGTTTCTTCAGATGTAGAAGGTTATGACAGAACCCTTCAGCCCGGGTGAGACCTTGAGTGGGAGGGTTTTGCAGCTACAAATCTAAGACCAGTTTGGAGTAGGAGGGGTCCATAAGCTAAGATGAATTGAATTTGAAAGGGGATTTGGGCTTAATAGGAGGGCTAGATATTTCTAGATAGATAGGTGAGTGGTCAAAGATACCTCCGGATCCGACCCACAACCTATAATGGGATAATCTCTGTAGCATCAGGGTTTTGAGGATGAAATGGTTTAACCTTCTGGCTAGTACCACCTCACCAACTCTCCTATTCCT
The DNA here is from genome assembly GCA_031772625.1 of Pinus tabuliformis. NCBI lineage: Eukaryota > Viridiplantae > Streptophyta > Pinopsida > Pinales > Pinaceae > Pinus > Pinus tabuliformis. The sequence continues at coordinate 295,429,957 of CM062806.1, forward strand.
CCATGTGGGCAGGGGTCTATTGATGGGGATATTCGAGAGATGGGCTTGATCAAGCAGTTTTTCCATGGTATCAGAGAGTAGGTCAATCTATGCAGATGAACACTAGGACTCACCAAATCAAATAGAAAAATTTAGATCACCTCCCATAATGAGATTGTCAGATGAGGTAATAGAGAGGTTTAGGAGCTGATTCCAGAAAGCCTCCTGCCCCTAACAAGGCCCATAAACATTCATGACATGGAGATCCATTCCCAGCCCAGTAGAAAAGATGTCAATACAAATGAAACCCTTTCATCCCAAGGCTGAAGTTAGGTTTATGGATCATGGATTGTACCCTAGAGCCAATCCACCAGATTGCACGACTGCATCTAGGGCAAGGAATTCCCATCTCGGGTTCAGAATCCTCTGAATGTGGATAATGTGTTGAGCTTCACCAAGGGTTTCTTGAAGGAATATAATGTCTACAAGCTCGCAATAACATAGCCTGTAGAGGGCTAGCTTTTTGGGCAAGCTAGCCACACCCCTATAGTTAAATGATAGGCACTTCATGGGGGTAACATGTCAAGGTCGTTCTTTGCTCTAAGAACTCCTCCTAATGAATATTTCCTTCTCGAGACTGCCTCAGTGCCACCGTAAAGTATAGCATGCAAGAGAAAAGATTTGCACGCATGAAGGGGTTTGATAGACACCAAGGGAGGGACAGGCTCAGACCAGAGTGTATTGAATGTGTACTCATAGAGGGGGGCCGATATCGCAGGTTGTAAGGGTGGGGGGGAACCAAGAGAGAAGGGGATGGGGAGGAGGATGGCTGCGGAGGTAGGGATGGGGAGGTAGTAGAGTAAACTAGGTGATGGGGGAGAAGGGGGCAGGTGATAGATGTAGGAGAGGTAGATCGATCTTGTACAAATGCATTATGTTGATGATGTGCAGAAAATGCATAAGTAGAAGATAGAGCAGGGAAAGTGGGAAGAGAAATACCCAAAGTATGAGCTACTTCAACTGTTTCCCTGGCTCGAGTCAGAGGTGGAGACGGGGTCATGAGGAGCACCCTGTAGATTGCTAGACTAGCTCAACTAGGGTTGCTTTCCGAGGCGGAGTGGGTGCTACTGATGGTGTCTTCTTGGGGGTATTTGAGGTAGCCCTTCCATTGCCACCCTCTTTTTCCATAGTTACTTCTGAGGGTTTTTGGACCAGTGGGCATTCCTTATATAGATGCCCGACCTTGTGGCAACGACAGCATCTAAATGGCACCCCCTTGTAATCTAGGATTTGAACCATAGTAAAGTTATGCCATTGTAGAGTAATATTTTCCTCCAGGCCCTCCCGAGTATCTAGATGCAATAAAATGCAAGCTAGGGTATGATTCTTGGACTTTATTATGGATTTGTCATAATCCGAGAAGATGTCGAGGGTATTCGCAATTTTACAAACACTTCTTCTGACCATACTGGAGAGGTCAACCTCGTAGCTGTACCCATAAAGGTCCAGCTCCTATCTGTTCTCTTTTTGGATTGAGGAGAGGGCTCCATCTTTTGAGCAACATAGGAGCCATTTCGATAAGCCAATATGATGCGAGTGCCATGTTTGTGTATTCTTCAAGGGAAAAATGAAGCACAAACCATCCTCGAGGGAGAATATATACATGCAAAAGTTGTATGAATATCTGCCCCCATATTTCTTTACCCCACATCCCTAATTGCTTCGCCATGTATGTTCTTCCATGAACTCTACACACTAGGACTTTTCCTGCCTTGTCTACCACTTCACGCATGGTGAGTCCTTCCTTGAATTTAATGGTGTAGTTCTTTCCAGAGGCCTTAACACACCTTGTTTTCCTTTTCCATCTTCTCAGCGTAGTAGGATGATCCAACAATGGATCTAAGGGGCTTTTTTCTTCAAAATGAGGATATTGCTCCGCCGATATTGCTCAAATTATCGAAGTGTCGAAACAACCAGAAGGAGGAGCTGAGACCTAGGTCGCTACACAACAGACGGGTGTGTCATGGATCTTTTGAGCCTCTGCTACTATATCAGACTCGTTACCGGACGAGAGGGAGGGTCTTTAGAGAATCAATGATCTACAGGGGGAGAGGGGTAAAAGGGAGGGGATAAGCAAGAAACCAGAAGGTTAAGGGTTCTAGAAGACAGTGGCGAACAATCTAGGCTAGGTGAGTCAATGGAAAGAGTCCCAATGTGAAGGGTGGAGGTTGTAAGCCGGGCGAGGGAGGCAACCGATGACAAGTTTGAGTAGGATGGTGTTGAGGATGGAACAGGTGATGATTTGGGATTAGGGTGATAGAAAATAGGCTGCTCCAAGTAAGGGTCATGCGAATAATCCATGGCATCCAACTCCATTACATCCATGCTAAGCCTAGGAATAGTAGGCTGTTACTGTCAACAATTGGGAGCAGGTTCAGATGAGGGTAGCAGGTGGCGGAGGTAGCCTCAGAGGTTTACGGTGCCTGAAGCTAACTGTAATCGAGGTTATGGCTAGGGTAAAAACAGTGAGAGCTACAGTGTGCCATCCCATCCACTTCCTCCTCCTTTTGAATTACTTGCAAGAGCTTGGCTTTTATTTAACAGATCCATGAGGTCGTATTCTAGCATATATTATGCTACGCCTCTAAGTTTACTTACCTGGATTGGAAAATTAAATGTTGGCGTAAATATTGCATTTATATCGACTGACATTTTGGCATCATTTCCAAGGTAGCACTCAGGGGATTGACCTTGGTGATATACCGGATTTGGTTTTTCCTTCACTTAGTTTCTCTTGCAACTTTATGTTCTTTGAATTTATTTCTTTCCTGCACTGTTGCTTTAAGGTTTCTCATTTTCTTTGATTTTGAAAGAAACTCCCACCCTACATATACACCATTCATGTGCTAACGAATGTACTAGTTGGCTTGCTAAAAATAGGAAAATGGTATTTTGAGGAATCATCTAATGAGGAATATTCATGCTGCTACACAGACATACAACTCATCCAATGAAGAATTAACAATTGAAAATTTTAATATTTTTATTGAACATAAAAATGATATCATTAGTTCTTTAATTTCAAAATTCGATGATTTGCAGGAAGAGTGAGAGCAAGATGAAAACCCACTGCTTATCTTTTGTGCCAACTGTAGAAAGAAACACCTCCTTGGAAAGTGTCCACTTAGTACCATAAAAATTTTCAAGATTTGTGAAGAGGATCATCTAACAGAACATTGCCCAGAACTACCGAGATTACTGTAGGCACTCAAGAAATCAAGGAATCGAATTGACTACCAGGTATAACTCAAAACCCCTTATCATTTGATACTTCGAATAATGCTTATTTTCCTAAGAAGGTTTCTCAACATGTTTATAATCCTGCAATTTCATGGGAAAATTTTAATCCTCCTCCAATCGAATATCCTACTTCATGGCCGTAGTGGCCCTCTCCTTGGCCCTCATCCTCGAGCTAGATATCAGCATGGCCTCAAGAATCATTTGGATCCTTATCTCTAGGGAAATATCCCATGCAAATTCAATCATATGAGCACCAACAACAACCACAATTTCTTTCCAATGAACCATTAAGTTATCCTCCCCCATGGTCTTAGCCACATATGCAACCTTAACCTAGCCTCAATACATACCCTACCCCTTATCCTAATCCTTACCCTACTCCTTATCTTTACCCATAGCCTATCTTTCATTCAAACCCTAATTTGTACCCTAACCATAATCCATACCCTGATCCATACACTAGACCTAACCCTAGTCCAAACCCTAATCCCAATCCAAACCTAAGCCTTAGTCCAAGCACTAATGAAAACCCTAGCCCAAACCATATCATAAACCCTAATCTAAGCCATGAGGTTGCACAACATTTGGAACCACCTATTCTTCCAATTGATTCCCATGTTGAACATAATACTACATCTTCTATGTTTGGAAAGGGAATGAATTTGGAAACTTCCCACATTACTGCTGAACATTCACCCCTGGATGTTATCATTTAAAGACCACCACAGGAGAAATATTTCATTGGAACGTGTTCTCAAAATGGTTTTGAAGCTCAAAACACTAGAATCTCTCTCAACCATTCTTGTCAATTTGAAAATAAAATATTTAAGCCCGAATTTGAGGGATTTATCTTTTATCTTTCACCAGATTCTTTGTGCCTCTAGGAGAGTGGCTATCAAACTGTGGAATACTTGCATCAGTTGGATAATCATACATATGTGGACTTCATTGAATCTTGGTTTCGAGCAGTCATCAAGCCACCTTATTTCCAAATCATTCAGAAACTCTTGGTACCATATCAATTAAAGAAATTGGTTTCTCACGCTATGGTATGTCTTGAAGTCTATTCTTTAAAACTAAGTGTGAGTATAATCAACGTTTTGTTGCGCACTTGGTTTCATTGGAGGTCATCCTATACTTAAAAGGGAGTCTTCCGCTTCGTAGGGTAGAGTAGGGTAGAAGAATAAAGAAATGCCATGAATAAAGTTGTTACAACAATGCAATTGGGGTTTTGACTTCCAAAGCATAGCCACTTAAACTACTTTTAATCCACATCAGTTTTTAACACATACATTTTTGAAAAATCTTGTTGAGTATGATTCACTTTAATACCTCACGATTTTTCAGAAGTAACCATCACTAACCACTCTAACGAAGATGTCATATGAGATATATATTTTCAATTTCCCTTAGAAGGTACTATTGGAGAGACACCTATGGTGGACCACTCTTGTGAAGATCATAATAAGTTATTCATGAGAATGCTAGCATTATTAACTTAAAGAATCTTTCAATCATCATCTGGAATATTTTTAACAAGTCTTTAAGGTATAGGAACTAGCCAATAATGATTAGTGATTAAAAACTTTTCACTCCATCTCGTACTCTTAAGGTGTAGATCTTTCTCGCCACTTATTAAGTAACCTTTAAGGTTAATCACAATCAGAATTGATAAAATATTTAGGGGAGAATAGGAGGTCTCTGTCATCAGCCCACCTACCACGATCATGAGACCTAACATGCATGACATTACTGCTGCTGGTCACCAAGCTAGAATAGTGGCTTTTAGCTGAAAAGTTGTAACATAGGAGGTTTCATCTGAGCTAGCCTATTCATCTATGTTATTTATTATGAGTGGCACTGCTATCAGCTGATTACCAAGCCAAGACAATGGCCTTCATATAATTTTTAAAATTAAGTACGATAACTCTGAATCTATATCTAGTAAGTGGGACACAGACATTTCACTGTGATAAAAGGCATCCCTGCTGAGGTTATAGACACCTGTAGGCAGCAGGGCCATGTCTATCATATTAAAGTTAATTGCATAGTATAACTTACTCAGTTATCTTCCTCTTTCCCTAAAATTCATCATTTTATTTCTTGGATAGTGGTTTTAAGATGATTTGAGCATCATGCTTTGAGTTCTTTCTTTCAGAAATTAGGAATGTTTACTGATGTGGTACCCTAAGTGGAGGTAATTCTTTGTACTCGATTAAGGAGAAATTTACTTTCGCATCTACATGACAACAAATTTATAGTGTTCAATTTGTTGATCATCGAGGAAGGTGTCATCTTGTTCTATTTTTATCTCCCTTTTTTGGTATCATAACTCACTTAACTTTTTATGGTATTTAGAGTGATATATTGCTCAGCGATGATTACTCACTAGGTGTTGATGGACAAAACTGTCTATTGATTATGGTTGCCTCTATATAATAACTATGTGACCTAAGTACAAGATTGTTGTATTAGGTGCATGAATCTTATCATAATTTTCTTGAAATTGCACCTTTTCAACAAAGATTTGATTTTTTATGGTTGTTAATAAGACTCTAGATAAAAATAAGAGCTCTGAAATCTATGACAAGCAGGGAATTCAACTGAAACAAGACAGTAGGTATGTGATGTCTATCATAAAGGTGCAATATTCTTTTTCCATAATGTATGGTACAAAGCATTTCTTTCCTATACTTGATCTTGTTGTAATTTTATCATTCCTGCACTCGGTACTTTCATAAGGGATGTAACAAGGTTTTAGTTGGAACTGTAAGAGTGATGTTGCAAACTTAATGGATGCTTTAAAAATTATGACATACCATGATATCTTAATATTTCCTTGTGTAGATTTTTGCTTACACTTTCATCGGGAAGCATAGTATGATCTTTAAACATTCCCCCTGCCTTCCTCCATGATTTTATAATCCTATGGTTTGGCTTGCATGAGGGCATGCAAGTAGGTCAGCATGGGGGCTTGTTGAGCCTAAATTTTGTGCAAATTTTCATGACTTACCTTAATAATTTTTTGTCTTTACTAAGTGTCTATAATCACTATTATTCATTTTACGCATTATTAAGTTATCACTTAGACACATTTAGAGCTAAAAATTGTTGATCTATGAACTCTTCTTGTTTTGTTAATTTAATGTGAAAATTTATTTAATGTCAGCCTATTTTGTGGCAGGTGCTAACATTCCTATAGTAGTACATCCTATACTAGTTGTGCCTGCACTAGCTCTGCCTACACCAACATGTCTCCACCAACATGCCTGCACTAATTTGGGGCCTTCATGCATTGACACATCTCTAGGGAAATATGAAAGAGGTTTTTCTTCAAGATATTGTTTGAACACTTCCACATAAGATAGGATACACCCAGGTCATACAGATTTATTTTTAGGTAATATTTAATGCCTCAGCCGCAAATTCGTAGCAGTTTCCAAATTTCCAACTTCTGCCTCTTTTTCCATGAAGGTGAAGGAAAATAGAGAAATTCTAGAACATGGGTTTATGTCCTAGTAAAGCGAATTAACGAAGCCTCAAAACAACTTCTAAAATTCATAATGGTATAAAAGTTATATAATGGTCGTTTAGGCAGCTTTCTAAAAATAGACTATTTTTTCCAGAATTTTAGCATCTCATATTTCAAACAGTCATTTTCAGGCATGATTTTCAAGTCAAGGTATCTGAACTAGAAGATTATGAGCAAGGTTATTGTTGAAAATATAACAAGCTAGATTGCATCCAAACATTTTTCCAAAATTCATAATGGTTGAGATACACAGAGTTCTTTGGAGGTATTTTGTTAAAAGAAACCAATTTTTCCAGAATTGTAGAAAACATCCAGATTTGGGAAATTCGTGCCAGATCTTCATTCCTTCAATGGGTAAATGGTTGTATTGATATTCTATTGATGAATATCAGTTGGGATTCAATACCCATGTTATTTGCTAAAGAAACTGTTGTGTAAAAACCAATATAAAAGAGAGGAGCTACATAGGTGCAAAGGGGGATGGCAGTTTGTATTTTATAAATTGTATTTCAGTTGCAGAAAAGGGAACTAGATCTTTCTATGCAGGGAAGGAGTACTTGCGCACTAGTGGGATGATCCCTGGAGGGGACCATTAGAGCCATCGATGCATTATTTAATGAATTAGTAACAAGAGTTCTAAAATGAATTTCCTTTGCATTAAATTCTAAATTCTAGTTTCTACTTTGAAATGAGTTTATTTGGCAATCACTTCTGAGTAATTTTGTTTCTCCATATTGTTCTGAAGATTGTGACTTAATTTTTGCAAGGGCAACGAGCTAGATGGTTGGTCCCACCAGCCACTCCGTTGCCCAAAACCACTTAACTTTCTCTTGCTGCATTTTAGTTTGCTTGGTGTGAGTGTGATCTTAGATAATTTCTTAATATCATTTCATACCTCTTCTTTCAGTCATTTCATTTTCAATTTCATCCCAAAAGATTTATTTTATTGCTCTAGTTATTCAAGTTTAATATCAATGCTTTTGGATGTATTTTGATAAAGGCTAAACTAAAGTAAACGTTGAATGTTTTAACTGCATCTCTTATTTATTCTTACAAAGGTTTACCCTGATCTCATTGTTGCATAACAAAGTTTATTTCCAAAATGTAATTGTGAAATAATTGTTGATCAAGAATTCTGGTTAACCTAACTTAACATGTATTCATCATTGCCTTGGGATATTATATGAGACGGATCCTTGTACTTTTGCAGAAAAACATTTATTCCTGCACTTTTGCAAGCAGATGTCATGATCAACATAAGAAAAGATTGTGAATCTTATTGACAAAACACTCATAGAATTATTCATTATAATTAAATGTTGGATATATTATAAGGAAGTATTTAATAAGATCAGGCCAAACAACACGAATTATATATTGGTTCTTACTTCATATTTCTCTAACAGTTAAAAGAGAAGGAGTGCATTATTATCTTGATTCTTCTTAAAGGCTTCAATTATTTCCTTACATTTGTTGGAATGAAATTCTTGTGTGATTTCTAGTTTAATTTCATGTTTGGAACATAGCAATAATGTTTTAAGAGGTTTCACATTCTTTATTTGTTGAATCACATTCTTTTGAAGAGGGCCTATGTTCCTTTCTCCCCTGGACAACTGAGGAAGACTTACTGCAGGAGTTAACTCAACCCAGAAGAGGAGCCAAAAGTAGATTCTTGGACTGTGTTTACTTTTCTTTGAAGAGTCTTGTTTATTTTTCTTGAATGATGCTCCTTTTGAATTACTTGCAAGAGCTTGCTTTTTATTTAACAGATCCCCGAGGTCGTATTCTAGCATATATTATGCTAAACCTATAAGTTACTTACCTATATTAAAAAGTTAAATTTTTGTGTCAATATTGCATTTATATTGTCTAACATTTTGGCACCGTTGCAGGGGAGGCGCTCAGGGGATTGACCTTGGTGATCTACCACATTTGTTTTTTTTCTTTCACCTAATTTCTCTTAAAATTTTATGTTCTTTGAATTTACTTCATTCCTGCACTGTTGCTTTAAGGTTTCTCATTTTCTCTGATGTTGAACCTCCCACCCTACATATACACCATTCATGTGCTAACGAATGTACCAGTTGGCTTGCTAAAAACAAGAAAATGGTATTTTGAAGAATCATCTAATGAGGAATATTTATGATGCTACAGAGACATACAATTTGTCTAATGAAGAATTAACAATTGAAAAAATTAATATTTTGATTGAACATAAAAGTTATATCATTAAATCTTTAAGTTCAAAATTAGATGATTTGTAGGAAGAGTGGGAGCAGGATGAAAACCCACCGCTTATCTTTTACGCCAACTGTAGAAGGAAACACCTCCTTGGAAAGTGTCCACATAGTAGCTTGAAAATTTGCGAAATTTGTGAAGACGATCATATAATGGAACATTGTCCAACACTACCAAGATTACTGCAGGTACTCAGGAAATTAAGTAAGGAATCAAATTGACTACCATGTATAACTCAAAAACCCTCACCATTTGATCCTTGTAATAATGCTTATTTTCTTGAGCAGGTGTCTCAACATGTTTATAATCCCATAATTCCATGGCAAACATTTAATCCTCCTTTGATTGAATATCCTACTTCATGGCCGCACTGGCCTTCTCATTGGTCCTCATCCTCGAGCCAAATATCACCATGGCCTTAAGAATCATTTAGATCCTTATCCCTAGGGAAATGTCCCATGAAAATCCAATCATATGACCACCAAAAACAACCACATTTTCTTTCCAATTCATCATTAAGTTATCCTCCCCGATGGTCTCAGCCGCATGTGCAACCTTACGCTAGCCTCAATCCATACCTACCCCTTATCCTAATCCTTACCCAACTCCTTATCCTTACCCATACCCTATGTCTCATTCAAACACTAATTTGTACCCTAACCCTAGTCCATGCCCTTATCCATACCCTAGACCTAACCCTAATCTAAACCCTAATCCCAATCCAAACCCATGCCTTAGTCCAAGCATTAACCAAAACCCTAGCCCAAACCATATCATAAACCCTAATCGAAACCATGAGGTTGCACAACAATTGGAACCACCTATTCTTCCAATTGATTCCCATGTTTAACATAATACTACATCTTCCATGTTTGGAAAGGGAATGAATTTGGAAACTTACCCCATTATTGTTGAGCACTCACCCTGGGAAGTTATCATTCAAAGACCATCAGAGGAGCAGTCTTTCATTGGAAGTTGTTCTCAAAATGTTGTTGAAGCTCAAAACCCTATAATCTCTCTCAACCATTCTTCTCAATTTGAAAATCAAATATTTGAGCCTAAATTTGAGGGATTTATCCTTTTTCTTTCACCAGATTATTTGTGCCTCTAGGAGAGTGACTATCAAATTGTGGAATACTTGAATTAGTTGGAGAATCATACATATGTGGATTTCATGGAATCTTGGTTTCGAGTAGTCATCAATCCACCTAATTTCCTCATTATTCGGAAACTCTTGGTACCATATCAATTGAAGAAATTAGTTTCTCATGCTTAGGTATATCTTGAAGTTTATTCTTTAAAAATAAGTGTGAGTATAATCAACATTTTGTTGCGCACTTGGTTGCATTGGAAGTCCTCCTATACTTAAAAGGGAGTCTTCTGCTTCTTAGGTTAGAGTAGGGTAGAAGAATAAATAAATGCTAGGAATAAAGTTGTTACAACAATGCAATTGGAGTTTTGACTTCCAAAGCATAGCCACTGAAACTGCGTTTAATCCACATAAGTTTTTAACACACACGTCTGTGACAAATCTTGTTGAGTATGATTCACTCTAATACCTCATGATTTTTCAAAAGTAACCATGATTAACCACTCTAACGAAGTTGTCATATGAGATATATATTTCCAGTTTCCCTGAAAAGGTACTATTGGAGAGCCCGCTATGGTGGACCACTCTTGTAAAGATCATAATAAGCTATTCATGGGAATGCTAGCATTATTAACTTAAAGAATCTTTTAGTCATTATCTGGGATATTTTTAAGAAGTCTTTAAGGTAGAGGAACTAGCTGGTAATGATTAGTCATTAAAAACTTTTCAGGCCAAGCCATACTATTAATGAGTAGATCTGTCTCCCCACTTATTAAGTAACCTTTAAGGTTAATCGCAATCAAAATTTATAAAATATTTAGGGGAGGATGGGAGGTCTCATGGTGAGCCGACTTACCATGATCATGAGCCCTAATGTGCATGACATTGCTGTTACTGGTCACCAAGCAAGAGTAATGGCCTTCAGCTAAAATGCTAGAAGACAGGAGGTCTCATCATGAGTCGACATATTCATCCATGTTATTTCTTTTGAGTGGCACTGCCATCAGCTGGTTACCAAGCCATGACAATGGCATTCATCTAATTTTTAAAATTAAATAAGATAACTCTGAATATATATCTAGTAAGTGGGAGATAGGCATTTCGTTGGTTTAAAAGACATCCCTGTCGAGGTTATAGACACCTGCGGGCAGTAGGGCCATGTCTATGGTATTAAAGTTAATTGCATACTATGACTTATTTGATTATCTTTCTCTTTCCCTAAAATTCATACTTTTATTTCTTGGATAATTGTTTTAAGATGATTTTAGCATGATGCTTTGAGTTATTTCTTTAAAAAATTAGGAATCTTTACCGATGTGGTACCCTTAGTGGAGGTAATTATTTGTACTGGATTAAGCAAAAATTTAATTTCCCATCTGCATCACAACAAATTTAGAGTGTCCAATTTGTTGATCGGTCCAGGAAGGTGTCATTTTGTTCTATTTTTATCTCCCTTTTCTGGTATCATAACTCACTTAATTTTTTATGCTATTTAGAGTGATGAATTTCTCAGTGATGATTACTCACTAGGTGTTGATGCACAAAAATGTCTATTGATTGTGGTTGCCTCTAAATAAGCACTATGCGACCTAGGTAGATGATTGTTGTATTAGGTGAAGGAATCTTATGGTAATTTTCTTGAAATTGCACCTTTTCAACAAAGATTTGATTTTTATCATGATTGTTAATAAGACTCTGGACAGAAATAAGAGCTCTGAAATCTATGAGAAGCAGGGAATTTAATCGAAACAGGACAGTACTATACGCATGAAGATAGCGATGGTTTATCAAGCAGTGGTGAAGATGAAAATAGTAATGACTATAAACATCTAATGGTTTTTGAAGATGATTTCTTGGATGCTTTAGATGAATATGATATTTATGAAGAAATCTCTAAACTTAAAATTTGTTTAGAAGAAAAGAATATGATTATAGATACTCTGACATTCCAACTTGTTGAAAGAGAAAAACATAATGAAAAATTAGAATGTAAAATTGTGGGTTTAAAAAAGGATATTGAGAAGAAAAAGGCTGTCAAATCTTAGATTTGCTAAAGGATCAGAGACCCTAAATGAAATTATCGAAGTGCATCATTCTCCTCTGATAAAGACAGGTCTTGGATATACTGAAGAAGCACAGAAACCATCCACCTCCACTAAAAGTTATCTTGATGCAGTAAAGAGCAGTGAACAATCTGACAATCGTCAACAAAGGCATAAAGTAGATCACCAAGTAAATCAGGTTCAATCTACTTCAAGGATGAATAGAAACTACAAACAACCTCAAGTAAATCATACTCAATTTGCTTCAAGAATGAATGTTAATGGAAACTACAATAACCAGGTCTGTAGGTTCGATAATCACATGAATTTCTTTAATGGCCAATGTTTTTCATGTCATAACTTTGGACACAAAGCTGCTCAATGTGTTGCTTACAAGACCATCATGACTAGAGAAGCACGAAATCAAAGGAATGTGACAGGGATCATGACAAGGACCTACAATAACTTTTCGATTCTTGAAAATGAAATAGAATAAACTATCTGTAACAACTTTGGTCATGAAGATTCTGAATGCAGAAGTAAATTTCAGCAAACATCTTAGAAGGAGCAAACTTCATTGAGTCCCCAAATATGGAGAAAGAAAGAACCACAAACAGAAAGATGTGGTATAACCTTGTATGCAGAAGGACAACAAAATTAGTGGTACATCGACAGTGGATATTGGAAACACATGACAGGTGATAAAGAAATCCTTCAGTCATATAATACCTTAGAAAAGGAAAAGGAGGTCTCATTTGGAAATGACACTCCTGCTATCATGAAAGGTAAAGGTTCTGTTCTCTTAAAAGAAAAAGTTAAAGATGGGAATGTTATGTATGTTGATGGTCTAAAGCATAACCTATTGAGTGTCAGTCAAATGTGTGATCAAGGAAATGAAGTAATATTTTGATCAAATGGATGTGTTGTTCATGAGCTTGATACAGGAGAAACCGTGATCAAAGGTATAAGAACTCCAAACAACTTATACATTCTCAAGGGAGGACAACAATAGTGCTATCTAAGAAAAAATGATGAACACTAGCTATGGCACAGAAGATTGGGGCATCTAAGCTTCTCTCAAAAAAGAAAAGCATGCAAATTCTAGGCTGTTCATGATCTCCCTTATATCAACATCCCAAACAATACAACATGCAAATCATGTCAATTTGGTAAGCAAACTAGAGCACACTTCTCTGAAAAGGAAGGATCAGCTAGTAAGCCTCTTGAACTTGTTCATACTGATTTATGTGGACAATCAAGGAAAAGTCACCTCATGGAGAGGAATACTTTATATTATTCATAGATGATTATTCCAGAATGTGTTGAATAGGGCTTCTAAAGCATAAAGATGAAGCATTTGAAAAATTCAAAGCCTTCAAATCCTTGGTTGAAAATGAATTGGATCACAAGATCAAATGTCTCAGATCTGATTGAGGAGGGGAATTTACATCGGATGAATTCTTTGACTTTTGTGAAGAACATGGAATAAAAAGGGAATTCTCCACTGCAAGGACTTCTCAGCAAAATGGAGTAGTAGAAAGGATGAATAGAACTGTTCAACAAATGGCTCATGCCATGCTAGATGAATCTGGAAATCCTGCAACCTTCTGGGGTGAAGCTGCATTTGCTGCTATCACTATTCTCAACAAAGCAAATTTTCAGGTAAAGAGCACTCAAACTCCACATGAACTTTGGTATGGTAAGACTCCAAATTTTTTGGAAGCAAATGTTGCATCAAAAGGATTGATGAAAAACATAGCAAGTTTAAACCTAGAGCAGATGAAGGCATTCTCCTTGGTTATTCTTCCCGAAGTAAAGGATATAAGTGTTATAATAAAAAACTTGGGAAAATTGTTGAAAATATTGATGTTGTGGTTGATGAAGTAGGCAAAAATCCAAAGCAAGTAAAAACTGAAGAGTGTGGAGAAGATGAGGGTTATCCTTCCACATCAAATCAGACTAATTATGAAGAAGAAGAAACCAATGAAGCACCAGAAGAACATATAATGGCAGAAGAAAAGACTTCATCCAAGTATGTTCAGAAAAATCATCCAAAGACTCAAATATTGGGGCAAAAAGAGGCAGGTGTGCAGACAAGAAGAACTATTACAGAAGCTTCAAGCTACCTAGCATTGCTTTCCTCCATTAAACCTCAAAATGTAATTGAAGCATGAAAATATGAATGTTGGGTTAAGGCCATGAATGAAGAACTTGAGAAAATTGAAGAGAATAATACTTGGGAATTAGTTCGTAGACCTGATGATAAGAATGTTGTAGGAACCAAATGGATATTCAAAGACAAGCTAAATGAAAATGAAGAAGTTATTGGAAACAAGGCCAGATTTGTTTGTAAAGGTATGGTCAACAAGAAGATATAGATTTTGAAGAAACTTTTGCACCTATTGCTAGACTTGAAGTCATAAGAATGTTCCTTGCTTTTTCTAGTTTTCAGAAATTCAAAGTATACCAAATGGATGTAAAATCTACCTTTCTTAATCGAGACTTAGAAGAAGAAGTATATATTGAGCACCCAAATGGATTCATCCTTTGAAATGATGCAAAACTTGTATGCAAACTTAGAAAGGCTCTCTATGGTCTAAAATAAGCTCCAAGGGCTTGGTATTACCGTCTTGACAAATACCTCCATCAACAAGGTTTTTCAAAAGGATCAGCTGATAGCAATCTATATACAAAGATTGACAATAAGAAATTGCTAATACTTGTTGTGTATGTTGATGATATCATTTTTGGTAGAAATGAAGAAGCCATGAGTCAAAATTTTGCTTTGGTAATGCAGCAAGAATTTTAAATGTCCCTGCTTGGTGAACTTACATATTTTCTTGGTCTACAAGTTCAACAAAATAAAGATGGTATTTTTTTTGTCAAAAACCAAGTATCTCAAGCAGATCTTGAAAAAATACGGCATGGAATATTCTAAACCATTATGTACCCCTATGGTAACAGGATGCAGTCTCAGCTCAAATGATAAGTCAACAGCAGTACATCAACCAACCTATAGATCCATGATCGGCAGTCTTCCTAATCTAACATGTACCCAACCAGACATCATGCATGCAGTGGGAATAGTTGGAAGATTCCAAGCAAATCCAAAGGAATCACACCTTCAGGAAATCAAAAGAATTTTCAAATATCTTCAAGGAACTCATAATTTTGGTTTATGGTATCCTAGAGATACAGATCTTACACTTCATGCATATACAGATGTAGATTGGGTAGGAAGTGTGGATGAAAAAAAAAACGCTAGTGGGGGCGCATTCTATATGGGTTCCAGATTAGTATCTTGGTTCAACAAGAAACAAAGTTCGATTGCATTATCTACAGCTAAAGCAAAATATGTGTCTATTGCATCTTGTTGTACACAATTTCTTTGGATGATGCAAACATCGCAAAACATTCAGATCGCATGTACTCCACCCATATCCATTTTATGTGATAATACAAGTGCCATTAGTATTTCAAAGAATCTAGTCATGCATTCCAAGACTAAGCACATACCCATCAAATATCATTTTCTACGTGAAAAAATGCTTGAACAAAATGTCAAATTAGAGTATGTTCCCTCCAAAGAACAGGTTGTTGATATATTCACCAAACCACTGCCCAGAGATACATTTGAATATCTCAAATAGAAGTTGGGAGTAGTTGATGCATCATCCTATTATCAAAACTTATCTATTTCAGAGAAAAGTGGTTGTACATGAGTTTCATGAAGCGTATTCGCATACATATGCTGGTTACTGTGGATATAGTAGCATATATGTTGGTTAGAAGAAAAGCAGTGGGCCAGACTCAAGAAGAAAGGAGTCCGATATCATCTGGCATAGGTTCAGGGGGAGCATATACTTCTAATAATGCACTATTGGCATTATCTTAGAAGATCTTGGTACAAATTCACAGTTTTTTTGTTTCAAGTGGAATAGGTTCAGGGGGAGATCATGGTTGTTGGTCTGGATGGTGATTGACAAATGCTGCTGATGATAGTTGCTGATGACTATCATGGTCTTGTTTTAGATATTTGGTCTCTATGTCATGTATATATTTTAATGTCAAGGTTATGAAACGACATATTTTGTTTCCCCACTATGCATGGGATGGATGAGGTAATGTATGAACAATTGGTATATCCCCACTTAGTTGGGTGGATGAGTCAAACTTGGTATATCCCCAATTGGTTGGGAGATGAATGTATGTAGGAGTCATTGGTGATAGGAAGGTCATTTATGATGTATGTATAGAGTCATGTTCTTCTTTTAGAACATATTTTTGTAGACCTTGCTTATTTTCAGGGGGAGCATGGACCCAAGCATGGAGCTAAATCATCACATTTCAACATATTAGAGAATTCAGCATGTACTCAAGGGGAACATAACCCTTTGCCCTTGATGAAAAAGGGGGAGAGTCACTTGCGGTTGCCATCAAGTCCAAAGGGGGAGATTGTTGGCATTATGGCACAAATTTGGCACTATGATATAGGTGTTTTCCTTGATGGTAACTCACTCAGAGGATAGATCACAATTCAGACTCTCGAATTGAAGAAAAAGAGGTATACGTAGGTTCTTTATTGACCAAGCCGTGTGTACATGTGGGTTCATAGACCAAAAGGCGCGTATAGTGTACACACGCACTTTCATAGAAGGAAAGGCGCGTACATGTTGGAAAACTTAGTTTTTGTCCGTGGTATTTGGTCCATGGTATTGTGATCCATGGTATTTGTCCAAGGTATCTTGTCCGAAGTGTTGACCCTATGTATTTGGTCCAAGATATTGTTCCAAGTGGTTTTGGTCCATGGTATTGAGAAAGGCCTAAGACTATAAAAGGAGGAGAAGATCATTAGGCAAGGCACTCAAGTATTGAATATCATATGAAGAGTGAGATCGAGAATACAGATTATTGGGCATAGCTGGATCTAAATCAAGGACGAACCTCAGCGCTTGATAAGATCTATTGATGGGTCAAGATCTTAAGCCTTGAAGTGAAGTACCTTTATGTGGTTTTGATATTTTATCTGAATAATTGGCACATGTCATAATATGTAAATATGATGATCTAGGTATAATTAATGTTTGAATAGTTGTAAAGGTTAAATCATCATTTACAGATCTGTACGCAAGCTCACTATAGCAAAGGCGCGTATACACGCTGGTTCTGCATTTCAAAATAACGTATACGCAGTTTCACCTGGAGAAAAGTGCGTATGCACACAGGCTCGACACATTGAAGTAGCGTACACCTCATAAAATATGCTTTAGCTACTTCTATTTGTTGTTGCAGTGTTCTAGGTTTGGGTTGGGTTCTGGTTACTGTTACTGTATTCTAGTTACAACATTCTGAGAAGTGATTGTTTGATTCAGTTTTGGTTGGTGCAAAGGAGATTGGTTGATGCAGATATATTTGATGTTTGATTGATGTTATTGATGGATCCAGTCTGAAAGTTTATGAAATGTGGTCCCTGGAAGAAAAGAGAAGGTTGTAACCTTATGTAAGTCAACACCTACGTACTAGTAAACACATCAACTAGTACAAGAGCTAGGGGGTTGTAGCTCCCTTCCAAGAGAATCTGGAGAATGAGATAAGGTTGTAGCCTTCTGCAGGTAGAAGCCTACGTACTGGTATAAGACTGCACCAGTACAAAAATTGTAAAAAGAAGTTTCTTATTAAAGGAAGGTAGAGACGATTGCAGTAGGTGGTTTCCACCCACATTGGGTTTCCACCTTATATCTTGTGTTCATGTGTGTGATTTTCTGTTCTATTTTTATTGCACCTGGTTATTGTTTATATGGTTATGATGCACAGATTAAAGATCAACTAACTAAATTATAAGTTTGCAAGGTATACACTAGTTTCCTTAAATACAGTTGCGTATACACGTAAGTTATATTAACTGAAGTAGTGTATATGAATCTGATTATGGAAATGAAATATTGTTAACTTGCTAATACTGATTCACCCCCCCATCTCAGTATTATTTCCAAAAAGAAACATACGAGTTAAGAGGCTGTTGAGCCTGTTGACCTTGGACATATGGATATTGCACCTATTGTTCTTAAACATATGGGAGGTGAACCTATTGTCCCTGAACAAGAGGATTTTGGACCTGGTGTCATTGAGCATAAGGATGATACACTTTTTTCCCTTAGACATAGGGATTTTGTACCTGCTGCCCTTGAACAAAAGAATTATGTACCTGTTGACCTAGGACATTATGGTTTTCTACCTGCTGCCCTTGGCCAAAACAATTCTTGACCTATTGACCTAGGACATTAGGATTTTGGGCATGCTACTACACAACTTGAACCTGGCCTTACCCTTGCAAGGGTTCATGCTGTTGATAGATATACAAGGGATGCTGCTAACTGGGGTGCTTTTGCTGCTGTAAGGGTTGGCCTTGCGGCTACAAAATTTGTCCCTAGGGCTGTGGAGGTTGGCCCCGCGAGGACATGGGCTGGGAGGTTTGGGGAGCATACTGCATCTGCTGCTATACGGTTTGTTGCAACTGTTGCAAGGGTTTCCCTTGCGATTGTTTTAGTTGACCTTACTACAGGATCCTTTTCTCTTGTTCTTGTGTGGATAGCCCTTACTGCAACAAAGGTTGCCCTTGTGGCAACAAAGGTTTCCCTTGTTGTGGTAGAGGTTGTCCTTTCTGTTGCAAGGGTACCTGAACAGTGCCTAGAAAATTAGTGAACTGAATCTGGCCATAGCCACCCTTGAAAGTGGATGAGCCAGGCTGAACGTACTACCCAAACTGAAGGGTGTAAGGTTGATTAACCATTCCTTGAGAATGATATGGAACGTAAGTAGTTTGGTATTGGAATTGAGCCTCATAATGCTTCTGATACTGGACATTGCTTGACCCAGATGGACCAATGAGATTTTGAACCTGTTCGTACTGGACATTGCTTGATCCAACAAGATCAACAGGGTTTTGAATAATGCCAGAAGAAGGTTGTTTCATACCAAGCATGTGAGCCTATGAGGCACTCACATTAGTGGTGCATGACACCATAGAACCATTCAGGTTATACCCCCCAGGCAGTGGCACAACTTGGCCACTGACCAGAGGGATGGAGGAACTGACAGAGACATTCCTCAAGACTGCCGGTTGAACCAGACGGGTAACTGGGACAGACAATACAAGAGGATTCAGAATGGTGGGTTTCACCAGGACTGAGGTAACAACCTGTTGGGAGGTCATGTTCACAACGAACAGACCGGTAGTAGGTATGATGCCTGATGCCCAAACACAGTTATGGTAAAGTGATGAGGCACTAGGTGTACCTTAAACCAAATGTTTTGGGTTTTATTACATTCTTTCCATGACTAGCCCATGTAGTTAACCGGGGGGTTAGAAGGGGGGAAAACCCCCCCCTTCGTTGTGCCGATTGTGTAGTGGGGGGGGTCACAGGGTGTTTGAGGGGTGCAGGTAACCCCACTCTATGGGGTTTTAGACCCTATGTTAGGTTGGGTGGACCTACCTATGGTTTTGTGCATAATTTTCGCACATGGTTTTGGACGTGATGGTTTTTGGTTTATGGTATTGGATGATTCGGCACGTATAAATATGTATTGTAACATTGAAAGGAAAATAATGAAAAGTCAAGCTGGTAGTACCGGTTTTGGGATCCGTGAGAAAATATCTTTGTATATGTGTTTTATGTGTTATGCTCTCGCATTGTTTATTTTCTATGTTTTAGAATTCGTATGCAGGTAATTTCTATATGGGGTTAAAACCTACATTTGGTATCAGAGTTGTTTTAGCTTCAAGGGGATGGCTTTGCTGCTGAGGGGTTTCGCTCGGGCCTGTGGTAGACCCTATTCAGTGGGAGATATGCGAGACTGATTCTGGTGGTGAAAGAATATGGTGAGAAGTGGAAAGATAGAGATCGAGAAATTTAATGGTCAGAGTTTTGAGTTGTGGAAACTCAAGATGGAGGATCTGTTGGTGGATAAAGATCAATGCATCATAGTAGACCCGGGTACTAAACCAACAGGAGTGTCTGATGAAGAATGGAAGAATTTGGATCAGAAGGCTAAGAGCACAATGTGATTGTGTGTCTCAGATTCAATATTGCTAAATGTATGAGGGGAAGCTACGACGAAGGCTTTGTGGGACAAGTTAGGGACTTTGTACCATTCTAAGTCTCTGGTGAATAAACTGTTCTTGTGGAAAAAGCTGTATAACCTGAGGATGAAAGATGGAGACTTGGTGATAGAGCATCTAAATGCATTTAATATTGTGGTAAGTCAGTTATTATCTATTGATATTAAAATTTCAGATGAAGATAAATGCATCAGTTTGTTGTGTTCTCTACCAAATTTGTGGTATAGTCTGGTTATTGTAATAAGTAGCAACACAAATTCCTTGTAGTTTGATGAAATAGTCTCATCCTTGCTGACGAAGGAAATGAGACGGAAAAATATGGAGAGCTAGAATGGTGGTTCCTTATCTATATGAGGATGGTCCCAGAACAGAAACAAAAATAAGTCATCAAGTGGGAGATCTAAATCTAGAGGTAGATCTCTAAGAAAACCTGTAAAGGTGGTGTGCCGGAAATGCCGAATGGAAGGGCACTACAAAAATGATTGTAAATCTAAAGCTCCTGACAAAAGAAAGGGATCTGATGATGCTCCTTCTGCAGAGACGAAAACCACCTCAGATGAAGGTGGGTATGTGTACTTGGCTTATTCAAGTACACATGTAGATCATGATGTAGGTTGAATGACTCAGGTGCATCCTTTCACTTCACTCCCCATAGAAAGTGATTGTGAGGGTATGAGAAATATGATGGTTGTGATGTCTTCTTGGGGGATGAAAGGAAGGCTATAATCGTTGGTCGCAGAAAAGTGAAGTTGAAGTTGTAAGGTGGAAGGGTTAGAACACCTCCAGGGGTTCTGCATATTCCTGCATTAGACAGAAATCTAATTTCTCTAAGAAAGCTAGATGATGTAGGTGTAAAAACAGTGTTCGAGAAGGATAACTACAAGATGGTTCCGGGGCATTGGTATTGATGTAGGGAGTTCAAATTGGAAATACCTACAAGTTGCAAGGTAGCACTGTTGTTGATGGGTGCAACAGTTACGTGGTTCCTGAAAGTGGAGCAGAAAATCTAGTGGTCTCTGGAGAGAAGACCATGCTGTGGCATCAAAGGCTTGGACATATTGGAGAGAAGGGCCTTTGAATACTTCATGGTAAAGGTATGGTAGAAGGTATGAGTAATAGCTCTCTTGATTTTGATTTTTGTGAGAATTGTGTATATGGGAAGAAAAATCGGTGAGTTTCCCCTCTGGTTGTAAGAGGGTGAAACATATATTAGATCTTGTGCACAGTGATGTGTTTGCACCTATGAAGGTTCCATCAATGGGTAAGTCTGTGTACTATGTATCATTTATAGATGACTTCTCAAGGAATACATGGATATATTTCCTTAAGAAGAAATCTGAAGTATTTGACAGGTTTAAAGAATTTAAGGCTATGGCGGAAAACCAGATAGAGAAGAAGATAAAGGTGGTGAGGACAGATAATGGTGGAGAGTTTTGCAGTAAGGAATTTAAAGAATCTTGTAAGAAGTGTGGTATAGCATGGCAGAGGACTACTCAATACACACCTGAGCAAAATGGAGTTGCATAAAGAATGAAAAAGACGTTGATGGAAAGGGCAAGAAGCATGCTCAGTGGTGCCAGGTTAGGACAATAATTCTAGGCAGAGGGGGTGGAGACAACATGTTGCCTGGTCAATAGATCACCTTCATCAGTGTTGGAGGATAAGACTCCACAAGAGGTATGGACTGGTAAGAAACCCTTTCTTTCACATCTAATGTTATTTGGATGTGATGCATGTTTACATGTTCCAAAGGAGAAACGAATCAAGTTGGATATTAAATCTAAAAAGTGCATCTTTATTGGGTATAAAGATGGTTGAAAGGGTTATAAGCTTTGGAACCCAATAACAAGGAAGGTTGTGTACAACTGAGATGTGGTGCTCAAAGAGGTGAAATATGTTATTAAACATGAATTCCAACTAGAGGAACCTGAGAAGATAGAGTTTCAGCTTAAGGAGGAAGAATCAGGCTCTACAGTAGAGGAGGAATCAGAAGATGAAGAGCCACAAACTCCGGGTGTGAGAAGATCAGTTCGAGAAAGAATGCAGCCAAAAAGGTATAGTCCATCTACTTTTTGTTCAAATTTTTCTTTATCTGTTACTGATGATGATCCCAGAATTGTGAAGGAAGCAGTAGATTCAAAGGATGGAAAACTCTGGAAAGAGACCCTGGTTGATGAAATGACATCATTGAACAAAAATGAGGCTTTGGATCTGGTGGAGTTGTTTGTTGGAAGGAAACCCATTGGCAGCAAATGGGTGTTCAAGAAGAAGACAAATGCAAAAGGAAAGGTGAAGAAATACAAATCTTGGTTGGTAGCAAAAGGTTATTCACAGGTGCCAGGAATTGATTTTGGTGATATTTTTCCTCTTGTTTCTAAGATAACTTCTATTAGATTACTTTTATTTGTTGTTGCTACTTTTAATTTTGAGGTAGAAAAGATGGATGTGAAGACAACATTTCTTCATGGGGATCTAAAATAGGAGATCTACATGAAGCAACCTGAAGGTTTTAAGGTGAAGGGTAAGAAAGAAATGGTATGCAAGTTAAAGAAGTCTTTGTATGAGTTAAAACAGTCACCAAGGATGTGGTATCAGAAATTTGATACATTTATATGGGGACTTGGCTTCACTAGAGGAAAAGAAGATCACTGTGTGTATTTTAAATTAGTTGGTGACCATTTTATCTATCTGGCCTTGTATGTGGATGATATGTTGCTGGTTGGAAATGACAAAGAAATTATCCAGGATTTGAAGACCCATTTGTCCTCCAAATTCGACATGAAAGTTCTTGGTGCTGCAAACTATATTTTGAGCATGAAAACTAAAAGAGATCAGAAAAAGAGGAAGATCTGGTTATACAGAGGAAGTATGTCAAGACAATATTGCAGAGGTTTAATATGCAAGATAGTAAACCGGTGAAGGTTCCTATTCCTATAGGTGTAAAGTTATCTGCTGAATAGTGTCATAAGACACAAGAAGAGGAAGAGGACATGTCCCGTGTTCCATATGTAAGTGTAGTCGATAGCCTGATATATGTGATGGTCTATACTAGACTAGATATTGCACATGCAGTGGGAGTATTGAGCAAGTTTATGTCAAAACCAAGGAAGCAGCACTGGACAACAGTGAAGCAGGTTTTCAGGTATTTGCATGGCACTAGTGATTATGGTTTGTGCTACCAAGGAAGACCAAGATTGGAGAGACTTTTGGACATCCGTGGCTTTGTTGATGCAGACTCGGCTAGAGATCTGGATCAAAGAAGATCTACAAGTGGGTATGTGTTTAACCTATTTGGAGGTGCAATTAGTTGGATGAGTAAGAAACAATCTGTAGTGGCACTATCAACTACAGAGGCAGGATACATGGCAACTACTCATGGAAGCAAAGAAGCAGTTTGGTTGCAGAGATTGTTTTCATGTATGAGGTTAGTACAGGGAGCTATAAGGATGGACTCTGATAGCCAAAGTGCAATTTTCTTGGCAAAGAACCCTGCATATCATTGAAAGGCAAAGGACAATGATATTCAATATCACTTTGTGAAGGATATGATAAAAGACAAAAGGGTTTTGCTGGTAAAGGTGGACACTTTGTAGAATACTGCAGATGCATTGACAAAATCTGTGAGCTTTGAGAAATTATCTTGGTGTAGAGAAAAAATGGGCATTGAAGGGTTGGATAAATGACTAAGCTCTCTTGTGGCTCCCTGTGGAAAGAAAAAAACAACTGGGAGAATGTTGGGTTTTGTTATATTCTTTCCACGACTAGCCCACGTAGTTAACCAGTGGGTTAGAAGGGGGGCACAGCCCCCCTTCGTTGCATTGATTGCGTAGTGGGGGGAGTCACAGGGGGTTTGAGGGGTGCAGGTAACCCCACTCTATGGGGTTTTGGACCCTATGTTAGGTTGGGCGGACCTACCTATGGTTTTGTGCATAATTTTCGCACATGGTTTTGGACACGATGGTTTTCGGTCCATGGTATTGGATGCTTCGGCATGTATATATATGTATTATAAAATTGAAAGGAAAATGATGAAAAATTAAGCTGGTATTCCCGATTTTGGGATTCAGGGGAAAATCTCTGTGTATATGTGTTTTATGTGTTATGCTCTCACATTGTTTATTTTTTGTGTTTTAGAATTCGTATGCAAGTAATTTCTGTACGGGGTTAAAACCTACAAACTGTGCGAAAGACACATAATTAGGAAACACACTGATGGGAATGGTCCCCGTATAGGGGAAACCTCCAGGAGGAAAAGGATTTTCTTCATCCTCGATATTGTGTGGAGTAGAAACTTCTAGCTGCTTTGGAGAGGTTACTAGAGCATCGCCTTCAAGTTCCATATCTGGGAACAAGCAACGACGAATGACCGAAGAAGTATGAGGGGAAAATTCCAAAGGAACACCTGGCTGATCGTATGAAATGTACAAACGTTGTGGTGACATCACAATAGGGTCAAAAAAAGGATTCAGAGGATAGTTATCTAGTCCAAGCTGACTGTGAGTGATTGACAAACTCTTAGGACTTTGAATGGGATTTTCCGGAGATTCCAGGCCAAGATCAGTAGGTGACCTGGTATATGAAGTAGGCGATGGATGAGATGACAAAGATTGAATGCTCAAAAAAATTCTAAGTTCAACACCTTGGTCCTTGAGTGACTCTGGTAACTCAGGAAACAACTCCTCAAACAATCTTTCAGATGAAGGAGAGGAAGAGGAACTAGGTGAACCAGATCATTCAACCATGATGACCTTGTCTTAGTTAACATGAAAAGAGAGAGATAAACATCAAGGCTTTAAAATGTTCCTTAAGGGAAACTCACGATTTGGTTTATAAAAGACTAACAGGATGTTATCAAATCGTGGGCAATCAATTATTAAGACGCATAAATAGACTGGAGCTATTTCATTTTTTAAGAATCTAGAAAGAAACAAATATGACTCTATCACTTTTGATTGGAAACGAGCTTGGAAGGACAAGTACTCGAATAATATTTTAAGTTTAATGAGTCAAAAATATCAAATGACTACTCTGGATGATCTAGGTAAAAATGATTACTAGGTAAACGTGAACTGTAGAATACCTCCCGGTGAATCGAGAAGTACGGGCAGGAAATCTCCTTGAATGTTGTGTTCGGTGTATCACGTTTGCAAGGCGGCTGACTCAACTTCCTATGGATAAAGGATTGTAGCCTAGAGGGGTCTCTCATTATATACCCGATGTTACGAGGAGCAAAAATCCGTACTAGCACTGTCTAATGCCGAAGCTAATGACAACTACTAGGTTTAAAGACGCTAGAACATGTCTCTAGCCTAGACCTTCTAGATATGATCATTAGATTTCAAATGCGTCTTAGGTTAGTTGAGTTGATTTTAAATTTTATCTTTAGTTATGTCTCAGCTTTCAGGCCTTAACGATGTGACTCGAAAAACCTTAAATGCAACTAAATGAGACAAGACCCTTTCAACTGGATGAATTGTCTACACTAGACATGGTACAAAACATACAATCAAATTCAAACAACCAACCAAGTGAAAGCAAAAGTATATTTCACTAAGTTATCACAAAAATCCACCCCTGATAGGCTGCTGACCAGGTAGACCTTGAGTTACTATTTCAAACATACTTTTGGCTGAGGTTTAGCCTCCTCAACTTGAGAGGGCTCTCTCAAAGAATTAATGATATTGATAATAGATTAGATGGCTAACTCTATTAAAAAAATGAAGAAGTGTAAGTGGTTGAAACATAATCAATAAACATCCATTGGGCTTATGGAGTCAGAAAAGCTTAGTATGACAACAGTATCAGCTGAACATGGAAGTCAAGGCATCAAAGTTCAATATATCAGTTAACACATAGAGATATGTACAAAACACAGTCTATAAATGTATGAAGGAAGTTAGAGCATGTCCATTAGTTCTCGGTATCATACGTTCATACTACTTCAAATAAGGAAATAAGGACAAACATAAAATAAGCACCATTGAACTCTTTCTGAATCTTGAGAAGTAAAGCCAAAGTCTGCATTCATAAAAACATAATCTTTTACAATGGCACAATATCAGTGTTTCTTTGAAAATTTCCAACCCTTTGTACATCAGCTCTTCTGCTATATATAGAGCTCTTTACATAACTGAGATTCCTCCTCCAGCATGAGGAGAACTCGAATTCTTCCTATGATGACACCTATTAACATTTAAAACTAACTAATAAATGCAATTGACTGCTGACTAGCAGTTTTAGAGACCTAGAACAATTAGGATTATAACTCTTCATCATGTTGGTAGTAGCATTAAATACAATCCAAATTCGTTATCTGATAGATGGCCTTCATCAGTTATGCTTTGGTGGATGTTTGAAACTGCTTGCTGGCCCTTAATGTCTCATCACTTATCAGCTCCTGGAAGGTAGGAAACTGCCCCTATTTTTCTGCTCTTGGTCTTCACAAGGATATTTGAAATCAAATATACCTGCTATTCTTCTTTGATTACACAAAAATGTTTTGGATTATCATGTTTTTCATGTGTGGACCTTGCTCATGCACCTGCATGAAGACAAAACCTTCTTGAACGCTGCCTGAAGTATGATGAACAATACTAGCTGTGATCACTTTTATAACAAATGGGTTATGGTTCATATATGCTTTTCCTTTGCCTATTTTTGTCCTTGTTGGATGTTTGTACTATGAAAATGATCCTTCTTTAGACACCCTCTTTCAAAAAGGTTTCCTCTTTGTCCCTCAAAATTGGTCAACTATATCAAAATATGCAACTATAGCAGTTTCGTAGCGCAAGTTTAACCATAAATTTCTCCCACCTAAAAATGAATTTGAAGAAATTGAAAGAGGTTTTTGTAGTTCAGTATGTTAGGAACAAAAGCCTCTTTCAGTTTTCAAAATTGATTTTTCACCTGCTCAAGAAACCTTCTGGAAGTTGACTAGTAAAAACAGTTTTTCTGCTGAAACACGCTACTTCAGGGGTTTCGTAGTGCACTACGAAAACTCCTAGTTCAGTGATTTCGTAGTGCAAAACTAGTTTTCTACACTGTCTACATTGCGAAAATGTGGATTCGTAGCAAGTTTCAAAAATTTTCCAAAATGGCTAAACACATGACTTTCAAAACATGATATGAGATCCATAAAGTGTAAAACAAGGTTGTTGAGGTTTATTTGATGATGGAAATGGGACTCCAACCCTTTGAGTTAGACTCTAAAAACCATAAAAGCGACTTAACCACCATCTAGCATTATGACTTAGGAACAAATGTAAAATGTAAACCTTGACACAAGCTTGACACATGGAAATAATGTGTGATGTGGGACCAGTGATGGGCAAGAATGGAGTGTTGACCCTATTTGACCATACCAGCAAGACTCTTTTCTAGATCTTAGACACTAAAGAAACCATGGAAAGACTAGACCAAGACTAACACCAATCCTTTGGAATAGAACTGATGCTCCAAATTTAGAAATCATTTTTTAAGTGATAACAGTGGCTCCACTTGGGATAATGTACCCCTGTGGTACACTAATAACTTGTAGCTCCAGTGCCGCTATCCATTCTCTAGAATAAAACTATGAAATTCTTCCCAATCTTCTCCTCAAGCCTTTAATGGTTTTTTTTGCAAGAAAAATTCAAACTGCACCTAGTGAAATAGTTGCTCAGTCAACCTACCCTGAGCTTATTTGAATCTACTTACCCTATCAGTTGCAATCTCCACTTGTAGCTCAAGGAACATGAAACTTCCAATGAAGCCAGTCATCGATCTGATCTGACACTTGAATCCCTTGACTATGCTTGAAGCAAAAATAAACCAGATACTAAAATAACCAAGGAAGCATGAGGTGTAACTCTTCTTCAATATGAAAATATAACTGGAAGCCTGAATAGTAAATCTTTTCCATGTAGTTAGCTATAGGGTCAAAAAACACATGGTTAGTTTGATGATTCTCATAGCATCCTGTTACTTCTAAGAACTGATCTTTAGTCACACAACCTTTATTTGATATGTTATCCAACTGCTTTTCTGAATGATTCCCACAAACAATGTAATTTTCCTCATTATTATGATCACTCTTTGATGTAAGCTGCTGCAAGGAATTACAAAAATGAACAACCTTTTCCTCTGCCTGAGGGTTATAAAAAATTTCTTCCAGCATTTCTTCTTGGTGTTTGTAATCATTTTCATACTCTTTATGATCAAAATACTGGCAAGTTTGATGCATCTCTACATCAATCTCGGAGGATGTAATATGATTTTCATAAGTAAACCCCTGTTGATTTTCATGTTGCATTGCATGGGATGTTATCCTTTCTTCTTGGTGTTGAAATGTATTGTTATGAAGAGCCTCTAAAATTTCTTCATCCATAAATTCATCATCATAACAATCCTCCAAATATTGAATAAGACTTAAAGAATGTTTACAACAATCTTGGACCAGCAGCAAGGAGGGATGACACTCTTTATACATCTCATAGAATTTATCATGAAAATTAGCAAGCGAATATATTGAACCATTTTCCAAACTTTTATACCAAGACCATGCTTTTCCTTCTAAAGTGGTCATAAACATCCTCATGAGATAATCTTCAGGGAACTGAACCTTAAGACTGCGTACATGCATATGAAACCTAACCAAATGAAGAGCAACATTGTCTTTCTTTTCATCTTTGAATATTGGAAGATCCTCTAACCAATCAACCTTGGCATAGGATTTAGAAAACCAGGGATATGAGACTGATTCATAGGGCATACCTGGCATTCATTTTTGCAGTGGAAATCATCTTGAAACTTCATCAATCTATTGATCTCCTAGCAGTGGAGTCACCTTCCAATTTTTTATTTGATGTGTGGAGTTGCAAAGGTAGTTTACAGCCTCAAAAACTTTCTGAGCTCCTGCTACTTTCAGAAGTTTAGCTTCTTGATTTCAGGAATGAATAATCTCCAAACTCTCGGTAGACACACCAAAATGTTATCACGAAAAACCACCCCTGATAGGCTGCTGATCAGGTAGACCTTGAGTAACTATTTCAAACCTACTTTTGGCTGAGCCTTAGCCTCCTCAACCTGAGAGGGCTCTCTCAAAGAATTAATGATATTGATACTAGATTAGATGGCTAACTCTATTAAATAAATGAAGAAGTGTAAGTGGTTGAAACGTAATCAATAAACATCCATTGGGCTTATGGAGTCAGAAAAGCTTAGTATGACAATAGTATCGGCTGAAAATGGAAGTCAAGGCATCAAAGTTCAATATATCAGTTAACACATAGAGATATGTACGAAACATAGTCTATAAATGTATGAAGGAAGTTAGAGCATGTCCATGAGTTCTAAGCATCATATATTCATACTACTGCAAATAAGGAAATAAGGAAAAACATAGAACAAGCACCATTGAACTCTTTCTGAATCTTGAGAAGTAAAGCCAAAGTCTGCATTCATAAAACATAATCTTCTACAATGGCACAATATCATTCTTCTCTGAAAATTTCCAACCCTTTGTACATCAGCTCTTCTGCTATATATAGAGCTCTTTACATAACTGAGATTCCTCCTCCAGCATGAGGAATACTCAAATTCTTCCTATGATGACACATATTAACATTTAAAACTAACTAATAAATGAAATTGACTACTGACTAGAAGTTTTAGAGACCTAGAACAATTAGGATTCTAACTATTCATCATGTTGGTAGTAGCATTAAATACAATCCAAATTCGTTCTCTGACAGATGGCCTTCATCAGTTATGCTTTGGTGGATGTTTGAAACTACTTGCTGGCCCTTAATGTCTCATCACTTATCTGCTCCTGGAAAGTAGGAAACTGCCCCTGTTTTTCTGCTCTTGGTCTTCACAAGTGTTATAGACATTTTTGTGCCTTACAGCATGAAGCATGAAATGTCGATAATCTGAGGGATCCAAAGTCCCTAAACATGTTGTTCCTACCCCTAGAGGAACAAGGTCAGCAAACCACAGCACTGAAAATCAGTTCTCCACCTGAAAACACTCAAAAACAAGCTATTTTTGGATCATGTCAGCTGCTCCACTGAGCATCTGCACTGAATGTCAACTGCTCCACTCTGTACCTACATTGAATGTCAAAAGCAATGAAGGCTACCTGCGCTGGGTGAGATTGGCCAAGTGGCACAGTCATTCTGCAAGGTGTCAAATGCCCAGGAAGCTTCCAAACTGACACTTGGGTCAAGGAATTCGCCTTGTGATGAGTAAGAGGGTCTTGATCTCCAAGTGGAAGCAAGAATCTCCAAGTGGACTCAAGAACTGAAGAATAACTGAAGTGGGAGAGGACACTAGTCAGCTTCATGCCAGCCTCAAGCTGACTCATCCTTTCTCCAAATCTCCTATATATAGAGCTCTCTCATGAGGTCTAGGGAGGCTGGAATTTTGTGCAAGTAAGGAAGTGCTGTTGGTTTGAGTATAGAACTATTGGGTGATTGCTTTGAAGGAGGTGAAGAGGAGATTTCTTTCTGCTGGGAGGTGTTGCTGGATTGGGCCTATTATGGTTGTAACACTCTCAAAACTTTACTTCTTCTATTAATAAAGTATTTGAGGTTCTTCTATATGCATGTGTCTCTATGGCGAATTGATGCTTGTATATTTGATTTATTCTAATCCTTGAATCAGTTATGGATGTATGCTTCTTGTAGTTTCCTTTCTTTGTGCTTTTACAGGATCTTTGTGTAGCTGGGCCGGTGAAACAGCAAGGAGCTAGGAGCAAGCAGCAAGGAGTGAGGATTGGATCGACTATTAGCGCAAGATAACGGTTAGTAGATCATCCTTCTTTTCTCTCTCTCATCTCATAAATAAGTAATCTTGAATAGCTTTGCATTCAGTTGTTGCTGAGGTACTATCACCCTTAGAGTGGGATAGGGTCATTCCGTATTGGATACTTTTCCCAACAACAAATTGGCGACTCCGCTGGGGATCGTATCTTGTTGGTTGTTTGTGTTTTGCTATTCATTTCATAAACAAAGGGAGTACTGAATCGAATTGTGTTTGAATCTTTCAAATACAAAGTAGAGGGCAGCTACTCTAGCTCAGTTTCTGGGCAAGTTTATGATTTGAAGAGATGATCCACAAGGACTCTAATAAGCTCTTAGTGTGGATTCTCCGGTTAAAAATTCAAGAAGCACAAACCACAGATCTCTGAAATCCAAGCTCTTAGTGATAGCTTTTCATCCTCCTTGTCATCCCTTAGTGTGTCCTTGACTGATAGCTTCTGATTTGAGCAAAAACTGTGAATTTTTGAGCAATCTGTGACTCGGAAACCACCAGAAACGAAAGTTTCGTTCTTCAGTGCAGGCTGTACAAAGGCTGTTTGCATTTCAGCGCAGTTCCCGAAGGGGCTACCTGCGCTGAAGGTCAAACAGGCAGTGTTTCACCTGCGCTGGACCAGTCCTACCTTGTGCTGCTGGGGTTTCCTGCTGTGTCTTGCCCTGTTTTCAGTCTTGTTTTTGCTGTTTGTTACCAGTCAGTAGGCCTATCTGAAACTAACTTTCCTTGTCACTATTCCGCCTCAGTTGTATAAAGAAACTGTGTTTGTTCTTTGTGTATTTCTTGTACATTTACAGTTTCCCATAACGAAAGTGAACTAGTCTTGTTGTGGCCTCTTAGATCTAGACCTGTGATAAAGTGTCGTTTTGATCTTAAGAGTTAGTTTGTTTACTGTTCATAGCTGATTGAGCTTTTTCTTTCGTCATTTGGTTTGAGTTTATATATTTCTAGTGTCGAAACAAGTAAATCTTAAGGTGTCTTTTGATTTTGGACAAGCTTGTTTGCTTTCACTTGAAATTGAATTCAAAATTATACAACAACTTTCTTTTTGCATTTCACCAACATTAAGAAAGAGAAAAGAAATACCTGCATCTTTGCATTTTGCATATAAGTTTGTATGTTGATTTAGGGAAAAAGTGCATTAGTGAGTGCTCTTTGATCTGTGTGAAAAGATTTTGTCTCTCTTTTCCCTCAGTAGTTAAGATTTTCATAAGTCAAAAAGATTGAAAAAGCTTGCTTCTCATCTTAGACTGCAATTAGGAATTTGTATCAATACATCTCGTGGTGAACCTCGAAAGGCAAACTTTAAAAAGATCAACTTAAAATATATTGAATGAACCTAACAATGCTTTGAAACATAACGCAAACATCTAGAGGTCTAAGCTAGAGATGTGTTCCGGCGTCGTTAAACGTAGTGACTGTCGATCTCGACGAAGGTGGGTGATTCCTCCTGAGAGTCGGTGGCACTAATACGGACTTGTGCTCCCACGTACCGTCGCGTATATATTGGGAGACCCCTATAGGAATAAAGCATTTATCCAATAGGAAACCGTGTCGGCCGCCCTACTGATCGCAATGCAGTGAACACAGCATTCACGAAGATCGACCACTCGTACCGTAAAACGTATTCTGTGGTTTTGCGAAAAGTTTGGCACACCCTCTGCCTAGATCTCCAGAGCAATTTCTTTTGGCCTTTTTCAAACTCTATAACTGAAAAAGTCCAACCGAGCATTTGTCACTTCGGGCTCGTTAATACATCGAAGGAGACTAGAGTCATCTTTAGCTTTTTCTCGACTCTTAAAAAGTGAAAAAGCAAGTTATGTCTAAAAGTGTCTAATAAAATTCATTCAATTCGGAAACACAAACTTCCCCTTTTAATATTTTAGTTGATCGAGTAATCCACAATCGTGGAAGAAAGTCAATTGAAAACCCGTCGTTCGTGGAGGCTTGCGAGTCAACCGTCTTTGTCCCCGGAATCGAAGACAGTACGGGCAAAGCGAACTCGTTTAACCGGTTCAAAATCTCCTTTGAAAGTTAGAACAAGTGTTCCAACTACAACTGAGGTTCCGGTTACTCCTTACATTTCTGGAAACCCTACCTCTATAGAGGAAGTTCAACAGCCACAGAAGGACAGTAATACTGATCCTAGTCTGGGGGCAAATACTTGTGTAACTGAACCAGTTCCATCTGTAACCGGTCCAGAAAGTTTTGTTCCCCAAACAACTGTCGCTGTCGAAACAACCACTTCTTCGGCACCAGAAATATTTTACGGACCTGACGGTCTTCCTCTTCCACCGGGTTTGATTGCGATAGAAGAAATTGCAGAGGATCCGCAAGCAAGTACTCCAACTCATTTTGGAGTAGGGGTCACTCTCTTTCCTTCATCAGAGGTTAATCCACCACAAGTGGAAGTCCCTGTAGAATCGCTAGGCAATCTGTTGGATAGACTTAAAATGTCTGAACAACCGTCATCATCTAGGACTGTGTCAATGACACAGCGACAGCAGAAGCCCCTGCTGTCACTCCAACGATGTTTGCCGGCATACCAGCTGTCCCAACTAGCTCTCAACAGCTAGAAGGAGTCCACCAAGGGACTATTTCGACAGTATGGTCTGTTCCAGTTTGTTCATCCGGAGAAATACCCGGTAATTCTTATGTTGAAACTCGACAGATTGATCCTCATGGAGGTCAATTTGGGCCATATAGTCCTCAAGGATTGACAATCCCTCTGAGTTCCGGATTGCTACCATATGGGGGGCAGTATGCTCTTTCATTACCTCCTCCGGGAGGATATCCATATGGCAGTTCTCAACAGTATTCAAGTTATACTGGAATTGCATCAAGTAGTTGGCTACCTATGCTACCTCAACAACCAAGGATTGTATATTCTATGCAACAGTGTGTACCTGTGACGAACATCCCAACCACACCGGCTATTGTAACCTTGTCGCAAGTTCAAGCGATACCTGTTACATGTCAACCTCAGATTTCTCAGGTTGTAATGCAACAGTCGCTTGACCATGGGTCACAACCACAATCGCCAACTGGTGGGACGACACAAGTACAAACGGGTACAATTACCCCACACCTTGGTCCAATGGTTAGCATGGCGCAACAGAACATGGCGTCACAACCATGGCTTGTACAATACCAACAACCGCAGTTCCAACAAGTATACCAAGGTTCTGAGCAGCAGATCTTTGCGAATAGTGGACAGCCGTATATCCAAAACGGTCAAAACCAACCACTTTACAGTGGTCAAGTCCACCAGTCGTATCAGTCATACCAACATCAATTACATTATGCTGGTATGCAAAGACCCACTGCTCAAGCGATTCCATCGTACCCTGGTTACGCTTCGCCTAACCTGAATCAACAGTTACCATTCGTGGCAACTTTAGAGTTACCCGATTTACACCGTTTAACAAACGATCTGATTGCTTATGCCCCTTGGTGGCCAGTGATTCCTCATAAACTTCCATCTGACATTCCTAAATTCAATGGAAATCCAGGTGAAGACCCGTCGAATCACGTGATGACTTTTCATCTGTGGTGTTCGTCGAACACCCTTAACGACGATTAGATAAGACTTCGCCTTTTTCAGAGGACATTGACAGGTCCAGCGGCTAAATGGTATATTGAATTGCCAAGAGCCTCTTTCGACAATTTTAGTTCCCTAGCCACGACTTTCTTAACCCACTTTCAATTACCGATAAGGTATGAAACGGGAACAAAAATATTAACCAACTTCAAATAGACAACTGCTACCCATATATCTGATCATATACATGAGTGGCGTCGTCATCGTAGGATGGTGAAAACATATGTTCCCGATCAGCTATTAGCTGAATGGTTTATAAAGTCGTTACTTCTGGCTATTACGAAAGATGTGGCCAAGGGGGGAGTCGTAACAGAGGAGCAAGTTATTGCTCGTGCACAATATTTGGACTGAGTTTATACTCAGTCCAGCACACTCTATGACAAAATACCTGACGCCCCTAGACCAGAGTTTTCAATTCCTCCCCCTCCTAAATCAAACAGTGACTCTCATTCCGGTGACGGCGTGATTGGCACGGCAAACGCGAAATCGATAAAGGCTTCGTCAAAGAAAGCCCGTAAGAATTCGGATCAAAATGCAAAAGAAGAAATTCTTGCTTCGGAAGTAAATGCCATATCGGAAGATAAGGGCAAAGAAACCAATCAACCAGGAAGCAAGAAGAAACAAAACAAAGGGAAGAAGAAGAAACAGGGTGAGTCATCCCCTGGAAAAAATTCTTCAAACCCTCCTGGAAAAGGGAAACAAAATTATCCATGTTTAATATGTGATGATAAGGATCATAACACAAAGAATTGCCCATTCAAAACTGAGTTAAAGAAGTTCTTTAAAAGTTCCCAAACGTCAGCTGTGTTAACTGATCCGTTTCCCAACCCAGGTCAAAATCTGGTTGATAGTGGAAATGCTTCCCCGTCGCAAGTCCTAATGTTGTCAGTTTCGAAACAGCAGAGTGATGCTTTGATTTCAACAAGGAACAAAGATTATGGGAATCCTCAGGTGTCGAACGAAAAAGGTAAAGATCAACCAAGTAGTTCGACAACAACTTCGACAGAAGCTGTAACACCCACCATCCCTGAATTAACAATAAAACCGCTGAAAGGTGTAGTACACAAGTCGACATTTAATCCTCGCGCCAGAGCGGCGCAGCATTATAATATAGTGGAAGATTTGGCCCAATCGCCATCCGCTATGTCGACTCTTGAAGTACTACAAAATTGTCCAACCCAAAGGCAGGCATTGTTATCGGCAATTGGTGGGGTTGATCCTAAGGATTCCAATCTAGTATCCTTTGATCACAAGGGATATGATCCTCAGTTACCAGCTCAGCTAGCTTTCCTTATTCAAGTGAAAGCACTCAACAAAACTGTTCACAAAACGATAATTGATGAGGGAGCCTCGACATGTATTATGTCTATGAGTTGCTGGAAAACTTTAGGATCTCCAACCTTGTCGCGATCCTCGACGACATTAAAAGCCTTCGACGGAAGGACTTATACCCCTTACGGTATCCTTAATAACTTGAAAGTCAAACTAGGAGGAAAGACAGTAGAAATTGATGTAGAAGTCATTGATGGAAATCTTGACTATAACATCCTACTGGGTAGACCATGGATTTATGCCATGGCAGCTGTCGTGTCGACTTATTTTAGGAAGATCGCATTCCCGTTTGAAGGAGGGATTACGATCGTCGACCAACAGAATTTCCTCCCTAATGGTTCACAAGTTACAGGAAGCATTCCCATGATCCATGAGAGCAACCATTCAATTCAAGATATCGGAGTAGGATTATTGAAAGACCCCACATTGATGGGGAATTTCGCGCTACCACCTCCTATTTATATAGGAAATGTACCGTTTGTAGCAACCTGCAACATGATATCTTCCACGAAGGTCAACATGGATCATTCAATGGTTTTGCCCCCAAGCCCTTTAGAAATATTGTAGCAATCAATGTTTCAAGCATGGGAGGCGAGCCCAAATCAACGCTCGTCAAGCGTTTGGGTAGATAGATCTAGAGAATATGGAACCCCATTAGATCCTTGGTCGAAAGTACATGGGACTGACGAAGGAATCTTACAATCTATGATGATTGAGGGGGCACCATGGAATGATCACCACCATCGTTCCCTTCTTCCGGAATATGAAGAAGAAACTCAAAGTGACCTTTATCACCCTTCAGTATTTGAGTTCCTAACGAATACTGTAAATACAGTGGATTCCGAGCGAAACCTATCCAATATTGAAGAGACTATAGCCATAAATATCTCGACTAAAACAGATGTTGTAGAGAATATTTATGTCAGCAAAGGTTGTTCCCCTTCAGAACTGGAAATATATAACGCTCTTTTTCGCGAATTTAGAGATGTCTTTGCTTGGTCATATGATGAAATGCCAGGCATTGACTCGAGTATCGTTGAACATGAAATTAAAACGTATCCTGATGTCAAACCAGTAAGGCAACGGCTTCGGCAGGTGCACCCGAAGAAAGCCGCTGCCATTAAGGCGGAAGTTGAAAAACTCCTCCACGCTGGATTCATCTACCCGGTTCCTCTAACCGATTGGGTATCGAATATTGTCCCTGTTATGAAAAAACAAGGAACGATTAGAGTGTGTGTTGATTATAGGGATGTAAACCAAGCTTGTCCGAAGGACAACTACCCTACACCCTTCATCGACCAGATAATTGATGAATGCGCCGGATGTGAAACCTTTTCATGTATGGATGGATTTTCCGGGTATAATCAAATAAATATCCGCCCACAGGACCAGTCAAAGACTGCATTTATTTGTCCGTGGGGCACATTCGCTTATCGAAAATTACCCTTTGGTTTAAAGAACGCAGGGGCGACGTTTCAGAGGGCGATGAATTATGCTTTCCATGACATCAAGAACATTGTTCAACCTTATCTCGACGATCTTCCGGCTCATTCGCGAAAGCGGACTGATCATCCGCAGCATTTAGGAGCGATATTTCTACGTTGCCGACACTACAAGATAAGACTCAATCCGCACAAATGTGTGTTTTGCGTTGGTTCTGGTCGTTTACTTGGCTTTGTAGTCTCTAAGGATGGGATTCGTCTCGACCCCTGCAAGGTTCAGGCAATCATTAATTTGCCTCCACCTTCAAATTTG
Organism: Pinus tabuliformis; assembly: GCA_031772625.1. NCBI lineage: Eukaryota > Viridiplantae > Streptophyta > Pinopsida > Pinales > Pinaceae > Pinus > Pinus tabuliformis. The sequence continues at coordinate 295,467,736 of CM062806.1, forward strand.
CTTCAGATTCAGAAACTCCAAGGGAAAGCAAACTTTCTGAGGAGGTTCATTCCAAATTACGCAGAACTTGCTAAGGGTTATAATCGTCTATTGAAAAAGGATGTACCTTTTGTCTGGGACCAGGTGGCGCAAGCTTCTTTTGATGCTCTGAAAGATTGTCTAGTAAAAGCATCATTAATGTACGCCCCAGACTATCAAAGAGATTTTAACCTGTATCTAGCTGCAGCAGATACGACCATTGCGATGGTTTTAGTTCAAGAAGTCGATGGAATAGAACATCCTATCTATTATTTAAGTAAAAACTTAAACGATACAGAAAGTAAATATTCTTATGTTGAAAAACTAGCGCTTGCAGCTGTTCAAGCGATTCAAAGGTTTCGACATTATGTCCTCTTTCGGAAAACTACCATTCTGTCAGATTGCAACCCCATGACTTATATACTGTCGTGACAGTTGCTGGGGGGAAAATATTCAAAATGGATAGTGATCCTTCAAGAGTTTGATCTGGAATTTGTAAAGTCCAAATCAAAAAAGGCCCTAGTTTTTGCAGAATTATTGTGCGATCTCCCATCATCGTCCAACGATGAAACCTCGGAAGAGTCAATCGTGGACGAAAGTTTGTTTCTGATATCTGTAAGCGATGAGTGGTATGGGGATATCATAGTTTATCTCCAAACCCAAAAGTTCAGGCCTAACACCTCTCACTCCGAACAAAAACGTATACGATACCAAGCAAAAGACTACATGATCGTCGGTGATACGCTTTACCGTCGTGGTGTTGATACAGTTCTGAGGAGGTGCCTTACCCATGAGGAGGCCGAAAAAACCCTGAATGATTGTCATTCAGGCGCGTGTGGGGGGCATCAGTCTGGATATGCAACAGCACAAAGAATCTTACGAGCAGGATACTTCTGTCCAACCATGTTCAAAGATTGCATAACCGCAGTCAGAAGTTGCCATGCTTGTCAAATCTTTGATAGCAAAACCAGACGACCACCCACACCTTTACAGCCGATAGTTGCTGTTGGGCCCTTCGCCAAGTGGGGCATCGATTTCATGCAATGTAACCCCACCTCGACCGGGGGGCATGGGTATATTATAGTCGCTGTTGACTATTTTACCAAATGGGTCGAGGCGATGCCTACATTGGATAACACTGGTGAAACAGCTGCCCTTTTCTTTTTCAATCATGTAGTCGCCAGGTTCGGCGTACCACAGGCTATAGTCACAGATCATGGGTCACATTTTCGCAATCACATGATGGTTGAATTAGATGCCAAGCTAGGGCTATCTCATGACAGCTCTACCCCATATTATCCACAAGCCAACGGACAAGTTGAGGCAATCAACAAGGTCCTGAAGCGTATGTTGCAAAGGATGATCGGGGTTCATAAAAGAAGATGGCACCTAATCCTGTACTCAGCTTTGTGGGCTTACCGGACCTCGGTAAAGAACGCAACCGGGTTCACACCTTTTCAATTGGTCTATGGTCTGGAAGCAGTCTTGCCGATCCAGTGCGAAATTTCGTCGCTTAAACTCGCAATTGATCTTCTCCCCGGAACCTCAGAAGAAGAGGCTCGTTTCTTGGAATTAATCCAGTTGGATGAAACCCGTCGTGACGCCGCTTTGGCTAACGAAGCTCATAAGAAACGAGTCAAGGCTCAGTTTGACAAAAATGTCAAACCCCGTGTCTTCTCAGAAGGTGATTTGGTCTTGCTTTATGACCAAGAATCCGATAAATGGGAGCAGGTAAATTCAAGTCCTTATGGATGGGCCCCTATATTGTTAAAAGGGTGTTAGCAAAAGGAGCCTACGAGTTAATGGATTACGACGGAATTCCACTGGCGCAGCCCCACAACAGGTTGTACCTCAAGCGTTACTATGCTTAAATAGTGACCTGCATGCTTTTGTTGTATTTTGTTTTCGCTAAAGTGTTTGTTCTGGTCGAGTGATCCACCTTTTTCCGTTGCAGATGTCGAACCTTCTGGAGACATGTGTTGGATATGCCGACGGAGCGAGTCGTAGTTCGCGGAACCTGTCCTCCGCAGCCTGGGCCATTTTTGATCCAAGCGACGAGTTAGTAAGTTTCAGAGGTGTATGTATTGGGCAATCAACGAATAACATCGCTGAGTATAGCGCGTTGATAGAACTACTCTCTGATGCCATCACATGTGGCATACGCCGACTAATTGTCAGGCTAGACTCACAGCTCGTAATACTGCAACTCAATGGTATATATTCTGTTCGCAATCCAGCTATTTATCGCATGTTCCTAAGGGTTAAGATCTTGGAAAGATGATTTGATTCAATTCAATATCAACATATTTCAAGAAACTTAAACACATTAACTGACTCATTGGCAAACTATGTGTTAGATAGACATTTGCAACATTTATAAAAAGGACACATCATCAAAAAATTGTACATATGGATCACGTAAATCAACCAGAGTAAAACCAGAAAATAAAAATATATAAGCTGTTTATATAAGTTCATACATAATGTTCTGTAACCAAGACAAAATTGGTCATATGACCTAAGAACTCAAAAAGATGCTAGGGGGCACCCTAGCCTAGTGGTGCTCATGATAGTACGTCACGGCCTGTGCAATCATGCGCAAGAGACGAGTCCATCGTCTAGGCACACCAATGGTATGCCGCTGCATCTGTAAAGGTAACTCATCAATCTGTACATCCGGAAGGCCACGAGTAAGGATCTCAACCTGCTCCTGCACAGCTGTAAGGGTCTCGGTGTCGTCAAGATCGCGAATAACAACTCTCCTAGCAGGCTCCCCTGCCGGGGCAGCAGCTGGCGATCTCGGACGAACTGCTGGACGAACAAGACCAATATCTGCATGCACCCAAGAGTACAATTAAAAGTCTTGATAGAATAAAGCACAGAAACATTATGAGTAAGGACAATAAACAGTAATATGGTGAAAGAGTCTACCAATGGCACCCCACTGCTCGCCATCCGGTAGCACCAAATCTGGATCACCTCGGAAATCCATACCCACATATGGATACTCAGAAAACGCCATCTCCTGACGCTCGAACCACCTAAAGAAGGCCTCAGTAAAAGTAATCTGAGGTTGACCTGCATGCCTAGACATGTGGTCAACCCACCTCTGCATGCGTGGCTCGGTCGGAGAAGGCAAGTCAAGTATGATGTACTGAGGCTGCATCAGTGGGATTTTCTCCAAGGCAAAGGCAATCAGAATAGAACCAAATCCAAAGTTCTTCAGCTTCCCGTCCTTTACCTTGGTCAATTGACTTTTCATCTGAACAAGTACCGCATCACACCAGTTGGAGACACTCCAAGGCGTGCTGCATATAAGACCTGTTGGCAACATGTAAAGCTGCGCTGCCGGCCATCCTACCAATAGTGAACAGAATGGACCTGAGAGCCCGATCAGTAATCTCACGGATAACAATCTTGCCGTCTCTGCTCGGCTGAGAACCTTCCCTGCAATACTGGCGGACATAATCTCTGGTGGAATCAGTCCCCCGGGCCGTACCTGATAAGGAAATGAGGGCACCTCGTCTTGACAACCCAGTCAAGAAGTACATGTCCTCTGTAGCCAAGGGGATGGTCTTCCCCCTAATCTGGAACACTTGGTTAACAGGATCCCAAGCATCAAGCATATAATGCAGTAAAGAAATCTGTGCTCTCATGCTAGAGATACGGAAGAACTTCAGCAGGCCACAGTTCCGCAGCGCGTTCACCGTGACCGAGTCATGGAGGGCAATCATGTCCTCCTCTTCATGTTCTCATTCTCGCCATGTAAGGGACATTTTGTTCAAGGTTCCCTGCAAAGCAAACAAGAGAAAGAGTGAATTCCTGATTTGATGAAAAAACTGGCGAAAAATTCATCAAAAATAACCTTAAAACTCAGTCTTTTTGAGCCCAGCGCAGGCAGGAAGTCTCCCACTTGCGCTGAGGGTCAGGCTGCCTTAAGGCAGCTTGACCTTCGGCGCAGGTTTCGAAAGGGAAACCTGCGCTGATCCTAGGGCGCCCTGGCAAAACCCCAGGGGCTCAGAAAGACCGGAAAACAGGCAAAAAACAGGAAAAGAAAACCATGAAAAGAAAGAGCTAGGGTTTAGCTCCTACCTGGTCCAGACGGCATCGAAAATCGTCCACAGAATCTCCCGGAATCAGCTGGTGAAAATCAAGGGGGAAGAGGCACCTCCAGAGCTCCAACAAACCAAATGCAAATGAAATGGTAAATGAGAGGTAAAAACACCTTTTAATGGCTTTTTACACAGTTTAAAGTGAAATATTAGGGTTATAATCTCATTTTCATGCAAATATTATTCATTTCTAACAAAGTTTGTTGCAGCAATTGAAAAAGCAGTACTATATTTGAAGAGAGAAAAGCTAGTAATGGTAAAATATCAAAATTTTGACCATATAAATCGAGCAGTTTTACCGCGGAATTTATGCTCGTTAAAAAATAGAAAAGAGAGATCCGAGCAGTTTTAGCGTCATAGTTCATGCTCGTTAAAAAATAAACATAAGCTTTTGAGCAGTGTTTTGGCGCATTCAAGCTCATTAAAAAATGAACCCATCTCGGTAAATAACCATTGTGATCGTAAATTTATTAGCCATAAAAGCCTTGGTCGTGTTTGCACCCGCCACCTCCATTCCATTTGGCCAATCGTTCACCTCCATATGATTGTTTACCCATTTTGAGGAACAGCTGCGAAGAGTGATTTCACTTAGCCATCCTTGTGACACTGCCGTGATTGGAAAATTCCAACCTGTACCTGGAATCCGATGCTATCCCTGTTTATCACTCGTTCCTCAAAAGACGAGTCTTCTTTGAGCTCTTTTCTCCTGACTCGTAAAATATGAAAAGTTTGCCGAGTTTTGGCCTTCCAGCTCGTTAAAGTGACCGGAAGAGCTATCCCTCCTCTAGATTTTAATCTTTTTGGACCTGAGGGATTATTACACAAAAAGGTCGAGCGCTTGTTTTATTCGGCTCATTAAAGTAATCGAAAACTCATCCCTTCTGTATTGTTTTATACTTTTTCGGACATAAGGGATTAGATGACGAAAAAGGAATTTTGGAGTTAACTTTCTGTACCTTTTCAGACTCTCTAAAAATGAAAAGGACCGAGTTTTCCTTGTCGTTAGACTCGTTAAAATGATTAAATAGCGACAAACTTGTCTTTAGACGAGAACGAGTTTCCCTATCGCTAGGCTCGTTAAAACATAGCGATGGGCTTGCCCGAAGGGCAGGTTATAGAACAAGCATATGTTATCCTCCTCAAGCTTGACAAAAATAAAGAGGTACTGGTCAGAAATGACTGGGGAAAAATTGGGAGAACCTCAAAGCTTTAATGGTAGCAAGTCGCTCTTGAACATGACACTTTGTCCTCCGTATCACATCGGGTTGGGTTGTTTCATTCACCGGTCTCATCACCATGGTCTTCGCCAAACCATCCACATTTGGGGTAATGCTACCGATCCATCACATCAGTGTCGTTATATGTTCAAGAGATGTGTTCAGAAAGAGTCAACCGTGTCCCATCCACTGCCATACATTATCCTTCATCCACCCATGATCGCCACCCTGAATCATATTTCACAGATTGTTTTCACCTCCACTAAAATCATTAGCTCCGTTCCGTGTCACTGATGTGGGATTCATTAAGGCCCTCCTTTGACGGATCGCTTCTTGTCGACTTCAGCTCATTATCCAAGAAGTTGATCTAGGAACAAACCCCCCCAGTACTTTGAAGCTTGCATGCCTTAATGGCAAGTTTCTCACTTCCGGCGACAGGTATACATCAATGACCTTCGACTAGAAGATTTTGCGTGGTGTTCGACGCCAAGTCCTTTATTCACACCACGTGAATTGTACTGCAGTACCTTGAGGGTCATTGTCATTATTGGTGATTCCTCTCACGCTTGTTAACGGTTTACATTATTGACCGGTAATCAAGCGATGTCTTTCCATGTTCGACTTCAGCGCAATTCTCACATGGATCGACTTGTACTTAGAGTGAAGATCGAACGAGTTTGAAGACCCCGGATCTAGTTTCATCCATCCGGGCTGCGATATATATTCAGGATATAAAGACATTTGTTATGTACATCATTGCAACAGATGATCATCCTACTCAAAGGATGATAATTTCAGCAGAGAATTATCTGTCTACCATCAGACGATTGTCTGTTCTATGTACCAAAATGAATTTATAAAGCTGAGCATGGGAATGCCCGCCTCAGCTAGATCATGAAAGCAGAATGAAAAAATAATGTATTGTATTGTATTTTATTACAGGGCACCTCTCAGCGATTGAATGAACTTCGGATCCTCCTGATAAAGCATTTCACCCGATAAACGACCTCATACTTTAGGGGGCAACTGTTATAGACATTTTTGTGCCTTACAGCATGAAGCATGAAATGTCGATAATCTGAGGGATCCAAAGTCCCTAAACATGTTGTTCCTACCCCTAGAGGAACAAGGTCAGCAAACCACAGCACTGAAAATCAGTTCTCCACCTGAAAACACTCAAAAACAAGCTATTTCTGGATCATGTCAGCTGCTCCACTGAGCATCTGCGCTGAATGTCAACTGCTCCACTCTGTACCTGCGCTGAATGTCAAAAGAAATGAAGGCTACCTGCGCTGGGTGAGATTGGCCAAGTGGCACAGTCATTCTGCAAGGTGTCAAATGCCCAGGAAGCTTCCAAACTGACACTTGGGTCAAGGAATTCGCCTTGTGATGAGTAAGAGGGTCTTGATCTCCAAGTGAAAGCAAGAATCTCCAAGTGGACTCAAGAACTGAAGAATAACTGAAGTGGGAGAGGACACTAGTCAGCTTCATGCCAGCCTCAAGCTGACTCATCCTTTCTCCAAATCTCCTATATATAGAGCTCTCTCGTGAGGTCTAGGGAGGCTGGAATTTTGTGCAAGTAAGGAAGTGTTGTTGGTTTGAGTATAGAACTATTGGGTGATTGCTTTGAAGGAGGTGAAGAGGAGATTTCTTTCTGCTGGGAGGTGTTGCTGGATTGGGCCTATTATGGTTGTAACACTCTTAGAACTTTACTTCTTCTATTAATAAAGTATTTGAGGTTCTTCTATATGCATGTGTCTCTATGGCGAATTGATGCTTGTATATTTGATTTATTCTAATCCTTGAATCAGTTATGGATGTATGCTTCTTGTAGTTTCCTTTCTTTGTGCTTTTACAGGATCTTTGTGTAGCTGGGCCGGTGAAAGAGCAAGGAGCTAGGAGCAAGCAGCAAGGAGTGAGGATTGGATCGACTATTAGCGCAAGATAACGGTTAGTAGATCATCCTTCTTTTCTCTCTCTCATCTCATAAAGAAGTAATCTTGAATAGCTTTGCATTCAATTGTTGCTGAGGTACTATCACCCTTAGAGTGGGATAGGGTCATTCCGTATTGGATACTTTTCCCAACAACAACAAGGATATTAGAAGTCAAATATCCTTGCTGTTCTTCTTTGGTTACACAAAAATGTTTTATATTATCATTTTTTTCATGTGTGTAACTTTCTCATGCACCTGTATCAAGACAAAACCTTCTTGAACGCTGCCTGAAGTATGATGAACAATACTAGCTATGATCACTTTTATAACAAATGAGTTATGGTTCATATATGCTTTTCCTTTTCTTGTTTTGTCTTTGCTGGATGTTTGTATTTTGCAAATGATCCTTCTTCAGAAACTCTCTTTCAAAAAGGTTTCCCCTTTGTCCCTCAAAATTAGTCAACTATATCAAAATATGCAGCTACAACAGTTTCGTAGTGCAAGTTTAACCATAAATTTCTCCCACCTCAGAATGAATATGAAGAAACTGAAAGAGGTTTTTGTAGTTTAGTATCTTAGTAAGAAAAGCCTCTTTCAGTTTTCAACATTGAGTTCTCAGCTGCTCAGGAAACCTTCTGGAAGTTTTCTAGTAAAAACAGTTTTTCTGCTAAAACAGACTGCTTCAGGGGTTTCGTAGTGTGCTACAAAAACTCCTAGTTCAGTGATTTCGTAGCAAAAAACTAGTTTTTTACACTTTCTGCACTAGAAAAATGTGGATTCATAGCAGGTTTCAAAAATTTTCCAAAATGGCTAAACACATGACTTTCAAAACATGATATGAGATTCATAAAGTGTAAAACAAGGTTGTTGAGCTTTATTTCATGATGGAAATCAGACTCTAACCCTATGACTTAGACTTTAAAAACCATAAAAGTGACTTAACCACCATCTAACATTATGACTTAGGAGAAAATGTAAAATGTAAACCTTGACACAAGCTTGACACATGGAAATAATGTGTGATGTGGGACCAGTGATGGGCAAGAATGGAGTGTTGACCCTATTTGACCATACCAACAAGACTCTTTTCTAGATCTTAGACACTAAAGAAACCACAGAAAGAATAGACCAAGACTAACACAAATCCTTTGGAATAGAACTGATGCTCCGAATTTAGAAATCATTTCTTAAGTGATAACACACTACTTAACTTTTTGAGAAAATAAACTAATGAAAAATACATTCCAATTCCTAATTTACTGACAAGTACATTTCTAGCAGTCCTTCCAAAAGAAAAAAGAGTTCCTTTTCATTTCAAATGCCAATGCAATCGTAGTCTTTAACTATGGTGACTATCTTAGCATAGTAATGCAACAAACTAGAATTTCATACTTTTCATGAAACGACAAAATGATTTTTTCGCATACACCACTTCAATGAAAAAAATTTCGAGACAATTAGCCCTTCAAGCAAATGAAAACATGAAAAGAGAGACTCGTTCAGACTAATGAAGCACCAACTTTACCAAAGAACAAGACAAGCAATGTGATACGTTCCAAAAAAGAAATGTTTAGACAAGCAAACAAAAACTTTTCAAACTTGTGTAATGGAGGTCAAAGTTGTAACAAGACCACAAACAAAATGAAAGGAGCAAATACACCAACAACTCGACTCACTGCGTTTACAATAAGTTGAATGGATGATAATCTAGATGACCTAGTGCCACTAACCATCTAATGCCCCAAGAAGTCAAACAAAAAGATGACAAACCAACAAGCAAACAAAACCAAATGAAAAGCAGCTTTCTAGTCATGGAGAAAATGGTCTAAAAGGCTTACGGGGTCGAAATCATGAGAGAAAAACACACTGGCCAAGATTGGGGACAAACCCTAATCTTCAATTACAGGCATTCACATGACTGCCTAACTAACAACAAGCACCATAGGGAGGTCGACGCAACTATTTCTCAGCATATCGCATTGATTGATATGACTATCAGCAAATTAAACACACTGAGCGAGGGAGCCAAGAAAAAATAAAATAAAAAATAAATCTAGGACTAGATTTGCTACTATCAATCTCAAACTCAATCTAGTAAAAGAAGCAAAACCAAAGGGAAAAAGTGGAACTAGAAAAGTTCACACAAAATCATGAAATCTCAAACAAGACAAATAGAAGGATTGGCCCCATAGTACAGTCGCCAATTTGTGGTGAAGTAAAATTCTGAGTGCAGACACAAACAATTCCTCTAGCCAAATAATGGATCTAGCCACAACTGATACATTCTATAGAGGATTTCGTTAGTTTAGAACCAATTAAGAGGGCCTACATCTTAGTACAGTTATCTTGTTTGATGATGTCCTTGCTTGCTTGCTCCAGCTATCTCTTGTTTCCTTCTTCAATCACATGAAACAAGTAAACAACAGCAAACAACAACCATGATAATAGACAAATTGTAATTCAAACTACTTTAAAAGTCAAGAAACGTTAAGCCATGAGCATGCAAGATGACACATCATGTAGGAAATAAATCGATAGTTGCATACATATTGAATCAAGAAGATATTACAACCATTGCCTTAACGTTGCCATTCTCCTCCGACAAAACCAGGTTCCCACACACTTCTACTAGCATTCCATGATGGCCTCAACAATAATAGTTTTAAGGCTCTTCCCTTTAGGCTCCACACTAAACCAAATTCACACTTCTCCCTCAAACAACTAGAGAGCTACAACTATGAATAGGTTGTTGTTTACTCCAAACTTAATTAGCACTAGCACACCAACATTAACACTTCAACATTAACTTGTGCTTGGGAAAAGGGAGGTTTATATAGCATGAATGGATGGGAGATGGATCCTCTTCTCATGGGAGAATGTCTTATCTCTTTAGGTAGTTCCATCATTATAGGGGAAAGGGGACCAAACTGACATCCTCAACCCCATCCAACCAAACGATTTAGTAGACTTCCATTACTGAAGCTTCTAGAGATGGAAGTTTCGGCTCTTTATCTAAAAAAATTTCCATAACGGGACCGTACGACTTGAACAAAGATCAATTGCTCCGGTCAGCGCTAGGAACAGTGTCAATCCCCGCACATCTGTGCGAGGAGGACAAGGGCCATTAGCATCGATCTTGTAAACCGGGGAAAACAAAAGATTTTGGGGAAATGGTGCAAAAGGGAATTGTTATGCTCATCAAGAGGGACATAAAGGGAGTTTCTTCATGAAGGGAAAGCATGTAGGGTTCAATGTGGAGGTCCTCCAGCATTTAGAAATGGGGAGTACAGGGGTAGTGACAAAATGTTGTGTAACAGGTAATCATCCAAGAATTATTCACATTGATACTTCATTTTCTACAATGGATTTCGATCTATATGACTTGAGTGTTACAAACTTAGGCTTTGATAGCACTTTGTAATATCCCTAGACCTTAGCTGGTCACATGTTGTTGTATGCTAGCCACGTGGTTGGGCATAACTATATCTAATGACCATGTGTAACTTGGGTATTCGATGGATTTTCATTTCTACAATTGTAATAAGTCCTCTAGCCTCTGGTTGAGGCTTATCTCTGTGACTATTACCATTGTGATGTATTTTCCGAGATCATATTTTGTATTTTACTTCTTGTATGGGTACAATGCATTTCTAAATGCACTCTAAATGAAACTTCTCATGTATAGGAATATAATTGTGCAACAATATTCTATAATTTATACTCAACACACATTAATTTTTAAGTCACACACATCATAAGAAGAATACATAACTAATTACAACATAATTTGAATAAATATTAGGAGTAGCATATATTTTATAAACTACCAACTATTTTCAACCCTACGATGGTCCTCTAAGTCATCGACCTTGATCTTTTCCACTCAACGATAGGCAACCTTGACTTTGAATACATAGGGAAATATCTCAACCAAATCCAAGTACATGTCTAGTGCCATAAACCAACTAGCTAAGGTAACAAACCCCAACAACATCCAAAATAGAGGCTCACATCCTCCATCATCCCAAACACAATTAGTCAACCCCTTTCTCTACACCTGGATTCGCTTAGGTTGTGCCACTATCTCCAAGGTGTATAACTTAGCCAGCTGAGAATTTTCTTAGAGTCCTACAAATATGGGAGTTTCTCCTATCCTCTATGGTCTTTAGGTACCATCCAATCTGTCATATCAAATCCTAATAAGCTCCAACCTCTAGGCTCACATCTCCCATCGTCCAGCACCCAAGTAGTGGACACCCTTCTATGCACTTGTAGTCCATCGAGCTATGCCACTACCTTTAGGTTGCTTAACATGGAAGGAAAAGGATGTGTAGATCACTATGGTTCCAAGTGTTCCTGCTACCATCCTATGTATTCTCCAACTCTACCTACCTCATCATAGCTCCATCATCTTTCCTTTTATGGGAATGTGCCTTCTGTAACACTTGGCACTCCATAAATTAACTATGGACCTTTTCGTTAAAAACACGTGCACATAAGCATTAAGTCATATTAACCACTTTTGATGCACATGGAGTCTTATTCCCACATACTCCTTTTGTTCAACTTAGTTTTCATTTGTAATGTGTTCATTAACATGCATGAAATATAATATTTATAACATTAGTGTTTCTAGGCTCAAAACATATAAATAACATATGCACATGAGCATACTTGCCCCAAAACATAAAAACAAACTTGCACACAGGCACATTTACCCCAAAAGAATCCTTGGATCACCAACCTAATTAGTATGTTCTAACTCACTGTCTGAAGCTTGACATATACATGTTATTTAAAATCTAGGGGTCAAGTAGTGATGTTACATCATCTTACAACTTTCGCTCCTCCTTTTCCTAAACGCTTATATTGGAAATTGAATGCAAAAGCTCAAAAAGAAAATTAATCTAAATATAATTGTTAATGTGCTTCCCCATGAATAAAGCCAAAATGTTTCTCTAATTTATTTCCATAAATTATGACATAAATTTTATCGAAATTGGGAGTTCATAAAAATAAAAGAGTAAAACAATATGTGAGAATTAGCCTTATATTTTCCCTATTATCACATAAAGTTAATGAATGAAATTTCTTCTAACAAATTATAATGGAAATACAATGTTACAAATATAATTAATTAACTAAAAAAGCAATTTGAAAATTAAATTTAAACTAATATAAATGAAAAGATCAATATTGATTAAGTCATTGTAGTGGAAACACTGAAAATTCCTACTTGAAAAGTAAATCAAGATTTTAGTTTATAAATTCCAAAAAATAAACAAATCTTCTTTGGTCTAGGCTACAAAAATTACATAGGAAGAAAACGAGGTTATGGGGTTATATCCCTTGAGAAAGGGCGATATAACACTACTCTTTTAATTATGTAGCTTCTTGACTCATGAAGAAATTCTGAGCACAATTTCTTTGCTCGTCAAGGGAATTTTGAGTTTTAAATTGGGACTCTTAAGCAAAATAATAAAATAGTATTTAAGATAATAAAATAAAATTTATGATTTTTAAAAGAAAAAGAAAGAAAAAAATATTGTATTTTTGGATTATCTCCTTACAGGCTCACTCAAATGTAAATTGCAGACACCCATTGGATGCAGAATTCAATTGCACATCCAATGAGTACCCACTCTCCCTACTTTTGAGTAGAACAACATCGAAAAAAACTTAAAAAGACAAAAAAAAACATGTTCAACAAACTTTTTCGTGTATTTTCAATTTTTTTGATGTGGGTCTACTTAAGAGTATGTAGAGTGGGTATGCATTGGATGTGGAATTGAGTTTTTCATCCAATGGATGTCTACACTTTACATTTCAATATAACTATAAGGAGATAATCCAAACATACAATAGAAAGGTATTTTTCTTCTGCTCTCTCCAAAATATTTTTCATTAGGGATGACATCATGATCTTGAATCTATTGGTTATTTTTAAGTTAATTTGTTAGTACATTTTTTGCTTTAAGGCCCATTCTTTACCTCAAAATTCCCCTAATGAAAAGGTTATTCTAAAGCAAGTTGAAAAAGAGAACCAACTCAAGCATAATTTGTTGATCAATCATACATTAGGGTTTGTATAGTAGAAAATTCAATTTTAGCATCTTTACCCTACTCCCTTAGGTGTATTAGAGACTTTAAAAAATACTCTATTGACTCCTCAATAATTTCCTCAATCAATCATTGTTAATCTTGGTTTCTAAAGATAATATCAACTCTTACTCAAAGGAAACCAATGCTACGTATGAATTCTGAGAAATTTTTACATATATAGTAATGAATGAAAAGTAATTTGAATAGGTATTTACTAGGAAATGAAGGGTACAAAAAGGCACAATATGCACATAAAATAAATGGTGAACATGTCAAGGGTTGTGGGCTCTCGAAGCCTCACCTTTCCCAATAAAATCTTTCTATTGTGGAAATGCAACATTGCTACATGTATTGATAAAAAAAAGACAAGTAACTTTTCTTTTAATCAAAATTTCAACATCAAATGGAAATTCCTCACACCTCCAGATGTCTTCCCTTCCCAGGTTATTTATAAAAAGAAAAATAAAACAAGCTTGGTGATAATGATCACCCCACTAACTTATCTTATGATTTAGTAGTCATATAGATAGATAAACTTCAATGGAGACCTAAAATAATGCGAAAATCAAATCCATGCGTAGTTATATGAATTCATCACTAAAATCTATTTTTTCCCTAGTTGAGTGGCCACATTGATCATCCATTTACTAGACCCATAAAAAATGGCTTTTTGTAGATTGAATAGGGCACAATCCATATCTAGAAACCTGAAAGAAAAATCCACGTCTTCGTCTTTACCAAAATCATATGCATACATTTAAATAAGGGTGAAATTATTATAATTCATTAATCTTTGTAAAATATAATAAAAAAATTTGATTACATAAAAATAAAATATAAAATTAAAATGAAATGATAAAAATAACCTTTTTGAAGAAAAAATATTAGAAAAGCAATAGGTAGTATTTTTATTATGGTTGAAATAAGTTTTATTGATTACATAAAAATAAAATATAAAATTAAAATGAAATGATAAAAATAACCTTTTTTAATGATTTTATCGTTTGAAATGAAGAAAAAATATTAGAAAAGTAATAGGTAGTATTTTTATTATGGTTGAAATAAGTTTTATTGAGATGGTCAATTTTCATCAAAAACAAGACCAACACTTCATGCTCACTACTTGAGACAAATGTTTCTAGAAAAGGCTTTCAACCTTGTACATTTTAGGAATTATGGTTCATTTGTTGATATATTTGCAATTCCATTGTTCAAATTCATGTTTGTGAAGCTATGAGAAATGTTTGGGCTTTAGGGAGCAATAATTATGGGTATGTGGGGGGTGTCTTTGAGATGTAATTTCAGTTTTTCAACCTTTATAACATTTTGTTGATGAGAGGGTGTTGGAACCTGATTTCTTATTAGTTCATCACACTTTTGGAGCTTCTAGATATAGTTAGTCAAAGGATTGAGGATTGAATAATGGGAGATATTTAGTCAAAACATCAACAAATATCAAGTGGTTGACCAAAAGAGTAGTCGAATGTATGATCAATTGAGTGGTTAGGATCAACTAAATGGTTTTTTTGACTCAGATAGTTATCTAGCTGATGAAATATGAGTTGACTAGAATAGTCAACTCACTAATATAAGAAACCATATTTCAAGGAAGCGATTAGAATTGTCAACACTCATTTGTGGATTAAATGGTTTGTAATTCAATGAAATTGATTATATGAAGAGATGATAAATAAAGGAAACTATGGGTCAAATTATAATGTATAAAATTTTTAATCATGTATTGTGATGTTATGATCACAATGTGATATGGTTAAGTGTTGTAACAATACCTTTAGACACCAACCATCACCTTAGAGTGTTATTACCTTTTTATTCATTTAATTAGATTTTCTTATCTATTCACTATTTAGTTTCATTCCCCAATACATATACCCCCATATATCTCTATCCCTTCCTCTATCTTTTCTCCCCTACCCCTACTATTTGTCCCTCTCTCACCTCTACAAAGCTCTCCCCCTCACAACAAAGGTGACATGATATTTGTAATGTAATGATTTTTTTTATCTATTCACTATTTAGTTTCATTACCCAACACCTAAAACCCTATATCCCTCACTCCCTCTCTCCTTCATCCTCCCTTTCTACTCCCCTCCCCTTTTCTCTCTCCCTCTCCCACCTATACAACTATCTATCCCTCATAAGAAAAGTGACCTAACATTTGGAATAAAAATTGTTCTAGTGCTTAATGATTTGGATACTCATTACATTATTTTCCATCAATAATAATCTCTTAAGAGTGGAAACGTTAGAGGAAATAACTCACAAGATCATTCGGTGATTCCTAGTTTTGTAGATTTAGGTTTAAAATATTCCATAGGAATTTGAGGAAATTAATGGTTTTTTTTTGGGGTCTAAAAAACACACTTTTTATAAAACCCTTGTAGTATTTTTTCATAGATATATTTCCATTGACACAAGAAAATCCTCAACAATATTTTATATGTAAAATTTATGTAACCTAGAAGTTGACATTGTTATTTGTTCCACAATTATTAAAAGGATACCATGTTAGACCCATTACTCATGGAAAATAGCGTAGCGACATGATGATGATGAACAAAAGTGTAGAGGAATCAAGTTTTAACTGATATTTAGGGTTTAATAGGTAAAAGTCCAGTCCTATTTGGCTATCAATTTATGTTACAACTATGCCACTAAGAAGAAAATGAGTTAGATTCTATTATAGTCTATTTTAATACATTGTTGAACAAAGTAGTTGCTAGTGGAGAGGGAGATGATAGGATACAAAGGGCTTGTTTTCTTTAGAATCCCATGGTACATATATCTTACTCCTTTGTCTTTGCACCATTTCATTTCTTAGAAAGAGAGGGAAAAGTAGCCTCATCATCTAGTTGGGTTTTCTCTCAAGATGGTTTCATAAGTCTTACCTTTTGTTATTGTAGCTTTCAGAGTGATTATTCTATTCATTACACTTTTCCACATTTTATATATTCTATGCATAATAAAAAGTAGTAATTTCATAAATACATAAATTCTAAGAAAAATCAATTATTATAATGTATATTTTTGGATTTTTGTAAACATTTATCATATCTATTGTGATGAAATTTACCGTTGAATCTTTATCATAGTTTTTGTATTATTTAGTGTATATGAGTAGAAAGAAATCTATAAGTTTCATAGTCTTCCACTTCCACCTTAACTCCTTGAAATGACATCATATCTCTCTTTTTACCTAACCTATACTCATCTATTGATCCTTCCATCTCTCCCTCTCCTCCCCTCTCCTTGTCTTCTATTTTCCCCTCTCTCTCTCTCCTTACCTTCCTCCATATATCTCCCCCATCTCTCTCACCCTAACTTCCCATCACAAATATCTCTATTTATCTCTCCCATAAAACCCTCTTTACCTCCCACTCTCTCTATGTCTATACACATCAGTCCCTTTCACTCCAAATCTATTTCTTCCCCAATAGTTTTCCCATCGATTTCTCTATCTATATACACCTTCCTCGCTATCCCTTCCTCACTTCTTTTACCTATCCCTCCCTCCATCAATCCTTCTATCACAATAACCCTCCATGAAATATGACTCTCTCTCCCTCCATCTATTATTTTCTCTCTTTATCCTACAGTCCCACACTCTCTCTTACCTCTTATCCTCTTAATCCTTCACACCATATCTCTCTCCTTCTCTTTCCCTCTCTCCATCACAAAATCTCTTTCTCTTCCCAACATCTCTCCTCCTCTCTCTCCCTCGTCCTCTCTCTCCTTTCCTATTTTTCTTTATTTCTTGATTCATACCTTAGTTAATCCTTTATAATAAATACCCTATAGCTCTAATTATCTCCCCCCCGACTCTCTCTCTCTTTCTCTCTTTCTGTCCTTACCCTTTTGTTCCTCTTTTCTCTACATGTCACTTCCTCTCACACAATAATGTCCATCTCTTTCTCTCTCTCTCTCTCTCCATATTCACCTCCCATATTCAATCAATTTTTCCTTTCCCCACCTCTCTCACCATCTATGTATACTCCCCCCCCCTCCCTCCTAATATTTTTCTATCCCTCATTCCCTCCCTTAGTCCTACTTTCACACACCCCTCACTCCCTCTCTCTTCTCTCACCTATATGCCTCTCCTTCCCTATATTTATTTACCTCCATCAGTCTCCATCATCCCTCTCCCTCTATCTTTATCTACCCACATATCTCCCTTTTCTTCTCACTCACTCACTCATGCTCTTCCCATATCCCTCTCCCACTCTTCCCTACCCCCCCTCACTATCACTCACCCCCTATTTGAAAGTTTTTCTCTCACACACTTCACTGCTCCCTCTCACTCCCCCTAAAACCCAATTTATATTTCACTATCTCTCCCCTTCTCACCCCCTTCAAGTCTCTATCTATCACTTTCTCAATCTCCCACTACCTCTCCCCTTCCCTCTCTCACTCTCGCCCATTTCCCACTCTCTATCTCTCACCCAAAGAAACACACACATGCAAACCTATGATTATTTTCCTCTCACTCAGTCCCTCTCTCTTTACGCATATATTATTCTCTCTCAATCCCCCCCACAACCCTCTCTCTTTAGTTCCTCCTGATTTTCTCTCTCTCACTTTATTCGTTTCACTTGCCACCTCGATAAAATTTCTCCGCCCCCCACTTCTCTCTATATCTCTCTCTTTGTCTCACCTCTACACTTGCATATTCCATACTCTCTATCCCCTTCCTTAACTTTTTCGCTCTCTCTTTTTATACCTCTCCAAGGATAATTTTAGGGGCGAATGTTCGCCCTTTGGCGAAATTAAGGGGTTTCAAATTTTTAGTGGGTGAATATTTCGTATCATAGTACATTTTTACAAATCACCTCAAATAGCCCACCTTATTTTAAGGGAGAGGGTAAAAAAGGTAAATTTAGCCCTTGAAATTAGGACTTACAACCTTACATTCGCCCATTTTCAAGAATAGGTTTTATTTAAGTGAATCCATTCGCCCATTTTCAAGAATAGGTTTTATTTAAGTGAATCCTATGGGCCAAATACCATATTTATAAAAGAGGTATGGTAAATTAATAAAAATATAAATAAATGAGAGGTATGGTAAATAAATAAAACATTTTTTATGTTTACTCCATAAGTCACCTTATATACATGTAAGGGTGTAAACAAATAAAAATATAAATAAAGTGGAGGTATGGTAAATAAATAAAACGTCTTTTTATACATATTCAAAAGGTATGGTAAATAAATATAAATATAAATAAACTAGACGTATCGTAAATAAATAAAACCTCTTTTTATATTTAGTCCATAACCCTCGTTCTATTTATGAAGGCTCAAGAAAGAGGTTTTATTTAAGTGAATCCTATGGGCCAAATACCATATTTGTAAAAGAGGTATGGTAAATTAATAAAAATATAAATAAACGAGAGGTATGGTAAACAAATAAAAGATTTTTTTATATTTACTCCATAAGTCACCTTATATTTACGAACACTCAAAAAATGGGTTATATTTAGGTGAAACCTATGGCCAAAATACTATGGGACAAATACCATGGACTAGATTGTTATTAATACCATGCAAAAAACCATTATTAACCCTAATATTAGAATTAATAAAAATAAAAATGGCACATGGTATTGACCCATGGTATTCACCAAAATGGCACATGGTATTGACCCATGGTATTCACCTGGAATGTAGCCTATTTAAATGGGGGAATTAAACCAGCATGTAGCCTATGCTAAGATTCACTAGGACTTTACAAAGTTTTATTATTTAGTGAAAGACTCGCCAAGATATTACAAGATTTTATAATTGAGTAAAATATTCGCCATGCCTGGTGAGAGATTCGCCAAAAAATTATATATACATATTATATTATTGATAAAATCGCCTTCCATTTTTTCTATATACCATGGAGATTCACCCATTTATTATATTTATAAATTTAGGGGGGGTTCTTAAAATTTTCCCTGTACCTCTCTCTATTTCCATCTTCTCCTCCATCCTTCTCTCCCACTCACTTTCCTCCCCTTCCCTAACTTTCTCTCTCTCTTTCCATCTTATCCTCCCTCCTTCCCTCTCACTAAATTTCTTCCACCTTACCCCTTCCCCCCCAAACCTTCCTCTATCTACCTCACCGTCTTTCTATATATATCTCTCTCTTCATGTATTCCTCACAAACACCCCCTTCTCTCTATACCTCCCTCCATCCATCTCTACATCCCCCCATATTGTTCTTACACTATTTTTTCTACTTCCTAGTCCCTTTGTCTCCCTCTCTCTTCCCCCATTTTCTCTCTCACTATATTATTTCATCTCTCCCACTCTCTATCACCTAATCACCCCCATTCTATCTCCCACATCTATATGTCTCTCCCTCTTCTGATCCTTTCCCCACTCTACCCTTCCCCAACCTCCCCCTTCCCCATCATTACTCTCCACTTTCCATTTTCACCTTTGTCTCTTCTCATACCTTTATCTCTACCCCACACTCTCTCTCCACTTCACTGTCCATGAAACTCTCTCTGCCCATTTTCCCCTCCCTATTTCACTCTTCCCCTCTCCTTATTTTGTGCCTCTATTTCCCCTATATCCATACATACATATCCCCCATCCCTCTCTCATTCTTTCCCACGCCTATCTATTTCATTTTGTCTATCCTTCCCTTTATCTCTCTCCCTCTCCCCCCTCCACTTTCTCTCTCATGCATATCTCCAAACCTATCTCCAACTATCTTTCTATCCCCCACCTCCCTCTCCCCCTTCCCCCCACACTCTCTATTTTTACATCTTCCTATTCTCTTTTACTCCCTCCCTATCCATATTTTTCCCTCTTCCTTCCTCTCTTTCATTATCCATCACTCCCTAACTTGTTCATTCTTTCATGAAAATCCTTTATCTCTGTATCTTTCTACCCTCCTCTCATTCTCCCCCATTCCCCTCCTATCTCTCTCAATTAATATTTTCTTGTCTCCTCCCCCCTTCTCCCTCTCTCTCCTCTTTCTATCCATTATTCTTCATATTTATCTTTCCCCTTTTCTCTTTGTATTTATTTCTCTCCCATTCTTCCTCCCTTTATCTCACTTCCTTTGTCCCTCTCCCTCCATCTCCCTATCTACCTCCATGACTCTGTCTCGCTCTCTTTCCATCTCTCTCCTCCATTCTCGCTGTCCATCTCTCTCTCTCTCTTTATCGCTATACCTATCTCTCCCTCCCTCTGCCACTATACCTCCACTTCTCTCTCTCTCTCTCTCCCTATCTCTCACTCTTACTCCCCATCCTCTCTCCCCATATTCCCATATCTATCCCTCTTTGAAAGCCTCTCTCCCCCTCTTCCTAATCCTTCCTGCCATTACATCTCTCTCACCTTTCTCTCCCTCCCTCACTACCACCCTTTCTGTGACATCCCCTGTGGTTAATCCCTCTTATAAATATTGTTATGAATTTAAATCATTTAAATTAATTTTAAATATAAACACATTGAATGGAGGACGAAGTGGAAATAAAGTTAGAGGCCCAAGGAGGAGGAGTTTCTTGTAAATCCAAGCCTTTTATTTATTTCATCACCTACATCTTTATTGGTTTAAGGACACTACTATGTATTCATTGAATGGAGGATATGTGCCTCGTTACTAAAGGATGAGTCCATAGGTTTCATTGTCGATCATGTTGTGGGAGTCAATAGGTAAGAGGAGTCAGGAGGAAATCAAGAAAATAAACATGAAGAATGTGAGGAAGGGGGAGTGGGGGGGTGGAGGGGATGCACAAGGAGGGAGGACAAAGTATGCATGATGCAACAATAAAACAAGGAATGAGTTTTATGTATTGTCTTCATATCTCCTATGTTTGCGCAACCTTCTATGATCTCAAATGTGATTCATGTGATGGGAGAGGCTTGTAGAGGTGTGTGAGTATTCCATGTGATCAATAGACCAATATTTATGTTTGTGTGCTTGAATTCCAAAAGAGAGTTCAATGGATTAGGGATGTTTTATGATAGCCAAGATGAGAAAATCATGTGGCTTATTAGTTGAGAATCATCAAGGTTGTATCTATGTTCCTATTCCTAACAAAATCATTAGAGACTAGGTTGGTTGAGTACTTACTGAGAGGTTGATGCACCACACATCTAGTGGGATGATAACGCCTGATGTAGTATTCGGGGTTGAGAAAACATGTGTAAGCACCACTGAAACGTTGTTGGAAAGTGTGCTCTCACTCCTATATAATAATTGTAGCTAACAAACCTCCTTATTATTTATACATATCTCTCCACAAGACTAAATTGAGACTCTCCTTGCCCTGCTTGAACCCTTTTATTGTTTCATTACATGAATTAAAAATCCACTATGGTGTAATAGGGGAATCTATTGAGAATACTTGAGAAATAAGAGTTGGTAATTATACATGAGTGAATTGTTGATAATTCCTAAGAAATTATCTCCTTAGACTCTGAATCTAGCTCAAGGGTGGTCAACTACAATAAATATTATAGTGCATTTGGCCTATTGTTGGGTGGAGACTTGAAGTCCCACTCTTCTTCGCCAGACATTTGAAGATAATAAGTTGCCCACTTATATACTTGATGCACTAAAAAGCTCAGTATTTTTTTGATGTGTTATATATGCATGTATTAGTATTATTAATGGAGGGATATGTTATTCCTATCTATATATGTTGAGATTATTTATGCGTATGTGAAATTCACATGGTCATATGGGGGCCTGGGGGCATTTATGTTAAGCTAGTACATTCATGAAGTGCATAGTTTTTCGTATGGTCTGAAGTGACTACAGACCATGGTCGACTAACCTATTACCCTTTGTGAATTTCCATCAACTGGTATGTTATGGATATTAATTCTCTTTCCATGTTTGAGATCATGATTGTAATTTCCTAGTAGGGATCAGGTATGATAAATTATTTGGTGTAATAGTTTAATCTCATCAATGGGAATCTAGTCAATGAGAAGGCGAGGTCAATGATTGGTAAAGGGAGTTGTCATTGCATTGCTAAACATTTAGTGTAAAAGGGCTAATACACAATTCTATGATGGGAAAGACAATGTAGCTTCACTTTGAGTCAACCAAAGGGTACTCGAGGTTCGAGTTGAGTCGATGTGTGGTGCCTTGTGCATAGTTAGAATGGTGCCAATTTTCCATGATGAGGATTCGTTATCCAATGTGGGGCCATTATGGGCATACATGTATTGTAGTGGCACACATTTCATTTGAGAACTGATGAGGTAGTGGTTTATTCATTACTTACATGTATGAAGCTTTTTGTGTATGGAAAAGGTCATTGAAGAGCGTGGGACATAAAAATTGCTATCAACCTGGACCAAAGTTATGAGGGTGTTGTTTAGTTTCATTTCGACTGATCTTGTCTAGTCATGGTAAGTCGATTGGCTGGTTCATTTAGATTTATCTTGTCTACTTGTAGTAAGTTGACTATTTGGGTCATTTTGACTGACCTTTTGTAAGTCGATTGTTGGTGGCAAGTTGATTCCTGGTGGCAAGTCAATTGTTGTTCGTAAGTTGACTAGTCATGGTAAGTTAAACGGTTAGGGTGTCTCGACTGGTTCTGTCTTGTGGAATGGTCATGTTTGGTTGAGTAATTAGGATGTGTGAAAAATCGCTCGACTAACTGAGTGCAACAATCTATTCCAATTTTAATTCCACAAGCTTTGGAGAAGTAGAAATATTATAAACCAATTTCCATAATTAGAGAATGGAGGTTGGAATTGGACAAAGTGACACCTCCCATTTCTTCTAGATGGAGTTGGTGGGTGGGGCAAGTGTTACACAATGGTACCAGAGCTAAAGATTAAACACTAGACCAGTAGAGATAAAATTTGGGGCTTTAATGCGATATGAAAAGGTGTTAAAGTCTGTTACAATGTAATGTTAGAGTATCTATGCTTAGCACTTGGACTGGATGGGATCTAGATAGATGAAAAACCAAGGGTTCTATGTTGGATCTTTGTGGAATAATAAATTTCGGAACTCTGTTATTGAATGTAGTGTTCTCTAGTGACGTTTAGTTATGCAAGTGGGGACTAGTTGTAGCACTATGATTGATGATTGTGTGATGATTGCAGAATCCATGCTCTATGCATAATTGTGTTGATATCAAGATTATGAAAATTGTATATTTAGGCGTGTTAGAATTGTTTTCTAACTAATTTTTAGGCTTATGGATGTCATGGTTGTTAGTCTTGGTAAGAGGCTGATTTTAATTCGATGATGCTAGTCTTGGTTAAAAGGTTGATTTACAATCTTGTGATAACATGGTTATAGAACATGTTGATATGTATTGCTGACTTTTGGAACATAAGATTGACATAAAATATAGATATGTGAGAAAATTATTTGTTTATGTTGATATAACTAAGAGTTGAGTGCATGTGAGACAACACACAAGAAGACTCACTAGAAGTAAGAGGAAAAATTATAAATAGTGGTACCTATCATGTACAACAAAGGGGAACCCCCCTTGAAAGGGAAGAAGTCTTTAAGAGCTTGTTGAAGCCTAGAAATGTCGTAGCTAGACATGGGAGGAACTTCCCAGTTGGAGTCCCGATTAGACTCCTTTATGTTGAAATGGAAATCCTGACTAGTATCCTTAGGACTAGTTAACCCTTCAAAAGGCGATGCTACATGTATGGAGACTTGACCTAACAAAGAAAATTGAAGAAAATATCATATATGAACAATGTTATTTAATCTATAAATAATTTAAATACAATTTAACCTACTTATAACTATCTATCCATATATATACATGCCTAGGCATCATTCTTCATGTACTTGGATAATGAAAGATAAACAATAGTTTCGCTAACGGGTTAAAAAAAATCTTGTAATGAAACATAATTTACAAGAAAAAAGAGTTTATTCAATTAATTGATTGCTTCGAAACTAAAAGTATTTAAATAGATGTTTCCATGATGTAACTCAATATGTATATGAATAATGGAAATATTATGACAATTTAGAGATACTAATCTACAAATAATCACTAAAGATACTTATGCAAATTAACAGAATTCATTCAAATAGTGGAAATGGATTCACAAAACCTTCAACATCAATACACAAAAGTCTATTAAAACATCATCATTATAAATGAAAATTAGTATTACAAAATAGTTGATAAACAATCATTAACGTTCACAATGTCATATACATATAATAACATATAATTCCTACACATGCTATTACAAATCAAACTAAACTAATTGATAGCAATCAAAAATAAAATTTGCAGCAAAGTACGGGAAATTAAATCAATTTTATAAACTAGAAAAGCAATTATATAAACAACAGTGCTCACAAGTTGCTCCTTTGGGCGTCTAATCAATCTTTGGTTGAGTCATTAGTAAAAGGAAATTATAGAACAATAGTGGCAACTGAGTACTTTTTTACAAAGTTTCTAAACCCTTCTTACACAGCGAGAGCCTCATTTAAATAGGTTTTAGAGCCATGAGAGTTAAATGATCTCTAAGAGATTACATTAGATAATCTAAATTTGATTTTAAATGTGTACATAATGCAATTCAAACTAAAATTCGCCAAACTATTACAAATTCATACATTTCCAAAATAATAGGTAGCTATTTTAACCACTGTGTCTATGTATAGAAAATAAAGGTGTTCGTTTGTGAGAAACATTTGGCCATGTTGACCAAGAATCTTGGGATCCTCCTTCATTTAGAATACAACTGAGTCGATTTTGTTATAGATGATTCAACTTGCACAGGAAACTAAGGAATGTCTTATTGGAAAGGAAAAGGAGGATAGGCACAAAATAACACAAATAATTCACACATAAAATAACATGAGTTGTGGCTCTTCAATTGACCATACAATATTGATGATAACAATGAACCTAGTGGGGGGTATTTAAATTTTTTCTCACTAGAAACTCACCTAAAATAACTTAACATGAAATCACACATTAAAATCAACTTTACCCAAAATATGACTTAACTCGACTCGAATCAACTTGACTCAGTTAACTGACTCTCTAATTTTGGATAACTCTCCATGCAGGACTAATTATCTATTTTAACTCTCCCCCTTAATTACAACTGCTAAACTTAGGTAAGAATCTTGACAACTCAAACATGTCTGCTGGTCTATTCCTGAACTAGGCTTATAAAGCCAAAGTTTCCTCTGTGAAACTCAAATACACCTTTTTCTAATGTGTTAGTAAATATATCAGTGAGTTGATCACTAGATTTACAAGGCTTCAAGTGGACTTCTCCATTCTCGCAAGTTCTCCAATTAAATGATATCTAATATCAATATGATCTCTCTTTTGATGAAACAAACTATTATTGGATAGTGAAATCGTTGAAGTGTTGTCACAATATATTTTTGTTGATCCTTGTTGTTTCTTCCTAAGTCCATCAAATTCTCTTCTTAACCATACTGCTTGACATGTTGTTGATGTTGCTGCTACATATTCTACTTCTGTTGATGATAGTGTCATAATAGTATGCTTCTTAGATGCACATGAAATCACAGTTGAAACAAGATGGAACACATAACCAAAAGTTCTCTTCCTATCATCCAAACTTCAGGCAAAATCATTGTCTCTATACCCAGTCAAATCTTTCGTCTCTGTGATTTCGTACATTATGGAAAAATCTTTAGTTCCTGTTATGTATCTATAAATTATTTTTCCTGCTCTCTAATGTGTGTCTTTTGGTCTCCATAAATCTAGAAATCAAACTCACTCCTTGCATAATATATGGTCTTGTAGTTGTGAGATACATGAGGATGCGAACCAATATTTTGAATAGAGTTGGATTGACATCCAATCCTTCATCATCCTTACTTAACTTTGTACCTGTTGCAATTGGTGTAGGCGTTGGTTTACAATTTTCCATCTTGAATCTTTTCAACAAACCTCAGTTATATTTTTTTTGGCAAATAAAAATTCTTTTTTCATATGTCTCAACTTCTATGCCAAGAAAATATTTCATAATACCGATATATTTCATCTCAAATTATTTCTTCATGGCTTCTTTAAATTCATCTACCTCAAAATCACCTGTAAAAATCATGTCACCAACATATAAGCAAACAAACTCAAAATTACCTATAAAAATCATGTCATCAACATATAAGCAAACAATCAAAATATGGCCATTCTCATTTACCTTTGTGTACAAGGTAGGCTCAATGTTTCTTCTACCAAATCCATTCTTGATCATGTAGTTGTCGATTTTGCTATACCAAGATCTAGGTGCTTGCATGAGGGTTTGTCATATATAACACACTCTTTTTATTTAAAGATAAATTTGTATCATTTCTGCGTCAATTGACCAACAATTATCAGATTATGTTTGAGACCATGGAAATAATATACTGAGGAAATTTCCTTTGGCCCCCCCTTCTTGGTCAGAATATTGACCACCCCTTTTCCATCTGCATCCACAATTTTGTCAGTCCCCAACTTCACCTTTGTCTTCACAAATTGATCCAAATTTGCAACCAAATTCTTGTTGCGTGTCATGTGGTTAGTTCATACACTATCTAATAGCCACACATCATCAGAAGGTTTCTTCATGGTATGGCAAGCTAGGAACATGGAGTTAGTACTATCTATAGTGAAATTAGCTTTATGGTTTCTTTGATCAACTATCCTCTTCCTTCAAACACAGGCATAGTGACCAAATTTATTGCAATAATAACATCTCACATTTAATTTGTCAACTCCTTCATTATTATTTAAGCTTTTGTTGTTTCTTCCACTTCCATGTTCATGCTTTTCTCGACCATTTCTCTAACCACCATGTCTTCCACCTCGTCCTCTACCTCTCGATCTACCTCAGCCTCGACCTCTATTTCTTGAGATAGAAACCTGACATTCAAAAGCAGTCTCTAATGTGGAATCCTTATTTATGTCTATCCTTTCCTCATGGGATAGAAGTGATCCCATCAACTCAACAACTGTTAGAATTACCAAATCAGTCGCTTCTCCTATGGCTGCTAACACAACCAGAAATTTGGTAAACAAAGATATGGTAACCTTTTCAACCATTGTTTGGTCTTTAATATCATCACCATAAAGTTTTAACTGATTTACGACAATCATGACCCAATTCATGAATGAATCGATGTCCTCTGTCTCTTTCATTTGAAAAATTTCAAAATATCTTATAGTATTATGCAACTTAACAATATTGACTTTATCCATACCTTTATAGCTTGTTGCCAAAGTCTCCCATGTTGTGTTTGCTGAAGACGTGATCATAATATTTTGGAACACTGCTCAATCAACACTCCCTACTAAATAAGAAACAACGCTTGTGCATTCATCTTTTTCTTCCATACTTCCCTCCCTACATTAGTGAGGGCTTGTTCTTCTACTTCATTGTTAGGTTCTTAAAACCCAAATTGGACATGATCCCAAACATCATGAGACTTTAATGTAGTCTCCATAATAATGACCCAAACACCATAATCCTTTCCTATGAATGGTAAAAAATAAATATGTAATCTTGAAAAAACCATATTAATTTCTTTTCTTTTTTCTCAAAAAAAAACAAGTTTGAACGAAGGGAAAAAAAAAAAAAAAAACGTTAAAATACTCCCTTTTTTTTTTTCTGAATGCGACTAATTCTATTATCATACAAAACAGAGATACATATAGAGTATAGTGGGCAAGGCTATGAAGTTTTGCCAATCAGCCCTTTCCTTGCCCTGATTCCAGTTCCAAAATTGAGCAGATTCAAAATTGGAATTTGATGCTTGACCACTGAAGACACATTGACATGACAAATAGAATCTGAACAGACACTAGGGCCATAGACTGACCTGGACAAACATAGACAGACACCTGAACAATTACATCCAACACATGAATAATTACATCCGACACATTGACAAAGATGTAGATGCCGCTTGGCAGAGTCATACACAGAAAACCCAAGAAAAATAGTTGAGGTTATCGGGAGCGAGTTCATTCGTCATTGGTGGTCTGGGGCGCCTCTTCGACTCGGCACCCGAAACGGAGAGAATCTTCGGAGTCTGAGAGCTGGATGACCGCGTCAGGGCTCCCTTCCTGTGCTGGCCTGCTTGGACCAGCAAGCGCTGAAGGGCCGGCAGCATAGACGCAATTTGTAGGTGGGCTCGCGAGGTCAGATCCGAGCTCATGTCCAGGGGCCAAACAACTGGTTCCTACCCCAACCGGAAGGCACGCAATGGGGGATTCCTCTCTGCTGGAGCGCTGCCCATCCGATAAAGGCTCTGCCTCCGTGTTTTGAGAAACGCCAGGCTCAATCTTAATGGAAACAACCAAAGTTGAATTAGCTTGAGGGCAGGGGAGCCGATACCTGAGCGTGGGGAGCTCCATCTGACCCTCCTCTAAACATGGGCTTCTGCTATCATAACCACCATCCTCCTCATTTCTGCCTTGGTACCTCTGAGGCATTGACGTTACTTCAATGGAGGAGGAGGGTGAATTGTGGTCTTGTTGCTGCGTGAAGGCCTGCCTCTGGTTCCTCCTCGTCTGCTGCCCATACGCGGCCTCTCCCTCGGCATTTCTGAATTTTCCAGTTGCAGCCTTACACAAGCACCCGGAGCTCCTCCCGCTATGAAGACAAACCCAATCTCAGCACAGTTGCAGGGTGTGCTCGTTCCTAGCCCTGAAACCGGCGGAGCGCACTTCAAATCCTCACTCTCGTTCCCCTCTGAGCGGAGCAGGGCCTCAACACATTGCTCTCCCATGTTCCTCTGCAAACCGAGCACTCTCCCATTTAATCCCTCCACTGCATCGATCGCCATGCCCCTCGTGCGAGCTGAGAAGACAGGCATTAATGCCTTCGGCTGTCGAATTTCATGCGGGTTAATATCCCGCCTCGCATGGTACCCCTTGACAACGCGGACCTGCCACCTGTCCACGTGATGGCTAACGCCATCAACACGTAGCCGCTGCACCCGCATCCGGGAGTTAAAATACTCCCTTTTAATAAACCCAAGTTTTAGCTTTTAAAAAAAACTTTTTCATAAAAATTAATATAAAAACTTTTTCATATAAAATACGTTATACAAACCTCCCTTTAAAAAAGTTTAATAAACACGTATTGTTCCAAAATTTAATATGTCACGTGTTGCTCCAAAAACCCACGCAATTCGTTCAATCTTTTTAAAACGACAACCCACGTGCCTTTGAAAAACACTTGCTTTGATTTTCCTCACGGATGTTTTGGGTTTTTAAATACTCACGGGGCTTCTGCAACCCCGACACCAGAACATTGTGCAAATTTCCCGATTATTTCAAATCGTAAGTTTTTGACTAAATTGTGCAGTTTTTGCACTCATGAAGTGTGAACACACTTCATACTCACTTTATTCCTTAATAATGTGACAATTTTGCAACAATTTTTTTTTTTTGGGTTAAATTCTAGCCGTCTCTACTTAGGCCTTCTTCTTATTAGTTTTATTAGCTCTACGGATTTGTATTTCTTTTTCGGATATGATAACAAATTGTTGGAAAGGCAGAGAAGGATAGACATAAAATAACACAAGTTGCGGCTCTTCAATTGATCACACAAATTTGATGATAATAATGAATCTAGAGAAAGGTATTTAAACTTTTTCTGACTAGAAGCTCGCCTAAAATAACTGGACATGCACCTACATGATGTATTGAACTTTACCCAAAATATGACTTAACTCGACTTGACTCAGTTAACTGACTCTCTAATTTTATATAACTCTCCATACGGGAGTAATTAACTATTTTAACATATCCTGCAAACCTATGCCACGACTTGCAAAACATCGAGCTATAATTAGGTCACGAAGAAAGAACAATAAGAATACATGGTTGATGAGAGCTTCTAGATACCTGTGTGACATAATTAAAGAGCCCAACGTTTCGGGTGAACACTTTACCGATCTTCAAGGATAGGAAAGAAAAACTGATGGTGGGAATAATGCATGACCATAATATATAGAGAATAGTGAAATTAGCCATTAGAGCTAAACGTTATATATAAATGATTATTTTAATGATTATAAATTTAATTAAATTTACTTTATAATTAAAATATTAAAATTTGAAAATAATGAAACTATCCGTTAGAGATATACGTTATATAGATGACTAGATATTTTTAAAAATTAAATTATTTTATAATTAAAAGATTGAGGTTTTCATGAGATAATTGGAAGGGATTGGTTTATTGATTAAAACTAGAATCAAATTATTTTATAATTAAAGGATTAATTTATTATAAATAGAAGAAATCAAAGGAATTCAAGATTTTTAAAAATCAGAGAATTTTCAAAAAATATCAGGGATAAGCATGAGAGAAGATTTAAATATTCTACCAAGAGTAAAAGGGTAGGTTTAATTATAAGATTAAAGTTAAGTTAAATTAACATATAAAGAAATTAAAGTTAAAATAAAGAGATAAATAAATTAAATTAAGACGATGATTGGAGATAGCCACGAGTTAAAGGGTAAGATTCAGAAATAAATGGAAGGAGATAATAAACAATTTTCAAATGTAGGAAAGGGGGAGGACAAACATAATTATAAAAGATTTATAATTCTATTATCAAGATATTTACTATTAAGATGATGGAATAATGTTAATGAGAGGCCACATTATAAATCAACTAGGAGAGATAAGGGATAGGATATAGACATGAAATTTGTGGTAAGACTCTTGTAAATTATCCAAGGTCTAAATGAATTATCAATTAAATTAAAATTATAATGAGGATTAGAAGTCATTAAGGAGAAAAAATAAAATGAATAGGGGGAAGGGGGTTTGGTTGAGATCTAGGACTAGAAGGATGGCGTTTAGATGAAAGGAGATGGATTGTAGGCTTCCAATATTGGCTTCCCTGGAAACCATCATCCCAGTTAAAATTATTATGATGCTTTTCAATTTCAAGGGCCTCTCTAATGACTCAACTCGAATGATAAGGGTTCGAAGCTAAGATTTTGGTCTTGTCAAAACAAATAAGATGCTTGGTAGAGAGGGCATGTTCAGAAATGACATATTAGCAATGCTGTTGTGGAAGGTGTCAGCTATGTGTTCTTTCAACCAATCATTGAATGATCTTCCGATTTGACCTATGCAAGACAATCCACAAGAGAAGGGAATCTCATATACTTTGGGAGCTAGCATAGGGTCATTTTTACCCTTAGCTAGCTGAAAGAGTTGGCTAAGGGTTTTCTGGGGCTTGAAGAATGTTTTTATGTTATTTTTAGAAAGGAACTTGGATAATTGATCAATAACCCTTTGTATGTATGGAAGAGTTACTTTGGCCAGGGGAGGAGGGTTGGGTCGGTTTCTGGGATAGGGATGGAATCCAACGAGGAAAGCTTTCTTAATCTGGGATATCGAGTAGCCATTAGATTTAAGTGATTTGGTAATATGGGTTTTTTCTTTGGAGAAGGATTGGGCAAAGGATATTCGAAAGGCTTGGGTGACCAGGGTCCTGAGGACAACAGATTTTTGAGCGGGATGGTGGTGGGAATTAGCATGAAGGTACATCTCAGTATGAGTCTTCTTTCAAAAGACTTGCTGTGAAAGAGAACCATTTGGAAGGTGCGGTGCGAGACAAGGACATCAAGAAAGGGAAGGGAGTGGTTCTCCCCAAGTTCCATAGTGAAATGGATTTGGCGGGTGATGTTATTAAGATGGCAAAGAAATTCATGGAGAGTAGGAGCACCATGGGACCAAGTGACCAAGGTCATTGACAAAACACTTCCAACATTTAGGTTTAAGGTGGAATGCGTCAAGGGCCATGGTTTCAAAGTGTTCCATAAAACTCGTAGGCGATGATAGGAAAGAGGGAAGAGCCCATGGCTATGCCCTCAGTTTGTTCGTAACAAACCTAATCAAAGGTGAAAAAGGTGATGGTAAGGAAAATTTTGATCAAGTTGAGAGTCTCAGGATCAACAAGCTTGGATATGAGGTCGGTTACCGAAATTTTGGTAAAGAGGAAAATGAAATCAAAGTTGACCATGATATCATTGTCATCGAGCTTAAGGTTTGAATATAACTTCGTGTAAATGAAAATACAAGGGAGAGGTATAACGTTAAATGCCCATAGAATTCCCCTGTAAAATGGCATAATTCACAAAGCCCTAGGTGACATTGCGACATTCTATAGAGGAAGAATGAGTTTTGCAATGCTAAAAGGATTAGTTAAATATGTGGAGGGGTGAGAGACATGTTCTCTCACCATTATAGTTGGCAATCATGAAAATGTGATATGTGATCATAAAATTTCCAAAAAAAAATGTGTCGTGCCGTGATGTCCTACCAATGCCAAAAATTTTATCACTGCAATTGCAATTATTCGAGGGGACTTATTGGTCTACGTAGGATTTAGATATTTTTCTTAGATTTATGGTTTTTAATGTCGAGAAGGGTAGAAGGTTATTAGTGTTGGTTTATGTTAGATTGGTTTTTCTTTTGAGTTTTAATGTATAGTTAATTACATTAAATATATATATATATGAACATGAACTTGACTTATGATATATACACTGTTGGTTAATATTGTGTTTTATTATATGTAAAATAATAATATATTTTAATGTCTATTTACATTATAAATTATTACACTATAAAATTAATATTATAAAATTTAATTTTTTTATTAAAATTTATTAATAGTTTATTTACATATATATTAACATTAATATTTATGTATATTTTATTTCTATTTTTTTACATAAAATTATATGTAAAAATTTGATATATATATATATATATATATATATATATTTTTATTATGGACATGCCATTAGACACCACTTTAAACTAAGATTGGACAACTCAAAGAAACAATTAATTAAATTTCTAATGCAATGAAATGAATGCAAGAATTTCTATCATTGTAAGCAGGAAAAATGGTAAGCATAATGGAGCCAAAAGTGGTGATAGTTGAAACAAATTGTCATAGAGATAATGTCAAGGGACAAAAAAAAAAAATGTGACGAAGGCTAAGAAAATTTTGCAAACATGTTAAGAAAGGAGTCCCTATTTATTATGATATTTTTATGGGTGGTGTTGTCTATCACAAGAGAGCTTGGAGGTTGAGCTAAAGAGCTACAAGGAAGAAAATAGGAAACTCATCAAGAAGCAAAAAATATTTGGCAAGGATGAGCACAATGTTGATAAAAAACTTGTCATGTATACAAGGGTTCTTACAACATGCATCAACCTCTTGAAATGTGGACAAGTGTCACGATGACATGGATACAAAGGGGCCTAGTAATGATGAAAAGGAAATAAATCCAATTTCATGTTGTTATTGTTAAGGGGGAC
Source organism: Pinus tabuliformis (assembly GCA_031772625.1). Lineage (NCBI taxonomy): Eukaryota > Viridiplantae > Streptophyta > Pinopsida > Pinales > Pinaceae > Pinus > Pinus tabuliformis. Next base: position 295,501,419 of record CM062806.1, read on the forward strand.
ACTTAAAAAGAGATTATATTAACTAACAACAAAAGAAAGAGAGCAATTTGTATGAGCCTTAAGGACATGAACCAGTAGTATGCAATGCTAGAGGAGAGGAGGGAGCACCCCCTAAATCTGTCTTATATATATATATATATATATATATATATATATATATATATATATATATATATATATATATATATATAGGGGTGTTGAACTTTTAAGATTGTCATAAAAGCTTATGTAACCAAATCACAAAAACAAAAGAAAAGATATATCAATGACTTGAAAATAAGCCTCTCCGAGGGGGAAACCTCCTTTTTTTTCCAAGGAAAAAAACGGTAACCTTTTATTTAAAAAATGAAAAGTTACACTAGCAGATGCATTGAAGCATTTCCATAAGCTGCCCATATGGGCTCGAGTGCATTCGCACCCCACGCTCCGTTAGAAGGCTAACGTGCATAAAAAAAGAATAAGAAAAGAGAAGAGAGGAGAGAGAAGAAAGAGGCAAAAAACTGAATTCCGGCAGTGAGTAAAAACTCACACTTCAAGTTTTTCTCCCTTTTTTCTTTTCGACCTTGCGCCACTCTCCTTGAGTGGGCTCGATCGAAGCTATGACTAACTGTGTTTCTTCTTTCTGTGGGGCTGTTTGCTTGTCTGAGTCTGAAGTATCTGAGTGGTGATGTCGTTTGATCCCTCCCATGCTTTGATTCTCGCTTGTCTTCTCTGCCTGATTTTGGTGGAGCTTTGTGATCTTGTTTTCTGATGTAGTTTCCTTCTGAATCTCCATTTCTTTGGATACCTCTGCATTCTCTGCGGGGGTGTCATCCTCTTCTGCTTCTGATTCTTCATCATCTGAGTCAGGGGGGGGAAATTGCCATCCTTTCCTCTACTTCCCTTTCTGCTTCTTTTTACTGTTTGCTTTTTTGGCTTCTGGGCATGTACTTTGCAGGTGTCCTGTCTGCCTGCAAAGCCTGCATCTGAAAGCAGTATTTTCAGCCTTATGTTGTCTGGCAGCCCTTTCCTTAGATCTACTTCCACGCAGATGCGTGCAAAAGTGTATACCCTTTCATCAATCCTCTCCAGATCTGTTTTGATATATTTCCCTATGCTGTTCCCAATTCCTTCCAAGACTCGTTCACTCCAAAAGTGAAGGGGAAGGTTGTATAGGCGGACCCAAACCGGCACTTTGGATATAGTCATGTTGTTTGGATCGAAATCTGGGAACCATGGGGTCATGAATAGCCCTGATGTTCCCCAGAACCAAGGCCCATCTCTGATGATTTTTTCTCTGACTTCCGAGGATGCGAATCTAACTATAAAAAATCCTTTGGAGCATAAATGTATATCACATTCCATGGTCCAAGTGGTGAAAATCCAATGGAATAGATCCATTGGTTTTGGCCAGAAACTGTTAAAACGACAGATTAGGGCCTGCGTTTCATTAGACTTAACGAAACCATCAAGCCCTGTAGAGTCAAAGTTTAGGGCTGCGGTTTGCCCTAACTGGTCTACTATGTATGGCCTAGGAGTGTACCTGCCTTGATCTGGAGAGGACCCTGTATCTTTGTTACCCTGAAAAATGTTTTTATAGGAGGAACCTCCTTTGGGTTGTTGCTGAGATGCTGTCTTTTTCCCCTTGTCCCCTCCTGAGGATTTTTTGTCTCCCCCTGAGCTGCTTGTCTGACCCTGAGGAGGGGCTCCTCCTCTCAGTCTGAGATTCAAGAGAATGGTTTCTCCTGGGCCGATCCCATAGCTTCCCATGGTTCTGTTGTCTTGGAGAGACCATCTGCCATTGACTAAGTGTTGGATCTGGCTAGGGTATCCAGTCAATGCACAGATTTACTGCTTCAGCTGCAACACAGTACTTTCTGCATGTACCCATACTAAAGAAGATTTCGTCTCTGGGGTTTTAATGAAAATCTGAAAACGAGTTTTTGTTACCTGATGTCTGCACTTTAGCTGAGTTCCTGCTCTGCCTGAGACGGTGACGTTGCTGGTTGCCTTATGATCTGACTGTCGGCGGTCTTCCAGATCTGAGCTTCTATTGAGGCATTCTACCTTTTCCCTGTCGCGATCTGCCAACCCTCTGTTGGATCGATGCATATAACCGTCGATCAGCTGCCTAAGCTCCTGGAGGACTTGCATCTTGCTCATATTTGAGAGATCCAGCCTGGATCTACAGGGATCGGGCCATGCAAATGTGTACATAATCAGGTCTGCCCCATGCAACCCTTCGTCTTTGCATGCATGCAGCGACTGTAGAGGGGTGAGCCAGACTATCACTAGGCTGGCAGATCTTGTATATATCAGGCCGATTTCTGTCAAAATTCCGCCCCCAACTTGAGTTCTGAGCCCAAACTCTGCTTCAGCTGTGAATGTAGGGCTGAGTGTGCTCGTTAGAACCCAGAAAACGTGTTCATTCAGGGCCTCGTCTCCATCTGAAATCCTTTCTCTCCTTGTCGCCCTTAGCTCTGATTCCGTTATGGGTTCTAACCCTAGCAGATCCGTATTTCTCTTCAGACTCCCCAGAAATTCCAAGACCCGCCGGAGATCTGCCACACGATGGAAGCCATTGTAGAGCTCCACCATGGATTCGTGCTCTCTCTGTTTCACTGCCGTTTTTTTGTTCTAGTTCTGCCTGGAAGATTTAGACACGTTTTCTTCCGCTGTGGAAACAGAAAAGGAGGGGGCCGAGATCGAAACCATCACATATATTTCCGAGTTCTTGCAACCCTCATACAAGCCAGAGATTGTAGACACTGCGGGAGCCATGGGTTTGCAGGTTTTCGGTTCGAGTCCGAATTGGTAAATATTTACATCGAAATGTGATCAACCAGTAAATGTTGAGGGAAATCTCCTTTTACATCACATAAAGGAACAATTCTTGGATGATAATACCTATTTGGTATATATAGGAGTCTAAGGGGTCAAAATATACTGAGGACCTACATAACAATAATAATGTGAGGGTAGAACAACAACAACAATGGGCTTCTATGCGGCACAACATCAGCAATAGTGAGCTTCTATGGGGCACAACAATAACAAAATGGTTGCTACAATAGTATTATAGGACCTAACAAGCCCCTCTCCTTCAAAAAAAGTTTTTCCCTCAACACTTGAGTAGTTATGGATGTTTCTAAATAAAATAGTCATCCTCCCACATGAAGTCTTCAATAGGTAAGTTCTTCCACTTATTAAGATACTCGAAAATTGACCTATTATGTAGCTTCCAAATGCACTTTTATGTGATTTCTTCAAGATCCAATATATTTTTTCCTTCTTCATCAAGTTCTGGCAATACAATTTAAACTTGAAGTTTATCACTTATAACCTTCTTTAAGCATGAAACATGAAAAATTAGGTATACTCGCGAGCATGTGGGCATCTCCAATTTGTATGCCATAGTAAATGTAGTGACCAATCCAGGGGTCTAGATTAGACTAAATTTAATGTCAACCAAGGTTAGTAAACTTAGAGGCATGCGTCTAAAATTTATAGACCTAAAAGGATCTCATCTACCTAGATAAGTGTCTACTGTGACAGGGTACAACACTCTTTTACAAGAGATTGGAATATTTTTCCTTTCATAATTTAAACACTTATATCCTCTAATTTAATTAGATGTTCTAAAACAGAGTGTTACTAGTCTGAGTCTTCGACCCTCTTACAAGGATATAGTTCACAAAAACTCTTTCTAGCTAACACACTAAGCATTCATGAAAACCAAAAACTCTTTTAAGCATACTAAAACTCAAATTCATGAAAAAAGAGTCCATAGAGATGCTTTGAAATTCAATGTTCAATTAAACCTTTTACAAGATCTTGTTCAATAATTTAGCAATTGAATTTTCAAGCTATCACCATGAATCATACAATAACACTCGCCAGAACTTCTAATTGAATTAATAAACTCACAAGAAAGGAAATAACATCAAACACTATTCAGATCTGAAGGCTAAATCCTATGGAAATGAAATGACAGTGTACCAATATTCACGTAGGGCCCTTCCACACTTTGATGGCACGCTTAGAAAACTTCAGGTGATGAAAACGTTAACACATAAACACTACAATTGATGAAACACTGCCTGTGATTAAGTTCTAGAAAGTCAATTACATACAAGAACAGAGTTCTGGAATACGCAGTCTTAAGTCTGCTCTTGTCTCGTCCAGCATTTCTCCTAGTTATTACAATTTACATCAAAACGTACATGCATTATCGCTTCATATGTTTCTACTTTTACAATAAAAAATGCTAGGTTCATTTTTTTTCTAATCCTAACTAATTTCTAAAACAAAACGAAATCAATTTAGGTAACTTCAGATTTTTGCTTCTTTTACAACCAAAAAGGCGGGGTTTGACCAGAATTGACCATGTATTCAAGAGCTCCAGATTCGATGTTGAATAGATCTTCCACCATGTATGTACATCCTAGATCACGTCCTTATGCTATGTTTTGATTTTCCTACCATGCCACGTGTCACAACATAAACCAATTACAGGAAGTCATGACATCCTGTAATTTTGTTGAAAATTTCTAATCTTTTAACATAAAAATCCACAAATTAAATTAATGTAAAATAACATTATAATGCTTCATTATTAAATTTCAATGGACTATGAGGGGTTTATGGGATAAAATGATAGATAAATGATGGATTTTTAGAAGAATAGAATGGCAATAAAATAGTACCAACATCTCCCCCAAGCTCAATGATTTAGCATGTCCTGATGCTAATCCTAACGTGCTCCCTTTATATTCTGTTCCCTCTTGTGCCTCTGTCACTTGTAGCAAGACATATATACTCTCTTGAACTTGGGCATTCTTCTAAACTTGGAACTCATGTCTCAAATTCTTATATTTTTCTTTGTGAGATTTTTTCTGAGTGTACCATTTTGTCGCCCATTTGCACATTTCAGTTTGATCAGTCTTAAGTTCTTTGATTTTCTTCTTCAATTTCTCATTTTTCTACTGAATCTTCTTTCTCTGAGCTCTCAACATTTCATTTTCCTTCTTTATGACCTTCTCTAACATGTTTTCTTCCATCAATTCCTTTTTTAGCTCTTCAATTTGTTTCTCTAACCTTCTTTGTTTCTTGTTTGTAGGTACTGGCTCTTTCCTCTCTTCCTTGTTACTCTCGATTTCCATTTTTGCTTCCTTTTCTGGCTGTGAATTAGTATTTCTTTCAATGTCCATTGGTACATCTGCATTCGGCTCTGGTTGATCATCTTGTGTTTGATTCCTTTTTATTCTTCTTGATCTTTGCTTATAAGTAGTGAGGGTTTTATCTTTTTCAATTTTCTTGGTAGTTTCTTGCATCATCCTTCTTGTCCTTACACTACTGCTGGGTTGAAGAACATTTCTTGACTTATGCTCAGGGATTTCTTCATCAATATCAAGCATAAACTCTATGCGTTCTTGCTGTTCCTGTTCATCTTCTTTAATTTGATTGGCAATTAAAAATTCTTTCCATGTTTTTCCTCTCCTCTCAACTCAAATTCAATTAAAATTTTGATCAAACCAAAATGACACAAACTCTTATCTTCATCACCTTTTTGTTTCTGAATGGTCTTCGACATTTTAGTCAAACTCTGTAAGAGGAAATAGGGCAGACTAATGGTCCATTGACCTTTTAAGTGCAACAGAAGTTTGATGTGATATAGGTATACTATATTGTAACACCCTTCACATATAACAAATTTTTGAATAATGTACACCATTTCATCCCATGGGTGAATTAGCCAGCTTCTAGGAACACCCTTTTTCCAATTGACAGAGGAAACCCTTGACCTAGACATAAACTGAGTCCATGATTTTTCCTTAAATTGTTTGGTTTTGAAATATTTTTCCCATTCTGGACTGATTCCCAATGTTTGTGCTATGGTATCCTCTGAAATTCTAAAAGAGAAGTTTCCTATTAAAGCTTTCTCTCCATTGAAGGAAAATGCAAATTGCTTTGTAACTTCTTCATTGTTTCCATTGAATTTCTCTAGAAAAGACAGCCATTGTTTTTCACTTAAAATCGTGACACAGTCTTCATGATATTGTGAAATATCAAATTTTTCGGGCTCTTCTCTATTGGTCATTTTGTTAAAAATCTCTGTTCTAACCCTTTTGTTTATGCTCAAAAATTTAATTAGGGTTTTTCAATTTGTTACCTCTTTTCCTGCGTTCCACTGAGCTGACATGGTAACGTCTTCGATTCTCTGAGTCTACTTCTTCAATTTATTGAGCGAGTCACCTAGTTAACGTCCTCGATTTATGGGCGGAAGTAAAAACTTGAGGTAAGCCTGTCTGCTATTCTCTCCCTTTGTAGCACCTAATATCTCGACCCTCTTTGAGAAACTGAGAGTCTGAACACTAACACGGTAACGCACTTTATGAACTCAGAGTTTTATAAAATGAAAACTCAACATCCGACCTTCATCCAATTTCTATGATGATAATGCAGAGTTGGAAGGCGCATTCACATCATGAAGACAGAGGAGCAATACTAATTTGCAGAGGTATAATCATGAGAACACCATATACGAATCGTATGATGGTAGCAAATATATATATCATGAGCAGACTTGGGTCAAAAGATTGTTTTATAACTCTAGCAGTCGAAATGAATGAACTCATTTGAGGATAGACGGTTTAACACTTGTCTTTCCATTGCATGAACTTGTACATTGAGTATCCCAATTGTTGGTACTTGATTTCCAGAAGGCCGATTTAAAAATGATGAGTTGATTACAAGATTTGAAGAGTGGTGTAGGAAAAGGTTTGAAAATCATAGTTGGAATATGGCAATAGGCTAAGGTGTGATAGGAAATGATAGCAGAGTGATAATGAGATGAGTAGTTAGGAATATTACAAGGGTGATGGGTATAGGGGTTTTTGAAATTGATAACACGCAATAATAATTATCATTTTTAACACTAAAATAATTTAAGGATTTTAAATGTTTAAAATAAAATTTCAACAATACATTACACTTATTGGTTGACAGAATGCTTATTTGGCGTGCACAGGTAGGATTGATCTATTTGTATAGGTATGACTGATCTTCACTGTCCAAAACAGGTCCCTTTGAAATGAAATTGAATATAACAGGTCCCTTTAAAATCTGAAGAACTTTGAAGAACTCTGAAGAACCATGTTTGTGAAGCTTCTTTTATCCTTGGTGTTGATGTAGCCTTGATTATAATTCTGATGATAAGAAACCTTTGAAAACTTTGTTGAAGTAGCCTGATGTATCTTGAATGCAATCTTTAACAGGTCCCTCTAATATTGCTGATGTTATCATAGCCTTCTGAACAGGTCCCTCTCACATTGGTAATGTTGATATAGTCTTTTAAACAGGTCCCTCTACATATTGCTTGAACAGGTCCCTCTGATTAGAACAAAAGCAACTCTTTTATGGAAATACTAAATTACTGAAAGAAATTCCTTGAAGATATAAAAATGAGGAGATGAGATAGGGAAAAAAAAATGTTGATTCTTGCTGATTCTTCTCCCCCACTAAAGCTTTGACTTGTCCTCAAGTCATTATTGAATGGATGAAAAATAGGAAACAAGTAGAACAAGGAATTCTTACCAGCCAATTGATTGGTTTTCTAATAAGAATTCTGGGTTAGAGTGTGCCAGAGTCTGGTTTTCACATCTAAACCATTATTATTGTTTTTGTTTTTGTGGTTTTTTTAAATTTTTTTAATATTTTTTATTTTAATTTTTTATTTTTTTAATTTTATTTTTTTTAAATGAAATTGAATGAACTAAGGTAGAGATATCACAGCTGAACGCAGCAATATCTCAACCTCCTGTTGCCGAGATACAGTGTGAATAAAATCCTCCTTGCTGATGGGCTTATGATAGAGTTTCAACCAATGGCCATTGACAAGAAAGGTGTTGCCTTCTCCATCAATGGTAGTAAGCTTGATTGATCCATTTTCATATACTTGAACTATTTCATATGGGCCCATCCAATGTGTGGTAAATTTGGCTTTATGATCTCTGAATTTAGAGTCAAAGAGTAAAGCCTGGTCTCCTTCTTTGAATTGTTTCCTTTTAATGTGTGCATCATGCCACTGCTTCCTTTGTTTCTGCATTAAGATAGTTGTCTCCTCTGCTTGCTGCCTCATTTCATCTAATTGGTTCAATTGCCGAATTCTCTCTTGTTGGGCTTCATTGAGATCAATTCCTAAATATGCCACCATCATATAAGTATGTTTTTTAAATTCAATAGGAAGCATTACCTCTTTTCCATACACCAACTGATATGGTGTAAATCCTGTAGTGTTTTTCCATGTGATTCTGTAAGCCCAGAGTGCATCTTTGAGCTTCTATTCCCAATTCTTTATGTTCATTGCTACTTTCTTAGTGATAATTCCTTCCAATGATTTATTTGTAGATTCCACCTGGCCATTGGCCTGTGGATGGTAAGGTGTACTTTTCCTGTGCTTGATTTTATATTTTTTTGTGATGTCTTTGACCAGCTTTGAAGTAAACTGAGTACCTTGATCGGTCACTATCTCCCTTGGTAGTCCATACCTTACAAAAATTTCTTCAAAAAGGAAGTTTACCACTGTTTGTTCAGTTTCCCGGACTAGTGCTTTGGCTTCAACCCATTTTGTCACGTAATCAGTACATACTAGGATGTACTTTTTAACTTTTGAAGTTGGATTTATGGGTCCTATAAAATCTAGAGCCCATTTTTCAAATGGCTCTAAATGTACTTGATGTTGAAGTGGCATTTCATCTGTAGTTGTTGGTCTGCCCATTCTTTGATAGCTATCACAACTTTTCACATACTTCTTGGAATCCTTAAAAATAGATGGCCAATAATATCCAAGGCCGAGAATCTTGAATGCTATTCTTTTGGCTGCAAAATTCCCACCACACGGTTCATCATGGCAAGATTTTAAAATATCAATTATTTCATCATTTCTTACACATCGTCTAATAATCATATCATAACCGGTGTAAAATAAATCTCCATTAATCCATGAATATCTATCACTTTGTTTGATCAACCTCTTCTTTTCCTTTGGAGTAAAATATGGAGGTGTTTTTCCTATGGAAAAATAGTTGGCTAAGTCAGCATACCAAGGATTCACTACTGAAATTGCAAATAAATTTTTATCTAGAAAAGAATATTCAACCAGAACAACCTCACCTGAATTTTGCAGTCTAGAAAGAAAATCTGCCACCTGATTCTCCTTACCTGGTCTATCTAACACTGTAATATTAAATTCCTGTAATAATAACAGCCATCTGGTAACTCTGCCATTAGTGATTGGTTTATTCATTAAATACTTAATGGCAGAATGGTTAGTATGTACAAAAACCTCATAACCAGTTATATAATGTGGGAATTTATTCGCAGCATGTATGATTGCAAGCATTTCCTTTTCAGTGACTATGTAGTTTAATTCTGCAGGTGTTAGATTTTTGCTAATGAAATAGATAGCATAATTGAAAGACTCTTCTTTTTGGCCTAATGAGGCACCTAGTGCAGTATCAGATGCATCTGGAAAGATGTGAAATGGCAGGGTCCAGTTAGGTCCTTTTAAGACTGGTGTGGTTGATAATTTTACTTTGAGTGTTTCAAAAGCTTGCCGACAATTCTCATTCGAGTTGAAAGGTGTATCTTTTGCTAGAAGCTTAAACAAAGGCAAAGTTGTTTTACTAAAATGTTCAATAAACCTTCTGTAATAGCTTGCATACCCAAGAAAACTTCTTACCTCTTTTTGAGTCTTCGTAATTGGCAAATTGACAATGATCTGGATTGTTGATGGATCAATTTTAATGCCTTGAGAAGAAATATAGTGACCTAATACTATCCCTTCATTTAACATCATAAAACACTTCTCATTGCTCAGGGACAGATTAGCTTCAATACATCTCTTCAAAACTTTTTCAAGATTTTCTAATGAATGCTCGAATGAATTACCATACACTGAAAAATCATCCATTTCAACACAGTCATGAACTAAATCAACAAAAATAGCTAATACAGCTCTCTGAAATGAAGCTGGAGCATTGCAAAGTCCAAAGGGTAAAACATTATCGGCGTAAGTACCCCAGGGACAAGTAAAATTGGTTTTTTCCTAGTCTTCTAAGGCTATCCTGATCTAGTTATAGCCACTGAAACCATCAAGAAAAGATAATGATGATTTCCCAGCTAACGTGTCTAACACTTGGTCAATAAACGGTAGTGGGAAATAATCTTTGAGCGTTGCTTTGTTCAATTGTCGGTAATCAACAAAAATCCTCCACTTGCCATTTTTCTTGGGCACTACTATCAATGGGGATACCCACTGACTGTTAGAGATAGGATAGATAAAATTGACTTTCAATAGTTTTTGTAATTCATCTCTAACAATATCCTGAAGCATTGGATTCATTCTTCTCTGCGGTTGCCTCACTGGTTTGATATTACAATCTGTGTAAATATGGTGAGTACATGTTTCAGGGTGAATTCCATGCATATCGATGTAATCCCAAGAAAATTCTTTCTGATATTTTCTCAATAATTGAATCAATTTTTCCTCCTAAGATGAGTCTAGGTGAGTGCTAATATTCAAAGTATTTCCTGGACTAATCTCTATGGTCTTGCTCTGTGTGTTTGTGATATATTGAATGGGAAAAATGTTCTAAAATGTTGTTTGGAAGGATTGAATAGTGCATGTTTCCTGAAAATTCTGTGCCAAAAGTTCATCTGCAGCATGGTATTGGTAATTTCTTAATTCTTCAAAATATCAGGTTGAGAAAGGAACAATTCTACCAAATCATCATTATTATGTTCTTGAAAATCATAGATTTGATTCATGCTGAAAACAGATTGGACTTCTTCCTTATCATTTTATTTATCATCAAGCCATAAATTGTGTGCTACTGCTGGTGATTGTGCTGATGGGTAAAAAGTGAGTTGTTTTCTTTTAGTTCCTCATGAAATAATCATATTACCCGATCTACATCTTATGAATGCATCAACAGTTGCTAACCGTGTTCTACCAAGGATGATTGGGTGTCCTCCTAAATTAGATTTTGGCTGAAGAACTAAAAAGTCCACTGGATACTCCCAAGAGTCCAGTGAAACAATTATGTCCTCCAAAATCCCTTCAGGAATCACTTTTGACCTATCAGCTAGTTCTAGAACAATTGTTGTGTGCTGCAAGTTTGTGAGTTGTAGTGTTTTCATTGTTTCAAGAGTCATCACATTTATTGCAGCCCCAAGGTCAATTAAGGTGTTTGGAATATGTATGTTGTTAATGATTGTAGTGACTCTGGGAATACTAGGATCAACATACTTTTCCATTGAAATGGTGTTTGTCATAAGGCCAGCTAAATGTCCAATAACATGAATAGTTTGTGGATCAATTCTTTTCCTAGTAGGCTTCTTGAGGCACAGTTCTTTGATTGCTTTAGTATATATCGGAATGTCTTTTATGGCTTGTAATAGTGGAATTTTTATATAGACATTCTTTAGCTCATCTAAAACATAAAACTATGGTATAGACATGGGAATTTTTGCTTGGACCAATATTTATGGAAAAGGTGGTGGATGCAATGGTTTCATTTGTTTATTTTTGATGTCATCATTTTGTTCCCTTTGAGTTGGAGTTTCATTTTCATTTTCTTCATTTTCTTCTTGCTTCCCAGCTATTAGAGGTTCTTTTTTAAGTACCTTACCAGACCTCATTGCGATATTTGTAAAGGTAATGTGGGATATGATGGTCCCTCATCTACATTGTAAGCTAGTCTCTCTGCTCTGTTATTTGGATTTGGTACAAGTTGAGCAGGAATCTAAGTGGGTGTAGGAGGTTGTTGGTTAGATGGGAGTTGTAAGTGAGGTGGATTTATTGGTGGAGTAGTAGGCAATGTTTGTTGAGTTTTTTGGGGTTGATAAACAACTTGCTACTGAGGATATTGCTGATATGTTGGAGGATATTGCGGATATGGCTAATGATACTATTGATATGGTTGAGAATATGGTTGGTATGGTTGAGGATATGGTTGATATTGTTGAGAGTATTGCTGAGATGGTCTCCATTGTTGTTGTGGGTAATTTTGGTGTTGCCATGGCATGGGTACATTCTAAGAATTTTGAACATACATCTGATCTTGTGCAGGAAATTGCAAATTTTGGTTTGGAAACATACCTAGAGGTGGAGGTCTTGGTTTCCATGGTCTCTTTGCGCCCATGAAATACAAATTCTCCATATTTGTGTTAGCTTCCACATTACAATTCTGCAAAATCTTGACTTTAGAGCAATGAAATATATCATGATTTTCAGTACAAAAGGCACAAATTTGAATGTTTTCTAATGAGCAGTCTTTCAAGGCATGTTTCTTCTAGCATTTTGGACAAAAGACATCAATTATTTGATCTTCTTCTTCTTGTGTTTTCTTGGCTTTCAGAGTGTCAATTTGAGTTCCTAAGGTACTTAATAGATCTATTGTGAATTCTTCTAACAGGTTTCCTATTTCAGCCCTTGTGACACTTGTTGAAGCAGATTTTGTGGCTTTGGATGATATAGCTCTTTTTCCATTTCTAGCTTTGCTCCTAGAATACTTTTCACATAAATCAACAATTTCTTCGGAAGGTAAGGTGGAAATATCACCTTTTCCCATCAAATTAAGATCATATAAGTATTCCTCTTGGATGCCCTTCAAAAATATTGTTTGAATCAGATCAAGAGACATAGTTCCATGTTTTGATTTTTGTAAATTGCAAACAAATCTTTCCAAATACTCCTCTAAATTTTCATCCTCTTGTTGATTCATCCTAAAGATATCATCTTTAGAATATTTTGATCTGCAATAAGGTTGGTATTTCTTTAGGAATATTCTTCTCATGCCATCCCAATTAGTTATTTCATATTCACCAAGTCCCATGAACCATCTTAATGTTGATGCTTTAATGTCGCTGGTGTTATAGACATTTTTGTGCCTTACAGCATGAAGCATGAAATGTCCATAATCTAAGGGATCCAAAGTCCCTAAACATGTTGTTCCTACCCCTAGAGGAACAAGGTCAGCAAACCAAAGCACTGAATAAAAGTTCTCCACCTGAAAACACTCAAAAACAAGGCAATTCTGGATCATGTCAACCGCTCCACTGAGCATCTGCGCTGAATGTCAACTGCTCCACTGTCTACCTGCGCTGAATGTCAACTGCAAAGAAGGCTACCTGCGCTGGGCGAATTGGGACATGTGGCACAGTCATTCCTCAAGGTTTCAATGCCCAGGAAGCTTCCAAAATGACACTTGGATCAGGGAATTCGACTGGTGATGAGTAAGAGGGTCTAGATCTCCAAGTGGAAGCAAGAACCTCCAAGTGGACTCAAGAACTGAAGAATAACTAAAGTGGGAGAGGACACTAGTCAGCTTCATGCCAGCCTCAAGCTGACTCATCCTTTCTCCAAAACTCATATATATAGATCTCTCTCATGAGGTCTAGGGAGGCTGGAATCTTGTGAATGTAAGGAAGTGCTGTTGGTTTGAGTTTAGAACTATTGGGTGATTTGCTTTGAAGGAGGTGAAGAGGAGATTTCTTTCTGCTGGGAGGTGATGCTGGATTGGGCCTCTTATGGTTGTATCACTTCCTGAACTTTACTTCTTCCATTAATAAAGCATTTGAGGTTCTTCTATATGCATGTGTCTCAATGGTGTATTGTTATACTTGTGTATTTGATTTATTCTAATCCTTGAATCAATTATGAATGTATGCTTCTTGTAGTTTCCCTCTCTTGCCATTTTGCAGGATCTCGGTGTAGCTGGGCCAGTGAAAGAGCAAGGAGCTGGGAGCAAGCAACAAGGAGAGAAGATTGGATCAATCATTAGTGAAAGACATCGGTTAGTGGATCTCTTTCTCCCCTATTTTACTTTCATAAAGAAGAAATCTTAGATAGCTTTGCTTCGATTGTTGCTGAGGTACTATCACCCTTAGAGTGGGATAGGGTCATTTCGTATTGGATACCTTTCCCAACAACAAATTGGCGACTCCACTGGGGATCGTATCTTGTTGGTTGTTTGTGTTTTTTGCTATTCATTTCCTAAACACAGGGAGTACCGAATCGAACTGCATTTGGATCTTTCAAATGCAAAGTAGAGGGTAGCTACTCTAGCTCAGTTTCTGGGCATGTTTATGATTTGAAGAGCTGATCCACAAGGACTCTGAATAGCTCTTAGTGATAGCTTTTCATCCTCCTAATTACCCTTTAGTGTGTACTTGATTGATAGCTTCTGATTTGGCCAAAAACTGTGAATTTTTGAGCAATCTGTAACCCGGAAACTGAGAAAAACGAAAGTTTATCTCTTCATTGCAGGCACTGTGAAGGCAGTCTGCATTTCATCGCAGGTCCCGAAGGGGCTACCTGCACTGAAGGTCAAACTGACAGTGTACTACCTGCGCTGAACCAGTTTTGCCTTGTGTTACTGGGGTTCCCTGCTGTTCATTGCCCTGTTTTCATCCTTGTTTTTGCAGCCTGTTATCAGTCAATGTACCTATCTGAAACCACCTTTCCTTGCCACTATTCCGCCTCGGTTGTATAAAGAAATTGTATTTGTTCTTTGTGTATTTCTTACATCATTTGCAGTTTCCCATAACGAAAGTGAACTAGTCTTGCTGTGGCCTCTTAGATCTAGACCTGTGATAAGTGTCGTTTTGATCTTAAGAGTTAGTTGTTTGCTGTTCATAGCTGATTGAGCTTTTGCTTTCGTCATATGGTTTGAATTTATGTATTTCTAGTGTCGAAACAAGTAAATCTTAAGGTGTCTTTTGATTTTGGACAAAACTTGTTTGCTTTCACTTGAAATTGAATTCAAAGTTATACAACAGCTTTCTTTTTGTAGTACATCAACATTAAGAAAGAGAAAAGAAATACCTGCATTGTGCATGTGCATTTTGACAGCTTGTATGTTGATTTAGGGAAAAGTGCATTAGTGTGTGCTCTATGATCTGTGTGAAAAGATGATGTCTTTCTTTTCCCTCAGTAGTTAAGATTTTCAAAGTTGAAAGATTGAAAAGCTTGCTTATCATCTTAGACTGCATTTAGGAGTTGTATCATACATCTCGTGGTGATCCATAAAGGAAAACTGCTAAACAAGATCAACTTAAAATAAATTGAATTTACATAACAACGCATTGAAACATAATGCAAACACATAGAGGTCTAAGGCAGAGACGTGTTCCGGCGTCGTTAAACATAGTGACTGTCGATCTCGAAGAAGGTGGGTGATTCCTCCTGAGAGTCGGTGGCACTAATACGGACTTGTGCTCCCACGTACCGTCGCGTATATATTGGGAGACCCCTATAGGAACAAAGCCTTTATCCATAGGAAGTCGTGTCAACCGCCCTACTGATCGCAATGCAATGAACACATCATTCACGAAGATCGACCACTCGTACCGTAAAACGTATTCTGTGGTTTTGCGAAAGGTTTGGCACACCCTCTGCCTAGAACTCCAGAGTAGTTTCTTTTGGCCTTTTTCAAACTCTGTAACTGAAAAAGTCCATCCGAGCATTTGTCACTTCGGGCTCGTTAAAACATCGAAGGAGACTAGAGTCATCTTTAGCTTTTTCTCGACTCTTAAAAAGTGAAAAAGCAAGTTGTGTCTAAAGCGTCGTTATAAAATTTATTTTAAATGGAACATAATCACCTCCTATTCCTGTGTTGATCTGTAGGTTGAGAACATGGAACGCACCAACCAAGGAATTCCACATGATGGAAATCCTAGTCCTTTCTCCTCTTGCGGAGAAGTTGGTGCGCCCCACATGGCCACATTGTCGCTTCCAGGACTGACAATTGGCCTGCCAATTTGGCTATTCTCAACCAATGTAGTTCAGAACACCATGGTTCCTGAACAGTCGAGTCAACAGTTAGATCAGTCTAGAGCTACCCACTAGCCTTCTACTTCCTATAACTCTTCCTCCAATCCTTCATCTTCGCAAGGTAGAGCCGGCAAAAGCCAAGCTCCCATGGAGAAGAAGGAGAAGAAGAAGAGAGAGAAGAAGAAGAAGGAGCCTAAGGCGACTGGGGGCAAGCAAAAGACATCTGACAAAAATCCACACACAGCACAGACCGGGCCTAAATCGCCATGTGTCATATGTAGAGGAGACCACTTCCATAGAGATTGTCCCTGTATTCCCCGGATACTAAGGGACTGGTCCCCTCGTTTGCACAATTCGGGAGCATCAACCTCTGATAGCCATGTTGAATGCTTACCGTCAACCAGCGAAAGTGAAGGTTCAAGACAAAGAGAGGGAGCAAGATCCCCCTGCAGACTGTGTGAAGGCGATCACGCCATCCACTGTTGTCCCTTCTTAGACGAAGCGAAGAGAGTTTTGGAAGATCGTCTGGTTTCACCGTTGAGACTTCCTCCTGGATACAAAAAACTTGTGCCAAGTCCTTCGTTGGTTGAGAATACAGCTGGCCCGCTCAAGTGGTCAGCTGAAGCGTCAGTCATTGAAAATGAACCTACTGAATCCAGACCGGACGAAAGTCCAAAGGTCGAAACGGCAGTTGACCCGGTTCTTCCTTCAAAAGTTTCATCGTCAAATGACACCGTCACTGAAGATTCATCTTCAAATGACACCCTCACCGAGGAGAATAAGGATGACACCATCCAGATTCTTTTCATCAACACAGACTCTGACGAGCATCAGGGCAATGCTCCCATTCCTTTATCGCAGGAAGGAACATCGTCAGGGTCATATCCGGCCGTATATTCGGTCCCACCACCAAGCAACCTGGTTGTGTCCTTTGATTGGAACCAACTAGGCAGACCCCGGTTGCCAGCCAGTATACCATTCAGAATCATAGTCCAAATTTACAGAATGGTAATGGCTGGCACTATCATTGATGAAGGGGCATCTGTGAGTATCCTTTCCTCTGTTTCTTGGAAAGCACTGGGTTCCCCGGCGCTTTTGCCTGAGATAAGAAATCTCTCGGGTTTCGATAAAGGAACCAGTCGACCATTAGGGATCCTCCCCAATGTGCCTATTACATTGAAAGGGAAGGCCGTTCAAATGAACGTGATGGTCGTTCAAGGACCCTTGGATTATAACCTACTCCTTGGACGAGACTATATATATTGCATGGGAGCAATAGTCTCCTCACTCTTTAGAGTAATGTGTTTTCCACACGAAGGAAGAATGGTCAAGCTCGTAGACCAACTTTCATTTCTGGGATCACACATCGCAAATAGTCACATACCAACCCTGAATGGTCTATTCAATCGAGAAATGTCTCCACCCCCAGTCCTTCTTCCCAATGAGTGCGAGTGATTCGGAAAGATGGGACTGGAACCCAGGGGGCATGCGTCCTGGTCTGCTTCGGCAGAGAACTTTGGGTATAGGGTAGGTTTCCGCGGGAGAATATGACTAGTCCGTACCCCGTCCGTAGAGGAAGAGGGGTTGTTCTAGAATAGGATTCTTTTGTCAAAGTTATGTGAGTGGAATAAACTATTTTTCACCCACCTTTGTCTATTTCGGTAGACATTGCCGAGGAAGTGTTTTGTTTAAACTACTAACAAGACAATCTTTGCGTAACCTGAAAGAGGTAAGCCTCTCTCGTTAAAACAAATGTTTTGACAGAAAATAAGTAGAGGTAACTTTGAAATTCTGTCTTATGCCTGGGGGCATGCAAACCTTTTGGAGTGCAAGCAAGGGGCGACTATTTATTTTTTAAATTTTTAGGTCGTCCCTTTAAACCTGTAGGTCTAACCCTTTAAACTCGTAGGATTAGCCATTTCCAAACTTGCATAAAGAAAGGAGCGGAGCAAAGCTCAGTGAGATGAAGCTCCATAAAAAATAGAGATCTCACAGGGGACATTTCTTATCTTATGACTGGTAAATCGAGCAGTTTTAGCACATAGTTCATGCTCGTTAAAAAATAAACATAAGATCGAGCAGTTTTAGCATAAAGTTCATGCTCGTTAAAAAATAAACGCAAGATCCGAGCAGTTTTAACGCGGTCTTCATGCTCGTTAAAAAATAAATAAAAGCAGTGAGCAATGTTTCCCCCAGAGTTTAAGCTCATTTTTAAATAAAAAATGAACCTATTTCGGTAAATAACTTCTATGATCGTAAATTTATCAGCCATAAAAAGCCTTGGTCGTGTTTGCACCTGCCACCTCCACCGTCATTTGGCCGATCGCTCACCTCCATATGATTGTTTACTGTTGGCATTATGATTCAAGTGTTGTCCTTGATGGCAACTCACTCAGAGGTTGGTACAGGTGCTCAGAGGTTGGTACAGGTGATGGCAACTTAATCAGAAGACAGATCTTAGTACAGCATGCCAAGGAAGTTCATATACGCAGGTTCGTTAAGCCCAAGTCGCGTGTACACGCTAGTTGGCTTCATCAAAAGCGCGTGTATGTGGAAAAGTACCTTTGGTCCATGGCGGTTAGTCCTTGGAAGTTGTGCCTATGGTTTCGGACCATTGTGTCTCGACGGGCGTGTCGATTCCTAGTTTTGAAGTTGATGGTATTGTGTTACTATGGTTTTGGCTCTTGGTATTGAGCAAGGCCTAAGGCTATATAAGGAGAAGAAGATCATTAGGCAAAATCATCTTTCGACAAGGCTTGAATATCTAAGAGAGAAAGAGATCTGATATGCAGGGTCTGGGTTGCTTGATATGAGCTAAGGAGAAATCACATCGGATGATGGAAGACTAGATCTAAGGATAAATCGGGATCTAATGGTTTGAAATGCACTATTATGATATGGTTGATTATGCGTATTTCTAGATCTGCATACTGTCGCAATATTATGTTCTGGGTCTAACTGATGTCTGGTACAGCTGCAAGTTGAGAGAATCTATTTTTAGATCTGTACGCAGGTTGGCTTAGGTAAAAGCGCGTGTATACGCGGGTTTCGCTCATTGAAGTAGCGTATATCTCTTAAAGCTTGATTTTTGGGTTTGCAGTTGGATCTGACTATTATTGCAGAGTTCTGTAGACTGCTCTGTGTTCTGGTATCTGGTGATTGACAGGGTTCAGTGGTTCAGTGATTCAAAGTTTGATAATACTAGTATTGGTTGTTTTATGCTTCAATGATCTGTTGTGAAAGTTGAATGAATTGGGGTCTACAGATTGTAATGTTGTGCTTCAGGAATATCCAGTCTGAAAATGTATGAAAGGTGGTATCTGAAGGAAAGAAGATTGTAGGTCAGCACCTACGTACTAGTATCTTGGCTAGTACAAGAGCAAAGGGGGTTGGAGCTCCCTTCCAAGGAAGTTTGGAGAACGAGAGAAGGTTGTAGCCTTCTGCAGGTTGTAGCCTGCGTACTGGTATAAGGCTGCACCAGTACAGAAGATTGTAAACTGAAGTTTCATATTAAAGAAAGATAGAGACAACTTGCAGCAGGTGGTTTTCACCCACATTGGGTTTCCACCTTATATCTTGGTGTTCATGTGTGTGGCTTTTGATCTGTTCTGTTATACTGCACCTGTTTACTGTTAATGTGGTGAATAATGTCCTGATGAACTTAACTGAAGAATAAGCTAACTAAATTATGAGTTTTCTTCTTATACGCTGTTTTATTTAGTCACAGTAGCGTGTACACGCTGGTTCACTTAATTGAAGTAGCGTATATGTTTCTGAGCATTGAAAAAGTTTGATTGATCTGATAATACTGATTCACCCCCCCTCTCAGTATTATTTCCAACAATTGGTATCGGAGCAGGTCCTTCAGAGAAGCTTGATCGCTTGAAGGAAGATCATTCATCATGAGCAACTACGAGAAAGAAGCATCAATCAGGCCACCGATTTTTGATGGGACAAATTTCAATTATTGGAAGGTAAGAGTTACTGCATATCTTCAATCTCTTGGTACATAAGTTTGGAACATTGTAGAAACAGGCTATGCTTTTCCTTCAGCTACTCCTACAGATCCAGCTGAGAAAAAGCAGTATGAAACAAATGCAAAAGCAGTCAGTACTCTATTAGGAAGTATATCCCAAACAGAATTCATGAAGGTCATGCACTTCAAATCAGCAAAAGAGATATGGGACAAAATGATCACTAGCTATGAAGGAGATGAACAGGTAAAGCAAGCTAAACTTCAAACTCTCAGAATTCAATATGAGACTCTCAAGATGTATAATGATGAAAGTGTGGCTAACTATTTTCTTCGGGTAGATGAGATTGTTAATTGTATGAAAAATTTGGGTGAAGAAATAAAAGAGACTATAGTAGTTCAAAAGATTCTAAGATCATTATCCCCCAAGTTTGAATCTAAAGTATCTGCAATAGAAGAAAAAGAAAATCTCCGTGTTCTCACTATGTCTCAGCTACATGGAATTCTAACTGCTTATGAAATGAGAAAGGGAGGTCCATCAGACAGAAGGGAAGCTGCTTTTAAGGCATCAGGAAAAGAAGATTACTATGAAGCAAGCCATGTTCCAGAAGAAGAGGAAGAAGAATCAAATTTTGTCAGAAATCTTCAAAGGGGTTCTGGAAGGTTCAGAGGTAAGCTACCTTTCAAATGCTTTGCTTGTGGAAGAGTAGGTCATTATGCTGCAAAATGTCCTTATAAGGATAAAGGAAAAGAACCTGCTAGATGGAACAAGAAACAAAGTGCAAATAAGAAAAGTTACTACACCCATGAAGATAGTGATGGCTTATCAAACAGTGATGAAGATGAACAAGGTAATAAATATAAGCTGTTAATGGCATTTGAAGATGATGATTATGAGGATGCTGTAGATGTGGATAATCTCTATAATGAAATTACTAGACTCAAGAGATGCATAGAAGAAAAGAATGTGATCATTGATACTTTGCAATTTCAAATTGATGAAAAGGAAAAACATCTTGAAAAACTAGAAGGAGAAATTGTTGGTCTCAGAAAAGAAATTGAGAAAACAAAAGCTATTAATCTTAAGTTTGTCAAAGGATCTGAAACTTTGGATGAGATTATCAATGTGCAGCGGTCTCCTCTAAACAAGACAGGTTTGGGCTATAATGGAGAAACCTCTCAAGCATCCACCTCAAAAAGTTATCTTGATGCAGCAAGAAGAAATGAGCAGAAGAACAATGAAGATAATCAGGTAAAGCAGGGACGAATTACAAACAGAAACTATCAGGGACAATCCTTCTTAAGGGTGAACAAAAGCTACAACCAACCACAGGTAAAATCTTCTCAGTTTGGCTCAAGAATAGATGAAAATAGAAATTACAATCAGTTGGCTGGTAGATTCAATAACCGCAGAAGCTTCTTCAATGGACAATGCTTTTCTTGCCATAACTTTGGTCACAAAGCAGCTCAATGTGTTGCATATAAAACAATCATGACTAGGGAAGCTCAAAAACAAAGAAGTATGACAGGGATTACAAAAAGGACCTATAACAACTTTTCGGTTCTTGAAAATGAAGTTGAATGTTCTATTTGCAATAATTTTGGTCATAAAGACTCTGAATGCAGGAGCAGGTTTCAGGAGAAAAAGGAACAAGCCACGAGCACCAAAACATGGAGAATAAAGGAACCTCAAACAGAAAGATGTGGGATAGCATTTTATGCAGAAGGACAGGAAAATCTATGGTACATTGACAGTGGATGTTCGAAACATATGACAGGTGATAAAGAAAAACTTGAATCTTATTCTACTTTAGAAAAGGGAAAGAAAGTTTCTTTTGGAAATGATACTCCTGCAACTATAAAAGGAAAAGGTATTGCTCCTTTGAAAGAAAAGGTCAAGGCTGGAAATGTTTTATATGTTGATGGATTGAAGCATAATCTACTAAGTGTCAGCCAGATGTGTGATCAAAAAACCGAGGTTATTTTTAGATCGAATGGATGTCTTGTTCGTGATCTTGATACAGGTAAAACAGTTCTCAAAGGCAAAAGAACTCCAAATAATCTGTACATATTTGAAGAAGGACAACAACAATGCTATCTTAGCAAGGATGAAGAGCACTGGTTATGGCATCGAAGGTTGGGACATCTAAGCTTCTCACAAATAAGGAAAGCATGCAAATATCAGGCAGTTCGCGATCTTCCAGATATCAAAATTCCAGACAACACCATATGCAAATCTTGTCAGTTTGGAAAGCAAACCAGAACTAACTTTCCAGAGAAGGAAGGATCAGCTAGCTTGCCTCTTGAGCTAGTCCATACAGATGTATGTGGTCCATTTAGGAAAAGGACACCTCGAGGAGAAGAATATCTGATATTATTCATTGATGATTTCTCAAGGTTTGTTTGGTTAGGGCTTATGAAGCACAAAGATGAAGCATTCGAAAAATTCAAATCCTTCAAAGCATTGGTTGAAAATGAATCAGGACACAAAATTAAGTGCCTCAGATCTGACAGAGGTGAGGAGTTCACCTCAAATGAATTTTTCGATTTCTGTGACGAACATGGGATAAGAAGAGAATTCTCTACAGCTAGAACTCCTCAGCAAAATGGGGTTGTGGAAAGAATGAACAGAACTATCCAACAAATGGCTCGTGCTATGCTCGATGAATCAGGTACTCCTGCAACCTTCTGGGGTGAAGCTGCACATGCTGCTGTTATTATTCTTAACAAAACAAATGTCCGAGTAAACAGCACTCAAACACCTCATGAGCTTTGGAGTGGTAAAACTCCTTCCGTGAAGCACTTCAAAATCTTTGGGAGCAAATGTTATATTAAGAATACTGATGAGCAACTTGGCAAACTTGAACCAAGAGCAGATGAGGGCATTCTTCTTGGTTATTCTCCACATAGCAAAGCATACAAGTGCTACAATAAAAGACTTGGCAGAATTGTTGACAGTATTGATATAGTGGTTGATGAGAAGGGATATATTCCTAGGCAAGTTCATCATGAAGACATTGAAGAAGATGAAGGTTACTCTCAAAGGCGAAATGATGAAGAAGAAGAACCTCAAGAAGAAGAAGAATCTCAAGAAGAACCAGAGGAGCAGACAAGAATAGAAGAGAAGACTCCATCCAGATATGTTCAAAAGAATCATCCAGAAACTCAGATTGTGGGGCAGAAAGAAGCAGGAGTACAAACAAGAAGGACACTTGCAGAAGCTTCAAGCTACTTGGCATTACTCTCCTCCACTGAACCACAAAATGTGAAAGAGGCATGCAAAGATGAATGTTGGGTCAAAGCAATGGATGAAGAACTTGAGCAAATCGAAAAGAACAACACTTGGGAATTAGTTCCTAGACCAAAAGATAAGAATGTAATAGGAACAAAATGGGTCTTCAAGAATAAATTAAATGAAAATGGAGAAGTAATTAGAAACAAGGCCAGACTTGTTTGTAAAGGGTATGCACAGCAAGAAGGAATAGATTTTGAAGAGACCTTTGCTCCTGTGGCAAGACTTGAGGCCATCCGAATGTTCCTTGCTCTCTCAAGCTTTCAAAACTTCAAGGTATTTCAAATGGACGTGAAATCAGCCTTCCTGAATGGAGACTTAGAAGAAGAAGTATATATTGAGCAGCCAGATGGCTTCATTCTTGGGAATGATCCAAACCTTGTATGCAGATTGAAAAAGGCACTCTATGGACTCAAACAAGCTCCAAGGGCTTGGTACTATCGGTTGGACAAATATCTTCACCAACAAGGCTTTTCAAAAGGATCAGCAGATAGCAATCTCTATATAAAAGTTGAAAATAACAAATTGCTAATTCTTGTTGTTTATGTAGATGATATTATTTTTGGCAGCAATGAAGAGACTATGAGTCAAAACTTTGCCTTGGTTATGCAGAAAGAATTCGAAATGTCACTTCTTGGAGAATTGACATATTTTCTTGGATTGCAAATCCAACAAAATGAAGGAGGTATCTTCTTGTCTCAAACCAAATACCTCAAGCAGATCTTGAAGAAGTATGGCATGGAAGAGTCAAAGCCAGTATGTACACCCATGGTTACAGGATGCAGCCTCAGTGCAAATGATGAATCAGCAGCAGTTCACCAACCCACTTATAGATCCATGATTGGGAGTTTGCTTTATTTGACAGGTACTCGACCAGATATTACACATGCAGTAGGAATGGTTGGAAGATTTCAAGCCAACCCAAAGGAAACTCATCTTCAGGCAGTCAAAAGAATCTTCAAATATCTTCAAGGGACCCAAAACTATGGCTTATGGTATCCTAGAAATACAGATCTCACTCTTCATGCTTACACAGATGCAGATTGGGCTGGAAGTATGGATGATAGGAAAAGCACAAGTGGTGGTGCTTTCTTCATGGGTTCCAGATTAGTATCTTGGTTCAGCAAGAAACAGAGTTCGATTGCCTTATCTACAGCTGAAGCAGAATATGTGGCTGCGGCATCTTGTTGCACACAACTTCTTTGGATGATGCAGACCTTGCAGGACTTTCAAATCACTTGCACTCCACCAGTTTCTATCTTATGTGATAATACTAGTGCAATCAGCATTTCAAAGAATCCAGTCATGCACTCAAAGACCAAGCACATACCAATCAAGTACCATTTTCTCCGGGAACAAGTGCTTGAGCAGAAGGTCAAGTTGGAGTATGTTCCTTCTAAGGAACAAGTTGCTGATATTCTCACAAAACCACTGCCCAGGGAAACTTTTGAATATCTCAGACAAAAGCTGGGAGTAGTTGATGCTTCATCCTGCTGTTGAAGCTTGTCTGTTCTACAGAAAAGTTGGTATACGCAAGTTACGAAAGGTATATACGCGTATACACGCGGATTTATGCTGGGAAAGTCGCGTGTATGGTGTACGCTTGTTGCGGAGATTATATCCGCGTCCATACGCTGTTTCATGCAGGAGAAATCGCGTATATGAAGTTCTGAACAGCAAGGGCAAACTCTGGAGTTCTGAACAGCAATGGGTATGTCAGAATTCTTCAGGCACGGTCTCAGGGGGTGCAGCAGGCACAGGTTCAGGGGGAGCAGCTTAAAAGTCTCATAAAGCATTGTTGGCATTCAGATGTTTTGGTTGTTGATTTCAGGAAAAGGAGCTCAGAAAGAAATCCTGGTTGCTGATCTAAAAAGATGTTTATAATATGCTGCTGATGACTTTCATAAGTCTTGGTCTAGATCTGTTGTCTCTATGTCATGTATCTCTCTTGTGATATCTCTTTTATGGTGTCAAGGTCATGTAACGGCCTATGTTGGTTTCCCCACTATGCCTGGGATGAATGCTGTAATATAATTGGTTGTTTCTGATATGTCCCCTCTTGGTAGGGAGTATGGATGTAAGTATTGAGTCTTTTGGTGATAGGAAGGTCCCTTATGGTGTATAAGTCTTGGTTCTTGTTGAAGAACATCTTTTGCAGATCTGGCCTACTGTCAGGGGGAGCATGAGTCAGCACAGCCAAGCAGAGGTATCAGCATGTCCTCAGGGGGAGCACAACCCTTTGCCCTTGATGTCAAAGGGGGAGAGTGACTTGGTGTGGTGGTTGCCATCAAGTCCAAAGGGGGAGATTGTTGGCATTATGATTCAAGTGTTGTCCTTGATGGCAACTCACTCAGAGGTTGGTACAGGTGCTCAGAGGTTGGTACAGGTGATGGCAACTTAATCAGAAGACAGATCTTAGTACAGCATGCCAAGGAAGTTCATATACGCAGGTTCGTTAAGCCCAAGTCGCGTGTACACGCTAGTTGGCTTCATCAAAAGCGCGTGTATGTGGAAAAGTACCTTTGGTCCATGGCGGTTAGTCCTTGGAAGTTGTGCCTATGGTTTCGGACCATTGTGTCTCGACGGGCGTGTCGATTCCTAGTTTTGAAGTTGATGGTATTGTGTTACTATGGTTTTGGCTCTTGGTATTGAGCAAGGCCTAAGGCTATATAAGGAGAAGAAGATCATTAGGCAAGATCATCTTTCGACAAGGCTTGAATATCTAAGAGAGAAAGAGATCTGATATGCAGGGTCTGGGTTGCTTGATATGAGCTAAGGAGAAATCACATCGGATGATGGAAGACTAGATCTAAGGATAAATCAGGATCTAATGGTTTGAAATGCACTATTATGATATGGTTGATTATGCGTATTTCTAGATCTGCATACTGTCGCAATATTATGTTCTGGGTCTAACTGATGTCTGGTACAGCTGCAAGTTGAGAGAATCTATTTTTAGATCTGTACGCAGGTTGGCTTAGGTAAAAGCGCGTGTATACGCGGGTTTCGCTCATTGAAGTAGCGTATATCTCTTAAAGCTTGATTTTTGGGTTTGCAGTTGGATCTGACTGTTATTGCAGAGTTCTGTAGACTGCTCTGTGTTCTGGTATCTGGTGATTGACAGGGTTCAGTGGTTCAGTGATTCAAAGTTTGATAATACTAGTATTGGTTGTTTTATGCTTCAATGATCTGTTGTGAAAGTTGAATGAATTGGGGTCTACAGATTGTAATGTTGTGCTTCAGGAATATCCAGTCTGAAAATGTATGAAAGGTGGTATCTGAAGGAAAGAAGATTGTAGGTCAGCACCTACGTACTAGTATCTTGGCTAGTACAAGAGCAAAGGGGGTTGGAGCTCCCTTCCAAGGAAGTTTGGAGAACGAGAGAAGGTTGTAGCCTTCTGCAGGTTGTAGCCTGCGTACTGGTATAAGGCTGCACCAGTACAGAAGATTGTAAACTGAAGTTTCATATTAAAGAAAGATAGAGACAACTTGCAGCAGGTGGTTTTCACCCACATTGGGTTTCCACCTTATATCTTGGTGTTCATGTGTGTGGCTTTTGATCTGTTCTGTTATACTGCACCTGTTTACTGTTAATGTGGTGAATAATGTCCTGATGAACTTAACTGAAGAATAAGCTAACTAAATTATGAGTTTTCTTCTTATACGCTGTTTTATTTAGTCACAGTAGCGTGTACACGCTGGTTCACTTAATTGAAGTAGCGTATATGTTTCTGAGCATTGAAAAAGTTTGATTGATCTGATAATACTGATTCACCCCCCCTCTCAGTATTATTTCCAACATTTACCTATTTTGAGGAACAGCTGCGAAGAGTGATTTCACCTAGCCATCCTTGTGACACTGCCGTGATTGGAAAATTCCAACCTGTACCTGGAATCCGCTGCTATCCCTGTTTATCACTCGTTCCTCAAAATACGAGTCTTCTTTGAGCTCTTTTCAACTGACTCGTAAAATATGAAAAGATTGCCGAGTTTTGGCCTTCCAGCTCGTTAAAGTGACCGCAAGAGCTATCCCTCCTCTAGATTTTAATCTTCTTGGACCTGAGGGATTATTACACAAAAAGGTCGAGCGCTTGTTTTATTCGGCTCGTTAAAGTTATCGAAAACTCATCCCTTCTGTATTGTTTTATACTTTTTCGGACTTAAGGGATTAGATGACGAAAAAGGAATTTTGGAGTTAACTTTCTGTACCTTTTCAGACTCTCTAAAAATGAAAAGGACCGAGTTTTCCTTGTCGTTAGACTCGTTAAAATGATTAAATAGCGACAAACTTGTATTTAGACGAGAACGAGTTTCCCTATCGCTAGGCTCGTTAAAACATAGCGATGGGCTTGCCCGAAGGGCAGGTTATAGAACAAGCATATGTTATCCTCCTCAAGCTTGACAAAAATAAAGAGGTACTGGTCAGAAATGACTGGGGAAAAATTGGGAGAACCTCAAAGCTTTAATGGTAGCAAGTCGCTCTTGAACATGACACTTTTCTTCCGTACCACATCGGGTTGGGTTGTTTCATTCACCGGTCTCATCACCATGGTCTCGCCAAACCATCCACATTTGGGGTAATGCTACCGATCCATCGCATCAGTGTCGTTATATGTTCAAGAGATGTTGTTCAGAAAGAGTCAACCGTGTCCCATCCACTGCCATACATTATCCTTCATCCATCCATGATCGCCACCCTGAATCATATGTCACAGATTGTTTTCACCTCCATTAAAATCATTAGCTCCGTTCCGTGTCACTGATGTGGGATTCATTAAGGCCCTCCTTTGACGAATCGCTTCTTGTCGACTTCAGCTCATTATCCAAGAAGTTGATCTAGGAACACCCCCCCTCAGTACTTTGAAGCTTGCATGCCTCAATGGCAAGTTTCTCACTTCCGGCGACAGGTATACATCAATGACCTTCGACCAGAAGATTTTGCGTGGTGTTCGACGCCAAGTCCTTTATTCACACCATGTAAATTGTACTGCAGTACCTTGAGGGTCATTATCATTATCGGTGATTCCTCTCGCGATTGTTAACGGTTTACATCATTGACCGGTAATCAAGCGATGTCCTTCCATGTTCGACTTCAGCGCAATTCTCACATGGATCGACTTGTACTTAGAGTGAAGATCGAACAAGTTTGAAGACCCCGGATCTAGTTTCATCCATCCGGGCTGCGATATATATTCAGGAAGTATAAAGACATTTGACATGTGCATCATTGCAACAGATGATCATCCTACTCAAAGGATGATAATTTCAGCAGAGAATTATCAGTCTACCATCAGACGATCGTCTGTTCTATGTACCAAAATGAATTTATAAAGCTGAGCATGGGAATGCCCGCCTCAGCTAGATCATGAAAGCAAAATGAATCATAATTTATTGTATTGTATTTTATTATAGGTCACCTCTCAGCGATTGAATGAACTTCCGATCCTCCTGATAAAGCATTTCACCCGATAAACGACCTCATACTTTAGGGGGCAACTGTTATAGACATTTTTGTGCCTTACAGCATGAAGCATGAAATGTCCATAATCTAAGGGATCCAAAGTCCCTAAACATGTTGTTCCTACCCCTAGAGGAACAAGGTCAACAAACCACAGCACTGAATAAAAGTTCTCCACCTGAAAACACTCAAAAACAAGGCAATTCTGGATCATGTCAACCGCTCCACTGAGCATCTGCGCTGAATGTCAACTGCTCCACTGTCTACCTGCGCTGAATGTCAACTGCAAAGAAGGCTACCTGCGCTGGGCGAATTGGGACATGTGGCACAGTCATTCCTCAAGGTGTCAATGCCCAGGAAGCTTCCAAAATGACACTTGGATCAGGGAATTCGACTTGTGATGAGTAAGAGGGTCTAGATCTCCAAGTGGAAGCAAGAACCTCCAAGTGGACTCAAGAACTGAAGAATAACTAAAGTGGGAGAGGACACTAGTCAGCTTCATGCCAGCCTTAAGCTGACTCATCCTTTCTCCAAAACTCCTATATATAGATCTCTCTCATGAGGTCTAGGGAGGCTGGAATCTTGTGAATGTAAGGAAGTGCTGTTGGTTTGAGTTTAGAACTATTGGGTGATTTGCTTTGAAGGAGGTGAAGAGGAGATTTATTTCTGCTGCGAGGTGATGCTGGATTGGGCCTCTTATGGTTGTATCACTTCCTGAACTTTACTTCTTCCATTAATAAAGAATTTGAGGTTCTTCTATATGCATGTGTCTCAATGGTGTATTGTTATACTTGTGTATTTGATTTATTCTAATCCTTGAATCAATTATGAATGTATGCTTCTTGTAGTTTCCCTCTCTTGCCATTTTGCAGGATCTCGGTGTAGCTGGGCCAGTGAAAGAGCAAGGAGCTGGGAGCAAGCAGCAAGGAGAGAAGATTGGATCAATCATTAGCGAAAGACATCGGTTAGTGGATCTCTTTCTCCCCTATTTTACTTTCATAAAGAAGAAATCTTAGATAGCTTTGCTTCGATTGTTTCTGAGGTACTATCACCCTTAGAGTGGGATAGGGTCATTCCGTATTGGATACTTTTCCCAACAACAGCTGGGAAGAGTCTAAGCCTATGGGCACCATCTGTGTAACCATATGTTCGACATCCTATGTCGAACTCAAACAAGAATGAATCTGGGTCTTTTGATGCCATGTCATAAAAGTTTGGTAACATAGATGGAGGTATGTTTTTCATTTTTATTTCCTCATCATGATTTTCTCCTAGTCCTTGAATAGGAAATTTAAAGGTTGACTCTTCCTCCTCTCTTCGATCTTGATTTTGTAGTCCTCTTGCTGATCCTCCTCCTTCCTCAGCCGTTTTGATAGGTTCCTCTGTTGCTTTAATTTCTTGTTCAGTGTCACTTGTTTCAAAGACAAGTTGTTTTAGTGATTTTTCTCCTTCTTGAGATTTTTCAAAATCAGTAGGTTCAAGGAGAGATTGTTGAGTTATTTTACTACTTTCTCTTTTTATAGAGGATTCAGGGAGATGTTTCTTCTGTGATTCGTGTGCCAATAGAATTTGTCTCTCAATGAGTGTGAGTCTTTTCCCTGATTTCTGTTTATCCTCTAATTTTTGTATGGTGACTTTCCCAGCTAGTGTTGTGTCTCAATTTTTCCTAAAGGGTCTGCTCTTAGTGGTAGGTTAGTTTTTGGATGGGGGGTTTTTATGAATCTACCTTTATCATCTTTAGATCTAGACATAAGTAAACGTGACTTCTAAAATGATGAATTAAAATTAAATCTATGTTTTTGTTTGTTTTGTGTTTATTTTTTATTTTTTTATATTTTGTTTTTAAAAATCCTCTAGCTGCGCCTCCCCGACAATGGCGCCAAAATGTAGTGACCAATACAAGGGTCTAGATTAGACTAAATTTAATGTCAACCAAGGTAAGTAAACTTAGAGGCACATGTCTAAAATTTATAGACCTAAAAGGTTCTCATCTACCTAGATAAGTGTCTACTGTGATAGGCTACGACACTCTTTTACAAGAGATTGGAATATGTTTCCTTTCACAATTTAAACACCTATATCCTCTAGTTCAATTAGTTTTTCTAAAACAGAGTGTTATTAGTCTGAGTCTTCAACCCTCTTACAAGGATATAGTTCACAAAAACTCTTTCCAACTAACACACTAAGCATTCATGAAAACCAAAAACTCTTTTAAGCACACTAAAACTTAAATTCATGAAAATGGAGTCCATAGAGATACTTTGAAATTCAATGTTCAATTAAACCTTTTACAAGATCTTGTTCAATAATTTAGCAATTGAATTTTCAAGCTATCGCCATGAATCATACAATAACACTCGCCAGAACTTCCAATTGAATTAATAAACTCACAAGCAAGGAAATAACATCAAACGTTATTCAGATCTGAAGGCTAAATCATATGGAAAAGAAATGTCAGTGTACCAATCTTCACGTAGGGCCCTTCCACACTTCGATGGCACACTTAGAAAACTTCAGGTGATGAAAACCTTAACACATAAACACTATAGTTGATCAAAAACTGCCTGTGAATAAGTTCCGGAAAATCAATTACATTCAAGAACAGAGTTCCGAAATACACAGTCTTAAGTCTGCTCTTGTCTCCTCCAGAATTTCTCCTAGTTATTACAATTTACATCCAAACGTACATGCATTATTGCTTTAGACGTTTCTGCTTTTACAATCAAAAAGGCTAGGTCCATTTTTTTATAATCCTAACTTATTTCTAAAACAAAATGAAATAAGTTTAGGTAACTTCAGATTTTTGCTGCTTTTACAACCAAAAAGGCCGGGTTTGACCAGCATTGACCATGTACTCAGGAGCTCCAGATTTGATGCTGAATAGATCTTCCACCATGTATGTACATCCTAGATCACGTCCTTATCCTCTGTTTCAATTTTCCTGCCATGCCACGTGTCACAACATAAACCAATTACAGGAATTCATGACATCCCGTAATTTTGTTGAAAATTTCCAATTTTTTAACATAAAAATCCACAAATTAAATTTAATGTAAAATAAAAATTATAATGCTTCATTAATCAATTTCAATGGACTATGAGGGGTTTATGGGAGAAAATGATAGATAAATGATGGATTTTTAGAAGAAAAGAATGGCAATAAAATACTACCAACAGTAACCTTATGAAACACCTTGTAAGGGCCATAGTACTTGGGTAATAATTTAATATCTTTCTTAGCTTGTCTGAGGGGCATTTTCTTGTATGGTTGTAGCTGTAAAAGTACCCAATCATCGGCATCAAAACTCCTTTCATTGTGATGCAAATTTTCCTATTGTTTCATTTCATTTTGCACCAAACTTAGCTTATCCATTAGGGGAATTTTGAGGTCTAAAATAGGCCTCCTAAGGAAATTATAAGCTAATAGTGGAAATGATAAAATAAGATTATATTACATCATCAAATTTTAGAGGGAACAAAGAAAAACTATTTTTTAACTAGTATTTTCAACTTATCTCCCTATGGGTTTACTCAAATTTCGAGCGGAAACACTCGTTGGATGAAATATTTAATTCCTCATCTAAGAAGTACCCATGTTGCATACTTTCAATAGACTATGTTATACGAAAAATGAGAAATACATGAAAAACGCGATTGCAATATTTTTTTTCATGTATTTCTCATTTTTCGTGTAATAAGGTCCATCGAAAGTATGCAACATGGGTACTCCTTAGATGAAGAATTATATTTGGAATCCAACAAGTATTCTGACTCGAAATTAGAGTAAAACCTTAGGGAGATAAGTTCAAAATAAGAATTGAAAAAGTAGTTTTATTATTTGATTAGTTTTTAACCTTTTTACTTTCTACTCCAGAAATGGTGAATCATCCCCCGTGGTTGACATCATCATCTTGAATCCTATTGGTTCTTATACATTTTATTTTGGTTGTACATTTTTCTTAGGAGGCCCATTTTAGACCTGAAAATTCCCCGTAATGCTTTTAGTGTTGAATAACGTGTTATTGATGCTCGATGTGATCTTCCACTTCTTGAACCTTAGAATTATCTCTTAAATATGATGTGATGGAGGGTGGATGATATCCATAAAGTTCCATAAATGAGGTCATTTTTGTTGCGGTATGGAAGAAAGTGATATACCATCATTCTAATGGGAGCATCTATATGATCCATTGTGTGTTTTTTATCAAATCCAAAAGAATGAATATTTTCTTCCAATTTTTTTTTACTATCTTAGTTTTCCCATGAGATGAGGATGATAAGATGAGCTATGATATATTTGAGTACCAAGATAGGAAAATAATTATATCTCAAAATTTCCAGTGAAAATGGGATCTCTATCACTTACAATACTCTTTGTGTTTCCATGTAACTTCTGAAATTTTTCCATAATGTAGTAGCGATTGTACTCGATTTGAAAATATGAGATAGTGCACAAAAGTGTTCATACTTGGTAATTATATCAACTACCACCATGATGGAACTCTTTACATTAGAATTTAGTAAACCTATGATAAAACCAATTAAGAAAACTTCCCAATGCCAAATTTGAATGACTAATGGTTGTAAAAGAATGGGGGTGTTAATTTTCTCAATCGTAATTTGTTGGATAACCAAACATTCCACCAAAAAATTTTGAATATCAAATTTAGGTGCATCCTAAAAAATCCTTCTTTTCCATGTGGTAAGTTTTTAAAAAACTTGAGTGTCATCCTATAAGAGAGGTGTGTTATTCTAAGAGGACCCTTTGTTTCATTTGGGAGTTCTTACATAGATATTGTCGACCTTTGTACCAAAGTGAATACTTTTTCCAAATATATGAATCAGATGCACTTGGATCTTATTACAACTTTTAAATGATTTTCCATATCTCTTCATTATTCTTCCATTCATCCATTATTTCATTTATCTAATCAGGTTGGATAATAGAAATGGCACAGAGAAATGCTTCCACATCTGCATCCCTTCCTGAGAGTGCATCTACAACAACAATTTTCTTCCCTTTTTTTAGATGATTTCAAAGTCATAATCCGACATCTTTGTGACCCATTTGTGTTTCTCTTCTGAAGATAATATTTTTTCTAGGAAGTATTTAAGACTATCATGATCTAATTTTTCCTCGAAGTGTCTTCCCATTAGGTAAGGGTGCCATTTTTTCAGTGCATTTAGTACTTCCAATGTTCCCTTCTCTTAAATAGGTTTCTATAAATATTTCCATTTATTGGAAAAATTTCAAAATAAATGGGTCTTCCTTCACATTAAAACACCAACAATGTCATTTCCTTAGGTATCACATTCCGCATTAAAGGTTTTTGTGAAGTATGGTGTAGCTAATACTGGAGCTTGAAATATTTCTTCTTTAAGATGTTCAATGGCCTCAGTTGCTTTTGGAGTCCACAAAAATGACAATTTATTTAGTAATGTTGTTAGAGATGCTACTATCTTCTCATAATTCTTAAAAAACTTGCGATAATACCTTATCAACTCGAGAAATCCTCGAAACATACCTTAAATTTGTTGTGATTTTCCATTCCTTAATGTGTTTAATTTTGTTAGGGTCTCCCTTAACACCCTCATGGTATACAATATGACCCAAATATTCCACTTCCTGTACCCAAAATAAGAATTTGGAGGAATCTGCATACAATTGTTTCTCCTCCAATAGTTTGACAGGCTAGGCAACATAATGAACATGATCTTTCCAAGGCTTGTTATAAATTAGTATATCATCAAAAAAATAGTAACACGAATTTTATAAGGAATGGTTTGAAAGTGGAATTAATCAAACCTTGAAATGTGGAAGGTGCATTAGTAAGACCAAAAGGCATTACCAAAAATTCATACTGACCTTCACGCATTCTAAATGTTGTTTCCAAATTGTCATCTATCTTCATTCCAATTTTATGGTTTCCTCTATGAATATCTAGCTTTGCAAAGTAAATTGCTCCATGTAACTCATCCAACAATTCATCAATGACAAGGATGCGAAAATTATATTTAATGGTGATATTGTTGAGCTCTCTATAATCTAGACACACATGCCCTTTCCCATCCCTCTTGAACACCAATATTACTAGAGAAGAGAAAGAATTTTTGCTAGGTTGAATTATACCCGTCTCTAGCATTTCTGCGACCATATATTCAATTTCACTCTTTTGAGCATAAGGACGTCTATAAGGTCTAATTTTTGGAGGTACACTTCATAGAAGTAATTGAATAGCATGAACATGATCACAAATATATGGGAGACATTTAGGAGTCTCAGATACCCTAGAATTATTATTAAGGACTTTTTAGAGATGTAGAGAAAATGATGACTTAGATGTTTGAACATCTAGTGAACACAATTGCATAATTACCCATCATTGTTCCTTATTCAAAGGCTTGTTCATTCCATTAGAGTTTATTATCCTCCTATTTTTCCTTGTGATACCCTTCAACTCAATTTCGTTTCCTTTTGAGACAATTTTCAATAGACATTCTTGAAAATAAATATCTATCGCCCTAAGAGATTGTAACCATTGGAATGCTAATACAACATTCACAACACCCATTGTAATGGAGAGAATTGGGGTATTCAATACATATCCCCCCATGGTTATATTGATATCATGGCACTTCCCTCACTAATTTATATTTCCTACATTTGCAACCATCACTTGAAGCTGTTGTTGGAGGTAAAAAGTGATTCAAATCCTTGGGTACCTTACAATGAATAGAATTATGAGTACTACCTAAATCAATCAAGAATGCATTACAAGATATGGTTGGATTAATTTTTTTTTTTAGCCCTCGGGTTGGTTCCTGGTGTATATCTTCCTCTTTTCATGTTTCTTATTCCCTTTATTCCCTCTCTTCATAATGTATGCAAAATAATTTCTTCTAAGCACACTTATGACCATTAGTGTATTTTCCATCACAACTTTAACAAAGCCCTTTTTTTTTTTTCTTCTGGTTGTTGTGATATCAACCTTGTAGGTGGTGGGAAGATAAGAATGACAGCACTTCCATCTTTATACTTGTAAGTTGCAGACCTCCTTGTTGCCATAATTTTTATTTCAACTTTTCTTACCACCCTGAATTCATTCTCCAATGACTTAGGTTCCCAAAGTTGAACATAATGTTAGATGTTACGCTTTGACGTCCTTATGAAAAACTCAATGAGATGCTTCTATGGAATATCAGTTATCTCAATATTAAATATTTTCATGTCCTCAATGTGCTCCCCAAATAAACCCTTTTGTTTGAGATTGAATATTGAGGTAATGATTGGGTGGAGAGGTGAAGTCCCACTTTCAGTTAATCAACATTAAAAGATAATAAGATAAGTTTCTCACTTGTATACCTGGCACACTGAAAAGATGACTATTGTTGTTATGTGGTATGTGCATGTATTAGTATTGTTAATGGAGGGATATGTTATTCCTATCTATCTATGGTGATATTCTTTATGTATATGTGAATTTCTCATGGTTATAAGGAGGCTTGGAGTCCTTTTTGTCAAGCTAGTATGTTCATGAAGTGAAAATTTGTTTGTATAGTTTTGAGTGACTGCAAATTGTGGTTGGCTAAGTTATTATAGTGTATGAAATTCCATCAACTAGTATGTTATGGAAATTAAAGCTCTCAACATGTTCAAGATCCTGGTCATCCTTTCTAAGTAGGGATTGAGTATGATAAATCATATGGTGTAATAGTCAAACGTCATTAATGGAAATCTAATCAACAAGAAGGTGAGGTCGATATTTTTTCAAGAGGGTGGTTGCTACATTGTTAGGCAATTAGTGAAAAGGGGTTAAGGAATAAGTTGACAGCGGGAAAACCAATATAGCATCACTCTGAGTTGACTAAATGGTACTCAAATTCTTTGTTTAGTTAAGGCATGAGTTGATTCGATAGGTGATACCTTTTGCATAGTTATATAGGTGTCAAGTTTCCATGATGAACACTCAGTAGATGGCATGCGGCCATTACAGGCAAACCTAAATTGTTAGGGTACCTAATTCATCCAATTTTAATTACTAATGAGGTAGTGGTCTGTTCTCTACATACATGTATGAATTTTCCTTTATAGGCTAGAGGTCACTAAGGAGCATGGGACATATTCATTTTTTCCATCACAGACCAAAGTTACGAGGGGCTTTTTTAATTTCATGTATTAATCTTACTATTTTTTAGCCTAGATGAAGGTTTTCACTAGCTAGTAGCATTAAGTCTTTGTTGGCCTAGATTAGGTCTCTTATAGGTTAACTGGTTGGGTCATTTTCACTAATCTTGTTTAATCATGGTAAGTTGACTAGTTGGGTCATTTTTACTAATCCTTTCTAGTCGTCAAAGTTGACTAGTTGGGTTATTTTGACTAATCCCGTATAATCTTGCTAAGTTGATTATTTTTGGTAAATTGAGTATTGGTAGTAATTCAACTACTACTGATATGTTTACTATTGGTGGTAAGTTTTCAAGTAGTCATAAGTCGAAGTGATAGGTTGTCTTGATTTATTTTATCATGTTGACTCATCGAGTTTGGTCAACTAATTGGGCTATGTTAAAAAGAACTCAACCAACTGAGAATGAGAGTGCCTTTAAAATTTAATTTTGTTGGCTTTAGAGAAGTAGAAAGTTTATAACCCCATTTCCATAATGAGGAAATAGGGGTCAGATTAGGACAAAATAACACCTCCCATTTGGCTTAGACGAATTAATGGGGGTCGAGGTAATGTTACACTCTACTCCATTTCTCCAACTGACACTTATTTTAACCCTACCACTCCCTTCATCCCCCCTTCCTTTCTCTCTCTGGCTTTGTTCTTCCTTCACTCCCATTGTCTCTCACCCTCCTTTCCTCTCTCCCTTACCTCTCTCCCCCCCTCCACTCATCCGCTTCATCAAACCCTCCCTCTCTCTCTCGTCGCCACTTGTCCCCACTTCTTTCACACCCCTTTCTCTCTCTTACTGTCTCATCCAACATCTCTCACACACTTAATCTCCCATCCATTTCTCACTCTTCCCCACCCCTCCAACCACATTCACCTCCTATCTCCTCTCCCTCTCTACTCTGCTATATGTACCTTTCTCGTCCACTCACCCCCTCCATCTCATCATATTTATTTATATCTCACCCCCTCACTGAAGCATCACTCACCCTTATTCAACAATGTGTGTACATCTAAGAAGATTATTTGTGCTTTTCTAATTTATGTGTACTTTCAGAACAAAAGTGCATTCTTTTATGACTAAGTGATTACAATTGTGGTGTTTTGGAATGCAAACATATGAAATCTTTCATTTTGCATAATGCATATATATATATATATATATATCTCAATTTTTGACATTATTTGTTTATAGAATAAACAAATACATTGCCTACGAAACTATAAACACATATAGAGTTCATTGGGATTTTATTTTTTTATATATAGATAGATATATATAGTTTAGTACTTTTTATAGATTTTTGAATGAACATACATCAAAATCTTAAGATATATCCATCTATTATTTATGCCTTCACTTTTTGCAACTTAACTATTTAGAAAAGGATATAATGATGCTCTAGAAAACACAAAGACAAAGACCTACAATCTAAAAGTAAATCAAAATTGTTTGGTAATATTTAAAATGCATTCTTATTTTCGAGTAGAGATGTTCTCTATACCAATATGATCTTAGATGTTATCACATTATGTTACACTAAATAATAATAATAATAAGAATAATAATAAGTCAATGTTGGCTATAAAAAATATACTCCAATTTCCACCTTAATTTTAAGTCAAACTTGATACAAAGAGATAAAGTAATTGAAATTTAAAGGAGACAAATTACATTTAGTATGAGGGAGATACGTAATTCCTTCACTACTTAATATTGAGTTGACAAATGGTGTGCAAAGATAATATTATTAATATTACATGATATGTAATTCTTTCTATATTTAATTGACATGTAGGATTAAAAAAAATATTAATAACAAAAATATATTTTACTATTAGATATAAATATAACACATATATAGAGGTCTTATTCCATTAACTAGTTCTTTCTAATTTAAAGTATATATTTTACTATTACATATAAATAACACACACATAGAGACATCTTATTCCATGAACAAGTTATTTCTAATTCAAAGTATAGAGATTTGTAATTTCTTCAATGTGGAGTATATATAGAGAGAGGGAGAGAGAAAGTTATGTAAGTATTTTTTTAAATGTTAATAATAAAGGTAATTCTATATATCATAAAAAAGAAGTGAAAATAAAAGAATTCTTATAGTTAAATAATTTTATTATTGTGTTGTTCAAAATTATCATATATTTATTTTAGCTCTAGATTTAAATAGAGATAAGAGAATTCAAATGTCTTGAGTTGCAAATCTTTCTTTAGGTTTTGCACTAAAAAACAGATTTGGATATTGAGAGGTTTAAACCCTCTAAAAACCCAGCCATATAGAGTTAAGATGATTTATATTGATTTAAACATTAACTATATATATATAAAATATTAAGACACTTTTACCTACTTTATTGGAATACCTTGTGAAATTGCCATTATCAATTTTGAAAAAAAAATGTGCATATGAAAAAGGGCAATATAT
This sequence comes from Pinus tabuliformis, assembly GCA_031772625.1. Lineage (NCBI taxonomy): Eukaryota > Viridiplantae > Streptophyta > Pinopsida > Pinales > Pinaceae > Pinus > Pinus tabuliformis. The sequence continues at coordinate 295,540,577 of CM062806.1, forward strand.
TTTTTAAATTTTACCCTTTTATAATAAAATTTTATCTTACTCAAAATTAATATCGAGAACACATCATTACTTAAAAAAAAAAAATATAGAAATTTTAGCATTATATAGTATTATCATAAATAAAAACCATATTTAAAAAAATAAATTCATTTTATTCCATTTTAAAACAATTGCTCCAAAACCTTATAAAAGAAAAATCCAGTTGTTCGTAGAATGGCATAAAGAGAGTTATTTACAGTGCCTTCTCAAAAACCTTTCATATATACCAATCAGCGCCGTACGCATTAATGCGACATTCTAACATAAAAGAGACGGAGGCTGCTGTTGTCCCGTTGCCGGGACTTGCACTTTTCCTATTGTACACGTAGCTCCGCATTTTATAATGGTCAAAGGGAAGTCCGAGTAAACAATATATGTGTTCTATGTTAAGAAATTAAGGATATTTTCAGAAGGACCACGGGAAGAGCATCATATAGCGGTTGTCAAATCCTTCTTTGCCAAAAAAGAAATTATGTATTCAAAATCCACTCTCTCACAGGGAATGGTGAGTCCCATGTGGTGATGGAATCCATACTCTTCCTTCGCCGCCTCCAACAGCGATTGGAATAGAGGATAATTCAAATAAGACGTAGGAATTACAAATCGACTGCGGTCGCTTCCAACATACACTGCAAAGTGTCCTTTGGGAACATCAATTGGAGGGCTCTCATTGAGAAGCTCATATTCATTACAATCGCCTGCGAAAAAACTAATCTTCCTTTTTCCAGGAGAGCAGGCGTACAAAATAGTCCTTTGGGCATTTGCAAGCATCGGAAACTTGCTCCTTATCTTCCTAAAAAATTGTAATGGGCTTATCTTATTTCCCATTGAAACAATTTTCAGTAGAGGACCTCTGACACACGAATCAATATGGATTTTATCATCTATGATTCGGAACGAAATATAGCACAAAGTAATGGGTTGATATTTGTGCAAATTAGGGTTTCTGGAAGTGGAAAATTTAGAAAACCTCACTGCCGTTGTTCACGTTCTAGGGATGGACAAAATTCGCAAAATGGCTGTATTCGTTTGATAGTCTTGCTTGGTGCGCCATTGTGTGCCATTTACTCTCGGTTTGTTTACCCTCCCGGTTGGTTGAAATAAATAAATCACAAAGTCAAAGTCGCTCTTTGTTCATTTCAATATCAGTGGGCTGGGAATTTGTGGGTATTTTAATAATAAAAAAATGAAGGCATTAGTACAATATCGATGGTCGTTGCACGTGCAATGGAGTTGTTGGCTAGTTTTGAATTCAAATTTTCTGCTATGTCGGTTTTGGAGATATATATAAATTTATTCTTTACACTAATATGTTTATGTTGGGCGGCCTTGATTAGACATGGATATAAATTTATTCTGTAAAATGATTTAGTCCTATAACGTGGGGCGGCTGACGGAAAATACGGTATTTTTAGTTCATACCTTAACGTAATATGATGTGGCTACTGTTGACAAATGCTACTCTTTAAAGATTGAATAATAAACATAACAAAATGTTTCATAGTTAGGGTTTTGACACTGAATGTTGTTGTGAAGAAGACATCACATAAAGAAGCGAGAGTTGATAAGAGGCTAAAATTACATTTGCTGTGCATTCAGTTGGTAATGATACTACAGGTTGAATATATGTTCACTAGTGTTTAGTGGTTCTTAGTTTATTATGTCCATGGTATATTGGTTTCCCATAATGAGACATTGACTCGATCATGTTGCTTTTTAAAATTGAGATGTTCAGGTAACAATGTCACGTGAGGATTATCTGATACCTGTTATCATAATTCAGATGTTTGGTCAAGGATATCCGATACCTGTTATAATAATTCATAAACTTGGTCAAGGATAGTAGGTGCACATTTCTTTTTGACCTCAGAAATTAAGAAAGCGAAATTGTTTCTAGAATACTTCTTATAGTAACTAAAAAAATTAGTTATGGATAGTACGTGTACGGTTCCTTTGGATTCCCGAGGAAATGACGAAGACTTTGTTTCAAATGCGAGCGTAATTTTTAACATATTTTTTTTTTAATGGTGGGTCAAGTGTTATATTTATATATCTAATATATACGGTGTTGTTTAGTCTTTTTATCTTTATGTAAAAAGTAATATTTTTATGAAAAAGTAATTGATAGTAAAAATATAAAAATTTTGACTCATGTTTATTTATAAGATTTTAAAGTTTTTTAATTATTAAAAATGATGATTTGCAAGGTTTTATTTTGTAAAGTATATTATAATAATTTATAATAATTTAGATGTTCTTCAACTTTTGAATTTAATTTTTTACATTAGAATATTAAAATAAATTTTCAAAATATTAAAAAAATAAAATGGTTAGAGATTTTAAGTAGATATATTTTAATAGTTGAATTCACAAGATTAAGATTCAATAAGTGTTTAGTTAAAATAATGAAATTTTATTTTGCATTAAAATCATTTATAACAAAAATTTACATTAATTTGTTTTTGTTTGTTGTCTATATTATTGATAACTAATGCATCTACAAATGCATATAAGTCTTTACTTTCCATTCTTTGACAACTTGATATTTCAATGCATTATAGGACTCCTACACAAGTTTCCCATAAGATCAAGCTAGCTATTAAAGGTAGGTAAAAATGTTTAAAAGAAAAGTATTATATAATATTATATTAATTATGAAAAGGCATGTTGACTTAAGAGTATACCGAAGAGCTTTAAATATTTAAAATTAAGGGAACATTGTTTTTTCTTATCAATACATTATATTATTTTGAAATATGTTGTTTATATTTTTATGAAAAAAACAATAGAAAAATATTTATAAACATTGAGATATTTTAAGTTATTAATAGATTAAATAGGCAATAAACTTAAAATTGAGACTAAAATATCATTCCAACCGGAAATCAATTTATGATTTATGAAGGTAAAAAGATATATATATATATATATATATATATATATATATATAAACTCAAATGTTGATCATCTATCTAAAGTCTTATTAATGTAGAAATGGACTCAAATGCAACAAATATTTAGAGGAAGAACTTAGATTTTATTTTCAAAAATATATTTTTATTGATATAAGAAGTGATGGAATATCACAATGCGTTAGTTGATTTTTTTTGTAGTTGTTGCTATAGTATTGGAGTCCTAGTAATAAGGCTGAAAAACAATTTTGTTAAAGATTTACCATTATAACATAGAAATATAAATAGTGTCATAATAATTTTAGATGTTTTTCTTATATTAAGTAAATTATGTATTTTAATATTATATATAAAATTTAAACTATCTATAAAAGTAATTTGACATTTAAAATTATATATATATATATATATATATATATATATATATATATATATATATCCATTAAAAAAGAATAAGAAAAAATAAAATGTGACTCTTTAAAAATTTTAAAAAGAAAATTTTATAAATCATTTTCAAAAATTACACATTAATTAAAAGTTAAGCATGAGTTTGACACACTTACTTAGAGATGAAGTTTTCCTAAATATTGATATTTGATGTGTGTATTGCTTTTTATTAATATGTCTACAATTATGATACCTAATAACATATAATTTTAGTTTTTATTTTTTTAAAAAAATTTTAGTTTTGACAAATTCTATTTATAGCCTCATAAAATTAATCATTTTATTTATATAGATTATTAAAAAAATAAAAATTCATATTTTCAAAATATTGAATTTAATAATTATTTTTTGAAAATTTTAATAAACTTTATAATTTTAATTTTTAAAATTTTCAAAACTAACTGATTAAATCCAGACATTTTGACTATAGAATTAGTACAACATACTTGCCATAAACAAGTATAATAAAGATAAACCGTATTAAGCTATGAAGCAAATCACAGTAATGGGAGATTTATCTATAATATGTAGTTTTTATATTTATTTTTCCTTTAGAAAAGGTAATTCGTAAGATGAATTTTATGCAATTCACCATGAGATGCATCATTTCAAGCGCTGTATTAAAGGTTATATTTAATAAGGATAAATGGTGTGAAGCAAATTACACATTGGTTGGAGATTTATATATTATATGTAGCTTTGAGTGTTACTTTCTCTTTAGAAATAATTGTTCCTCAAGATTAATTTATACATTTTACCATGTGAAACTTCATTTTATGTTTATCTAGTTACACTTGTTAAAGGAAATTAATTATTGGAAAAATAAATTAGCAAATTTGAAAGCGAAAATGAGACGTCCTATATTTATGTAAAAGATAGCATTGTAATTCTTATCTTTTATCTTTTTCCATGAATTTATTATTATCAATTAACTTAGCCAAGCAAAGCTTGATATGTGGACATATTTCCATGAAACAAAATATGAGTAATTGACGCTATACCTCTTGAATGCAATATCATTTAGAGCGGAGTTAATATTCAGAAAATGAGCTCTTTGGTTTAGATTTCACGTTTGATTGTAGCATAATATCTTAATTTGACTACCGTACATTATCTTTTAACACTAGTTTTTGGTTTAGAATAAGATGGTTTAGTTTTTGAGATTTGAATGTGGCATACCAACCTAATTAGACTATGGTACATTATTTTTTTACACTAGTTTATGGATACAATGAGTGTTAGTGTTTAGAGTGGTAAATTATTACAAATTATCATACGAGTGTGATTTAATTAAAAAAATAATTTGTAATTTCTCAAATCGAGTTTGAAAACATTTATAGATACTAGAGAGAAAAATTGCGAAGGCCTAGAGAGACATGACGAGGGCAGCTTTGCATTGGATGCATTAACACTTTGTGTGGGAGAATACCTTATGAATTGATGCCCAGAAGTGGGTGAGGCAAGAAGGTTCCATGTCCATGGCTTAGGAGAGATACAAAATGGGATAATGATCCACATGCTAGAGTATGAAGAATATTATTATGTCATTACTTTTGCAGTGACATTTATTATCGATGGAGTTGTATTAGTTTGTGCGTATTGTTGAAAATTTTACAATTTTATATGATCAAAATTATGCTTTTGTTGTATATTTTGGGGTGACGTCAGCTTGTTAATGCATCACTAACTACGGGTTTCGAGGGTGGACGTCATCTTAACATGTACAATACACTATTTTTCCAATTTATGAATGGCATGGGACTTAAACGCTTGGGTGTCTCATACATACCCTACTAGATTCTGCGCACATCCACTAGTCGATCTAGTTTAGTTGGGAGTTAAAAGCTTGGGCCACACATTATTTGTTTCACTGACTAACATTTATTTGGAATCGTACCACTTGATTTGAGCTCTTGTGCCATAAAATCGGATTTAAGAGTGTTGGTAGACAATTTATTAAGGAATTATCAATAAATGCATTTCTAATAAGTTAGAGCCTTAATAGATTTTAGTGGAGTGTCATTGTGCAATGTGCACATTGTGCAAATATAACTAGTGTTCTTCCCTTTCAAGGTCTCTTCCGTGTTCAAAGGATCTGTGTTATTTTTTTGGCATTGTGGCCCTCACTCAAGCTGTACGTGCAGTGAGGAGATGATTTTTTAGAGGGTGTTAATCTAGAGTTTAGGGGAAATGGCTTGCTGAATTTCACCAAAGCTCAGTTTTGGATGTCTCTAGAACCATGATAATTCATGTTAAATTTGAAAAATGGTAGGTTATGGTTTTGCAATAGTCTTAGAGAATTGTTGGCAATGACTCAAGTTAATTTTTCGATTATCATGCTCTTTGTATGTTAGGATTGTTAAATGTGAATATTAATGTTGATATACCTCTTAATATGGATATGAAACTCATGTTTGATGAGGATTCTTGAGATTTTTCTCCGACAAAACTCTCGTTTCATTCATGATTTTATTTCTAGAAAATAAAAATATGCAATTTGTGGGTAAATATGAAAACAATTCCAAAGTTTCAGTGTTAAATCGAGTTGGACATGTTTTTGGCATTATGATACAGGTGTTGACCTTGATGGAAACTCACTCAGATAAAAGTTAACAATGCAACAGGTCAACAACAAAGGATTACATATCAGACTCCAAAGAATGAGGAAAGAGAGGTATACGCTGGTTCACTTTGTCCAAGGTGCGAATACACACGGTTTAATAGAACAAAAGTAGCGTATAATATATACACACACTTTCACAGGAGGAAAAGCGCATACATCTTGGAAAACCAAGTTTTTGGTCTAAGGTATTTGAACCAAGGTATTTTGGTCCAAGGTAATTGGTTCGAGGCATTTGGTCCGAGGTATTGACCCTAGGTATTAGGTCTAAGGTATTGGTCCTAAGTGGTTTTGGTCCAAGGTATTGAGAAAGGCCTAAGAGTATATAAGGAGGAGAAGATCATTACGCCAAGGTGTGCAAGCAATGAGATTCTAAGGAATACTTCTATCTAAAGTATATATATTATGTTGCAAGGTTATGTTTGGGATTAGATCTGAAATTTTCATCTGCAACTTGAGTTCAACATTGGATCAAGAATCATGAGACATGAAATGACTTATTCTTGATTTATTTGATATCGGCTGAGACTAGATCTGATGTTTTGCACCTGTTCTAATTGTTATCAATCATGATCTAGGTTTATCTGAAGTCTGAAACTGCAGCAAAGTTCAGAGTCAAAATTTGCAGTTCTGTACGCAGGTTCGTCTTAGCCAAAGCGCGTGTACACATAGGTTCAACTCTTTCAAGTAGCGTATACAAAAGAAAAGTATGATTTAGTATCTTTAGAGATATACGCAGGTTGGGTTAAAGGAAGTAGCGTATACACGTAGGTTGGGTTCAGCCAAGTAGTGTATACACTCTAATGCATGATTTTTGAGGTTACAACTAGTTCTCGATGATGATGCAGGGTTTTGGGTTCAACACAGTGTTCTGGTGTCAGTGATCTGGTTGTTTAGATTAACTCAATATTGGTTGATGTAGTTTAAGTTTAAAATGATTTGATGGGTTCAGTGTGAAAATTTGATGAAATGCGGCCTTCAGCTGATGGTGTTGTGATCCAGGAGTATCCAATCTAAAAATTCATGAAACCTAGTCCTTTGTGGAAGAGTGGAGTTTTCTGTAGGCTGGCACCTACGCGCTAGTAAACATATTGGCTAGTACAAGAGCTAGGGGGTTGTAGCTCCCTTCTAGTAGAACCTGGAAAATGAGAGAAAGTTGTAACCTTCTGTAGGTAGAAGCCCGTGCACTAGTATGAGTCTGCACCAGTACAAGATTGTAAACAAATTTTCTTATTATTAAAATAAGACAGAGACGACAGCAACAGGCGGTATTTACTGACATTGGTTTTCCACCTTAAATATTGGGGTTCATGTGTGTTGCTTATCTACGATTCTTTATTCTGCTTTTACTACATTGTCTAATAAATATCTGATATACTAGTTTAAGCTTGACACATGATAATATGTCTAAATAACAAGTTCTCTGCATATACACTGGTTTCTTTAAGCACAGTCGCATGTACACACTAGTTCACTTCATTGAAGTAGCGTATATAAATCTATTTGGGAAATAAAATTTTTGATCTGATAACACTGATTCACCCCCCTCTTAGTATTATTCCCAACAATTGGTATCGGAACAGGTCCTTCAGAAGAAGCTTGATCGCTTGAAGGGAGATCCATTAACATGAATAATCAAGAAAGAGTGGGATCCATCAGATCGTCAATCTTCGATGGGAGCAACTTTGTTTATTAGAAAATAAGAACCACAACCTATCAACAATCGCTTGGAACAGATGGCTGGGAAATTTTGGAAGGAGGATATACATTTACAACAACAATTCCTACAGAGATGACAGGTAAAAATCAATATGAAATCAATGCCAAAGCTGTCAATACTTTATTGGGAAGTCTGTCACAATCAGAGTTTGTCAAAGTCATGCAGCTCAAATCATCCAAAGAAATATGGGACATAATCGTTCTGAGCTACGAAGGAGACTCTCAGATAAAACGTGCTAAGCTTCAAAGTATCAGAATTCAATATGAAACTCTTAAGATGCATAGTGATGAAATAATAGCTAGTTACTTCCTACGTATATATGAGGTTGTCAATTGTATGAAGAATCTGGGTGAAGAAATTAAGTTAGCTTAGTTGAGAAAGTTTTGAGATCCTTGCCTGCTAAATTTGAATCCAAGGTGTCTGCCACAGAAGAAAAACATGATCTACAGAATATCACTACGATGTAGCTTCACAAAACATTAACTGCCCTTTGAGATGAGAAAAGGAGGACCATCAACTATGAGAGAAGCCGCATTCAAAGCTTTAGCGAAAGAAAAGGAAGAACACAATGAATTAGGACATATTTCAGAGGAAGAAGATGAGATAAACTTTGTCAAAAAGTTTCAATAGGGTTCTGGAAGATTTAGAGGTGTGTTACTCTTTAAATGCTTTTCTTGTGGCAGAGTTGGTCATTATGCTCCAAGATGTCCTCACAAAGATAAATTTTAAAAAGGAAAGGAATATGCATAAGGGAATAGAAAACAAGTTGTAAATAAAAGGAGTTACTATACTCATGAAGATAGTGATGGTTTATCTAATACCGATGAAGATGAAACTGGACAAGGTTACAGACTTCTCATGGCCTATGACAATGATAATTTTTGGGATGCTTTAGAAGAGGAAGACCTTCATGAAGAAATATCTGAACTCAAAATCTATTTAGAAGAAAAGAATATAATTATAGGTACATTGAAATACAAACTTGATGAAAAAGAAAAACACAATGATAAACTAGAATGTGAAATTTGTAGAAATTCCCACTGTAGATCACCTGGTAATGCAATGTACTAAAGAAAAACACTTGATCTACTTCTACAAACAATTTAGCAGAAGCTTAATCAAACATGAGCAACATCAACCAAGAACAAATATAACTGAGAATGAGAAGTAATCAACCATAACTAAGAAGATATATCACTGGGGAAAGCGCCAGCCTAAAACCCCAACTCTGTAATATCATACAAGTGGAAATCTTGTTCAATTTACAAAAAGAATCAGCTCTCGAACTATCCTGCTCTCTCCGCAATCAAACAATACTACTCACAGACTTAATAGACATAGAATATATCTTCCTTAAGCCCTCCAAGCCTCCTATTTCCTTGCGTAGTTTTGATTGGGGTCCAATGATATCGCATGTGTGAACTGGCCTCATCACACTCACTGTAACCTCTGAGCCAACTGCGCAATCCTTAAGGAATACCATTCCTTCTGCATGCAAGGAATATTCACAATAGAATATTCTTGCAACTGATAGTACACTGTCCCTCCCTCTGATCTCAACTGGGTCTCTGACTAAACTGACATGCATGAGTTATCCATGAGTGAATCCTGAGTTATCTGAAATACAGTAGTTACATGCATGCAAGTATTAAATAATTGAACTCTCATTAGTTTAACAAATTGTTAAATAAATCTAACTATACTTGACTTAGTTAACTGAGCCAACTAATTACAACTCAATATTACGGCTCGTCCTTATCTCTTTAACTGATGGATAAATCCATCAATCAAAGGAGAAACTGTTGTATGTTCTCACATAGACTTCATGTTCATAATTCCTTAACTAATTAACTCAAGATGAATTAGTTAATCAATTTACAAATAGTTGTTAACATCAAATTCGAATTTTACTTCCTATGTTTAGTCAAGGGACTGAATGAAATAAGAAGGGATCCCGAAATGCTATTTTTAGAAAAGCTATTTTTAGCACTTTCACTTTTCACCCATTGTTGCTAAGATCCACAATGGCTGAATTGCTATTTATAGCCTGACTATTTATAGCAGTGCTATTTTTAGCATTTCTTGTTGCAAATCTCAACACTCCCTCTCAACAAGAAAGGGATTATCAGTAACCCCGATCCTATCTCTGTGGAACTCAAACTTGCATTTTGAAAATGCCTTAGTCAAAATATCTACATCCTGCTCCTTGGTCGAAACATACTGCAACATCATGATCCTCTGGACCACACAGTCCCGTAGATGATGGTAATAGATATCTATATGCTTGGACCTGTCATGAAACACTGGATTCTCAGAGAGTTCTATGCAACTTTGATTATCACAGTATATCACTGTAGAATCCATCATCTGACCAAACAATCCCACTAGAATCTTCCGCATCCAAGTGGGCTCGCATGCTACCTGACTGCCAGCCATGTATTCAGCCTCTGCTGAGCTAAGTGCAACTGATCTCTGTTTCCTGCTCTACCAAGAAACTGTAGTTGAACCAAGGTTGAAGATTCCTCCAAAAGTTCTCTTCCAGTTTGATGGACTACTAGTCCAATCCACATCTGTGAAGCCTTGCAGCTTCACTCCCTCTGTCCGTCTGTACCATAATCCATACTGTGTAGTGCCTTTGAAATATCTCAACACATGCTTCATTGCCTTATAAAACAATTTTCTAGGTTCAACCATAACTTGACTTAGCTGGTTCACTGCAAAGCATAAGTCGGGTTGTGTGTTCACCAGATACATAAGTGAACCCACCAGATGCCGATAAATAGTCGCAGCTACTACCTCACCTAAAGTAGCATCCTCCTTCCTCTAGTTCCCAACTAGAGGAGTCTTCATGGGTTCGCACTTCTCCATGTGAAAGCGCCTGAGTATCTCATTGGGATACTTTCCTTGAGACACAAATACTTCCCCATCTTTCTGCCACACTTCCATGCCTAGAAAGTAGTGCATGAGGCCCATGTCCTTCATCTCAAACTCTCTTGCAAGGTCCTCCTTGCAAGATTTGATCAGCTGATCATCACCTATCAAAATCATATCACCGACATAAAGTACAATAATCAATGGCTTACCTTATACCATGATGTGGTAAAAGCTCACATCTGCTTCACTCTTAGTGAAGCCCAACTCAGTGAAATAGTTGTTGATCCTAGTATACCAAGCACGGGGTGCTTGCTTCAGCCCATGCAGTGCTCGCTTGAGTCAGAAAACATGCGACTCATGATCAAAGGTCTCAAATCCTTTAGACTACTCATTGTATAACTCTTCCTCAATCTTCCCATCGAGGAACGTCGTCTTCACATCCATCTGATGGATCTTCCACCCATCTGAGCTGATAGAGCTAGCATTGATCTGATAGATGAGTACCTTGTTATGGGAGCAAAGGTCTCATCATAGTCAATCCCCTCAACTTGTGAGAAAGCTCAGGAAAAAAACCTTGCCTTGTGTTTCTCAACACTGCCATCAGCTGCTTTGTTTACCTTGTAAAGCCATCAAGAACTAACCACTGACTTGTCCCAAGTCTAAGGACAACATCCCACACACTATTTCATATGATAAAATTGTACTCTTCTGCCTTTGCATCAACCCAGACTGGTTGCTGCACTGCCTCCTGAAAATAAGAAGGTTTAGTCACTACACACTTGCCAACCATGGCCATGTAGCCAGTGGATCTCTTGAGATATCTCCTCTGTCTGCATTGAGAGGATGGCTGCACCTCATTCTCTCTCGTATCTAGCATCAATCTGTCAGTTTCTCGCAAGTGTTTTCGCCCATCTCTGGAAGACTCTCAAGGGGTGGTGGTCTCCACTACTAGATCCTCTGCATGTGGCTGATCCACATCATCAGGAGGCTCCTCCTCCTTTGGAACTAAAAGTTCCTCATAACCATGCAACTTGAGATCCCTCTCAAGTGTCACTCGCATGGCTCTCTGCTCATCGAACTTCAGATCCCTGTGCACTACGGTCCTCTGACTGGCAGGCAAAAACACATGATAGTTGTGGGGTGTATCTGTGTACCCCACAAGTATCCCCAACTCAGCTATTGTGTCTAGGTTCTTCCAAGCATCTTTTATCACATGACAAAAAACTGATGATGCAAAGATGCAGAAGTGACTCACATCTGGTCGCTTCCTCAAAAAAGGCTCCATAGGTGTCTTCATCCCCAAAATATGATGAGGACTTCTGCTCTGAAGGTACACTGTTGTATTGTATGCCTCAACCCACAGATGAAGTGGTAGGCTTTGGTCATGCAACATCACTTGAGTTGCTCCCACAATAGATATTTGCTTCCCTTCGGCCACCCCATTCTGTTATAGGTTATGAGGTTCCGTCAGTTCTTGTTTAATTCCTTCTGCAACACGGAAGTCTTTAAACTGCTGGGAAACATACTCTCCACCATTGTCGCTACACAAGGCTTTTACTTTCTTTCTAGATTCTTTCTCTGCCAAGGCTTCCAACTCACAAAACCTCGAGAAGGTTTGATCCTTCTTTTGCATAAAGTAGATCCAACATCTACGAGAAAAATCATCAATAAAAATAACAGAGTACTTTTTCTTAGTGGTGGAGGCTATAGAGAATGGTTGACATACATCTGAGTGAACTCGGTCCAAGATTTCTCCAGCTCTACTATCCCCATCCTCAAAGGAAGCTTTTGCATACTTACTCAGGGTGCATCCTTTCCATGTGTCTATTTGCTCTAGTTTTCCCTTGGGTAAGCCAATAGAAATTTGTTGTATGATCTTCAAGGTTCCGTGATGGAAGTGGCCCAGTCTTCTATGCCACATCTCAGCAACATGTTGGCTTTGCAACACCTTTGCTTGGGAAGTCAGTGCAACACATTCATCTACCTCCAGCTTGTAGAGATTCTTTACTCGAATCCCTGTTCGCTTGGTCTATCCGGTGCCGATATGCCTCAGAAAACTTTTCCTTTACTAAAGACTACATCATAGCCTTTATCTTCTAGCATAGCAACAGACACAAGATTTTTTTTCAAACCTGGTACATACTTAACAATGGATACAGTGAGAGGAGCACCATGTTCCCTTTGAAACACAACTGTACCATCAACTAAGACAAAATACATTCCATCATCACCCATCTCGATCTGCATCTGGAGATCCTTCTCCTCCAATGTACTAAAAAGATTCTTTTCACCCGACATGTGGAAAGAAGCTCCACTGTCCAGGTACGAAACACATCCCACCATGGATGAAACCATGCATGTCATAAGTGAGAAATCCAGCTCAAACTATGAGTCTAATGCATCACCATCAGATCCCGTGGAGGAACCCTTCTTGGATTTCTTTAGTGGACAACTTCATGACAGTGAAAGCATCACACTTTCGACTTGTCAACCTTCTTCCCACAATGAGAAGATTTGGATTGGGATGCCTTCCCTTTCCCTTTCTTAGCTTTACTCGCTAAAGCTAGATTTTCTTCATCATCTTGTTTTGATGAAGATCCATCCTTGGTGCTTCGCCTTATCTCCTCCTACAACAGATCCGATCAAAGTCGTTCCCAATCTGGCAGTTTCTCTCTTCCATTAACCGAGTCCTAGTAGCTATTCCAGCTCTTAGGAAGGCCAAGTAGTGCAAGACTCACCATGTCATCATCAGCAGTCATGATCCCTATGCTTCCAAGCTCATCCCTATAGGTAGTGGGCTTGTTCGGGAACATAGAGATTGTGTCGCCTTTTTCGCACTTGATTTTTTGAAGTTTATATTTCAGTGCTAGCTTCCTCTGATCGCTGTTTTTCTGATAAGTATCTTTCGATGTTTTTCACATCGAAAATAGATTCTCCTTCCCATGGAGGGTCGAGACATTTTGATCTTGAACTCCCTCCAGGATGATTCTCCTTGTTCTAGCCACACACTTTTTCCATTCTGCCAGTTGAGTAGCATGAGTCAGCTTCTGAACTTCTTGATAAATGAAGTCCTTTAGGCCATTATCTTCTAATAGTGCCTCCATGTGAACCTTCTAGGCTATATAATTCGAACTTCCATCAAGGGCATATTCGAGTATCAAACCACTAAACGCCATTGGTGAAATAGATGTGGTAAGAACTTAATTCAATATTCAGAAACCAAAATTTGAAATTCTCTTGCTTGTATACTGTTCTTCCTTCATCACCTTTGCTCTGATAACATTTAGAAATTCCCACTGTAGATCGCCTGGTAATGCAATGTACTAAAACAAAACACTTGATCTACTTCTACAAACAATTTAATGGAAGCTTAATCAAACATGAGCAACATCAACCAAGAACAAATATAATTTAGAATGAGAAGTAATCAACCATAACACAGAAGATATATCACTGGGGAAAGCACCAGCCTAAAACCCCAACTTTGTAATATCATACAAGTGGAAGTGTTGTTCAAGTTACAAAAAGAATTAGCTCTCAAGCTATCCTTCTCTCTCTGCAATCAAACAATACTACTCATAGAATCAATAGACATAGAATATATCTTCCTCAAGCTTTCCAAGCCTCCTATTTCCTTGTGCAGTTTTGATTGGGGTCCAATGACATCACATGTGTGAATTGGCCTCATCACACTCACTGTAACCTTTGATCCAACTACGCAATCCTTAAGGAATATTATTCCTTCTGCATGCAAGGAATATTCACAATATAATATTCTTGCAAATGATAGTACACTGTCCCTCCATCTGAACTCAACTGGGTCTCTAACTAAACTGACATGCATGAGTTATCCATGAGTGAATCTTCAGTTATTTGAAATATAGTAGTTACATTCATGCAAGCAATAACTAACTCAACTTTCATTAATTTAAAAAATTGTTATATTAATCTAACTGGACTTGACTCAGTTAACTGAGGAAACTAATTACAACTCAATATTACAACTCATCCTTGTCTCTTTAACTGATGGATAAATACCTCAATCAAAGGAGAAACTGTTGCATGTCCTCACATGGACTTCATGTTCATAATTCCTTAACTAATTAACTCAAGATGAATTAATTAATCAATTTACAAACAGTTGTTAACATCAAATTCGAATTTTACTTCCTATGTTTAGTCTAGAGACTGACTAAAATAAGAAGGGATCCCGAAATGCTATTTTTAGAAAAGCCATTTTTAGCACTTTCACTTTTCACGCATTGTTGCTAGGATCCATAATGGCTGAACTGCTATTTATACCGAGGCTATTTATAGCAATGCTATTTTTAGCATTTCTTGTTGTAAATCTTAACAAAATTGTGGGTCTAAGAAAGGATCTTGAGAAAATGAAATCTCTCAATCGTAGATTTGCTAAAGGATCAGAAACTTTAAATGAAATTATCAATGTTCAACGTTAACCTCTGATAAAGACATGTCTTGGATATACTAAAGAAGCATCTCAATCTCAAGCAAAGACTAGTGAACAGTATGAAAATCGTCAGCAAAGGCATAAAGCAGATCACCAGGTAAGTCAATCTCAATTTACTCGAAGGATGAATATAAGCCACAACCAACCTCAGGTAAATCATACTCAATTTGCTCCAAAGATGAATATCAATAGAAACTACAATCATCAGGTCAATAGATTTGATAGTTCCAGGAAATTCTTTAATGGGCAATGTTTTTCATGTCATAATTTTGGACACAATGCTGCTCAATGTGTTGCTTACAAAACCATCATGACTAGAGAAGCACAAAATCAAAGGAATGTAACACGAATCAAGAAAAGTCCTTATATTAACTTTTCTCTTCTTGAAAATGAAATAGAATGCTCAATCTGTAACAAATTTTATCATGAAGAATCTGAATGCAGGAGAAAATTTCGACAAACATCTCAAAAGAGAAAACTCCCTTAAATCCCAAGATATGGAGAAGGAATAATCTCCAATAGAAATATGCGGTATAGCCTTGTATGTAGAAGGACAAGAAAATCAGTGGTACATCGACAGTGGATGCTAAAAAACACATGACAGGTGACAAAGAAAAACCTCACTCATATAAAGCCTTAGAAAAGGAAAATAATTTCTCATTTGGAAATAAAATTATTGCTATCATAAAAGGTAAAGGCTCTGTTTTCTTGAAAGAAAAGGTTAAAGTTGGAAATGTTATGTATGTAGATGGTTTAAAGCATAACCTATTGAGTGGTCAAATGTGTGATCAAGGAAATGAAGTGGCGTTGCGATCAAATGGATGTGTTTTTTGTGAGCTTGATACAGGAGAGATTGTGATCAAAGGTACAAGAACTCCAAACAGCTTATACATACTCAAGGGAGGACAACAATAATGCTATCTAAGCAAAAATGATGAAAACTCGTTGTGGCATGGAAGATTGGGACATCTAAGCTTTTCTCAAATAAGAAAAGCATGCAGATTCAAGGATGTTTGTGATCTTCCATATATTAGCAACCCAGAAAATACAATACACAAACCATGTCAAATTGAAAAGCATACTAGATTTCACTTCATGGAAAAGGAAGGGTCAACTAGTAAGCCTCTTGAACTTGTCCATATTGATTTATGTGGACCATGGAGGAAAAATTCACCTCGTGGAGAAGAATACTTTATTTTGTTCATTGATGATTTTTTTCCAGAATGTGTTGGATAGGTCTTCTAAATCATAAAGATCAAGCTTTTGAAAAATTCCAAGCCTTTAAAGCTTTGGTTGAAAATGGATCAGATCGAAAAATCAAATGCCTTAGATCTAATCGAGGAGGGGAATTTACCTTCGATGAATTCTTTGACTTTTATGAACAACATGGAATAAAAAGGCAATTCTCCACTGTAAGGACTCCTCAACAAAATGGTGTGGCTGAAAGAATGAACAGAACAGTTCAACAAATGGCTTGAGCTATGCTAGATGAATCTGGAACTCTTGCAACCTTTTGGGGTGAAGCTGCATTCACTGTCGTAACTATTCTCAATCAAGCAAATGTTCGGGTAAACAACACTCAAACTCGACACGAACTTTGGTATGGTAATACTCCTACTATGTGAAATACTTTAAAGTTTTGGAAGCAAATGTTATATTAAAAGGACTGACGAAAAACTTGGTAAGTTTGAACCCAGAGCAGATGAAGGTATTCTTCTTGGATATCCTTCCAAGTAAAAGATGTAAATGTTATAATAAAAGACTTGGAAAAATTGTTGAAAGCATTGATGTTGTAGTTGATGAAGCGTGCAAAAATCCAAAACAGATAAAATCAACAGAACATTATGACAATGAAGAAGATGGGGGTTATTCTCCCACATCAAATCAAAATCATATTGAAGAAGAAACCAATGAAGCACCAGAAGAAGAGACAATGGTAGAAGAAAAGACTCCATCTAGGTATGTTTAGAAGAACCATCCAGAAAGTCAAATTTTAGGGGAAAAGAGGCAGGTTACAGACAAGAAGAACTATTATAGGGACCTCAAGCTATCTAGCATTATTATCCTCAACCAAACCTCAAAATATAAAAGAAGCATGCAAAGATGAATTTTGGGTCAAGGCCATGGATGAAGAACTTGAGAAAATTGAAAAAAATGATACTTGGGAATTAGTTCCTAGACCTCAGGATAAAAATATTATAGGAACTAAATGGAGTTTCAAAAACAAGTTGAATGAAAATGGAGAAGTCATTAGAAACAAGGCCAGACTTGTTTATAAAGAGTATGCTCAACAAGAAGGTATAGATTTTAAAGAAACTTTTGCACTTGTTGCTAGACTTGAAGCCATAAGGACGTTTCTTGGTCTTTATAGCTTTCAGAAATTCAATGTATACCAAATGGATGTAAAATCAACCTTCCTGAATGGAGATTTAGTAGACGAAGTTTATATTAAATAGACAGAAGGATTCATTCTTAAAAATGATGCAAAACTTGTATGCAGACTGAAAAAGGCCCTGTATGGTTTGAAACAGGCTCCAAGGGCCTGGTATTACCACCTTGACAAATATCTACATCAACAAGGTTTTACAAAAGGTTCAAGAGATAGTAATCTATATACAAAGATTGAAACTGATAAATTGCTAATTATTATTGTTTATGCTGATGATATCATTTTTGGTAGCAATGAAGAATCCATGAGTCAGAATTTTTCTTCAGTAATACAACAAGAATTTGAAATGTCCTTGCTTGGTGAACTTACTTATTTTCTTGGTCTACTAGTTTCACAAAATAAAGATGGTATTTTTCTTTCACAAACCAAATATCTCAAATAGATCTTGAAAAGGTACGGAATGGAAGATTTTAAACCTATATGTACCCCAATGGTAACAAGATGCAGTCTCAGCTCAAATGATGAATCAACAATATTACATCAAACAACTTACAAATCCATGATTGGCAGTCTGCTTTATCTAACAGGTACCCGACCTGACATCATGCATGTAGTAAGAATAGTTGGAAGATTCCAAGCAAACCTAAAGGAATCGCACCTTCAGGCAGTCAAAAGAATTTTCAAATATCTTCAAGGAACTCAGGACATTGGTTTATGGTATCCTAGAGATGCAGATATTACTCTTCATGCATATACAGATGAGGATTGGGCAGGAAGTGTTGATGACAGAAAGAGCACTAGTGGTGGTGCATTCTATATGGGTTCCAGGCTAGTGTCTTGGTTTAGCAAGAAACAAAGTTAAATTGCTTTATCTACAGTTGAATCAGAATATGTGGCTGCTGCATCTTGCTGCATACAACTACTTTGGATGATGCAAACCTTGCAAGACATTTAGATCACATATACTCCACCCATCTCCATTCTATGTGATAATATAAGTGCCATCATTATTCAAAGAATCCAGTCATGCACTCGAAGACCAAGCACATAACCATCAAATACCATTTTCTACGTGAACAAGTGCTTGAACAAAAGATCAAATTGGAGTATGTTCCCTCCAAAGAACAGGTTGTTGATATATTCACTAAACCACCACCCAAAGAAACATTTGAATATCTCAAACAAAATCTGGGAGTAGTTGTTGCATCATCCTGTTATTAAATCTAATTTTTTAGAGAAAGGCTATTATACGCATGTTTCATGAAGTATAGTCACGTACACACATGAGTTTCTGTGGGTCAAGGAGTGTATATGTTTTTCAGACAAGAAAAAGAGTGGGTCAGGCTCCGATGTGGGTGCTATGTTTGATGTTGATGATTACAGTCTATTGATATGCTCTGTTCATTAATTTTTATCTAAATGACAAAGATGCCTTGATCATTGACTTGTTAATAACGCACAGGTAGCACAGGTTCATGCAGAACATTAGCCTTCACTCACATTCTGCATTGTTGACATTATGATTGCTGAGTCTAGCTATGGCTTCAGATATTTATAGCTTTTGTTGATTAACTCATGTAAAAGTCTAGGGTGTGATATGTCTTCTCATACAATTGAATGAGTCCTATTGGACAAATGATGTAATTTGTATCCCCACTTTGCATAAGATGAATGATTTACTTATATTTCTGTCATGTATAAACAAATGGTATATCCCCACTTGGTTGGGTGGATGAGTCAAATTTGGTACATCCCCACTTGGTTGGGAGATGGATGTATGTATGAGTCATTGGTGATAGGAAGGTCATACTCACATAGTTGATTTATAGATTCATGCTATTCTTTCGGAGAATATTTTTGCAGACTCTGCTTGTGCTCAGGGGTAGCATGGATGGTTTCAGTGCATCTTAGCATGTACAAAGGGGAGCTGAATCAGACAATTCAGCATATACTCAGGGG